>FR997721.1:5000000-6250000 GCA_905475445.1 Ochropleura plecta | reverse complement strand
AAGAATATAATTATCCTATAGCATTTCTGATAAATTTTATCAATAGATATGTTATTAACTACCTTAACCCTGTAGCCAGAATTATCTATCAGCAACTTGCTATAAAATATATCCTTGTAACAACGAAAGTGGCCGTTCTATAGATATGTGACAACCCAGTTCTCGAAAATAACAATATCAGATTGTACTAGGTAAAATCCATCATCACTGACCGGACGTTTTTATCTAATAAACCTGACAGAGAGGTAGTGGATCGACTGATCGTTGACATGATAGTTTCGCAAAACGAGAACCTTGTAAATTCCGAGAAAGATAAACAAATCAAGTATATTGATTTGGCACGCGAGATATTCGACATGTGGGATGATGCCAATGGCCTAGTTGCCAAGAGCCTCGATCAATGACTAAGGAGGCTCCTGTAAGTTAGGCAGCTGGATCAAGGGTTTAATACAGAAAGCGGTACTCCTGGACACGGCTCGTATCGGTAGGAGGTTCTTCTCTCTGGAGCCCTGACCGCCGTAGCTTAGACCCTGTCCCCGGTACCGATGGGCTACTACTTTTTATATTTTGAAATGTTTTTTTTATAAAGAATTATTCAATAAATATATGTGTTAATATGAATAAACGAAATTATATTAGTTAAATCCTGTATGTGTAATCTCGAGAACCGATCACTGGAAGACAAAACCGTTTGATATAATATTACCGATTCCCCGAATAATAGTATTAATACTGATTTCATCGGTAAGGCCTGCGTCGACTCGACATCTTCACACTTCAAAGTGTCATACTTATAGTCTTGTTACGTACCAATAATGGTACAAAAATAATGGAGGTTTAGCGGTAATTGTTTCCAATTGCACATAGGATGTGCTACTTCTACTACAATACTCAGTTTTAAAAAAACAATATAAAGTGTAAATACAGTTTATTGTCTTTCTACTCGCGACGGAACGGACGCTTGTTTTTGCGTTTAGGGTGACAGGTTGTTGGTTTGTTTGTGCGAAATCCAATGTTCCCAATGATGTCCTAAGCAGTTAAGGACGCGTTTGCAAAATTGATAGGCATAGAATCGAACTACTACATTGACAAAGTCACACACACTAAAGTATGCACGGAAATATTAGTCAAGTGAACTCATTTTGATACATTGAATAGTTTTTTTTCGTAATTCTAATATTTCATATTTTTGAGATATTATGAGACTTTACCTCCGGACTTGACGGAGTGACTTGAAGGTGTACTTCGGTGACTGCTACTGGAACTCCTCGACGGATTGAACTAGATGTGTCGAGTTTGGGCTCATTTTTTTAGTTATGATGAGACCTTACCTCTGGACTTGATGGAGTGACCTGAAGGTCTACTTTGGTGACTGCTACTGGAACTCCTCGACGGATCGAACTAGATGTGTCGAGTTTGGGCTCATTTTGTTAGTTATGATGAGACCTTACCTCTGGACTTGATGGAGTGACCTGAAGGTCTACTTCGGTGACTGCTAATGGAACTCCTCGACGGATGAAACTAGATATGTCGAGTTTGGGCTCATTTTGTTAGTTATGATGAGACCTTCCCTCCGGACTTGATGGAGTGACCTGAAGGTCTACTTCGGTGACTGCTACTGGAACTCCTCGACGGATTGAACTAGATGTGTCGAGTTTGGGCTCATTTTGTTAGTTATGATGAGACCTTCCCTCCGGACTTGATGGAGTGACCTGAAGGTCTACTTTGGTGACTGCTACTGGAACCCCTCGACGGATTGAACTAGATGTGTCGAGTTTGGGCTCATTTTGTTAGTTATGATGAGACCTTACCTCTGGACTTGATGGAGTGACCTGAAGGTCTACTTTGGTGCCTGCTACTGGAACTCCTCGACGGATTGAACTAGATGTGTCGAGTTTGGGCTCGTTTTGTTAGTTATGATGAGACCTTCCCTCCGGACTTGATGGAGTGACCTGAAGGTCTACTTCACTGACTGCTACTGGACCTCCTCGACGGATTGAACTAGATGTGTAGAGATTGTGCTCGTTTTGTTAGTTTTGATGAGACCTTACCTCCGGACTTGATGGAGTGACCTGAAGGTCTACTTCGGTGACTGCTACTGGAACTCTTCGACGGATCGAACTAGATGTGTCGAGTTTGGGCTCATTTTGTTAGTTATGATGAGACCTTACCTCTGGACTTGATGGAGTGACCTGAAGGTCTACTTTGGTGACTGCTACTGGAACTCCTCGACGGATTGAACTAGATGTGTCGAGTTTGGGCTCGTTTTGTTAGTTATGATAAGACCTTCCCTCCGGACTTGATGGAGTGACCTAAAGGTCTACTTCACTGACTGCTACTGGAACTCCTCGACGGATCGAACTAGATGTGTCGAGATTGGGCTCCTTTTGTTAGTTATGATGAGAGCTTACCTCCGGACTTGATGGAGTGACCTGAAGGTCTACTTCACTGACTGCTACTGGAACTCCTCGACGGATTGAACTAGATGTGTAGAGATTGTGCTCGTTTTGTTAGTTTTGATGAGACCTTACCTCCGGACTTGATGGAATAACCTGAAGGTCTACTTCGGTGACTGCTACTGGAACTCTTCGACGGATCAAACTAGATGTGTCGAGTTTGGACTCGTTTTGTTAGTTATGATGAGACCTTCCCTCCGGACTTGATGGAGTGACCTGAAGGTCTACTTTGGTGACTGCTACTGGAACCCCTCGACGGATTGAACTAGATGTGTCGAGTTTGGGCTCATTTTGTTAGTTATGATGAGACCTTACCTCTGGACTTGATGGAGTGACCTAAAGGTCTACTTTGGTGACTGCTACTGGAACTCCTCGACGGATTGAACTAGATGTGTCGAGTTTGGGCTCGTTTTGTTAGTTATGATGAGACCTTCCCTCCGGACTTGATGGAGTGACCTGAAGGTCTACTTCACTGACTGCTACTGGAACTCCTCGACGGATTGAACTAGATGTGTAGAGATTGTGCTCGTTTTGTTAGTTTTGATGAGACCTTACCTCCGGACTTGATGGAGTGACCTGAAGGTCTACTTCGGTGACTGCTACTGGAACTCTTCGACGGATCGAACTAGATGTGTCGAGTTTGGGCTCATTTTGTTAGTTATGATGAGACCTTACCTCTGGACTTGATGGAGTGACCTGAAGGTCTACTTTGGTGACTGCCACTGGAACTCCTCGACGGATTGAACTAGATGTGTCGAGTTTGGGCTCGTTTTGTTAGTTATGATAAGACCTTCCCTCCGGACTTGATGGAGTGACCTAAAGGTCTACTTCACTGACTGCTACTGGAACTCCTCGACGGATTGAACTAGATATGTAGAGATTGTGCTCGTTTTGTTAGTTATGATGAGACCTTACCTCCGGACTTGATGGAGTGACCTGAAGGTCTACTTCGGTGACTGCTACTGGAACTCTTCGACGGATCGAACTAGTTGTGTCGAGTTTGGGCTCGTTTTGTTAGTTATGATAAGACCTTCCCTCCGGACTTGATGGAGTGACCTAAAGGTCTACTTCACTGACTGCTACTGGAACTCCTCGACGGATCGAACTAGATGTGTCGAGATTGGGCTCATTTTGTTAGTTATGATGAGACCTTACCTCTGGACTTGATGGAGTGACCTGAAGGTCTACTTTGGTGACTGCTACTGGAACTCCTCGACGGATTGAACTAGATGTGTCGAGTTTGGGCTCGTTTTGTTAGTTATGATGAGACCTTCCCTCCGGACTTGATGGAGTGACCTGAAGGTCTACTTCACTGACTGCTACTGGAACTCCTCGACGGATTGAACTAGATGTGTAGAGATTGTGCTCGTTTTGTTAGTTTTGATGAGACCTTACCTCCGGACTTGATGGAGTGACCTGAAGGTCTACTTCGGTGACTGCTACTGGAACTCTTCGACGGATCGAACTAGATGTGTCGAGTTTGGGCTCATTTTGTTAGTTATGATGAGACCTTACCTCTGGACTTGATGGAGTGACCTGAAGGTCTACTTTGGTGACTGCTACTGGAACTCCTCGACGGATTGAACTAGATGTGTCGAGTTTGGGCTCGTTTTGTTAGTTATGATAAGACCTTCCCTCCGGACTTGATGGAGTGACCTAAAGGTCTACTTCACTGACTGCTACTGGAACTCCTCGACGGATTGAACTAGATATGTAGAGATTGTGCTCGTTTAGTTAGTTATGATGAGACCTTACCTCCGGACTTGATGGAGTGACCTGAAGGTCTACTTCGGTGACTGCTACTGGAACTCTTCGACGAATCGAACTAGTTGTGTCGAATTTGGGCTCGTTTTATAAGTTATGATGAAACCATGCCTCCGGACTTGATAGAGTGACCTGAAGGTCTACTTCGGTGACTGCTACTGGAACTCTTCGACGGATCGAACTAGATCTGTCGAGTTTGGGCTCGTTTTATAAGTTATGATAAAACCTTGCCTTCAGACTTGATGGAGTGAACTGAAGGTCTTCTTCGGTGACTGCTACTGGAACTCCTCGACGGATTGAACTAGATGTGTAGAGATTGTGCTCGTTTTGTTAGTTATGATAAAACCTTGCCTCCAGACTTGATAGAGTGACCTGAAGGTCTACTTCGGTGACTGCTACTGGAACTCTTCGACGGATCGAACTAGATGTGTCGAGTTTGGGCTCATTTTGTTAGTTATGATGAGACCTTACCTCTGGACTTGATGGAGTGACCTGAAGGTCTACTTTGGTGACTGCTACTGGAACTCCTCGACGGATTGAACTAGATGTGTCGAGTTTGGGCTCGTTTTGTTAGTTATGATAAGACCTTCCCTCCGGACTTGATGGAGTGACCTGAAGGTCTACTTCACTGACTGCTACTGGAACTCCTCGACGGATTGAACTAGATATGTAGAGATTGTGCTCGTTTTGTTAGTTATGATGAGACCTTACCTCCGGACTTGATGGAGTGACCTGAAGGTCTACTTCGGTGACTGCTACTGGAACTCTTCGACGGATCGAACTAGATGTGTCGAGTATGGGCTCGTTTTATAAGTTATGATGAGACCTTACCTCCGGACTTGATGAACTAGATGACAGGAACTCCTCGACGGATTGAACAAGATGTGACGAGTTTAGACTCGTTTTGTTAGTTATGATGAGACCCCATCTCCAGACTTGACGGAGTGACCGATACACTGACATGAGGATGTAGAGACGCCATTATAATGATGTGTTTGCCTCTTTAGTTCGATGATAATTAAAAATAAAGAGAATTTATACCAGTTAGCAAAAGCATTCAAAACAGTACACGTTTAGACCCAGCGCACACCGCTGAGGTAAGATTACGTCATAACTTATAAAACGAGCCCAAACTTGACACATCTAGTTCGATCCGTCGAGGAGTTCCAGTAGCAGTCACCGAAGTAGACCTTCAGGTCACTTCATCAAGTCCGGAGTAAAGTCTTATCATAACTAACAAAACGAGCACAATCTCTACATATCTAGTTCAATCCGTCGAGGAGTTCCAGTAGCAGTCACCGAAGTAGACCTTCAGGTCACTCCATCAAGTCCGGAGGTAAGGTCTCATGATAAGTAACAAAACGAGCCCAATCTCGACACATCTAGTTCGATCCGTCGAGGAGTTCCAGTAGCAGCCACCGAAGTATACCTTCAGGTCACTTCATCAAGTCCGGAGTAAAGTCTTATCATAACTAACAAAACGAGCACAATCTCTACATATCTAGTTCAATCCGTCGAGGAGTTCCAGTAGCAGTCACCAAAGTAGACCTTCAGGTCACTCCATCAAGTCCAGAGGTAAGGTCTCATCATAACTAACAAAACGAGTCCAAACTCGACACATCTAGTTTGATCCGTCGAAGAGTTCCAGTAGCAGTCACCGAAGTAGACCTTCAGGTCACTCCATCAAGTCCGGAGGTAAGCTCTCATCATAACTAACAAAACGAGCCCAAACTCGACACATCTAGTTCGATCCGTCGTGGAGTTCCAGTAGCAGTCACCGAAGTAGACCTTCAGGTCACTCCATCAAGTCCGGAGGTAAGGTCTCATCATAAGTAACAAAACGAGCCCAATCTCGACACATCTAGTTCGATCCGTCGAGGAGTTCCAGTAGCAGCCACCGAAGTAGACCTTCAGGTCACTCCATCAAGTCCGGAGGTAAGCTCTCATCATAACTAACAAAACGAGTCCAAACTCGACACATCTAGTTTGATCCGTCGAAGAGTTCCAGTAGCAGTCACCGAAGTAGACCTTCAGGTCACTCCATCAAGTCCAGAGGTAAGGTCTCATCATAACTAACAAAACGAGTCCAAACTCGACACATCTAGTTTGATCCGTCGAAGAGTTCCAGTAGCAGTCACCGAAGTAGACCTTCAGGTCACTCCATCAAGTCCGGAGGTAAGCTCTCATCATAACTAACAAAACGAGCCCAAACTCGACACATCTAGTTCGATCCGTCGTGGAGTTCCAGTAGCAGTCACCGAAGTAGACCTTCAGGTCACTCCATCAAGTCCGGAGGTAAGGTCTCATCATAAGTAACAAAACGAGCCCAAACTCGACACATCTAGTTCGATCCGTCGTGGAGTTCCAGTAGCAGTCACCGAAGTAGACCTTCAGGTCACTCCATCAAGTCCGGAGGTAAGGTCTCATCATAAGTAACAAAACGAGCCCAATCTCGACACATCTAGTTCGATCCGTCGAGGAGTTCCAGTAGCAGCCACCGAAGTAGACCTTCAGGTCACTCCATCAAGTCCGGAGGTAAGCTCTCATCATAACTAACAAAGCGAGCCCAAACTCGACACATCTAGTTCGATCCGTCGTGGAGTTCCAGTAGCAGTCACCGAAGTAGACCTTCAGGTCACTCCATCAAGTCCGGAGGTAAGGTCTCATCATAAGTAACAAAACGAGCCCAATCTCGACACATCTAGTTCGATCCGTCGAGGAGTTCCAGTAGCAGCCACCGAAGTAGACCTTCAGGTCACTCCATCAAGTCCGGAGGTAAGGTCTCATCATAAGTAACAAAACGAGCCCAATCTCGACACATCTAGTTCGATCCGTCGAGGAGTTCCAGTAGCAGCCACCGAAGTATACCTTCAGGTCACTTCATCAAGTCCGGAGTAAAGTCTTATCATAACTAACAAAACGAGCACAATCTCTACATATCTAGTTCAATCCGTCGAGGAGTTCCAGTAGCAGTCACCAAAGTAGACCTTCAGGTCACTCCATCAAGTCCAGAGGTAAGGTCTCATCATAACTAACAAAACGAGTCCAAACTCGACACATCTAGTTTGATCCGTCGAAGAGTTCCAGTAGCAGTCACCGAAGTAGACCTTCAGGTCACTCCATCAAGTCCGGAGGTAAGCTCTCATCATAACTAACAAAACGAGCCCAAACTCGACACATCTAGTTCGATCCGTCGTGGAGTTCCAGTAGCAGTCACCGAAGTAGACCTTCAGGTCACTCCATCAAGTCCGGAGGTAAGGTCTCATCATAAGTAACAAAACGAGCCCAATCTCGACACATCTAGTTCGATCCGTCGAGGAGTTCCAGTAGCAGCCACCGAAGTAGACCTTCAGGTCACTCCATCAAGTCCGGAGGTAAGCTCTCATCATAACTAACAAAACGAGTCCAAACTCGACACATCTAGTTTGATCCGTCGAAGAGTTCCAGTAGCAGTCACCGAAGTAGACCTTCAGGTCACTCCATCAAGTCCAGAGGTAAGGTCTCATCATAACTAACAAAACGAGTCCAAACTCGACACATCTAGTTTGATCCGTCGAAGAGTTCCAGTAGCAGTCACCGAAGTAGACCTTCAGGTCACTCCATCAAGTCCGGAGGTAAGCTCTCATCATAACTAACAAAACGAGCCCAAACTCGACACATCTAGTTCGATCCGTCGTGGAGTTCCAGTAGCAGTCACCGAAGTAGACCTTCAGGTCACTCCATCAAGTCCGGAGGTAAGGTCTCATCATAAGTAACAAAACGAGCCCAAACTCGACACATCTAGTTCGATCCGTCGTGGAGTTCCAGTAGCAGTCACCGAAGTAGACCTTCAGGTCACTCCATCAAGTCCGGAGGTAAGGTCTCATCATAAGTAACAAAACGAGCCCAATCTCGACACATCTAGTTCGATCCGTCGAGGAGTTCCAGTAGCAGCCACCGAAGTAGACCTTCAGGTCACTCCATCAAGTCCGGAGGTAAGCTCTCATCATAACTAACTAAACGAGCCCAAACTCGGCAGAGCTAGTTCAATCCGTTGAGGAGTTCCAGTAGCAGTCACCGAAGTAGACCTTCAGGTTATTCCATCAAGTCCGGAGGTAAGCTCTTATCATAACTAACAAAACGAGCCCAAACTCGACACATCTAGTTCGATCCGTCGAGGAGTTCCAGTAGCAGTCACCGAAGTAGACCTTCAGGTCACTCCAACAAGTTCTTGACGAATAAGCATTTGTTTTAGCGAAATAAAATATTGTCATTTAGGAAAATCTTATCTTGTCAAGTATCAAATTTGATTTATCCAATATTTCGTATTTATACAGCGATCTTTTTCAACACAAACTGCTTCTGACAGGCGATACAGCGTCCACTCACAACGGCAGCCGAGTGCGGATTGAGATTTCATACGGAATGTTTGTGCAATAAATCAAAACAGGAACAAAAAATAAAATAACCCTTATTGCAATCTCTTAAGATTCACCCATAATAGCAAAATATATGGAAAAATAAGTTTCTTATTTTATTTTTTGTGCGAGTATTTATGACACTGCGACATAATTTTTTTTCCTAGATTTAAAATAGACTATATTTGCCTACTTATAGTATTTTTAGAAATCTTAAAATGTGTTTTTAGTAGAACAAAAAATGTACCTAAACACAACCCGGTATCGAAAAAATTGTGGTTAATGGCAACGGCCGATCGTTTTTACAGTATCAAAAACTATTATTAACAAGAAAACAGTTTCCTCCGTTTAAAGCTAAAGAACCAATCTATTTGTGGTAGTTATAAGTTACATTTGATTTGGTTCAGTTTAGTCATAAAATGTACCAAAAAACAGCATAATTTCGTCCGAATTGTAAATGCGCCCTTAAACCGATTTGGATGCGATATTCTTTAAAACGTTTGTGTTTCATTGGTGATGGTTCGTAGATCGTCACATTGTTTACTGGCCAACATTTTGTAATCTTTTTAATATAATTTTTTTCTTTTTAAATTAAAAAGGTTTTAGTATAGAACCAATACTGAAATCCACAGTAGAAAGGTTTATTTGTACACCAATGATAAATAAGATAGACGACAGTTATTTTTTCAATACAAATATTGTAAATGACACCGTGAGCGTTGTCTTTACTTTTTCATTGTGTGTGACAGTTTTTAACCTTTGATCAGGTTGGTTTCAGGAGTTCTAATAAATGCTTCATTCGAAACTAAGTAAGTAAAAGTGAAAAAATAATCAATACAATTTAATAATATTTCCTTGAAGCCATAGGCTGACATTACTGCGTCAAATTAAGCTCTGCGATGCAACATTTACCTAAATGTTCGTTTGAATGCGTTTTACGTAGAATTTCAATGTTTGATTATTGGGAATTCCGAATTAATTACACAAGCAACCCTGCTTTCATGAGAAATATATCAGTATGTATTCAGGGTGGAATTTCAGACATGTTTTGTTAACTATACAGTTTGCACATCTGATAAAGTTTTACATGTTTGGAACACAACTACAAATTTGTACAAATTAGTTTTCGTGTTCACGAAACCAGTTATCACAACAGTAATTTATAGATGACGTGTCGTTATAATATTGATGTAAGCTCATTCGGTCTCATGATTTCAGGTGCAAATGTACTCATTTTTTTTATTAAAACTATTTGCTATCATGCAACCATTTCATAACGATGAGAAAAGTCATTCGAACACCTTCATGCAGGCTAACGACCAAGCATGGCGAGCCTAGCGATAACTCAAACATATTTGTGCCTAGCTGCATGTCAGCCTTGCTCCACTCACTCATTACCAATGTAAATGACACAGTGCTCAATCACGCTCGCTCGCATTTTAAAATAGTCAACATGATTATTGCGAATTTTGAGAACAAAATTTCCTTTCATGCAATTTCCGGGGAAGAGTTTTCAATATTATGTTGTGTTATTTCTAAATCTGATCTAGGGTTGTCCTCAAGCAGCAGTCGGCTAGAGCAATTGAAGTCTCGGGTGTTCAACAGCTAGGTTTCCCTTATGGTTTGCCATTGTTGACAACATGGATACCACAATCCTATTGCCAGATCTAAGGAGCTGTTGTGGTGACCGGCACTGGTCGATGAGACATTATTACTTATTTTTGTCATCTGGTGCCCCAGAAAAAAAAAACTTGCCCGATTTGGCCGGTTTTTCTAGGTCAAACCATTGTGATGAGCGTTTCCAGCTAGATATCATAAGTAACAAAAATCAATCCTTTTCCCAAATATGTTGGGGTCGGCTTCCAGTCTAACCGGATGCAGCTGAATATCAGTATTTTACAAGGAGTGACTGCCTATCTGATCTCCACAACCCAGTTAGTACTGGGTAATGCGATACCCCTTGGTAAGACTGGTTGTCAGACTTTCGGAACACGGACTACCTGTAACGACTGTCAAAGATCTACAAATGACAGCCGGGACCAACGGCTTAACGTGCTTTCCGAGGCACGGAGGAAACTCGGTATGTAACGGGTGGTCACCCATCCACAGACCAACCTAGGCAAGCGTGGCTTAACCTAAAGATCGACCCGAGCGGCTGCTATTATTTAGCCACGAGCTCTAACTACGTTATTATTATTACACGAGCTCTAGTAACAATACGATTCAAAATCGTTATTGTGTCATTTGACGCGTGTTTGTTAGTGTGTCACACAACACATGTGGTAACTGATTTTGGAAGTTTTCCAATTTGCTTTACTAAATTGTTTAATCATTCACACCGAAGCCTGCCGCTAACTCGTTATTTGCGATGGATTCGCTTCTACGATCACTTATAATTCTTCATTAACAACTAGGGTCTTCGGCTACCCACAAGTATATTCTGAAGGTCAAAATTTCCAAAACGAAAACGCTGGATCCCAAAACGTATAATTAACGTAATATTTATTTTTTCCCATCTTGTAAACAGATAATGTCAAACAAATCCTACTAATATCCTACTTCCTACTTCAATTTAATATTATAAATGCGAATGTTTGTGAGGATGTATGGATGTTTGTAACTCTTTCGCGTCAAAACGGCTGAACGGATATTGGTGATATTTGGCATAGAGGTAGATTATAGTTTGGAATAGCACATAGGATTTTTTTCGATATCACGCGGGTGCAGCCGCGGGCGCTAACTAGTAAATTACTAAATTCGAAAAACTTGTCAATTTGACAAGTTTTCATTTGAATTTGGAATTCTTAACCAAATAACCGATATTGGAGTACAATAGCCAGATAGACGTAAGCCGAGACAAAGATTATGTTCATCGAACTATGTACTTACAAATATGCTTTAACTAGCAAAGCCTTCATGCTGTGTTGCCAAATACAAACATTGAACCAGATCCGTGCTAACACAGTCTGGATTAATAATCCGCACTCATCCGCATAAACTCATAGTGCGTTGGAATTGTTGACCGGACCGGTTGATGGAGATAATGCACCGTGTCTGTAATTTGTGCAATGACTGTATGTGTCCTATGAAAGCCCGGTTGCGTCCACCATGTTAATTAGACACGTCACTTCCCCCGTTAATTGACTTAATAGAACAATGATATATGAGACAGTTAAGTCTAATATAATCAGGATATAAGCGTTGCAGCTGTTACTTACTTATTCAGGTATGATTAAAAGAAGGTTTGTTTTTTTAAGGTTTGAAATCGTCATATAACTTTTTGAAGATGATCAGAATTTTTCGGACTAAACCCCACACATGTTCCCGGGCCGCAGTATCTGTTTCGAACAACTCGTAACCACGAAAGACAGTGGTCCTTGCAGGCCTCTCTGCTTTGCTGACATCTCTTTGGACGCGCCGTTTTTGCATTCGGTCTTCATTTAACATTTGAGGCTTCGATACAAAGTGATATTCTGTCAGCGATAACGATAATTGAAATGTAAAAATTATATTGGATTGATATAAAATATCGAAAAAAGCAACCCTGTTGAAAGTCTTGTAAGCCTTATCTTAAAAGCGATTGATACTAGGCCTTCAGTTTGTTGTGAGCGTCAAAAGTTTATTGACGTCGCGTAAGCGTGGCTTAACAGCGTAGACACGACGTAGCTTTAGCCGCGTAGTAGCGTCGAAGCCGTAGCCGCGTAGTAGCGTCGTAGCCGTAGCAGCGTAGTAGCGTCGTAGCAGTCGCCCAGCCGTAGTTACGTAACTGCGTTAGCGATTTCCATGAGACGTTGCGTATGTTAACTTTAGAAGTGTATCTTCGAACATGCACTTGGTAAATGTAAGTTTTTTTTTATAGTAAACTAGCTTTTGCCCGCGGCTTCGCTCGCGTTAAATTCGGGGTAACACAGTTCCCCTTGCGCCTTATTGAT
The DNA here is from genome assembly GCA_905475445.1 of Ochropleura plecta. Taxonomy (NCBI): domain Eukaryota; kingdom Metazoa; phylum Arthropoda; class Insecta; order Lepidoptera; family Noctuidae; genus Ochropleura; species Ochropleura plecta. The sequence goes on along the minus strand of FR997721.1, from coordinate 6,237,451 downwards.
TTGTAATAGCAACGCTAAGTCTTCCCATTTCTTCCCTCTTTCTACCTAACATCCCACTTTTTTTTAAAAAAATAGCCTCTGTACCAAAATTGATCAAAACCGGTGTAGCCATTAAAGCGTGAAGAGGTAACAAACAAAGTCACTTTCGCTTTTATAATATTAGTAAGGATAAAAATGAATCTCTATTTTCCTTGGTCACGGCATCACGCGTGAACGAATGAATAAACTTCGCTAATTCTTATTGTCTGGAGAAGGTTATGATGAAAAAGGTATTGTAAGTTTCTAAGGTAATGTAGGTAAGTAGGTAGTGTAGGATACACACTATCCTACTACAATAAGGGCGCATATAATACTTTAAGATTATACTTTTAGATAGATCTCACAGTTCTTATTCCTTTTCTAGTCTCTGTTTTTCTAGTTCCTTATTTAAAAACGACCTGAGTATTGGGACGTCATGGCCAACGAGCCAGCATTGGTTAAGGTATAACACCTCTTACAGTAGGTAGGGTAGTCAGGTAGAGTTGTAAAAAAAAAGTAGATAGAAGTAAGTAGGATAATTGCATTTCAACGCAACGGTACAGCTAATTTAAAATATAAATGTTCCAGCAACTACTACAACATATTTGTGCTCATCATCTGCCTAGCATTTTCCCAACTATGTTGGGATCAGCTTCCTCTTTACCACCAGAATTTTACTTTACTTTACTTATTTTACTTTTATTTTAGTTTTTTAAATTTTTTGTAGACTACGACTGCCTATCTGACCTCCACAACCCAGTAAGTACTAGGTAATACAATACTCTTTGGCTTACCAAAGCATCCAATCTTAACTACTGGCCAGATTTTCGGCACACTGACTATCTGTAACGGCTATCAAAGATCTACAAATGACAACACGCAGGAATCGGTATGTCCGTTAAATACCGACTCCTGTGTCCCCATCCACCCATCCACAGACCAACCTTGGCAAACGCGGTTTATCCTTAAGATCGACCCGACCAGCTGCTATTATTTATCCACGAGCTCCTCCTACTAAAACATATTTGTGCTATCGGCTTAAATAAACAATTTTCCTAATAAATTATGCAAGAAATAAATACTCGGTATTAAAGAAAATGCGCTTAGATTAAAATTAAAAGACGTGTTGATTAAAACGATGTCACAGGCATAATCGGATAAAATAGATAACGATGTTGTGTTTATAATATGAATGTTTAATTTGTGCTGTCATGAGAAATATGTGTACGAGTGTGAGGACAAGATAAGGGGATTATAGTAAATACACTGTTGATTAGTTGTGAAATCAACGAGTTTTGTTGATGAAGAAAGCTGTGACCTTTTATTCAATTCATAACCATAATTTTGTTAGAAGGTTCACTTTAAATTAATTAATTTAAATAAATCATTCATACTCATTTCATACCATATGTCCGTAATAATTATTATAAAAGTTATATAACTTGTGCAAGAATAAATAGATATTTGAGTCCTGTTTGTCTGAAATGACCTGTAGGATGCTGTTAATGCTTCCCGGGACTCTGCCTAACAACGATGCAAGCCGCTTGCGCACTATGGCATAGAAACCATCTACCCTGACCTCGCCAAAAATACCTGAGGCACTACAAATATTAGCACTCAAATAATCAGAGACAAAGACACACCACCACCACGCAAAATAACATGTCAAATATTTTTTTAATGAAATATAATATTTTAAGATTCCTTTTTCAAAAGGTACAGACGCCAGCAGGTCAAGCTACCCGAAACTGTCAATTTTTCCCAATGAAACTTGAACCTAACACTTTAGAAATAAAGTCCAAAATCTATCAAAGAAATCTGACAGATTGTAGTAGCTTGATGTGCAGGCGTCTGTACCACCAAATCCTGTTACTAGTATTTTTTACATTTTATAATTCGAAATTCCATACAAACTTTAAGCTCTACTTAGGAATGTTTAAATTTTATTTTAAATCGTTTTTCAACTGAAAAATAAGGATCTAACGTGCAAAATGTTATGCGTGACCCACGGCTTAGGCTATGTGTTCTATGGGAGATTTCCAAGTGTTACTCTCAACTAATATCAAGTATGCCAAGTGTGCGTACAGAGCGAAATTGTCCCGACCATGCTACGTCACAACGCGTAGTTCATTGAACAAAATGCAACCCTTGTAATTGGTAGCGTTTTAATAATTATAGCCAATAGGAACCGTTAGTTTTAGTTTTTGGATTTTTATCTCTGTTTTCTTTGGTTAAGGTTTTTGATTTTTTAGCAAGTTGTAGTCAATATGGTTCTGTTTTATCCTAAATAAATTTGTATAGTTAAGCTTTTGTAAATAAACTCATTCAACCCTCTGATCTGGAGTCGGCCTCATCTCTCTGCTACGATACCCCTACTGTAGTTTAACTATACATCACGTTATTAAACTACTAATAACCGTAAATCATCTGTTATTCAAACTACTTCAACAGAATGCGCTCACACAGGCAAAAAAAATCGCTTAGTAATTAATCTGGGGATTATTTATTTATCTATTCAATAAATTATACCGAGACCACACAACGTGACACTTATATCGTGATAAAGATTGTGACGCTATCTACTGCTACGCTTAGTGAGGAAACATCCACTTACCTCCTTTTCAAAAATTCCTAGATCCACCTTTACAGAACTATTTTTATGAAACTGAAAGCTCAGAAAGTAGTCATAATCGCCAGTAGCTACAGCTTCTCTCTGTTCCGCTTTCATAAATATATTTTAAGGCTCTGTTTCGTAAAAGATCACGTTGAAGAGCTCTCATAAAATAAAGTGTTTTAAATATGGCAGTTTCACGATTTGCTTTAAATGAATTAATTCAGGTGACGATAAAGCAGAAAATGAATAAAAGAATTTGTTTAAAGCCAGTAATTACACTGAGCTGACTTGCGCGTTCGTCTTGTTTCGTGTCACCTTAGGACGAGAACGGTTCGTAAGACGCCGACTATGGTATATTTCGAATGGATAGATGCGGATAATTTTCAACAATCAATCAATTTAAAATATTTTATTTCACATATATATATACATAAATAAAAACGGGCACTTAAAAAACGTTAAGAAAAAGTACAAGGTTCGGGTCGGTAGTATTTTTTTTAATCAATCAATATGAGTACTAGTGATGTTTGTTATATAAGTACATAGAATATCGCTATTCCGTGACCGGACACATTGTATAAAGCCGGCGGAAAAAAAACAAAAAAAGACAAGGTCCTTGATCTGCTGCAGTACAGTGGTTTACACTCTGATAGGGCCTGAACTCACATGTTCAATCGTAGGTCATAAACGAGAGCAAACAACCACTTTTATCCCGCTTAAACACAACAATTCAACTATACCGGTACAAAAGTAACAGCTTTTATTAAATCAATGCAAGTCACGCCACTCTCATGGCTAATACGAATGGTATAAGGTTCTTTATTCCACTGCCATATTCTAGATATGATATATTTTTCCACGTTAGCAAATAGAGATTGCAAACATGGCATTATTATTCAATTATGCGTTTCAACGAACAGAGTTCTTATCTTGTTTTGGATTTTGTTTGTTTACAGGTACCTACATTTAGTTCACGTAAACCAACAGTTCGTTTACAAAGTTTTAACTGTTTTTTAAGTCGCACTGACTTTGTAAATCACAGTAAAAACATTGGTATCTCTCTATTTGAAAACATTTTTGCAAAAAAATAACTGACTTCCAAAAAACCTAAAAACTGGAAAATATCTTTACTATTGGAGTGGTGAACACACATAAAACAAAATACCGTCGAATATAAAACCTCCTCCTTTTTTGAAGTAAAAAAATGGTACTATTATTTGGCTGCATAAATCCGGTTTGAGCTTTTGCTTGTCTAACCACACGCTTCTCGTCTTGGTTCCAATTTCATAATACCGCGTACAATGCAGCGTGTGTCAGTTAACTTACATTGTTTAAAACTTAGTTCATCTCAAGTCTACAGTAGACACGCTCTTTGTCTCTTAAGTGCGAGTATAACTGTTTTCACATTTCTCGTTTTGCATCCTCGCATATGTCTGCATCACAACATAAATCGTGAAAGGTTGAAAATCGTTGCGGGTTCACCCTTTCATTTATGAAGTTACGATTTTTGAAAAAAGCTTTTTTGAAGATGGCATATAGTATAGTTGGTTAAATTGCCATACCTATATAACAAAAGTATTCATCAAAACAGGAATAATATTTAATTTTTAATAATAAAAAAAGCGTTGCCCCACACTAAGATATTTTACTTCGTGATCGTTTCATCGGTACAACTCACATGCACAAACAGCCAGATCCGGAACAACTATCTGTAGGCTATACAAATATTTGTTCCGTGAGGGGATAGAACCCGCACACGCAGCGCAGCAGTCGATCGCTCGGCCACTGCACCAACCGTGTCGTCAAAGGTATGATCTAGAACAAAATAATGATCGGGAGTACACGCTACTTTCGACTTAATTAAAGGTACTTTTAAAACCCTTATTCTATTGTGAGCGACATACGCATCGTCAAGTAGGTTTTGGTAACAGGTAGAAATTCCTAATTGAAAAAAAGGGCGAAGTGTAATTTGGTCTCTTTGCCGAATCTAGAAATCAATTCAAGGAAACCCAGGTCCTCAAACTCAGTAGACGCGGTACGACCAGAAGACCAACGAGACGCTTATATACGCAGATAACGTCACTTGGTAATTCCAAACGCCAACATGACTTTGTATCGTCCTGTGGTTTATTTTTAACAAAGCTTCTATTTCACTTAACACAAAATAGAATTGGATTACGTACCTAGGTTTGTTTAATAAATTTAAGAGCGGAATTAAAAGAACGGAGAAGCCCTACCCTACCACGACAAACAGCGCAGCGTCCTCTTACTTCTAGAATATATATATATATATATTTTAAAGAAACTTTAAACTCAATACTTGGGTGTGTTTACAAACATTTAAACTCACATACACAAACAGCCAGACCAAAAACAACTACCTGTCGGTCACATAAATATTTGTTCCGTCCGGGGATCGAACCCCCGACACGCGGCGTAGCAGCCAATCACTTAACTACTGCGCCAACCGTGTCCAATATAAATTATATTTGTATCTCAAGTATAACTAGCGTCCGCACTTTTAAACGTTCCGTACATCGAAAGGAAAATACGGAACCCTTACACGATCACAGCCGTCTCGCTGCCTATTTGTTTGTCAAGACCCTTACTCTGGGGAACGCGTGGAGGTATCGAGTTTAAATTAAAACTATACAGGGTTATTTGTAAAACACCGACAACCTTGCAGGACTGTATTACAATCATCATAAACAACAACTTTTGTTCTATGATTTTTTACAAAATTTTATACATTTACCAAAAACAAATCTTCAAGATTTCGTTGTCCTATCTAACACATTTCAACTCCGTATTTTGCTGTACCTACATACCTACACCGCCGCTTGTAGGTACCATAGAATAAAGACAGATAGTAGGTTATCTTCATACAATCGCATCGCGCGCGGCTTGTATGTGTGCGCCGTAGTATCTATGCGTCGCCGCACGCACACTAAACAAGATCTCGGCTCATTTCGAGGTGCGCCAGTCGGGGCTAACACTGCACGAGGTTCGCGCATCACGGCTTATCGGCACCGCTAAATGAATCAAAAATGTCTGATAATCGCGGGAGAAAGTATTCCTGTGTGTTTGGGTGTCTTAATAATTCATCAATTCCAGAATTGTCGCTGTTCAGATTACCTAATGAACTTCGCTCGGTTTATTTTATCTTTTTTTATCACTAGGTACATAGTATAAAACAAAGTCGCTATCCGCCGTCTGTCTGTCCCTATGTATGCTTAGATCTTTAAAACTACGCAACGGATTTGGTTGATTTGATGCGGTTTTTTTTAATAGATAGAGTGATTCTTAAGGAAGGTTTTAGTATATAATTTGTAAAGTTTTTGTATTTATTTCTGTGTACATTAACGATATTTGTTGAAGATGTCGGCAAAAAGTATGCTGTCTGGGAGCTTTCAACGAAAACGCTGCCTAAACCCTTTAAGATATAACCAAATAATGTATTGTGTAATTGTGTATCTTATATAGGTCTACAGAAAAGCAGCGGTGACATATGTCTATATCTTAAGGATAACATACTATATCCATTTTAATACTTTAACAAATGGGCAATTATAAAGCGCTAACTTGGAAAGCTATTTACACAAATACAGTATTAATCCTTATCATTTTAAATAGGTTGGTTGGCATGAAAATTTCATGAAGATTATTTTTTACCTTTACATCATGCAGATTAAATAAATACTTTAGGAGATTAGTATAGCAAAATCAAAATAACGCGCAACAGAATTAATTTCGTGTCGCCGTGACTAGGCTGACCCGGGCGGGCGGGGTGAGGGAACAAGTCGCTCATCGCTCGAGTGTGCGACCCGAACACGGGCAGACGCGTGAGCACAGAGTACGTTGAGTTGACACGTTGCTTACACACTAAATTCAAATCCTTTATTTGTGAACATAGGTACAATAAGATCTAATTACATAAAATGTAATAAAACATAGGTTTTATGAAGTTTCATAATACATACCTATTAGTTAGATCCGTACCATTACCTATGGACGGACGGACAGCGAAGACTTAGTAATAGAGGTTTTACCCATTGGGGACGTAACCTTAAAAATGAGACGTACCTACCTAATTTTATTTATACTTCGATTTTGTTATTTTTGCTATAGGCTGCTTTTTATCAACATACCACGCGGGCGAAGCCGCGGGTGGAAGCTAATGCTGCTCTGTATCTTGAATACATTTCTATATTTGATAGGAAAACCATTGTTGAATTTTATTTACTAATAAGAGATGTGTTATCTGTGACAGGGCTGGGCTTTAAACTAAAGAATTTGTGATAGTACAAATTAGTGAGGCCTGAAAAACCCTGTACCCAGACAATAAAAGTAAAAAATATAACTTCTCGACCCTTGCCAATTTATAGGTACTGAATTAAAATTTAGCTAAAAGTGACAACCCTATGACAGTAGGCAATTATATCGCGGATTGGGCCGGAGATAACCTACCTTCCCCTCTTTATACTATGTAGGTACGTTTGCTTCGCATAGATTTCGTAACATTTAGAGCGTTCAATTTCAATATTTTTATTTTTGTATGAAAATCTGATGAACTAAAATAAGATAAATGTTTAAATGTCCTAGAACAAAAGTTGTTTATTATGATGTTAGTAACATGGTCCTGAGACGTTGCCAGTGTTTTACAAATAACCCTGTACAAAAACCCTGTAACAAACAACCCTCTACCTCTACGCAGTCAAAAGACATGGCCGTCTATATCGCAAGTTTGTTGCAAATTTAACTATGCCTTTTAATTAGTTGATAAAGTTTTATAGCAATTAGAGCAAAGATATGGCAGCACATGAAATAAACAAACATTAACACACTAATATTATAAAGGCGAAAGTGTGTGTATGTTTGTTACTCTCCTTCACGTTAATCGTCTTAACGGGTTTCGATGACAATTGGTATTTATATATAGCTTACCTTGGATAAACACAAAGGCTACTATTTATAGGTAACGGTCTACGCAGGTGAAATCGCGGAGTCTAGGTTTTTTTTTTTTATAAATGTTACTTTACACTGCTGTTTTAAATGAGATGTTTGGATCGATGGATGGTTTGTTTCTTGTTTTTCAATCGCCAGAACGGCTTAAGGGATCTAGATTATATTTGGCACTGAGCTAGATGAAACTCTGGAATAACACGTAGAACAGTGGGTATGCTTTTTTATATAATAACAAGTAATAGTCTACTTTTTATTCCGAAATCACGAATCGTGGGCAATCCCTGAACCCGAGGGTATTAGTTACACTAAAAAATCTAAACATTTAAAGGCCTAAAGCTGTAGGTACCCAAAATGTTTAGCCTTTAGCAGGTTGCAGCCCAAGGGCTAAGCTAAGTTAGTTTAGCTTACCTAGTATAGCTTACATAGTTTTTCATATTTTTCTACAGACTGCAAACTAAGTATGTAACAAGTATGAAAAACCGACTATATCATTGGTCAATCGTCTGCAATAGGTTTTACTCTCAACACTTCTACAAACCAACTAATTGTAACGAATCTGTACGTTTCTTTTTATTTGACCATTTATTATAAATAAAAGCGTGTTTTAACCCTGTAAATATAAAAGGTTTCCTTTCTACAAAATAATTATTCTGAAAAGACTCGTTTTTGGAACTTTATTTGATGATCTGTTTCCCAGAACATTTATCTGGTTTGATATTGAAGTGAGTTTTACGTGGAGATTTTCAGTGTCTCACAATTGTGAACATAAACTTTTTTTTACTTTAAACGGGATGTTAGATATTCATTTTAATATTTAATAAAGTAAATAGTTATATACTGAATTTGAAACACCAGTGTTTTTGTTTATTTCTGTAGGATTGCCGAAAAAATAGAGATTAACTCTTAATACCACAAGAGCGAAATAATCATGGTTACGGATCGAGCTACCACAGCATTGAATGAAACAAATAACAACTCGCGCTCTGGGCGGAGTGAAAGGAAGTGTCAGTCTTGTAATGACTGAAACCCATCCTTTATTATTCCATTGCTCTTTGTGTTCCGGCGCCGCGGTATCTCTTTCGAAAAACCCGCAACCCCGGCAAGCACAGGGCCTGGCAGGCCCCTCTGCTTTGCTGACATCTGACGGGCCTGTTGGTCTAGTGGTTAGTGGCCCTGACTGCTGAGCCGGAGGTCGTGGGTTCGATTCCCACCCAGGACAAACTTTGTGTGATGAGCATGATTGTTTGTTCTGTGTCTGGGTGTGATTTATCTATAATATGTATGTATTTATAAATTATATAAGTATGTATATCAGTTGTCTGGTTACCATAACACAAGCTCTGCTTAGCTTGGGATCAGATAGCCGTGTGTGAGTTGTCCCAAGATATTTATTTATTTATCTCTTTAAGGCGTGCCGTCGACACGGTATGCCTATGACGAACAAGCTTCGAAAAAAACAATATTTTATTCTTCTTTTTGTCTCGTGTGTGTTTTCTGATCGGAATGTTGCGTTCCGAAATGTGCTTTTTCAATTATTTTTATTTACTATATTAATACAAAGTAAAGTTCTCAATAATAAATATTAAAATCTAGCCTGAACAGACTAGTAAGCAATTTAAATCTAACTCCGTTTATTCATTATAACATAATACTATTTTAAATATTTCTTAATTAGCTGGAGCCCGCAAACATTCGCATTTATAATATGAATTAATAAGATAGTACGAAGTAAGATAAAAATATGGACAAAACAAACATTTAAAAATATAAAAAATATTATTATATTGTAATAATGTTGTGACTAAGAATAGTGCCAATTTGCACTTTTACAAAGTGTCGATTTAAAACACATAGTTCATAATATGTATAGCACTTTACACTATTAAAACAAGAAAAAAATGGTTTAGTTCTCTTAAGCCTGCGCACTATGTTTGTGATACCAGACCTGTGAACCTGTATATTTACTCACGCTCTTACTGTGCACGTCTTTCAACATCGTACTCACATATTTGTATAATCTCAACATGAATGTTAGTAATACGATTTTGTAATAATATTATAATTTAAAAGTGTGTCCATGGAGTTCCTTGCCCATTCTTCTCCATAGAGATCAACGTTTCGGAATGGGCAACTACAGTACTTTCACAAGTTATTATGTCTTGTGACCGGGACTGTAGCTTCATTTCAAAAGTGCCTGTAATGGTCTAATTGAAATAAATGCTTTAAGTTTGAGTTGAGTTACCCATCTGCTAGATTGCGTCTACATTCACATGTGGAAGGAATCTGTGTTCGTGGGCTTCGGGGCAGTTTTGCATTTATGGTGACGAGTTACATTTTATCTTTCATTTCTGATTTACTACTCGTATAGTGCATTAACAGTATCTGTGAGTAATCTATTTTGAATTAATTGAATTATTTTACAATGACTTTGTTTTTAGTTCTTAGTACTGACTTATTCAGTTTGACATTTTAATTAAACATAACGGCGTAACTACAAAGCAAATTTGAAATTTGCTGCAAATGCAAACTGCAAACTTCGCTTAATTTAAGTGCCAAACACAGGTCTGTTGACTTCGACTCGTTTCCTGAGTCCCCACTTAAACAGTGCCGGATTATACTGAATTTCAGAGATCACTACGTATTTTAGGCTGGGGGCACTAGTGCAAGCGCGCAATGCAATAGTAGATTATGCACCAAATGGATAAAGCAGTATCTTGTTATCTAATCCTGAGCCGGGCGAAACCTTCGAGTTAACGTCCCGAGCAAACGAGTGTGTTAAGACTAGAACCCTGAGAGCAGTGTTGGATTTAAGTTCAAAACCAAGATTATATTTTCTGCGAGGAGCATAGTCTCGTTTTCACACACGAGGAAATACAAACCAATTCTTTTTTCTTGTTTTATGTCGCTCACCATCATATTACCTAGATTTTAGAGTACGCAATCTACAGATTTGGACTCTGAAAATAATTGTTTGAATAGTTGTAAGTATTTATTTTTTGTTTTATCTCCGCCATTTTATGATTTTAAAACCTCAATATAGCATAAACGACATAAAAAATACCTAAAATCTGGAAATGATTATGCTTCGGCATAGGTTAATGCTTACTTTACATGTCGAATTATGAAAAAAAAAAAAACAAAAGCCAGAGAGTTTTACTGTTCTGGCTCACATCTTCACCAAATATAGGACCTGACCAAATTTATCAACAAACTCATCAACCAATAGCATCGTAGCATCTACATTTTTTCTGAGCCCCAAGGGGTTTTTTTAATTTAGGGGGGTCATTTTTATTCTTCACTAGCTGCGCCCCTGGGTTTCAACCGCGTATACTGGAATTAAAAGTAGCCTAGTATCAGCTATCTACATCCCATCACTAAATTTTATAAACAAACCCTACCTTTTTGAGCTCAAAGAAGTAACAAACATACACAGACACATACAAAGTATCGCTTTTATAATATTAGTAGGATTATACCATTATACTTTGTGGTGGGTGGTAAACGAATGAAGTCGTCGTATAAACGAGATTTTTTCAACTTTTGATGTTAGTACCAGACTTACCTACCTATAAGATAAATTATTTAAAAAAAAACCATTTAATTCAGTTACTTAAAAGTCATATTACACAAAAAAATAATCATAAAAACTTGAGACTCTCAAGTTGAGAGGTGTCAAAGGACACCCGGATGGAAACGAAGTAATTATTTATTATGTACAAAAAACCTGTAAACACTCAACAAAAATAATCGTCGCGACACCACACTGTTCAATGCGAAATAGATAGACGAAACGAAAATAACTGGCTTGCTTTCTATGAGAGAGAGAGAGAGAGAGAGACACCCGCGCACGCCGCTTGGTTTACAACTATAGCAAAAAACTAAGACGGAAAATTTAAACGAAATTAAGACGGACGGTCTTAATTTTTTCCGTCTAGCCCCCTCTCGCAAGGCGCGATTAGGAACTTCGTTCCAATAAAAGAATACATTAAATAAGTCAGACAGAATTTAAAGTTATATAAATAATCTGAAATCACTTTTGCTTTTCAGGAGTCTCTATTAAATCATCTCATATTAAAGCTGAATCCGACTCTGTCGCCATCATGATTGTGGTCAAAACAATTAATACGCCTTCATGTTCCAAAACTAGTGAAAACATAATTATAAAAACTTACGAATGATAATAGGGTAGTTTCCAGGGTCAAAATAATTACTAACATTCTCTTTAGTCCGACCAAAAATGACAAAGATATAGCCCATTAAAATTACGTGTAACGTCACGCGTTGCTGCGTTTTTTCGCAACGAGTGACGTCACACGTAACTTTAATGGACTACTTTGACATTTTTGATCTAATTTACAAATAAAAAAATACACGTGTCCCTTATTTTTTTGTTATCTAAAAGACGGACTAATTTTTTTTTTGGAAACTAGCCTATTGCGTGCGGTTGATGTGAAGTGGCAGAAATCAGTCTTAAATGGCAAAAGACCCGAGCGGCTTCTATTATTTATCCACGGGCTCCTCCTATTAATGAGCGACTGGGAACTGTGAACATTCAATGAGAGTATAATGAATAAGATAGACATAATAAGATGTTCCAAAAGGATGATAAACTTCTTTATAGTTTCTTATCAAATATTGTACAAAATATTCCATTTAGAATCCTTACTAAATTTATAAAAGCGAAAGAGTATCTTTGTTTGTTACGTCTTCACGCCTAAATGGCTTAACCGATTTTGATGAATTTTGGTACAGAGATAGTTGAGACTCTGGAGACGGACATAGGTGGACATATATATTTTTTAAACAGTGTGAAAGAGGAAAGCTTAGCTTTGCTATTACAATAAGTAAGGCGCAAGAATTTAACGCGAACAAAGCCGCGGGCAAAAGCTAATATATTATACAGGTGTCCATCATCATTTTCCTGCCCTTTTCCCATTCTATTTGGGGTCGGCGCAACACGCTTTCTTCTCCCATTCTCCCCTGTCAGCCGTCACGGCATCTTTCTCTTTCACTTCTTTCTCCTTCATATAATTCTTTACGCAATCCATCCATGTTTTCTTTTGCGTTCCTCACCCTCTCCATCCATCAAAATTCAGATCATAACTCTTTTAGTCACATATGCTTCGTACCTCCTCATTACATGTCCATACCATGACAAACGACTCCCTTTCATTTTTTCTGTAACAGGTGCAACTTTCAAACTTCCTCGAATATACCTATTCATTTCTTACTTTATCTGTTCTTGTCACTCCACACATCCATCTCAACATTCTCATCTCCGCTAGGTGTCCCTGGAGAAATAAATCAAATCAAATAGAAGCTTTGACAAGATCGTTTCAAAACTTTTGAATCCTGAGAATGTCGGTTATTTTTTTCGGTATTTTTAGTAAGTTATGACCACGAATTATTTTTAAGAAGCTTAAATGATTACTGTATTTTTAATCACTTCGCATAGAGCTAAAAATCTACCTGACTGCGACCAGTTCCAAACTACTTTAGTTTTCTGCACATTAGTGACTGGTGCAAATATCATAACACGAAAGTGTTTTTTTTGGTTGGTAAATCATCACTTAACTTCTCCCGTTTTGGACGGAGCGGAAGGGACTGTCAGATTTATACTTACTGAAACCCATCGATGTTCCTTCTTTTCCCTAACTAACTCTTGCAGGAGCCCTGGCAGGCTCCTCTGCTTTGCTGACATCTCATTGCGCGCGTGAAACAGTGCGGTCTGTCGTCATTAGACGGGCAGGCGATAAATCGGTCTTTGTTCTTAGATGAGAGGATGTCTATGTAAAAAAAAACTACAGCTTACAACGCGACTTATCTAGAAAACACGTTAGTTTATTTCCTAATTAACTCAATTAAAACACTTAGTCGCATTCCATTGTCCTAGTTTTTACCGCATTTTTATCTCGACACGTGTTTTCAACGATGAGTTCGCATTGTGCGCTTAAATACAAGTTACCGCATAATTTAAATGACATCGCTTAATCGCAAGCGCAATCTAGGAATAGCAATCCGCTATTCAGGGAGGTAATTTAAATCGACCGAGTTATGAATGAATGAATATATTTATTTACTAAGTGGCTTGCCTTTCATACATGAGGTTGTGCGTTCAAATCCGGGCACTGACTTTTTCTATTCATATGTGTTTTCTATAGCTTAGCTACGACATCACAGAGATCGGTGAAGGAAAAGCACCGTGACGAAACCTGGAATTATAAATAATATAGGTCTGAAAGCCAACCCATCTTGAACAAGCGTGTTAATCAATGCTCGTGCATTCTCTGTATGGGAACTTTGCCTAGCAGTGAGGCAGCATTTGTATGTACCTAGCTATTTACCAGTAAATCTCGTCAAAATAACTTCGAAATAACAACTACTGGTATTTATAAACGTATTTACGAATTGATATACGAGTTAACGTTGCTCGGCAACACATACAAAGCAGTAGCTTTGTATGTGTTGCCGAGCAACCAGCAGAGCCAGACCAGCTACTCAGTAGAGTAGGGATGTTAGGTATATGAAATTTCGGTTAGACGAATTATATTATACCGGTTTTGGATATCGAATTATTTCGGATTTTCCGCTACTTTCAGATAGTTTCGGTTACGGAATTTTAAAATAAAAAATAAATTGCGACAGCTTGGCCAAGCAAAACAAACAAAATACTGTCGTAACCTGTCATTTAGACTCCGCCTTTATCCGAAACTTTTATCGGATATCAGATAGTTTCGGATACGATTACGGAGCTCTATAACATTTATGCTGATGAGGAAAACGCCGGTCTGAATCCACGGGCCAATCTGGCCTATTATTGATGGCCAGTTGACGACAAACGGATTTCTCGTATTTCTCCAATGGAAAAAAACATATTTTTTTCACTTTCATGGTCTTATTAACGTTAGCGTAAAGCTCCGGCAGGCCTAGAAACAGTGACATATTATTAGTGACACGTTTGACGTACAGTCGCCTCCAAACAATTGTTCAAGTTTTTAACCGACGCGACGAAAAAAAGGAGGTTCTCAATTCGACATATTGTATATTTTTTTTTTAGGTATGTCCACGCATAACTTTTTACTGGGACGTTCGATTTTTATGTCAGATGTTTTGGCTGTTAAGTGACAATTGATATTATTTTGAACTAAATGCGCTAATTATGTTTTTTATAGTTCAATTTAATTGGCAGTAACTAGTACCTATATTTACATAGCGCAAAATACTGTTTTCATAAAAATGCATTTGTTATTACTTACTAATCGATATAACCAAAGCTAGAAACTACTCCCTTTAGTTTAGTAGGTATCATTTTAAACAGGTTAAATTTCTTTTTAGTCCATATAATTGAACTTGGTCAACTTAGAATTTAGTGACTGGACAATCAGTGTGATTTTGCCAGAGATGCAACTTCAGAACTAAAACATATCTGAAAAAACCTCACATTCCTGTTGACAGTCCTTTTGAATATAAGTACGAAAGGCTTTGTAAGCTAGCCTTGTCGAGAGTACCTGCTACAATAATGAGCAATTTTTATCCACAGATCGCCCAGTGCCTTTGAAATTTTTAGGATTCCGTCGCTAACAACCCTTATATAATTTTGCCTGTCTGTCCGCAATTTAGCTCAAAGACGCTTTGCACTAGCAAGTTGGAGTTTAATATGGGTATGCATATTAATGACACCAAAAAAGGGGTAAAATAAAATCTAAAAAATAAATTAAAGAGTAGTGCCACTACACCTAATGTGGTTGTGATTTTTTTAATTTATAGTCAACCACATGGTCGTTAGATAGTCCGTTTAAAAGTATTGAGGGTGTGCAAAAACTATTTTCCATCTAAGAAACTGTTAACAAAATATTAAGCAATAAAGCGGGAAGGTTCGGAGATACAAATCAAAGTTTGTGATAAAGGGTTATGTGCAAAGATGGGACAAAGTTGTCAGGTACACAACTATGGTTCATATCATTATTTTATGTTCTTTCGACCATTTCATGAAAAACTCAAACAAATATCATCATCATCATTTTCTTGCCCTTGTCCTTGTCCCATTCTATTTGGGGTCGGCGCAACACGTTTTCTTCTTCCTTTATCCCCTATCAGACGTCACGGCATCATTTACTCTTTTCTCCTTCACATCATTCCTTACATAATCCATCCATCTTTTCTTTGGCGTTCCTCTTGCTCACCGTCCTTCAACATTCAGATCCATCACTCTTTTAGTCACATGTTCGTCGAGGAGAGACGTTTACATGTCCAAAACAAAAATGTGAAATGCAATAATTTTAGGTACCATATTTGTATTTGCCATAAAATAAGGTACCATGAAATTACATAAAATCATATTCATTAGTCATAATTGATCAAGTATCGTAATAATTTAAATCCATAAATTTATTTGCCAGTTGTCATTATCAATTACGTCGTTTTTCATAACATTTATTTTCCCATAATATTCAGTCGTTACCGTTATCCACGAGGAGCTCGTCGCTAAATAATAGCAGCCACTCGGGTCGATCTTTAGGTTAAGCCGCGCTTGCCTAGGTTGGTCTGTGGATGGGTGACCGCCCGTTACATACCGAGTTTCCTCCGTGCCTCGGAAAGCACGTTAAGCCGTTGGTCCCGGCTGTCATTTGTAGATCTTTGACAGTCGTTACAGGTAGTCAGTGTCCCGAAAGTCTGACAACCAGTCTTACCAAGGGGTATCGTATTACCCAGTACTAACTGGGTTGTGGAGGTCAAATAGGCAGTCGCTCCATGTAAAATACTGATATTTAGCTGCATCCGGTTACACTGGAAGCCGACCCCAACATAGTTGGGAAAAGGCTAGGCAGATGATGATGATTCAGTCGTTACCACTCGACGGCCGCTACCACGGCACGCTCTGTCACAGTTCTAACCTAACCTTATTGTCCAAAGATTGTTTGCCGTTATAAATCATTATTTTGATTGCAGACCAAATGCCTTAACGATTGACATTATTTTTGAAAAAAACAAACCTAAATGATATTAAACTAGCTTTTGCCCGCGGCTTCGCTCACGTTAAATTCGGGGTAACACAGTTTCCTTTCCTGATTTGCAGATACCTGCTTCCTGTAGTTTTTGCCCTTGCGCCTGATTTATTGTAATAGCAAAGCTAAGTTTTCCCATTTCATCCCTCTTTCTCCTGCATATATCACTTTTTTTTTAAGAAAATATGGCCTATGTCAGTCTCCAGGGTACCAACTATCTCTGCACCAAAATCATCAAAATCGGTTTAACCATTTGGGCGTGAAGACGTAACAAACAAACAAACTCACTTTCGCTTTTATAATTTTAGTAAGGATGTTGCTTTATGTCAAGTATCGACTATGTATTGTGTTGCTTATAGCAACTAATTATTATAACACATATTTACAATACAAACTTATTTTATGGCAAATAAAAGTATGACTAAGTTGATAAAAAAAAGATATTAGACCAAGGAAATATGCCTAATGACCCCGGACGGTTATGGAAAACAAAATAGTATAAATTATTTTATAGAAAACAAGGCAATACCCCTGGTCGGGTGCTATGAGAAAGTCAAAGTAAAAGTCAAAGGTTTTATTTGTCAAACATAGGTGTAAAAGGTATAAATATATATGACGGAGATTCGTCGTCGGATGGTCGAGACATCATGGCGGAGGACACGAAATCATATTCGCAAAACTTTTGTTAACACTTGTATTGTCCTTTCACAAAATCAATAAAACAAAATGACTAAAGATGCTAATGATCGATACAGATTTAAATCAGAAACGCGGTAAGTTCGGTACAGGCTGGCAAAACGACCTCTCAAGCTCGTGTCCATCCAAAAAGTAACGTCTCTTCAATCTCATTCCTCTAATGCCCACAAATGACAACTGACAGCTATCAAACCAGACTTGCCACACCGTACCGACCTCACCCAAGCCTACTGCTTGACGTTTCCGACAACCGATAATAGATGGTGTTGTTCTAAAATAACGATTTCAATCATTTCTCTTTGTTGATTCTGCGACACGGCCGTCCTGTGATGGTCACACGACCTCGTGTGAAGTACCTCCAAGCGTATCCATCGTCACACTTATGACCTCCATCCAGTCATAATCACCAGACAATACGACCTCCATCCGGTCATCACCACGTAACCTCTATCCGGTCATCACCACGTAACCTCTATCCGGTACCACTACACGTAACCTCTATCCGGTTACTTACACAATAGGCAACCTGAAACAAGAATTCATGGAAAGTAAAACGTTCTTCGCTCGGCCTTTCTGACAAACACTAAGAGAAATAAAATCACTCGATTCAAACAACACAATTTTTCTGATTCACATGATTCTCATCAAATCTCAAAGAAAATCTTAACATTAAAATCACCACTCTTAATCAATTTGAACCAATTCAAGAAACGTTACGGTCAAATCTAGTCAAATCCAGTCAAATCTAGTCAAATCTAGTCAAATCCAGTATGCAATACTCTTTCGGTAACCAGTTTCATAACATTCAACACATTGCTTCCATCCGGCAACCAACGGGACCTCCATCCGGTACCCGTCCTCAACACATCACATTTCCTCCATCCGGCAAACCAACGGGACCTCCATCCGGTACCCGACCTCAACACATCACATTGCCTCTATCCGGCAACATTGGGACCTCCATCCGGTACCCAATCTCAAGACAATACTTAGCACCATGCTTGACCCCAAGTGCCCACCCAAGGTCATCAACCTTAAGTAAGCACCAGGATTCAAGCAATCCGAGTCATTTGCATACTACATTTTGCATCTTTTATACCCCTTTTAAGGTCTAACATCCTCATCGTCAGTCGGTCTCGTTTCGTCAGTGTCCATCGTGTCGAACTCAAATTTATAATCCACAATCACGTCATATGTCTGAACAGTCCGTATTTTCTTAAATCGTTTCTCATCTGACGACATAATGAACTGCTAAACCAATTGATAAGACTTCGCGTCAAATCGCCAATCATGATTTCATGCCGCAATAAAAATGTCAGGTAAAACGTGGAAAAGAATTACAAAAATAATTAAAACTCATTAGTACTCAATATTTGTACAGTCGACCTTTTAGAAATCTGTCTGATACCAGTCAATGTCACATTTTCATAAAGTCGTTTACCACTAAATTTACAGGATACAGAAGATTCTTTGATAAACGAACATTCTGCACCAGAATCATAATAAAAATGGAGTTGCTCACCAAAGTCCTTAAGGATCCAGTAGGTGCGTCCACAAGACACACGTCAACTCGCTTTCCCGTAACGGGATCGACCACCATGCTGCTGCGTGCCTCCTTGAAGTCCCTCTTAAGGCAGCTGGATGCGTAGGTGTCCTTGTTCGCGACAGCTGAAACAAGTGATCCAGGCTTTCCCTGTTGCTTGGTTACTCTTGCCACTGCTAAACGCTGTCGATCTCGATTCTTCTTCATGTGCCGAATGTCTTTTCAGGCGACATTGCACGGATCGGTATCCTGGTTTCCCACAATTGTAACATTTAGGCCCAGCGTAGGGCTTATTGGGGCGGTTTCTCTTCGCATCAGGACCTTCATGCTCATCACCACCTGGCGGGGCGCTCCTCTTCAGAAACGAAACGGCTTTTTCAACTCCCGGTGTAGGTCGTTTCGGGTTTTGATGTCCGTAGTAAATGACAATCGCTGGACTCGCGTATCGTTCTTCGCGATGTGAGCTAACACCGTCGCGATGGCAATCTGCTTTGTTGTGAGCCATTTCGACATAATAGTTGTCATGAGGGTAGCTGCATATGCGGCCAAACACTCGTTCTCTTTAGGCTTATTTCCATGTAGAAGCGGTAGTCTCTGAATAATCATACCTGGCTAAAAACAGTTCCTTGAAATCACTCCCTTTCATCCCAGGGTAAGATATGGATGACAACCATGACGAAGCTTCTCCCTAAGTGCGCGGCTCAAGACAATCATCAAGGATACACCTTGACTATTAGGGTTAATAACACACATGTCTGCTGTTGTCAGCCAAGCACGCGGGTCAACTTCCCGTTTTTCAGGGTCAAAATCTGGTAGGCGAACATCCACAATCACAGAAGGTGTTTTCATTGCTTGCACAATAGCCATAAAGTTTTTATTTTGCTGCTCTAACAGAAAACGCCATTTTTTCGTTTCTGTGTCACTTTCAAACACGCACGTATTGTCTTTACAGTTTTCTTGACTAGCACTGTCACTCGCACCACGTTTGGCGTTTGGATTGCATTCCACTTCTGATGACGGGGATTCGTCGTCGGATGGTCGAGACATCATGGCGGAGGACACGAAATCATACTCGCAAAACTTTTGTTAACACTTGTATTGTCCTTTCACAAAATCAATAAAACAAAATAACTAAAGATGCTAATGATCGATACAGATTTAAATCAGAAACGCGGTAAGTTCGGTACAGGCTGGCAAAACGACCTCTCAAGCTCGTGTCCATCCAAAAAGTAACGTCTCTTCAATCTCATTCCTTTAATGCCCACAAATGACAACTGACAGCTATCAAACCAGACTTGCCACACCGTACCGACCTCACCCAAGCCTACTGCTTGACGTTTCCGACAACCAATAATAGATGGCGTTGTTCTAAAATAACGATTTCAATCATTTCTCTTTGTTGATTCTGCGACTTATAGGTATTTCCATATTTTCTCGGCGTACCAATATTTGTTATATTTATTTATACAGAATTAAAGTTAGATTACAAAAGGTGGTAGCAGCTTTCTGCCTTAATTTATTTTTAACAAAGCAAATTTAATATTGATAATAAAAAAAAATACATTTACTTGTAAATAATAACTTACTTAATATTATATACTAGCGACCCGCCCAGCGGTTTCACCCGCTGCTCACCTCCTAAAAGTCATAGCGTGAAGTATTATACATACATATAAACCTTCCTCTTGAATAACTCTACCTATTAAAAAAACCGCATCAACATCCGTTGCTTAGTTTTAAAGATTTAAGCATATATACAACATAGCAACAGACAGACAGCGACAGCGACTTTGTTTTATACTATGTAGTAAAAATTGTCATAGAAAACATCTTTACTTACATTTAATTGGTGTGTATAGTGTATATGTACAGTGGTCTCCCGTTTCGCTGACAGTTGTCCAATACTTCTCTCAACAGTGCTAAGACGCCTCTTGGTATCACCGCGCCTTTCTAGGTGTCCTACCCAACTCCATTTAAGTTCCATAACGCCATGCCAAATTTAATGAACATGAATTATGTTGAAATTATCATTTCGTTGTTTCAGGCTATCATACAAGTAGCCGAGCGCCTGTATCCGAGATTGATGACTTTGCTGAACAGATCCCTAAAAGACGTGTTCGGAGAGCACGATAAGCCCATCATAAAGGTCTCAGCGAGGGAACTGCTGTTCAGCGGTACTACACTGTGCGAGCCGGTGCCTAGTATTGTTGCAAATATAGTTTGCGAAATTATCAGAGAAATCGCTCAAAATGCTCGCAACATAGAAATCCAGGAAAATGGATCGATGGTGTTCTCCATTTTGAAATATGTAAGTATTTTTTAATCCCTTACATTTATTTTATACTGTTTCTGTGGGCGTCGTTGTCGCAAGCGTTTCTGAGAAGTTAAAACGAAAGAATTATTCAAAAAAATATTTCTGCAATATCATCTAAAATACAGTTATGCTATCGAATAAGTATGTATGCCAATAGGAGTTTAGCATAATGTCAGATGGCAAGGAGCTGGTTTTCAGTAGCAGCAGGAATGCCATACGGGCGGTTCTTTAAAACTGAGTCAGACATGTAGATTAGGAGTTATTTTCTATAATACAGTTTTTTTTCTTATGTCTATGTGGACAAGGAGGTAGTGTCAGATTTATACTGACTAAAACCCATCCATGTTCCTTCTTTTGCCCTTTGTGTTCCGGGGCCGCCGTGGACACGGCCTGTTGTCTGGCTAGATGAATGTACGGTTAGCTACCTATTGCTCACCGTCCACCAACGTCCGGAGCGTCTCCGCGATGGCTGAGTCGGTTTGAGGTTCTCTCCTTCAAACGTTCAACCACCTCCTTCGCTCTCGCAGAAGGAGATGATCGCTTCCCAATCGCTCTCATTCCGGGCCATGGCCTGAACTAGTGCCGGATGCGAGAGTGGCGATCTCTCGAATATGTATCACAGCTTCTCATTTGTACTAGATCCCCAATCCAGCAAAAATAATAAACATTATTTAACAACTTAGAAATTTCATGTTTAACCAAAGACGGTCTTCTTAGTGCAGCCTTCAAACCTAAAGCAACTGCAACATTATATTCTAAAACTAATAAACCGCGTCAAGGGGTTGCTGTTACATCATTAGTCAGCATTTGTTGCACCAACGATACGAATCTATGTACAACTCCCGGATTATTAGTAGCTACGCTGTTCGGTTTGTATCACAGACATTTATTGAACTAGAAGAGGGTGGCAAATGTACAATTCTAGAAAGGAATACATATTATTCGCAATTTTATGATTCCACCCGAGGTACTGTTTTTGTTTTCATTCGGAATATTAACTACGAATTTAATTAAAATTTCAGAAGCAATTAATATTATTTGTAAATAGCTGTGCCTAGCGGTTTCACCCGCTGCTCAGGTCCTTTCGCTTAGAGGTTTGAAAAAAAGATAGTAGCCGATTCTCAGACTTACTGAATATGCATTAAAAAATCATGAGAATCGGTCGAGCCGTTTCGGAGGAGTATGGGAACGAACATTATGACACGAGATTTTTAAATATTAGATTACGAAATGTACTTATGTGAGCGATTCGTTCAGAATGACGTTATTTTTTGGGGTTCCGTAGCTCTTTGCCACTTTGTTGTCCGTCTGTCAGTCTCTCTGTCTGTCAAGATCTCAGGAACGCGTGAAGGTAGCGGTTGAAATTAAAACCATATTACCTACTCACTCAAGTCTGTGGCACCTTGGAGCTATGAAAAAAGCCTCCACTCAACCCTGTAAGTGTACGCAGTCAATAGACAGTCAGTAAATAGCTCGTTATGTCGCAAGTTTGTACGGAACCCTCGGTACACGAGCCCAGCTCACACTTGGCCGGTTTTTTTTTCAATAACTAACGAACGTAATGTGAAAAGTTTTGTATAAAATGCGGTTGTAAAGAAAGAAATATAGTAAAATCATGCATAAAATGTGCAGCCAGCCTTAATTCTTCCGAGCGGACGGGTGCTCCGCCACCCTGCCACCCCATGCCAGACCACGCCAACATAACCATGCCGATATCCTTCTCTAGAAATAGACCATCTGATTAGTAAATGGCATCAAAGCAAGATGAGCAAAACCGCAGGAACATTCCTACCGACAGGGTTTTGCCGTCCTAGTGGCGTTGATTAAATTGCATCTGCAATATATCCAGTTCATTTTAGATACCACTTTCAGATTATTGGTTGGCTTTTGCCCGCGGATTCGCTGGCGTTAAATTCGGGGTAGCACAGTTCCCCTTGCGCCTTATTGATTTGTAATAGCAAGGCTAAGTTTTCCCTTTTCTTCCCTCTTTCCCCTCACATCCCACTTAAAAAGCCTATGTTCGTCTCCTGGTTCCCAACTATCTCTGTACCAAAATTCATCAAAATCGGTGTAGCCATTAAAGCGTGAAGAGGTAAGAAACAAACAAACAAACTCACTTTCGCTTTTATAATATTAGTTAGGATTCTCCGAATTTAAATCTGGACTACGAGGAATCAGTTAGCTCGTAAATATATACCGCAAGAGAGACAAAGGAAATCGGTTTCCATGAATATCGCTCAAATGGCTAAGAAGGTAAGGAAGGTAGGTTCTGAGAACTCGGATTACATCTATGGCGATAGTATTCATTATTAGGTATACAAGCGTAGTTAGCACTAGGATTATTGCATAATGCACTTTGAATTTATTCATGCTTAAATTTCTTCAACAGTAACAGTTTAAAGAGAAGCATGAATAAGAGAAAATATGATTATGTTTATTTGGTACATCAACACATGCAACAAGTGCTCAAAACAGAAACTGGGCTTGCGACGACTATGCGTCCTAGTCTTTCATTTAAAAACCGCATGACGTCATTTTTGTTTTTAATTACAGAAACAGATGTTACCCAGTGAAGATTATGAGGTGTTTAGAGGTACGGAGAACCCCGCCGATTTAGGCCGAATCATAAGGTAGGCGAGCTGAGCTACATTAATTTTATCCTAATATATAACACTTCTGTAGGTGTGTCTGTCACTTAACTCTTCCTTAACGGCTGCACGGCATAGGATTTCGCTCTGGCTCTCACTTTTAATGGCTAAAACTGTTCTTTCTTTTACACTTTGTATTCCGGGGCCGCGGTATAACTTTACTTTATCATTAAGCATCTGTTTGATTGACTGATTCTTAATACCAATGTATGTAAATTAATTAGTATATTTTTATATGTAGTTACGCCGAATCGCGGTACTTCTCTCAGTGGACCAATCCGCCTGAGGGTGGCATGAGTGTTTGCAATGAAATCAAAGGCACTGACTCCGGAATCTTCGCTCCATTCGTCGACACCAGCGAGAGCCTGTATGCTATAAACACTGACATCTGCCGGTGAGTAACTGATCAGCCTCTTTATCTATCACTAGCTGTCCAGTGTGGTTTTACCCGCATTTTTAGTTGCTGCCCCGCTCCCGACATCAGTAGCGTAATGTTGTATAGCCTATGTTACTTCTTGATAATGTAGCTTCCTACGTTATTGAGGCGTTTACTGCTCTTAAATAATAAACAATTATTTTTTTATTTTACCGCTTAAACATATCAATTGCTCCATACTGGCATAATTGCGTTACTAAGATGACCATGCATTGTCATCCAAATCTATACTAATACTAATATTATAAAGCTGAAGAGTTTGTTTGTTTGTTTGAACGCGCTAATCTCAGGAACTACTGGTTCGAATTGAAAAATTCTTTTTGTGTTGAATAGACCATTTATCGAGGAAGGCTAATATATAACATCGCGCTGCGACTAATAGGAGCGAAGAAATAATGGAAAATGTGAAAAAAACGGGGAAAATTATTCATCTTTGAGGGCTTCCGTTGCGTGCGCTGCGAAAACGGTTCAATATACCAAAAAAATATGTATCAAAGAATTATTCCTCTTGAAATGATCTAAAAAAATGTCCGTGACGGTATATTTCTATCTTTTAAGGTTAAGTCACTAGAACCGTTTTTCGTAATCAAATTTGGTCGAAATTAATGCATGATTACCCATTATTTGTTAGAGTTGTATCAACATAATAATATTAATCTTTATCCAAATAAATGTGTTGTTGATTAACAGTATTTAATTGTGAACAAAATTGTGTTTGACATCACTTAATTTCAATGAACATCTTAGAAGATATTACAATTTTAAAATAACTCCGATATAAAATTCACACGCGCCGCATGATGTGCAAAACATGACGCTGCGCCTGGCCGGCGGGCGAGGAGAGGCGTTGCTTGCGGGCGACGCGGAGGGGGGGTGTAGCTCTACGATTGTTTTAAGGATAATATTTTGGTTCTAATAATTCCACAATTATTAAAAAAAAATTGTTGTAGATAATACCTGTAAATATGTGTCATCTACATAATTATTATTCTTAGGGCTGTTTATTCAATAGTCAGATAACTTTTCTTTGAGGAATAAAAATGGCGGTTTGACAGCTCATCTATAGAAAATTATGTCAAACTGCTCTTTTTATTCCTTAGATAAAAGTTATCTGACTATAAAAAAATCAGCCCTTATTAGGTTAGGTTTTAGTTTAAGCACACAGTTAGTTTACCTTATGTTTTACGTAAGTACCGAATACAGGTAAAAATATTTAGGATCCTAATTATTAACCTTACGTTTGTTTTTTCTTGATTACGAGTTACGGTTTGGTTAAGTTTTCATTTCCTATTTTCTTTCTTCGTCACTATAATGCCTAGAAAAAGAATTTAGCTTTCTCGGCAGACTGCTACCGCAAAGCGGCTGCGAGCTTTGCGCAGCAATGAAACAGAGGATGAAAATATGCATAGGATGGCTTCTCAACGAGGAATCAGTGAACAAAACCGTGCTAATGAATCGATCGTTGAACGTTCGCAGTGTCTAGCCTCACAAAATTTCCGAACTTCGGCAAACCGTCAACGGGAAGCAAGCGCTGAACGTTTATCCTTACAAAATTTCCGAACCTCGGCAAACCGTCAACGGGAATCAAGCGCTGAACGTTAATCCTTACAAAATTCCCGAACTTTGATAAACCGAGAACGGGAATCAAGCGCTGAACGTTCTCAACGTTTAGCCTCACAGAGTTCTCGAACTTTGGTGAACCGACTACGGGAATCAAGCGCTGAACGTTCTCAACGTTTATCCTCACAGAGTTCTCGAACTTTGGTGAACCGACTACGGGAATCAAGCGCTGAACGTTCTTAACGTTTATCCTCACAGAATTCCGGAACTTGGGCTAAGACGCGGACAAAGTCGTGGGTAACAGTTATAATTTATTAAGCTGAGGAGGTTGTTTGCAAAAATAAATATGATGCCCAAAATACTATTCCACGCGGACGAAGTCGCGGGCACAGCTAGTTAAACATATATTTAAAATTTCAATCGGGGACCGGATAGTTCTTAAAGCTTCTCGTGGCTCAAATTCCACTCAAAATTGTTTTAAATAAAAAATATAATATGTTACGTTTACGAGAAGAAAAGTGAGTCCGCAATCTTTAATAAAATGTTATTATGACAATTAAGGAATTTATTTTTATAGTAAGAGAGCACCAAAAGAAATACTATTTTAGAAAAAATGTTTTAAGAGATCTAGTAGTGTGTGGTTGTTTTAATATTCTTATTCAATCAACATTAACAACCCTATGCAATTCACTGCTGGCCATAGGACTCTGCAGCTGTGCCGCAACAGCTCGTCCAACGCTTTCTTTCCAGCCTGTCCTAGCGAACTTCATAAGGGCTAGAATACTGAATTATTATTTATTAGACGCGAGGGAGCGGTAGACGCTTGCTTCTAAATTGAAAAATAGTACGCGCGACTGCATTCGTAAGGTTAGAAAGTGTTCACCCGCTCCCCGAAACTCCCCCTGTTATTTTCATTATTCGTAAACAGCAGTCAACAAATTAATTCTAAATGAAGTTTGACTTACTTTTGACCAATTAACTAACTCACGATTCAGACTGAACCGAATCCTAATTACCAAAGCTTAATTAAAAAATAAAAATTCGCAAGTGCAGTTTACAATGTACTGAAATAGCACATTTTGATTCAAGTGAGGAAACTTTGTCATTGCGACCGAGGAGGATTTAACGCACGAGCCGCCAGGCAAGGGTGTTATAGAGCCGAGAACAGAAGTGACAAATGTTCACATATAAATATAATAGTACATTTTCAGTCTGACAATAAGTTACCAAGGGTTATCGTATTACCCAGTAAATAAATGGGTCATGGAGGTCAGATGGGCAGTCGCTCCATGTGAAATACTGGTATTCAGCTGCATCTGGTAAGACTGGAAGCCGACCCCAACTTGTTTAGGAAAAGGCAAGGCAGATGATGATGAATTACTACAAATCTCAATGTAAACATTCAAATATAAAAATTTACAGTTAACAGTGTAATTTAAAATAATTGAAAACCGTGTAAATAAGTTAACGAAAGCACGGCTTTATACCATCAAAAGCTGGTTCCGTGAATTCTTATCAATATAATTATCCAGATGTACAATTCACAGGGAGCTCTGTATTTCACTCGAATCGTGTTTGCGTCATCGGCTGTGTCGCTGTGTGCATGCTGGAGGCGGGGCGTGACCCACACCGCCATGAATGGTACTGAAATTCAGCACGCACACAGGCTTTACGTTTAAAGCATAAAGTGCAATACTAATTTTATCTCTGTCACTCCCATGCAACGTAATGGTTCACACAGTAAAGCTTAGTAGTAACGAGAATTCTACTATATATACTTATCTCTCTAGTTCCTTTGTTTGGTCTCGCTTATCATTTCGAGATACACGATCGATAATTAATATTTACTTGATTACTTGTTTTTGTGGCCGATACGATGGTGTAGTCTTCGTTATTGAGAATTTGGGTCTTTTTTGTAAGTTTTGTATAGTAGGACCTTCAATAATTTAATCATACAGTGTTCAAAGAATAAGTTGGGCATCATTTTCAACAGGTTCTAGAATGGAGGAAATTCACAATGTTTATTTTTTTATTGTTAACTCTTTGTGATTTTTGGTCCGATTTACGTGATTATTTTTTTTCTATTTATCTGCTGCTGTAAAAAATTGTGCGGGCTGCCATAATTCCACATGTAAAAATAAAAAGCTTTTAACTAAAAGCTTTTATTTCAGCCTTCAGTCATTATTTTTGCCAGACAAACAAAAATAATAGGAAAATACTATTTACCATTATTTTTTTTTGTTTTTAAAGTCTGTATTTTATTATTGAAGTATTTTAAATAATTTTTAATTAAATGATATTTTAACGTATTTTATTTCATAAAAACCACGTGGGTACTTTCAAATCAACGAGAAAAGGGTCCAGGTTTTTCGTTTCTTATGCAAAAAACCGGCAAGAAACTGTTTAGTTGTTTACTTTAGAAAAACAAGATTAATTTACATGAATTAAGGAATCTACAAAGCTTTCAATGTCCACACATTCGCAAACAATTAATAAAACTCCTGACAAAGAAATATTACTTATAAGTAAATTAACCGAGTGAAATACAAATGTCACAGTCAATGTGACAGATTTTGAAAAGTTGATGTTATTGATGAAACGCTTTCCAACAAGCATCCTTACTTCGACGCAATAATAATAGTTTGGTTTTCAAAATGGAATTCTTTGCATCGTAGGCAAAGATTATGTCAAACCGATTCTGGATAGCTATAGTTAGACAAGACAAATATATTCTCAGTCAGAGACCCGAAGTTGCGTCCATTATAATATTTGTCCATGCATCTATCATTCTACCTAGAGTTACAGCGGCCCCCGAACAATAAGGACAAAGGGAGGAACGTCGATGGGTTTTAAGTCAGTACAAGTCTGGCACTCCTTTCCGCTCCGCCCAGAGTAGAAGATGCCGTTTGATAATTTCCCAACCGAAAACAAAATGCCATCTACTCTCAAATAAGTCGGCTTTCAGTATAGCTCTAACCGGATGCACCTGAATACCAGTATTTTACCTGAAGCGACTGCCTATCTGACCACCTCATCCCTGGCAGTACTGGGTAATACAACACATTGGCAAGATTGGCTGCCAGACTTTCGGAACTCTTACCTTAGACGACTAACGTCTACAAATGACAAAATTAAGCTTAACAAGGTTTCCGAGGCACGAATGAAACTATACAGACCAAGCAAGAGAGGCTTAAAATAAGAAATCAACTTTGGCGGCTATTATTATTTAGCTACAAGCTCCTTGCCGTCCATATAACACAATTAAGCCACTAATTTGCTGAAAGTTTTGTCGCAGCACTTTCCGCTTGAAACTGCAGTCGTACATGTTTAATTTGACAAAGCCCGACTTTGCTAATTCCAAACTGTCCACACATTGCAAGTCAAATTAACTATACTTAACTCAGCTGACCGACGCTTGACGACTGACTGAACTACCGCACACACAATGAGAAAACCTTTGTCTTGGAAATATAATGGATATTTCCAAGACAAAGTTTTTCTCATATTCATTGCACTCAACAGTTTTTGGAGAGCAGGGCAGATTTCTTTTCACATTAGCATCAAGGATCGCAAGTTTTTATTTACTAAGTTACCTTTGACTAGTGTTGCCCAAATGCAAGAACAAGACGAGACTTAGCCAGTCTTGGTCTTGGTCTTGCGCCAATACACCTGGTCTTGGTCTTGGTCTTGGTCTTGCGCTCCCAGTCTGGGTCTTGGTCTTGGTCTTGCAGCAAGAGTCTTGCAAGTCTTGCAATTACCTATTAGTCTATTACTATTTATTAAAGTTTATTTTAAATCTTAGAAAAACGTATTAGAATTGGAACATTGTGAGCTTGAATTAACATAGCCATAGTAAAGATCAAGCAGATTAATAAATTACTGAAGGTTTGATAAGAAATTTGAAAAATCAACTGACCTATATGTCGTTTTTCATGGAAGTAACTGTTTCTTAATAATAATATCTTAAAATTAAGAAACAGTTACTTCCACATTCCAATTTGTTTGTTTACATGTCTTAGCAAATAAGCTTACATTTGCTAAAACATGTAATAAACAAATTAATTACAATAACTTGACTGTATTTTAAAGAACAATATCTGTCTAGAAAGATTGAACCCTCAACTTATATGAAATTTAATAAAAGAATTCGAAATTATTTTGCATGAGTATACCTACGCCCTGTGGCGGCCATAAAATAGTGTCAAATGTTGTGATTTCGGCGCGGCGGCAACGATTGTTGTATATGATTTCAAAAGAAGCCGCCGGCGCGTGTATCATATTCATGTACTTCCGAAAAGCGGCAAATTTCTTTGAGAAGTAAGTACAAAACCTTTGATGCCGCATTATCAAAGTGCCGATGATTAAAACATAATATGCATGCACTCAGTTTGATTTTAATGGATATTTTTTTATTCGCCATGTAGGTATGTTTATATGGTATTAGTCGTAATGCGCATAGGTCCAGTTTTTCATATTCTTTGATACAGTTTTTTGCGTCTCATAGAATTCCTAAGCGTACCTATACACCGAACTGTTACACCTAACTACTCCGTGAAATAGCGCTACGTCCTAGCTGCAAGACGCAAGAGTCTTGCAGGCTATGTCTTGTTCTTGCTCAAGTCTTGCACGGTCAGTCTTGGTCTTGGTCTTGCTAAAAATACGCGGTCTTGTTCTTGGTCTTGGTCTTGCAAAAACGCAAGAACAAGACCAAGACTGCAAGACCAAGACTGAATTTGGGCAACACTACCTTTGACGTGCGAGTAGAATTTGTGTTGATCAATTAGCTAAAACTAAATGCAAGCCCTGTTTTTCTTATATATCTGACAAATAAACGATTGACGATTGCACAATTGCCGCAATTAAAAATTGAACGGACACTAAAGTTGTTTTTAATTTTGAAACTAAATCATCTCAACGCAAGTAGTCTATTGTGTTCAATAAAACGTGAATCCAGTTATTTTTCATTTCGAAAGCAACAATACGACACTTCTGCAGACCAATAGAACACAATAAAACTCAACAGCACGTTGACAAATACAACGATATTAAAACGAAATTAAAAAGTCTGCATGGTAGGTCTCGACTCTCTTTGTTGTCACTGCGTAGCATGTCGTCCCGACTAAACAAATTGTATTGAGTTTTTTTCCACGGGGTCTGGATTTGGGCCCAGTTGATAGCAACAGACTCAGACACGTAATTTTACTGGCGAAATATTTGTGTACTGATAAGGTTTTATATCTTACACTAGTTTTTGCCCGCGGCTTCGCTCGCGTTAAATTCGGGGTAACACAGTTCCCCTTTCATGAGTTGCAGGTACCTGCTACCTGTAGTTTTTGCCCTTGCGCTTTATTGATTGTAATTGCAAAGTTAAGTTTTCCCTGTTCTTCCCTCTTTCTCCCTCATATCCCATTTTTTTAAAAATAAATTAAAATAAGGTCCGAACTATCTCTGGGTCAGAGCCCATTCGTCCCCTAAAATTCGTCCCCCAGCATAAAAGTTGTGGATTCGGCCCCTATATAGGTGCCCATTGGTCTCCTGGTAGGGGACCAATTAATATTTTAATAAAAAATATTATTTTTAAGGTACCCATTCGTCCCCTCTAATATATATACAATATAAGTTAAAGATTCGGCACCGATTCAGGTGCCTATTGGCCCCCTGAGATAAAATTAGCTATATTTTACATAAGAAACGGTTAACATAGTACACTTGTGAACAGTTTATTAACGGAATTAATTTAATAAATCATAACAGATTATTGAAAAAAGAGCTACGATGAATGATAATCCGTCATGATAATAATATAACCTGTCGATAGGCTTACGATGTAATATTTGTCTCTCTACGAATGGCTTGTTAAAAAAACGGGTTACAAAATAGATAAGGTGTTTTGTTTGTATGATATGGCTGCCTCGGTGACATATTGGTTCTTGAAAGTGACTGTGAATACGAGTCTGTTCAATATGTCTTTGGTCTTTTATTAAATGAAGTTCGCCCAACGAAATAAACAATACTGTTAATATTATAATAATAATATTTTTAACATAATTGAATCGATTTATCTCATTTGAATCCTGGAATATTTTAGGTATTCATATTATTTATTATATATATTTATTTAAGGAGATTAGTATTATTATTGATGCTTATTCACTTTATGGTGTTATATTGGTATTGATATTTGGTTATTTGTTTGTACACTGGATGTAAATTAATCTAAAATTCAGTTATTACTGGGATTTTATTTAAATAGTTACAAAGTTTTATTTTACTGCATGAAGATATTATAGTTATCATATATTTTGCTAAATATTTACAAATGTCCAAGAAACCAAAAGTTAATTAATTATTTTGAAGACTGACTTAATGCCTAGAGCCTAGAGGCATTTTATTAAACTTAATCTTATTTGAAATAAACATGATTTCTACCGAATTACTATGTTTTTTATTTTACCCTTTTCTGCGCGACTGTACCAGGACTACCCAGTTGCAATATACACATCTACATGTACTTATATTAGAAGAATGAATAAAAAGAAATATTCTTCAGGGGACGAATGGGCCCCTCAAAAGTTCCAGGGGACGAGTGGGCACAGGGTGCGAATCTTAGGGGACGAATGGGCTCTGACCCCTATCTCTGTACCAAAATTCATCAAAATCGGTTTAGCCATTAAAGCGTGAAGACGTAACAAACAAACTCACTTTCGCTTTTATAATATTAGTAAGGATTAAACTTTAAAACAGACAGGCTGCTTATAAAATGAGAATATAAGTAAGACCGTTTAGGCATTAAAGAAAAATGTGTCGTTATGAAAATTATGATTATTCTAAAACAAAGACATATAAATATTATGAGCGACCTCTATCTCTCTCTAATACCTTTGACTAGTGTTGCCCAAATGCAAGAACAAGACGAGACTTAGCCAGTCTTGGTCTTGGTCTTGCGCCAATACACCTGGTCTTGGTCTTGGTCTTGCGCTCCCAGTCTGGGTCTTGGTCTTGGTCTTGCAGCAAGAGTCTTGCAAGTCTTGCAATTACCTATTAGTCTATTACTATTTATTAAAGTTTATTTTAAATCTTAGAAAAACGTATTAGAATTGGAACATTGTGAGCTTGAATTAACATAGCCATAGTAAAGATCAAGCAGATTAATAAATTACTGAAGGTTTGATAAGAAATTTGAAAAATCAACTGACCTATATGTCGTTTTTCATGGAAGTAACTGTTTCTTAATAATAATATCTTAAAATTAAGAAACAGTTACTTCCACATTCCAATTTGTTTGTTTACATGTCTTAGCAAATAAGCTTACATTTGCTAAAACATGTAATAAACAAATTAATTACAATAACTTGACTGTATTTTAAAGAACAATATCTGTCTAGAAAGATTGAACCCTCAACTTATATGAAATTTAATAAAAGAATTCGAAATTATTTTGCATGAGTATACCTACGCCCTGTGGCGGCCATAAAATAGTGTCAAATGTTGTGATTTCGGCGCGGCGGCAACGATTGTTGTATATGATTTCAAAAGAAGCCGCCGGCGCGTGTATCATATTCATGTACTTCCGAAAAGCGGCAAATTTCTTTGAGAAGTAAGTACAAAACCTTTGATGCCGCATTATCAAAGTGCCGATGATTAAAACATAATATGCATGCACTCAGTTTGATTTTAATGGATATTTTTTTATTCGCCATGTAGGTATGTTTATATGGTATTAGTCGTAATGCGCATAGGTCCAGTTTTTCATATTCTTTGATACAGTTTTTTGCGTCTCATAGAATTCCTAAGCGTACCTATACACCGAACTGTTACACCTAACTACTCCGTGAAATAGCGCTACGTCCTAGCTGCAAGACGCAAGAGTCTTGCAGGCTATGTCTTGTTCTTGCTCAAGTCTTGCACGGTCAGTCTTGGTCTTGGTCTTGCTAAAAATACGCGGTCTTGTTCTTGGTCTTGGTCTTGCAAAAACGCAAGAACAAGACCAAGACTGCAAGACCAAGACTGAATTTGGGCAACACTACCTTTGACGTGCGAGTAGAATTTGTGTTGATCAATTAGCTAAAACTAAATGCAAGCCCTGTTTTTCTTATATATCTGACAAATAAACGATTGACGATTGCACAATTGCCGCAATTAAAAATTGAACGGACACTAAAGTTGTTTTTAACTTTGAAACTAAATCATCTCAACGCAAGTAGTCTATTGTGTTCAATAAAACGTGAATCCAGTTATTTTTCATTTCGAAAGCAACAATACGACACTTCTGCAGACCAATAGAACACAATAAAACTCAACAGCACGTTGACAAATACAACGATATTAAAACGAAATTAAAAAGTCTGCATGGTAGGTCTCGACTCTCTTTGTTGTCACTGCGTAGCATGTCGTCCCGACTAAACAAATTGTATTGAGTTTTTTTCCACGGGGTCTGGATTTGGGCCCAGTTGATAGCAACAGACTCAGACACGTAATTTTACTGGCGAAATATTTGTGTACTGATAAGGTTTTATATCTTACACTAGTTTTTGCCCGCGGCTTCGCTCGCGTTAAATTCGGGGTAACACAGTTCCCCTTTCATGAGTTGCAGGTACCTGCTACCTGTAGTTTTTGCCCTTGCGCTTTATTGATTGTAATTGCAAAGTTAAGTTTTCCCTGTTCTTCCCTCTTTCTCCCTCATATCCCATTTTTTTAAAAATAAATTAAAATAAGGTCCGAACTATCTCTGGGTCAGAGCCCATTCGTCCCCTAAAATTCGTCCCCCAGCATAAAAGTTGTGGATTCGGCCCCTATATAGGTGCCCATTGGTCTCCTGGTAGGGGACCAATTAATATTTTAATAAAAAATATTATTTTTAAGGTACCCATTCGTCCCCTCTAATATATATACAATATAAGTTAAAGATTCGGCACCGATTCAGGTGCCTATTGGCCCCCTGAGATAAAATTAGCTA
This sequence comes from Ochropleura plecta, assembly GCA_905475445.1. Lineage (NCBI taxonomy): Eukaryota > Metazoa > Arthropoda > Insecta > Lepidoptera > Noctuidae > Ochropleura > Ochropleura plecta. The sequence goes on along the minus strand of FR997721.1, from coordinate 6,202,696 downwards.
TATTTTACATAAGAAACGGTTAACATAGTACACTTGTGAACAGTTTATTAACGGAATTAATTTAATAAATCATAACAGATTATTGAAAAAAGAGCTACGATGAATGATAATCCGTCATGATAATAATATAACCTGTCGATAGGCTTACGATGTAATATTTGTCTCTCTACGAATGGCTTGTTAAAAAAACGGGTTACAAAATAGATAAGGTGTTTTGTTTGTATGATATGGCTGCCTCGGTGACATATTGGTTCTTGAAAGTGACTGTGAATACGAGTCTGTTCAATATGTCTTTGGTCTTTTATTAAATGAAGTTCGCCCAACGAAATAAACAATACTGTTAATATTATAATAATAATATTTTTAACATAATTGAATCGATTTATCTCATTTGAATCCTGGAATATTTTAGGTATTCATATTATTTATTATATATATTTATTTAAGGAGATTAGTATTATTATTGATGCTTATTCACTTTATGGTGTTATATTGGTATTGATATTTGGTTATTTGTTTGTACACTGGATGTAAATTAATCTAAAATTCAGTTATTACTGGGATTTTATTTAAATAGTTACAAAGTTTTATTTTACTGCATGAAGATATTATAGTTATCATATATTTTGCTAAATATTTACAAATGTCCAAGAAACCAAAAGTTAATTAATTATTTTGAAGACTGACTTAATGCCTAGAGCCTAGAGGCATTTTATTAAACTTAATCTTATTTGAAATAAACATGATTTCTACCGAATTACTATGTTTTTTATTTTACCCTTTTCTGCGCGACTGTACCAGGACTACCCAGTTGCAATATACACATCTACATGTACTTATATTAGAAGAATGAATAAAAAGAAATATTCTTCAGGGGACGAATGGGCCCCTCAAAAGTTCCAGGGGACGAGTGGGCACAGGGTGCGAATCTTAGGGGACGAATGGGCTCTGACCCCTATCTCTGTACCAAAATTCATCAAAATCGGTTTAGCCATTAAAGCGTGAAGACGTAACAAACAAACTCACTTTCGCTTTTATAATATTAGTAAGGATTAAACTTTAAAACAGACAGGCTGCTTATAAAATGAGAATATAAGTAAGACCGTTTAGGCATTAAAGAAAAATGTGTCGTTATGAAAATTATGATTATTCTAAAACAAAGACATATAAATATTATGAGCGACAGCAGGCACAAGACGAAGGAAATTGTAATCGAAAACTTACCCGCTTGTCAGGTAGCATTCGTATGTCAAATTCGAAACCGTTCGGGACCAAAATTTTTCTATGGAAATATTCCCAATGTGCGCTATATTATTCTATAAAATCTATTTAAGCATAAAGCTAAAACAATATTAATGTTAGGTATACATGATTTAAAGTTTTAAAGAGTCTTTGGAACTAAAATAAAGCCCTTAACACTTAAGGGCTGAAACTGCGTTAAACGGACACCCGCGCGGTTTCATACAAAAGTGAATCGACGCGGCGACACGCGCGGGGCCCGCCAGCGGTAACACGCGCGGGCTTGCTCAGTTAATAACGCTTGATGAAAAGCTTGTGAAAATGTATTTCGACAAAGAAAGAGTAATTGTGAAACTGCAGTGTCGCTCTGTCATATGAGGTCAGGCGAATGAACTCTTTAGGTACCTGTGACAGGGTCCTTCACATACCCACAGAGCCCACGCTTGCAGACACGCGGCGGGTGTCCGTCGCGGGTGCCCGTTTAACGCAGTTTCAGCCCTTACACTCTTTACAATACATAGTACTGTGACACTCGCTCGTTGCCTTCCGAGCGAGGCCGAAGTTTTCAGATGTAAATTGGAGCAGGTGTACAAATAATAGCCACTACAGGTTTTGATTTCTTTATTTCACAAGGGTGGACTCTTTAACAATTGAAATAACAAAAATGAAACACTATAACACCAAATGGCGGCCATCAAGGCCTGGAGAAGTAAAGTACGGCCAACGAGAAGCGATACCAAATGTAAACAAAACCCATGCTAAAACCCCATCTAAAATGGCCGCCCGAATGTTGGCGAACCCGTCTTAACGTTGTCATGTTTTTGCCGGGAGAACGAGACATTACGACAAAGGCACAATATGGAAAGAGATAAATATTAGATTGTCAACGCCACAGTTGTTCTTTAGGTTAATGACCTTTCGTATCGCTTCTCGTTGGCCGTACTTTAGAAGACTAATACAAACTAAAATAATTTAACACATACCTTTTAACAGGGGTGAAAATACACAATAAAACTGAACTGCACAATAAACTGATTCACACACTGATTTTAGGACATTCAAATTAAAATAGGATATAGATACAGCTTATTAAAAAAAAACAATAAACTAGCACGTGTGGCTACTAGCCGTGATCCAAAAACGTAATGAGCCTAAAAATGATTGTTGAAGGTGAAATGGCGGAATGAAATTCGAAAATCAATGTTGATTCAAAAGGAGGATGAGGCAACAGAGTGGGTAAAATACCCACTCTGTTATAGTACTATTCTACCAAACCTGTCCGGGATTACAATCGTGGAAATACGTTAATAATGAAGCAGCTTTCATTTGCAACAAATTTTGGTAGGGGAGCGTAAGCATTATGTGGTTTGTACAAAGCTTACCGTTGTATGATTTCATTTTGAGCCGGTCAATAATGCAAAATGTTTGTAATTTGAAGTTACAAACACACACGCTGCATTATTATTATGCACGTTATTGATTGGGCCTCGGATACCGGACTATCACAGAATGAGCCAGTGTATCAATGTCAGTGTCCTTTACGACGTGCCGGCGATATTATAGTACGTTAAGATGTCCAGCTACGAAACTACGTACATCGTAAGAAATCATTCCCACATTCCCGGTACATAGCGGGCCTGCGGGTTATTCGAAAGAGATACCGCGTCCCCAGACATAAAGGGCCAAAGATGGAACATGGTTGGGTTTTAGTCAGTTAAAATCTGACACTCCTCCCTGCTCAGCCCAGAGCGGGGGAAGTTGTTTGATGATACCATCCACAAAATAAAATCGTTATGTCAATTCGCTTAGCATCGACTCGTGGACTTTTCTTGGTTTTGATGCATTGTGTTTTGTTTCGCCTCGACATGGCTGCCACATAATACAAACCCTTTAGAAACGAAATATGGCCGTGCTTTTGATGAATAAAGTAATTTGGCACATCCGGTGATATCGGCTTTTTAAATCTATTAGTGAATTTTGATATGATGTTTCCTTCAGCGTAGCAAGCAAATAAAAACTAATTTAGTAAAACTCATTAATAATGCTAGGTTTGGGAAGGTCTCCCTAACTTGAAATTCTTATTTTTTTATCACGTTCGTCGTCAACTGTCCTCAAATTGTAGTTCCCCAATACCCTAATTTTTTTTTTGCTTTATTGGGACATTTAACAGTTACACATTACAATAAAGTATGACAATTTAAATGATTAAAACTAAGTAAACGTGAAACCCACACCAATGTCCGCAACATAATGGTAAAAGAATAAAAAAGAGTAATTAATTGCGCGCGTTCAGTCCTACAGAAAACAAAGCTGGCAAATACATACCAACTTTATCCTCAGCAACACTAAATGAACAAAACAGCCATCCAACACTGCCCATTCCCAATTGCCGTCCCTTTTGTCGGTGTCCTATTTATGATTACCGAAATACACAATTCGGGAGTTCATATGGACATAAATTACAAGACCCACCTAGAACCACATAAGTAGGTGAGGTAGGTACCCTACTTTTCATGTTATTGCGGGACACATTTTACACGCTAAACAAACGACAATTTTTGCCTAGAGACTAACGAATAACTAAGTACGAATTTCGAAAATTCACGGCTCCAAACGCTGAACTACAAAGCGAACGCCGTATGTTTGGCCAATGAATGGGCTTAGCCGTATCTGTCGATAGAATTGTGTGTCTAACGGACTGTCAGGCTGTGAATGATATGCTACAACTCCCGCAACCCTCGGTCTCTCCGTGTTACAGACTAATCTTTATTTGACAAGTACAGACAAATGAAAATCATTGAGTCTGTGGATATATACTGCAAATTCAAAAGCGACGCAAGGCCTTTTAAGCCATGAAATGAATGGAAACTAAAGGAAATGTCGCATTTAATTTTCACAGAAGCGAACCGAACTACATTCATTTATCCTGGCTCGAACCCGAACACTGCCGCGTTGAAACAAAGACACTGGTTGCGTGGGCATTCATTTTTTTAGGAAACCTCGCTCCTCATTGTTTCTCACATACACATAGCAAATACATATATTTGTTCCGTGTGGGGAACGAACCCGTGACACGCAGCGCAGCAGTCGATTGCTCAGCCACTGCGCGGACCGTGTTGTCACCCGTCATTGAAGTATTGCTTTCACAATCTGATATTCCCAGTTTCAGTTTCCTTGCAAACTGAAACTATAGAACACTGACACAGCACATAGGTATCTGTTCCGTGCATCGCAAGTTCTGTTGAGTCGAGTATTCATGTGTGTCTAAGATAGAGTCGCCTTTATGGTACTCGTTCTTCATTACTTACCTGCACTCAAGTCGATTAATCAAATGTGCTCAAGCCGTATGCAAATCAATTCTGTTCCGAGTACATTATAGAGCTATGTGTACCCAATGTTTGGCGATGCCGTCGAACGTGCGTAAAGATCCTTAATCGAGATATATTTCTGTTTATATCAAGTAACGTTTGGTAGTTCTACGAACGCCCATATTATACGCAGATACACACTTCAAACTTGTAACAACTCTTTTTGGACGGGGGTTAAAAAAAGTTGGTTCTGTAATCGTCATCATCTGCCTAGCCTTTTCCCAACTATGTTGGGGTCGGGTTCCAGTCTAACCGAATGCAGCTGAATAACAGTATTTTACATGGAGCGACTGCCTATCTGACCTCCACAACCCAGTTAGTACTGGGTCATGCGATACCCCTTGGCAAGACTGGTTTTCAGACTTTCGGAACACTGACTACCTGTAACGACTGTCAAAGATCTACAAATGACAGCCGGGACCAACGGCATAACGTGCTTTCCGAGGCACGGAGGAAACTCGGTATGTAACGGGTGGTCACCCATCCACAGACCAACCTAGGCAAGCGCGGCTTAAAGATCGACCCGAGCACCTCCTATTATTTAGCCACGAGCTCCTCAATCGTATTACCCAGTTATTAACTGGGTTGTGGATGTCAGATAGGACGTCGAACCATGTAAAATACTGGTATTCAGCCGAAAGCGGTAAGACTAGAAGCCGGCCCCAACAGAGTTAAGAAAAGGATAGGCTGATGATGATGATGAGTTATGTAAAACGGTGAAGCATAACGGATATGTTTATCTAAAAAAATACCCAAAAAAAAAATAAAAAAACGGTTTCTACAGTATTTTAAAGGCCTGGTTCTTTTTCAGAACCGTCGAACTTCGATACCAACACGACACGGAATATGAGGGGATCCCAACGAAACGGTTCGCCGCAAACGAGTGGCTCCTGGATAATAACGAGCGTTGCTTCTGCCTGAACTTCACGACCGGTTTGAACCAAGAGGATGGCTGTCTGCTGGAAGGAGCGATGGAGCTGTACACTTGTGTCGGTAAGTAATATTGCATTTTTTTATCACCTCTATCTATCTGTCATTATTTACTTTAATTTATCATTCTGAACCTGAAGTATGTTCAGAAAGATAAATTAAAGTAGAAAATTTTCTGTATACTTTTTATTAGATATTGTCATTTATTTCATTTTTATAGTTAGTCAAATTTGTTACGATGGGATTTACATCGTCACTTATTGTACAAAATCCCCTTATATAAAGAAGATTAATGTTAATGTTTATATTTATATCATCATTAACGTCTGATATGGTAGAATGAAAGAAGAAAACGTATTGCGCCGACCCAAAATAGAATGAGACAAGGGCAGGAAAATGATGATGATGAAGAATTTACTATGCAGACATAAAATATATTAATGTATCAAAAGCAAAAATGAATTGAAGTTTACCACTTTGGATGGCAATTCTGCTTTTTAATCCAAAGAAAAGGCCAGCCCGCTGGTCATGAAAAGAGTGGACGGACCATTTGGTGATATTTCGAAATACACAGTGACCACATAGCTCAATTAGCATATTTTTCATTATTTTTATTTAAAACATTTTAATAATTTCAGCGGTTATTACAGCATAAATCCTTATTATTGAAGCCAACGGAAATTACAAATACTTTTAAATAAAATAAACGGAAATACAAATCTCAGTTCAATTAGTCAACACAAATGTCCAATAAAAAAACTAACTGCCATAATTGACAAACTATACATTCAATAAACCAACTGTCAAAACAAAAACGTAACTACCTACCCTTCAATTCTGAACTAACCTAAAATTAAAATCAAATAAATGTTTTGTACTGATGTGTACCTAATTATAACGTAATGTAAAGTAATTTCTTCTGCATTGCATTTTCGTCTGCGCTTCCAATTGTTAACATTGTTTTATTTGTTATGTACTTGAATTTCGCTGCAGCTTTCAAGTGTTGATTCACTTAAGTTATGCGAGCAAGGTGATAGACAAACCTACGTTATTACTTAAAAAGAAAATCATGCGATTTTTATTATCAGCTACCAGCTATTTCACTATCCTCTTCAAATCACTCCGTTCAATGCCTCAAAGTGGACTAGACGGAATAGTACCAGTTTTTTTGTCGTCATGGGGTTCCCAGCAGGCGTTGTACAGAGGCCTACGCTATTTGAAGCGTAGGCATCTGTACAACGCCTGCTAATGCACATCCCTAGGGCTACTATACACGTCTCTCTTGAGCCTCGCTTGTGCAAGGCAGCACACTATCACAGTGCTGCCTTTCATCTATGAGGTCAGTCGGTAAACACACAGAGTCCCCACTCTGAGGGAGACGGAATAAAAAGTACCTTCCACAATTTATAATAATGTAGATATACCTTATTATTGGTTTGTGATAAACTGATGGCAGCCTGCGCGTTCTTAATCAGACTTTGATGTTGGTGATTATTGATTGGTTTCTGAGTGGCATCTCTGTGGAAATTGGGACCACATTGTTACATTGGGTAGAGCATAATATTATAGTGGTTGTTGTGGGCGCATCAACAACACAAACAACGGATTTAATATCATGAGGGGTAGGTACTCATACTACAGCGAAAGCGAAACTCGGGAACCGAAGCGAGAAATTTACGAATAACGAAAATATCTGAAATTTTTTAAGAGCGTTACACATGTTAGGCATGTCTTGATTAAATCATTATTTACTCGCGATATGAAAGTTGAGATCGACCTGATAAGTGGGGAGTGATAAAAATTGGATAAAGTAAGGAAAGCGAATTTTAAATATTGAAAGTAGCGCCAGATAAGCGCCAAAAATAAAAGGGAGTCGTTGGCTTAGCATGGACAAATGGACATGTAATGAGGAAGAATGAAACGAATTTGAATAAAGGTTGGATGGACGGAGATGGAGAGGAAGGCCAACTAAAAGATGAATGGATTGTGTAAGGAACGATATGTAGGAGAAAAGAGTAAATGATGCCCTGCCGTCTGGCAGGGAAGAAAGGAAGAAGAAAACGTTTTGCGTCGATCATAGATAGAATTGGACAAGGACAGAAAGTTCCTGTGTCGACAGCGCGTTCGTATCCCACGCGTCCCACGCTCTTAATGAGATGTCAGCAAAGCAGAGACGCCTGCCGGGGCCACTGCCTTCCGGGTTGCCCCTAGTCCTAAAAGTCTGACACTCCTTCCCACTTTATGAACATTAATTGATGATTTCCCATTCATAAAAAAGAAGGAAAGAAAGTTAATGAAAGTTGTTTGAGACTCTCACAAGATAGGGAAGAATGTCAGAAAAAGAATAAAGTCATACTTAGTGGTAGTAGGAGAGGTACGGAGAAAACTCTACATATAATGGGTGATCAGTCATAGAATTACCAACCTAGGCAAGCGTGGCTTAACCTGAAGATTAACCCGAGCGGCTGTTAATAGTAAAAATTAAAAGCATTCCATATGTTCTTAGAAAAATTACCACGTACAGGTGAGTAAGGTTATTGCTATTATCATCTTGTTTGGACATCGCAATAAGCAAATATTGCGCAGCGCTCTGGCGTTGTTAGAAACTAAATATGGTATAAAAACTCCTCATTGGTGATCTAATTCCTTATTTTACATTTATACATTTCTATACAGAACTAAACAAAGACTTAAGAAACAAGTAAGAAAGTAAGGATAATTGTTTTTATTTCAATCCTCAAGACTTACGTAGATAATAAATTTAAAAAAAAAAACTATTTGTATATAGATAAGAAGATACAGCTATATAACAAAAGTGGTTGTAACCAAATAAATAAGCTCAAACACGATACATACTCGTTTGATGTGTGTTTTTGTAGAAACTGGAGTTAGTGGGGGGGAGGAGAGGATAATGAACGTGGGCCGAATAAAATATATAGCTTGAGGCGTGTAAGATGTTTATTACCAATAATGAATTAAAAACCCGAGCAAGCGATTTATAAAGCATTTTTTTTTAATAAAATTCTCGAAAAGGGAAATTTCAACACATTCTAAAACTATCTCTTCTATTATTGAACATATTCTCAAATATTCAATAATAATAAAAAAAAACACGTGATACTGGGTGGGGGCGAAAAAGCTTATAACTTTACAACGTATAACCAGCTATTTTATAAGTTCTTTACTTAACTAAACTAACTTAACTACAGTAATCCTTAAAGAGTTAGCCAAAGCCATGCAAGAGCGTCATCTTCCACTTACCGAATTATACACACTGACAGCAGGGGTTCGAAGTGCCGGACGCAGACAATCAGATGCGAGTGATATTCTGCAGCATTCAATAAGTGTGCAATCCTCCATATTACAAGCACGACACACGTGTGAATCTCTGGTCATAAAGAGCATAAATATGAGATAATCGTAGGTACTATTATCCTTACTATATAATATTATAAAAGCGAAAGTGAGTTTGTTTATTTGTTTGTTACGTCTTCACGCCTACATGGCTAAACCGATTTTGATGAATATAGAGATAGTTGGGACTCTAAAGACAGACATAGGCTAACTTTTTTTAACGTGAGAAATGAGGGAGAAAGAGGGAAAAATAGGGAAAACTTAGCTTTGCTATTACAATAAATAAGGTGCTAGGGCAAAAACTACAAGTAGCAGGTTTCTGCAAATCAGGAAAGGGGAACTGTGTTACCCCGAATTTAACGCGAGCAAAAGCTACAATAATTATCAACAGGGTTGTCATAAGTTTTTCGATTTCATTTGTCAGCCCATAGAAAAGGGATCAAATTCCAAGTTTAACATCAGTATTTTTCCATATCCCTCGTTATGAAGGTGAGATAGCTAGTCAATTCTTGTACAATACTGTTATTAAGTTTTTCCGGTTAGAATGAAAGTCGAAACAACGCAGTTAGAAAAGGATATATTAACATTTTGGACTTTCCATCAATTCATCATTGTTATAGCTGTTAGAATGTCGTTTCAGACCCTGTAGTGACCCTATACCATGAGACTAGCCTAGCTTATACTCGCGGTTTCACCCGCTTGGAGTTTAGAGATTGCCCACAGAATTGAACTTTGGAATACAAAACCATATGTGCTTTGCCAGACTATAATCCATATATATGTCAAATTTCATCTAGGTACCTAGATGAAATTTGTTCAGCAGTTTTGGCGTGATTGAGTAACAAACAAACATACGTTGATCAAAACTTTCGCCCTTATAGATAACTAGCTATGTCCAGCGGCATCACCCACTGCTCAGCTCCTAAGTATCTTAGCGTGATGTTATATAGCAAATATAACTGATAATTTAGCTTTCTATTACCGATTGTATAAACCGTTCGAAAGCCTATTCGGTACAAAAAATAAAAAAACTTTTCTCTTTATTATATTAGACACAGTTAAATTAAGAAGTAAGAAGTAAATTACATATTCACAATATTCGCATGGCAGCAATATTGCAAAACTAACTAGACCAACCATTAAAGGACCAAATCGTCGTATTTATTATTTTACGAAAATGTTATAAGAGACTACACATGTTTTTTAAAGCCATCGTGGAGATGAATACCTATATTATCTTTTATTTGATACCATGACAACCTCACTTTTATGATTCCTTGAGCATCATAAGGGTTCCTGAAAAACAGAGTTATTTGTTGAAAATTGTAAAAACGTCCTTAAATATTCAGCGCTCATGTTTATTTCTGAGATTCCTCCTCTTCGATGCTGGTTTAACGAGCATTTGATTCAATATTAAGCATATAATATCACATTATAATGACTTAACTCCTATTTAAAATGATAGTGACCTCACGTTTTGAAAATCAAGTGTGGAGATATAAATACTACTACTTTTTAAGTAGGTACAGTTCTTCGCATAATTGTGTGGTAAGTACTTTTTTTTACATTATACAAACAGTAGTTTTCAATATCGTTATAACTAATAGTCCTTTGAATTAAATTGATTGATAGTCACGATTATTCATATGTAGATGCGAAGCGTCATGCGTCAGATATGTACGATAATCTTTAAGTTCAAATTATTAGGCAACAGAGGCCAGCGGCTCACCTATTGACCCGTCTCGGAAATGAGCAGAATGTTTATTTACAAGCGCGAGCGCATGCACGCGTCTAACCTTGTACACGTCTCAACATAACCAGCCGCCATTGGTTGATAACGCCATACCTAGCGACTAACATTTACGACACAATAACTGGAAAATATTTGGCAAGAGCTAGAATGTTAGATAGGTACCTACAGATAATAAGCTCTTTCCAATTCCAGGAACAGGTTGACCATTAAAAAAATGACCTTTAAACTATCGCGACCCGAAATAATAATTTTCTTTGAAAACCGGTCACACCTAGATCTTCACACGGTAGGTGTACATAAATTTGTATGTTTTTTTATACGAAACAATGGCAAAATGTTTAATTTTACATACGTATTTAGCACGTAAGGAGAACTAGAACAACAAAAATAGAACATCTTTTTTACATTTATTCTATTTATATTATTATTTGTAGTACTGTTAGTTCTGTGTAGTACACGTTACATTTGGAGCGATGAGATGATGACGCGTTCCATAAAGGTAAACTATTGGCCTTGATGTTCACTATCATAGAACCCTTATACCGATATTGAAGATCCATCTTTAACCTGGAAACAATGACCTGCATTCGTGCACTAAAATGCATGGCAGCTCAACTTGAAGCAATTAAAACTGCCGCGAAAATACGGGCGCGACACACTTGGAGAGCGGCGCGCGGCGGGAGGTCGGCGGCACTTACGTAAAAAACAGTGCGCGAGCGCATGACGGTCAAACGCATGCTGCGATGTATCGCGTTGCGTGGTTGACGTGTGCGCTGCTAACGGTGGCGCGCGCGCGCGTACTGGATCGCTGCGAGCTAGCGCGGGAGCTGAGCGCGCTCGGTGTGCGCCCCGACCATATCTCCACTTGGGTTTGCATCGCCTACCACGAGTCGCGCTTCGACACCGCCGCCAACAATCCCTACAGTGGCGACCATGGCATCTTCCAGATCAGCGAGCTGTTTTGGTGCGGGCCGGGTAAGGCGTGCGGCCTGCCCTGCTCCGCGCTGCGTGACGACGACATCTCCAACGACCTGGACTGTGCGCTCATAGTCCACGAAGAACATACTCGGCTCCAGGGAAACGGGTTCCTCGCCTGGGTAGTGTATCCGCAACATTGCAAACAAAACACCAAGAAATATCTCGTGGATTGTGATATAAACGTGAAGAGTTCAGTGCCGGTACCAAGATCCCGTGGGTTTAATCCATATGTGAACAGTTACGACCAACCAAACCTCACGAGAGATAGACAGAATATAGAAAATTTGTTGCCGCCGTACCTGTCGATTGGAAATATCGTCAGAGAAAATTACGGTAAAGTATTAGATCAAAATAGGGATGGATTAGATTGGTATAATTATAAGTTTCCCAACATTGATGAAATCAAGCTGCCTGCGTTTAACCAACCCTCCCAGCAAGTAGGCTTTCCGCTGACGACGCATGCTCCACGCCGTATTACCACCACAACAACGCCTGTACCTTCACCTCGCACCACCACCGCCACCACACCATACGTACCACGGATAAAGGTGTGGAGGGTTATTGAAACGAACCAGTTCAGGAAGAAACAAAAGTTCAGTGAGATGGCTAAACAAACAGCAGCTACAGAAACATATACATGGAGCACGAAAGCAAGCACAGCCATACAACTGCCTAGTACGACAAGTCGCCCGCAAACCGTCGCAACGAGCACATTATCACCAAGAGTAACTACTACATCATTGAGGCCGGCAACGCGGATGACAGCTACTACAGCTCCGTATAGGACACCCAATTCTACTTGGACATACAGGTTGCCCTCTTCGACAACCAACAAGCCCAACCAACCAACTGCAACAACAACGAACAAGCCTTTTACTTGGGCAACCACTACATACAGGCCGCCTACTACAACAACAAACAAGCCCTTTACTTGGTCAACTACGAGCAAGCCAATTACTTCAACAAGTACAAACAAGACGCCAATAACAACAAGTACATTCAAGCCTTTTGTTTGGACGAAGTTCAAACCCCTTTCCGCAGCCCCAACAACAAGGCAATGGTACAGCACAACCACTCAAAAGCCAAGCACAACTTCAGAGACCCCCAAAACAGTGTTTCCAACCTACAGACCTGTAACTACAACCACACTTAAGCCAAGTACTACAACAACCACTAAAAAACCAACAACTGTTTGGACGTGGAATTCATGGAGTTCAACCACCCCGAAGACGCTGACTACAAGCAAAGCAGTCTCAACAAAACCTCCGTGGTACACTTTCACGTCACGAACAGCGACAACTCCGGGGACGACAAAACTTCAGCCTTATAGCCAAACTAAGATGGCGCAGCCATTTGTATTTACGACGAAAGCACCAAATAATACCCTGGCAAGATCTACTCAAGCGGTGACATACTCAACGACTAAAAACCCGCAAACAACCACACAGAAACCTAGAACAACTCAATCAATATTCGATCTCTACTTAAATCCCACGAAAGCACCACAAATACCAAGCTACATGTTCAGTTGGGGTCAATCCAAGCTTAGTATATTCGCTGGTGGGACCACGACTCCTGCGCCAGTGACACGAGGACGAGGGGAGAATAATAATGGCGTCGAAAATAATTTTATTAAGAGACAAACGTAATGTGCATCTCGTTCCGTAGGTTATTATTATTATGTGTGATCTCCGTTATCAAAACAAATCAGGTACAAATAGTTCTTTTTTTCCTTGTCATAAATTATATAAGTCAGACTCACTTTATTTACCTGCTATAAACATATCATAGAGATGCCTTTCATTATAAATGTTCGCAGAAAAATAACTGCTTTTGTATTCATGTCAGTTGCGCAAACGCATGCTTTTGCGAGGACTCATGCGCATCCGACGGAGGTTACTATTTAAATATAAGTTGCGAATTAAGCGAATGTTTATTTTAATACTAGACCAAAAAGCATTTATCGACTATTGTTTATAAATCTATTATATTTTTAATTGCATATAATCTTGTTTTAATTGAGAGTCCTACTAATGTAGATTTAAATAGGTTTGACAACCTCGTTTGTCCAGAGGCAGTATGTGCTTCTGCGGAGTATGATTCTAGGTTTAATTCTTAAAGTAAGACAAAAGTTATTGGGTTTTTACCATCAGAAATTTCTCAGAGGCCACCACTGAGTCTGGATGTGACCATAATGGTCAAAGGCTACGCCCCAATTGCATCGACTTAAAAATGACCAACGAAATATTCTTGTATTATATATTAGATACAACTCTGCTTAACTCTTCGGGAATCGTCGCGATGTTGTTTTAAGTCAAAATATACATTAATAAACTCTAAAAATAATGCAATAACATCATCAGAGGCTTGTTATTTTTGTAATTAACATTTAAAAGAACACGTTCTAATACGGAAATAAACTAAAGGTGCGAATCGAAGGACAACACTCTACGAACACGCATCGGTCTGTTTAGTTACCACACTAAACAGAAATATAACAACCACAATCCATTATTTACCTATTAATGGTTGATTTTATGACACATGCGATTTTGATATTCCTTCAGATAAGTATGTGGCTAAAACATAAATCGAAAAATGGTTATGCGATTCGATGTACATTTTTTATTTATTTACGGTTTTACTATCAGTTTTCTGCCCTTATCACAATTTATATGGGGTCGGTGCATCATGACTTTCACGTCCATACTCATCCATCCCTAACTATTTACTAACTATCTCATACCTGACGCGTTGCCCGCGTAAAATTCGATACCTCTATATATTTTTAATCGGTGATCCACACTTGGGCTTTCCCCTGTTTAGGGTACGTTAACAAACATGTAAACTCACATTCACAAACAGCCAGACCAGAAACAACTACCGGTCGTTCAAATATTTGTTCCATGCGGGGATCAAACCAGCGATACAGTCAAGCAGTCGATCGCTCTGCCACTGCGTGAACCTTGTTGTCAACAACAACTTTATTGCCCAACAAGCAAATTAATCCCATAAAAAGATGTCTAAACTACTAACACTGTTCTTATCCTTACTATAATATTATAACAGCGAAAGTGAGTTTGTTAGTTAGTTTGTTTGTTTGTTTGTTACGTCTTGACGCCTAAATAGCCCAACCGATTTTGATGAATTATTGGTACAGAGATAGTTGGGACCCTGGAGACGGACATAAGATATCAATTTTTTTTTAAATTGACAGCCTATGTCCGTCTCCAGAAAAGGGAGAGAAAGAGGGAAAAAAAGGGGAGAGATAGATACATTTTTTTCGATCATCCCGCGGATTATAGTTAGCGTTACCCCAAAGTAACTATGCCACGCGGACGAAGTCGCGGGCGGAAGCTAGTAAGTTATAAATCCATTGTGGTAGACCATTTAACTTATATTGTTATTTGGCAGCCTTCAACATACTCAAGTGCAGGTTTAGTTATATCTCGGTCTTGTAGTTCGTTACAAGACTGACCTATAAATCATATAAAGGACGTTATACTGCTACCCTGCCACAAGTACAGATGTCCTCAAAAGTATTTACTTACATATCTCAGTTTTATAGTTCGCTACAAGATTATCTTTTGAAACATTTCTAAGAATACCTATAGTAGCATTTTGTGAGAACTAGATATTATATCACTATAAGTTTGAACCTCTTTTAAATCTAATATTACTTAAAAATAATGCTATAACATCAAAAAACTTATTAGCTACTAGATCAACCAGTTTATTAGTAAGATGTCAGCCATTTTGTTAAGCTTGTGATTAAGTAGTTCCCTGTTGTCTTAAGTAAATAAATTGAACATAAATTTAAGCGATTGGAAACAATTGAAATGGAGTGTTGGATATATGAAGAGAAAATTGAAAACATGGCGACTGTTCATAATATAAAAAATATGAAATCTTTTTTACAACGATGTTCGAAGGGATTGTGAAACTAGCTAATTTACATTTTAGGTACACATTTAGAGTAAAAATTATTTCACTATATTTACTTAGTAATTAATGTTCTTCAATAATACAATTAACATTAATAGAAATTACCTGGCTGTTCGCATTTGTGAGAGAAATATGATGATAAAATACCTAGTGTGCAGCAAAGCTTTTTAAAATTAAAAACAAAAAGAATCATAATGTTAATCTATTTTTGAGTGAAAGATTAACAAACACACATCCTCACAAATAAGCAATTTTATTGCTTATCTCGTTTGTTCTCTCGTTGTTATATACAAAATGCGATACGTTGTAATAACAACATCAAAAACGATGGAAGCCCGGGAGACGCCCCGGACATCAGGCGCCGCGAGACTTCTCCCGGCCACCGTAGATGCGGGCCTGTGTACGGTGAGCAATAGTTAGCTTACCGTCGTCCGTACGTCTATTGACGACAGGCCGCGTCGACGGCACGTTAGTGTTCCACGCGCGCCTCATAGAAATGTCAGCAAAGCAGAGGGGCCTGCCAGGGCCACCGCTTGCCGGGGTTGCGGGTTGTTCGAAAGAGATACCGCGGCCCCGGAACATAAAGGGCAATAGAAGGCCCTGGGTTTGACTTCCTGGTTACGCAAAGTGTTCGTAAGTTTTTCTGTGAGGATGTTTCGTCTTCGTAATACTTTTCACATTTCTTACTGCTTCTCAAGCATTCATCGCAGTTACAAGTTCTGTGTAGTTTTTTTTTTGTCTTGGGACAACTCACACATGGTCATCTGATCCCAAGCTAAGCAGAGCTTGTGTTATGGTAACCAGACAACTGATATACATACTTATATAATTTATAAATACATACATATTATAGATAAATCACACCCAGACACAGAACAAACAATCATGCTCATAACACAAAGTTTGTCCTGGGTGGGAATCGAACCCACGACCTCCGGCTTAGCAGTCAGGGCCACTAACCACTAGACCAACAGGCCCGTCAAAGTAAGGTAAGGTAAGTTTATATTTACACATTTGAGATCAAAATTACAGTGTAAGTAATTATAGCAAAAAAAACGTACAAATCTGCGACAACTTTTGCGTAACATATCATATACATAATCTGCAACTAATACTAATAATATCAGGTAGAAATACTAAGCTAATTTTATGTAAAATACAGTAATATTAACATGTTGAATTAATTAGCTGATCTCTCTATTAATATCGAGATGTGACTAGCTTTTGCTCGCAGCTCTGCTCTCGTTATGGCGGGAAATTATCTACCATACGTCTAAACTCAGTCTAATTTCAATCTGATTGCTTACTAGCTCTGCCCAGCGGTTTCACCCACTACTCAACTCTTAATGTCGTAGCATGATGTAATATAATTTACTAATTTCGTGAAAGAACGCCAAGGAATTGTTTCTCTCATAAAAATAAAATTTTACCGCTAAGGGGGTGAAACAGGGTAGGTTTAACCCTCTTAGTGGTAAAATTTTGTAAAATCCCGTCTTAGTGAATACCGGCTTTTTAGCCGGTATTCACTAAGACGGGAAATTATCTACCATACGTCTAAACTCAGTCTAATTTCAATCTGATTGCTTACTAGCTCTGCCCAGCGGTTTCACCCACTACTCAACTCTTAATGTCGTAGCATGATGTAATATAATTTACTAATTTCGTGAAAGAACGCCAAGGAATTGTTTCTCTCATAAAAATAAAATTTTACCGCTAAGGGGGTGAAACAGGGTAGGTTTAACCCTCTTAGTGGTAAAATTTTGTAAAATCCCGTCTTAGTGAATACCGGCTAAAAAGCCGGTATTCACTAAGACGGGATTTTACGAAAAGAGAAGATTTTTAAAGAGAAATTTTGCTTGGGTGATCCTTTTGGATCACCCCAGCAAAATTTAGGATTCCCAACACTTCTAGTTTCTGAGATTTCGTAATGAGTTCGTCAGTGATTTTATTTTGATATCCTTACTAATATTATAAAAGTGAAAGTGAGTTTGTTTGTTAGTTTGGTACATCTTCACGCCTAAATGACCAAACTGATTTTGATGAAATTTGGTACAGAGATAGTTGGGACCCTGGAGACGGATAGGTATAGGCTATTTTTTTTTAGTTTTGAAATTACAATAAATAAGGTGCAAGGGCAAAAACTTCAGGTAGCAGGTACCTGCAAATCACGAAAGAGGAACTGTGATACCCCGAATTTAACGCGAGCAAAGCCGCGGACAAAAGCTTGTAAAATATAAATGAGATTTCCTTTTTCTTCACATTGCACTAGAGCTAATTCCTAAATGACCACGAAGGATCTCTACAGCAGTCAGCATCACTAATTAATCCTTCGGGGCTTATAGGCGTGATGTATGAATTAATTAACTGATCCGTCTATTAATATTCATAATGTGACATCCATGAAAAGTGAATTGATCGACGAGGCAGTACCTATGTTGTCCGGTCGGGCCAGTTCCTACTGCCGATGCCGTCACAAACAACATTATTCAAATTGATTTATTATCATTATACCGGTATTACTTTCAAAGTTCAGAGGATGATACAATCAATAAATAAAATAATAATAAATACATAATTATTATTTACGGTTTATAAATAATGATGCATCAGCGAAAGCACAGCTGTAATAATATTTGTTTTAGTTTTTGTTGAGTATTTGTATTCTTTTTATTTTAGTAAAAAAAACTAGCTGTACCGCGCGACGCCATTCTATTAGAAGATTGACATTTATTTTTAGAGGTCCAACGTCAATAAGAAACCAATGTGTTTACGCCAGGTTTTAAAGTAGTGACCTATCCTAGAATGCGATGTGGCAAGTTTTGGGAATGACATGGTAAAAGGTAGAGAGTACCGCTATATTATTGTGTACAAATATTCGAATCGATAAAGTAGTAATATATAAAATCTCACTTTGTCCGCGTAGATCAGGATAGCAGAAACGTAGCATAGTTGTTAATCCAAATCATTGCTATCTATATAGAGTGGAAGTTTAACAGACATACACTGGTATATACAAACTAATATAGATGTGACTAGCGCCCGCCCCTGCTTCGTAAAGGTAGAATGTATAGGTTCTGATAATTCTCAAAAGTCACAGTTTACTTTTAAATCATCTAAAATTAGTTATCTAAATCAAAGCTGCAAAAAAAAGCGGTCACAAATCGATTTTCCCTCGATAGGCGAATGTAGAATACCATTTTATGGAATCCGTAGTCAACAACAACCTTTATTATTATTTTTCGGATGGGAAATCATTAAATATGAAATCATCATTTCCCACGCTTCGGGCGAGAGGGAGTGTCCGACTTTTACTAACTAAAAGTCAGTAAAAGTCCGACACTCCCTCCCATCTATGTTCCTTCTTCTGCCCTTTTTGTTTCGGGACTGCGGTATCTCTTTAAGCAACCCGCAAATCTAGCAGACTGTGGCCCTGGCAGGTCCCTCTGCTTTGCTGACATCTCTTTGAGGCGTATGTAGAAAACGAACGCGCCGCGCGCCGTCGACACGGCCTGTCGCCAAGAGACGGACGGACGATGTGCTACCCATTGCCGGAGCTTCTCCAGCGGAGGCTGGGTTGGTTGACGCCTGGTCCGCTTGTCTGCCTACGGATAAGCCTCTTAATACCTATTAGTAAATAAATAAATAAATAAATATCTTGGGACAACTCACACACGGCTATCTGATCCCAAGCTAAGCAGAGCTCGTGTTATGGTAACCAGACAACTGATATACATACTTATATAATTTATAAATACATACATATTATAGATAAATCACACCCAGACACAGAACAAACAATCATGCTCATAACACAAAGTTTGTCCTGGGTGGGAATCGAACCCACGACCTCCGGCTCAGCAGTCAGGGCCACTAACCACTAGACCAACAGGCCCGTCATTAGGAAGGATCCCGTCGTTAGGAAACTGTAATTTAATAATCATGCCGATGAGGTGGTTACTAAAAACTTTAATGTTATTAATAATCAAATTTGAGTTAAAACTACAATTCACATAAGTCATAGAAACCCGCTGCTACTAACATACCTACTATTGTAGCTAGATATTAAGTATTAGCATTCGATGAGCTCATATAACGACAAACATTTTCTAGAAAACTAGTTCCCAGATATAGCAATATTTGTCAGCCTAGCCGAACAAAAAAACGTCACCTGTTCGAAACACTAAGACGAAAATGCAAGGTTCAATGAGTAAAAATATTATAGTAGAGTGCTCCTACCTTCTAGCTCTTTCATGTCTTTCACAGGCTGTTGGTGAACTTTTGAAGGCACTCAACGGAACAGCGAACTGTGACGCAAAGTATGCTCTGCTGTCTTAGACCAAAAATGCAGCCGAAGTGACCAGGGGCGGATCTATATATGGGCTTTTTGGGCTGTAGCACAGGGCCCCTATAGTGTGAATAGCCCAGTCACCATTTAAAACAATAGACAATTGTGAATAAAAAAAACAAACATTTTACTCAACCATAAGCAACCCTACCAAATACAAAACTACTAAAAAGCTGGGTATTTTTATACTGAAAATGCGCTTGATGTGTCGTGCAGTTTTTTTGACATAAGGGTAATTGTTTGGTTTTGTATCTAGGGCCCTCAAACTCACGGCCTCTGGAAATGACCTGCGTCTTGGAACATTTGGAATTTTGCATTCCGGAAAACGTACTAATGATCTATCAATGATAGGTGTAAAATCATCAAATAATTCCCTCGCTCTGGGCGGAGCGGGGGGGAGTGTCCGACTTTTACTGACTACAACCCATCCATGTCCCTTCTTTTGACCTTTGTGTTACGGGACCGCGGTATCTCTTTCGAACAACCTGCAACCCCGGCACCTACTCGGCCCAGAGCGGAGGAAGTAATTTGATAATATCCCATCATCAAAAAAAAACACTCAATGGAACAGGTTTATGAAATATAGAAACACAATGTACCGCAAGCAACAGCCCACTAATTAGCTAATTAATTAGCCTTTGATACCCGTATATAGTGTGCATAAAAGCAGAACAGACAGCCTAGTGATGTGACCATCGAACTGCCAAGTTCCCAACTCGAAAAGGTTTTTAGATGCATGTGCTTTTTGCATAATTATCACTTAGTTAACTGAAGGAAAAGTCTTGAGAAAAATTCAGCATGGCTAAGAGATATAACTGGAGCCACGGCATTTTACTGGCCCATGGCCAAGTTAGAGGCCCATGTGGGCGACATAAAAGTCAGACAACAGTTGAGGCACTTACCACATGATAAATAAGAAGTAGACCTACAAGTATTTATTGCACAGCTACTATGTCCGGGTATAATTTCACAAACAAAAACTACTGATTGGTTGTGATTAAAACATAAGTATATAGAGCAGAGACTCTATTGCTATTTTGATATTTTCGCGAACTTACGGCGTAGAGTGCAATTGGTAGATATTTTAAGCAGTATATATATAAATGCTCTAAAGTGTCACATTGCCAAAGTATTGTTATAATGCGATCTTTACCCCCAAATATCCTTACAAAAACATATCTTGTTTATTTAACGATCCAGTTTACAATAAAATTAAATTATTTTTTATTTTATTTTCCTCAATATCGGTTGACGTCAATCAGATTGTCAACCTCGATAGGATAAGTTCGGACCTATTTACATCTCAGTATGCCCATGGTGTACCTACTCATACATTGGTGACCATCCGCCCGGATTTATTTACACATTTTTTTTCGATACCTTTCATAGCTTTGTCAGGCTTTGGTAATCCGTGTACTAACAAAGTGGGAAGAAAAAAGTTACAGACTTTTTTGTCAATGCCGATTTTATGTCTAAGCTTTCAGCATGGCAACCATAGAAACTCCGTAATTATATTAGTGTCACGGGACTCCAGAATTGAATAAACTTCAAACGTATCGCGTGTCAATTTGTGTAAGCGAAAAGGACTTTTGTGCCTGTCCTATCGTGCATGTTGACGCTTTATAGTAATCCATATTCAAATTTTTCAAACTTTTTCTTATAACTAATTTACCAAGCCACATTGGCTGACTGATTTATAAATAAAAAGAGAATGATTATATTTGTTTTGAAATGCATAAGGATGAGAGAGCGATAATGTGTGTGCGTTTTAAATAAATCGACGTCCGTGCCAAAACTAATTCACGAGTTTTTGTTTAATTAACTTTATTATTTAATCTAAAACTATCTTGTCAAATTTAGAATACGATTTATAATGTCTTTAAATTTATTTTAAAGTTAAATCGTTTGAATAACTCTCAAAATACTTACTTTTGATCAAACTTATAGCATTTTTTGTATTGATTGGAAATGTTATTGTATCGTGTTTCCCGCTTTGTAAGTTTCTAGTTATACAAGTAAAATCATATTCTGAATGATTATATCCCTAATGTAAATTCATCAAAAAGCAAAACTAAAAAGAAAAAAAAATCCAAGTGCGAGTCGGACTCTCGCCCGAAGGATTCCGTACAAACGTGCGATATAAACGGCCATATCATTTGTCTGCGTAAACTTAAACGGTTGATTGACATCTCCAAAGGACCAAAGACTTGAGTATATTGTTTTGATTTTTAACTCGATACCTCTACGCGTTTTTGGGATAAAAAAGGGTCTTGACAGACAGACAGACAGACAACAAAGTGATTCAAGAAGGGTTCCGTTTTTCCTTTTGAGGCCCAGAACTGTAAAAATCAATTTCCACGTGTATATTTAATGGTTGATTTTTTTGCGGAGCAGCGCTAAGTGGAGTGCAGTTGTTGTGAGCGCGTCAACAACACAGAAAACCCATTTAATATCATATGGGGTAGTACCCACACAACAGCGAAAGCGAAACCCTAACAACAAAATGATCCTATAAGGGTTCCGCTTTAGCTTTAGACTGTACGCAAAACACGCGCCTCGGACGTGGAGTTGCGGAATACAGCCCTTTAAAAAAAAACTTGGCCCCACACTAGGAATTTCTCCTGTATCGTGGGTGCGTTTACAAACATATAAACTCACATACACAAACAGCTAGACCCGAAACAACTATCTGCAGGTCATGCGAATATTTGTTCCGTGAGGGAATCGAACCCGCGACAGGCAGCGCAGCAGTCGATCCCTCAACCACTGCGCCAACCGTACCGTCAAATCAGCCCGTTATATAACACAAAGGTTTTGTGTGTACATAAATAAATAAATAAATAATAAATAAATAAAGGTTCCACTTTTTACTTTTTAAGTTAATGTATCCTAAAAACCAGTAGTTTTCAACAGAACTCGCTGTTAGCCGTTATATTGCACGCAGTAACCCGGCAGTGTGCACAAGCCAATTTATGTTATTCGACGCGATGTAGAGCAAACACAATTTAAATTAACGTTGCTGTTCTAACGAATTTTTAATAATGTTGCGCGTATGTTTTTGACCGACAAATGGCCACACTCATTTCATCAGAAGCGGACCGTGAGTTTGTGGGGCCCTGGACTAATACTATTTGGGGCCCTGCTTAATTAACCAAGTAACAACCTTGTCAAAGAATTGTTTTCAATAATGATATACTAGGTACATACTGCGACACATCAAGCGCATTTCCAGTATAACATAGCTTAGCTTTTTAGTAGTTTTGTGTTTGGTAAGGTTGCTTATGGTAGAGTTGTTTACCTGCAAAATTACAGTTTTTGTTTTTTTATTCACAATTGTTTGTTGTTTTAAATGGTGACTTCAGCGTCAAGGGGCCCCGGGCTACAGCACAAAACGCCCTTATATAGATCCCTGATATCGTCACGCCTGTAATTTCTAAAGGGTTAGGCTGACAGTACACCCCAATGTGGGTAGTTATGATGAAGTCCCATATACACACATCAAAAGTATCTAGGGATCAACATATATTTTTGCAATAACTTTTCTCCTGATTGATATTAATTAAAATTTTCTTTAAGGATTCATCAAATAAAGTGTTTTCATTTGCACAGTAACGATAAACCAAGTCACCTTTGCATTAATAAAGAAATTTGCCATTTTCCTAATAAAGGGATTTTTGACATTTGAACCACTAACATTAAAGTTCGAAAAAAAGACTGAAATAACAGTTTTCTTTAAAATTTTATTGGGTAACTTAAACAATTAATAATCCGTGTTTCTACCGCGAACACTAACAACACAAGAACATCGGTTTGGCATACTCAAAATGAGTTCATCCAAATCACGCTGTGGAATGGCCGCCCATGTTCGTTGCAACAACAAAAAAAGGTCTTCTTGCGACTGGATACCCTCCATATTCGGCAGAGCTCTTCTCTGTAGCATATCCCATGCATGCTCAATCGGGTTCAAGTCTGGCGACTGAGCAGGCCAGGGCAGGACATTGATGTTAGCTGCGGCGAGAGTCTGTCTTACAACTCTTGCGGTGTGCGGTCGTGCATTATCATGCATTAACTGAAATAAGGGACCGATTTGCACTTGTAGAGGAACGATGACGTCTGATACAATCGTCTCAGCATAAATTTGAGCGTTGAGGTTGCCTCTGATCCAAATCAACTCAGTTCTTCCGTCGATCCAAATACCCGCCCATACCATGATGGTTCCACCACTATAAGGATGGACTTCCTGGCAGGATTTTAATCGCTGTTGGCGTCCAGGGGTTCTCCAGTGTCGTATACGTCTTGAACCGGTCTCATACCAAAACGAGACTCATCAGAAAAGCACACGAAACGCCATTGTTCTTCTGCCCAATTTCTGTGTTCAAGAGCCCATTGATATCGAATCCTACGATTGTGCATTGCTATAGGTGGTACCCGTAGCGGTCTTCGGGAATGAAGGTTCACTTCATGCAAGCGGTTTCTGACTGTTTGGTCGCTAATTAAGTTCCCTGAAGAGTGATGAAGCCTCACGGCTAACATCATGGCGGTTATTGTTGGAGCTCTTCGAGTTAAGATTTGAATGTATCGGTCTTGTCTCCGTGTGGTGCAGCGATACCGTCCTCCATGGCGCTCAGCCACGGTACCAGTGCTTCGGTAACGTGTCCAAAGTCGACTGATAACACTCTGACTTGTATTCAGAGCTAAAGCTACAGTACGTTGCCGGGAACCAGCTTCTATCATTCCCACGGCTCTGAGCATTTCTTCCCTGCTTAAATGACGTCGCCGCTCCATAATAACGTTGGTTTTAATCAGTAGTAGGGAAACAGTAGCACTAATAATGTCTTCAATGCGTTGTATGTCTTTATAGGGAAAATATTGACAGCTTATTTTCATCTTTTACTCGAATTTGATTGAGAGTTCCTGATTCAAATTATGAAATGCACCAAAAAGGATCCATATAAATTTATAAAATCATAAATTTATTACAAAGCTACATCTCAATCTCAAGAAATCCGCATAAAAATGCTTGATCCCTAGACACTTTTGATGTGTGTAATAAGAGCCAGGTTATTGCCCCTCCTCCCTCTCGTATCCAGACTCCGATGATACTGAAGAGAAATTCCAGATGTAAAAACCCAATGACACTGCTCGACCCGGAATCGAACCAAGGACCTCATGCTTAGTAATTGAGTTTAGTGAGCGACGAGAGGAGAGAACGAGACATTTATGTGCAGTTTGATAAATCAAAAACTTTGAAATACTGATAAAATAACAGAAACAATCATTTACATATTGACGGTACGGTTGGCGCAGTGGCTGAGCGATCGACTGCCGCGCTGTGTGTCGCGAATTCGATCCCCACACGGAAAAAATATTTGTATGACCTACAGATAGTTGTCCCGAGTCTGGCTGTTCGTGTATGTGAGTTTAAATATTTGTAAACACACCTACGATATAGAAGAGATCCTAGTGTGGGACAACGTTTTTTTTAAAAAAAAATATTTGAATAGAAGCGCTATATAGCCAGGCAAATCGCGAAACTTACGCGAACAAAGTCACGGGTATCAGCTAGTATTTTATAAGCTGAAGAGTTTTTTTGCGATTTTTTGCATATGATTGCCTAATTCTAGAGGAATATTACAGGTTATTCAAATGAGTTCCGAAATACAACCTGGGGATGATCTTAAATGGCCGGTTAAACTGAATCATAATAGGTTAATAATATTAAGACCCCCGGAAACGTGGAGCAGGGTCCAATCTAACAAAGCAGTTCATCCAAACCGATTGAGCTGAAACTTTGCTTTTCTTACAGTAAATTTTTTTTGCAGTCTTCAACTATGATAGTAAGATCAAGCATAATAAATAAATCATTGGTACCAAAAGTTCTTAGCTTAACATAACAACCGAAATTACATCAAAAATAGCTTTTGAGATTTGCTTAGTGTAAACAAAACTTATTTCTGCTCGTGGCTTTACCTTTGTTCTTGACCTTGTGCAGGTAAAGAAAAAAAGATGTGAATTAGTGAAATATGTTGAAGTTATGGTTTTATTTAAAAGTGTCGAATTGATGAGTGTTACCGCAAACATTTTAACCCAAAATTCTTGGAAAAGTGTCTCACCATAACCTGTCTAATTTATGCGGAAACTTGACAAACAGACCATAAATAAAGTTTTTTTTTCCTGACTTTAATGTGTATTCGTTCGCGGTTCTGTGACCGAACCACATCAGTTAATGACGAATTTGCTTTAATTAATATTTAAATCAAGATATCGTTCTAATTCGTTCCATATATTTATATAAATAGGCAAGTTTTGTAGACCTGACCAGCCGCCACACATTATACTACGTTACTGTCTCAAATGAATAGAAAAACATATAATAATATGTAAATGACCACTCAAACTTATTATGCATGGACGGACGACCACCTGCACTTAAAAAAAAATCTCCAATAGTTTTATCGAACAGATTTCTAAGAAAAATCAAACATCAGATGGCCAGAAAATGAAGCGGATTACCTAAATATTGTGCCCCAAGTTTGTTTTTGGCATTGGCCTTAATATAAAGGTAACTTATCTTCACCATACTATTTTTCTACAACAATACTAGAGACGATTTTATTGAAACTTTACAAATACGGAGTCCTGTCATGGACGTCCAAGTGCTTAAAATACCATGCTGCATTACTTCCAGACAGACGGGCAAACAAACGCTATCTTAAACTCCAAATTAAAGAGTACCAAAGTAACGTTTGCCTAGGTAAGCTTTGTTTTGAATGACGTTTAAAGCTGTAAACTGGCAGTGTTGGCACTTCCGCACAGGGGAAGCCAAGCTCACTTAGTTAACATGTAGACAGTACCGTAGGTACACAGATAGGCATACAGGTTTTGACGTTCACTCAAGCGTTAAAATAATTGCCTGTGTAATTGAAACAACATCATCATGAACGCGACGTTTGTGTTAAAATCATCCATGCCATTAACATCCACCCTTTGTCGAGTCAACAACAGAACGAATTCCGATGATACGTAAAATATAGATTTTGAATACATTTTATGCACGTAGAACGTTACTGTAAAATAATTTATTTTAATTGGCAGTGTCGAGAATGGAATCTTTTTTATTGCTAGTATATTATTTGTTTATAATATAATTTGACCGTGTTGGTATTGCAGCTTTGTAAGTAACGCTTTTTTTTTTAAATTATCGTCGATAAATTATTATGTGGTTCCTCAGAACATGTAGTGAATACGGGCCTTTTTCGCGTCGATATACTTTCCGACCAGTTAAGGCCTCATCTAATAAGTTTGTAGTTTCTAGCAATATCATCTAGAACGCTAATCATCCACGGTTTTTTAGGTCGTCCCCTGTCATTGCAGCCATCCCATCACATTGATATCTTTAAAGGCAGTAACTTTCAAATTTAGAATAACCTCCAGTCTCCAGTAAATGAGAATCATAATGTCTTGTGAACGTTGCCTGATGTTTACTTAAACGTAAAGAAAATTACTGAAAATTTAATAGATGGCTACATTCATCTTCGTCTTTGAAGATATTAAATCCACGTTGGAGCATCGCGCATCATCTCAAGACTTTCTGTTCAACCGTCTCCAGCTGCCTGTTGTGCCTGACAGCGTTACAAAACATATTATGTGTTTTGTATAACTTTGTGACACAGAGTTATAGTTTTGTTCGTCAGTTATAAACACAAATCAGTTAAATAATTAAAATGCACCAAAAAATTCTAATTAGAAGGTGTATCTATAAACAAGCTCTTTTGTTATATTTTCGGGTCATAGCGGCGCGGCGTTGTTACTGCCTTAGGTACTTATGTAACAAATCATTATAGTAGAAACAAAGAAATACAATTATTTACAATTGAGTGCAAACGGAAAACATAACTTTTACCCGTGTTACAAGTTAGCATTAATTTGATTACTGCTCTTTGCGCTCTTTCTATTTCTATGAATGTGGTTTTACCTACACTGCCCCAGATGGAAATTCCATACTGGAGTACAGATTGGCATAGACCAAGGTATACTGTTCGAAGAACCTTATAAGGTGTGCAGTCACGTAACTTCTTCATGATGTAAATAAGTTACCTGACGCGCGCCGAAAGTATATAAATGTGTGGTTTAAATGAAATACTTTCGTCTATTGTAATACCAAGGTACTAAGAGATGAGGTGCGGTCTATACAATTTCAGTTACAGTCTGTGAGTGGATGGTTATGATCGCTGCAACACGTGTGGAACTTAAGTTTTAAGTGTGGTGGCGGACTGGAAGCAATCGTTTTGAAGAAGCTTGCTTTTTTTTACATTGAGGGTAAGAAGATTCTTGCTAAGAACCTCGGCAATCCGTTCTCTGCAAGATTATACACTTGATGTCAAGTTTTGGCATGAAATACAATCAATTGCTGTCAAAACTTGGAATCAAGTGTAGTGTGGAATCAAGTTGAGTATATCGTTTTAATTTTAACTCGATAACTCCACGCCTTTCCGAAATAAAGAGTCTTGACAGACAGACGGACGGATAAGGGTTCTGTTTTTTCCTTTTGATGTACGCAACCCTAAAACTGATGACAATGCCGGCTCTAGCAGCAACTGCCGAAAAAAAGAAAGAAATCTCCGTGCGCTGCGGCGAAAAAAACCCCTTTTAAGTTTATTTCTTGAAAGGTCCAACGCCCGAGCACATTTCCGGAGGCACTATTTTACGTGTAATTAATGTAGCTAGGCTGCGCCAGCACTCGCTTTATTCCAGCTCCTTTTAATCAACGTCAATCTAAAAAAGTGTGTCACCCGCTGCACAGGTCACTGCTTGTAGGAATCGTGGAAACTCGCTGGTTTCGCAATAGATATATAATAATCTGTAGTTTGGGTGGTGATACGTAAATAAACCACTGCTGAGCATATATCTTCAGCCGTTTGTGCCATGTTTACTTGGTCTGAGTCTCAACAGTCCACTGTTTAAGATTCAATAAATATAAATTTTATCATTACCTACTGAAAATTATCCTAACACTAGCTGGCGCGGCTTCGAACGCGTGTTATTGAAAAAATGTATCCTATGTGTTGTTCCAGACTATTGTATTGTATAACGGGCTGGTGTCCGCAACTCCACGTCTGAGGCGCGTATTTTGCGTATGGGTGGGAATATTATTCGATCCACCCCAGTTCCGCGAAAAACGTCAGCAGCGCCTTGGTGTTGCTGACGATCTCGCGAAGAGTACCTGGGTTACCGAAGTACTTTGCCCTGTATGGGGCAACCTCTGGGCAGTGCAGAAGCACGTGGGCTGCTGTTTCATCTACCTCCATGCAGGCTCGGCACAGTGGGCTGTCTGTGACTCCTAAGACAAAGAGGTGTTTATTAAAAGAGCCATGGCCAGTAATGGCTGCTGTAATTGTGCGCAGGTGTGGTTTTGTCATCCGTAGCGCCTGTTTAGTGAAGCGGCCGTCGATACTAGGAAGAGCTTCCTTGGCCTGCCTGCACTCACCGTGGTCCAGCCACAGTTTGTGGTGTTATTCTCTGGTGCGTTTCCTTACCAGTGTACGTAGGTACCCAAATGGTAGTGGCACGATAGGTGCGGGTCCCACTGGTACCATGCTCGATCCCCTTCTAGCAAGTTCGTCCGCAGCGTCGTTGCCTCGGGAGTCGCTGTGTCCTTTGATCCATTGGATAGTTATTTTGTTGAGATTACCAACCTTATTTAGGCGCTGGTGACACTCATGTATTAGCCCACAATTGACTGTTTGGCTGTTTAGTGCTTGCAGTACAGCCATGCTGTCCGAAAGTATGCGAATAGAGGGGCCCTCAACCTTCCTTGCCGTGATGGCTGACGCGGCTAGGGAGATGCCCATGCATTCTGCCTGAAACACCGTGTTGTGGACCCCCAGAGGTGCGGCTATGTGGATGTTGAGGTCCTCTGAGAAGACTCCGGCTCCCGTGCCAGTACCTGTTTTGGATCCGTCTGTGAAGATTCTTACCACTGCGGGGCATAGCCCTTCGCAACGGTGGTCTTCATGGAGCTGGATTTTGTATTTCTTATCGAATACGAATTGTTTGGGTATCCGATCGTTTATCGCTTTAGCTATTGGGAACTCGTTGTAGAACTCCTCCAGCGCCTTGGTATGCTGTGTATATTTCTTACCCAATAAATGCAGTGTTTTGAGACGTAATGCCGCCGTCGTTGCCTCCTGCTGAAAGAACAGGTGGAGCGGTGGGAGTTCTAGCATGGCTTCAAGGGCTGCAGTCGGAGTAGTCCTCATGCAGCCAGTGATCGCCGTGCAGGCAAGCCTCTGCATACGTTGAAGTTTAGCTGAGGCTGTCACCATTTGGTGCGGGGCCACCATACCACGGCCCCGTACGTGACCATAGGTCGGATTACCGCGCAGTAAAGCCAGAGGATGATTTTGGGAGACAGCCCCCACCTCTTACCTATCATCCCTCTGCACTGCCAAAAGGTGATACAGGCTCTGTTTAGTTTATTGTCTAAGTGACTGCTCCAGTTTAACTTACTATCCAGGATGACGCCTAGGTATTTCACCTCGCTGGCTAATTGGAGTTCAGTATCGAATAGTTTGGGTAGGCGGTAAGGTCCTAGTGTTCGCTTTTGGGTGAACATGACTAGTTCAGTTTTATTGGGGTTTACAGACAGGTCGAAATCCCTGCACCATCCTTCAACGATGCGTAGGGCCTGTTGGGTAAGGTTGCAGATTGTCCCCGTCACCTTCCCTGAAATGAGGATGGTGAGGTCGTCTGCGTACCCGATTGTAAAGAAGTAGTTCGCGTTGAGTTTTGTGATAAGGTCATTTATCACCAGGTTCCAGAGGAGCGGAGATAGTACCCCTCCTTGAGGACAGCCTCTCGCTATCAAGGCCATCTCCTGTACTTCTGCAAGGCGAACCACTCGTTCACTTAGCATATTAGTGATCCAGTCTATCATTACCTGTTCCACTCCATGTCGAGACAGAGCGTTACGGATGCTGGAAAAGTTGGTTCTGTCGAAGGCTCCTTCGATGTCTATGAAGGTTCCTAGACAGGTTCCCTTCTGGTGTATAGCTTCTTCTATTCGGCTGACCACTAGGTGGAGAGCTGATTCGGTAGACTTACCCGAGCTGTATGCATGTTGGTTGTCGTGGAGTGGTATTATTTTTAAAACGCCGTCCCTCAGCTCTTTTCGCAGATCCTCTCCATGGTTTTAGAAGGAAGGAAGTCAGACTGATTGGTCGGTGGGCTTTCGCGTTTGTGTAGTCACCCTTACCTGGCTTAGGGATGAATGTAACCTTCACTTCCCTCCATCCTTTAGGAACGTATCGGAAGGCTAGGCACGCTCTCATTATGGGCAGCAGTTTACTGGCAACGGATGTGCTACCCCACTGTAGTAGAGCAGGGAAGATGCCGTCTGGGCCTGCCGTCTTGAAAGGATGGAAGCAACGGATCGCCCACTGGATTTTCTCCAGTGTTATCACCTTGTCAGCGTAATGCCAGTCGTTTACTGATGGCGTTTGAGTTATCTCTATCCAGTCAATCACCTGTGTAAATGCGCATCCTGGGAAGTGAGTTTCAATGAGGACGCGCATCGCCTCTTCTGGTGATGTGGTGAGTGTATTGTCAGGTTTTCGGAGAACAGTAGGCCCAGGTGTTTTTTGCTGTGCCAGTATTTTCCTTACCCTATTAGCTTGTTGACAAGATTCGATGTTGCCACAGTACTTACGCCACCCTGTGGTGCTCCTGAATCTTATGCATTTTTTGTAGCTGGATTTGGCCGCGTAGTAGGCGTCCCAAACCTTGTCCGCCCAAGTATTCATAGCTCTGTTTAGAGCTTGTCTTACCTTGCTGCGCTTACGCTCCAGTTCCGCAACCCACCATGGTTGTTTCCCTGATGTGTTTGGCGGAACGGTTTCGGGGCAGGTAGTCTGGTAGCTGTCTACCATTGACTTGGTGAGCTGACTTACCCGCTCTTCAATCTGCGGTGTGCTCTCGTAAGTCACCCAGTCGTCGATTGACGCCAGCTTGTTTTCAAGGGTGCGTGTATATGCAGCACGGTCTGTATTGCGCGGGTTGCGCCGTGGCAGTGTAGGTGTTACAGTAACCTGGATGTCGAAACGGATCCACCTGTGGTCCGAGCAGGAGGCCTCCTTGGAGACCTGCCATCCGGTGGTGATTGCCGCTGCGCCCTCCGAGGCCAGAGTAAGGTCTATAATTGTGCGGCTGCGCCTGGTTACAAAGGTCGGTTCAGAACCTGTGTTTAGTAGGGTTAAGTTGGTTGAGAACAGATAGTCTACTAGAGTCTTACCCCTTTCATTCTGCGTGTCCATGCCCCACAGAGGGTGGTGGGCGTTGGCATCGGCCCCTATGATAACCTCCAGCCCGGTGCACTCGCAATGTCTTACGAGGCGGGCGAGGTCATGCGGGGGCGGTTCCTCAGCCTCGGGCATATATACCGAGGCGAGGGCGATTTCCACCTCTGTGTTGTCACGCTGTATAGTCAGCAGTAGCAGCAGAGGTAGATTATAGTGTTCCAGACTATAATCTACCTCTGTGCCAAATTTCATCAGGATCCGTTCAGCCGTTTTGACGTGAAAGAGTAACAAACATCAATACATCCTCACAAACATTCGCATTTATAATATTAGTAGGATATTTGTAAAAATTAAAAAAAAAAATATATAGACATGTTTTTTAATACACGTACGGGGATGGATGTTTTGCAAATGTCACCTTGATCTAGTTCTCGAAAGCGTGAGGTCTCGAATCACGTGTAGTCGTAGACGAACCAATACCTCTTTGCCCGACTTGATAAATCCTTACTAATAATTATAAAAGCGAAAGTAAGTTTGTTTGTTTGTTACCTCTCCACGCTTTAATGGCTAAACCAATTTTGATGAATTTTGGTACAGAGATAGTTGGGAACCAGGAGACGGACATAGGCTATATTGTTTTTTTAAAGTGGAACGTGAGGGAGAAAGAGGGAAGAAAAGGGAAAACTTAGCGTTGCTATTACAAATCAATAAGGCGCAAGGGGAACTGTGTTACCCCAAATTTAACGCGACCGAAGCCGCGGGCAAAAGCTAGTGAATGATAAATGATGTTTATTTTTAAGTAGGTTTTCACAAACACTTTCACACGTCTTACGTCTTTTACAAGTCGTCGTGGGTAGATGTCCGGTTGAAAACAAAAGGCTTCTAAGGGGCTTAATCGCAACTAGCGTTATCTGCTATGGATACACATACATACACATCAACACATGCTCTGCTTAACCCTTGGGGAGGTACAGGCTTGATGTTATGTGATTGAATGCATGAAATTTTCATCCTTTGTTAATTCAGTCAGGTCAGTTAATTACCATCCAGGAGAAGTCCGTTTCGAAATAAGGTTATCCGTTGCAACCTAGATTTAAAAAGAGAGACTTTGTTGCCGAAAACTAGAAAATTTATTACAAAAACAAATGGTGTGGGCGGGACCTCCCCTTTCTCATCCTGCCCTTCTCAAATAATCTTATTGATGATGTCGTGGATGCTCTACGCTGTTGTTCGTTTAAAATTTGTATTGAATCTATTTATTAAAACTTCATGCACATGTAAAAAAACCTTGTACAAAGAAGGACTTAATGCCTTGGGCAAGTACAAGTCTGATTTACCATCCCCAAAAACGGGTGATGCAGAGACAAACACTAACATATAACAGACAAAAATCCTTACTTAATATTATAAAAGCGAGAGTGAGTTTGTTTGTTTGTTACGTCTTCGCGCCTTAATGGCTAAACCGATTTTGATGAATTTTGGTACAGAGATAGTTGGGACCCTGGAGACGGACATAGACGAACATTTTAAAAAAAGTGAGAAATGAGGGAGAAAGAGGGAAGAAAGGGGAAAACTTAGCATTCCTATTTCAATAAATAAGGCGCAAGGGCAAAAACTACAGGTAGCAGGTACCTGCAAATCAGGAAAGGGGAACCGAGTTACCCCGAATTTAACGCGAGCGAAGCCGCGGGCAAAAGCTAGTAATATATAAATATACAAAATTAAAGAGATGTAAAACTACAAAATATGAAGAAAAACTGTCAAAAAATATTTCTAACACGAATCTGCCAACTTCTTAAGCAAATGTTCGCGAGCTTTTACCTTATATGTGAAATAGTCTCAAACACATCACATATAAACAAAATTCAGGCGCCATTATCTGTCTCCAATTTGACTACTAACTAGTCTATTTTTATTATGCAAAAAGTCTAATAGCTTAAGAATCTGTTTTGTGACCTTTCGACTCAAATTCATTTCCTTACGTTTTCAAGTTGGGTAAAAATATTTTACAAATTATCAATTTTTCTCAACCCACTTAAAAATACACGTTGCTGTATACTGGGCAGCATGTTAATTACGTGTATTCATTAAATCGTGACTCTTTTGTTCGAACCTCGCGTAATTAAAGGACTATTTTGTCAACAGACTGACTATTTTGTCCACTATTAAATTAGTTACTTTGGAATTCTTTTGGAGCTTCCTCATCATAAAGGTATGAAAGCCATCAGTTGGAGTTTCCAAAATTCCATTTTCCATTATCTCGGCAGCTCCAATGCAAGAACAGTATTACAATGGGCGCCGAGTACAACTGACCGGTGAACGACAAAAATGAGGAATCGTATATATTCATATCTTTATTTGTATTCCATAATGTGTGTAAAGATCTAAATAAGCTTAAAGGTTACTGTTATGTCTTTTTCTAGGTTTTTGCCGAAATACATAAGAGTTTTTCAATGTTACGTAAGTGGCAGATGATAGTAGCAGTATAACTAAAAAAAATATATCCAAATTTAAAAAAATATACCTCTTGTTCTCATTTTAAATTGTTTCACATGTTTGTCTATCTGTAATCTACTGCATCCCGTAGCTTTGATTTTGCAAACATGCGAACATCAAACAAACTTTGCAATCTTTTCCGATTGCCGCGAGAGAATTCATCATTATGACAATGTTAATCTTGCCGTTAAGTTCCACTGCACAATAATGTTGTTTGTCAAAGGGAAATCCCAGAAGAGCCTTTCCCAATATTCGTCATGTTGTTATCGCTCGCCATTTTCTTTTTTATTCTGGTATAACCTGGCAGATGGCCCTGTCATTGACATCATGAGAACACCTGCAATTTTGGAATCCTTTCATAGGATTGCGTCAATCAGCTTAGCCTTGTCCCAACTATATTAGGTTTGACCTCCAATCTGACCGGATCTGGCTGAATACCAGTACTTAACATAAGCGACTACTTGTCTGATTTCCACAATCCAGTTAGTACTGGGTGATACGTTACCTCTTGGTAAGACTGGTATTGTTAGTCTTTTGGGACACTTACTATCTGTAACGACTGTCAAACATCTAGAATTGACAGCTGGTACCAATGATTTAGCGTGCTTTCCGAGGCACGAAAGAAGAATTATACAAGGACCAACCTTGGTAACCATGACTTAACCTAAAGAGTGACCTGAGCACTGAGCACTTGTTATTATTTAGCCAGGAGCCGACAATAGCGGCCTATCGCTATACCCTGTCTATAACAGGCAAAGCTAGCCCAGATTCTCCATTGTCTACTATCTCGACCATTGTCAGGTGAAAGCTATCGCACGATATCTCGTTCAATTGTGCAGGGTCAAATGGAATCTACAGTCCAGTGATCACTGTTTGTGTGAAGCCTACCGCTAAAATACATACATAATAATATAGATATACCTACATAGAATTCGTTTTTTTTATTTTATTTATAATACTTTTATTAACCCCTAACAATTACGAATACAATAACGATAAAATATCTAGAAAATTATTTGATTGAATCAGCCATTACAGTTAACTGAACATAAGGCGCGGAGCCGAAAGGTGCAGAAAACTTGAAAAATAACAAGAAACGTCCTTTAAAAAAGGAAGTCAGGCTTGCCAGCTGATTAAAAGTTCTGTAGCATTTCTTCTCTACAAACAGCAAAATCTTTACTAATATTACAAAAGCGAAAGTGAGTTTATTTATTTGTTTGTTTGTTACGTCTTCACGCCTTACTGGGTAAACCGATTTTGATAAATTTTGGTACGGAGATAGTTGGGACCCTGGAGACAGATATTGGCTTTTTTTAAAGTGGGAAATGAGGGAGAAAGAGGGACGAAAAGGAAAAACTTAGCTTTGCTATTAAACAAAAACTTCAGGTAGCAGGTACCTGAAAATGAGGAAAGGGGAACTGTATTACCCCGAATTTAACGCGAGCGAAGCCGCGGACAAAAGATTAATAATTTCATAAATTCCCTTGTTATTCATAATTTCCCTTATCAATTTAAACCTACTTTTGGTTTACATGAATGTTAGAAGCGAAAAACATTGCTTTCTCTCTTTTGTGACAAACTAAACTAAAATGTATTAGTTTATTATTGTCAACCGAAGTTTCCTATTCTGAAACTGACTGACACAACTTAACTATACCATAATTCGACAGCATTAACGATAGTTTAGTTACTCACTTTAGAGAAAAACGCATATTCTCAAATAGAGGTTTTTCACCAAAATATTGTGGTTCAAATCAAACTATCTTTAATCGCGACTGAAACTGCGTACATTAAAATTAGATGTGATTAGGTAGGTCAGTCATTATTGTCTAATTTAATCCGGTAGTTCATCAGAATCGGCACCAGTGACTATTTTTTTTGTACTAACCAGCGGCTTCGCCCGCGTGATATTAAAAAAACTATCCTTTGTATTATTCCAGACTATAATCTACCTCTCTGCCAAATTTCATCAAGCTCGGTTTAGCCGTTTTGGCGCAAAAGAGTAACAAACATTCATACATCCATCCATCCTCACAAACATTCGCATTTATAATATTACTATCTGGCGGCCGCATTTTAGCACGCGTAATGAAAAAAAACTCATATGTGTTATTCCAGACTATAATCTACTTCTGCCTTCAATTATTGGGTGTTTTTACTTTACTGTTTGGTTTTACTTTGAAGATTTCAGCGCCGACCAATGACAGTTTGATGGTGAGAGTAAAATAACCGAAAATTCTTAGTTGCCGGCTCACGAAAGGCTACCGAGTTTACTCAATTAAAAAAGTCACAGAAACGCTTGAATCTTTTGGCGCTGGTGACATTGATGCAAAATAATGTTCACATTATAACGCACTTTATTACCTTCAACCGTATATCTTAAAGTTCAATGTAACATACTTTGAAATATTAGTTGTTCCAATTCTTATATCTGTAACTGAACTTAGGCAGATGTCCACAGCCTGATATAGGCCTTCCTCGAGCAGCACCACGCCTATCGGTGCTGATTAAAGGATATCTCGTCAAATCACGAATGCTCACACTTCGCCTCGTCTTAAAAGGTTTGCAAGTCATACAAAGTGCTGCCATACTAAACTCTCGATTCAATACAATTCAATAATCGATTTAATATTCGACTAAACTTATAAAGACTACTATTTATAATTTGCTACATTACATTATTCTCATGGTTGCAAACTAGATAGGATATTATTAAAATACCCACATCTTGGCTAAATAACCTAACATGATGTTTTTAAAACGTATTTTTGAGATTATCCCCAGATTATCGGCCACCAATGCAGAATAAATGCGCCCAAAAGCAAGCTTTTTGTTTATGAGCTTGTGAGCCTTATCATAGTCGTCATTCGTGGTCTAAATATTTAATTGAAATCGTTGGTTCAGAATACATTTGTTATTCTGAAGAGACTAAGTGCGGAGGACAGAATGGGAGGATTTAATATATGGGTATAGATACGTATAGGATATGCGATTAATTATTTATTAATGGTTTTTTTTGTAATATAGGACACATGTAAAGTCAGTAAAAGAGGTCAGTAAGCAGACTCGTCACATACAGTTGTTTTTATAACCCTTTAAGTTTTTCGAATAAAGACTTTATTTGATGGAAATAAAACGGTTTTTTTTTATTTGTTGAAATCATTCATCCGTTTCTAAAAAAAAAACAAAACTATATCCGACGAGTTTGATTTCGTTTCTATTTGCTGACGGTACATTCACTAGCACTAATTATACACTTGGGAAAATTTCAAATTGATTTTGACATGAAATAACGGTTTCTATTCTGGGATCGATGAATAAATCTACTATTTCGTAATAGTATCAGTACCTAACACTCCTGAGAAAATGGAAAACTTAAATCAAAACCGAAGAAGAAATTCTCTAAAAGTTGCTGACTTTTAGTGATTTTCTCCTTTGCTATAGGTACATATTAGTGCGCGTACTTCTATAATAAGCCTTTTACCGAGCACTCAACTCCAGTACATGAAAATATAAGATAGGACATGAAAATGTAAGGTATTTACTGCAAAATGTCGACGATACTTTCAAGAAAATTGTCGGCTCTCTAGACCTTGAAGCACTGGCGTACTTCACGGCAGCATCTTTAGATACCTACTTTATTGTTTATAGAATACTAGCTTTTGCCCGCGACTTCGCTGGCGTTAAATTCGGGGTAACACAGTTCCCCTTTCCTGATTTGCAAGTACCTTGTACCTGTAGTTTTAGCCCTTGCGCCTTATTTATTGTAATAGCAATGCTAAGTTTTCCCTTTTCTTCCCTCTTTCTCCTATGAGGGAGGGGATATCAATCCTTTTTAAAAAAAAAACGTCTTCAGGTTCCCAACTATCTCCGTACCAAAATTCATCAAAATCGGTTTAGCCATTTAGGCGTGAAGACGTAACAAACAAACAAACTTACTTCTTGCTTTTATAATATTAGTAAGGATTAAGCCCTAGCAAGCAGAACGCTGTTTCTAGAACAGGATACATTTGCATTGTCTGAACGACGACGATAGTTAGAAAGAAAGTTCTCATATATTTGCATAATTTCAACACGAATGACGTAAATATGATTTTGTAATAATATTCTAATACAAAAGAGTCTCCATGGAATTTCTTGCCCATTCTTCTCAGAGATAGAGATCAACGCTTTGGAATGGGCAACTACAGTACTTTCACAAGTTATTATGTCTTGAGACCGGGACTGTAGCTTCAACATTTTGTTTCTTGATATTCAAAAGTGTCTGTAATGGTCTAATTGAAATAAATGCTTTTGAGTTTAAGTTAGATAATAGGAGACGGACATAGGCTATTTTATTTAAAGTGAGAAAATATGGAGAAAGAGTGAAGAAAAGGGAAAACTTAGCTTTGGTATTACAATAAATAAGGCGCAAGGGCAAAAACTACAGCAGGTACCTTCAAATCAGAAAAGGGGAACTGTGTTACCCCGAATTAAACGCGAGCGAAGCCGCGGGCAAAAGCTAGTATATGCAATTGTGAGCCTACTAAGGTTTAAACCATCGTTATATATATATTAACTATAAGTGAAATTTGTAATTGGCCTTCAGCCACATAAAACTGTAATTATTCAATGATAATAGCTGTAAGTTTCCCTAACATAATAAAATAAATAAATAACAATAACAATGAACAGGATTTGAAGTAAACATTAAAGTTAAATTATAATAGAAGATCTAACAGTTTATTCCCAGTGCTAGCGAAAACGTGCGTCCTGTTTAATGTTTTGAATCCCCTTTAACGTTGTTATACTCAATCAAAAATGAATTGCACTCTTCTGAGTGCGCTCACGTATAGAAATATGCGTTTTATTAATTTGACTTAACTAATTGATGGATGCTGAATCAGCCACGCGGAAGCACAATTATAACGCAACGCAAGTTTGAATAGTGCAATATGGTATATTGGTTTGGTGTCTGTTCGGTTTTAGCTGAATTGGTGGTTTACCCACGTAATATGTTGGTGATATATTTTAAAGTCATCATTATTAGATCAAGTACGTAGTATTTACAAATGGCATGTGCATCAAAACAAAATATTTTTATTTCACAAAGGCCTACATGGGCACATATAAAACGTCGAGAAAAGGTGCACGGTTCCGGTTGGTCGTTTCCTATGCAAAAAACCGGCTTTTCTATCTATCTATATTTTATAAATTCGTTTGGATACGATAATTAGTTTGTAAATAAATTAAGTACCAGTACGTTATCTCTTCGTTTAATTAAAACTTCGATACACGAATACGGATTAACAAAAATGTATGTTATTTATAAACAGGTTTTTATACAATATTTCGAACGTGAAATGAAATTCCTTTTCGTATTTGTTTTATTATTTTAATATGTTTTTATCCTGAAATGATTTTATTTGATTGGAGGTCCAATCAAATAAAATCATTTCAGCTTTTCCCTGTAATTGGTGAATTCCAATAAAAATAATTCTCTCCTGTCGACTCAAGTTAATGATTTTAATATTTTGCCTGGATTTTTGATTGACTAGTTATTTATGTTTCGCTTTCATATTAAAGTAACATTTCGAGTAATGGCATTAAAGCGCGGAAACCACTTTTCGTCCTCAACATCCACTTGAATGATAAAAAAAATGTCGTTTAGAAATTTATCAATTTTCAATAAGATTTCACAAATATCGATAGTTTCGTTTGATAACTGATTTTTATTTAAAAAAAAATTGCCGATCCTTTGAAATATTTTTAAGTACTGTTAGTTCTATTATGTTCTCTCTCATCCACTGTATGGTATACATATTCTGTTCTTGTTACTACGGTATGTATATATTTTTTTACCGTGCCATTCTTTTGTTTTCGTATCACGGACAGGATTGGTAGGTGGAATAGCGGCAAAACTCTCATCGAGTAATTGTTTTAACTCTTCTCTGTCGAATTTAATTTAGCTTTTATTTTGTTGTTTGTGAAAAATTTGAAAAACTAATTTCCTTTTATTGTAGTGTTGTCAACAAGTGCTGTTCGTCAAAATTTTTTCGAAGAGCCCTAAAAATATGGTTGAGGTGTCATTCAATGCGAAACCGAATGTGTACGCTTGCGTAAGTCCGAGTGGCCGTTTTCAGAAGCATTTTCAACTCTCCTTATTAATTATATTATTCCTTTTAGAAAATTTTCTCTTCTATTTTAATATTTTTTCAGATTTTAAATATCTCACACACTTTTTGAGATATAACCAAAAACCAAACCCCCTTTTTGTTTTGTTAGTTAGTTGTTTATTACTTTTGTCATTTATGCGAGCGCAGCTTGATTATTGTGCTATTTTTATTTATTAATCATATATGTTTATTTAATTATCAAAAAAATACAGGTTACAAGTTTTCCGAAAGTTAGGTAATAAGTAACAACTTCATTAAAATCAAGATAACGGATCTGGCGTCATCGTTATTTTAATAATAAATACACTTCTCTATTTTGACTGATGCAACCTTTACCGGTATGACTTGTATATATATAAACACATCTTTGCCACACATTAACATACGATTTAAATTAATATTAACGTCAGATGATTAACACATGATTTGTGTTGAGGTCTGTATAGTGGTTAGGTAGGAAGCGTTAGACAATGGTAATGTGATAGGCCATAAAAGACGATCTATGTCTTGTACTTTAGTTAAACTTGCGCCCTTCTTTAGGCGATGCTCACACGACATCGCTCATAATTATTTTAAACTAGCTTATGCACGCGGCTTCGCCGCGTTAAATTCGAGGTATCACAGTTCCCCTTGCGCCTTATTGATTTGTAATAGCAACGCTAAGTTTTCCCTTTTCTTTCCTCTTACTCCTTCACATCCCAGTCTAGCCTATGTCCGTCTCCTGGTTCCCAACTATCTCTGTACCAAAATTCATCAAAATCGGTGTAGCCATTAAAGCGTGAAGAGGTAAGAAACAAACAAACAAACTCACTTTCGCTTTTATAATACTAGTAAGGATAATCTTGGAGTTTTATTTACGGACGGACTATGTATGTCGAAACCGAATGTGCTCTGAGCTTTAACTTTATCTTAGATCAGGCAAACTGTTTGACTGTATAGTTAAACTAAACGATTATAAATTCTTGAACTCCACCCAAGTTGACCGCGTGGATGTAATTTCCAAATATTTAAAACAACTGTAGTTTTTTTTTACTTTTGCCCTGTTGATTCGTATTTGTACTCTGTATTTAATATTATTGTTTGTTTGTCTTAGGTGCTTTCCTCGTGATGACGTACCCGCACTTCCTGTATGCTGACATCCGGTACCGCGACGGCGTCATTGGGATGCGCCCCGATGAGGAAAACCATAAGATCTTCATTGACATTGAGCCGGTACGTAAAATATGTTTATTATTTGTTATGCTAATAAACATGTGGTTCTTTTGCCCATAAAGGTGAAGTGAAGTGATTCCTGCGCACCGTCGAAAGATCGCTCAACCAGTCTGTGATACCTGTCGGGGGTACAAGTGTCTCCCGATCCCCACACTAATGGTGGTAGTAAGAAAAGTGGGTTTTTAGTCAGGGGGCTTTCCAGTCTCAGTCTATTTAAGTAACTCATCATCATCATCTGCTAAGCCTTTTTCCTACTATGTTGGGGTCGGCTTCCAGTTTTACCGGATTCAGTATTTTACATGAAGCGTCGTTCTATCTAACCTCCACGGTGATTCAATACTCCTTGGTCTTTGCTAGGATTGGTTGACCTGCATCCACTGTCAAAGATCAACGAATAGGACGAAAGAAAAAAATGGCACATGCTACAAGTACACATAACATTAAACAACGAAAGAAAACAAAAAAAAAAACATAAATCTCTCTCTGCCTCTCTTAGAAAGAAAGCCAGTTCTTTCTATTTCGCATTGGACAATGTGGTTTCGCGACGATTATTTTTGTTGAGTGTATACAGGTTTTTGTACATAATAAATAATAACTTCGTTCCATCCAGATGTCCCTTGACACCTCTCAAGTTTTTTTTCAATACAGTGGGTAGAACACTTCTTTCGCCTCACCATGTGGATGCATCTGCTCACAAAAAATTGATTATGATTTTAAAATATATTCTTGAAGCGTCACGGTATTTTCCCCGTTAGCGCATCGTACCCATATCTAATCATTGTCGTAGCGAAATCGTAGCTCTTCCGTAGCAATGTCGGAGCGAAATCGTAGCTCGTAGCATTGTCGTAGCGTTGCCGTTGTTGTAGCAGAGTCGTACTGCTGCATTCAAGTATACCGAGTACTTACGGTTACAATATTACAGACATTCGATATCGCAGAAAGTTAAGCTCTTATAACTTAACGACTCAAATAGAACGATACAATCTTGAATGAACGTGTAGATTGTGTATACAATTTGAAAACATCCGGAGGCATGACCTTGGCCGTGAAAATGTTGATGAAAAGGGGCTCGTCTGTGGGGAACTTGGCAGACGAGCGCAATTGTGTCAGGGGTTGGGGCCCGCGACGTCTCACCCCTAATCCGGTAACGATCGGGTCTACCTTGACCTATATAACATACATTAGATATTTTGATAGGCTCTTATTTCGTGCTGTTACTTTTTGTAATAGATGTTAAATTACTCAATATGAGGAGTAAAATATTTCCACAGTCGTACCCGAAAAAGGGTCAAAGAATTAGGGGTAGACCACAGATAGGCGAGATGTCTCAATGATGACATCAAACAGGATCCTAAAACATGATCTTGGTCCCCATAATTTGTTAACAGTTAGTTATTATTACATATTATAAGCTAACAGTTATCAGGGAAAAAAAGTACACATATCTGTTCGTTCCGATTTCTATAGAGAGGTATCAATAAAAAGAGGATGACTTGTCTTGCCCTTTTTATTAATGCAGTATTGTATTTATTAACACTACATCTAAAAATTACCGCAAGTACTTGGTATACGATGATTTTGCTTTGAAAATGATTTTCTTGTGGCTCCTTAAAAGTCGCGGTCCCAACAATATAAATTGTTTCCCTTTTGTTGATAATTATATTTATAACAACAATTGGTTTAAGAGCATGACCACAACTTCCACCTAATCACACCTATGTGGTGTAGAAAGGTGGTGGAGTTTAAGGTCTTTCTTCTGTTTT
The DNA here is from genome assembly GCA_905475445.1 of Ochropleura plecta. Taxonomy (NCBI): domain Eukaryota; kingdom Metazoa; phylum Arthropoda; class Insecta; order Lepidoptera; family Noctuidae; genus Ochropleura; species Ochropleura plecta. The sequence continues at coordinate 6,158,862 of FR997721.1, read as the reverse complement.
GTATTACAAACGATATAAACTAGGGAAGGTCGATGACCGCAACTATCACGTTATTTCACAAGCTTTCGATAAAATAATATTAGAAAAGAGTATGATTAATGGTGACGTTCTCCACAGCCTGCATTAAATTATTGATTATCTTTAAATTCCTTTCAATACGTTTGACCATTTCAATGAATTGCAATTTAATATAACGTGAATTTGAAATGATCAAAATTACACATATTTTAATAAAACAGCGTTTTATTGAAGCGATAATTTCACGTTTGCTGTTGAAATTCAACTGGCGGTTTAACGGTTCAATTACGGTTTTCATGGAAAATGCAGCATTTAGTTACAGCCACATCAAAAATTAAAAAACAAACTTGGCATAGTAATTGCGACTATGACATAAAACCTAACAAAACCCAAACAGTTTTCTCTATAATGAGAAAGTCACTCGTGTCTGTAAATGCCATTCTAATTCGCTTAAATATTTTTTGTCATTGCAATGTTGTCTGCAAGCTGTCTGTTTCAAGTACCAACGATGCGACGGCGACGGAGGGAGATCGCCCCTATGAACCACGCCCCCCCCTTCTACCCCTTCCCATTGACAAAGAAAACAGTTAAAACAGTAACCTGTAGCAACTAGATATTAAAAATTTTATTAACTTCCGCGCTTAGGGGGAAAAAGTGCATTCAGCTTTCAGCATCAGCATTCGGTGTCTCAATTTGTCTTGTTAACAAAGGGAACTGAAGGAAATTGTAATTGAGAAGTAACTCTGCTGGAATGCTGTCTTCGAGGAATGTTGGGTCAAATATGTAGGAAATGGTGCTGAAATGCCGGCACTATCCTAAGGCTCGGAGACGAGTGGAGTGGACATGAGCGGAGCGAGAAACAGAACTCTTTTTTAATAACGTTCGCACAATAGGTTTTTAGTATTAACTGTTACTGATTTTAATAGTAAAAAACTTTTTGTAAAAAATAAAACCGAAAATAACGTTGCTTCCGGAAGTCGGTTGCAAGAAGACAACAAAATCAACACAAGTCACCGATTTCCAGAAATAAAGGTTTTATTTTGCAAGTCCGTTTTTATTTCTTATTTTTTACAAAAAGGTTTTTAATTCAGCATTTTTAGTAATGGTATATACATGATATATCACATTTTTTTAAGAGTATTAATTTTCCATTGTTATTATAAGATAAGCAGATCATCCATATAGACATGGAGAAAAAAAATGTATTATAGACGATAACTCATAAACTACCTAAGTAATATAAATAAAATTAATATGGGACTACCTACCAAGAATTTTGCAAATCAGTCCAGGCGTCTTTGAGTAATCGATGAACATACATAAAAAACCGACGAATTGAGAACCTCCTCCTTTTTGTCAAGTCTGTTAAAAATGAGCATTATTTTGGGTAGATGGAGTGAACAGTGACTTTGTATAGGTTTCCAGTTAATTCAACTAAACCGTTCTATTTATTCCTATTGTGTTGGAAAGCATTTCATGTCTGGTGGTCTGGGGGCTCGACAGTATGTTAACCAGTCTTACTAGGAGGTATCGTATCACCCAGTACTATCTGGATTGTTGAGATCCGATAGACAGTTACTACATCTAAAATACTAGTATCTCGCTACATCCGGTACAACTAGACCTGCCCCAAAACAATTGGGAAAGAAGATGACGATACAGTAACAAAACAATTTAACAGAAATATTTGTCGGAAAACTCTTTGTTTATTATAATTAACACTTAAAACGTGATCCGTGATCATGGCGTTTGCACCATTGCCGAAATATCGGAATAAATAACAAACATGTTAAATATCCCGTTTTAATTGTTAATTATAATGTTAGTTACCAAGTCGGTTTCAAGACTTATATATTTGTTTATTGTTATTAAAATTAGCCGTATTTTCAGAACACCGGCACTCCGATCAGAGGCGCCAAGCGGGCTCAATTCAACATCTTCTCCAGGAACGTCCAAGGCATACCCTCGACCCAGAACCTTCGCACTGTGCTTATGCCCATCCTGTGGGTCGATGAAGTGAGTATAAAAAACAAACAGCATTTCGTAGAGCTTTCTCCTGGTTGCAAGTCTGACTCTCAAGACATCTACAAGATAGTTTTTTTAATTAGTAGATAGCATCCTTTTCTTTTTTTTTGTTGTCGATGTGGAAATCGTCATGATGTCCGCCGTCCTGGGGAGAACGGGGCGGTCTGTCAGACTCTATTGACTAAAATTACACAGGTGTTCCTTCTCACACTTGCGTCAGGGGGCAGCGGGAACAAGTGCGACTTCCGCTGCCCCGGACTAGTGTGGCCCGCTTGACCTGTGCGGACGTCTTCCCGAGGGGGGGAAAAAGGTGTCAGACTGTGATGTGTTCCACGCGCGCCATTCAGACGTAGCGGGGGGCTACGTCTGAAAGGCGCGCGTGGAACACATCGCGCCACTGTTTCTAAATGAAAATAAGCAGTTCCGTTATGCTGCTAGTCCTAGATGTTGTCACTTAGCTAACCATGCATTGTCATTCAAACTAAACATGTATGCACAATTTTGGGTCAATCAAAGTTATTGTTAAAATGACTAATATTCCCAATTCGATATTCAGAACTTTTCACTGTTGCGCTTTGTTGTGCTTTTTACTTTTTTATTAAAATGCTCTACAATACAAAACTATTGTCAATCAAATCTACATAAATATGAAACTATTTATACCACTACTGACTTCAATTGAGAGTCTAGAGGCCACATAGTGCTACCGAGGCGAGGCCGCAACTTGTTGCTTCTCTTGAATAAATTACTGAACGGCCCGTCCATGCTCACACAATGAATGAGGTTTAATTTAATAGAGCGAATGAATGAACGTACATTGTGACAATGAAGTTGACTTCAATCTATTTCACTCGAAGCTCTGTTACAATATATAACGACAAATAAGTTTCCTTTTCTACGATTTGTGCGCCTTGTAGATAAAACATACCGATGCGCAGCGGTGTAAAACAAGTCTCAGTCTTTACAATAAATACCTAAAAAATATAATATAAAATAAAAAATAATATAAAAATATAATATAAAACTTCAGAGGCGGACCGTGAGTTTGCCCTGGACTAATACTATTTGGGGGGTTGCTTAATTAACCAAGTAATTACCCTAATGTCAAAGAATAGTTTTCAATGATGATATACTAGGTACCTACATTCAACGACACATCAAACGCACGTCTAGTAGTAGCAGCACAAAAAGCCCTTATATAGATTCGCCCCTGACAAACTTTAATTAATATTATTAAATAACACAAATCTAAGCAGTGCTAGGCATAAGTGTTGCATAGTATACCCATATTTCGCCAGTTTGGGCCTTTTGCCATCAACCGAGCACGAATTTAGAGCCCGTGGTTGCTACTGAGAAGTTTCTCATGGAGAAATCCAATAGCACCTTGCTCAACCTGAGACTCGTCAACAACGAGAATAACGAATGTTAAAAAAAAACTCTTCGGTAAATATGAGTGGTTTTGTGGAGGTTTACAAAGACTATTATATTATATACTAGCTATGCCCAGCGGTTTCACCCATAGCTCAGAAAAAAAAAATATGAAAAGATTTTTCAGACTTACCGAAATTTCATACAAATGAAACACGAGTATTTATATTTTAAATTATATATTTTATAGAATAGGTAGTGCACACACTAGCTGCCCTAGCAAAACAAGCTATTGAGTTATACCAGACGTTTAAGGTCAAGACACACGTACTCTTGCCGATCCCATTCACAAGCAGTCCGCATTATAACATAAATCTTTCGAAGGGCTAACAATGACTTACATGCTTTGCTTTACTAACCACCTTCTTTTCTTTCCAGGCTATTAATCTACCTGGGGAATTCGTCGAGGAGCTAACTGACCGTCTTCTTAACAGCCTCCGCTTAGTCGACATCTTTGTTCCAGTGATTATAGCTATCTGCGGTATCGTACTGCTGTTAGGTGTTGCCCTACTGATTAAGGCTAAATTCACAAACGGAAAACCCGCTGTTGCCATTTAGATGAATAAGATTATTAATTATATTTGAATTTTACTAGATGTTTTCTTCATCGTTTTTATTCTAGCTATAACTTAAAATATATACAATGTGTCCGATCATGGACTAGCGATATTCTAGATACTTATGTAACGAGTAAGAGTTATAAGTATAAATAATAATATTCTGTAAGCGTGTACAAAAAATAATCATATCTCTCAAAGTTTTGGTCTTACTGAGACGAAAATAGGTTTATTCAGACTATCGTAAATTAATAAATAATGAACTTACATTTTGGTAACTTTAGAAAACAAAATTAAAGTCTAAAAAATATGCAAATCAACGAAAGTTTTGTAAACTTTTTTGTGAAAAAAATGGTAGTTTTTTTAAATCAATAAATTATAGTACTAGAATGTTAGTTATTTATGTACATAGAATATCGCTAGACCGTGACCGGACACATTGTATAGTTATTAATCACTTCTAATTGATAATTCTCTCGTTGGTCTAGTAATCGTTGGCGCGACAGCTGTGCATGAGGTCTTTGGGTCGACTCCCGACTCGGGCAAATTGTATTAAGGATTTTCTATCAACTATTTCTCACTCCCACGGAGTCTTTTTTGATGTTTAGGTGATAGCACTAGGCTCACCCTCTTTTACATTGGACTTAACATAATATAACATAACATAGGTGTACTGTTAGGTATACCTCTGCCTAAGGCCCGGCGCCCATTATCGGCATCGGCAAGGAAAAGGATCCTTCGTCCTATATGCAAGCGCACACTGTCGGAAACTTTGCTTTGGCATGCTGCAACGTTCTTAGGGATGACGAGGCGTCCTTAAGCATGCCGCGCCGTACAACCTTTGTAAGCAACGATATACGTTTAAATTGCCTCGGCGCCGTCGGCGTACCGAAGAATGTCGAAGCATCCCGAAGCATTCTCAAGACTGCCGATACAGCAGCCTCAAGCATACCGAAGCGGTATTTTTGTTATTACGACCATATATAATGGAAATTTCTACTTTATTGCCATTACGTTAATGTATATTGCTATTTGCCACCTAATATCCTCAGTCGTGCCGATGCCGATAATGGGCGCCGGGCCTTACCCTTCGGGGATTACAAGGCGTGATGTTATATTGTGTTACGTTATAATTACCTTTATGATATTAAAAATAATTAATTAATGAATGTAAACTTGTATGGTAAATAAATAAATCATATTTAAACCTATGCAATTCTTGTTTTATTCGAAATTACCTATCTACCTTGTGTTTTTTTTTTTCAAGAATGTTTTTATTATATTTATTAAATTCGTGGTGTAGGTACACTGTTTTGCATCAAAAGCTAAGCGTTTTTGCCGAGGTTGCGGGTTTTCCTGCCTTGGGTTATTTTGTCCTGCCGGGGTTGCGGGTGCTCCTGCCGGGGTTGCGGGTTGTCCTGCCGGGGTTGCGGGTTGTTCGAAAGAGTTACCGTGACCCCGGAACGTGAAGGGCAAAAGTGCAAGGATACCAGGTACCTTACAAGGAGAATTTTTTCGTCAATTGCAGTTAACTAAGACACCAACAAAACGAAGCACTTAACGGCAAAAGGTTTCAAGATTTTGGCTTGAATTTATTTATTTTTAACAACGTTGCCCAACACTTGGAATTTCTCGTGTATCGTGGGTGTGTTTACAAACATTTAAACTCACATACACAAACAGCCAGACCCGAAAGTACTACCTGTAAGTCATACAAATATTTTTTCCGTGCGGGTAGTGAACCCGCGACACGCAGAGCAGCAGTCGATCGCTTAGCCACTGCGCCAACCGTGCGGTCAATCACTTCAATCAGATTGATTGACGTGGGCACTCAATGAAATATTTTTTCATCGATCTTTAGTGCCATGGTTGCATATGAACGAGGGGCAAATGAAGTCAAATATAACTAGAAAAGCAAGTTATGAGGTTCGACCTCATAACTGCTAGGTGATCAGCTAAGATGCGATTGGTAATAATCTTGGCAATGGTGGCTGAATATAACGTCTCCGCATTACTGATCAATTGCCGGCAGTCGGCAAAAACAAGATTAGAAATAGCTTTGATTTTGGCTGTCCATGTAATGCACCACCATAAGCCGAAAACTTCAACTGTAAGGCTACGTAAGCATTGTCAGGCTAACATGACACGCGGGGTTGCGATAGTCTCGAGGTGGCCTTGCACAAATCCGAGGCCATGGTATTTCATGGCCGCGGAAACACGCCACCGTCGGGATCCCAGTTGACGATGAAGTACCTGGGAATCGACCTCGACAGCCGGTGGAACTTCGTGAAACCCTTCCGACGTTTGGCTCCCAAACTCGAGCGGACGGGGGCTGCTTTCAAGCGGCTCCTGCCCAATCTGAGGGGGCCAAACGCCTCCTGCCGTAGGCTCTATGCCGGAGTCGTGCGGTCCATGGCCCTTTACGGGGCCCCGGTATGGGCGCGTTCTTTAGGGCGGCGGGCCGCCCACTATCTGAACGCGCCCCAAAAGGTGGTGGCCATACGGCTGATCCGGGGCCACCGCACGATCTCCGGCGAGAAAGCGAGCCTCCTTGCCGGATTGCCACCGTGGGATTTGGAGGCGATAGTGCTCGCGCGCCTGTTTGAGTGGCGCGCGGAGGCACTACACCGGGAGGAAAACCCGTTGCCGCGGCAGATTGCCGCTCAGCGGACAGACCTCCGGTGCGATCTCATGGTGGCATGGAGAGAGCGACTGTCGCAACCCCGTGCAGGGCACGCCACAATAGTGGCGGTAAGTCCCCTCTTTGAGGAGTGGCTGGAGAGGCGTCATGGCATCCTCACCTACCGCCTGACGCAGGTCCTCACCGGACACAATGTTCTACAATGTTCACATACGACCGCACTGCGAGCTCAGCGCTTTCGATAGCGAAGTAACCAGGTGGAAAGCCTAGGTAGACTCTAGGTGTTACGCAAGATACCTGTCAGTGCGTAAGTAGCATAAGAGCTTTCTGCCTGTCTGTAATCAATCATATTATATAAATAAATACGATGTACAATAATAATACAATGTACAAAAAATTAAAAAAAAAAAACTAAATACAATTCCTAGGTACTTTAGTTAGAATACTTTCTCAAGTGCCGTTGGTAAGAGGTAGGTATACTTATAAAATATTCCGCGGTGCCGCAGCGTCTTCCAACGAACGCTCTGAAGCGCTCCGTCCGCCGATGGTCCTCAGCTTTCAGATGATAATACTTATTATAACTATATACCTATGCCTAGGTATAGTAGGTATCTTTAGTTGTGTGCGTTATTCCCTCAGGAGATATTGTTCCCAGTGCGAAAGGTCCCTTCTCACGTTCATAAAATATTGAAATTGTTATAATTGTAGAATGGTAGCAGCACTGACGAGTAAAAAGCATGTAGTATTCAAATATATTACAATTTTCGACATTACAGATAGCAGTATGATATTAGTATCTATTAAAGAAAAAAAAAATTGAAAAGACTGCCCTGTAAACTATAACTAGTACTATTATTTTATATTGGGATTTTATGCCTTTCTGAATCTTAGCGTATCGAAGGCAAAAAAGTTCAAATGACTTTTGAAATAAATACAAATGTTATGTTTATATTTGAAATACAAAAGTTTTTGCCTTTCTCCTAAAACTTAGCCACGCGCACTTCGCTGACTGATGCAGTACATAGAACATCAAGTACTCAGGTAGTCGGGCTTGCGGTGCCGGTGCAAGATTGTTTGTGATGAGTCGCCGCATACGCACTTAAGATCTGATCTAAGATTGTGTTTGTTTCGGCCGACTTGGGTTCGAAATCTGGAGATTCCTTTTGGAGTTCATGGAAGGAGCCTCCTCGAGTGACGTACCCACCGACCTCCTGCCACCCCCAGCGCATTCTGGGCAAACGACAGTATTCGATGGGATAATATTTTCACCACGAAGGCAATATGTCTTTTTGAATAATAAATATTATTTTAACATAATTATGACAACAGTTGAATCATTGTTTTACGATCATGACGAAAGGAGGCAGTTTCATGAAGTTGTTAGCAACTTGCGATGTTATAGATCACCGATGATTTGTAATGGGTAGTACTGACGCAAATATTATCTAATTGCCATGCAATGCCATGTGGCAAAATACTCATGGATTTTAAATAAAAACTAGGGTTATAAAATAATACATGTTGAGTCCTGTGATACATTTATTCGTTAAAACATATGACAACACATAGTATGTAGCTCATTTTTAATATTGGGATAAATCCGTTACGTTGATGGGAATCTCCCTTGCCTCATGGTAAAGATCACGGAACACCTGACATACTGACTAGTACTTATTGAATCATTAATTTAAAACGAAGTTCAAATAAGATTATATAATATGTATTTTTTTTCTACATTCTAAACCTATGCGTCTAAAAACAATATTCAGAATATAGACAGGGATATATTATATTATGTCCCAATTCCTATCATAAGTAGATGTTTATTTAACTTATCACATAGGTATAGCTCTCCCTTCTCAAATTTGAGTACTAGTTAGCAATGAAATAAATACATTTTAAACATTGAGCTTTATTAAAAAAAAATCCTCACGATAAATTCACAGACACAAATTACATACCAATTGATTTAAACTAATTTCATGTGGATATAGTGAAAAATGTCAAGTCTTCTCTAAAACATTTAGTATCTCTAATACATTGAAAAATAAGATCACATAGCTATTGTTGTTGTGAGGCTGATAATGCGGCTATTAATATTCCCTTATTGGACTAGATAAAACAATAACTAATGCTGAGATTTCAATATAATATGTACTTAACACATTCGACTACTCAAAAAATATCTAATGTAGGTATAAAAATAGTTAACAAATTAATTTACTCAAGTCGATACACAAATAACTCAGACCGCGTTGTCAGCCCCGTAAGGACTTAACTTTTGACACAAGGTAACAGAAATTCAGTCGATAAAATAAATTCATAACTGGACTCAAAATGAACTAACCCAACTTAACACAACGAAATAAAAAAGCACAACTAACCGCCGGTCGTCTTGGGAGCATGAAATTTTGCAAATGTTTTCCTAACACTATATAAAAAGGAAGGTTTTTTTTAAAAACATCCCATCTTAAAGTATGAAAGTTGATAAGGAAATTCGCCTATTTTACCGATTTATATATGCCATCGGGTAACACGGCTTTTCATCCAATAAGTTGAATATTTCACGTAAAACTGATCCCATAATTTCAAATGCTAATTTTAATACGGCAAAAAGCATGATAAACAATCCAACATACATACGTATCTATAGAATTCCCTTGATTTATTTAGTTTTAATAATTTATAAACGGGTTTTCTTCAGAATAATAAAAAAGAAACTTGGGTTTGTTACATTTTGGCAAGTCTGTCAGTTACCATTTGCAGTTACAAGTTACCACTTTACAATTATTCCAAAAATAAAATAAATTCATTAACATAATTCAGTTAAGGAACATTAGTTCAATTTTATTATGCTTTGAAATTTCTACATCAATTCATATTCGCTGACTATAATTATTTATTTTTTATAATTACCATAAAATAACGAGGCATTTTTAGTCAATACACTCTTATAAAACATTGTTTTTTTTTATAATATCCATTAATGTACGATCATTTAAAACACATATATTTTAACATACATTATTCTACATTATTTTTAAGTATGTACAAAATAGATGATATTATAACGATAAGTGAATATGTGTTCGTCTTTTCTCGGCTCGAGAAATATAACAAATGTTGACGAACGTAATTAACTTTTTATTTAAGTAGATACAGACATTTAATAAAATTTTAACCTTATTCCCTACTTTTTATATCTCAGAGACTTAATACACATATACGGGATTACCAGTTTTTGTGCAATTTTATATTAATAATGTGCAATAATGTGGTAATTATTTATAGCAGAAATAGTGGTTTTCAATATGAATGTTATTTCTACATATCTACATATCTATTCGCCAGAATTTGTTTTCACAGCAAAATGGAAAATTTGGATTTTAGGGTGTCAAAACGGTGTTTAATTTAAATTAACGCTGTTAGTAGTTTCAACAGTCTCCGAGATTATTAAACAGACATGAGTGGACAAAAGGATTTATTGATACGAACAATCTACAACAGGCTTCAGGTATCAACTAAAAATGCCTACGTCTTTGTATGTGTGGAGGTGCAAATCATCGAATTTAAATAAATGTTCCATAAAATTTACTAATTCAGGAGTTGACAGGACATTGGCTCATTCTCAAATTAAACTAATATTTTAAAACTATTTATTACAATATTTACAACAATTAAAGAAAAAAAAAAGAAGCTTGTAATGTCTGGTCAACTTACGTTTTAAGACATTTAATAAAGAACTAGAATATTATGTACAATATATTTACAAGATTAATATAATCTAATAAACTAAACTTATTCGACAAAATGACGTTTATCATCACTTTTACCTTTCCGACCTTTTGCATGTGCTAGCATCGTGACTAACTTTTTGTGGCTGTCGCCCACAATCCAGCCGTGCTGCTGCACGTGCTCGGGCTCGTCGTCCCCGTCTGACGACCAGTTGTAATAGGCCGTGGGCCGCGCGCGCGGTCGCGGTCCGGGTGGGGCCAGCGTCAGGTGCGCGCTCGACGTAGATGGCGTCGGCGCGTCGTACGGGTTCACGCTGCCCGCCTCGTCGCTGTCCTTCCTAGCTCGGCTCGCAGTCGCATCGCCGGCCCTAGCCGTGTTACGGCTACAACTAGATAGGACGTCTTGCTTTTTGAATGAAATATGTCGGTTATTAGCACGTCTTGCACCACCGTGGTGGCTGTCCCGTTTCTTCCCTTTCTTTCTGCGAGCGGCTGTTAGAACAACTGACTCAGCGCTGTTGGGGCGCGGCGGTATGCCATCTGGCTCTGATTCCGAACTCCAAGTCTCGGCTAACACATTTTGTTTTCCTACGGCACATTTACGCCGCGCCCTTTGTCTAGCTACTCCTGTATCTTCGTATTGGTCATATACATCAGCGTTGTAATCATAACTAGTGCTGATGCCTTCATCTAATTTGCTTGATGGTGATTTCTCTTTCTTTGAATCGCGTTTCTTTATAGGTATAACGTCACTTTTTGAATGTGAAGGTTCACTATGTTTAATCGTTGTATATTTTTGTGACACCTCATGCATCTTATGTGATGGAGTATCATATTTTTTCGGTGATAGGTCTTTAAAGTCTTTCGGTGAAATTGAATCACGTTTTTTAGATGTGCTGGGGCCAAAATCGATTGCTGTTGTTTTAGATGTTGAAGGTCCATAGTCTATAAGAGATGATTTATCATACTCTCCAGGTGAACTCATATGCCGCTTAGGCGATGGGCTTTTCGACTTTGTTGGAGAAGAACACTCATATCTGCTCGAATGCGTGCGTTTTTCATATTTAGAGGAGTGGTCGTATTTTTTTGGCGTCACAAAGTCGTCTTTCTTAGGTGATTCTGCGTCGTTGTTTAGCACAGACGAGTTTGGTTCATCCTCTAGTAAGCTGTCAAATAATTGATCCAGATTAGCTTTAGGCTTCGCGGATTCTTTTACTTTTGTGCTCTTTTTATCACTACGCACTGCATTAAATTTAAATATTTTTCCCATAACAGCGTTTTTCTCAACAGCGTCTTTTCTTTTTAAAGGTGATGAATTCTTCTTCAGATCACAGCCAATCTTGCCGCTGCTTAATTCACAGGATAACAGGCTGTTTTCAGTTTCTTCATCGCTGCAGATGTAGTCGTCAGACATGTATACGAAGTCATCCCCGTCAGAAATGCTATCTCTAGAATTGCCCGCATCGTCAACGTTTGGGTTCAGTTTGGATGTACCGGGCGTCTCCTTATAACTTACACTTTTAAATCTTTCCATGAGGGTCGAAGGTCTAAACTCAAAAACTGCATCTTCATTGTCCAGAAACTCATATACATCCACTTCCTTTTGTGAAGTCATACCATCTCCGGCATGCCGCTGACTAACACACTTGCTGCTTGATTCAGAAATTCTTTCCTTTTTCCTATTATTCACTTTGTTTTTCTTCGAAGGGACTATTGCGGACATGTTAATGTCGGATGTAGGAATAGAAACCTTGATTCCATCAAATTCTTTTAAGGCGCCTTTTGTAAGTACCTGGGAACTTTGCTGAGTCTTTTTAGAATTTCTTCTTGCTTTTTTCTTTTCCGATTTTTTTCGGCATTTAAACCTGAAAACGAAGTACGTGTAAGAAGCCTTAAGTTAATACTATTTAAAGAAAATTGGGAAAGCTGTTTTACAAAATGTTATTGATTGGCAAATGGCGCAAATCAGTATCTGCAAAATAACTCGCTAGTTTTTCAAAAACTGTTTTCAAGGCAAGTTAAAACACGACTTAAAAATGCGATTTCGACAACAACGAATGCCAGTTATTTGATGTGTTTTATGAATTCAAAAATGAGTCTTTTTTTGGCTGTTATGAAATACAGTAAATTAATAATTTTGTGGTATATTATGCTTTTGGTGCCTAAGCAAACTTCGTCTAAAATAAGAAGTCAGACAAGCGAAAGTCTGAGGCCCAACAAAAACCTTTAATTACAGAAACCTACTTTAGATGTATTGCATTAAATGCCATAAATATGATTTTTTCATTTTATAGATTCAATTTAGATCTATAAAATGAAAAAATCATATTTATGGCAACGAAAGAGGTAGAAAATGAGAGAAAATTATGCTATAAAAGCAATATACCATTTTATATGTGAAATATGATATTGAACATTTCATGCCTTTTGACAGTGCAGATGTTCTGTGAACGAAACATACCGTATTTAAAGAAGTTCCCAATTAACTGTGGCCGGTAACATTAGTTATATATTACGACTTACCTAGCGCTGGGTTCAATAGCAGCTTGCGTTTGTTTTGCCGCTGCAGCCGCTGCTTGAGACCTGCACTTTCTCTTGATTTTATCGAACTTGTCTTCAAACATATCTATGTTTTCGACGATATCAGGATACATTTTCTCCTTAACTTCAGGTTGCTTCTTCGTTTTACTAGTGTTAGATACAGGGTATGGTTCTTCGGTCTCATACTTAGGCTCACATACTTTGGAACTGGAGTAATCTAATTGTTCATCATTGATCTGATTTAGTCCCACATCACTAACACTTCGTTGGTACATGATTTTTGTCTTTAAAGAACCTTCATTTGCAGCTTCTTTAAGCTCTGAGATCAAATCTTTCTCCAAGTTTTTTACTTCATCGCTTTCTAAAATATTTTTTGCTGTAATAGAATCCACGTCACCGTCTCCTTTAATGGGTTTTTCTAGTAAATCAAAAGTTTTGACTGTTGACTCAGAGAAATGATTAGGTACTGCATTAAAACCTATCGGATCTGGGGGATTTAGCTCGCTTTTATTAGATTTCAGCAACTGGCAACAATCTATGAATAGCGCTTCATCTCTGCTTAGTCCCCTTTGAGCAAGTTTCAGTTGTCTTACTTTTCTGTTCACCTTCGCTAAAATTTTATCTAACGACGGTAGTTTTATTTTTGCATATTTTGGATGCTTTTTATTGGCAAATTTTTTTGTGAGTAGTTTCAATTTATCAAGCTGTCGTTTATATGCAATAAGGTAATTAGGTTTTTCAATAATGGGTATTGTTCTCAATTTTAATTCTATTTCAGATAATTTTGATGCATGTAAAACAGTCATTTGATGGCGCAAAAAGTTATCTGGTCGCCGAAATTCTTTTTTGCACAGGCGACAAAAGCATGGCACTGGTTGAACGAATACTTTCTTTTTAATTTTAGGAATTCTTTTAATAACTTTCTTTGTTGCGATACGTCGTCTTGGCCGCGTTGCTGTATTGCCACCTCCAATAGATTTTTTATTTTCGTTTTGATTAGATCGCTTTTGCGTTCGTTTCTTGGAACCGAAATATGCGTCATCACTTTCATTAGCTATGATATGGAATGTCTCAGATATTTTTTTCGAAGCCAGTAAATTAGATTTCCGTGGCTTCCTCTGTGAGAAGAAACCAAAGCTTTCCATAAATTTTTCAGATCGTAGTTCTTCGGCATCGTTTGGAGTGCTAGATTTATCAATATCATTAAATGTAGTGAGAGTTCGTCTATTCCTTTTAATGATTTTATTACTTCGTTTTGTTTTTACGTTTTGCTTTCCATTTCCTCCTAAATTGGTATCTCTGATATTTCGTTTATTTGACACATGTTTACCAGACTTCTTTTCTTTATCTTCTATATATTTCGTTAATGGAACATCACTTTTTGTAGAGTCGTCAGAATCAGTCATGGCATTTTTAGAGCGAGCAACCAGTTTGTTACTATAATTTACAAGATAATCTGAAGGTTTCGAAGATTTTTTGAGGAGTGCATGGGTTTTACTAGAAGTACCAGGTTGGAAGTTACTTTTAGATTTACAATGGTTTTCATTTTTTAGATTTTGGGTGTTCTTATCTAATACGTTTATTTTACGTCGAAATGAATCTGGTTTTTCGATCATATCATCTAAGTCGATATCGTAAGGGTCATAAAAGTCGGTCGTCGATGACTTTACAATAACTGACTTGGAACGCGTTCTTCTTGCTGCCACTGGCATGTAACAAGCCGTACGTTTTTCCAAAGATAAGGGAACTTTGTCTTTAAGAATTTGAATATCATCTTTTAATTCTATGTCTTCTTCGCTCTTATCCAAAAATTTTAGCTTCTTAGTTTTTGTGATTTTACTAGAATCCTCAGTGGTGTCGTCGACTTTTCTTTTGTCTCCAGATGTATTACCCTTTTCGTTTATTGTAGTGGGATCAGACAGTAAAGTTTGTTTATTAGTAGTCGTCTCAAGATCTTTGTTTGCACTTTTGCTGCGATGACTCTTGTTTTCAGGAACGTCTTTTTCAATCATTGTATTTGACTCATGTCGTTTTTGATCTGAAGTAACAGAACTTTCGGAATGTAATCTTATTTTAGATTTCTTTTTAACCCTCTGGGAATATTTTGTTTCGGATTTATCACAAAATTCATAAGATTTCTTTTTCTTAAATAAACGTCTTAATTGGACCGATTTCTTCCGTTTTGTTTGTTTGCGTTTTCCTTGGTCCCGTTTTTGTTGACTCTGTACTACGGCAATATCAATTATCGCCGAAGTATCGTTAGACTTCAAACTTGTATGGTTTGTTTGAATACTCTCTGCGACAGGACTTAAATCTTTTTCGGGTGTTGAATGAGCCTGTGGCTCAGCGTGAATTTCTTCATCCAACAACAACTTCGAGAAAATAAGTTGCTTTTTAGTAAGAGGTGTTTTTTGTTCTGTACAAGCACCAGGTTCATCTTTAATGTCATCTTCACCTAACGCAGATTTTCCGCGTCTGCTGCGGCGTAACGGCGTTGTATCGTTTTCATCATTTTCGAGATCATTAGCATAGTTAGTTCCGAGAGATTTTTTGTTATTGTCAATGACTTCTCTATTAATATTTTTATCTCCAATTTTTGTTGAATAATCTGTTTCATCTACACTGCTGCTTTCTTTAATGACAATATTTGTGTTTTGAGAAGGATCTAAATCTGTAATATTCGTCTCAGCGAGAATTTCTTTAGGTTTCTGATAAACAGTTTTCGAAGAAATGCTAGTTATACCGATTTCAGATTTTGTGTGGGTCAGATCATCACCATTCAGAGAAGTAGTCGATAAGTTGCACGAAGAATGATTATTATGCTTATCTTTTTGTATTTCTAGAATTTCTTTATTATTTGATTTCGGCGAAACTGAGGTTTTTATTTCATCTTCGACGTAATTTTTCAATAAACTAATTTCCCGTTGATCCTGTTTTTCAGACACAACAAATGGTTTAATAATTATCTGTTCAGCGCTGTTAGAAGTTTCTTTATCAATTATGCTGTCTGCAGTTATTATATTGTTTGGTTTAGGAACAGCATCTTTATTCGCAAACTTGACAGTTTGGATCTCTGTAAGTTTTGGATCATTGGGATCGCAAATAGATTTTTTTCTGTTATTTATTTTAGTTGGTTGGTTCTCTTCAGTCTCTTCTATCGAACATTTATCGATACGAGCTTTGCTCTTTTGTAACATTTCCTTCGTTTTATCACTAGCAGGTGGTTTCTGTATTATTTGTTGCTGTTGTAGTAGTTGTTTCATTTCAATTTTATCATTAATATAAGAATTTGGCTCTACTATTCTATCTTTGTTAAGGTTATTAGTAGTTTCCTTAAGTATTATGTCTTCCTTTATTTTGTTGTCAAGGATTTTATTATTTGCAGATTTATTCTCAGACAAATTATTTACTAGTAAATTATTTTTCAGTTGATCACGGTTTTTAACTATTATTGCTAGTGAAACATCATCATCAGAATCGTCGTCTTCAAGGGTATCGTGTTGTTTAACAGTTAAAGCACATTGACCACCGGTGACAGTCATTTGTTCCAACGTTAATATTTCTATAGCATTACGTGAAGAAGCTTTTTCATCGCTTTTGGGATCAATTTTATCTTTTGAAGTTAGTTGAGCTCCATCTATCAATCCATAGTTTTGGGATGCTGCAGGATTCTGTGTTCGATCAAGAACGTGAATATCTTGTTGCGGGTCAGATGGTATAATGGATCTCGACTCGAGTATCGAATTGTCAATGAAGTTTTTATCGTTTTCAATTACAATATCTTCTGGTTGTGCTACAGGTTTTGGTAATTCATTATTTGTGATATTTTCTGGGCGTAATATAGATTCGGGCAAAACTGTACCGGTTGGCTTAGTGGAAATTAGTTTGTTTTTATTGTTTCGTTGAGTGCTAGTAATCTCAGCTTGTTGAATAGCTAACGTTATTTTCCATTGTAATATTTTGTTGTCTTCTTCTTCAGAGTCATGAAACTGATCGATAATGGGACGTTTTTCTACAGAGGTGTTTGCTACTGGTTGTTCAGTTTGTTCAGACAAGTCTCTGACAATATCAAGTACACGCTCATTTTGAGCCTTTACGCACTGTTCAAGTTCTTTATGTACTGCTGGTTTTTCCAGTTCAGTATTAGACCGAGTGTGACTTACATTTCCTGTTGACGATTTGTTGCGCTCGGATGGTGTTTTAATACGTACAGCCCTCAAACTTGATGTCTTGTCACTTATAGTTTTTAGATTTGGTGTAGTCACTAAAGCGACATAGTTGGTTAATTGTTGTGGTGGAACTACTGTTGTCTTGGTATGGTCATCTACCAAATCAACGAAATCTTTATTGATGGGTGGGGTTTCTTCAGTCAGGTCTATTATTATGTTTTCTTTGATAGTATTTCTATTTTCAGCCGTAACAGATGGACCAGGTTTAAATTTGTCGACGCTATGACCTTGATTTTCTAAGTCCTTTTCTTCTTTCATTTTTATAGCCATGATAGGAGGTTTTACGTCTTGTTCTTCGTCATCTGTTACATCAGTTTTTATAACGGCTGGGAGGGGGAACAATGGTGGTGGTGGGTTCGGAGGTAGGGGTGGAATAAAATTTGTTTGCTTTTGTGTTGGCGGGTGATTTTGAGATGTTTCTTCTTTTACTGGCGGTGGTGGAGGTGGCGCAATCAGTATTGGTGGCGGCGGGGGCGGAGGAGGCAACATAGTAAACTGTGGTGGGGGAGGTGGTGGTGGTGCTGAATAAACCGAAGGTAGATATGACATAGGATGATTTTGATCCATGTTAAACGATCCCATAAACTGAGGCAGACAATGTTGCATATTCGTAGGTAATTGGTAGTTTGGAATATAAGCATGCATATTAGTCATACTTGGATTTTCATGGACTAACATATGCTCAGATGTTGATGCTTGATGGCAAGTATTTAAAATATTACTATCGCAATTTCGTCTGGGTGAAGATTTTGAAGTTGAAACATATTGAGGCAGTACGTTTAACAACATGTTCCGTTTTTCGGTAGGCAATCCTCCCAAAACATCAGCTAATTCTGGTGGTAACATAGCGATTTTTCTAGCCGTTTCGGGATCTAGTGTTTCATTTATTGCAGTACTATCATCAACTTTATTCAGGGTTGTTGTATCTTCGGAAGCAGTTGTTTGCATATGGCTGTTTCGCATAGCTGGGCCAGTTTGCAAATCATGAGTCTGCATACTTCCATAATTTAATGGTGAAACTGATTTGGTATGCGCAATGGTTGTTCCAACCATACTGTGAAGGGATTTAGTCTGAGTTGCTGAATTTGAAGATCCTATGTCTTTCTCTGACATACAAGTATTAGCTGATGTGCATACAGGTAAAATGTTTTCATGTTTATTCACAGTTTTATCTATTACAGGATTTGATAATGTATACACCGGTACGGATCTAATTGTATCACTCTCAGAATTTAAAGACGTAACAAAAGCCGTTTGCTTCACTGCAGCACATGTGTTAGTTGCTTTTCTTATCTGTAAAGCCATATCTGTTTCCAGAGTTGGATTATTCAACTGCTGTATTTTCTCAGCATTGTCAATTACATTTGATTCACTAGTTTGTAATTCAGTTTTAATTTCTATGGAATCTTCATATTCAGGTTTGATGTCCTCTGTACTCATAATATCAAGAAAACTTTCATCATCCGCAGTAAAATCTGCAGTATTGCCATAGTTTCCAATTGTATGTTTATCAACAAAATCAGAAGTTCGAGTGTTTTTTGCTAAAAACTCGGGAGGTAAGTGCGAGGTATTAGTCATTATATTTGAAAAAAAATATGGTTCTCTTTCAGCAAGGATTCTGCTTGGATCATTCATCGTGTTTGAATATTCTTGAGGCAGTGCTTCAGCAGGTATCCTGCTTGCATCAGTTACTGTGTTCGAATACTCTTGACAGTGTAAGTCAGTATGCTTTCTGCTTGCATCACTCATGTTTGAATATTCTTGAAGTTCGTGTTCAGAAAGTACTTTGTTTGGTATGACCCGTATGCTTTCTGATGCTTGATTCCACAATGTACCTTTACTAACTGATAATTCTTTTCCTAAGTTTCTTTCAACGGTTGAGTCAGTAGGATGTTGCCAACGGGTCCTAACATTGGATACAGGTGTATCTGTAGGTCTTTGGGACGATAAATCCAGTGGCACTGGTAAAGAGTCCTCTTTCTCCACATAAACTTGATTTTGTACCTCATCAGATAAACTATGATTCAAGTGTGGGGCGGGAGGCAATGTGCGAGGCAAAGCACTTTTGTGATATATGTTGGTCTTCGGATTTTGAATGTATGGCGTTATTTGCGGTTTTGATCCACTATATGCTTGATGCACCAATAGTGCCTCTTCATTATGTAAAGCGTTATTCTGAATAATCAGGTCCTTTTCAATTACAGGCTTTTGTTCCGTAGAAGTTCTACGCTCAGATAGTCTTCTTTCACTTAAGGATCTTTGCTCATTTAGTAATCTTGGATCGCCCATCGATTGTAATATATGTTCTGCTTGTAATCTTTGCTCAAGTGATAATTGTTGATTGATTCCCGGCCACTGTTTATTCATAATACTCTGTTCACTGGATGGTGTCTTCACTTCACAAGGCATTTCGTTACCGATCACAGTGTGCTCATGGACACGAGGCAGTTCTTTCGAAAGTCTACGTTCACATAATAGATCTCGTTCAAATGAAGGCCTCCTATCTGAAGTCATCCAGCTTTCAGCAGAGGGTGCCCGTTCGATAGAGTGCCGGCTTTCGACAGATGGGGCCCTTACGACAGAGGGACGACTATCAACAGATGGCCGACTATCGACAGATGGCCGGCTTTCGACAGAGGGCGCCCGTACAACCGATGGACGGGTATCGACCGATTGCCGGCGTTCGACAGCAGGATTTTTCTCGGTAGAGAGCCTGTGTTCTATAGACGGCCGGTTTTCTACAGAGGGCACTCGAACGACAGAGGGCCGGCGTTTAACAGCGGGTTTTTGCTCGGTAGAAAATTGGTGTTCTAAGGACTGTCGTTCGACTGATGGTCGTCGTTCGACTGATGGTCGTCGTTCGACCGATGGCTGTCGTTCGACTGATGGCCGTCGTTCGACTGTTGGCCGGCAGTCGACGAAGGGCGCTCTTACGATAGAGGGCCGGCTATCGACCGAAGGGACAACAAGAGAGGATGTTTGTTCTATACAGGGCATCTGCTCGTCGGAGATCTGGCTTTCGATGGAGGGGTGGTGCTCGATAGAGGGGCTGTGGTCCATAGATAGGCGGTGCTCGACAGAGGGCACCGGTTCAAGAAAAGGCCTTTGTTCAACAGAGGCTTTTTGCTCAGCAGATAGACGATGTTCATCAGAAAGTTTGCGTTCTTTGGAGAGCCGCCGTTCATCAGAGCGTCGACGTTCAGCAGAAAGCCGTAATTTGGCGGGGAGCCTAGGTTCAATGGGAGTTTGTTCCACAGGTATACTCAAATCGTTTGTAATGCTCTGTTCTTTGCCAATGCTTGGCTCTTGTATTGATAAAAGATCTTTTGATGGTCTCCGTTCATTTGATGGGTTTTGGTCTGTGGATAGTTTGCGTTCAGAGATAGATTTCATTTCTTTGGATGATCTACGTTTAGTTAATGGTCTGTGTTCTGGTGGTAACATAAGTTCATTCTGCAACTTCTGTTCAACATTTTTATCAGCAGCAGTTCTGTTGTCAGGATATACCTGATTTAGATATGACGTTTGTTGTAAATTCTGCCTCTGTTCTGGGTATTTTCCCAGTTCCTGGCGTATTGCTATATTTGGGCATAGGGGTTGTTTTGGGAATAACCTTTGATTCAAGAGTCTCTGTTCGAATGCCATCTGTTCCAAGGACCTAGGTAATGGCCTTAACTCGGGAAACGCCATCTGGTTCTGAAATGCCATCTGTTCAGTGTAAGTTCTCGAGTCAGGGAAAGGTCTTGATTTTTGTTGCATATTTTTATCGACATGAGACTTCATTCCTGGGTACTGGCTCTGTTCATGGAGTGTCCGATTTTCTGGCAAAGGCCTCTGTTCCGCATACTTTATGTGGTCAGAGAATGTCTGATATGGGTATGAAGTCGGAACTCGGAACATTTGTTCTGCTTGAATCAATGCATCGGGTATTATTTGTTCAGGATGTGACCTATAATCCAATAGTGCATTCTGTTCGGAGTTTGCTCTTATTTCTGATAAGCGTTCTGCTATTTTTCTCTGATCCTCAAGAATTCTGGACGTAACAGTTGATCTTGCAATCGGGTCAATATCTACAGGTTGTTGATAAGATTTGTTCTCAATAAGTTGACCACCTGACATGTTAAATGAATGAAGATATTCAGACTTTTTAGGTGATTTGGAAAAATCTGGTTTATTAATTAGTGTATCAGTTGCGACGTCGGTTTGTTTTCGTTTTTTCGTCTGATCGCTGTCTGGACTTATCATCATACTGGAATACTGTCCAGGAAATTGTTGAGGTGGGATCATTTCATGTGGAGTTAATCCAAATATATTCTGCGGCAAGTCAGGTGGAATATTTGATCGTGACGTGAGACGAGTTGATTTTCGTCTCACTGGAGTATTTTTGGGTGGAGTCGAGGGTTTTGTTTGATTTTCTGTACACAATGGTAGCCCATGAGCAGCTTGATCATGGCTTATATTGTGATGCAGATACGCTCTATCAACCGGTAAAGGGTCAAAAGGTCGGAAAAAACGAGAATCAATAGGATTTACACCTCTATACTGAGCCGCTAGCTGTGTTTGTGCTAAACTGGCAAGTTGAATTAGGTCCAATTCAGGACGAATTGTTGAAAACATGGCTGAATGTATGGGTTGTCTTCCTGGATGTAATTGATGTGCAGCTAAATGAGCCACTGATTGTATACCAAGATGTTCAGCTGGATGACAGGCTAACGATGTGCGTGCATCTTGGTTTGTAAGTAGATGTTCAGTTGAATGGTGAGCTGAATTTGCAGCTAGATTTGTAATATGATGGGCAAATAGTTGAGCTTCTGATTGAAGTGTTGAATACGGCGCAGTTCCAGCATCTGACTGAACAGTGCGTCTCAAATCTGGTTGAAAGCTTGTAGCTTTCGGATTGTCAGTTGTAAGTGCAGTTAGGCGGTCATCTGCGCTAACAGCTCGACGATTTTCTGTTCGGATATCTAAATGATTATCTTTGTAAACATCTGTACGATCACCTTTGTGAATAGCTAGATGATCTTCCATGGGAACAGCTTGACGGTTTTCAGCCTGGAAAACTGGTAGAGCTTTGGAATTATCATCCAGATTAACGTCAGTTTCCACAACTGTTTTGGCTTCCTTTTTGTCAGTTGGTTGAATAACTGTTTGAGTATGTGTTTGAATAGCTAATCCAGTATCTAGCTGAGCCAAATGTCGGTCTTCTGTCTGACTGCTAGTCTGGAGAACTTGCACAGTGTCTTGCTGTATGGATTGAAGAGCTTTTAGATCAACGACATCAGAAGGCTCGTGAACATCTGTATGAACGTCTGGATGAGAATCCAAGTCCGCTTCTGAAGCTGCTCGTCCGTGTGCAGACAAGTCAACAGGAATGTCAACTGCGGTCTCTATATTATTTTTCTTTATTAACATCGCTATGCAGTCATTTAGTCCTTTCCCTTTTCTCGATTTGGTTGAAATATTCTTTTGAGGGTCTATAGCGACCTTTTGATTACAGGGCAAAGGTGGTTTATCTAACCTGGAATCAGCTACTTCGTTTTTAAACTCTGTCTGTCGCGTTGGTAAGTCTTGTGCGAAGTTGTTACGCTCTTGTTGGTCTTTGGACTTATCTTTAGTTTCGCTATCCGCCGTGCCATGTCGAACTGGGTCGTTCTCGGCAGGCGGATCTTTTCCCGTACTATCTTTGTCCTCGCCTTTATTTTCTTTCGCCCCTTGGCCGCTATTACCTTTTCCATGACTGTCATTTCCTTGGTTACAGTTTTCTCTATTGTTGTTACCTTGATTGTTACTCCCTCGTTCATAATTTCCTTGATCACTGCGGCCCCGATTGTATTTTCCACGGTCATTTCCTCGACTAGTGTTACTCCGATTATTATTAGACCGGTTGTAATTCCCACGACCAGAATGCTGCCTAGAACTGTACTGACTATTGTTGACGTCAACTTTTTTAGGAGCATTTATTTTCTCAAATTCTTCATCTGGCGAATTTGATGAACCATTTGCATCTACCGTGTCAATATCAGGAAGCTTCACAATGCTAATGTTTTTCATATGGATTTTTCTTTTCACTCTGTTGAGCACACATTTTCTTTTGATATTATCAGAATGACGAGTATTTTTACCGTCATTTGGTCTTCTTGTAGGCTTTAGAGGTTTGTTGTCATCATCATCTTGATTTGGTATAATTTTATTTTCTTCCTCTTTATTCGGAGGAATGTTTACAGAATTCGCAGAATTATTAAGATCTTTTATAGACCTCAGTTTTCGACTTTTGGAATCATCTGTCGAGCGATGTTTTATCAAAAGCTTACTTCTTTGTTTATCAAGTTTCCTTCGTGGACGTAACGTGGGATTCATAGGATTCACCACAACGCGGTGACGTTTAGCAGGCAAGTCAGCAATCATTTTTCGAATCGTCTCAGCTAAAACAATAGAATTATTATGATCATTTATTTATTTGTATACATATTTTTTATATTTTTACATATTTCTTATCAAAAACCAAAAACAATTAAAGATTATTATTATATTTGGAAACATGGAGCAAATGGATTATGATTTTACAACAAAAAAACAACTTACCATCTCCAACTTCGCTTCTTATTTTTTGCCTCGGTCTCAAATGATTCTTTTGCTTGTGTCTATTCCTCAAGTTTTTCCGAATTTTTCTTCTCATTACATTGTCTGGCAGGCGGGGACGCCTCCTACGCACTCCGAATGGCCGATATCGGCACTTTCTACGGACGGCCGGTGTATCACCAGCACAATCTAACATGTGTTGATGCAAATCTTCTAACGTTATAGATTTTTGACATTTTGTACAATCTCTTATCCCACGGAGAGGTCTGGTCCTGTTGAATACCTGGCTCGGTGGTACGTACAAATGCTTCAAAATATCAGCATTCAATAGTGGTTCTCCAACTATTTCATAATGCTGCACTTGTGCATTGGGATGTTCAATCGAAATATGAGACGAAAGCGCTCTAGAATCGCGAGTTTGAGCGCCGCATGCACAACAAACATAGCACCTGGGCCTCACCCACTCTCCGCTAAGCACAGCAGGTTGTAGATCATACGATGGCGCTGACGGTGCTAGTCCCAAGTAACTTGGGAAGTCAAGTCCATCTCTAACTGGAGGAGGACTGCTTGTATATTTCATTATCTGCGATGAAGAAGTGGTTGGTATTTCTCGACTCTCAAGAATCTCCTTCAATTCTTTTTCAATTATACTCTGTTTTTCAGTCTTTTTAACTGCATTAGAAATGTTAAATTTATTTTCAAATTTCTTCCGCATACTTAACTGCGTCCATATATCCAGGCTCGAAACTAACGTTATTATGCAATTGTTGGTATGAGAGTCCCGCTTGACTTGATCAGCATTAATAACGCTTTTATCGCTCTCTGGACTATCCCATTTCCATTTGTGTTTAGGTGCAATGCTTCTTGGCATATAGCTGTCAAACAAGTTACGTGAATACTGTTCGCGAGCTAACAGTATTGGAAAACCTTCTGCTGTATTGATGACAACACTATTTTTTGCTTTTCTAGTCTTTATTGTGTTTTCCAAATCAGGGTTGAAGTTGAACGAACCATCAAGACATTTAGCTAAATTTTCAGCGACATTACTGGCCACTTTAGAGTAAAAGCTAGTCTCAAAACACTTTTCAAATTTTTGAGTTGAATCATCGATGGTTTTGAACCAATCTCTTCGAGTCGTTTCACCTGTCCGTGGCGATCGGTGCACAACACCCAATCTTGACAGAATCTGATCCGCGTCGGTGTTGTGAAATGAAAAGTTTGGGGGAATTCTTTTGTTCCATTGTATGTCATCTAAAACGATAACTGCATTCTTTTCTATTACTGTACTATTAGCTAAAGACTTGCTGGGCGGTAAAATTAAATTCGTTGTTATGTTATCTTCTATGTCAGCTTCATCGTGTATTTGCGATGGCTTAAGTTCACATGATATAACTATGCCATTAAAGCCACGGTTTTCAAGATATTCTTTGTCGTTTTGAAAATCGCCTCTTCCATCGATTTTATGATTTTTTTGAGTATGCTTTGATTCAGATGTATTTTTCTGGCGTAATTTGCTGCGGTAAGGTTTTTGCCTTTCGCAAACATTCAGCTTGTGTTCGGCAAGTTCGGAAGTTGAGGAAAATCGGGTTTGACAGTCAAGGCATGCGAAGTATTGGTTGGGATGATTATCCACCATATGACGAATAATTTCACTTGCTTCGGCTTCAGTGTGATTACAAAAAAGACAAGCAATGAAAAAATCTTGTTTAGAATTTGGCAAATGTATACGCCGCGCATGTTTAGACACTGTCTGCTTAGAAGAAAATTTTCTATCGCAGTGCGGGCACAGATGTTGCGGCACAGGAAGAGAATCAGCATTGTTAGTGAGATCTTCTGGTTTATTTGGCAACGCCCGCGAAGGGGCCCGTGTTCTCTTGGGTTTGTCCTGAACAGTTCCACTGTCACATTTCTTAGCATTTTTCGTTTGCAGACTGGTAGTCCTCCTCCGTGGTCTCAGTCTTGCATTTAAACCAGACAACGGTTCATCTTCGCTGGAATTCATGATGCTTTGGTGATCGATCGATCTAAAAAAGAAACAATTACATTAAATAATAATAATTTCTTTTGATAAAATAAGACAAATTTAAGGTGAACACACACGAGCCGCTAGTGACGTTTTATTGTAAACTATTCGATTATAAAACAATAGTTACACTTCGTTTTCTCGAAATTCGCTAATATCGCGTCTGTCCTAAACGGGATTGGACCATAAACGTGACGATAGTAGCTATTGCGTGTCCACCATAAGGTACATCTGCTGGTGATTGGAACTTCGAGCTTATCCAAGTATATGGTTACATCAGACCTTACATTAAGCAAATTATTATTTTTCTCAATCTGGTTTGTTGATACATTAAACAGATTCGTGTCGATAATTCTTTTGCGGTTCGACTAGCAACTTAAATAAAACAAAGGCGTTGACGATGAAACGATTCTACGGTCAAGTCGAATTTCCAATAATTTTGTATGTGGCTCAGTATTTCATAAAGAAAAAATAGTAGATTAACTAAATTTAAATAACTAAATTTATATAAATATTTTTTCAGTCTTGGCGATTGTTTGCGGCTATTTTTTTCAAGGCATTATTAATTTAAATAAAATATTGAGATGAATTAAGTTAGTAGTAGTGCTCTCTGAAATTCGTGTTGTATTTGGTCAAAAAAAATATCCAAAGTTACGTCGCGCGTCGTTTACATTATTGTTTTTTTTTTTGTATCAATTTAACATTTTGATTACATCATGTATATCCATACAGTCGCCTCCAAAAGTTTGTTGTTTTTTACATTATCATTCAACATTCTAGTTTAAAATATTCAACCTATACAGTAGAGTTTAATTTAATAAAAACCTTATTATATTAGGTTTAAATGCAATTTGGCAATAACAAAGAATTTAATGTAATTATTTAACCGACATTAAAAAGGAGGGTATAAAAATGACTGTTCTCCTCGTATAGACTGTTTTTAAATTTTTTTTGGCGCGAGTCGCCTCATTGAGTTTTTTTTTCAATGGTTTTATTACATATTATGAAACAAAAAATACTTTTATTTTTTTAAAAGTGCAAGTTCCTAGATCCATGCAGAATGAATTGCTTTCGATTTCTGTTTACTTGTTTTTGACTTCTTAAGGGCTCTGATTTGGGACATTTACCCTGTACGACGTCGGGGTCAAGGTTATACAAGAATCCGGTTTCCAACCGGAAACAACCGGCAGAGGAAACTTAACGCTAGCAACCGCGTCGTGAACAAACCTAAATGGTATTTTATACATATAACACAAGGGCTTTGTGCCCTTGTGTAACCTAACCAAACAGTATTAACATATTTTTGTTGGTTTTCTCGCATTTTTCACATATTATGTTGTCAAAGTGTTGTGACAGTTCTATCATCCTATTTATTTCAAGTTAAATATCAAACTTTAACAAAGACACACATCCGTATCTATAGACAAGTCAAAGTGATTTTACTTCAGCAACCGTATTTATGCAATAGATAAGAATTTGGACGAAGTAAAATCCTTACTTATATTATAAAAGCGAAAGTGAGTTTGTTACGTCTTCATGCCTAAATGGCAAAACGGATTTTGATGAATTTTGGTACAGAGATAGTTAAGACCCAGGAGACGGACAGTCGGACATAGGCTATATTTTTTTAAAGTGAGCATTGAGGGAGAAAGAGGGGAGAAAAAAGATAACTTAGCTTTGCTATTACAATAAATAAGGCGCAAGGTCAAAACCTACAGGTAGCAGGTACTTGCAAATCAGGAAAGGGAAACTGTGTTACCTCGGGGTAACACAGTTTCCCTTTCCTGATTTGCAAGTACCAAAACTAAATTAAACCAAGTACTAAATTCGGATTTAACGCGAGCGAAGCCGAGGGCAAAAGCTAGTCCCTTATAAGTTAAAGTTTAGAAATAGTCTTAATTTCGTTACGCAAGTAAAATGTCCTTGAAGTAAACGTAATTTCAGTACATTTCGAGGTTAAACTGATAAGTAAATTGCCATCAAGATTTATTTGAGCGTTTGGATAATTAATGTAATAGTACATTGGAAGAAAAGTACAGTTTATAAATGAACCCAGAGTATAAAGACAAAAGCTTCCGTGCGTACAGCGCCGCTAGGTGTAATCTCTGTTCCCTCACTGTCATAGTCCGAAGGGAGGGCAACCCGACTCGACCAGAGAGAGATCAGGCAAAGGACCTACAGCTTAACGTGCTATCCGAAGCACGGAGTATCTTACCGCTAACTTCCGAACCCCGGGCTGCTACTTTGAAATTCCTATTCGAAAAACCCAATAACACTCTGAAACCCGCCCGAACTCGAATCCAGGACCCCGTGAGTAGTGCTTGCGGCCGCGAGACGAACGGAGCAGTCGGAAAGATATTATATCTTTCCGACACACATTCCGTTTCCGTTTTGGTACACAGATCAAAACGAGAAACATAAAAAAAGGTTTCCTTGCTTACAAAAAGGGTTGCCGAAAATTAAGAAATACAGCGAACAGTAATATAGCGTGTGCAGAAAATAGTGTTTGCTCTAAAATTAAATGATACCGGGGCCGCGGTATATCTTTCGGACAACCCGCCACCTCGAATCAGGTGGGTAATGCCACATTTTGATGAAATCTTTCGGCATACCGGATCGGACTCAGAGAGAACTCGATGCGCTGAATAAGAGTCCGTACATTGCTGACGGACGTATTTTACAAACTTCTATGGCAAATCTACATCGGGCCAATGAAGATGGCCCCGATGTAGATTTTAGATTTTCTAGCGTCGTATCCTGGCTTTGTCTGTGCTATTATGGACGGAGTTATGTCGACGAACAACTACCGGAAATATATATTATGAAGAACGAAACGGTTGACGTTTGTCTGAGTCTATCAGACATTATTTCGGGCTGTTCTCATCTGGCTAACGGCTAGTACTATTGTCGCCAATAAGCCTGACATAGTGGTAATATATCGAACAGCGCGGCGTGATAATACCGATGTTACTATCCTGCATAACGAAAAACTAGTGAAAATCGAGAAAAAGAAACAACTAAAATATCTCGACTCTGCGCACGAGGTTGTCCACAATGTGATCTCTGCTATCATTGTGCCGATTGTCACTACGGCCTACGGCAACCATCGGCCGTATTATAGGTCAAGATCCGAGATCAAATTGTACTGGCATCAATCGATGAGGGATTGAAACTGACAGGGCTATAATAGCCAATAAGCCTGATATAGTGGTAGTGGTGGATTGTTGACATAACCGTCCAACCTCGTGAAATCCGAGAAAGATAAGCAAAACTAGTATGTTGTCTTGACTCGCGAGGTTGTCGTGTCGACATGTAGGACTCAGCGATCATGTGCCAATATTCATTTCAGCCAATGCGTGATAGGCAGCCCATAGTTCAAAACCCCTTATATTTTAGTGAATTTTGACAATTCATACAACACGATGTCATCACAACGACCGTACTACCTAAGGGGATGAATATTATGGCTATTTACTTCTATTATTAATGAACTGTTTATCTTGCGACAATTGTTGTACCAATAGTCAAAACAAAACCGGCAAAGTCTCAGACAAAGACAATTATAGGCCGATATCGTTGCCTACTGTATCAGCAAAGTGCTTGAGCGGAGAGTAACTGAACAGCTCAATCTACATGACGCTCAATTCGGTTTTAGAGCTGGGCTGCACGGTCAGGTACTACACTGATACGAACACACCGGTCTATGCTGCTTTCCTGGACCTCTCCAAGGCGTTTGACCTGGTCGATTATATTATCCTATGGTTGAAATTGCGTGAGCAAGGTTTTCTTAATGAGCTCATTGAGCTCTTAAACTACTGGTAAGGCCACCAAATCAACCAGGTCCGATGGTCGGGTGCTTTGTCTGGGGCGTATGGGCTGGAATGTGGGGTGAGGCAGGGAGGTCTAACTTCCCCGTCGCTTCAGTTTGTACATCAATAAGTTGATCGAGGAGCTCAGCAGTACTGGTATCGGATGCTCTATTGATGGTAAGATAGTTAATAGTATCAGTTATGCAGATGATATGGTGCTGCTGAGTCCCTCGATTGATGGACTCAGGCGATTGCTGGAGATATGTGAGAGATATGTACGGAAAATGTACGGAAGAGTGAGCTTGTTGTGTTTAGGGTTGGTACTAAAAAGCCTAAAACAGTTCCTCCGGTGTTTCTGTATGGTGTACCACTAAATAGGGTGTCGCATTTTAGGTACCTTGGTCACATCGTTACTGAGGACCTGAACGATGATGGTGATATTGAACGGGAACGAAGGGCGTTGGCGATCCGATGTAATATGCTGGTCGTAGGTTTGCACGTTGCACTAAAGAAGTAAAAGTAACTCTGTTTAAGGCGTTTTGCCAGTCTTTTTACTCTTGCAGTCTATGGGTTAGACATACGCAGAGGGATTTCAACGTCCTTCGCGTACAATATAATAACGCCTTTAGGGTGCTGTTGGGGCTCCCACGGTTCTGTAGTGCATCTGCCATGTTTGCCGACGCAAGTGTAGATAGCGTCCAGGCTATTATGCGGAAGAGAACAGCATCCCTGATGCGAAGGATTCGGGGGAGTACCAACAGTATTTTAAAGGTGATATCGGAAAAGACGGACTGCCCGTTCCTGTGGCACTGGACTCGAATGCACAGCTGCAGGTCTAGTGCAGCTGGAAGCGGGCAAAGTTATAGTTTTAGATATTTGAATTAATTTTAATTGTGATTGTAATTTAATTTTGTCTTTAATTTTACTATTAATTTTAATGTTGAGATTTGATTTTAATGTTGATTTTCATTTTTGATTTTAAATGTAATTTTATGTTGTTATAATTTTAATTTTATTTTTTAATTAATTAAGTTTCATGATTTTATATATTATTAACATAGTTTTGTAAGTGTTACTAACAAAAATATGAAGCTTTGTGTTCGAAATAAATAAATATTAATAATGAATAAGTACGCAGTGTGTTTTATTTTTATAAATGTAGTCATTAATTTATATATGCTTAATTTCGGCGAAACTATTTCAGTAATCAAAGTTAATCACCTTAAGGCTTCGATCAATAATGTACTAGAAAAAGGATCAAGAACTAAATCATATCGAATAAGTGGCCGAGAATTCTAAACGTAAATATTTGTGTTTCTTCTAGAAAGATGCTATAAAATATTATTAACTTCAGTTAATTGTACACCTTAACACCCACCCATAAACTTGAAAATCGTTTGCAATATATTTGTATTAAAGACCTTCTGTCATCGGATAGCAGGTACAGGCAATAAATTAAAAATGTCAAAATTCACTTTTAAGTAAGATCAAAAATATTTATTAAAACATAACACAAAACCTTTAAGCAATAAGGTTCTAAATAAAATGTTGACAATTGGTGCTTAAACTAATTTTAAACTAGATTGTCTTTGGTGTATCATATTTCAACGCTTAGAACAGAGTCAATATGGAAAGATATGGAGTTGCAGACGTTATTTTTATTATCGCGTTATTTTATTTTTGAACCTAATTTGCAAATGTTAATGATTGATTTAAACAAAAGTTGGGGGTTTGTAATTTTTAATGATTACTTCTTTAATAAAAAGTATAAAAGTACCCTTAACGAAACCGAAAGACACTTGCTGTCGTCATAGGTTTTTTTTTTGTTGTAGACTACACCTTGGACCATACCATATGCATTTCTAGTTACGGTGATGTTATTGGAGGTACTTGGATTTAAATCCAAGTTTTCAATGTTATGACTTTATAATGTACACATCCCCGACCCCCGTACAATTCAAAATTAAATTATTTAGCGTAGAGTTATGTACTTAGTTTAATGTACGGAATGCTTGGTTGACGGCTTCGTTAAACGTTGGTACCCTGTAGTTATTAAAAAATATTTTAAACAATAAGAAATTTAGCAGTATATTATAGCTCGACTTGGTGGGGGCTAGTGTTGCCCAAATTCAGTCTTGGTCTTGCAGTCTTGGTCTTGTTCTTGCGTTTTTGCAAGACCAAGACCAAGAACAAGACCGCGTATTTTTAGCAAGACCAAGACCAAGACTGACCGTGCAAGACTTGAGCAAGAACAAGACATAGCCTGCAAGACTCTTGCGTCTTGCAGCTAGGACTTAGCGCTATTTCACGGAGTAGTTAGGTGTAACAGTTCAGTGTATAGGTACGCTTAGGAATTCTATGAGACGCAAAAAACTGTATCAAAGAATATGAAAAACTGGACCTATGCGCATTACGACTTATACCATAAACATACCTACATAGCGAATAAAAAAATATCCATTAAAATCAAACTGAGTGCATGCATAGTTATGTTTTAATCATCGGCACTTTGATAATGCGGCATCAAAGGTTTTGTACTTACTTCTCAAAGAAATTTGCCGCTTTTCGGAAGTACCTACATGGTTATGATACACGCGCCGGCGCGGCGGCTTCTTTTGAAATCATATACAACAATCGTTGCCGCCGCGCCGAAATCACAACATTTCACACTATTTTATGGCCGCCACAGGGCGTAGGTATACTCATGCAAAATAATTTCGAATTTTAAGAGTACCTACAGGTGTTCCAAAGAATAAATAAGTTTCAGAGTGCTTAGAATGAAAATGAATACATTATAATGATCACGCAATATTAAATTTCATTTAAGTTGAGGGTTCAATCTTTCTAGACAGATATTGTTCTTTAAAATACAGTCAAGTTATTGTAATTAATTTGTTTATTACATGTTTTAGCAAATGTAAGCTTATTTGCTAAGACATGTAAAAAAACAAATTGGAATGAGGAATAAACTGTTTCTTAATTAATTATAAGATATTATTATTAAGAAACAGTTACTTCCATGAAAAACGACATATAGGTCAGTTGATTTTTCAAATTTCTTATCAAATCTTCAGTAATTTATTAATCTGCTTGATCTTTACTATGGCTATGTTAATTCAAGCTCACAATGTTCCAATTGTAATACGTTTTTCTAAGATTTAAAATAAACTTTAATAAATAGTAATAGACTGATAGGTAATTGCAAGACTTGCAAGACTCTTGCTGCAAGACCAAGACCAAGACTGGGAGCGCAAGACCAAGACCAAGACCAAGACCAGGTGTATTGGCGCAAGACCAAGACCAAGACTGGCTAAGTCTCGTCTTGTTCTTGCATTTGGGCAACACTAGTGGGGGCACTGCCGTGCCCCCAGATTCCTATGAAAATTATGAGTGTCAGCCAACTTACCTTACGTACCTGAGTGCCTCAGAAGAACCTTTTTTGAGCATTTGTATGTAAGTACGTACTTTAAAAAAAAAACGCTTGAAAAATATTACTCTCCTACCGAAATAGTTTTACAGTTAATTACCTTTAAACAAATTAAAATCTTCTCCTCTTTCCTTTGCAACAATAAATATCCATTCTGCACATCGAAATGGCTCAGTAGGAAATCTACAAAAAAAAAATATAGCCCTTCTACTCCACTCCATTCACTATTCGAAATCAATCGACGTTGGAGCATGTTGGACGTATTGTTGGACCAAACATTTGGGGAACAAGCCGAACATTGTTAAAATGATTTATATTTCAGAATTAGTGCTACTTTTACTATGGAAATAAGCACTTATTAGCATATAATTCTCGAAAAAAGATATTCCTTGTGAAATCTGAGTAATACGGAGGTTATTTTCACAGTTCTTGAACATGCACTGCACCATTTTTACGTGTTAGTGTTGGCCAGGAATGGACCATACTAGGTTTAAATAAAAGCACAAAATTGGTCGTGCCTTAATTTGTCGGGCCGTTTTTGAAGCGTTGATCGGGAATCTAGTACATTTTTGATCGAAGCCTTAAGGTGATAATAAAATATTTGTATTTTCTTGTTTAATTGTTAACCGCGCTTCCTTCGGGCAGACTGGTCATGAAAAAGTGCCAAGAAAAGACGTTTCTTGAACAAGCTATATAACATACAGACAAAAATAGGGATTTGACTTCATTGCTTATTGATTTTAATTTAATATTTGTTTTTGTACTTAACGCATAGGAAAGCGGAGAGTTAAGGATAGAGTCTAGGCTAAAATGGCACTGATATTATGATACGGATATATATCGTGAAGAAGTGCCTTTATAAGGCTACAAAAAAGATGGGAGAGGTAGATCGCAAGCTACCTGGATGACAAATGTCCGGAAGGACATGTAAAAGCTTTGCCTTACAGACGACGAACTTTACCAGTGGCGGCGAAGTGAATGGCGGCGCCGCGAAATATTAATAAAAAGAATTCGAATGTCGAAAGTGTTCGGTGTCAGTGATTTTCACAAATTAGATCATTACTCGAAAAAAAAGCATTTTGACAAAGCTTCCTGAAGATAATAAGCTCAGATACATTATGCTTACGTGAAAAGTTATTCTACAAACTACAATAACTTGTGTGGCTTTCACCTGTTGCCCGCGACGTGATGTGATTACATTAGCGATCACCGAGCCTTGGTGGTCGACACTTGTCTGTACACTTTCGCTTTGAGTGTCCTACACCCAAGCGAGTGTATTTCGCCTGTTATTGCTAGGCTACTCCCGGTACCACACGACATTTTTGAACAACTTGAACGAACCGATGCTTTTGGTAATGAAGTTTAAAATTCGTTTCAGAGGAGCAAACAAAATGATCAAATTAAATTTTCAGTTGTGTGTTTTAGCCTACAAAAATGCCTTTATTACGATTAAATTGTCTATATGTTCCATTCAAAGAGTTCCGAGTCGCATAAACGACTGTTGATCCATTCATAAATTTTCCTTTGAAATACTGAAACACATACTTTATTTAAGAATGACCTTTAGAACTTAGGGCTGCGATTATTTTCTTTTTATTGTCGTCCTAATAAAAAGGGGGTAATTTTCTGCATGTAAAATGTACACATAGGTGTTTGCCAGGTTAGCTACAAGATTCATATGGTGGTAGCCATTGCTAGCGTGGCAGTGCAGGGTCGGTGTGGAGAATCCAGCCCATTGTTTAAATTAAAACGTAGTTAATTAAAGTCAAACACAAGCGTGAAAATATACGTGAAACAATACTATTTTGAAAATAAAAGTTTGAACTGATTCTAACAAAATAATGTACTTTTTGGCTATACGACTGTAAGTGTACAAACATGCACACGTCGTGCCTCGGGATTATATCGGCGAGACTGTACAGCCACTTTCATTGTTACCACGCTGTCAGATAGGATCCTACATCTTGTGTTTACAATGTAAAAGGGGATCCTTTTAGGACTATGATGGGATTTCGCAAAATTCAACTTTGCCACCAAAGGAAATATTGTCAGACCATAGATAATACAATAGAAACGATCTATGGTCTGACAATATTTCCTTTGGTGGCAAAGTTGAATTTTGCGAAATCCGAGTTGTGCAAATTATGGTAATCGCGGCCCTAGGTTTAAAATGAACCTATCATGTTTGATTGCAGTAATTGACTTCAAAAAAGAGGTTCTTCATTCGACGCGATTAAGCAAGAAGTGGGTACCCGATTCACGAAGGTAATTTGGTAATAAATAAGGAATTGACAAAACCGAATATTTACAAGAACAGCAATCTTGTAACAGATTTGGTTTTAATTCAATTATTCTTGTACATGCAACCCGAAATAGAGCTTTTGACTTATTCTAGTTTTCTTATGTTAGGGTTCTCTATTCATTTCTTCGAACGAAACGAAACACAAATCTCTGCCTAGAATTTTCCCAACTGTATTGGGGTCGGCTTCCAGTCTAACCGGATGCAGCTGAATATCAGTATTTTACACGGAGCGACTGCCTATCTGACCTCCACAACCCAGTTAATACTGGGAAATGCGATACCCCTTGGTAAGACTGGTTGTCAGACTTTCGGAACACTGACTACCTGTAACGACTGTCAAAGTACTACAAATGACAGCCGGGACCAACGGCTTAACGTGCTTTCCGAGGCACGGAGGAAACTTGGTAAGTAACAGGTGGTTACCCATCCACAGACCAACATAGGCAAGCGCGTTTTAACCTAAAGATCGACCCGAGCGGCTGCTATTATTAAGCCACGAGCTCCGAGAAACGAAACACAAATAGAGGGGATATTTAGGTTTAATTTTATTGTAGTTTACACCCGCGGTTTCTTGTTTACTGCGACCACGTGTCCGCGTATCATTTCGAATAATAAACAATAATGAGAACTTAGTTATTTTTAAGTTATTTTCCAGAGTTTTACAAGTATTCTGGATGATTTTTCTTTAGTTGTGCGCATGATAACATTTATTATTAGATCACTAGTCCTAATTTTCAACCATGTTGGGGTCAAATTTCTTAGTAAGTGTGTGCATCTGAATACAAATACGTACATGGTGCTTCTTACTAGCTATCTGAAACCCACTTCATCTTTATCTGTCAGCTACTATCTGGCCTGAACACGATACCCTTTGGTAAGAATGGTTGTCAGATATGGTAAATATTGTGACAATATTTAGTGTATCTGACAACCAGTCTTACCAAGGGGTATCGTGTTGTTTTTGTTATTCGTTTTAGATGTCTTCTTAATTCGTCGCTTCAGATTTAGCTATCCGCCAGCTAAGCGGCTGACCTTCGTCGTGAATATTTCAGGGGTTTGATAAGTACCTTGCACTCCAAAATAACTTTTGCAGGCCTAGAACAGTGGTCAAAGTTAATTCCCCTTTGAAAGTGACTAGAAATATTAAGGAGATTCTGCGATTCTATGACGGTGTTTTTTCTAAGAGAATTTTCATTTTTATTTTATATTAAAGTTCATAAAAAACTACAAAACATGCTTTAGTTGCATACAATGTGTCCGGTCATGGACTAGCAATATTCTAGATACTTATGTAACGAGTGTTTTAATATACTATTACGATACACACTTAGGTCTAATTCACTTCCCCGCTTTTTGGCAGCCATTTTGAGATATTCTCTATGCGTATACAAAAAATAACCATCTCTCAAAATTTTGGTCTTACTGAGACGAAAATAGGTATATTCATATTGCAACAATATTGTCCATCATTTAAATTAAGAAATGATGATCTTACATTTTCGTAACTTTAGAAAACAAAATTAAAATCCAAAAAAATATGCAAATCAACGAAAGTGTTGTAAACTTTGATGTGAAACAATGGTAGTTTTTTTTTTAAATCAATAATCATTTACTTTGAGTACTAAAATATTTGTTATAACGGGTGATTTTCAGTTTGGTCTATAATTTAACCATGAATCGACTTACGAACGAACAACGCTTGCAAATTATTGAATTTTACTATCAAAATGCATACTCGGTTAAGAGAGTGCATCGCGCACTTCTTCCAATTTATGGGCAGTTTGGTCGGCCTACTGACGCAGCTGCCCAAAATGATGTTTCAACAAGACAGCCCAATTGAGAGCCGCCTTCGGTGAACAGTTTATCTCACGTTTTGGGCCCGTCAATTGGCCGCCTAGATCGTGTGATTTAACGCCTTTGGACTATGTCTTGTGGGGCCATGTTAAGGCTCATGTCTACAGGGATAAACCAGCAACGACGCACTGGGAGACAATATTGAAGCATTTATTTGTGATATACCGGCTGATATGTTGGAGACAGTGTGCCGAAATTGGGCCTTGCGAATGGGCCATCTAAACCGGAGCCGCGGCCAGCATTTGCATGAAATCATCTTCAAACATTCAATTATATTGATCGTTCTATCGATTCCAATAAAGATTTCATCAAATTTTTCAATTTTTTTGAGTTTTTTTTTGAAAATCAAATCCTATACCTCTTAAAAAATCACCCGTTATAAATACATAGAATATCGCTAGTGACCGGACACATTGTAAATGTATTATATTTTATGCTGGTAACCTTATTTTACGGTAATTTGGTTGACATGAATGTGCTTGTAGTTGTTATATTTTCTTTGTGCCAGGCATTTTATGTACGCAAAGAGATTCTATACCTATTTTTTACATACATACAAAACATGAATGATACATGTATGTGGAAACCGGAAAGTGGGTCAAATTTAATTTATAAGATTTATTTTCATAGTTACATGTATAGTTAATAAAAGCGTGTTAAAATAAGGATTATATTTCAAGTTATTAATTAAAGTAGTAACTAATTGGGAACGGAATTTATTTACCCATCGTAATGATATAATTATAGATAGAGCGTCGGCGTCCGACCAACTGCGCCCTTACAATATCCAACTAGCGTGCACAGCTACGTCGTAGCACGTAGCAAGTGCTACAAAAGCGTAGCCTCGACACATCGACACATCCGTTGATGTATCGAGGCTACACTTCGGATCTAAGCCAATATTTTCATGAAATTCAATTAAATACATTTGTATTTTTTTGGAGTTTTAGCAATATATTTTTAGGTTCCACATTTTTCTGGATATTCGATATTTTAAATGTTCCAAAAGTTACTTGATTTGTTACGCTGTTATTTTTAAATTTGTGTACAAAGCTGGTCATTTGCCAGCACAAACTTTCAAGTTTTCAACTAGAATACTGGTTTACAATAATCTAATTACAAGATACCGGCACGGATCTTGAGCGCTGACCTTCACCTACGCAAAAGTGAGTTATTGGGTCCCTTTGGTGGTATGAAGTGAGGCGCAGGGGCGGGGAAAGTGCAGTGATTGGCCCGTAGCGCATCGCGTCATAGACGTCACTCGGGATTCGTTCTTTTCCTGCTGCATGTACCTCACGACGACGAGTACAATTCTGGCACATTTTTAAATTATGTTATTCAAATATTTTATGTGATTTTTTATTAACTATAACTTTGGAATTATAATCAAAGGTGATATTTTTTGAAAGCAAAACGGGGAAAAAACTTATGTCAGTTTGTAACTATAGCAAAACTATTTTTCATTCAATTATTTTATTTGTATTAGTATCGAAATGTAGGTACTTACTATAATTATTTAATCAAGTTTTTATCTACAACAAATAAAATTCGTAGTCAAAAATGCTAACAAAAAAAAAGTACGTAGGTACGTAGTAGATTTTTTTAGTATTTTTTGACAAACTACAAGAACTAAGTTATTTTAAATTAGAAACACTTGTTAATTACCTGCTTCTTTGATCTCAATTTCCATTTCTCAATTTAATGAATCATTATTTAATCATTTTTTCAACAATAGAACCAGTAAGAAATTACGTTGGTAACTTAGAAAAAAATAAATAATCAACGGGCGTGCGTTTTATTTGCCATATGTGTACGATGCGCAAAGCGATCCCCACTCTTCCGCCGAGCGCTCAAGATCCGTGCCGGTATCTTGTACTTCGTCAGAAAGTGAAACAACCATTGAAATGTAGCTCTGAGCAAAATTCGAAAGCCAGATTTTCTGTGTATTAACTTTATCGTTTTCACCAGCATAGTATCTTCAAAGCCCAGTTATTCACCAAATAGTTCTTATCTTAAAATAGAAACCGTTATTTTACAAGAAAATCTCCTATAAAATTTGCGCATAAAACGTATTGCTCGTGATTTTTTTTATTATTTAGTAACAAGCCACGGTACGAGTGGTCTGCCTTAATTTAATTCGCAGGAACGCATGTCGTAAATTTCATGACAACCTAAGATGGGAAATTGAAATAGGTGTGGATTTTTTTTTAGTTCATTCATTTCTTCAATTGCAGAGTCGGTTGCTTCATACTTTTCAAGGGATTTTTTTTATTTCCACATGATTTGCTATAAGTCTGTGCTTGCCAATTTAAATAAACCAGCCGCCTTACCGGGATTTCATTTTGTATATTTTTGCTGAAACCTTTAAAGTTACGTTTGACCTACTTACCAGTTTCCAATTGAGCTGAAATATTTTTTAGTTAGGCGCCTTTCCGGGATTTCGTTTTGTTACTATTTTTGCTGAAACCCTAAAGGTGCTCCCCTCACCGGTAGCATTCACGTGTAATGTAACGTTACAGATTTGAGCATTCCATCAGTGAAGGAGGAGAACCGAGCATTACAATGCGCACCTTGTAATGATACAAAACGAGCATACATCAGTGAAGGAGAAGAACCGAGCATTACAATGCGCACTTTGTAATGATACAATGTGTAATATCTTGATTCAACTTGTAACATCAATGCGAGAATCACCAGATGCATAAAATCGTAATGTAACAGCCAATCTTTCTTGCACTGTTATTGCTTGTCTATAATTAGTATATACTTTTTTAACATATTATGGTCCAATGAGATTTATTAAGTGTTCAAAATCCGAAGAAGAAGTTAAAAACATTTTAAGTTTACTTATGGGTCGGTTGATTCTTTCTAAAATATCCAAACCACCTGTATTTTGCCGGTTTTGAAATAATTCATGACACCAATATCGATTCACTGTGTTTTATTTTTATGTAAATAACAATGTCGAATTAAGTAATATTGCCGCACTCAGCACAACGACCGCTTTGTCTGACATCTTGTTATGAAATGCTCAAAGTCGAATCAATATGTTACATTACACGCAAATGCTCGTTAGTTAGGGAGGTATTATTGTAATGTAATGCTCAAAGTCGAATCTATAATGTTACAATACACGTGAATGCTCCCGGTGAGGGAGCACCTTAAAAGTTACGTTTGACTTACTTTCCAGTTTCCAATTGAGCTGAAATCTTTTTTAGTTAGTTGCATACATGTTTAGTTCTGAATGACAATGATTAGTTAGCTAAGGAATTCTGAATCCAATATGGCGGATTCCCAAAGATCCAAAGAGAGAGTTTTCTTTACCGAGAAGAACCCGAGATAGCGCGTTTTTATACGTGCAATTTATATACTTATATGTTTTACTCGTGTACACCGCGATGCGTTTCTGACCAATTGAAGAGTGATAAGCGGCGGATGTATCCAGTACAAGCTATTACGTCTCGTTGCGGTCCTACTACGTGAACGCGAACACGTTCTCAACATGTGGCCATTGTTAGGAAACATGATTTATAGTATGACCCATTAATTTATTAAATCCCAAGATACTACTGCTTGAAAAATATCATTCTCTCAAGATGAGTTTTTAATGACGAATCTCTATGGCATTACAGAGTTTTTTACATTCGAATTTGACTTCAAACTTTGATATGAAATGAAATTGATTAAAGACAAAACAAATACTTAAAATAATATCAACATTTGCACATGTGACTAACAATATTGTAATATGTGTTTTTTAATTTAATAATACCCATTCATTAGGTCGTTTTCCTTTAATTTTTGTATGTCAATTGGAAATTACAGCACACTACTTAATTTTTAAGATCTTGTGTGATTTTTTTCTGAACTATACGTTGCCCTAAAAGTTTGATCGAAGCGGTACGGAAAAAGTCCAACCGCAGCTCCGGATATGGATACGGGACGGGTTCCCTCTATCTGGCAGAATCTTGATGCTCCGAAATTTATTTGGCATAACACACTTAGCATAATTTTCTTTAAACGAACATTTTAAAGGCATCATCAAAAGGCAAGGCATTGGCTGCGTTCAAATTGCGCATAATATCGTTTAGCATAATGTTCATTTAGAGCGATGATTATTTGGTATAACTTCACTTGGCATACTATGCAGATGGCAGAAATGGCTAGGTTAGGTTAGGTTAAAACTGCGACCTCCTACGAAACGACTTGCATTAATAGCAAAAAGAGATTGTTTTTAGTAGGTAACCCAGAACTGAACTATTTAGATTAGGATAATTACTTATTAAATTAAATGACATTACTTCAAATTCAATTAAATAATAACTAAAATAAATGACATTATTTTAAAGAAATAAATAATTAAAATGAATGACAACAAATTATGACAAAGATGATTCTAACTATAAAATTTCTGCGATATGACAATTCTGCCGTTTAATGATTATCGAAATGAAATATATGCCAAAAGACGATTCTGACTGTGAACTTTCTGCGATATGATGTTTCTACTTTTTAAATATTATGGATATGAAATTTATGTCTAGAGATGATTCTGACTTACAAAATTATGAGTTTTGATTGTATGTTAAATGAGTGTCTGCCAAACAATTTAATGCGAAGTGAAGTTTATGCTAACCGTTGTTATGCAAAATAAAATTATGACATAAAAAGTTCTGCTATAAAGGGTGGACCCATACGGGACACTACACATACTTTACTACTCTTTAACTTGGCTACAGTACGGTTCGCACAGCGTCAGTAGTATAAAAGTAAAAGTTGAAGTTTTTGCGATGGACTTGCGAGAATACAGAAAATAAATAGAGAACATTTTCATTTGTTAAGTCATATGCTAATTAATCAAGAAACTATATTTGAACTGTTGTTTTTAACTTCAATATTTGTGCGCAGATCGTTTACCTTCGTGAGTATTGTACCACTAACTTGCTTTAAATAAATTTGATAGATATCGGAGAACGTGATAAAAAAAACTAATGAGTAGTACCACTTCCTTATCAGTCTATTAAGAAACTACCTATACCAAATCACCGTATTACTAATATCAATATTATGTCATGCAGTATAAATGTACCAATTAGCAGATTTTACTGGTCTAATATTAACCAAGAATTCAGTAAAATCAACTAAACAAATGATATTATGACCCTGAAAAGAGTTAATTGCTGAAAAGTACACAACCATTTTCGATAATTAATCAATATTGTTAGTATACCTTTTCATAGTAAGTTATTCATAAAATTACTTTGCATATAAAGTTATTGAGAAAAACGTACTTTACACTGTTATGCGAATTTCGACTCTAACACAACTCCAAATAGAATAAATCCTTTCGTCGCTGGCTGTCTGGCGGGCCACCTGTAGCTTTAGTAAATGTCCCGTTGCGTGGCAAACAAGGACAATATTCTCTGCTGTGCTGTAATGTATGAACGATAGACGAAGGATTGTTTTAAATTAAAATGACAAAAAAAAACTTCCAAATGACAAAAAGATAAAATAACGTGAATCCGCTAGACAAAAAAAAAACTAAGAGTTCGTTTATGATACAGAAAAAGACATTTACAGTACTTTTCACGTAGGGCAGATGTGGACTATTACGTAAAAAATATTTTAATGTTTTGACTTCCTTGTTTTTTAAAAAAATCTTTTAAAGCAGATCTAGGATGCGTCCTACGTGAAAAATAGCAAGTATATAAAGTCCAACTAAATAGTGAACTATATTTTAGGGGACAGTATGACAGCTAAAACTCGTAAATAAAAAATCAGAACTGTGAGTAAAACGAAATTACAAACAATACACTCACAGGCACAATTAACCGCCCATCAGTATCTTTCATCACCGTCATATAGTTTACAAAGACAAATGTTAACTGTAGCATTTAAACTATTTTATTTTTCTCCAAGAAGGTATTAGAGCCTGATACAAGAACACATATTTTTAGAATGTTAAATTTCATAAAACAAAATTATCAAAATTAAAAACATTAAATTACTGTCGAAGATTTTCATAAATCGATTTTTTGGTATAGACTTTTTAACTAACGATTTTTTTTCAAGACTCTTGTTTGTATTTGGCCTCAAAGGTTGCTTTTAACGTCTCATCATATATCTAAATAATTATGACGATTACAGCAAATTGGCAAAAATAAATGAGCGTCGTTAATTGTTCCTGTGAGTGTAACAGACATGAGACCCAACGCGTTTTTTTTTTAAATTGTACAGTGAATTTAAAAGAAATTAAAATGAATGAGTGGTGATTTTATTCGGTAAAATTATCTAGCTCACCTCCTGTCCCTGCCGAACCAAGCCTGCAAATAGTCCCCACTATGCTAGTTAAACCTTATACAATCTAAGGGCACTTACTTCAGAAGATTAAGATGTCCACTAGAATCATCAGAGTCGTACAGCTCCGCCGGATCCGGCGCAAAGACGTCAGGGTCCAAATAGGACTCTACATCATGCTTGGATGTACCGCGAGCCGTGAAAACTTTTGATGAATATCTAAACAAAATTACACAAAATAAGAAATAGTGTCACATGAAAAACAATTGGGAAGAGACCTAATGTGACACATGATAATATTTGCGAGGTACGGTCGCCAGCTATCAAATCCGAAACACAGCGATTTAATTCATTTATTTTGAAGCGAATCGGATAATGTTTGGTTACCACAGTGACCACACCAACATTTTCGCAACTAGCTATCGGGGAAATTGTTTCTCGACCCTCTCTCTCGTATAACATAAGCAAAACAAATTTCCAGGGTTGAGCATCGTCTTTCACTATATTTTTATTTACCGAATACCCGTTTAGCTTTAATAGTTACGGAAACAAGCTAGATGCGAGAACCGCAATACCAGCAATTGTGGCGATGCCTAGGAGAGCCAGCTAACATCGGTGGTGTTTTGACTGAATTATGATGATAAAAAAGCTTTTATAAAAAAAAAGCTTTTATGAAAAAAAATTTCAGGTTGCAACTGAAATGATGATTAGTAAAAACAATGTCGCACTAAGGCTTTAAAAGCTTAAAGCCTTAGTGCGACATTGTTTTTACTAATCATCATTTCAGTTGCAACCTGAAAACTTTTTTCTTGCTCTGGTTAACTAGGGGACCGGGGAGATTCAACGTCTTACGTAAAACAATCAACGGATGTTCGTATGATGATGAAATAGGTAGATTTGTGAGATAAAATGAAAAATAGGATGTTAACTGACCAGACGGCTCAACAAACTTATACCTAATTTATAAACTGAAATAGTTTGCCAGTCTAGGAATTGAACGCAGAACCTCAAAAGCTCAGCAAAATCGATACCAACGCCATAATTAAGACAATATAACAGCCTGAGAATCGAACTCAGGATATC
Organism: Ochropleura plecta; assembly: GCA_905475445.1. Lineage (NCBI taxonomy): Eukaryota > Metazoa > Arthropoda > Insecta > Lepidoptera > Noctuidae > Ochropleura > Ochropleura plecta. Next base: position 6,114,315 of record FR997721.1, on the reverse strand, counting down.
CGGCGCTGAAAAATTTGCAAAAAATCAATTTTAGTTTTGTCAAAAAGCATAAATTTGACAAAGGAAAGAGAGAACATGGTATACAAATAAAAATAATTGAGATTGTTTCTGAAATTATTATACAGATAAGTACATTATATGTTTAATATTGTAAATCATACATTTCTAGGTTATATTTACGTTTTGGTGTTGTAGTCCAGATTTGCTTCACTTTAGGACCCAACTTTGTTTGTCAAAGTTCATTTATTTTGGGTAAAATTTGGATTAAAAATGTTTGCTAGATATTTTGATCATATCCTTTTTTTTTAGTTTACAACAGAAACACCTGCACCTTTTGAAATAAATACTATAAAAACATTTAAAGCTCCAGCAATCGCTTATGCTTTACTTTCTTAAATTGCGCGCAAATTCTAGAGCTTTGAATGATGGTAAAATATAATTGAAAATGAATATACTCTGCCTAGAACGAAACTGCAGCGCGGGTGTGAGTTCAACCCACAGCCTCCCCCTACATCCCACGCTGCCAGCTTGACCTATTTCACAGCTATCAAGAGACGCACTAATTGACGTCAGATCAAATTTCCTTGCAACTATTTCCTAGATTAAAATGCAATTAAAATTGCAAGTAATGAAAACCTAGCTAGCCAGCTTTTTTAATTTATACTTTTATTTTTTAACAATTATAGAACAACACAAAAAAAGGAATTAGCAAGGGGCGCCAAGGCAAAATAAAACAATAAAAGAAATACATCTAATGCAAAAAAAAATAAGCACAACAGAAAAAACACTCAAAAAATAAGCTCACAAGCTCGCAAGCTCGCAACAGCAACAAGTTATTAAGACTAACCTGTGCACATCAAATATCTTGTAAAATTGCTGCACACACATTTTGAAAGTTTTTAATGGTCACTTCTACACCAGAACACAAATAAATAAATAAAAAAAACTGTTTTAACAGTAAATTATTCAACAGCTGCAACGTTCACTCTCCCCGATTTAAGTTCTTTCAGATCGGTTATAAAAAGAAGAAATATTATAAGTCGAACCAGAAAGACGGATATAAATATAACAAGATAAGTGAGAATTGCTACACGCGGTATCATCGTGGCGAACTCTAGACGACCGACGTCGAGCTCTGCCGTCGAATGAATGATGGCTCTCGCATTCGCAGGTAAGGGTTGGCGTTATAGAGACAGACAGTGCCCATGTGTGCGGGCGGTGGACAAGCAGTACACTTACAGATACAGTTGTGGGGCGGCGCAAAGCGCCCGCCCCCGGGTGTTCGCAGGCCCACACGTGGCGTCTTCTCCCCGCTTTGGCCAATATGCGAACAACAACTAAGAATAATTTCACAGCGTGCACACAAAGATGCAGCCAGCTTGACCCAACGCTGGGCCCATGGCGGTTAATTTTATCTGAAACAACAGACATTTTAGTTAAAATCGATTGATACAACATAGACGAGGACGGCAATCCTTGTGAAGACAATGCTCAATAGAATGTACCTGTTGCATAATTGTAAATAACTGAATATGAATCAAATAAAAACAACTAATCACCAAATACTTTGCAGCAATGTTTTAAGTTATGTCAAATAAACCTTATTTAATATTTAGTCAATATAATTTGACTCCATTTTTTTATTACTGAATGCATCGCTTATTTTCAGTAATGTAGCGCCGTGGGAAACAGGGGGTGGGTCGCTAGTAGCGTACTGTGTAAACTTATGTAATGTTGTATCTAGGACCGAATGGGTTTTGAATTCAAACCGTTTTCACAGTAATTCCGTAGCGCAGAAATTCTACAGACTTGTTTGCTAATGTTCTACTTACAAATGTTCTAATTTTTTAGAGATTTTTCACAGAGCACCTTCCCGCTACGCTTACTGCTACGGCGTAGCATGCTCACGTAGGCCTGCTTTAAGCCTGGTGATTACTTTACCAAATGTCTTGATATTATTTTTACCACTCAATCTATAACATCTCAGGGAGCTTAGACAAAGTAACAATTTAAAAACGATAACGAAGTTAGAAATCGTTATCGCTCAGCAGTCACTAATACATTTTCAACTTTATACGCGCGTTTAATAAAGTTGAAAATCTATTGACGTTTACATATCGTTTTTGTTTGTTTCGCTCAGCAGTCTTTAATAGATTTTCAACTTTATGCACTAGGGTATAAAGTTGAAAATGTATTAGTGACTGCTGAGCGATAACGATTTCTAACTTCGTTATCGTTTTTAAATTGTTACTTTGTCTAAGGCCCCAGTTGCGTGATGTAAATTATACTATGTATCGATTTTGATCGGCGTACGATGTAGACAATTCAAACCACGCCTTCTCGTTACAGCTTTGAGCATTCTAGCGACCGGAAAACTTAATGTCAAACCGGAATATTTAATCCTATTTGAGTTAAGTCACTATACAGATACAGAGAACAAAAACCTGAAGTGTGATTTTAAGCGAATGGATAAATTAAGAAACGAGTACATAAGAGGGAAGTCTGAAACTGGCGCCGGTTATTGAAAGTTGTGTGGAAATTGGTTAGGTTGGTATGGGCATGTGGTGCGGAAGAATGAAGAAAATGTGAGGAAAGGTTCGAGAATGAATATTAATAGGGATAAGAGTAGAGAAAGACCAAAAAAATGTTGGATAGACTGTATGAAGGATGATTTGGCAAAATAGGAGCTGTCTGATGAAATGGCGAGTAATTGAGGAGTATGGAAGGAAACGACATGCTGTCGAGCCCCCAATAATATGTTATAACGGAATGAGATGTTATGATATGATGTAAAGATGTTGCCAATATAAACAGGTTGTCAATGTCGCAAGCTCTAAAAATAACTGTTTTCTTACAGTATCAATCAGATCTAGAACGCGACGCGTACGGCGTTGTAGGCAGCAGTGGGATGACAGTTGCCGTACATTCTATTGTACACCAACGAACTTATAAGTATGGTAAGAAATTATCATTTTTCGCTTAACTTTAGGTATGAACATCGGCTTAAACACTAGTTCATTATCTGACAAACCTTTTTCTCATTATGTTTGGGTCGCCTCAGCTGAATACCAGTATTTTACATGGAGCGACTGCCTATCTAACCTCCATAACCCAGGTAGTACTGGGTTATACGATACCCCTGGTTGTCACACTTGCGACACTGGCTAACTGTAAATAACTTCAAATGACAGCCGGGAACAACAGCTTAACGTGCTTTCCGAGGATTGAAAAACTCAATATGTAAAGGGTGGTCACCCATCCACAGACCAACGTAGGCAGGCTGCTATTATCTGGCCACGTGCACCTTTCGCTAAAACACTCGTTGAACAAATAAAATGTTATTTTTTGTTTCATTTTGTACACTACCTTGTTTAAATTGGCAAAAAATGGAAGGTTATAAACTTCTGATGTTGGTTCAATAGATGCATAACTGAATTATTGTCGGTACTGTTGGGAAAGTGGCTAAGCGGTCAATATACGGACGGACGGTGAGCTACCGTCGACAGGCCCGCATCTACGGTGGCCGGGAGTCGTCTCGCGGCGCCCGGCGCCCGGGGCGTCTCCCGCGGGGGGGGGGGGGGGGAGAGAGAACCTCAAACCAACCCAGCCGGGATTTGAGGTTCTCTCCCTCTAACGCCCGGCCTACTCCTTCACTAGCATGACTGCTTCGCAGAAGGAGGTGACCGCTTCCCATTCCCTCTCGCTCCGGACCATGGACTAAACCAGGGCCGGACGCGAGAGATTGCCGCCGCCGATCGTCTCTACGAGGGCACGGCGGTGCTCCGCCCAAGCTGGGCAGACCGCCACTGTGTGTTTCACCGTGTCCTCCGGGCGATCGTCACAATGGTGACACCCGGGCGATTCCTCCCGCCCAATTATGTGCAGGAACCTCCCGAAACTTCCGTGACCGGTGAGGACCTACGTCAGGCGGTAGGTGAGGACGCCATGACGCCTCTCCAGCCACTCCTCAAAGAGGGGACTTACCGCCACTATTGTGGCGTGCCGTACAGGACTTTCTGTGTGAAGAAGTGGGACACACTTCAGTATGCGTTGACTTCAGTCAAGCCAAGGTTTATAAGGTTATAAGTTATAACCAACTTTAGGGTCGCTTAACAGTCTGTTTGCCTTTGCCTTTGCTGTACTAGCAGACCGTAGGGTCGCCACTGATCACAACATGTTTTCGTATTTACATGGCTGACCAGAACATGAAAATGCACTACCACACATAACCAACCAGACACCTAGTTTCTGTCTACCAGTGAGGTCTGATCTTAGAAATGAACTCGAAGGCCCGCAGAAGCAATTTAACAATATACATAACAGATTGAATTTGTTCCTCTACATAGGTGCATATTTATAGACCTGCAATCGGCTGCAATGGCCCGCATCCTGGGTTAGATATTCACAGTGGAAAGTGTTACCGAGTATTAAACCAGAAGTATTGTAAATATTGTTGTGAACAAGTTATACGCAAACGTTTTATGCGAAATTTAGTGCTTAAAACATATTTTGTTATTTCCGAAAAGTCCCTTATTTAAACCTGATGACAAAAATTACAAAAAAATACTGCTGTATTTTTCAGGACGTATATGTGATCTATTTTATAATTTAACACTATCACACAGCAAAACAATCTCAATTTGCCAAAATGAAAGGAATGCAATTCCACGTGAAATACGCAATGAGGTTTGCGTTGATTTGACACAACGCTCGCATTGCTCAGTGCGTTATTGCCGCCGACATACCAGTACTTCGCAATAGGTAAAACCACTCACATATACAAGCAAAATGGACTCCCATACCTTATTTGTCAATGATACTTCAGTTTTCGAACTTGTATGTTTGGTCTGACAGTTTCGTTTCCTTTGGCAAAGTACACATTAACATTGTTTTTGCGAGCTTGATTATTCAGAACTATCTTCAAAGCGTTTACATTGCAAAAGTGACTGAGCTCGCGTCATATTGAGACTTTATCTGTCAAATCTATCACTTACGTGCTGGCAAATTCTCGATATATATTGCTGTCAATCTAAATTCTTATATGATTGTATTCTTTTTGGCAATAAAAAAATCATTTAACAGCTATGACGCCTTCAAAAACATGGCCGAGGGTCAATCATTTTCTCATTATAAACGCACTATAATTACTGTTGCAATGACTCCCTCCTATAATACTATACATTGAGATACTAGAATCAATATCACCTATAATGGTAGGGCAAAGCTTTTTCATTTATTTTTAGTAACAATCTGGAATCTGAGTTAGAATTTGCGAAGTTGTTGTGAAGTTCTGATGTACAAAGGATTTTTATAGCATAATTGGCAGAAAGGATGATAGATATAGTATAACTGTTGGAATAGGTGCACTTGTCTCTACCTTTCCGGGGTAAAGTTTTAGTACGTCCAAATACATAACAGCGTATTATGTATTAATCTCTCGGTCTTTATTTCGAATTAATCCATGTAGATTGCGTAACCGCGAGATTCAACCAATAAAATTGAACACGATCAGCTTATTAAAACCGCGTTCAAGGGTTGTCAGTTTCAATATTCTATAGTAATGACAACACTGGCAGCTCATGAATACGTTCTGATGTTTAATTAAAGGACCAGGGCGAGATTGGACCCACATTATTTATAAATTAACGAAGTATCATTCACTTGCGAGTTAATGTTTATTATAACTAAGAGTTTATAAGAAAATTATCCAAAAAATATTGAATGACTAGATTATGGGAATTAAAAGTTAGAAAATGTTTTTATTTTCTTATAAATAAGTCATCATGCAGTTATTGAACGCACCGTATTTCGAATTACATTCCAACCTACTCTTTATATGATTTACGTTCTCACACTAGTAGCTATTTACGGTTGTCATTTTTTTTTTTAATAAATGAAACTTGTAAAATTTAAAAAAATATATGCAAACGTTAATATTAAACAAGCATTCACATTTTTTTATTACAAAAATGCACAATGTTAAAATAATTACGATTATCTATGATAACGTAGGCGTAGAATGAAATGTCATGCTGTCAATATGAGCTGACTGTTAGTGTTTAAACTATTTCGTATTATTTCATTGTTTGTTTTCAACGGCTAACGTGGAATGTCTAATATTTTCTGTGTGATTTTATGGATTATTGACGACTTGGCTTTGCGTTTGAATATGAGACATACTATGCTCAAAATGTTACCTGAATTGACAACAAATGACCTAGAACTAAGTAAGTAAGTACCTATATTTGGCTAAAAAGATACAGAACCACGATGATTAACTGTAAATATTATGATTCTAATATTTTAAACACGCCGATTTTGAATACGACATCGCGACAGTTAGGGACATACCTACTACAATGACGAGTTAGCATATCGCGAGTTTAACATAATAAACAAAAAAAAAAAACTAGCTTTCAACAAGTGAAACTAATGTGCTTAACAGACTAAAATTAAACTAAATAAAACATGCAATAAAGTGCATCGTGCAGGTGGATATTTTGAAAGAATGTTAAAAAGAGGACGAAGACATGTAAATATTCTTATTTTTTTAAACGCGCCGATTGTGAATATGACATCGTGACAGTAAAATAGGTACCTATTTCCCCACGCATTAGAGATAGCATTTAATAAATACTAAAGCGGACTCTGTGATCGCGAGGCGGTATCTTAAAATTAAACAAAAATATTCCAATCCGTCAGTCAAAGCCTGTGAAAGTGTGATGGAAAGAAGGAATCATAATTTTACTAGCAAAATAACTATCAATAAATGACATATCACAAGTTGTGATTACTTAATCCAATTACGTATTTTGTTTGGACGTTGAACTACCGTAAACTACCTACAACAGCATGGGCGGTACGATTGCTAGTAAGCTGTGTCGTAGTGTGCCGTGTGCTAGAGTGTGTGCGTAGGGAATAGTAGGGATCGACTTCGAGTGCCCAAACGTCTGACGCCTACTAAGGGGTAAAATCTTATTAAAAAAAACTATGTGAGATTTAACTAAATAAAATTACATAATGGTATTTTAGTCTTATAAATTAATGAACTAAATGGGGTGTATGACGTCTTGCGCTATTTCCGTTACTCCTTGTATAACTTCCCGACCTATAAACTGCGAGTTCGTTGTAAATGTGTACGTCATGAAAGTTAATTTAGGGATCAATACTAAAGTAATAAAAGCTTAGCTAACTTAGTTCAAAGAATTTGTATTTTAAGAACAGAATCCATTCTGTTCTTAAAATATAAATTCTTATATTATACGTAACTTAGTTAAGTCTAAATAAAACTTTTGTTTTAGGTAAACCTCACAATGATCTATAATTATATGGATGTTGATAAGTATTTAACAAAGATGGACTTCATCGAAATGATAAGAGCAAATTTGAAATGGCCGTGGTCATTTACACATTTTATCTTTTGTTCTCGATGTTATGGATGTGGTTTCCAGATAGCCCATGGAAATAGACGGCCGTTAAATCGCCTTTAAAGATTCAATGAGACCATTATTCCAGTAATGACCATCATCGATAAGAATTATTTGTATATCTTTTTTACTTTTTAAAAGAGTCCTTGGGTCTAAAGGGACTATGCAGGGTATTCTTTTGTTCAGAATTACATTTAATTGCTTTAATGCAACTTGTGGAATATTAAAATCAATAGTCCACTTTTTATAATGGTCTCTGAAGTCATCATTTTTGGTTGAAGTGTCTTTATCAACATTATCTTCGTTTTCGGACGATGAATAACTGTCTTTAACTTCGGAAAATGAACTAGAGTCCTGAACTTCGGCAAATGAACTGCAGGGAATACTCGTAGCATTTTGGTTAAATTGATTGGTCAAATTTGCATTAAAATGTGATACGGAACCATCCCATTTTCCTCAGTCTTAGCTTGAACGAACGTGCTTGAATCGAATTATATTTGTTTTTAACTTTTCTTTTTAATGCACCACTTCTTTTAACACTTTTCCACTTTTTTAGATCCATGTTGTACCTAAATAAATATGATAAATTTGACTTCAAAATGTTGGAAATGGTATACAAGGTTATTATAAACCTTTAATATGAGTATTAATTAAATAGCAGTTGTATTATCATGTTAGTGATACTTAAGGATGTAAAGAGGTCGTTCATAATACTTTCGTTTGAATTATTAAGTAATGGTTACAAATGCTACGTTTAAACAATTATTATTCGTTTCGCAGATGTTTAAAAGGTAATTATATGACAAAATTGACAGTATTACGACGTTATACTACGAAAACGTTTACACGACGAAAAGTTGTATAATGTAAGTTTTAAAGATGTCGTCGTAGACGCTATTATGTGATGATTGTAAAAAAAAAACGAAATAACGTCTATATGACATTACAATTCGACAAAAAATTTATATGACTATTCGGACAGATAGTGCACCAGTACATGACGAAGAGTTAAAAAAAATACTGTAAAATAACTTTAATAAGACTTAAGGTCATATAAATGTTTGATTATATGACAAAAATGTTTGCTGGTGCACTTGTTTGGTCCGAATCCATGAACGTTTCGTATTCCACCATGATGACATGTTCATGGTTCTGAATACGAAATAACCTGCAATTGAAAATTAAAATGTTTTCTTATATCATGTAAGGGCACTGATTGCCAATATTTGCGTGAACTCTGTTTTGGGGCATGATGAATTTAAGTAAACAGCGTTCTGGATTATCAAGATAAATATTTTCTGTGATAATTATACGCGCTGATTATTAACTGCGCATGTGAGGCAAAGGAATGAGGAAAATATCGTAGGGAAAGTTTTAAGTGTCAATGTGGGTGGCTATAAGAGTACAGGAAGACAGGAAACGATGGATGTACCGTGTGAAGAATGATATGACAAAAAAGGTGGTGTCTGATCAAATAACGAGTAATAGAGAAGTATAGAAGAAGAATAGCTGACAAATAAATGCTTGCACTGACTGGACAGGTCCACTCAATCTTTGTGGTGCTTTCTTAAAAAGACCATTTCAGACACAAATCTGCAGTCCTCATGTAAGTTGACCAAGATTTTTTGTCTGGATCAGACAAGAAGAGACTATGATCTCTGATTTTGTTTCGGCTGTTTCTTCTCAGAGTAGTCGGGTACGAAACACCGACCTCATCTAGTTTTTAAAAAATAATTGTGATAACCTACTTGCAAAATAAACATCATTTATCATTAAGACATGCTGCGCTGACCCTAAATAAATTGGAATAAGAGCATGAGAATGATGATGATGCTCATTCATAACTTTTTTCAGTTTTGATTTTACTTGCAAATGATAATTTCATTACTAGCACAGTCATATTAGGGGTTTCACCTCGGAATGAGAGATAATAAATTGAAAATAATGTCAAGTTATTGATAGCCAAAGGTCCCAAAAATAATATCGGAGTTTCTTTTATACGTTTTTTTCTCATTTATGATGAGGTATTTGTTTCTAAAGTCGTAAAAAATTGACCCCTCCCCCAAAAAATAGGTTTGTAGTACGTAATAACTTCAAAGAAAATTGCTTTGAACAAGGTTTGATTTTTAGTTATTGAGATATGGGACGTTTACATTAAACTGTAGCCGTAATTTTGTTTTTCTTTAAAATACTATAAGATAAAAATTGTTTGGCGGTTTAGTGTAATTTACTATTCAATTTGTATGAGCGTTAAAAATATTGATATTGTTTGATGATACGGAACCCAGTGTTTTACGAGTTCGACTTGCACTTGCTGTTTCTTTTTCTGGTTGACGTTTTAGAGTAAGAGCCCAGAGCGATCTGACATAACTTATTTTCACATGGATGAAACCATACATTCTCAGTAGCGTCTCATGTGCTTTGAATACCTGCGTGCTTATGGAGCTCGCCGTGTGACACCTGGGCAGGTACCAGATACGAAAGGTAACTAAAAATAAGTGTTACTTAACTTAAATTTGTATGTCTAATTTTTAGATATGTTGTGTAGAACATTATTCTAAAGTTGTATCATAAATGTCAGACACTTTCCATGGGCCAGAACTTTTGTCAGACACTTTAAAGCTCCACTAAAAATAGCAGAATTTTACTTATTTTTATATATGTTGTGTAGAACATTATTCTAAAGTTGTATCATAAGTGTCAGACACTTTCCATGGGCCAGAACTTTTGTCAGACGCTTTAAAGCTCCACTAAAAATAGCTTAATTTATTTATATTAAGGTAACTATTACTAAGTTATATTTCATCAGTCAGACAAATTGTAGTGAAAAAACATCCCCTAAACACAAAAATTATTCAGCCGGGAATATGAGTGCGATAACACTATGCATGCGCTACAGAAGGAGTGAGACGTCCATGGTCATTCGGTTCCCCTCCTTAAACTCAATATCTGTTCCGAGACCACTGGTTTAGTATACAGTAAAGTTGGCGTCTGTGAAAGCACAATATGTCGACGGTTCCTACGTACATAAGGTTAAGTCAAAAACCGAGGTTTCCAGGAGAGCGTAATTTATTTTCAACACGCCCTAGAAATAAATATTTTCTTTTTACAATATTTTAATAGTTTATAATGCTATTTACACATAAGTATTTTATATTTTTCACGTTTTCTTGGGAAAACTGACAGATGACCGTTTCTACGACACTTATGCGTTGTATTTATAATACTTGTTCTCTTATACGATTTCTAAAACAAGGTAAATAAACGATGATATATTAAAATTATTTTCCGAAGAGACTGTATATAAAAAGTGCAAGAACATATTAAAACAGCGCATAATACATAACCTAAAATTCAAAGACGTAGTTTTACCGGGTGAGTTGTGTGATAGTGGTTATCATCGAGAGTGCTACAAATGTTTTACTGCTTTGCCAAAAAACTATTTTTCAGCAATTCCAGAGAAGCCAAAAAGTGATAAAAAAGAGTTCATCGAATATTGTTGAAATTACATCAATCGCATCGACATCAAGCCATCCAAGTAGGAATAACTACTTACTAACGATCCATTTACAGCATCTACTAGAGTAATTCTGCAGTTCTGGACTCAGATATAGTACCAAGTCCAGGTAGTACTATACCTGAACCTACTGTAATACCTGAGCCAAATTTCGATAAAATAAAAAAAAAATGATGCCAGCTGTTTACCACCATGCAAATCTGAGTAATTACAACAATTTCTCCGAGCAAATAACATTGCTAGCATATGGAGATATGCTAATCAAAAACAACCTACCATTTTCACCCCTGAAAACAATGGGTGGACTTTAGAAGAAAACTAGTATCAATTTTATTGGTTTGATGGTGACCTGGTAATAACCAGGAGATGTTAGTGAATCCCTTCAAGAATCAGGTACCGTACTTTGACCAAGTTTAGGATTTTCATATTCATAGTAGGTATATGTATAAGTTCATATTTATAGTATATGTATGTTTTATAATTTTGTGATCTATTTTTTACAGAAGCTGCCAGCGACGAGAATATAGCGGAAAATGATGACTCAAATGGACAATAATATTGGGCTAATAACGAAAATTCTAATGATTTTGATAAGAGAAAAAAAATATTTTCTTTAACTAATCATAGTTTTTTTTTTTATTGTTCCAACTAGTACTTTTATTATAATAAAATGAATATTTCTTCATAAAACAGGATTGGGCCGGATTAATTTATTTTTATGCAATAAAGTATCTTACTTCAATATTAATTAGTGATTACTTTTTTGTTGAAATTCGTCTTATTTAAATAGAGATGCAAAAATATTGAATCGAAAGTAGTATGTTTGTAAACTTATTTTTTAAATATATTCTCTGGGCGCATGCGCATAGTGTTATCGCGCTCACTCCCGGCTGAATAGTTTTTGTGTTTAGGGGATGTTTTGACACTACAATTTGTCTGACTGATTAAATATAACTTAGTAATAGTTACCTTAATATGATACTTAAAAATCAGACATATAAAAATAAAATTCAGCTATTTTTAGTGAAACTTTAAAGCGTCTGCCAAAAGTTCTGGCCCATGGAAAGTGTCTGACACTTATGATACAACTTTAGAATAATGTTCTACACAACATATATAAAAATCAGACATGTAAAAAGAAGTAAAATTCTGCTATTTTTAGTGGAGCTTTAAAGCGTCTGACAAAAGTTCTGGCCCATGGAAAGTGTCTGACATTTATGATACAACTTTAGAATAATGTTCTACACAACATATATAAAAATCAGACATACAAATTTAAGTTAAGTAACACTTATTTTTAGTTACCTTTCGTATCTGGTACCTGCCCAGGTGTCACACGGCGAGCTCCATAAGCACGCAGGTATTCAAAGCACATGAGACGCTACTGAGAATGTATGGTTTCATCCATGTGAAAATAAGTTATGTCAGATCAGATCGCTCTGGGCTCTTGGACTATTTGAGACACGTTAAGAAGGTATTTTCAAGATAATTAATTATTCATTATAATAATATTGTTATTAGTGCGCATTTGTGATTTAAGCTCAGCAGGGAATGTTAGTTAGAGCTAGGCTAGACCTTGTAACATATTCAAATTACAAGCCAATTAGGTCACATTTTTGAAAAAATCATTGCCGATATAGATCACACCCGCATTTGATAACTCTAAACTCAAGGAATCTTAGTTCAGCTGCTGCTTCAGCAGTTGTCTTTTTAGCAAACCAATATGATAAGATAACGAATCATAAAGAAGTATTAATGAAGAAAACAAGCTGCGCCGACCCCAAATAATTTGGGATAAGGGCTATGCTATCATAGGTTCTGGATTAATATTACGTACAGCCTCGGAAATAATGCTTATCATACTGACATGCTCTTTCGACTTTCCGTGTTCCAGCCATTGTGTGAAAGAGTGACAATTGTCATTTGACGAGCGTGGCGGTTTCGATCCCCGCACGGAACAAATATTTGTATGTCCTATAGGTAGTTGTTTCGGGTCTGGCAGTTTGTGTATGTGGGTTATGTTTGTAAACACACACACAAAACAGAAGTTAAAAAAAATTATAGATAAGAGAAAAATATAACTTCACTTATAAGCCACATTACCGTGAGACCTTTCATTTGTCCAAAATCAATACGATTGCGACCATATAGGCACTAAGTTAATCATAGAAGATAAACCACACAGTGGATGACACCACACTCACCACAGTTCTGTTAAAACTAGTATGCGGTGACCGGTTCTATGGCACCATTAACCTTGTGGTTGTGACAAAAGTGTTATTACGAGATTGTAAATATAACGCCGTAATTAAAGGGCAATTTTGACACCCAAGTCGGCATCATCATCTGCCTAGCCTTTTCCTAACTATGTTGGGGTCGGCTTCCAGTCTAACCGGATGCAGCTGAATATCAGTATTTTACATGGAGCGACTGCCTATCTGACCTCCACAACCCAGTTAATACTGGGTAATACGATACCCCTTGGTAAGACTGGTTGTCAGACTTTCGGAACACTGACTACCTGTAACGACTGTCAAAGATCTACAAATGACAACCGGGACCAACGGCTTAACGTGCTTTCCGAGGCACGGAGGAAACTCGGTATGTAACGGGCGGTCACCCATCACACCCAAGTCGGCATAAGAATCTATTATATTTCCTTCTAAAGTTTTGTGTGTTTACCTTTGAAATAATAAAATCCAAAGCCAAGTAAACTTAGTTTTTTATCACTAAGATGTATAAAAACCATAGTCATCCAGACACTGTCGGACAACATGCAGCATAAATTGCTGTGTCGAGGATAATAAAACTTTTGCATCTAAGTTCCTAATAGGTTTGGATAGATTTTTGAGAATAAATGGGATACAAGGGTCAAAATATAATATTATATCGAGGAAATAAAAAAAGTGATAGCCGCAGAGTCTGGATGTATGCCCGGTTGCTGGCAATAGGCTCGTACTTAAACAATACTGGCGTAATAAAGGTGTATTATTGGGTACACCTCTGCTTAATCTTTTGGGGATTACAGGCGGATGTTATGTTTATAAATAAATTCTGCTTTCTATATTTTAACATGTTAAGTTGCTACTGCCAATATATACATCTCTTATCTAACAAACCGGTAATTTAAATTGAAAACTACATCTTTAGAGAGCCCTGCAGAGCCGTACAATCTTCTATAAAATAAAAGAGACTAGATTTTGACGTTTATCAATAATGGCAATCGCCCGATCGATCGTTTACGTACGAAAACGGACTATTTAAAATAAAACGTTAAAACTGAAACAAACACTGTTTCCCGCTCTGGGCGCAGCGGGGAAAGTTATTTGATGATTTTACATCCGTAAAAAAAAGTTACGACTAATATTTGCACGCTTCCCGGCCGTAGAGATAATTGATTTATTCTGGTTGACCTCTACATTAATAAATAGCCCTAATCTCATGGAATCTCTTCCCAAACCAACTCTCTTCCCAAATCTAGACCATGTCTTGATCTGTGCTTTGAGCAAGACAACGTGTACATTAAGTGACGGAGCCACTACCAACGCCGTCAATGTTTATAAGTTCTGGTCGAAACGAAATTGATTAAAATCAGCAGCAACATGAAACAATTCACACAATACAATTTTTTTTTTGACACTCGTTCTAATTAAATGGAACTTTAAACTCAACTGCAAAACTAAATTCGTTCTTCATAGTATCTTGATAAAAACAAAGTTATGGCTGCACTTTGATGAAAAATCATATACTTATCTCAAAAACTCAATGTCAATCCTTGTTCAAAAATAATTTCATTGGAATTCCATGAATTTTATTTTAATACGTACTATTTTGTTTTTTCAAAATTTTACTCCTTTTACGTTAGAAAATAGAGTGGGCCAAATTTTTACGACTTTTAGAAATAGTATCAAGATTTAAAAAATATTTTGGATTAAGACTTCGGTTACCTTTGATCCCGGAAAATGTACTAATTAACATGTACCAGATGAATTTTGGTACAGAGATAGTTGGGACCCTGGAGACGGACACAGGCGTTTTTTTTAAGTGAGAAATGAGGGAAAAGGAGGTAACAAAAGAGAAAACTTAGCTTTGCTATTACAATAAATAAGGCGCAAGGGCAAAAACTACAGGTAGCAGGTACCTGCAAATCAGGAAAGGGGAACTGTGTTACCCCGAATTTAAGGCGAGCGAAGCCGCGGGCAAAAGCTAGTCCTTACTAATACTATAAAAGCGAAAGTTAGTGTGTTTATTTTTTTGTTTGTTTTAACAAACAAATAAACAAACCAGCTTCCGCTTAGCGGTTTGGCGGCCAAACCGATTTTGATGAATGTTGGTACAGAGATATTTTGGACCCCGGAGACGGACATAGGCTCACAATGTGGGAAAAGGGGGAGAGAGAGGGAAGAAAACGGGAGAGATTTTTTTTTTTGATTATCATGCGGTTTAAAGTTAGCGTTAGCCCAAAGTAACTATGCCACGCGGACAAAGTCGCGGGCGGAAGCTAGTAATTGATAAAGCTGAAGGCTTTAAGTCCCAACTCAATCTGATTAAACACGCTATTTCAATTCTTAGACAAGTTAAAATTCTGTAGACCATTTTTATCCAATTTCACGAAAGAAAGTAGGATTAAGGTCAAAGAAAACTTGAACGAGCATTATTTTAGACACTATCGGATTAAAGATGTGAGTTTCAGTCGAAAATTGGTTCAATGCAATAAGAACCTATAAGAGCTTAAAATTGTGTCGTTAAAGACAAGTTTGTTGTTTTGTGGTCAAGTAACCTGCGATTCCGATTTGCAAAAAAATGGTATTGAGATTTTATACATGTCATGAGTTTTATTCTTTATATCCTAATCACTAAAACAAGACAGGAGTCCCAAATAACAATAATGACCACTCATTTGTGGTCAATCAAGGTTATATTATAATTATTTATCAACCAGGCCTTAGGACTACAGTCAAAAAAATACTCCACAAAATTTCTCTCTCTTTTGACACCAACTAACTTTTGTGAGCTTACCTGCTTTAAAGCTCCTTTGTTTCAATGAAAATGTCTGAATAGTTTACAACTAGGATATCTTCAACCATTTAATTTGGGTTACTGAGATTTCCATCTTGAATGCAAATTTGATCATCCATTTAGTATTTAATTCTACATAAACCCCCGCCTTTTTCCAATCTTTATTTAATCTGACTTATATAATAGGTATAATGAGTGTAGGTAATTATTTTGATTTTTTGATGCATAAAATAAGATTTAGCAAAGCCGTTAATTTTTAAATTGATGTTTAAAAAAATATAAGCTTTCTAACATTGTTTGAAAGGGTTGGCAACCCTGTGGCACTTGACGTGATGTTATAATTGTACATCTGTTGTGTGTATCTGTGGTTCTTTTACACATAGAGTATACAACCTCTTTAATATAATTATGGTGGCGACAGCAACATAAATGTGAATAATCAGACGCCTTTCCGACATCGTAAACAAAATATCAACTGGCCTATACCAACTTTACGAGTATAATCACAGAATAACTAACATAGCACATTGACATAGACAGGAAACGTAAACACGAAACTTCATTCAGTGGGTAAAGTCCAGGGCTACAAGCAGCTTGGGCAGGGCAGAGCAGTCTTAATAGAGTTGCGCCTTTTTAGGGTTCCGTAGTCAACTAGGAACCCTTATAGTTTCGCCATGTCTGTCTGTCCGTCCGTCCGTCCTCGCTTAATCTCTGTGACCGTTAGCACTAGAAAGCTGAAATTTGGTACCAATATGTATATCAATCACGCCGACAAAGTGGTAAAATAAAAATTGGAAAAAAATGTTTTATTAGGGTAGCCACCCTAAATGTAAAGTGGGAAGTGTTTTTTTTTTTAATTTCAACCCTAACGTGTGATATTTTGTTGGAAAGGTATTTAAAAATGAATAGGGGTTTACTAAAATAATTTTTTGATAATGTCAATAATCGCTCCAAAAGTAAAAAACAATGTGTCCCCCCCCCCTCTAACTTTTGAACCATAAGTTTAGAAAATATGAAAAAAATCTGAAAAGTAGAACTTTATAAACTAGGAAAATTATTTTGAACTTGATTGACACAACAGTTTTTGTACAAAAAAGACAAAAAGTTGTACAAAATAATTTCTGGACTAAGTTTGTAGTATAATCGTATATGCAAGCATTTTTTTAACTTCGTTTACATATTTTATTTTCCTGAACGTATTTTTTTTCAAACAAAAAAAGAATTATTGATATCGGTTCTTGCAATCCGAAATTACCTCCTTGCACGTCTTTGTAACCCAATTCCCCGAGAGATGGCGCTGTAGGTACTTATTACATTGGATCGGGTATAACCGAATTGTTCGGTTGGTCTCTCCTTGGCGTTGGCGGTATCTTATAACTACATAGAACTGCTATCAAGAACATGCTAAGGCAATTTAGAACAAAACTAAAATTCATTTTTTAACACCATCAAAATGTTAAGGTAAAAACCAGTTCATAAATGGTTCGATAGATGGCGTTGCGTAATGACGTCATTTTTTTAAAAGTCGATGTTAATATTTTCCGTGCTTTCATGACCTACCGTGGTAAAGAACACTTATTGTGACGGACGGGAAACTACGGAACCCTACACTGAGCGTGGCCCGTCACGCTCTTGGCCGGTTTTTTTTTTATTTTATCGCTAATTCTAACTGAATTTTACCATGGAAATAATAAGTATGGATTTGTGCTAATATGTAGTGTGTTAAGATAAATTTAGTAAATAGATAAATAGTATAGGCACAAGAAAATCTATCTTTAGGATACAGTTACATACAACTAGATTTATTTAAAAAGTAGTGTCCGACCAAAGGTTCGGTTTCGCTTTCGGCCTGTTTCGGCTAAAAAATCTAATTTCAGCTCTAGTTTCGGTTTCGGCCTGAAACTGAAACTACGACCGGAACCGAAAGTGCATTCGGGAGTTTTCGCGCTGTGAACGGTCATGTTCGGCGCGTTAAATGAATGAATGAATCCCATCAGAGCCAATGTCGTGATTCGCTTGTTTGTTTGCTGTTCGTTTTGTTTTGTTGTGGTGGCGAGTTTTCGAGTGATTTATTTTGAATTTGGTAAGTTTTTTCGTTTCATATCATTATAACATAAGAGCGGGTAGTAAACATCAAAAAAATATATTCAATATGACTGATAAAAGAGATCAAAGTGAAAAGGTGCACCTTGTAAGAAAATTTCGGTTTCGGCTGAAACAGAGGCTGTAGCTGAAATTCGTTTTTGGTTTCGGTTTCGGTCGGTCGGTCACTAAAAATACTTACAATGACATATACCTATTTATTTTAATTAAGATATTATTATGCCATTGTAAGTACTTTTATGATTGCAAGATATAAAAGGATTTTTTGTATTATATATTGTGTGTGCTATAAATGCCTTTTAGCAACTGATGCAGTGTCAATAATTTTGCCAGCGTCACGTTAGATCAGCAGCGAGGCGTAACGAACATATTTACGCCTTGTGGTAGATAATACATACATTAATGCTGTTAGTAGCCGAAAGGACAAGAGATTTGCAATTTGCATTTCTCATCGACGAATATTTAAAGTTAAACGTCAAGTCGATTATTTAACAAATCGCCAATCTAACATTAAAGCTTTGCCCTTTTCGCCACGTTTTGATATGCATTATTATGATAATATATATTTTAGTCATAATTGCATGAAATAGTATAGCTTAAATAATCATAAAAACAAAAACGAACAGGAACAGGAACCGCAATATTAGATAAATTTTAAATTATTATACGTCTCAGAAACTGGTAATTAAAACAAAATGTGCGTGTTGTTTTTACTAATACATATTTAGTTTTTTTTAAACGGAGCACTGAAATAATCATTTTAATACATAATACCTTATTAGAAAGTTTATTTATTATACTACTCGATTATAATTTGCTGTTAACATTTCGTAGGAATAAATCTGCAATGTTGATCACCTTGTTTTATTCTCTTTATTGAAAAAACGTAAATGCATAAACTACATTATTATGTGTCTAGACAAAAATCAGAATTATACAACTATCGTAACAAAAAAAAATATACATATTCTAAACTGGAGAAAGAAACTGAACTGAAGAACTAGAACGCTAAAGTAAATACTGCAAAGGTACGCATTTACTTCAACATTCTGCTACTATTGCCAATTTACAAATTTAATAAAAAAAAAACACATAATAATCTGTCGGTCTCGACAATAGATCGAATTGTATTGCATCTGTCAATGATGCGTTCTCATGAAGCGTTGTCATGATTCAAATTGACAATCAATGTGATTTTGCACGCATTGGCATCGCGATTAGCGCTATCAGTAAAGTCTTTAAGTTATAGTTGTAGCTAGGTCGCGCGGTTACAATACCGACGGCGCACAGAGAGGTATTCGGCTCTAAAAGTTGGCCAAAAATATTTGATACGCCTAATGGCTGTCTGACAATGTTTTATTTCAGTTTTAACTTGGAAAAGGTGAAAAAAAGGCATACGTAATAATCAAGCATTTATTCGTCATTTTCGTCGTCATCTTCAAAACTTACATTTATAATGTCACTTTCTAACAATAAATTTAAAACATCTGCCGAAAGTGGGAGATTTTTTTTATTCTTCCTCTTCCTCATGCCCGCCAGGACAGGGTCAGAAGTTAAGAGGAGCCTGTTAAAAACATCAGCGTTGCAGGCTACCCGGGAAAAATTTCGAGAGTAATTCTGCCGGAACATTCTAAATGTTTGTTGCGGGCTTCTGCCGCTTCTTCGGACAATTGTTCAATGGGAAGGATTGCGTCCCTTATGACCTCAGCCCCATGACGCAATACTTTGTGTAATGTTGGAGACATGGGGTAAAAGTTGTATAGGGAAACGTATAAGTTTGCCGTTTCTTGGCAATATTTTTCAAACATCTCCACGTTTATTTTAAAACCACAACATAATGTGTCCAATATCACTTTCAAGCGATAAATTAAATTTACGTTGATCCCCGTAATTTCCGCCGATATTTCATAATTCACATAATTTTTTGAGATGACGAGTGAGACGACCAGGAGACGTTTTATTGCCAAAATTGGCTTTTGGCACATCCACCAACAGACCGAGTTTCTCCCAGAACTTATCTAGGAACCTGGCCTTTGTGTTGCGCGCAGCTGACCATTTTTGTTTAAATTGATGTCTAATGATCGACAGTTTTTGCTTTACATCAGCAATATTTTGGTCATTTTCTGCATATTGATTGAGTAGTTCCCGCTCCATAAATTGCAACTTTTCATTAAAAGTTGATCCATTTGAGCGTTCCATTATATTGAAGAAATAAATTCGAGTCAAAACTCTCATTCCAGAAGAACCTATAACAAATATAAGTAAAACTTAATTTACTAAGAATCGAATGTGCCTACGGGAAAAAATCACCAAAAATAGACGGGTACTTTGGTTGGGGTTGGGGTGACTGTTTTGCACTTTATTGGTTTCCTAAAGGTTTACTCTATAACGATTCATTACAATTTCGACATAGAAATAATGAGAAATATATCAAACTTTCTTTGATCTTCCAAAATGTGTTTTTTTTATAGTCGTTTCTTGGTGCTTACTTCTCAAGGATATAAATGAAGAAAGCCTATAAATTACTTGTTAAAAATAATTGGCAAATAAAATACATACCTGGTTGTGTACAATCCATAGTGAAAACCAACACAAAATCGCTTAGTCACAAAATGAAAAATATTTAAAAACAACGAAATCTGAGCGCATCGAACAATCACACGAACACTATTAGCGAACGGTAACTTCCGACTGAGACCACGGCGCGCTGGAAGGCGGTAGCGCTTTGTGTTTTTTGCTACTATTTAGAGCGGTTATACTAGTTTTAGGAAACAATGGCTTAGAAAGAGTAGAAATAATATTAAAAAAAACGATTTTGGCCAACTTTTAGAGCCGAATACATTCAGTCATAAAAGTATCGGAAATGGATGATTTGTTTATGGTTCCAAATTAAAAATTTTGTTTTTTTTGTAGTTGTTAGATTGGCACAACTGTTTTCCATTTTGGCGCGGAGTTTGAGTTGCATCTGTTATTTATATTTGTTGTAACATCACTATTTAGTTGTACTATTATGGTCTTCACTAGTCTATGTATTATCTGTGATCTGATGGCGCTCTGCCTCACTTCTTCCTGTCATGTCTTACTGTGTGTACAAACTATGTCTCCTGCCAATAAACCAGTATCATACCCAACGGAATATCTTTTATTAAGAATCCAACATAACATGGTGTCAAAAGTCATCTGAAGAAACGAAATCCAAAGGAAAATGCCTAACCCAGTCGACGCGACCCGGCAAGTCGGCCATGACGGTGAGTCAACTTTCAACTCACATATCAAAAATTTCAACATATCGTCGGATCCAGCTCATAACAACGCTGAATCATGGAAAAAATGGTCGCAAGCATTTGAGCTATATTTACTAGCGACAGGCCTTGACAAAGCAACTGAGAAACGCAAAATAGCCATTCTACTGCACTCAATCGGTGAGCGAGGTCTGAACATTTTCAACACATTTAACCTAACAATCAATGGCAGCACGCTTGAAGAGGTGAAAACAAAATTTGACAAATATTTCGAGCCAAGAAAAAATATCACGATGTGCAGATACCTATTCTTCACACGTAAGCAGGAAAAATCCGAAAGCATCGACGAATTCCTCATGGATTTGGAGAATAAAAGCAGAGAATGTGAGTTTGGCACGCTCAGGGAATCGCTCATCAAAGATATTTTCATTGCAAACCTCAATTTGGACTTGTCACATGTGCGTCAAAGGTTACTGCAAGAACATGACTTAACCTATCAGAGAATGCAAGAGCTAGCGAGGACGCTCATAGTCGCACAGCAGGATGCTGAGAAAATAGTCAAAGGGAGCAGCATCGCCAGTGAAAACGTCATGCATCTCAGTCGGAGGAGCCGTAGTCGAGGAGATGGTCGACAGCGAGCTTCCAGTCGCAAGTCAGCTTCAAGCAGTCGCAAGCCAGCTTCAGGCAGTCGCGAGTCACCTTCAGCTTCAAGCAGCTCGAAGACATGTAGCCGCTGTGGGCAGTCTCATCGCTACAAGTGTCCAGCTCAAGGAGTTCAATGCAGGTCATGTAAATCTTATAATCATTTTGCTAAATTTTGTCTCAAAAATAAAAAAGTCAGTCAGTTGCAATCGTTTAATTCAGATAATGGTAGTCAAGATTATTTCGTAGGTATGCTGAATAGTCAAAGTCATAATGGTCAAAGTCATAATAGTCATTCTCACGGTCAGTCACTCAGTCAGACCAGTCAGTCAGTCAGTCAGTCCAGTCAGGTCCTATGTCCAGTCAAAAAGTCACGGTCAGTCACTCAGTCAGACCAGTCAGTCAGTCCAGTCAGGTCCTATGTCCAGTCAAAAATTCAAAAGAAAAAGTGTCAGAGTCTCAATGATGAAATCAGTCACATGTCTGAGGGATTTCACAATAAGGCACAGTCGTCCAGTCAGTCACACAATGGATCATCAGTGGTCAATACTTTGAATCACTCAAAGCAGTCGTGGGAAATTAGCTTATTGGTAGGAGATACAAAAGTTAAATGCATAATAGACTCAGGTGCAGATGTCAATATATTGTCAAAACAAACATTTCAAAATGTTAAAAGTCAAAATAAGCTGTCAAAATTGTCACTTGTCAAATGTCAAATAAATGTCACAGGATTTGGTGGAAAATCCATTCCGATTTTAGGCAAAGTCAACTTAATTTGTAATTTTTGCTTAAACAACAAGAACATTGTTGAAAACATAATGTTTATAATACCAGATATAGAGTGTCCAAATGTCCTTGGTCTCCCAATTTGTGAAAAGTTAGGTATAATAAAACGTGTCTTTTCAGTATCAAAACAAGACTTTTGTGAACAAATTCATACACAATATAATGATGTATTCCAGGGTCTTGGCTGTCTGCCTCCAGTCTGTCATCTAAAACTCAAGCCTGATGCAGTACCATGTGTGGATCCGCCCAGGAAAGTCCCATTCGCATTACAAGGGAAACTGCGTGAGGAGTTGGATCGCATGGAGAAAATGCAAGTCATAGTAAAGGTTACAAAACCTACAGAGTGGGTTAATTCAGTCGTTGTAACAGTAAAAAGTTCAGGTCAGTTACGAATTTGTATTGATCCTAGAAATTTAAATAAAAATATCATGAGGGAACATTATCCACTCAAGTCAATTGATGAGATTAGGTCTCAGCTCGAAGGGGCTGTATGTTTTTCTCACTTAGATGCATTTTCAGGGTTTTGGATGCTACGTTTAGATGAATATAGTTCAGAATTATGTACCTTTCAAACACCATTTGGTAGATATAAATATTTAAGATTACCATACGGCATAAATGCCTCATCAGAAATATTTCAAAGAGTCATGATGAATTTATTTGGTGATATAGAAGGAGTTCTAATTTTTATTGACGATATTTTAGTGTATGGTCCAAACGAGTCAATTCACAATGAAAGATTACATAAAGTCATGCAAAGAGCTCGTCAAGTCAATTTAAAATTTAACAAGTCAAAGTGTAAATTTTCACTGTCAGAAGTATGTTTTTTAGGTTATGTCTTCAGTAAAGATGGTGCAAGGGCAGATCTTGAGAAGGTCAAAGCAATTGTCAACATGCCTACACCACAAAATGTCAAAGAGTTACAGAGAATACTAGGTATGATAAACTACCTAGGACCTTTTATAAGTAACCTGTCAGAAAAAACGCAAATGTTAAGAAATGTTTTAAAAAAAGATGCAGTCTGGACTTGGGATGAAAATCATAGTCAATGTCTGAGGAAACTGAAGGATGAAATTACAAATTCACCAGTTTTAGCTCATTATAATCCCAAGATTCCATTAGTCTTGTCAGTCGATTCGTCAAAGTCAGCGTTAGGTGCAGTCATTTTACAAAAAAATAAGCCTATAGCATACAGTTCAAAAACTTTAACTCAAACCCAAGAAAGGTATGCTCAAATAGAGAAGGAGCTGCTAGCAATTCAATTTGGTTGTGAAAAATTTCACCAATATGTATATGGTAACAGAGTCACAGTTCACACTGATCATAAACCATTAGTCTATCTGTTTAAAAAACCATTACATGACGTTCCAGCTAGATTACAGCGTATGATGTTAACTTGTCAAAAATATGATTTAGAAGTTATACATGTCCCAGGTAAAGAAATGTTTATATCAGACACTTTGTCAAGAGCCGCCTTGAAAGATCACTATATACCTGAAAATGAATCAGAAATGTCTTGTCATGTCAATCTAATGTATGCTAACTTAGCAATTACAAAAGAATATAGTACACAATTGGCACAGGAAACCAGAAAGGATGAATCCTTGCAATTATTAAAAAAATATTATAATGAAGGATGGCCAAACAATAAAAACAATGTCAGTCCATTGGTAAAACCATTTTGGAATATTCAAGGGGAAATTCATGTAATTAAAGATTTACTTTTTAAAGGCTCAAAATTAATAGTACCACAGTCTATGTACAAAGGAATGTTAGAACAGATTCACAAAGGTCACCAGGGTATAAACAAATGTTTAAAACTAGCTAAAGAATCTCTGTATTGGCCAAATATGTCAAGTGATATTAAGAATTTAGTAGAGCAATGTCTTATATGTGCTAAGTTTAAACAAAACAATCAAAAGGAACCACTACAAAATTTTGAAATCTGTAAATACCCATGGCAACAAGTAGGTATTGATTTAATGCATTTTGATAGTTTAGTATATTTAATTGTCACAGACTATTACTCAAAATACATAGAAATAGCATTATTAAATAAAAATAGTACATCTCAAAATGTTATTACTCATTTAAAGTCAATTTTTGCACGCCATGGAATACCATTGTCACTAGTCTCAGATGGTGGACCTCCTTTTCAGTCAATCCAATTCAAATTTTTTTTGCAAGAATGGGACATAGAACATGTTGTTACTAGCCCATATCATGCACAGTCAAATGGACAAGCAGAGAGTTCAGTCAAAATTATAAAAAACATGCTAAGAAAATGCAAAGAAAATGGATCAGATCCATACATAGCATTGTTACAATATAGAAATACAGGTAAAAATAATTTTTCATCACCAGCACAGTTACTCATGTCTAGGAACTTAAGAGATAACATTCCAACATCATATAAGAAGTTAAAGCCAAAAGTGGTAACATTTAAAGATTACAAAGAGTCTGTCAAGAAAAATGATCAAAATAAGTCAAAATACTACAATAAGAATGCCAAGTCAATGTCTATGTTACATCATAATGATCATGTCTATTTTAAGAGAAACCCTAGTAGCAACTGGGAACAAGCTATTGTTAAGCAAAGATTGTCAAATAATAGATCATATGTTGTTGAGGATGTCAATGGAGTTAGGTATAGGAGGAATAGAATTCACTTAAGACATAAATATTCTCATAATTGTGCTAACCCTCCCATGCAATCCAACTCGTCACAAAGGGGAGAGGAAGGTGACAGACAGGAGTCTAGGCATCAAGGATCCTCATCTCAACAATCCTCAAATGTAACAACTAGGTCAGGTCGTATTGTAAAACCTACCAGAAGGTTAATTGAAGAAATTGATTAAGTTAAGTTATAAATAAAGTCATAAGTAAAGTTTAAGTATAACCATAAGTATAATTAAGCATGTTGTCTTGTATAAAGTCAAATAGCATAGCACTTATATTAATTGTCAGTCAGGGGTCTAATTTGAACTCAACAAGGGGGATGTTGTAACATCACTATTTAGTTGTACTATTATGGTCTTCACTAGTCTATGTATTATCTGTGATCTGATGGCGCTCTGCCTCACTTCTTCCTGTCATGTCTTACTGTGTGTACAAACTATGTCTCCTGCCAATAAACCAGTATCATACCCAACGGAATATCTTTTATTAAGAATCCAACATAACAATATTAAATACAGTGCTGGTTTTAGTAATATCATATATAGTGTGTATTGCGAATTTCATAATGGACAAAAATATCGAACAAAGAGTTTGTCTTAAATTTTGCATCGCCAATGGAATTTCGTGTTCGGAGTCACTGAAAATGTTACAGAAGGCTTACGGTGAATCGACTTTATCAAAAACTCGTGCTTATGAGTGGTTCAAAGCGTTCAAAAGCGGTCGAGATGTGATGGAAGATTTGCCTCGCTCTGGTAGGCCGTCAACGTCTGCAACTGAAGTTAACATCGCAAAAGTGAAGAAAATAGTGACTGAAAATCCCCATTCAACTCTGAGAGAGATAGCCGCCGAACTTTCTGTATCTCACGAGTCGATCCGTACCATTTTAACTAATCATTTGGGTATGAAACATGTTGCTGCTCGGCTAGTCCCAAAAGATCTGAATTTTCTCCAAAAACTCAATCGCATGAAAGTCGCTGAGGACATGCTAGAACGAGTCAGTTCGGACCCAACATTCATGAAACGCATTGTTACTGGTGACGAGACGTGGGTTTACGAGTTTGACATGCAAACTAGCCAACAAGCTTCGGAGTGGCGCCTTCCAACTGAACCGAAACCGAAAAAACCACGCCAAAGTCGATCAAAAGTCAAAGTCATGTTGACTGTTTTCTTTGACTATCGCGGTGTTGTGCACTCTGAATTCTTACCGGAAGGTCTAACGGTAAATAAAGAATATTATTTGAGCGTTATGCGGCGTTTAAGAGAGCAAATTCGACGAAAAAGGCCAGATTTGTGGAAAGAAAATTCTTGGATTTTGCACCACGACAATGCGCCTTCGCACAAGGCTATCATTGTGAACGAATTTTTGACCAAACACTCAACAAATACCATCCAGCAACCACCATATTCACCAGATATGGCTCCTGCTGACTTTTTTCTTTTTCCTAAACTCAAATTACCACTTCGTGGCACCCGTTTTCAATCGATAGAAGACATAAAGGAGAATTCGCGGCGAGAACTGAACTCAATTCCGGAAGCAGCGTTTAAAAAATGTTTTGATGAATGGATTATTCGTTGGCGCAAGTGTATCGTTTCTAAAGGAGCATACTTTGAAGGTGATAAAATAAATTTGGATGAATAACAGACATTTTGTGTATTATTGATCTTTTCCCGGTACTTTCTTGACAGAGTAGTACCTCTCTGTGCTGCGGCGGTCGTCTTAGACATTCCGATTTCGAAAAGTAATTCCCGTTTTTATTTAAAAAACAAAAAAGCTATGTGACAGCTGACATGAATAAATACCCCTTTTAATCAAACGAGCCTTGAAGGGTTCCGTGATCACATTGAATAGTTGAATAATGTATCCCAAGATTTAACTTCCATTTGCAGTTCAAAAACATATAGGTACTTCCATGTTTCGTAATTCAAGTGCAACAAATAAGCTACTCGACTATTCTTCTTTCACTTTTTCGGCATGGCCGATAACTTTGAATCTCAATCATGGGCTACAGGAGAAAAAAAATATCCAAAAAAGAACAGTTTGACGGCGTGACAAATAAAAAGATTCCTTGTCTTTATGACTTCGGAACTCTCAATAAATAACAGTGAGTTGGCCTCGCACAATTAGTACTATAAGTACCAAACCTTAGTTCCACTTAAACTTTTTTTTTAATAAGTTAGTTTACAGCATAACAACTCTTTTTTGACCAACAGAAAGCTTCGAAAGTTGCAGTCGTTGATTATCTAATTGGAAAACATACAAATAACTATGATGTGGAAAAATGTTGTTCCTTATCATACTTACACATTACAAATTGAACAACATTTTCGTGTTCATTACTTTGGAGTACGGTCGTAGCCACCGAGGACGAGTTACGCGCGCATAAATATCCTGCGCTGCATACGCGAACTAATTGTGGCAGAACCAGTAATAATTATTAACGAATTCCTAAAATTTGTTCAAAATAAATCGACGTGATAGATGAGCTGACTGAAGTCAAATATGTGCTAGTATTTTACTGAAAGTGATATTGAAAAGGCCTCCGATCCATTAGGACAACTTTACTGGTGTTTGTGGCGAAAGATCTGAATAGTCCCCCCCCCCCCCCAACAGCGTTTGATTACATGAATGTGTCTCGTCTTCTCAAGGTTCTTATTGTTTTAAAAATGAATCGCAGAATGCGCGCGAAAGCTCAGTCTCCAAAAAATGTATGTCGGTCATACATTTTTTGGAGACTGAGCTTTCGCGCGCATTCTAAAAAACGAGCATTGATAAAAAAGTGTCAATAAATCCGTAACTTAGTGTTAAAATAAGAAAGATAACGGAAGAGTGGCTGGCATCTGTCAGATGAATTTATCATCAACAACAGCGAGTAGCTATACAGTACTTTAATAGTAATATACACCTACCTACTAGCACTCAGTGAGAATGTAAAACATCGATATGAAGCGATAATCGGTGTACCGACTTTCCACGATATTGAGAATAATGTCGCTAAGCAAGGCGCTAACTATCAATTCAAAATGAATAACGACGATGGATTTACATAATTACTGTGCTGTGCCCAGCGGTTTCACCCGCTGAGGTTTAGGGGTATGAAAAATAGATGTTAGCCGATTCTCAGACCTACCAAATATGTACCCAAAATGTCATAAGAATCGGTCGAGCCGTTTCGGAGGAGTACGTTACTAACATTGTGACACGGAAATTTTATATTTTAGAAGAAGATGTTGACACCAAAACGAAGCGTTCCTGTTGCTCGCAACAGGAATACGCGGGGTACAGCTTCGGCTTCGACTCATTTACTGGTAGCAGATATTCCAGATGCTAACCTAACCAATACTGGCTGGTTTACCATTATGTTCAAATACTCAGGTCGTTTTAAAGTTAGAATAGGAAAAGTCAGAAGAGTAGGTTTTGAGATAAAAGTGTGAGATGTAAAAAGAATATGATTTAAATTATAAACTAGAAAAAAGAATCATCAAAATCGGTTCACCTAGACCAGAGTTATGAGGTAAAACATAAAAAAACATAGGGTCGAATTGAGAACCTTCTCCTTTTTTTGAAGTCGATTAAAAAATTATATGCGCTTTTATTTGAAGTATTCTAGCTTAGTTCTCATAGTACTGAAGTGTAACTTGCAAATCTACTAGATTAAAAGCGCATAAAATACTTTTAAGAACTTATTTTAAATCATATTTCACGGATACATGTCATACACTTTTTACGCCATTCTCTTCTCTTCTTTTTATTAATTCAATTTCAAACGACCTGATTATTCGAACGTCATAGCAAAACGACGAATAATGTATGGAAGTTCTAAGAGGCTAAAACTCGCGAGACGACTCGAGACTCGTGTCGACGGCGCGTTTGTGTTTCAGGCGCGCCTCAAAGCGATGTCAGCAAAGCAGAGGGGCCTGCCAGGGTCACCGCCTGCCAGGGTTACGGGTTGTTCGAAGGAGATACTGCGGCCCCGAAACATATAGGGCAAAAGGAGGAACATGGGTGGGTTTTAGTCAATACAAGTTTGACATTCCCACCGCTCCGCCCAAAGCGAGGGAACTATATCT
This sequence comes from Ochropleura plecta, assembly GCA_905475445.1. Taxonomy (NCBI): domain Eukaryota; kingdom Metazoa; phylum Arthropoda; class Insecta; order Lepidoptera; family Noctuidae; genus Ochropleura; species Ochropleura plecta. The sequence continues at coordinate 6,084,832 of FR997721.1, read as the reverse complement.
ATGTATGTATGGTGATTTCCAATCCGCAAAAAAGAGGCAGAAAACTAGCTTCCGATCATTACATAATATATATAACCCAAACAAAAGCTCAGTATATTTTTGAGTGCTGGTTTCTGGCGTAGAAGGATTATATCTAGACGATTTCGTGAGCATACATCGAAAGTAAACAAATCAACATAAACATGCATAGTACAACTTCCGAGACAGTTATCATTTAATTGTGTGGCTTTAATGGACTGTGGTATTAATAGATTAACTGCGATCCGTGTTAACAGTAGCGTAAGTTCTTTCGTGGTTTTTAGTGTTTATCTGGCTACATTTAAAACATACAACTTAACTGAGGACACGGACTGTCTCGCGCGCTTGTGTGCATTTATAGATGAATCCGAAGTGTGTGCTGCGTTTATGTTGCGTGACTTTAAAGCGCACCCCTACACTGTTTGTTTGTTGTTGGTTGTGATGAGCAAAAAGCTTATTTGTGCGGATATAGTGATGTTATACTTGGAATCGGTACGCATAGTTTTACAAGTGAACTGCTTCGTCTCTGAGACTGCTTGGAACACTCAGGTCAGTAAATGTTGTGTATGATGTTTTCTCTTCAGACGACCACTTTCCCTTACGCAGTATGTGCGATGGGGGCTGGCAGTGGTCTTGCTGTCGGTTGCAGTGACCAAGCTGTTGGTTGCTATGCCCTCAGATGAGGATAAGTGTCAGTTGCCACATAGTGTGCTTTAATAACAAGCTACGCCGATGACTTGGTCCTCTTGGGTGGGTGGATGATAGCAACGATTGTAACTTTGATAAGTTAAATGACGTGACGAAACGGTTGGCACAATGGCTGAGCGATCGTCTGCCGCACAGAAGAAATATTTGTATGACCTACAGATATTCCGGGTCTGGCTGTTTTTGTAAACGCACCCATGATACGGGATAAAATCATAGACTGGGGCAAAGTCCTTAAAAAAAGAACTCTGAAACGTGACGCTTTAGAAGATTTTCTCATACGAAACTAGTTTGTATTGATAGCTATTGTTTAAAAGAGGTCATGGCAAATATTAAAATGGCGTTAGACAGACCACGCTTCATAAAGATACCCATTTCGCGATACTGTAGTACATCATCGATCATATTAGCTGAAGCGAGAGTGCCTCAGTTTTTAGCCGTTATGCGATCTCACATTGCATCCTTCTCCGGCAATCACAAAAATTTATCAAACAACTACGGAGGGTCGTTAGTGAGGAATGAAACGATCCAATCCGCAGATATTGCACGAAATCCACCGGAGTACCAACCAAAGGCAAAAGATTTATTTTGTTTTTTTAACCGACTTCAAAAGAAGGAGGAGGGTCTCAATTCGACCCTATGTTTTTAAGAAATATATTGGATACCTTTATGAAATTTGAAAAAAAAAATATTTTTTATAAAAAATTGACATTCTAATCTGAGTATTAATGAAATTGTAAACCATTGAAAATAGTAATACTGGACTTTTACACTTTTAATGTTGTTTGTGAATTCATGTTTTAGTATATTATTTTAGAATAGACGTATTTAACTGTAGATTACGTTAGATTAGAAACTTAAATTTATTTAATATCATATATAACCTACGTAGGCGAGATTCTTTAAGGGAACAGTTTAAGGATATTAACATCATGACAGTTGACCTTGTCAATATATTTATGAAAACATCATGTATGTCAGGAAAAACTTGCATATTTTTAGTAAAAGAGGTGACAGACACAATTATAATACTAGAAATAGGGACCAATTAGTTCAACCAGGTTTCAGGTTAGCTAAAGTAGACTCATCTTTCATGGGGTACTGTTTGAAATGCTACAATAAAATACCTCCCCACATTCTTCAACTGAATGAAACGAAATTTAAATCTTGTATTAAACGCACACTATGTAGGCAAGCATATTATAAGTTGGGGGATTATATTGATAATAAAAATGCTTGGCTCAATGCTGGTCCTGCTCCACAAGAATAGGGGTAAACTCATTGATTGGTATCCGAAGCTATAGTGGAAGCTGCAGAAGATTGTAAGACTATCTTTGCAATGTATAGAATCAATTCTCTAGTATTGTATAATTATTAAGCCCATATGTGAGTGCTATGTATTATTATTGACTTGACGAAGCCCTGGTGGTTGATAGTGTCATGCTCACTTAAATGTCTCGCTGATGGTGGCGGGTGTGTCGGGTCATTTAGCTCCCTTCAAAATGGTCGAGCTGAATGGGGCTGATCCATACGTCATGTTCGTGAACGGGCGCTGTCAGTTGGGACTGGTAATTTTTTTAGCTACCACGGTTAATTTTTAACTTATTTAGATTTAAAATTAAATTTTGCTTTTATTTACTCTGGACGCTCTTACTGTGCACGTCTTTCTACATCGTTCTCACATATTTGTATAATCTCAACATGAATGATGTAAATACAATTTTGTAAAAATATTATAATTTAAAAGAGTGTCCATGGAGTTTCTTGCCCATTCTTCTCCATAGAGATCAACGCTTTGGAATGGGCAACTACAGTACTTTCACAAGTTATTATGCCTTGTGACCGGGACTGTAGATTAGTTTTGTTTCTTGACATTCAAAAGTGCCTGTAATGGTCTAATTGAAATAAATGGTTTTGAATTTGAATTTGAATTTAATCCCAAAAATGGTCCGAATGAAATTAAGGAATAGTAATTCATGCACAAAGAGAGGATGAAGGAGAAATGTGTAGGAAATAACCTCGGGAATAACTTATCCAATCTAAACAAAATTTCGCTGTTAAAACCTTAGTTAATGTCGAGTATTAGACGTGTATTTTACGAGTGTGAGAGTTAATTGTTGTACCAATAAACTTTACTTAGACGAAATTACAGACAGAAAATAGTTTATAAAAAAATATATTTTAACTATTTATCATAATTATCGTCAGACGCAGACTTATAACACCCTCATTAAATAAACGTGCATAATAAAAGCCGATATATCGATAAATTTATAAAAAATGCAAGTTAGTATGTGTAATATACACATACTAACTTGCATTTGATACAAACCTAAATGTACTAGACGGGAATTCAATGTGGTATTTAATCTTACAACTCTGTCTGTAAACACAAGTTCTGGACAGTCTTCTCCAGAACTCCTGAGAGAAGAGATTAATTCATTAAAACTTTAGATACTGGTCAAATTTCGACCAATGGACTCAACTAGTTTGAATAGATTTGTAAACTATAGACAAAATGCATTCAGATTTAGTGAATGGAAATTTCAAAAAAGAACAAAGAATCAATTTGAAGAAAAAATATTTTAGCGTAATGTAGATCACTTAATAACAACTAGATTCTCTGTTGTAACAAATATTATACTTTACACGAAAATACCCTTTTTTATAAGCTGTCTCTATTAAAGTCAAGCTTCCTAAGCAAACAAAAGATTACTTTTAATACCCTTGTAAGAAACATTAACATGATGAGGGTATCCCGAGGTTTTATGCGTATTCGGTTTTGTTAGTTCAGACTTCAAAAGTATATCCGTACACAACTGATACCAACGCCATCTAATGACAAAGGCGGAAAACACAATTATTTCCTAAAAAAATAAATTGAATACGATATAAACTTCGGTGGACATTAGAGTTTTTATTTGATGTTAAAACCTTACATTGTGTTTCAATAAGTCATGTAGCTTGATTATATAATATGCTTTTTTTTTCAAAATCAGCAATTTTATTGCACGACACTTGAAACAGAAATATGCTGCTTGATTTAGATAATGGAACTTCAGAATTAAGTTTCTGTTTTTTTTTTTACGTTAGGAAGTATAGATTTATAAGTACATTTATATATCCATCCATACTAGCTGTGCCCAGCGGTTTCACCCGCTGCTCACCCCGTTGGTCCCCCTTATCACTTAGGGGTATGAAAAATAGATAGTAGCATAAAAAACTTCATAAGAATCGGTAGAGCCGTTTCGGAGGAGTATGGGAACGAAAATTGTGACACGAGAATTTTATATATTACATAAAACTAATAACTCCGGTGCTTTTTTGGTCGGAATAAAAAAATATGTCATTATAGACTTTTAAAAGGTGACCTTTCAAATCTTTTCGACATGTATTTACCCGACTTGTTGTTTGTAAATACATGTAAGTTGTACCGATTTTTTTTTATGTGTTTTCGGCTATTACTCTGCCATGCGTGTGTTCGAAACAGGTTTATTCCGAGATGGTCTCATTTAAACGATCGATTTTGTAACGATCTGATGATGACTTTCGGAGACAGGCAAATGAACTTTTCAATAAATGACAACAAATCTCTTGTGACTGTTTCATTACGCCTGTACTTTAAAGGGATATCATACCCCCAGTTTCGATAATCATATTTAAGTTCCATCTTAATGGGTACTAGCTGTGCCCCCGGCATGCATTGCAATGCAATTTTTCTACCTACCTAAACTACACCAAATCCTATACTGCCTTTACCTTTTTTTTTTTTCTCGCCGTAAATACCATCCTTGGACTTCAACGAATATTTAAAAAAGAATTGGTAAAATTGGTCCAGGCGTTGTTGAGCTTTTGCGATTCATTTTTTATATTATAGAAGAAGATAAGCATGTTACCATCACATGTATTGTTAACAATGTAAAATTAATGGATGGCAATAATTTGTATGCAACGGAGAGTTGACCAAAATATCTTTGTACATTAACTGTGTGGGGTCATCATCATTTTCCTGCCCTTGTCCCATTCTATTTGGGGTCGGCGCAACACGTTTTCTTCTTCCATTCTCCCCTATCAGACGTCACGGCATCATTTACTCCTTTCTCCTTCATATCATTCCTTACACAATCCATCCATCTTTTCTTTGGCCTTCCTCTCGCTCTCCGTCCATCAACATTCAGATTCATCACTCTTTTAGTCCACATGTCCTTCATCCCTCCTCATTACATGTCCATACCAAGACAAACGACTCCCTTTCAATTTTTCTGTAACAGGCGCAACTTTCAAACTTCCTCGAATATATTCATTCCTTACTTTATCCATTCTTGTCACTCCACACATCCATCTCAACATTCTCATCTCCGCTACATGCAATCGTTTTTCATCCACCTTTTTTACAGCCCAGCATTCTGACCCATACAGTACAAAAGGGGGCCAATTCTACTAATATCTAACAATAATCTAACAGTTTCGTTTATGTTTCGATTCAGTTTCGATTCAGTTTCGACCATTAGGGTTTTTGGTATTCTACTATTTTAAAACTAAAACTGAACCGGAACCGCAACGTAACTACAACGACATTGTAACGTGAACACGGCGGCTAACCAGCGAAACGAAATTGTGATACCATAAGAAAAAAGGAAAAATCTTCTAAAATATAAAATTACGTTTTGCTTGCTTTAAATAAATTAAAAGCTTGCTTGATTGCAAATACATCTATTATCTAGGTAATGGAGACAATATCAAAACATAGAATTGAATAAAACATTAATACAATGAAATCCTTTACGCTGATTTTAATTGCCAACATAAAAAATCGGTCGATTCAATATAGCCGACAAAGCGCGAAAATCAAACAACTTTTATAGCCGGTGAGTGCCAAATAAACTTTTATTCTATTCTACTTTCATACAGATTGAATATATACATAACTAATTGGATTGGTTTCGTTAATTAAGACCCCAATTATTTTTAGACATGGAAGAAAACCGAAGGAGGCCTACCTCTGTGAGACAGTTGGAGCTCCTCATAGAGTTTCTGGAGGACCACACTGATCTCGCATTGGGCCGAGTTAGGTCTAAAGAAGGTCGCGCAGTCGCCAACAGGCTATGGCATAGGGTCGCGGACATTTTAAATGCGGAGGGGTCAAGTAGAACTCCTAAGGAGTGGGCTAAAGCAAGTATAAAATGTATTATTAATGAAATACAGTTCATAGGACACTATTCTTTGTGTGAATCAGTATGTAACAATTTTTTATTTCAGTTTTGGAATGACTATAAGTGTCGGGTTCGAACCAAGTTGGCCAATATAAGAAGGAGCCAAAGTGGCACAGGGGGCGGACCTAGTGTGGCCCCACAATTGAGCCCTTTGGAAGAGAGAATGGCATTTCTCATAGGGAGGGATGTGGGCCCTTTACCTGGAGTCCGTAGGGACCCAGTCATTGAGTTTGAAGTATGTAACTATTTTATTATATGATTACTAAATGTACAATTTATAAGCTCATTTAATTTAACAATCTACTTTTCAATTTTATATCAAGAGTCAAGAGGAAGAACCTATGATGATGGTGCCACAGGATGTAGATATACCTGTGGTCATAGTATCACGGGATCAGGATTCACAAATGTAAGTACAGTACATACAAGACATTTGTGTTAGTATGACATTAAAAAACAGTTTATGATAAAAAAATGGTTTAATTCATACAACTTCATTTCTTAACATACCAGTATACAAAATAACCTAAATACATTATATTATCTACTATACAAAACAATGTTTACTGCTGTATTTTACTACAAATGTGAATTATAATTTCAGAAACTTATCAAGTTTGCCGCAATGGGGTACTGAGCAACCAGGCACCAGTAATAGTGGCAATGTGCCGGAGCCACCAAACATTGGTGACTCACCAAACTTGGTTGGCCAAGTGACTACAGAAAATGTGCCAGACCAACCAAGCACAAGCCAAAATGTAGAACAACGAGGTTAATATTCATATTTAAATTCATTCATCATACTTCAAGTATTATAAATTTATAGTATCTTTAGGACTAACTACACAGCGAGGTAAATTCAAAACATTTGGTAACAAAGAGATAATAAACGGAACGATAAAAAGTATTACAGAGGGCCATGAATCTTAATTTGTCTTTCTTTCAGACCGCACCTCAAGGAGAGAAAGAAGATACATTAGGCCACGTGCACGTGCTCAAAATCAGAGTAAGTTGTCATTTTAACTAAATTATAGGAGCTCACATGAATAAAAAAAAAATTGAATACAAAACTACATCAGATATTAATTTTAGCTAGAACAAGTGCTCTCAGCGAAGCTCAGGCATCTGTAGCACGTATAGAGGAAATGCGTGCTAGAACAGAGGAGGCAGTAGCCATGGCCAATCTGAGGCAGGCTGAGAATTTTGCTCAGCTGCTGCCAATTCTATCTAGCATCGCAGATTCTATACGAGTATTAGCAGAGAGATATATGAGAGGTAAGAGAATAATTAAAATAGTTTCATACAGTAATTTCAGTAATACTCTTATGTAAGAGAATATTAAATAAAATTTCTATTAGTATTATATGTACCAATGTCTATAATATAAAATTTTCTTTTGTTTCAGAATAATGCATACTACATTTTATTGTTATTTACATACTACTTTTTATTGTTACCTTTTATTCTTACCTTTTATACTTATTTATATAAATATTTTAGTCAAATAATTGGGAAAAACTTAATATTAAAACAGGTTAATTTTAACATTGTTGTTATTTAACAATAACTGAAAAGATAAACAAATACACAATAACACTATTTTAAATTATAATATTTTTACAAAATCGTATTTACATCATTCGTGTTGAGATTATACAAATATGTGAGAACGATGTAGAAAGACGTGCACAGTAAGAGCGTCCAGAGTAAATAAAAAGCAAAATTCAATTTAAAATCTAAATAAGTTTAAAAATTACCACTCACATATGGGCTTAATAATTATACAATACTAGAGAATTGATTCTATACATTGCAAAGATAGTCTTACAATCTTCTGCAGCTTCCACTATAGCTTCGGATACTTATCAATGAGTTTACCCCTATGCTTGAGGAGCAGGACCAGCATTGAGCCAAACATTTTTATCATCAATATAATCCCCCAACTTATAATATGCTTGCCTACATAGTGTGCGTTTAATACAAGATTTAAATTTCGTTTCATTCAGTTGAAGAATGTGGGGAGGTATTTTATTGTAGCATTTCAAACAGTACCCCATGAAAGATGAGTCTACTTTAGCTAACCTGAAACCCGGCTGAACCAATTGGTCCCTATTTCTAGTATTATACTTGTGTCTATCACCTCGTTTACCAAATAGATGCGAATTTTTTCTATTTTTAAAGGCTACCTAGCTCTCCATAAACGACGTACTAACGTTTGCTGGTAAGTGCGCCCTTCCTGTAATTGATGGTTCCTATGATCCACTCTTATTATTCGGCGTGCATCAATGTGAGCATCCCTTTCTCTTTCATTTTGTTCTTGTTGTAACACTTCCTGGTCTTCTCCATATTCAAACTCCAAACTGCATTGAAGAGCAATATTGTGAAGAACACAGCAAGCGTTAACTATTCTTGCTGCAACTTGTGGTTTGTAGTGAAGTTTTCGGTCCACCAACAAACACCTAAAAAATAATAGTTGTGTGTTTTAAGGTTTCATGTAAATAGTTTCTAATATCTTAGCCTAGTTTTTAGATTATTGTCAAGACCATAGTAGTTATAAATAAATTAAAATGAAATAAACCCATATGAATTTGATAACATGAATGAATTCTGAGTTATACTTTAGTTAAGTTATAATTTAAGGCATGAATCTTACTGTCAATTTTATAGTTTTATTAAAAAGCTTACCTGAAACGTGCTTTTAAAATGCCTATGCACCTTTCCACAACATTTCTAGTAGTCATGTGCATTTCTGTATATAGTGCCTCTGGAGTATTTTCTTCAGCGTTCAATATAGGAGTCATCATAGTTCTCCTTAAAGGGAAACCGGCATCTCCTAAAAAATGTTTTACTTGATGACTGATGAATGTGATAGTTATTCACATTATAGATAATATTGAATATTGTTTAATTACCTAATAAATAAAAATCTTCATTTGTCCTCCTTACAATATCATTAAGGGTATTACTAAGGGGATTATTGTTCCATGCTGCACTATCATGAGTTGAACCAGGGTTACTAGAATCAACACACATAATTCTAGCATCTGAATCACACATCTGAAACAAAGTTAAGGAAAATTTTACACATTATTGACCACAGCAATTTATTGAATAAACAAGTCACCATTAACTTACGACTAGGACATTCAACGAATGATACCCCTTTCTGTTGAAATATCTTTCTTCATGATCTGCAGGAGTAACAATAGCAACATGTGTGCCATCTATGCATCCAAGGGCACCTGATATGCCAAATTTCTGATAAAATCTGCAAAAAAATGAATTGCGAATGAATTGCCTTGATTATTACAACATAGTTACAAATGAACAAAGTTAATTAAACACTGTACCTACCCCCGTTTTATTTCCTCACGATCTTCCTGTGTTCCAGGAAACTTTATATATTTATGAAATATTTGAGGTAGGTTAAGGACCTCTGTAACCTGTCGAATGGCACGGGAAACCGATGACTGTGACAATAAATGGCTAGATGATTGTCCAACCAAGGTTTGGTATGAGCCACACGCATAAAATGCCAGTGCTACCAAGATCTAAAATGAATAGAACTTGAGTTAGTTGGTTCATGAGAAAGCAAAAAAAGATTAAGTAACGTTAGAGGTTATGTAGATAGGTAACAAGATAAATCATACCTTTGTCGGTGTATCAATACCATCAGAACGAAGGCTAATAGGCATATGGGGGCTAATATCGTCAATTAGCTGCTGAACCACGTTTTTGGAGAGTCTATAGGTTTTTACAAACTCGCGATCGGTTAAATTAAAGGCGAAATTACGTAGCCTTGACGACAAATTTCGACTTCTCACTCTTCCGACATCTACTTGATCGGCGAGACTAAAATATTCATTATAAAACATCATCTTAATTAAAGGATAAATGCGAATAGTCAAGAAAAAGTTATACAAAATCAACTTTTCTGTAGCGACTAATTTTGACAGATGAAACGCTTGGTTTCGGTTCGTTTTGGAGTGACGCTTGTGTCAAAACATTAGTGGAATAGCAATTATAACAAGTTTACGTTTCGTTCGGGATCGGTTGTGTTAGTAGAATCGAGTTTCTAACTTCAACTTAACTAGAACTAAACTTATATCGTTGTCATTTTAGCAGAATAGAAAAACGCTCAATAGTTGTCATTTAGTTACGGTTCTGTTGCGATTTCGTTGTAAATTTATTAGTGGAATTGACCCCCAGGTCATTAACTGTGTGGGGTGTCTATTGATAAGTCTTAAGAAATGATATCAAGGTTTCTTACATATTTTTTTCTCAAGTAAATGTTTGATGAGATTTATCTATGTCTTAAAACTGGGTTCCCCACTCTCTAATTTCGAAAGGGGAAAATTCTGAAGGGTGAGAACAAGTTTTAATATTTAGTTTTTGAGATAGGGAACTTTTTTATAAAACTGCAGCTGTGACTTTGTTTTTCATTAAAATAGGTACTATAAAGAACAACATTTTGTGTTGCGATTCAGTGTCAATTTCCATTTCATTTGTATGAGTGTTATGAAATTGTGGTATGGAATTGTTTCATGCTACAGAACCGAGTCCAACTCGCACTTGGCCAGTTTTTTTCTAATTATAATATATTGGCCCTTTGCAACACATGCATTTACATATGCTAAGCACCCATTCATCTCGCCTTGTTGTGTCATGATTGATATAACTGGCTGTCAAGGCTTGTGACCCAACGCAGGGGGACACTGCATGCGAGACAATAATAGAATGATTCTGCACTTCACAAAGTGCGACGGTCAACTCACAATGATTACCACTGATATGCTCAACAAGTATTTAAAAATCTGAACTTTGATATTTTTATTAGCAACTACGCAGTCGATTACTTACTGATATTTAGATTTGAATGAATTTATTTCCTGTTTCTGCATCATGTTTTATTAGATATAATCATGAGAACCCTTATTTTACCAGCATCATATTTTTCATAGCTCTCTCTCTCACATTTAGAGATTAAGCTATGCATTCTAATTGTATATGGAGCTTTACTAAATCTGAATTAACTCAGTGTTGTGTTGGCAAGATAAAAACAAAACAACGAGGCATTGTAGGCTTGCTTGAGGAGCTGCGGTTAATGAAGTGAGTATGTACATAGAAAGCAAATAGTGAGCATTAGTGTAATATGTATCAATATTGTGATATTAAATATAATTTTTTATATAGTTTAAGTGCTAGTTTAATAGGGATTTAATAAGCTATTATGTACCTAAATGCTTCTACATTGTGAACAGTTTATAGAAAATATGTAAAAATAATGGTAAGTTTGTAAATACTTCTGTTGGAACAATAGTGCTGTCAAGTTCATTTGTTTGCATTTATGTCATCAATCATGTTATGTTAGTGATTAAAATGTGTTTAACAAATTGTAGAAATAAATTTAAATTTTGATTGACATGTTGACAACATTTTTCTATTTCTGTCATTAGAAGATGACAGAAACTGGATGATGTTTTACTATGTTTACGGCTTATCAATTTCAGTATAGTTTTGAAAGCCGTCAAAGACTAATGATAACAGGGAAACAACATTGTTTTTTTATAGGTTGTTATTGCTTTCCTTTTGACTGATCTTAATGAATAGTAACTTTATTTTCTTTTGTTAACCTATTCAGACTATGTCCAGAATTTCAAAAAGGATGTGCTTGTCCTTTGTTCCTTCAGAAGGCTATCAAGTCAGATAGCATACCATTACTCTTTTTATTATGATTGGTTATATTTTCACACTCACAAAGAAACCATATCACAGCTGGAATTTTCTCAGTGTTGTCTCACCAGCGCCATCTAGTGACCATAACCTGAATCAATTCTAAGTGTACTCTGGAACTGTGTCATTTGTCAGATTTGGTAGGTATTATATTATCTTGAGTTTTGGTATTCTCTTCTATCACAATTCCATCTCCTTCGCGGAAATACACCACAGTTAATTAAGTGTATGTATGATTGCCAGGAATAAATCAACGTCGATCAATTTTGATTAAGTGTCGTGTATTGATTGTCTCAGTCAGATTCAAGGTATTCTTAAGTGGAGTCGTTTTATCTTTGTTCATTTTATTGTGCATCAATCGATAGTCAATTTACCTTCACAAGCTCTGTAGAACCTAATGTGGACCCAAAGATTTTGACAAAAATTATGTCTTTTGGCCTTGTTACACAAAAAATCATTTTTGCAATGTAGCCCCAGATCGATAAGTAATAAAGATAATGAAAAAACTAATCAAAAATATGTAGACCTCAACTAAAGACGAGGCTTGATCAATCCAACTCATGTTTATTTCTTAACAAGAGAAAATGTACTAAATATTGGGCACACAAGCAAAAAAAGCCTCTATAGCTACTAACATTATGTAGTTGGTACCATGCACGTAGCAGTAAAATATGGAGGATGCATATCCGATACCATCGAAAATCTCTTCCAAAACGAAATGGGCCGCTCTGATAACGAAGGAATAGTTTTATTATGCTGTTTATCAACGAATCACGATCATTTTTATTGATAAAAAATGTTGTAAGACAAGAAATGCTGTCAATTGCCACACGATAGTACCGCCCTATCCACTGATGTTGATGTAGCATAAAATTGGACTTACCTCGCCCGAAAATAGCATGTTCCACAAAAAAAAATGATAAAAGATGAAGAGAGATAAAAACTAAACCGAAATATTTCACTGATTGTCTAGGATTTAGTTAAGTTTCACAATTTTTTCCACAAAACAATAACACTACGTGCAATCACTATCGAACCACCAAACTGAAGTTGTTGACAACGGTTCAAAACAGCCAACCTAAGAGACAAAATTAATCAATTTTTTTGGAGAAACTTCGTGGTAGTGGTTGAGGCAAATCTCCAAAACCAACCACAGAATTATTGCAAGAAAAAAAAATATAATTTTATTTTGTGTATAAAAACGCTAAAAAATGTACTTCTACAATTTTTATCAAATTAATCTAAACAATATTTTATGGAAATTAAGTTAAAACTAGACAAACCTTACTAAATCAATAGCGAGTTGCCGTCAAGCGCAAGCCTATTTTTAGTAAGTATAAAAAATCTTATCTTTTCCACAGCAAAACATTTTTAGCAAGATACTAATTTATTTATTTAAACTTCATGTACAATAGTGGTACATAGGCGGACTTAATGCCTTATGGCATTAAGTAACATACCTTTTATTTTTCAGATTTAGTTGCATAAGCATCCAGATAAATAAGTTTAGGTAGTAATACTTTGCTTATTAATCCTGTACCTACCTACTTCCTTACTAATGTATAATTATATTATAGCAATCAAAAAGCAGATTATGCAAAGGTATATTTAAGAAATTCGCTGATACTGGTGATGTCCAAGCTTCTGTTGCGGAAATCAAAACTATGTTCGAAACTTTCCAGCACCAACAAAACAAAGTTGGACCACCTCAACTCGGCAATGCACACGATTCAAGAGCAAACCCATGACATCAAGAAATACCTACAATTTGTTTTCTGATAAATACGACGCTTTCCTGGACCATATGAGTAGTTTGGAACAAGAAAATTTTTAAAATTAAAAAAACTATTGCTATTCAGAGTCTAAAATTGAGCTGCTGTAACGTAATTCGCGAGCGTTACGTCAGTTGATATTCACAATATTCCTAAAGACCGCAATGAAAACAAGGAAACTTTACGCACCATTGTTAAAAACATTGTCAAAATTATAGATCTGCTAATCAATGAGTCCGATGTTTACGATGCCTTCCGAATCAAAACTAAACTCGAAAAAACAAACCCCATTGTAATCCAGTTCACTACAACATTCACGAAGAATAGTCTAATCAAAATCAAAAGATCAGAACGTTCAAACAAAAACAATCAAAACAACAAGCTAAATAGTTCGCACATTCAGTTAGCCACGGCATCTCAGCCTCAGCCAATCTACATCGATGAATATCTGACTCCTGCAGCGAAAAAACTTCGCTACTTGGTATAACATTTCAAAACTGATAATAAGTAGGTACACGTTTCTGGAATTCGTATGGCAAAATTTACATTAAAGAAAAAGAAACATCTCGACTAATTCGTATTGACTGCGAGGAAGATCTACTTAAATTAAAGTCTGAATGTCTAGAATCTGTACTTACGGACTATATCTTTAATCCTTTTTTTGTATTCTTCTTAACAAAATTATTAAAAACATTTGTCCTTTACACTTCACAAATAAACTCTTTATCACTTTCATTACACAAACATTATACTTAACACTTGAGACAAATCACGCACAAAGGATTACAGTCAAAACAAAACTAACCTTAATTCAAAATTACTCAAATGTAAACAGAACGATAAGTACAAGTTATCAAGCGTCACTGTAGTTGCTTATTTCAACAACAATATTCTGATACACAATGTGTACTTTAACAACAGTTTATTAGCTTTATTGCGATCTTATTTTCTCAATATACCCTGCAATTAGAATTGTATCGTAGGTACCCTCGCATTTGATCTTTTCCGTACTGACTACTTTAAAGCAATTAATAGTTTATTCCTTAGTACTATAGACATTATTACATTCCACCGCATGAATGTGTATTTACAATGTACAAAATATTATTATAATGTTTTGTTATATCAACGGACTTTTACTTGGTCATTGCTGTTTTCGTTTATATTTCCATGCAGCACCAACATCAATAATATGATGTCACTATTCCCTATCATTCAAATTCAATAGTACCTACTAAGGACATAATCTCGGACTTAGATCGTATTTCCGTGGCATACCTACTCGACCACCTGCCATTTTGATAATTGCCAAAACTTAGTAACTGACTCTGATCTATCTTTAAAAGTTATATGCCAAAATATTAGAAGCATTACAGTAACATAACAGGTTTACTTACATTATTACAGAGTAGTAGGTACACTTAATAAAATATGCTTAGATCATTTATATTAAGGACTCGTCAGCCAGCATCTTTGTACGTTTGTGAATCCTCCATAACTGACCATGATGCGGTATTTCTCATACTTTAGTTTATGTAAACGCCAATTTAAAACTATTAAAATAGTTAAACGCCTAAATTACGAAAAAATAGACACTGAAATTAAACTATAATTAAATTATACTCAATGACGGATGTTAACTTGTAAAAAAGGGTTTTTTGGTATTAGTTAGCCTTTTCGTTATGGAAGACACTATTACTTACAGGACAGTGGCAGTAATCCAAACTAATATCTACCCTTAGAAAACTTCCCACTCGACATTCATATTGCCAATGACCGTGTCTTGAGAACAACAGTCAGTTTACTCAATTCGAAAAAAAGGCTCTTTGGAAATTCTATTAGAAATTACGTCACTTATAATATGAGACAAAATATGTTCCATGAGCCATAGGGCTCACGTTAAAACAGCAGACTGAACACTAAAAGACTTTCGTAATGGGAGCGTGTAGCGAAATCGCCACCTCAGACAATAACAACAGCGTCTTCAGACCCGGAGAGACTACATTAGTGACAGTGCAAACCTGAAGACAAGTGGCCCCGAACTAGAGGGAGGGTAACAGAAATATTGCGCTACGCCTGTAAACACAGTGGAGTAAAGAAGAATACGTAAATGTTTCGGTCACTGATGAGTCTCGATTTTCGCTATTTACTTCCGATGGAAGGCGCAGTGCATATATTCAAGCCTACTGCGCTGGAGGAGTCAAATACCACACAAATACCGTGGAGGCTCTGTACCACAGAGTAAAATAATATACCTATACAGGAGAAGAATGCCCTCTTGTGACTTTTTTTGTTAATAGAATTGACGCCATTTTGCGACACTAGCGGCATCTAGAAAACGTGTCCTTACACAGCCTGTATACCTACTATAGCAATATATAGGTAGTTAAGTGTTTTGAGTTGATTTGTGTTTTCATTGGAAAAGTTACAATATCGATAATGTACTATTTTTCTGTTCCTGTCGACATGATTTCTGTTTAAGGGTAAGAATTTTACAAATATACAAAGAAATAGTATTAAGGAACAAAATAATAGCACATTATTGATATAACATTTCCAATGATTAAACACAAAGTTTTTCAAAAATTAATATTCTTTAGACATCGTAAACTAGTCATAAAAAACTAGTAGTAATATGTATTGTATGTATGGTGTAATAATGAACTAAATATACAACAAAGTGGGACAACAAGAAATACGCGCACACGCATCAAGTAGTCAACACCAAGTCAACACTTTGTAAATGTCAAATCAAAAATGGCCTCCCTCTCCCTATTTTAGGGCAGATTTCATTATAACCATTAAAAAGTTTGTTCTTAAATTGATATAAATTTTTATCTACTTAACTCTACAATATAACGATAATTTTCTGATTAATAATTGTGTAATCCATGACTTTTCAGTTTAATTTTTATAATAAAATGCTATTTGAGTGCCATCTATCGACACTTTCATCAAACTTTGACGGAAATTAAACATAGGCGGCGCCACTTTCTTTTGAAAATGCGACTGTAGGCAACTGTCCTCCGCCTGCTCTGTACACGTATGGGCTGGCACCTCTTTAGAATTATGCACAGAGCTAATAGCCATAGAAAAATTTAAAGGTATGGTGCCAAGTTTTGACAGCCGGTGTACAAACAATTATTTTGCCCGACTACAGCGCCGCCGTGTGCCTCTGTCTAGTGGTAATTTGTTGGACTAAAAACGGGAAAATTACCAGTTCTAATCATGGAAGTGTATTGAAAAATATATTTTTAACCGTGAACATTCCAATAATCTTACTGCTTTCTCATCTTGTTTTGCTAGCTAGGGTTTTCTTTTTCTGTCTTGTGTTGTGAATTTTATTACAAAAAGCATTATCATTCATTTTAACCATTACAAACGTGTGATTGATATGCTCCATGTTCCTTGTCAATGTGATTTTCTGTCATTATATTTTGATTCGTTTAGCTCTGCACTATACACATCCTTACTAATATTATGAAAGCGAAAGTGAGTTTGTTCGTTACGTCTTTAATGATTTTAATGAATTTTGTTACAGAGATAGTTGAGACCCTGGAAACGGACATAAGCCAATTTGAACGAGAGAAGAAAAATAAACTTTGCTATTACAATAAATAAGGCGCAAGGGCAAAAACTACAGGTAGAAGATGCAGGTACCTTCTACCTGTAGTTTTTGCCCTTGCGCCTTATTTATTCAGGAAAGGGGAACTGTGCTACCCCCAATTTTACGCGAGCGAAGCTGCGGGCAAAAGCTAGTTAACAGTTTATATATTATGTAATTTTCAAAGCTTGAATAATAATAATTAACCTCTGGGCCTACATTATTTTCTTCAAGGGTCTCCGAGACGGTCAAAGGGCTCGGATTCTACCCGTTTTTAAAAGCTAGGTGGCAAGCTAGCGCTATTTTACTGATCTTTTACTGGGAATTAAATATTTTAATTGATTGAAGCCCGTATCTATCTGAATTTCACTACCAACAGCAGTGACTAGACAGCTAATATCAAAATCGGATTGAATTGTTTGCATTTTTCGGCCCACGGTTTTAAGAGGATTTTTCGATTCAATCGAAAGGCTGTGAATAGTTTCTAAGCAGGTAATTAGACTGAAAATGGCAGTACGTAGGAGCTATTAAATTCAAAACTTACGCACACATGACTTAATTAATAAATATATGCTTGAACACCATCAACTTTTCTCGTCTTCATTGAATGTCAAACAAAAAGTTGGTTATTCTATCAAGACTTGTTAATAGCGCCCGTGAGCAACTTGGTAGTAATAAAATATTTGGAAAAAATATTTATAATTTGAGAAAAGGTAACGAAATAATAAAGAGAATGAGCTTAGGGTCTACTCAAGCTGGCTTAGTTTGAAATCATTGACTATGGAATTATTAAGTACTGGTCCAACTCTCATACCGTGATGGAACCTGACGTACTGTCAAATTGCCAAAGTCAATAAGCATAATGTCATTTTGCTATCAATATCATTATTCCGTGAAAATTTTACGCAGTCAGATGTTCTGCAAGGAAGATCATCAAAAATATTTCAAAATCCAAATCACAATTTTATTGTTGATTGATACGAAATGTTGTGTGTAAAATTAAGACAATAGATACCTACTTAACAGAGTGACTGTTCCATCAGTAATGATGAATTCAGTAAATGTGTTTAAAAAAACATTTCTGATGGCTATAATTTTGTGTGCTATGGTTTTTGTTGTCTTCTGGGCAAACTTGGGAATAGTAAGGTAATGTATTAAATTTAACCATCGCTAATAGTCTATATTTATTCACTATTTAAGAAAATGACAACATATTACCCTGTATAATTTTTTAATACTGAAATGATTCGATATATAATTAAAACAGCCTTGCAGTTCGTATGCCACAACATCCATAGATATATAATTAAAAAGGTAACACAAGTAAAGTAATAGCATTGTAGGTATCTATTTAGCTAATAGGACAATATTTTTTTGTACTATGCTAAACACCAGTAAAGTATTCATGTGCTAGTTATATTATCATTAAAATAACAATTGGCTGCATTAAGCATGCAACATTCTGAAATAAATCAGATATTTCCATTTTTTGTTAACAGGATAAATAGACAATGTCAGGAGTGTCCCTACCAATAAATCAGACTAAATAAGTCCAAGACATTCCAAGGAAAGAGTTTTATTTTCTGTGAAAACCTTTTTTTTTGTCTATCCTGGACCAGTTTCACATTACAACCAAAGACCACCACTGAGTTCACTCACAGTCAACAGTTTTTCATCTTATGACTGTGTAGGTGACTGTCAGTGCTGCAGTACATTCTGTCCACCCTCACAGTATGTAGCGATCTTGATAGCTTGGTTGATTGCCTAAATCCTGAAGGGGCAGATAGTTGTGCTTGATAAGTAGGAAGATACTCCTGTGTCAGAGCACTAATTGTTTTTACACCCTGATGATTGCTAGTGGTATTGTAATACTTTATTTTCAAGAGTTTTCTTAGACACTTGATCAAGTCACTTTCACCTATGATTAAGTGTAGGTGTTTCAAGATTATAAAAACAAGTTCTAGTTGTTGAAGGGATGTGAGCAACTCATACTAGTCTGATTCAAAATATACACATTTTTTTTTCTTAAATGATATTACAATAACATGAAATATTTTTGAGCTTGTGGGTTTGTAAATCATTACTTTCTATTTGTTACTGAAAGTTCACTACAAACAAGAAACATGGGAATTTTCAGATATTAGCTTATGAGGAATGTAATTTATTTATTTTGTTAACGCCACTATTTCAACTGCTCAGTATAAATAAAGTTAACCCGTCGCACGATTGTTTACAAAAATGTAGGGTAACAATGTATGAAAGTTTGCACCCGTGTGCAAACTTTGTCGCGCGAAGGCTTAAAAGCAAGATGACCTACAATTTAAAGAATAACTAAATAGAATTTAATATTTCTTTTACAATAAATTAATTGTACTTTATTGCAACATACTTCATTAACATTTTTACAACTACTGTTTGTATTTCTTCTAACCATTGTTTTGCTATTTATGAATAGTAGTAAAATAGTATAGTGTAGTATAATAGTATAGTCAACCAAAGGTAATAATCTACTCAGTCAGTTCTTTTGAACACCAGTGTTCTGCTCAGTTTTACGCAAGACAAATAAAACCCTCAGTCTCAATTATTTTATTATTTTTTTTTCAAACTATGTAATGTCTAGTATGATGAAAATGCCTTGCAAATGTGAATACAGGTAATCCAAGAAGATTAATTATAAAGTATTTGATGGAATAAATATTAAAATTATAAGGCGGGCATCAAATGTAAATTAGTACATCCATTATTTACCTTTCGTAACTAATCTTCTCATTTTATTTTTAATGCTTGCTTGAATCTATAGAGAGCTTACAGTTTGAAAGTGACTTTCGGGCTTACTTCAGCCACATACTTATTCCAGCTGAAACAGTCGTCAATGTATAAATTTAAGTCTTTTACGTGAGGTGAGAAAGAAATGATTGAATTCTCATACATCAGTGGTGCTAGTTGATTAGTGTTCACATTTCTTAAATAGTACGAGCTACCAATGAGGATGGCCTGACATTTCTCGACGTTAACAGAAACCCCAAATTTGCCAAACGGAGATCAGCATTTAAGGGATTAAATGCATTCATCAAGGTTCGCAATATCTGATTGAGCGTATAGTTGCAAGTCATCAGCGTACAGATGGTAAGAACATTTGAGGATAGCAGTAATGGAGTTAATAAATAAAGAAAATAAGAGAGGAGAGAGTATACCGCATTGTGGAACACCAGTCATCAGGTCGCACCAGTCAGAATAATCCTAATCAACACGCACCGCCTGCTGGCGACCACGAAGATAAGAAGAAAACCAATTATGTGACAAAGAAGACACCCCAATTTTGAGATAGTATAGTCAGGAGAATGTCGTGATCAACGGTATTCAAAGCATTGGAAAAATCTATTAAAACCAATACCGTTAACTTCGAATTCTCCAAGCTATCTCTAATACCTTCTGTCACTTTAAGCAAAGCTGTGGCTGTGCTGTGGCCAGGCCAAAAACCGGATTGGGAACTGGACAAGAGAATATTCTTAAAAACGAAAGAGGATAATTGTTTAAGGGCAACTACTTCTAGGATCTTAGACAAGAAAGTGAGAATGGAGATGGGTCTAAAGTGATTAGCCAGACTAGGATTAGAATTTTTAGGAAGAGGGAAATTGCAGGAAACATTGCAGAGATGAATTGATGATGTGTGTAATAACTGGGATTAAATTTTCAATCATAAAAGATAACATAGTACGACTGACCCCATCGCAGTTGCGCCCGCGCCTGGCTTGCGCTATTCGAGCCAGGGTTGGTATCCGGAGGAACAACATGATCCAGAGACTTGCCATGCTCCGTTCCCAGCGTGATTACTTCCTCAGCAGTGAAAACCCGACGACGTTTGCCCTGAGAAAGCTTGATATAAATGTTTCCGTCCATAGTCCATACATCAGTAAGACTGAACAACTTACAAGCTGTTGTAAAAGCAGACTGCCGCTGACGAGTTACTCAGACACCACATAGGAGGATCTCTTTAGTTTGGTCTTGGTTTTCCAGATCTATCCTTTAATAGCAGAGCCCATGAACCGAAGCAGTACAGGTCTATAATGATCTTCTGAAGCTATGCCCAACCTGTGACATACTGTTAATGAAAAGTGCGTAATGCCGAATGGATGCTAGTTAGTTTCTCGCCAGGCATCTCAGGCACAACAGGCAGCAAAAAAAAAATCCTGTGACGCATCTCAATGACGTCAACACTCGATAGTAGATTTAAACAGCTTTCAAGTAACGGTGAAGACAAACGAAATTGAGAAAAAAGAATACATTTTCCTAATAGAATAAAACGGGCCTTGAACTAGTAAAATTTAACCTATTTCTTACAATTAAATCTTTAAAAGGCACTTTTGAATGTAGAAATAAATTTCATTCT
This sequence comes from Ochropleura plecta, assembly GCA_905475445.1. NCBI lineage: Eukaryota > Metazoa > Arthropoda > Insecta > Lepidoptera > Noctuidae > Ochropleura > Ochropleura plecta. The sequence goes on along the minus strand of FR997721.1, from coordinate 6,063,397 downwards.
TCTTTTTTCTGATGTGTTTGACTCCGAAACTAAGGATCTTATTTTCTTTTGATTTTGACATTTTTATTATTATTTTTCATGTGTTGTGAAAATATGAACTGGTTATCTTGAATGGCTTAAAAGATACAATCCTGTGGTAGAAGCGGAACCTGAAAAGATAAGGTAAAATAATAATTAAATTTAACGATTGTATGCACCATTTATAAATTTTGTCAGTGTTGTCAGTCACTTTAACCTATGATTGATGTAGTGCGCGCCACGTAACTAAAACCTGCGCCGTGATCTGATTTTAAGGCTGAATTGACGTAAAGCAAACACAATAATATACTTAATATGTCAACTTAAGCTATTTTTTTTTTACAAAATATTATGTTGTTTAGCATAAACACATATTATATTGTTACGAGCTGGGTATGCGATTAATTGAAACACTACCAAGCGTTAGTTGGTATTCATTGGTAGTACCAATGAATACCAACTAACGCTTTTATTAATCACAAAACACTAATAGGAAATCACTATCCACTAATATTATAAATGCGAAAGTGAGTATGGATGTATGTTTGATCCTCTTTCACGACAAACTACTGAACGGATCTTGATGAAATTTGTCACAGAGGTAGATTATAGGTACTTTGGAATAACATATAGGATACTTTTTTTTCGATCACCACACGGGTGAAGCGGCGGGCGCCAGCTAGTTAACTATTTATGTTCACTTCGATTCGCTTTATTGTGTAACCAAAATCAGACGGAATACGCCTGTTTTGTTTTTTTTTTGTGTATGGCATTTCGAAGGTTATCATATGAGGCTGTAGGCTGCTTAAACGGGAAAGCCTGTGGGTGCCTTGATCGTAAGGCCTCCAGCTAGGCCAAAAATTTAGAACTAAGCGATTAAACGCTAAGGGCACTCCCTGTGACTCCTGTGAGGTACAAGCTTCGGCTTAGTTCGTCGGTGTGGAAGGACAGCAAATGGATAGGCTGGATCTGAACAATATCATTATTTACGGACTGGTTTAAAACTACTGGCACACCATTGCGGGCTGCTTCTAGCAAGGGTCGCGTGGGACAAGGACCGCGACGTCGTCTCGGGCCGTGATGACGGGCGAAATGAAGGCGGTTTGCATCTGAGTTTCTTAAGTGTTCCTTAAGGCTATTCTGGAGGAGGGTGATTGCGTCTTCGGGAGTGACGATAGTATGCCTAGGAAAGAGATGTTGCCAGGTCCCTAGGGCTCGTATTGGGTAGTTGGTGATATAAGGGGATTGCGGTGTGTTATGGCAGGGTTAAACGCCTGGAAAATAGTTTCATAAATTGAAGGACGCTGGGTATTTTTAAGTATGAGTGTAGACTGTAAATACGGACTGTTAAACTGAGATTCCGTGGTTTTGCGTAAAAATAGGTTCTGGGAATGCTCCCGCAAACACTGTGGTTATTTGTTATGCTGAAAAATCATTCAGAGAACGTTTCAATAACGTTCCACAATTTTTTGGAGCCTTCTTTACAGTTACATTGTAGAACATCCTAGGATTGTGCCTAAGTTCCATATTTGAACAATCCACACTTGAGCGTTAGGTATATAAAATATTTTCGCGAATCAGTCGTCGACGATGTAGGTAATAATTGTTGATATACTGTAACATACCTAAACATATCAAGTATATCTTTGTATTGTTTTTGTCTTCACTTGCTTGGGTCTAGTTACGTGGCGCCAGGGGTTTACCCCTGCAATGGACTGAATGTAGTGTATGTTGGCTGCAAAAAATCATAATTAATACAGAAATAAAATCGTATGAAGTGAACGCCATCTAGTTCATTTTCGAAAACTTGAACTCTAACGTTCACAGGAAAATAGACACTAAAGTATCTATTCAATTTTGCGAGTAAGTGTCAATTCGTTCTGATTAAGCCACAGAAAACCATCGAAGAGCTATTAAACCGCTCGATTACTTATGTGATCGATAAATATTTAATCGAATAGACACGTGGACTTGCTTCAATGCCACGGGCAAATAATCATTTTTATGAAAAAATACATATTATTATTTACCCATCGATTTTATTTAAAAAAAATAAATCAATAGGATTTGTCTTATGGTGAAAGAGTTCAAATAGTTTACTGCCAATAAATTTTAAATGTTTAAATAATTGTCGGGGAGCGGGGCAACAATCTCGTGGGTTATAGTGTATGCTAACGCTAGTAGCGTTAGCACAGCAATAACATATGCCATGGGCCAATTTCCAGGTCGGACATTGTTATTGCGGTTTTCATAAGTTCACTTAGTAGCAGCTCGGGATCTAGATTTGTCCGGTTGATGGCAACAGGCTCGCTCCTATTACGTGGGATTATGCGTATAGTTGCGCACACGCCACCTAGGTAGATATACCTGCCAGTTACACGGTGCTTAAACCTAACCCTCGTACTGCATCAACTAGTATAACTCAACAAATGGACAGAGTATCGATTTGAGATGAACTAGGTCACATTTGTCGCGCTGCGCTGTTATGCATCGCAGTTAAGGTGTTTATTATAATATATACAGCGCCTAAAAACAACCTAAACTGAATGTTGTTACGGGTAATTTAGGTCTTAATAAATACTTAAGTTGACTGACGTATTTATTTACTTTATGAATAAATACTATGTCGGTAAAAACAACTTCGCAAAGCTTTTGTCTGTTTTGCTTAAAAGATAGGACATACACTTTTTGGAATGTTGTAAGAAGAAAATTCAGCCTCATACTATTAACAGGTCGATTTAATTTAACATGTCTTGTTAAACCAAGTTGATTAGATTATGAGACCTGTGAGTTAAAAACTAACCAAATATTCTAAATGTAATAAGTCTGCTAAATATATAACAGAATTTTAAATTTATTTACTAACCAAAATGAAAAATCGAAAACTTGGAATTGTGTTCCTGTTTAGTTAGTAGATATCATCTTGCCTAGATGATGCTTTTGGATGAAGCTAACTTACTTTTAGATTTTTTGGATGCATCTAGATGCAAAGTAAAGACAGAGTAAGTTCCAAAGTAAGTTTTTTTTTGTATCTAATTAAGCTAGGTAAAAAAAAAAAAACTATTTTGGACAGGCAATACTTTGAACGGCGGTAGAGGGTTAAAAGAAGGTTCGGATATTTTATTATGACTTTTATCATGTTTCTTGTGATTAAATCTGACACAAAAATAAAAATAAATAATGACGTACTTTCGTACGTACGTGTTCGACTACCACACTAAGGTTTCTCTTACCACTCATTCTGACTTTATTATTTATTTTTTTTTAATTTTCATGATCTCTGAAAATATCCACTGGCTATATTTTATGGTTTTAACCATAATAGTCCAGCGACAGAAGGTCAACCTACAGTGACAAGGTAAAAAGTAAATCATCGTTACAGATTATTTTATTCATATTAAAATCACCTTTAGATACCTACAGTTAGGTCTGAAAACTTCATCACTCAAGTTAGTAGATAATATTGTTGGTTGATTTACGTATCTACATTCATATTAAACCTTCAGTATATTCTAGATAACCACATTACCATATTCTTATTTAGATCCCATAACAGGTACCTACGTGTGTATAATAATATATCGAAACTTCTTAAGTAACTCCTCAAAAGACTAGTAGGTAATCTTACGCACAGACTTACTGTGTCTTGTGATTTTAATATAAAGTACCAATGGTGAATCTGCAAAAGACGAAGTCAAAATAACGGCTAGTATGTTGATTGGTCTGAAGAATACCCACAACATTATGATACACGCTGTATAAGACTAGGAAAATGATGATGTGCAAATTGTAAAGACACTTTGTACCTTTTGCAACATAGTACTTGTATTCCAGGAGCATCGACTACGTATTTGAATTATGGAATAAATTTCGTTGTTGTCAAACATTTCAAAAGATTAAAATAGAAATGCCCATTCTTCTTTAAACAAACTACCTTTGCGAATGGGAAAACATAAGTAAATCGTTTTTCTTTAAAATGCCATTTAATAGTTTAGCTGAAGTTAATTAACTTCTTCTTCGAATGTGCGAAAAACAAGAGATGTCACAATTCAACGGTAGCGTCTCATGTAACGCTCTTCCCGGTGGGTGGGTCTCTACTTTTTACTCATAATTTGCTGGTTGTAGGTATCCTATACCCAAACCGCAAGCATGTGGTTGCAGTGAATATCACATTAATGTTAATTTTAAAATAAAAGACAATTTTACTAACGTGTTACTCCTCAGGTGTGTGTATAATTTGGCGCATTATAGCTCTATACCATGACGATTTGTAAAATATAGGAACGGAGCATTAATCGGAACTAACGCCGCCATCTTGTTTTTTCAATACCATATCCACAGACAACAGGTATTGAAAAATGGTGTCTGTAAAAAGCGCCTTCTGTCAATATCATTTATATGCCAACAGAAACTTGCAGCACTGCAGATATATTTTTTAAGTTATTTCATGTGGTTTTTCTTTTTCAATAGCTCTGTGGAGATGCCAAGTATAACGCTGAAAGTAAAGAACAAATTGTGCTACATGAACTTTAAGGATAAGAGGAGCAATGTGAATAAGACGACTGATTTGAAGATGATATATTTCGTGACGCCTACGTACCCGCGGCCGGAACAAGCGCCGGAGTTAACGAGGCTGGCGCACACACTGATGCACGTGCCCCGCCTACACTGGATCATAGCTGATGATAACCCGGGCTGCACAGATGTAGTTTATGATATACTTAGGTAAGAAGACGGTTAGAATACTTACTGTTTGTTAAGTGGCTTAGATGTGGGTACACTGAACTTATTGCTGATTTTCTTTAGTTGTGCGTGTTCGAGTGTGAACGTGGACGAAGAGAAAAGAAGTGTGTTAGGATCGAACCAGTTGAAGTTCTGTATATTCTTCCTGGGAATAAAAATATGAGTTTATATACACATGGCGACACATCGAGCTATACATTTCTAGTATAACATGGCCTCGCATTGTGTTTTTATAGTTTCGTGCCTCAAAAGGAAAAAACTGAACTCTTATTATGGATCACTTTGTTGTCCGTCTGCCTGTCTGTCTGTATCGAGTTGAAATTAACTAATTAAAACCATACACTCAAGTCTATAGACCCTTTGTGCTGTGAAAAAATCAACCCTCTAAAGTCTAAGTCTACGCAGGCAAAAGATAATGGCTGTTAATTAAATCAAATCAAAATCCTTATTTCAAACCAAGCGATCCATATAGAGTTAGTATGAACTTATCCTAGGTTAGTAAACTCAATAATTAAAAAAGCAAACAATATGTTCACAAAAACAAAACATATTAATTGGCTATTGGCATATTAGTCAACACCATTATGTCGCAAGTTTGTACGGAACTCTCGGTGCGCGAGACCGACTCGCACTTTGCCGGTTTTATAAATTAATTGCTCGTACAATGAGATATCCGCATAAATATTTTTTTTTTAAAGTTTGTTTATTCGCCGTGCGTATTTTTGAATGTAGTGTATTATTATTATTGAATTAGCCTCTTGCGTATACGTTTGAAATCCCACTGGTAAAGTAAATGTCCTAATCAAGGTCATGGACTTTCCGATACATAACCGTTGAGCAGCGACGCGTGTAAATGTAACAGTTACGTATTTCAAATATATTTTTCTCAAGAGATTAAATTCAAGTGGTCAATGCAAGAAGATAATATGGGCGGATAGCGGGGTTTTCCATGACAACCATGAGATGTTTCTTTTAAGATTAGATTAGATTGCACGTGAACCAATGTAACAAACAATCGCTAATCCCGCCGACAAACTGTTACGCTGTTTGGTGGGTTTAATTAATCTTACTATATATATTATATAATATTATAAATGCGAATATTTGTGAGGATATATGGATGTTGGTTACTCTTTCACGTCAAAACGGCTGAACAGATCTTTATGAAATTTGGCACAGAGGTAGATTATAGTCCGAAATAACACATTTTTTTTCGATCATCACGGGGCGAAGCTGCGGGCGCCAGTTAGTGTGCAATAATTTTGGTACAAAATAATAGAAATATTTAAAAAAAATAAAAATAGTTTGGGGTGAAATCCGCGAAAGTTCATTTTTCACAATGTCAAGTTTCTATGATGAAGGTTTTTAACTTCTTGCATCTGTGATTCAGGGATTTTCTATCTACTTGATTACTTAACTTAAAAAACAATTGACAGACATTTGTCAAAAAAATAAATTAAAACACTCACGTTTTGGAACACTCTTGTCATGCAGTCCCTCAACTACTAGCAGATGTTCTCTCAGATTAAGTGTCATGGAGAGTCAGGTCCCAACTGGGAAGTCTTTGTAATGGGTAGGTAACTCATTGTAGGCTATGCAGGTTAAGGATATTTTGTCTCTTTAGGATTTTGGAGAGGCTTCTGTTTTATTGGTTGATAATATCGTTATTACCTACCTGCATAAACTTATGTCTCATTCTAGGCGCTCGGGTTTACCCTACACGCACATATCAAGCCCAAAGCCATACGCCTACAAAGAGAGTAATTTCCCTAGAGGTGTCGCAAACAGACGTGCTTCGCTGACTTGGCTTAGAGAGAACGTACACGAAGGAGTCTTGTATTTCGGCGATGATGACAACACTGTTGATCTCCAACTCTTCGATGAAATACGGAATACGAAGAAGGTGTCCATGTTTCCAGTAGGCCTCATTGGAAGCTATGGAGTGTCCACACCGATCGTCAAAGACGGAAAGGTATGCTAATTTTATTAAACTGTTTTTTTTTATCTGTGGTCGCGAATTAGTTGCCAAATGTGTCAACAAATAGATTCTAACTAAATACCCTCGTGAAAAGTTTCGTTTACTTACATCTTCTAACATTGTCTGACCTTTTTAAAAGTACCCGTTATTCTGGAAGGCTATAGGATGTTATATATATCATCATGCTGCAACCCTAAAGAGATGAGCAACGGGAAGCTCTGCTTACGTTTATACTATATAATATTAAAAAGAGAATAGATTTATTTTTATTGATCGCTTGTACCGAATACGCTCCTAAACTACTGGACCGATATTTATCAATATTTTCGTCAATAGAAATCTAAATCAGGAAGTAGCATAGGTTATATTATAATATAATCAGTTGCCTATGGGTAAAAATTAAATGTTTTACCCATGAGCAACTGTACGTTGGTTGGGCTATCACGAGTCGGAACTCCTGAGCATCAATTTATTTTACTGCCACACAAAACAAAATACAAGGGGAAGCTCTGAGGCGCAAAATTTTAGATAGTTCTATTTTTTTTTTTACCATACTCAACTAACAAAGTCTACGCAGACAAAGTCACGGGCACAGCTACATAATTTATAAAGATATTGTGTGAATTTTCCAAAGTATAACAATAATTGTCCCGAGTTATTCTGGCGTGCGCTGCAAAACCTATTAGTAAACAAATAGTGGATTGTTAATATATCGAAACCTGTGCGAATATACGCGGACGAAGTCGCGGGCAAAAGCTAGTAATATAGATATTTTAGTTAATTTATTCAAAGAAACTGGCAATCGTTAAGTTCTAATTTACAATCCATGGGTCGAGCCAGGTTTTTAAGTGGTGTTTTGCTTACTATTCAGGAAAAAAATATTAAAATATTCGATAGTCTTGACTTTTACCCTTGCAATAAAGTAATTTGTACGTCTATAGGTTTCTTAGATTTAAAGATATTAGAATTTCATTGAACAGGGTGCGTTCAATGAAGATCAGCCGAATATAACACAAGATGGTTGCTTTTCGCGGGTTAAACACTATATTACTTTGAACAAACCTAATGCCCTGCTTATGAAATTCCAGGTGGTGGCCTTCTTCGACTCCTGGCCGGGCTCTCGAACATTCCCAGTGGACATGGCTGGCTTCGCTGTCAACATTGAGTACCTCAAGCCCTCCGCCTCCATGCCCTACATCGCGGGACACGAAGAAGACAGGTTCCTAGTCAGCTTAGGGTTAAAACTAGAGGACATAGAGCCTCTTGCCGACAATTGCTCAAAAGTACTAGTCTGGCATACGAAAACTGCGAAACATAAGAAGCCATCTCTAAAAATTAATCTAGAGAAATTCGATAAGTTCCCTAAATACGGTAACTTTGTCAGTTTACTTAAAGAAACTTCTCGATTAGGCATGGCTTACGTGAGCTCGCATAATGGATCAAAGACTTATGTAATACGAAATCGTACGCAATATGAAACCTCAGGTGGTCTACAATAGTAAACTATCCTGAGGGAAATCCGTTGGCATACCGTTTAAGCTCGGTGTAGACGAGAGATTTTTTGGCTGCATCGTGGGTGTACGTACGTATCTCTGATCGGCCAAAGTGCCACGTCTGCACTGGCCTAAAATACCGTTTAGCACGTAATTTTTTAATTAGGTCTCAAATACGTGATTTTAATCTTAATATGTTGGATACATTAACCAAATTGCAAAAATAAGTACCTAGGTACCGTAGCAGTTAAGAAAACAATAATGTTATCTACTTGTTCAGGTTAAACTATACGCCACAAACATTTTTAGATAATGAGTAGAAAACAAATTAAGACATTAGTGCCCTTTGACTCTTAACTGATTATTTAAATAACATGCGAGTAAAAAACCCTTATTTAGTTATTATTAAGTCATAGTAGTAATTTATTTCATGGTCTCATATTGATAAACGCGACAGTTATAATACCACGCGCTCTTAGATAGTTTGAGTCTTATTTTATATGATATTGGGATTTTCCATAAGAAATTAACGTGCCAGGTAATCTAGGTAGCCGTGTAGACGACGCATTCGTGTCCCACGCGCGCCTCAAAATTATTTCAGCATAGCAGTGGGGACTGCCAAGGCCTCTGCCTGCTAGTGTTGCGGATTGTTCGAAAGAGATACCGCGACCCCGGAACACAAAGGGCAGAAGAAGAAACATGGATGGGTTGTAGTCAGTAAAAGTCTGACACTTCTTTCCGCTCCGCCGAGAGCGGTAGAAAAGAAAACATAGTCTAGGTTTGTGTCCGGTCCCTATGTCAGTAGAACACAAGACTTAGACATAATTAGTGATATGTAGGAGTGGGCTACTACAGGTTCATCTCTGCTTAACCCACCGGAGATAACTAGCGCGATGTTAAGAGTTTAAGCTGTGCAACCAGCCAGATACACGGAAAAGACAACTCAAAGTAATTATGATAAGATATAATTGTTTGCCTGATAAATAAACAATAGTAACCCAGGAATTGATTTCAACTTGAATGGGAAATAGCAATTTTCTATATTATCCATTTATCTACCTGTTTGTTTATATTTAGGTACATTTGTACACTAGTGTCATTATTTTTCACGTAATATACATGTGGCCCAATGTTTGTGTAACTTCAGTTAACTAAACAAACATTTAGCCTGTGTATTGATCTGTTAGCGGTGCAGTTAAACTTAACCTTCAAGGTCAGGTTATTGTCGTAACCTAGTTCTCGCGTTTACCTACAGGTATGTCCGGCTACCAAACACATTTATAATTCAATTTATTTGTTTATCACTAGCGGCCGCGCTCTAGTTAAAAAGTAAAATATAACCTTCGATTTCTTACTGCAGTATATAATCGCCATTGATAAAACAAAAGTACTGAAAAAAAAACTTAATAACAAATCAAAAATTGAATTTATTGAGGCCATAGACTACATCCCCAATTTGGCAACATTCCAAAAATTTCAACAGCAGCTGTTACAAAAAGCTTTTAAAGTTAAACTTAGCACACATTCCAAATTCCAACATTTAATTCCAAAAGTAAAACTGTATTGTTTTATTTATCAGCTGATCAATTTGTATGAGACGGGCGCGCGCACCGAGTGTTCCGTAAAAACTTGGGACATAAACGGCCATATGTTTTGACTGCGTAGATTTCTAGGGTTGATTTGTTAAAAGCTTCAAAGGACCACAGACTTGGGTACCTATATCGTTTTTATTTCAATTGGGTAGTTGACACCATTAACCAATAATTTAAAGACACAATTTCTCTGACTCTCTCTCTAGACCTGAGAACTCCATTCATTTCAAAATAACTTTAAAATTCGATTTCTAGTTGCTTTTAAATTAATAAATAGTTGCGTCATTGACTTGACAACTTAGTGACGTCATCGGTTGCGAATCTCATACAAAATCTATGGGTGAATCGCGTTTTGACAGCTCATAAAAAGTATGTCAATTGATTGGTGGTGTCAACTACCCTATTCGATGCCACCGAGACAAAGGGTCTTGACAGACATACAAACGGTTATCAGAGTGGTCCTATGAGTGTTTCGTTTTTCTTTTTTGACATACGGGGAACCCTTAAAAATAGCTATAAATTTTAACCGCATCGGAATAGCAGGTTTTTTTCGGAAACAGCTTCTTTTGAAATAAACGAAAACATTTATTTATGTGGGGTTCCAGTATTGATAAATGTTTATTTATGTAGGTTTTCACAAACACTTTTACACGTCTTTTTTTAAAACAAGATAAGGCCGGGGTTTCGTACCCGACTACTCTGAGAAGAAACAGCCGAAACAAACTCAGAAGTCATAGTCTCTTTTAAGGTCCAGACAAAAAATCTTGGTCAACTTACATGAGGACGCATAGTCTATGCAGATAGTGTCTGAAATGTTCTTTTTAAGAAAGCACCACACAGATTCAGTGGACCTGTCCAGTCAGTGCAAGCATTTGTCAGTTATCGTGTAGCTAACTCATAACCCAAGGAGTTCAACGACACGACGAACAATACCAAAAAAGGACATTTGGAACGATGTACGATGTGGTAACTCTTTTCACATCGGTGTCACCTTCTAACCTGTAGAAATGTTATATTAACAATTAATAACTACACAAAACTGCAATTATGGGTCTTACTTAGATCACGAACGCTTTCCTACCGTTTTTTAACTTTAACACATACTTACTTATATAGAGAGAAGTCATAAGACGTCAACTGCTACGATCCTTGCCTTTTGTCTCAGTTCAAACATGATTATAAGGACATAAATATTCTTCATCTATATAAAATTTGTCTGAACATTTTAATTGTGAATTCACTAGACATACGAATAGCTAATAAAACATTTAGTTTCGACTTAAACATTGATCTCAAGACCTCGCAAACTGTGAAATTGTAAAAAAATGCCTAATAATATAAGATCAAGTTGTATCCTTTAATTATACATTAATTAAGTGCAGCTGATATTCCAAGGATGTGTTTTAAAATATATACAGGGTGGACAATACGACAATCAAAAATAATACCAAACTGGTAAAACTAGGTCATAGAAATATTTCCAAACAATCAAATATATCCTTAAAGCAAAATTTTATAGAAATCAAACAATTTAAGTAGCATAACCGTTAACGAAATTGAACAAAGTTTATAAATGTTGGTTTATCTACCTTAAGTATCATTTGCCCTAATTCGTATCTAGAAATGTCAACGCCACCTTGTATATTACAAAGAAAATCATTTTAAGGAAAATAAATGATATGCTTGGAGAAAAAAAACCACCGAGAAAAGAGTAAAATGGACGCTATTTATAATTTTATTATTTTTCTATTCTTTTTATTCATAAAATGTGTATGAGTCTATCCTGACATGGAGTTAATACAGATATTTTCTTAGTATTCATAACTGCTACGGTTTTTAGTCAAAATTACGTAATATAAAATATATGTATTTTAAATATTATATTAGTGTTATAAATTTTTTTGTCGGTGAGATCGTGTAAATAGATCGATATATATACATATATCTAAAGGTTTATTTTTCAGAATAAGTACATTTATCATAAACTGTGTGGATAAGCTAATAATTCTATTAAGTATTAGTACAACCAATGTCGATAGGTAAAATATCTCGGGACAGATTTGTGTTAGGTATATGACCAAACATATCCAGCAGCCGTTTGACGTATTTAGGCACCTATTTTACCGCCGACAATTGGCGAGTAGATTTAGCAAGAACGAGTAAAAACGATGGGTAGTCTCGGGTAGTTGACACCATTCTAAGACGTGCTTTCTGTATATTAAACTATGTAACTCTAAGCAAAAATGTATGGTTTTTAAAAAAATCATTGCCCCACACTAGGAATTTCTCCTGTATCGTGGGTGCGTTTACAAACATTTAAATTCACATACACAAACACCCAGACCCGAAACAACTACCCGTAGGTCATACAAATATTTGTTCCGAACGGGAATCGAACCCGCGACACGCAGTGCAACAGTCGATTGCTCAGCCACTGCGCCAACCGTGCCGTCAAGATTGCTGGAAAATGTTAATTTTTTGGTTGAAAAATTATGTTTTTCCGTAGAATTTTATGTTAACTCGAAGGTTCCCAGATATGGTTTAGAAAAAAAAAAATCGGATTGGGAGAACTCTTGCCTTTCAGTTTGGTTAAGGGAGATTGAGGTAGTTTTAAAACAAATAAATACACTTAGAAAATTAAACTAACAAAAAACTATAAAAGGGCATAAACTCGTCCTCAACGCTGTCAGCTGGTAATGTACCCAAGAGACTAGCCATGCCATTGCCTCGTTGTATGGCGACAAACATACACCTAAGTCAATGATGGCATGGTTGGCGCAGTGACTGAGCGATATACTGCTGCGCTGCGTGTTGCGGGCTCAATCCCCGCACGGAACAAATATTTGTATGACCTACAAATAATTGTTTCGGGTCTGGCTGTTTGCGTAAGTGAGTTTAAATGTTTGTCAACGCACCCACGATACAGGAGACATTCCTAGTGTTAACGAACGTTTTTTTTTTAGAAAAAAAAATGAGTTTAAATTTGGAGAACTTGCGTTTTGACAGTTCTTATTCGATTGGTGGTGTCAACTAACCTATGGTTTGACAGAGTAATCGCTGGTGGTGTTGGTTACCAGTGAGGTTCTTATATTCAACTCTCATAAAAGCCTTTGCTAGCTAGTCACTATCTGGTCGTTGGTAGGATAAGTGTCTTTAATGGAAAAATATAAATACATAGCATAGTAAATTCACTTCTACACGGTTTAGTAGTTCAGTCGGTTCTAACAAAATAATTTGAGCAAAATAATAAACGTTGATAAAATAAGTAATATAATAACAACATGTTACAGAAAAACTATCCGATCCATGAGGGTTGTTATTGTGTATCGAGATAAGAATCTATTTATTTTATCCTTTTTGGATACGTGGTAAAAAAACGATACAAAATTAATAAAGCTTACTAAAAGGAAAAAACGCTGGCGGTGACACTCCGGTCGCTTCTTGGGTCGTGACGTCATAACCTAACAATTGACGATCGAACAAACCACGTCGAAGATGGTGTTATATGAATATGGTGGTACTTTGGTCATAAAAATCATGCATATTAAAAGTCACAGTATGCTATACATTAATACCCCTTTCGGATCGGACAGTGTTTTTTAACATAATGTGTAGAGATAATTCTCTTATTTTAGTTTAGGGTTAAAATCCAGTGTGATGTTAGATAGAAATTTAATAAATTATTCATAATTAGGAGAAGCGAAAGATTTTCACGAGTTTTTGGATCTATCCATTAGGATTAGGACGGTGTTTTTCGTAGAATTGTTTTACTCTTAATTTTAATAATTACAAAAGGTTCCTTTTCCTTTTTAAAATATCTCAGAAAAAAAACTTTTCTTAGATGTAATGGTCTAAATAGTTAACAGTATATGTAGATATACAATTCGTGTCAAAAACTATTGTAATCCAGTCAGTAATTAATTACATTAGCACGACATTGTGTTATCGTAAAAAAAATACTTAAATCTTTACAAAGGAGGTTGTAAAACGGACAAAAACATAATATTTCGTTATTTAAGGCTGTGTTTACGTTAATAATGACATAATTGGAATTATATTGATAATAATTTTACAACTTGTATATTTAACGAAACAGCAATATTACGTGATTAATTTAGTCAATTTTATTAGATGGTAGTGTAGGTATTTTGAATAAATGACGCAAGGTTATCTACATGTCGAACGTGAATACATCAGTCATGGGCCTATATTTTATTTTATTTATTTGGAAATCAAACAAGTACACATTAAATATAAAACAACAATAATAAAGAATAACAATAGATTTACAAATGTGATATCAACAACGTTTTCCACAGATAAAACCATAAGACTTTTTGGTTTGACAAGCGTTGTAAAAAAGGGAAATCTAATTACAAAAAGCATCATTAATTTATACATAAAATAAAAGAATCATTAAAAACATAAAATTAAACCCATCATTAAACAAACACATCATCATTAATAAACACATGTGTCCACGAATCGCTTAATAGCTTATAACCTCGACCAACACTTGAGGAGACTATCGTTAGGTAGCTATTTCAAGGGCTTAATTCAGAAAACAGTACTTCTGGACACGGCGCGTTTTATTAGGATGTTCCTCTCTCAAGAGCTTCGACCACCGATAACTCGGACCTTGTTATCAATACCGGTGCGCTACAATTTTATATTGTAAAAACATTATTCCGCATTTGTTTAAAAAAAAAGTGTAATACGAATGAATAGAAAAAAATGGTTAAGAATTGAACCACTAACCCTACTGCTAAAATGAGATTGACTTCATTGAGATTTGACTAGAATTGTCTCTTTCATACTTAAAATCGTAAAGGACTTTCTGTGAACCCCTCCTTAGTGGGAGCAATTTCCCGAGCGACCTAAGGTCGGTTAGTGTATATCTTGGGACATCGATTTTGCTCAAGATATTAGATCATCCACAACAAAAATAAAACATTAAATCTGGTGTCGATTCTGTTGTCACTAACTAAAACTACTCAAAAAAATACTAAAATTTTGTTAATTCCTGTCAAACGACGTTTCCTGTTCTGAAATTGATTTAAGCCCCGTTCCAATAAACAAAAACGAGTCGTTTTGCTTACGGATAGTAAGATTTTGACATAAGTCTCATAGAACTTATGTCAAAATACTACCATCCGTAAGCAAAACGACTCGTTTTTGTTTATTGGAACGGGGCTAAAATTAACACAACCAAACTATATTATAGTTCGACAGCATTAATGATAGTTTAGTAACTCTATTTAGAGAAAATGGCAATCTCGCTATTCTGTAATTGTAGTTTTTCAACAAAAAATTTGGTTGACAAACTAAATCGGACTATCTACAATCGCGACTAAAATAGCGTGGAATAAAAGTACATGTCATTATTTATGTCATTTTAATATTAGTCTAGTTTAATCCGGCGGTTCATCAAAATTGGCACCATTATGAAATTTTCATAAAATGCTTCTGAGTCGTTTCCTCAACTAGCATAATCTACTAGCCAACTAAAATTATCTTCAAATACTAAAAGCATAATACTTCCTTGAAAATTAAATGCTAACTGTGATCTATAAAGTATCTCATTTTTTATTGTGTGTAAAATTGGCCTAAATTGATAATTTTAGGGTTAATAATTGTATTGCAGCACAGTGATAAATCCGTATGTAAATACGTAATGATATTTTATTTTTATATTTATCTAGCTGTGCCCAGCGGTATTTATCGTGATATGTTATCTAAAACCATCTTCGCATAATTGCCTTTCTAATTCAATTAGGCACATCGGTTGGATGGTTTTAAAGTCTATAACGGACATAGGTAGAAACAATTGTTGTGTTTTAAATATAGATTAGTTACTACGTTTAAAAGTATTTATTGTGTTTTTTTTTTGTATTATTTGACAATTTTCAACACCATGACCGCTAAGCCCGTATATTCTTAAACAACAATTTTATTTTACTTCTAATATCACTTTCCTAGACCTAAACGGAGACAACTCAAATATCGTGATTTTTTTAGATCCCTTGTATGCGGTGATCATACGCAACTATCCAACATAACACAATTTACATAGGAAGTGACATTTTACAACCTATTTTTAACCTAGCATTATATATTAGCAAATAAATGATATCTATTTCTATTTAAAATAAATTTTAATGTTCATGAGTTCTCATACAAAGGGTTTAGGTTTTTAGAGGGATGTACAACAGGGTGATAAGCTCTTCATCCCCAAAAGGGAGAACCCGCCGACCAGGTTGGTGTCGTGTCTGCCCAACAGTTGTTCGTTGGAATTCGCAGCGCACCCGCTAGAGGGCGCGGCAAGCTGTTCCAGGGCTCCGCTCCCTTGCCGCGATGGTACTCCTTGGCCCATCAAAACGGAGCCAGCGGGTGGGTTGCAGCTTTTCGGCATGGCCTAAACCCAACAGTTAGTACGTTGAAATTAGCAGCGCCCCCGCCACGGGGCGCGGCAGGCTATTCTGGGCTTCGCCCCCTTGCCGCGGTGGCCATCTTTGGCCCGTTAACACGGAGCCAACTCGGTTGGGGCGCCGCTTTTCGGAATGGCCTATGGCGCGAGTATAGTCACTCGAAAATGTATGAGAATATTGCGAGATGTAGAAATTCGCAGTTAGTGCTTCAGTGTTTACATAGATAGTGCTGTAGTACATTTGCCATGTTTAGAATAGGGAATATTACGCAAACCTCGGCGCAGAGGGCGCCACTAGCACATGCAGTAAACAAACCGTCATGTGCGCAATCGCGTATCCAGATATTCTGTGAAAATATGTCAAAGTGTTAATTATTTTGGTATAACTTACCTATCTGTACTTTAAGTATATATATTATGGCGTCTTACGGCCATTTACGTCTCGGCAAAAAACTTTTTACTGCTTACGCTAGTGCTGCGCCCTTGCGCCAGAATTTTGCAGTAATATCCCCTATTGTGTCGCTACACGTTCCTTTCGTCTCCTATTAAATAAACATTTTTGTGTTATCACAGTTTAGATCTAGGTGTGTGTTATTTTAGTTTTATTGTAAAATTTTACCATGTAAATTGGGCTTTACTCTATAAAGTATGAACTTATCAAGCAATGGTGCTGGATACTGTTGAAACACTTACAAATGTTACACATATTTAGTTAGAACATTTTATTTTAGAATTCTTTAAGCTCTTATGATACCAAAAAGGCAGACTAGTTTAAATTTATTTCGTTGTAGGCACTTCAAAATACCAAAAAAAGTTATGAATAAGTTTAAGAAGATTTTCGTGCAAATAAATTATGTATCGGGTTGGTTCTATTAAATAGTCTTTTGTGTTCGTCAAGTTTTCGCGTATACCAAAAACTCACATAGTACATATTAGTAAATTATTCAATTGTCCATGTTAATCTGAATAAAATATTATAAAGGCTGATTGACTCACACCAACCAACTCCTATATTATGCATGTCATGTGGTTTACTTCCTTTTCCGTTATATACGCCATGAAAATAGTAACGTCAATAAATAACCATTCCTATGTATAAGAAAGAACTGGGGTTACAAGTCAGAATTCGCTCTAGTAATGGTCGTCTGAGCGAAGGATTTAATTAAGTTTTGAGAAAATACGAATCCGGATGGATGCTGTACCTCGACAAGATAGACAAGTCCAATGGACCAGACATTCGATTTAGTCGACAGGACTTGTCTACCCGCTTTGGAGTAGGCAACTACAGTACTTGCACAAGTGATTATGCATTGTGTCTGGGACTGTAGAATCATTCTTTTGTTTCTTGATATTCAAAAGTACCAGTAATGGTCTAATTGAAATAAATGCTTTGAGTTTAGCACATTTTGCCGAACACGTGTAAGTAAACTTGAAGTTGGTGAGAGTTGGTCTTCATTTGTGTACTATATAAAAATCAAGTAAAAAATTAGCTTATTTTATGAGTGGTTTCAAAAACCTTTAGGTAGGCTTTGCATATATTAGCAAAATTATTTTTATACATACACGCTTTCAATGCAAATACATTATATACATACATATGAACTTAAATTACCAAATTTTGTTGTACTTATATCTTCTGTAGGCTATGTAGCTATTTGAAATCTCTTAAATATTATTGTACGGATTGATACATGTGCCATGATGAAAGTAATATCAGATTAATGTGAGCTTTGTCGCTGTGAAAGTTTGTGTTCTTGCTGCCGAATATGGCCTGTAATGTAATAGATATAGGACACATAAATGTTCATGTCAATTGTTGGGCGACCCATCAACTCAGCCGTGTTTTTTTATATTTCAACTGCAAACCAAACGTGCAGTCCGATTTCAGTTCAATTGCAGTCGGCGTTCAATCGTGTGAACTGCACACCGACAAACTGCACACCAACCGTGTAGTTCGATTGCAGTTGGTGTGCAGTTCTATTGCAGTCGTGTCAACTGCATTCAAACTGCACTTGACCTGCAATTTGCGTTTGCATTGCTGTTGAAATTCGGTCCGTCTGTCTAGAGCCTAACTGGTGAAACGTTTGTGTACTATTTGGTGCACCTCTGCTTGACCCTTTGGGGATCCAGGCGTTATATTATATTATGTTGTTTCTCACACTGTTATTATTGTGATTATCCATCAGAAATTCCTTAGTAGCCATGAAGGTTGGATTTCTGCTCGGTTGGTGGCAATTGGCTCGCTACCTATTAATTACGTGGCTGTCTGTCTAGCCCTGCGTGGAATGTAAGCGTAATGGTATGATTAAACACGTTCGAGTTTGGGTTTCGCTCACTAATATTAAGTTGATTATGTACTATACCTATAAAATAATATTTGCAATACTTATGTCTACACGATAGTAATAAAATTGATGTTTTAAAATGCAATAATTTTTAGCACTTAATTAATTTGAATATCACTTTTTGCTCACCTTTTGCTCAATTTTTGACGATCTTATTTATTAGTAAATATGTTAACAACAGACAAAGGACATCGTTTAAGTTGAAAAGATCTTTTTGATCGTGAAAATATAGCGTTTTGATTTAGAATCACGTTAGTGAAGAAATGAGCAAGTCTATGTACACCTTTATTAGTTTATTTGATGTTACAAACTAGAGATTATTTTGTATAATTATAATTGAAAATAATACGCAAAAAATTGCGAAATAAGCAATGTCTATGTTATTGTAACGTATTAAATAAACTTAGGTATTCTCTTTCTGTCAATAAGGATCGTTTATTTTTTATTTGGTTCCTTTTCGGTATTTCGTAAATAATACGGTTTTCAAATGGAAATCTGGAATATTTGGCGAAATATTTCTAACATGCGTTAGGTATATTATTGTTAACATTTCGAGTTTCCAAAATTTCATCGTCGAAATATCGGAAACTCGAGATAAATGAATAAATAATATTAGTGACCATATCAGTTTAAAGTCTTATATGCGTTATTTTATGTGTCCCTCAAATATCAACAGTTGGAAAATTCAAACCAAAATAAGTATCATATTTTCAGCAAAATAATTTTATTTGGTTCGCTCACGCTAGTAACCACAATATTATAGTAAACCATTCCATATAAGCCATATTAATTTAAGCTAAACATAATTGGGTAGTTGACACCATTAACCAATAATTTAAAGACACAATTTCTCTGAAAGAACACGTTATTCTAGACCTGAGAACTCCATTCATTTCAAAATAACTTTAAAATTCGATTTTTAGTTGCTTTTAAATTAATAAATAGTTGCGTCATTGACTTGACAACTTAGTGACGTCATCGGTTGCGAGTCTCATACAAAATCTATGGGGGAATCGCGTTTTGACAGCTCATAAAAAGTATGTCAATTGATTGGTGGTGTCAACTACCCTATTGTAATCATCTTAATCATGACATGACGTGTTTCAATATTTTTGGGTTTAGAAAACATATTTTTGATACTGTATGTATTTTTAGGCGTGGTTTGATTCAGTTTGGCGTCGCTCATTTAATCACATGAGGCTCAAAAAAAAGTAGGGTTCAGAAAAAAAAACACTAGGAGTGGGGGGATGGGGCAATACAATCGCGATTTTTTTTCCTGGGACGAACATTTGTAAGGTATAGAATATGTTTTGCCAATAATTAATTAATTACCCCAACAAGGGAAAATGTGTCTAAAACATAAAAAAATAGTTTAAAAAAACTGATTCGTAAAGTATTACCATTTATTAAATGAAAAATACACGTGATGCTGGGAGGACGGGGGATGGGTACCCTTTAAACCACAACGCATCACCCAGGTACGCTACCGACCTGCATGGTCGTTGGGGGCCCTAAAATCCTCAAGTGATTAAAGAATGAGCTCCTTACCCAACTACATTAAAACATTGCATTAGAATGAATACGATTGGCATATGGTATTCATTTTATTGGTTTTAAAAAGAAAATAAATAAATAATGCTTGTCTTTGAAAGTGGTAAAGATACTGGCTGTTAATGAACCGTATAGATTCTCCGTTCCAACATTATCTTTACGTTGGAAACTTGGAACGGAGTACCTATGCGGTTGGTTGTGGACTATGGTACGTTGATATTATGTATTAGGTTGTATTATGTTCGAAATGCGATTCAAAATTATACTTTATTCTTATTGACGCTACAAACGTTGTTTTTTAATGTCATTTCAAAAGTGCTTACCGATGTCTACGACAATAATGACATTACTCAAAAAATAAGAAATACTTACAGGAAAACGTTATCAATATTGTATTCACAAAACCTTTTAACAAAAGATGAAAGGTTTTTATGTCGTGTTTCGTTGCTTAAATCTGTTAATTTAGACTCTATTACAAACAACATAAAAAATCTAGATTTCCGTGTTATGTCATTCTTGTCGTAAATTAGTGTATTTATTTAGTTCTCTGAGGACATGAAAATGTTAAAGCCCAATGAACCATGCAACATTATAATACAATATGTTGCGTTATCGTGTTGTACCATACGAATGAATCATTATTGTTACATTCCATTTTAAACATCTTAAAAGAAATAAAAACATTTTATGAATAAAGTTCTTTTATTTATTTAATACGTAGATACAGATTTGTGCGACGCATAAGTTGAGTTTTAAATGAAAAAACAAGTGACCATGGATCTTTTGGAACCTAAATAGGTAGGTATAGGCTGTAACATAATAAACGCAAGACCTGTCATGTGGACCAAACCATAAAACGAATAACATCTGTAGGGTTACCATGACATCTTATAGCAGTTCTTATTCCTGTGTGAGAAAGAGATGGTGCTAGACACCCTGTATAGCTCTGTTTCTTTCCCTCAGTGGAATGTCAAAATATCAAAACGAGTCCGTTTTAAGTAAGTTCTATGAGACTTATGTTAAAATCCTACTATCCGTAAGCAAAACGACTCGTTTTTGTTTATTGGAACGGGGCTTTAAAGCAGAACTTATTCCACAACGGGGCCTAAGACGTCATGGTAAGTCGGCTGTTCTTTTGGAAATACATTACGTTTTCGAAGATATTTAAGATTCCGTACTTTAAAAGGAAAAAAACGGAACCTTTATTGAATTACTTTATTGTCCGCCTGTCTGTCTGGCAAACCCCTTACTCTTAGGAACGCGTAGAGATATCAAGTTGAAATTAAAGACCATATACTCAAAGCTGTGGTCCCTTTGTGCTATGAAAAAAAACGTAGTCTAAAGATAGGTATGGCTGTTTATATCGCAAGTTTGTACGGAACCCGAGGTGCGCGAGTCTGACTCGCTCTTGGCCGGTTTTATAGTTTTAGCATTAATGTTGCCCTAAAAAATATTCAAAGGCTCCATACCCACCAGACTAGAAACTAAAAAGAAAAAATCCGTCTAACTCCGGTTCTGAGTCTGACTTACGCATAAACATGGCCTCTCAAAAACTCAGCCTTAGATAAAATAAGAACTTGCCAAAGAGGAATGGAACGGTGCTACATGAACTAACACTCTCTGAAACTCACTGATTAGAGGAAAAATAAAGGCGAAAAATATATAGTGATACAGGTCCTGCACATTAAAGTGGAAATGCTCCGGCCACATCCAAAGAGTAACTGATGAAGGTGGTCGCAAAGAATTACAAATTGGTACCCGATGTACAAGAAAAGAAAGAATTGTCGAAATTCCTGGCAACATCTATGGCTCATAGTGGCACAGGATAGAGCTACTTGGATCTGATTGGAAGAGGCTTTTACCGCAACTAATAATACTAACAAATATAAGCCACAAACTAAAAATACTACCGAATAAAATAAAATACTAAAGTTGAAGAAACTACGGTTTCGTTAAGAACAAAATGAAAGGAATAGTAAGCTAATCCTTACTAATATTATAAAAACGAAAGTGAGTTTGTTTATTTGTTTGTTTGTTACCTCTTCACGCCTTAATGGCTAAACCGATTATGATGAATTTTGGTATAAAGATAGTTGGGACCCAGGAGACGGATATAGGCTAACTTTTTTTAAAAAAAGAGAAAAATAAGGGAAGAAAAGGGAAAACTTAGCATTGCTATTACAATAAATAAGCCGCTAGGGCAAAAACTACAGGTAGCAGGTACCTGCGCATCAGGAAAGGGGAACTGTGTTACCCCGAATTTAACGCGAGCGAAGCCGCGGGCAATAGCTAGTTAGTAAATAAATTCATGTTGGTCAGTGATAGCATCAATTCTTATAAAATCTCGAAGAACATAATAAGTGGTTCAGTTTAAGAGAACACATGTTAGGTAGGTCTTGTCTATGTAGAGTCATTTGGTCTGCAGAGGTTCTATGTTGGTACGCACTTATAATATTAAAAAAAAGCAACATCGATTTTCCTTTTTATTGTCCATCCTTGTACAGTTATTTTTCCTATCGGGTCACTTGCCCTGAATTTTACTCATCTTAGCTTTATACGCTGGCAACTCGACGTTATCCCAATGCAGTTCCACATTGTTGAAGAATCTAGAAACAAAATTATTTTATATAAGCAAAATATTTATTTATATATAGTTTTTAAGATAGGAAAATACGGCAACATTTCCTGGATATACAAGAGGTATATCCAGAAAATGTTGCCGTATTTTCCTATCTTAAAAACTACTTACTTACTACTACATCTTTCTTGTTTTCAACAAATTCAGGTAATTCATGTCAAGTAGCGCCATCTGTGAAATGGAGTATGAACTCAAATGAAGCCTAGGGCATGTAGCGTTTCTTCAGTACCCTATATAAGATGTCCCGTTGTTCCCATCATTGTCAACGCTTCCTGTCACGTGTACCTAGATAGCGCTACTGGCTGTAAATTTTCCATTGTACTATGCTACTTAACGCTTTTCGGACCGGTATGTACAGACGCCAGCAGATCAAGCTACCCGAAACTGTCAATTTTTCCCAATGAACCTTGAACCTAATACTTTAGCAATAAAGTCGAAAATCTATCAAAGAAATCTGACAGATTGTAGTAGCTTGATGTGCAGGCGTCTGTACGTACCTATGTATCATCAGATTTCTCGTAACTTCTGAACTAGTTATTATAATTTGACAAACAAGGTATTGTTGGAAGCGTCTTGATCGAATGCTGGATAATATGTATTTATTTTACTGTAGGATAGGTATACTGTTTTCGCAGTAGCATAGTGCGGGTGACATCAGTTAAATGTACCATTCCTCTTCAATCTAGAACGTTATTAAATAAGATTACTAGCTTTTGCCCGCGGCTTCGCTCGCGTTAATTTCGGGGTAACACAGTTCCCATTTCCTGATTTACAGGTACCTGCTTGCTACCTGTAGTTTTTGCCCTTGCGCCTTATTTATTGTAATAGTGATGCTAAGTTTTCCCTTGTCTTTCCTCTTTCTCCCTCATATCTCAATCTTTTTTAAAAAAATAGCCTATGTCCGTCTCCAGGGTCCCAACTATCTCTGTACCAAAATTCATCAAAATCGGTTAAGCCATTTAAGCGTGAAGACGTAACAAACAAACGAACTCACTTTCGCTTTTATAATATTAGTAAGGATTATTACTTGATGGGATACTACATACTATTACGGAATATTACGAACTTTACTAACTTATTTCGGTCGGTTTCCAGTCTAACTGGATGTAACTGAATAGAAGTATTCTGAATTATATATATATAAAATAAATAAATATCTTGGGACAACTTACACACGGCTATCTGATCCCAAGCTAAGCAGAGCTTGTGTTATGGTAACCAGACAACTGATATACATACTTATATAATTTATAAATACATACATATTATAGATAAATCACACCCAGACACAGGACAAACAATCATGCTCATCACACAAAGTTTGTCCTGGGTGGGAATCGAACCCACGACCTCCGGCTTAGCAGTCAGGGCCACTAACCACTAGACCAACAGGCCCGTCATATGGAGTAATTGTCTATCGGACCTCCTGGCTCCACTAGTCCTAAACCAAAGGATAATAATAACCTGAGGAGCCTGCCGGGGTTGTGGGATGTTCGAAAGAGATACCGCAGTCGCGGAACATAAAGGGCAAAAGTAGAAACGTGGATGGGTTTTAGTCAGTAAAAGTCTGACATTCCCCCCACTCCGCCCAGAGCGGAGGAAGTTATTTGATGATTTCCCATCCGAAAAAAAAAGGATAGACCACGTTATCAGAACAAGATTATAGGTTGGAGAGGTAGAGGGTATAGTCTGTTCCAAAAAGTATTTCATGAAAATGTATCAAATTAAAATATATAATGTGTTGTAATGCTACTGACACAGTCTCACACAGAGTACCTTTATTTGATTAATTTACTTACCCACTTAAATCCGAAATTATGATTTTAAATCACTGTCCAGTTACGATTGAATGTGCATTAATTCACGGCAGATCTAGTGTGAAGGTTCAAGATACCTATGTTCACTCACCTTAATTGGATGTCACGTAGGACTTGTTGTTCGTGTTCAGTCAACCCGTTGTCCAGTACGTCAACCGAATCCCTTAGCTGCTCGATATTGTAGAAACCACATATGTTTGTGTCAATGCCGGGTTGATTAAGCGTGAACCAGGTCGCCAAGCGAGCTAACTCGACGTTTTCTCCCTATGAATGGGATTAAATGTACATACGTATGGATCTTAGTATGCATGCATATGTCAACATAATTGTATCATAAGTCGGTTTAATTTGATTAAAGAGTGTAAACTTGAGATAAGAATAATCAGCACACCTATTTTTCTTTTAGTTTCTAAGATTCATTAAAACGATTTTTTTATATTGTCGGATAAATCGTGTAATTAAAAAAAAAGATACGTTATATATACATGTAAGTTGCCATTTACGATTTATTGTCAAATCGTAGATGGCAACCCGAGCACCAGCATCGTATAAAACATCCCTAGCTAAGCAAACGTCGGCGGCAGAAGCGACACTTCCTGCAATTTCCCCTGCTTTAATTTCCGGGCGTGATTGATATTATAGAAGAAGATATTAGTGAGAACATGATAATATACTGGTTTTAAAGGATTACGATTCCTACAATTGTGCAAACCTGACTTCGCTCTTTGCTACTTCTTACTAGGTTTTGTTTGCCCGTATTTAAGAATTCGTTGATTAGTAAATGTGTTCAAGAACTCAGATCCAGCCTGTCCCTTTGCTGTTTTCTCCCAGCTACGACCTAAGCCGAGGCCCGTACCCCGCAGGGGCTGCCCTTAGCGTGCAGTCGCTTAGTTTATAAGTTTTATGCCTTAAATGCAAGGCGTCAACAGGACTGACCGGTTAAGCAGATAACGACCTCATAGGTCGAACTGCGAGATGCCATTCAAAAATAAATAAAAATGCCGGTCTTAGCCCGGTTAAGCAGACGAAAACCTCATAGGTTGAACTGCGAGATGCCAGAGCTAAAACAAAACTGAAGACCTTACTCTCAAGACACCCACAGGATAGTCCGGTTGAGCAGCCAAAAACCACAAAGGCGAGTTGCCATTAAAAAAAACTAAATGTGTGTTGTGTCAATGCTTGGGTGATACCTACCTATAAAACCAGTGGTGGATCAGGGACATATTTGGGATGAACAATGGTGACTTTCTACCTTGCAGTAATCCGAAGCTCTTTTGCAAATGGCTTTGATGTCATCACTAGCTGGGTGCCATGGTTGGGGACCATGGTTGGAGAGGAGGCCCATTCCTGTGGCGGCCGCATTGATCACACCCACTCCTTTGCTCTGAAATTTTGATATAAAGGATAAGGTACATCTAGTGCCCGGCTAAAATACCCTACCAAGAATTGACATGATCACCTTTTACTTTGGGCACGCAGTCAGAGACATTCACAATGTTTCTAGTCACTTGGTTTCGAAACCTTGAACTTGATTTAAAATGTGCTTGCCTTTCCCAACCTAAGGATGAGACGTTCGTTAACATGTCTTTGGAACACATTTAAAAGTTGCTAAGTTCTTTGTGTCCAGACAACAGGCGAATGAATAATGATGACAGTAGGAACAAAAACTTAAAAGTTACTAAGTGCGTGCATACAAATTAATACTTGTGACTGTGCTATACTATAGGAACGTCTCTGCCTTCCCTTCTGGGGAAACATGAGCTTTCCTTAAGTGATTATCAAATCGCATAAATAGCGTCACAAATTAGCACCCCCTCCCCCACCCTCTCCGCACTGATGCACCCCGTCAACCCAGGCATTTAGACGCATTTATTGCATTATCCGGACTATGGTATGCCAGCTCCGGGGGTAGCGTGCGGCGAGCCATGCATTTGTTGTGTTACACAAAAGCGAGTTACACAAAAATATTTCTAATCATAACGTAGTTTTCTTTTATGCGAAGATTTTCCGGGGATCTGGGTGAGCTCTTAATGAAAATTGTTTCTTGTTTTGCGGGTAATGTTGTGTACTTGTGGCAGAAAAAAAAATCATTTACCCAAGGTTTAAACGTGTCGAATGTCAAAATCGTCACTGTCTCGATCTAAACAAAATGCACGAAAACATATACAATCGTAGATTCAGAAGGGTTGTTAATAATTATTATATTTTGGCTATTTTTTCATACAATAACATTCCAACATTTTTTGGGTGTGATTTTCTTGCTTGTTGACGAGCCACCTCAGAAGATGCCAATTGCCAACTACGATTATTTGCTGAGCTTCTATCTTGAAGTACTGAGTAAGGATGGTTCAGAACACAAACTCAGACGCTGTTTATAAAGTAGCTGCAAAATCAGCCTATAATGTTGAGTGATGAGACATAGGCCTCGTCTCTATGAAAGGGTGGGATTGGCCCAATCCCTTTCAGAGATGAGGTGACATGAGGTTCCAGAACTATAACAGGTATACTACGCGGGAATAGGGTAAAGTCGGGATAGATGCCCCGATTGTAATAACTTGAGTCATCGCTTGAATCGTGTTAGGCATCTACGGGAGCGGGGAACGTGTCGCTTGCTATTTTATTAATCTATCGATAAGATTTTCCAACTGGTACTAAGTGTCTGTGCGATAGTATAGTAAGGAAGGGTGCGATCACAGTTTTGTGGGGATAGATGTCCCAAAAAATAGTCGTCCGCAAAAATTGCTACTACTCTAGAAATATCAAAGATAATGTTTTTTACTTTCTTGAATTTATAGATAAAGAACCATACCAAAGCCAGTTTTACAAATAAAAGTTTTTTTATGGGACTTAAACTATTCTTTCTAAAAGCGTGGCATGTATGCCAACTTTACCCTATAGCGCGATTGTGTATCACACGTCCTAGAGTTTTTCCTCACAATGTTTACTTTCACCGTTTAGAGAGAATTAAGTAGCTGTGCATGCGCATATTTGCTAACTTAATTATCTATCCATAGATTAACCATAATCGTGTGAGCATTACCTTGAAATAACTGGTGTAGTTCTGCAGCCTATTATCACACAGCGTAGATTTCGCGTAAGACAGTATGGAAGAGATTTTCACATCTGACTCTTCGATGACTTCTTTCATAAGATCAATATCGTAGTCCGCGAGGCCTATGTATCGGGCTTTACCGTCTCTTACTGCCCTTTCTAAAGCTGGTAAGGTCTCTTTGAGCACAATCGAAATGTCTGGAGCGAAGGTGCAGTCATGGATCTGTAGAAGGGAAAAGTTCAGTGAGATATTATGATGACGAAGCTATGAATGACTTAAAACAAAGTGTGCTCGAATACTGATAAGAATCACGCAGAGGTCCGGTGAAGTTTAAGTCTTAATTAGCTCTTAAACGTGCCGTTCCGATTCGCTCTTAGAAAGCTAGAAGAATTAAAGATCCGATAGTTTTTTTGACGCTAGCCGTGGGCAGAGGTGTATGCCCTGAAAAAAAGACAGGAAAGGAAATATAAAACACTTTATTTAATGAAGTACCTAACTATGTAAATATTTTATGATGAAACCAGTAAATCATTATTTATCGTCTGAATAAAAACTATCCCAAAATCACATAAATAATGTATGTTGCAGGTACTGTTACAGGTAGCTGCAACACTTTCGTAGAAGAGTACCCTATGTTTTCGTCAGGAATACAACGTGAACTAATAAGGGGAATTATAAGTCAATGAGGCATAATGAGGCCCACAGGGTTCCGTTTGGAGTCCCCATAACCTCTTCAGCTGATATACGCTTACCTAATGAAAAAAGTGTAGTTGCTAAATGTAATATTTAGTGTTGCGATATTTAGCGATTTATTTATAATTTTGTTTAATAATCATAAAAAAAATCTATTGTCTGTCTGCGACAACAAAATTAGGTCGTTTTTTTTGGGACAAGTCCTCCTCACTACTCTTGAAAGCCAGAATCAACTTTATTTATGTAAACATAATAAAATAAATAGAAAAGCGCTGAGACAATGAAGCAGGACGAAATCCCAGAGAAAGAATTTAACTGTCTTGGTTAGCTGTCGAATTAATTCAGAAAAAATAGCTAAGAAGTAGGAAAAACGAATTTCCACTTCCTTCAATACGCGATATAGAGACAAAATAATATGCAAATAAATATCAACATTATTTTTAATGGGTCCTAAATATTTGATTCCAATATTAGGCTACCTATGGCATAAACGCTTGTATGCACAGAAATTGATCTATCTAGGTAATAAAGCGTTAATTCTGCAGATTGTTCACATTCTCCAATTTGCATTCAAAGGACATGGCCAGATCCTGCCCTGATAATGCACAGTAATGATTAATATATGAAAATTCCTTTTGAAATAAATAAAAAATAATCCCAATAATTACCTACCTACATTTCCTTAAAATAAGCGAGAAAAAATGCAAAAAAAAATATGTTTGTTCATTGATTATGTGGTTTTATATCCTGACATTGCATTGATTGACATTTACATTGTCGTCTTGCGTTGATTTTATCACGTAATTATCGTAATTTGTTACTATTGAAACTAGACCACAAGCTATCGTTTACTAATATTAATATTCTGCTGTACCTTATTAGACTTGTTAGTTTAAGTTACGTTTTACAAATATGTGGGTATCCAGAGAAAAAAAACGCGTTTATTAAACTGTCTCTAACATTTCACACTACTTTACTATTATATCATTTACATTACACTACTATGCATTTCACTTTTGTAGTGAGTTTTGATCGCAGCGACGACTCCAGCCGAGTCTCTATATAACTTGACACTGCAGCAGCGGTAATCTCGACGCTGTTTTCTAGTAGAATAGCACGATAACTGTTTGCATGATATCGGCCTTCCTTGTGGAATTAGTTCCTTTTTATGAATAGCCTAGTCTATTTACTAAATGGCGTCTGAATAGTCTTCCTCGTTTAGTTACGCCTATAAAACTCTGAATATTTCATCATTGCTATTCAAATTGTCAAGGCGCTATTTTTGTTTTCTATTTATAGTGTCTCTCGCCTATTCTCTGATAAATCATAAATCATAAACTATTGTAAAGCCCTGCATGTATGCTTTAAAATGACGTACTGTACATCAATGTACATGAATATTTTTTTGTTAGGGCATAGCTCTATACCCATTCCGGCCATGTCATTTAGAAGATTAAAAGGCAAGGCAACAAGTTTGAAGGAAAATATTTTTTTGCTAATTCGGAACCAACGCCGCAGCCAGGAATTTGAAATAAATATAAGTTACTTATACTTTAAATTTTACTATAAACCGCACGCCCGCCGTAAGAAAAGGCTAGAAATTATGTGCATAACGTATATTTTGTACTAGGTAATTTCACGCCAATATGAAGTATGAACAAGTAGCGGTGTCCCCCAAGGCTAATTATTATCGCTTGTTAATCTTGAAAGTTTTTATGCAGGTGCATTTTTAGTTGCGATGTGGTGACATAGGTTGTGTTTGTGAATATTACTTGGACAGTGGATACAATCCCATACAATGATGAAGTCTACGTTAGGTGGGTACGGCATCCAATTTAGTTCCACTTTCTTTCTTTATCTTCTGATTATTGACCTGGTGTCAGAGATTCTATGCTGGCCACTGGCCATGGGTCTCTGACTTGGTTCTATATTCCACAGTCGTCTTGACGTTTAACAAGACAAGATCAAATGAAATCTTTTATTTATTTTCTGCTGTCTAGTTTTTTTTATGTAGATGACCACTGCGCTTAATTTGATGACAATCAAGACATTTTGTTCACATCATCTTAAATCCAGGGTTAATCTATCTATCTACTTATAGTAAACTGCTCACTGAGATTATTTACAGGAAACCACACAAAACAATCTAAATGTATAGGTACATTAGTTATACGATTCTGGGATTCTAGAGTCGCTCTATTAAATGCCATCAGAAAGGACTGTCTTGGCCTTTGCAGCAAGAAATTTAAAATGATAAGCTTTGCACTTCAAAGTACTACCTAACATTTATCTAAACTATAAAGAAGTAAAACTTGTAATCTCCGACACTAAGTTAATCATCTGATTAACAAAAATTCTGCATCCGTATTTATATCTAAATAACTTCACCCCGCGTTTTCACCCACCAATACTAGGATATTAGTTTATTAATGTAAACCATCCTCTTGAATCGCTCGCTCTATTTATTGCTGAAAACTGCAAACATAAAAATCTTAAAATCCTTTGAGAAGTTAAAAGGAACAAACAGCGGAACCGACTTTATTTTAAACTATGTAAAGAAGATAAGAATAGACCTTCAGGGTACCACTCACCGGGGTGGCCAGTTGTTCTGGGTTTGCGAGTTGTTCGAAAGTGATACCGCGCCCCGGAGCATAAAGGGCAAAAGACATGGGTGGGTTTTATCAGTAAAAATCTGACACTCCCCCCCGTTCCAGCCAGAGCGGGGAAGTTATTTTTGATGATTTCCCATCCGAAAAAAAAGGCTACCACTGTAAAGATATATACACCGTACATTATTTCCGAAATTCCGACATCCACACAAATTAAGCCGCGGGAAAAGGGATGTATATGTATACTGAATAAACAACGTGTGTACCGGATCCTGTAAGTTCGGAACGCTGCAATGCAAATATACGTTCACAAATTCAAACAAAATGTATACGTGAGGCAAGCAAAGCAGAGCAACACACAGGAAAATACATAAATGCAGTAAGAGGAAATGGCCGGTATTTTCACTAGCGGTCACTCCTATGCTATCCAATTATTCTATTCCCAGTTTTACCCGTATTTCATTCTACCTGCAGTACTGTTTAAATACTGTTTGAATGTTTGTTTAATTAGGTAATAGCAGTCCGTGAAATGTTCACCATCTATGTATTTATAAAATGAATTGATGCAAATCAGCATCTGGAACAGAACCGAGTCTAGATTGCAAACTTAACTTTAATAAATAATTGCAAGTTTACGAATGACAGCCGAGATTTACGGCTCATCAATTTTATTCAATAAAAACTGAGTTACTTTCTGAAATCAAATAATATTTGATACCTCAACTACGTAGATAATATTCTAGACTTCACTGTTTCCGTTTAATATTTTTACCTCCATACCTATATAAATAGAGCAGTTCAACTACTATTATGTAATCTGTGCTTCAACCTCAAAGAAATTGAAGTAACGTTTTTGTTTTCAGCAGCAATAATGCGGCATTGAATTATTACTGAAACTTAATATTTCTCGATTCTCAGTAGGTATACCTATAAATAAACGAATAAGACGAACCCATATTAAGTTCAATTAATTATATGAATTGACGAAAATAATTGTAATCCGAATGGTAATTAAAACAATTTTTTACATTTCCTCTCCATGATAATTCGATCGCTTCGTGCGGTTTATCTGCATCGTTTCATTAATTGAACCCCATGTATCGTATTTATTGGTAATGCTTTAATAAACAACAACTTTTTAAATAAAAAATATAGGTAGTATTGAAATTGAGGGTTTCAATTAGTTGTCTGTTTGTTGCAAGTTTTGTCTAACAATAACAGAACAATTTGGATTTCCCCGTGCTGAATCATCCTAGGTTGCGTACTTGCGTAACAAGAGCTGTCAGTTTCAATTGGCAGTGCATATAGAATAATGCACCTAACTCAATCTAGTAGCCGTGATTTACAGCTAACAAACGGAAGGTCAAGTTCGCGAGTTCAGGCACGATACGATTACATGATACATCGTAACGTCGCCCCTGCGAAGTGAGATTGATAGCCGGACTAGTATTAGGTAGTTAGAATAGCCAGCGCCCGCATGTTCATGACCTGTATCAAGTCCACGTAGTCCAAGCCGAGGAGTTCCAGCGTTCTGTCCACACCTG
Organism: Ochropleura plecta; assembly: GCA_905475445.1. NCBI lineage: Eukaryota > Metazoa > Arthropoda > Insecta > Lepidoptera > Noctuidae > Ochropleura > Ochropleura plecta. Next base: position 6,030,897 of record FR997721.1, on the reverse strand, counting down.
CCTCCGTCTTCTCTGTGGAGAAGTCGAACATTCTCTCTGTGGCCTGCTCATATCTTCCAACTTTGCTTCCGATGAAATAAGATGACCTTGGCACTCCGACCAGAGCCTGTTAATAGACAAAGTTTTGTCATTATTTAAAATACCAATTAAAAGTACCTAGCTACTGATTCAAGAGCGAATGACGTCATTTGATGTTTTTAAAATGAACTACTTAGCAGCAGACCTGCCGAAGAAATGATTCTAAACAATATGTAAGTAAACGAACTTTCATTGTACGGGAAATCAATGGACTTGATAGAAGCTTCAAGAGTTTTAGCTAAATTATTAAGTAGACAACAATAGTGCTAAGTATTGATAATATTATTATTTACTATGGCACTAAAATTTGCTAGATAATTATACTTAGAAATCATTTCTACCACTTTTTATAGCGTAGCTCTTTTGGTGCATTGGTCATTACCAGTTGGACAGTTTTAGTGCAATACATGAGCGAGCTCGGTATTGTTCTTGTTGGTCGCACATTTGTACTGCGAAAACCATCCTTACTACAACGGCATAAAGGCGCTGACAATGTCAAGTTGTCGCCACATATTTACGGATCACTTAAATTGTTGTTGGTTTTAAACGGTATAGTACCTACATAGGACACTGCGCTCGCTTCGCGTCAAAGCTGCTACAATGTTTATTTAGGTTTTTGAACTTTCAACGCTTTTGAAAATTAATAATTCCATGTTTGCCTACTCGTGAAATTTAGTGTTTTTAGTAACATTTAGAAATAATTTCAGGGTTTTCATTCATATATCATTTAAAGAAAGGGATTCTTTAAATGATATACGAATGAAAACCAGCCAGATTACAGTACACTCTGTCGCGGGTTTTAATAAATATTTTTGCGAACGTTAAGTTTAATTCAGGACACTATGGCACAACTACAATGAAATGAAATATTATTTTTGTTTTGTTGAAATTTGTCAGATTGGATTAAGCTGCCTTTGATTCTATACGCCTCAGCCTCAATTGTTGAATAATAGCTGTTGTATAGCGGTTTAACTATAAAACGAATTCTAACATTTTAAGGAAGCTTGCATAGCCTATATTAAATGTATACTGATCATATACTGATGTACCTACTCACACACACATTAATCTCGATCGCTATCATAAGCCACACAAGGTACTCCCCCATTATATTACATATTTAGAAATGAACCGTTTGAAGAATAAAAAGGGTCCTAATAATATTCTTCTGAGGTGTCTGTCGAGTTTTAAGAATTCACATCGTTTAAAATGGTGCAACTGAACTGTCATGTTTAATGAAAGCCAACATTGTATCGTGCTATCCCTACTAATGTTATAAAAGTGAAAGTGAGTTTGTTTGTTTGTTACGTCTTCACGCCTAAATGGCTACACCGATTTTGATGAATTTTGGTACAGAGATAGTTGGGACCCTGGAGACGGACATAGACTTTTTTTTTGAGCGAAGCCGCGGGCTAAAGCTAGTATCTTTATATTATTGAGAACTAGTTTTTACCCGCGGCTTTTACGCGTTAAATTCGGGGTAACACAGTTACCCTTTCCTGATTTACAGGTGTCTGCTACCTGTAGTTTTTGCCCTTGCGCCTTATTTATTGTAATAGCAAAGCTAAGTTTTCCCTTTTCTGCCCTATTACTCCTTCATTTCTCACTTAAAAAAAATAGCCTATGTCCGTCTCTTCTCTATCTTTCAAGTTTTTAAAATATATGCCTTCCATTCGACTTTCATTTAACATCGACGTTTTTGATGATGATTATTTTAGCCATATTATGCATTTCATCAAGATAACCGAATTGCTAAAGTCATCACACACGTTTCTGCAACAGACGCCATTGTCAAACGGACTTATAAACACCGATTTATTTCTTTACCCATTCTCGTCATTCCACACGCCCGCCCAACTCAATATTTTCAAATCGAGAACACATTAGACTAATTAATGTACTACCTACCTTTCCGAAGGTTCGCTCGGACGTTCCCGCGCCGTACCAGGGTCCAGTTTCAACATAATTAACGCCACATTTCAATGATTCTCTGATTAACTGCACACCTTTTTCTTCGTCGAATGTTCTAAAACAAGATAAATTGATAAATCAGATGAAATTTGGATTTTAAAGCAGACAAAAACAAAGAAAATAGCAAGCAAAGACAAAAATCAGAGAGTTACGAGTTTATGTATGTACTGTAAACTTTAACATAGCTGTTGAATGCTACTGTTATTAATTGTGTCCAAGTGTGTTCATAGTTTAGGGTAAAGAGGAAAATATGACTACTCCTTTCTGGTACACTCTGTATTAAATTAAAGCCCTATGTATAAACCAGGTAAGAAGATGTTAGACCTTAGGCAGAATAGTCAGTGCCTACTAGGTATTACCTGACCTCCGACTTCTATTCCTTATAATTTGTCATAATCATAAATGCAGCTTTATGTAAGCCGCCATTAATAATTTTAAAAAAAAACTAAGGTAAAAAGTAATTACAGAAAACTAATCTAATCATAATAATTCAAAGTGTTTACTTGTTTTAAATTAATAACTTAAGATAAGATGTTTTCTGCCGGGGTTGCGGGCCTGCCGGGGTTGCGGGTCTGCCGGGGTTGCTGGTTGTTCGAAAGAGGTACCGCGGCCCCGGAACATATAGGGCAGTAGAAGGAACATGGGTGGGTTTTAGTCAGTACAAGCCTGACACTCCCCTCGCTCCGCACAGAACGGGGGAAGTTATTTGATGAATTCCCACCACAAAAAAAAAGGATAATATGTTTTTATGAAGTTAAGTATTTAGGTACCTAATTTCGTGAAGTTAGAAGCTTTAAGTTATGTGGTTTTTAATTACAAATTATTGTATTTTGTTTAAAAATGGTAGCAAAAGTAATACCTAAGAACCTAGTACCGAATTACTTTAACTTGACTTTAAATACAAGCGTTACTGCAGGTACTACTAGTTTTTAAAGAGTTGTCTTATTCCTTAAAACTATTTTTCAAATTCGTAGCGTTATTCAGAGATTTCATAAGAATTGCTATTTCATACCCATTCTGTTGCAACTTGATCTGGAATTTTCGAGAATGGTAACTTTTCAAAACAAAGCCGCATGTTCCCAATTTCTGACATTTCAATTTTTATCTTGTAAGCATAAGCACAGAGCCTTTGATCACTCAAAACGACGACTTGACGACCGCGGTCGCGTGTAAATGAAATATAACAAAATGGAATACGAGGTACCATTTTGTTTTACCTGCTCGTTGGAGACTGCAGCCTCGAACACAAAGGGGAACCTTGTTAGGGTGTGTCGGAACTGCCGGGTGACATTGTATCAACAAAGCCGGGTAGCCGGAGCCGGGGAGCTCGGAACAGATTTAGGGATGACAGACAGATTATTGACATTTTCATCCAAAAACTCGGCATGCTTCCCGATGCCATTGCAACATTGATATACCTATACGTATATAGGAGCCTACTTCGTATGTAGAGCTCGCTCGTGCTTCGTATGTATGGGAGCATTCATACGCATTTTGGAAGTGGATGCGGACGCAGGCCCGAATCCCGATACCTAGACACTTAGCTAGGTCGGTATGTGATTTAGGAAGGTACATTTTTTTGTCTAGCTATCGTAACCATAATGTAGGTGAGATTCTTTCGATCTTTTCCCAGTTGAAGTATGCAAATTGTGGACTGTTGTTAAAATCAAAGGGTTAAATAGCTTTAATATTATAAATGCGAAAGTTTGTGAGTATGGAAGTATAATTAATCCTCATTCACGAAAAAACTACGGAACGGATCTTGATGAAATTTGGCACAGAAGTATATTATAGTCTGAAATAACACATAGGATACTTTTTTTACCATCACGCGGGCGAAGCCGTTTGGCGCAGCTAGTTATATTACATTTGAAAGATTCATCTCACACTTCCTACGCTATTCCTCTAGTCTTCATTTTTTACTCTAATTCTTTATTTAAAACGACCTGAGTATTGGAACGGCATGGCCAACCAGGCAGCATTCGGTTTTGGTTAAGGTATGAAACACCTCTTACAGTACCTACCTACCTATATACATGGGCACCTCAAATATGAATTGTCTAGGAGCCAGTCAAAAATAAAAGATTGCTATTTCAGAATATAATATACCAGTTAACGGTTCCGCTACGTACAGACGCCTGCACATCAAGCTACAACAATCTGTCAGATTTCTTTGATAGATTTTCGTCTTTATTTCTAAATTATTAGGTTCAAGGTTCATTGGAAAAAATTTACAGTTTCGGGTAGCTTGACCTGCTGGCGTCTGTACATCAGGCTAAGTAAAAAACCGAGGTTTACCGGAGAGCGTAATTTGTGTTCAACACGCCCTAGAAATAATTATTCGACAAATCGTATGTCAGCATGTGCGCAAAGATAATCCAATGATACAATAAAAAAAACGCCATTTTCGACATGTCTTTATGTACGTAGGGACCGTCGCAGTGTCTGTACTTGCTTATCTGTAACCTGTAAATAATATTAGAACAAGGATTGCAAGAACTAATAATTCTTTACGATTAAACGTAGGTGAGGTATCAACTTAATTACGGATAACGCCCTCTTAGTGAAGCACTGAATGAAATTAAATTATTATTAAATTATATTTAATTAAATCGTTTATGTACTACCTAAGTAGAATACATAAATAGCCTAGTCCAAAATTTGTTTACGCAAAGTTATAATATAAAAAGGCTGCTAAAAACTAAATGAGCGTCTGACTTCCAAAACTAAGTAAAAAACCTGTATCTTGGAAATCAGTTCACTTGATATAAAATGGTGGTAGGTAATTAGACTATACAATTCTGACATTTTACAATATTTGTAACAGTCCTCAGAAGAGATTCAGAAGCCTTACGGCTCTAAACCTCTACGAAACAAGTCAAGGAAAGTGGTTTTTTGATATTCACCATTTGTAATGCCTCAATTTGTTCCTTGACTTGCTGTCAACAAACCGGTGAACGGCTTGTTCTGACAGCATTCATTTTTTTTGACGACACGATTTGCCGGCGCAGTGGCTGAGCGATCGACTGCTGCGCTACGTGTCGCGGGTTCGATTCCCGCACGGAACAAATATTTGTATGGCCTACAGATAGTTGTTCTGGGTCTGGCTGTTTGTGTATGTGACTTTAAATGTTTGTAAACGCACCCACGTTAGAGGAGAAATTCCTAATGTGGGGAAACGTTTGGATAAAGCAACAATGGAGTACATAAGAGGAAGTTTGAAAGTAGGTATCGCTGGTGACTGAAAATTTGTGTGCTAATTGGTTGGTCCGCATCACATGCCTATATCTTTGACGGGCCTGTTGGTCTAGTGGTTAGTGGCCCTGACTGCTGAGCCGGAGGTCGTGGGTTCGATTCCCACCCAGGACAAACATTGTGTGATGAGCATGATTGTTTGTTCTGTGTCTGGGTGTGATTTATCTATAATCTATACATATAATAAGACTGTAAAAGATCGATTTCTGTACATTGAAGATTTTTATGAAAAATTGTTACAGGGGGTCTTAATTACCGTAATAGAAGCCAAAACAACAATTTTTAAAAATTTTGTCTGTCTGTCTGTCTGTCTGTCTGTCTGTCTGTTTGTCCGGGCTAATCTCAGAATCTACTGGACCGATTTTGACGGGACTTTTTTATTTGACTCAGTATCACCTGGAGAGTAAACTGGGATATAAATAATCACGCCGATGAACTTAGGGGGCAGGCAGGAAATTGAATCTCAGAATCTACTAAACCGATTTTAATGGGACTTTCCGGACATAGGCTATTACTTTTTTTTAAAAGAGTGTGATATGAGGGAGAAAGGGGAAAGAAACGGGAAAACTTAGCGTTGCTATTACAAATCAATAAGGCGCTACCGAATTTAACGCGAGCGAAGCCGCGGGCAAAAGCTATCTTTAATAAATCAGGTGGTTCTATGAATCTGACAGCGTCCAGTTTCTGGCAGAGTTTAATGAGTAATGGCCCGAAATCCTTACTAATATCCTTACTTAATATTATAAAAATTATATTTATTATATTTTTTTAAAAAAGTGTTATGTGAGGGAGAAAGAGGGAAGGAAAGGGAAAACTTAGCGTTGCTATTACAAATCAATAAGGCGCAAGGAGAACTGTGTTACCCCGAATTTAACGCGAGCGAAGCCGCGGGCAAAAGCTAGTAATATAATAAGACTGTAAAAGATCGATTTCTGTACATTGAAGATTTTTATGAAAAATTGTTACAGGGGGTCTTAATTACCGTAATAGAAGCCAAAACAACAATTTTTAAAATTTTTGTCTGTCTGTCTGTCTGTCTGTCTGTCTGTCTGTTTGTCCGGGCTAATCTCAGAATCTACTGGACCGATTTTGACGGGACTTTTTTTATTAATAAGACTGTAAAAGATCGATTTCTGTACATTGAAGATTTTTATGAAAAATTGTTACAGGGGGTCTTAATTACCGTAATAGAAGCCAAAACAACAATTTTTAAAAATTTTGTCTGTCTGTCTGTCTGTCTGTCTGTTTGTCCGGGCTAATCTCAGAATCTACTGGACCGATTTTGACGGGACTTTTTTTATTTGACTCAGTATCACCTGGAGAGTAAACTGGGATATAAATAATCACGCCGATGAACTTAGGGGGCAGGCAGGAAATTGAATCTCAGAATTTACTAAACCGATTTTAATGGGACTTTTTTTTATTTGACTCAACATTACTTGGAAGGTAAAGAAGGATAGAAATAATCACGCCAATAGACTAAGGGGGTAGGCAGAAAATTGAATCTCGGAAACTACTGGGCCGATTTTAATGGGACTTTTTCTCTTATAGTCTGCTTGGTGTGTTATACCGAATTTAACGCGAGCGAAGCCGCGGGCGAAAGCTAGTCTATAATATGTATGTATTTATAAATTATATAAGTATGTATATCAGTTGTCTGGTTACCATAACACAAGCTCTGCTTAGCTTGGGATCAGATAGCCGTGTGTGAGTTGTCCCAAGATATTTATTTATTTATCTATACCAATATCCGCAATTCGACTGTATTTTTTTGTGTTTGTTACGTGATTTCTCCGTCAACTGTGGGCCGATTTTCAATTTTTATTTTTACAATGAACTTAAATTAAAGGAGGTCCCTATGTATTTTATCTATATTACCTACTTCGGTAGTTTACTATGAGTTATCTACTTAATATATTTTTTTTCTTCTAAAGTTCGTGGATGACATGCTATGTAGGTAATATTTTAGTAGCAATGGAAAATGAATACTTACTTGATAAGAATTTGTGTGTGATACCATCATCGCATTATTAAAAAGGTTTCTATAAAAAAGCTTTTTAGGGTTTTTCTGGATGTCAGTTTTTATGGCAATAATATGTTTTCTTTGTTAGCTGATATTTTTTGCGATATATATGGTGGGATTTATGATTAAACTCGCGTATATGAACACTTCATACAGCTCACAATCACAACACATTACAAACTTATTATAACCTACTACCATTTAGCGGGAAACGGCGAAGCATCGGAAACGCGGCACGACGCTGTACCTACCTAGGTATATTTCGCGCGCTATAGAATAGCGCGCGAAATATTATTATTCTTTTGTTATTTTGAAAGTTTGTAAACTTAAATATTTACAAACTTTCAAAATAACAAAAGAATAGTCAATTGAATTGGCTAGCCTAGAAATATTTTATATAGGTAATTATAGGTACTATTATGTTATTAAAATAATATGAAGATAATTCCTAAGTATAAGAAAAAATGCGATCGTAAAGAAACTGTCCCAACAAAAAAAAAAACGTTTTTTCTTTCAAGAGAAAATATTTTATTTAAAGGTATTCCCAAATAATGTAGGGTGATTGCGCCGGTTAGCGACCAGTTAGCTTAGCTGGGTTGCCCACTTCAGATGAGGAAAAAAAAATGTTGTTGTTAACACGCAAAATAGTATATAATAATGTGAATTTGTCCCAAATATAATGTAGATTAAATACAAAAACATAAAATAAAATACATTCATACAAAAATATTTATAAAATGCTGAAATAGTGAAAATATAGCGAAAACGTCGTTTTACGACCATTTTTATCAGTTTACGACCACCAGTGAGCTGGTTTGCGACCGCTATATTGTAATTGAAAAATATGCCAATAAAACAATCATAAGAACTCTTTCAAATCATTGAACCAAGCGCGTATGGCTTCTTCAGTTACTCTCGCTCTGGCTTTATTAATTCCTTCAGCAGCATGGTACGGCATGATATATCGGGATGGCGTTTTAGGAAATTGGAGTACCAGGTTTGCCCCGGACGATCATCCTTAAAAGGATTCTTTTTTCCGTTATCTTTAACTATTTTCTGTACTGTGTCCTACAGCTCCTGTTTCTTGACCGGGAATCCACATTTTGCTATGTCCAAAAGCCACTCTTTAATTTGTTTCTCGCCTTCTATACCCAATACAGGATCTGGTCCCCTTGTCTCGATTGTATCACACCTCTTCCCACTAAGGCGATCTTGTATCGTGGTCCTTGGGATCTGATACAGTCTACATGTTTCTCTTATTCCCTTCCCTTGTTTTCGGATATCATCGAGAGCTTTTTTCAGTGCTCCTTCTGTGTACTGGACAGTCTTTTTCTTTTTTTTTTGTTGACTCCAAATAATTGGGAGCTCCATCTAAAAAAAAAATATAAGTTGTTTGCTTTTTATGACTAAATTTTGTTTTAAACTGAAAAATAGTACTTAATTTTTTTTTTTCAATAGATTAGGTACCTGCAACAAATAATTATAAAACGGACATTTCAATATCCAACGAAATTAAAAAAAAAAATCAGACGTGGTCGCAAACTCAATAGGTAAACTTTCATACTTATTTATTTCTCTCATACTAAATTATGTTGGCCGGAAACCGATGTCTTTATTTCGCTTACTTAGGTTTACGACCAGCTGTTTAGCGCCAATTTTTTTTGGTAAATTAAACAAACTTCTTACAAAGAAACTGGTGCTCGCTTACCAAAGAACTACAAGGTCGCTATCTAACGTTTTTCATTAATAAGCATTTCGGTTACCGACCACTTAATTTTATCTTAATGATAAGTTTAAAAAAGCAAAATACAACTAAAGTAGGTATAACCCATACTTATCAATTGTACAATTTAACATGTAACTGGTGTGTAAAACATGAAATAAGTATTAAAACTTACCTTTGAGCCCCTCGCGCCGTGTTAGTTTTTTTTTCAAAGTCGCTTTATTTCCACTCACCACGGAATCAAGACGCGCACTGAGCAATATTTTTTCGGCTCTGGGTTAACCCATTTGTTTCAAACTTTGCAAATTCTTATTTTATAATCATTTATAAAACACGTTAGATTTATTTTTATGTTGTATGTTACCTCTACAAATACAATTTTCTTGATTTAAAGAAACTTAGTCCGTCAAATGGTCGCCTACTAAACGTGGTCGCGAAACCGGCGAAACAACCCTAGTAGGTACCACCGATTACATTTTTATGGATACATTTGGTAGGTATTTCCGAGAATCCCTACAACTCAAAAAATAATGTAGGTACTTACAAAAAACTTTGATGTCCTTGTCAAACCCTTAAAATAATTTCAGATAGGTATCAAATAAACACATGAACTACCTATACCTATATGACCGCAACTAAGTCTAAATAACTAAATAACACAAAGTAGGTATGAGTAAATACCTTATTTGTTTACATAAATATCACGATTATGTATTGCTATATCTATAGGTATGTTTTTTTGTGACCTACCTAAATAGGTATTAGCGTTTTTATTAAATCTTTTTTCGAAGATAACAAGGTGTTAGGTACCTATGCAGTTATCATTATCATAAGGCAATCAAAAACTTATATAATATAACCTCTCCTTGGATACACAAATAAAAACAGTCGATGATTAAATGAATAGGTACCTACAACATTTATTATCAATGGAACTACCTATGATGTATGAAGAATGGTATCGAAATTCTTTTAGTCGAGCAATAAAATTGTTCGTGACGCGACAAAATATGTAATCAATGACGATCTATATAAACGGCCTTGACCCCAGCAGGTCTCGAGCTGTTTGAGAAAATCGAATACAAAGACATTAAAAAAGAAGATATATTTACGAGTTGCCACATCACTCGGTCGAGTTAAAAATAAACGCGAATATGGAACAAAACATAACAATAACAGAGTATACAATTACAACAGCCGATAATTCGTCACTGCCACCTTTATACCTACATAAATGTATCCAACTTGATTTAAAAATATATTTGAACAGTATTCTATATAGCTTCAATGTTAACAAAGTATAGCGATAATACAGCGGTCACAAGCAATGACAACAATGTCTGTTATTTATATTGAGATTAGATGAGTATATTTACCTACCCATAGAAGTTACTAAACGACGCGCCTCCCAAGCTGATATGAGAGACTTTGATTTCGCTATTGCCGAGCTCGTTATATCTCATGTTTAATTGTTCAAACAAAGTAAGACTAATCACACGATACGCTGCCTTCCTTGCTTGCGACAAATTGAATTGAATACCTCGTTGAGTTGCATTACTAACACACTGATAAGCTACCAGATACTTACATAGGTATATAGTATATTATGGACAATTTACTTCCTACAAATAATTATTGTTCTGTCTGTTTACTAGTTTATTTAATCCATTAAAGTATGTGTACCTATGTCTTACTTTTATTTATATTGTGCGCATTTATGTTTAACTTGATCCTCAGTTAGGTATGTATCGTGCCTTGAACAAAATTAATTTTGGTTATAAGCCTTCGCAAAAACATCAAAATTCTGTGTTTCTAAAGAAAACTCAAAAACATTGAAGTAAGTATATTTATTTAATTGAGCCGGTAATTATTATTCACTAAAAACTCCGTATCACATGGCCCAAATATGATGATCATTAACAAAAATATAAACAAGCAATTACCAATTTCCAAAGGAGTTATTGGTGCATAATAAATTCCACTTTATAAGTTTCAAACTTTGACGCCACTTTTTTCTACTAACGGATCTTTATTTTTTTCGACTGGTATCCGGAAAATAACCTCATAACGTTCCAGTTCTCCCCGATTGACATTTGGGGTGGCGCTACTATCAAAAAGCCAAACTTGTAAAACAGTAAAATTACAATACCTAAAATATTGTTGCTTTACATTGACATTATATTCCCCGGTGTTATTTCGCAAATATTTTATCACCTGCCTAGATTAGGTTATAGTCTAACCGGATGCAGCCGAAAACCGGTTTTTACATAGACCGTTTGCCTATCCCACCTCCGCAACCCAGACTAGTTATCAGATTTACGGATCTTTGATTAACTGAAACGATCCCCGGTCGTTCACGGGTGTTCAGGCAGGAAGGAAACTCGGTATGTAATGGATGACCACCCAATTACGGATCAACGGCAAGTGCGGTTCAACCTGAAAATTCACCCGAGCAGCTGTTATTCTTTCGCCAAAAATAACAGTTAATGAAATAAAATAATCAATCTTAGAACAGGTCTTTACACTATTCACATTGTTAGACGGCGCGCGGCGCGGCGTCTAAAACGCTTTACGAAAATTATAGGTGTATAAAAAAATAAAAGAAAAATCCTCCCAAATATTTTATAAAAATGTAGCTTGGTAGCTCTTTTAATCAAGGCTGGCAACTCTAAAGCGAGCAGGTTGCTATTGCCAATCGGTATTGTATCCGTATCACGGAGGGTCGCCGGTCGTGAGTTCGCAGTGGCGCTCAGCTGCCGCATGCTAGCGTGATTCGATAACTTAAAATACAGTTAAATAAATATTCAAATTTATTTAGCAATAAATAAAATGTGGAAATTGTTTCCTTAAAAAGTGGTGACTTAAAAAATGTGAGTTAAATTATTTTAAATAGTTTGAAGTGTTTGCCGCATCTTTGATGTTTACCTACTGTTTAGTTGACGCTAAGTCGATATAGGTAGGACGAGCCAATGTTATTTTGTAGCTGTCACTTTCTTGTGTTAAACTTTTGCTTGAAGTTTTTTAAATACTGTTTTACGTTTTTGGGTTGTTTTGATGATGACATAGAACTATATATAGAGTGGTTTAGTATTCATAGAGTGACTGTTTAACGTAGGGAAGTATTTTTTTTAAGTTTTTATTCGATTTGGAGTTGTCTGGTTAGGATTCGATTTTTGGTAAATATTAAAGATAATTAGATAACATAAATAAAGTCAAAAATTGTCAGTAGTGAGCCATTTTCTATCGATATAGGCTTTGTAGCGTAAGTGATTAAACCTTCAAGGCGTCATGTATTATATCTGTTAAAAGTAACTTTATAAATCTTAACTTAAATATTATATTATAAGATAATATTTTAATTTAATAACATTTACGCCTACAAAGTTCACGACTTTATCTCGAATTAGGAATAAAGTTGTTGTTAAAATTATGAAATGAATTATATTTTACTATTTTTTTTAATTTGATTATGTTTTAAGTACACAGCCTTAAATTTATCAATTACTTTAAAAATATGTTTATGGACCAAGTTATCATTTACGAAAGAGTCTAAAAGTTTGTTCAACTCTATTCAACCTTTTTTTTCTGAGAAAAACAAATTATTTAAAACTTCAGAATATTTTCATAGCCTTTATATGGTTAATTTACAATGGATTATTAGAATTTGCTTGTGTATATTGAATATTTTTATAATAACTTGATGGTATGGTATATTATTTTTTTTAAGTAATGTTTTTTTGCAGTTTCCACGATGAGGACCCGGGTTCTGCGTTGCCGGCCCTTTTCCACCCGCATCCTGCTACTCTTGCTCATTGTCCTTGCCTTTGGTGTCTACTGCTACTTCTATAATGCATCTCCTGCTAACTACAAAAAACCAAGTAAGTGCCTTTGCTAAAGAAATGCTGCTTATAATTTTTTTTCAAGTTATCTTTACTTACTTTTAAACGGCTGTAATTTTTTGACATAATTTTATATTTTATTTCTTTTAGGATTTTTGTTGTCTTATTATTTATATTGTATTCAAAAAGTTTATATTTCATTATTTTGTATGATTTGCAAATATTTTCAGGGGTTTTCATGTACTGTGTAGCACAGAGCATCTTAAGCAATTTTATTTTCTATTTATTTTGAAACTTTTATATTAGGTACCTATATCTGAAAATTATATTAGGTACCTATGTTTACAGTAATCTTGGTAAATAATTTTGCCAAGTAATTTACTTTTAGTATCACACGTCACTGTATCTATATATCTTATCCTTGAAGACATCTTAGGATAGTGAATTTAAAACCATCTTGATGTTTAAAATTGTTTACCCAAGTATTTGCGGATGGAAGAATCTATTTACTGTCTATGGCAGGCACTTAGATAAAAATTATGTACCTACTTAACGTAATTATTCAAAAAATACTAAAGCGTCAGAGTCTCGTGACCTTGACCATTCTAGTTGATTTTTCAAATACTTTGCTCTACGTTTTTAACCTTAGAGAACTCGTTTAAAGAAATTGTTAGACATATACTATGCATTAAAACGCGATTACGATGTTTGGTCATCGTGTTATTGGAGATAATATCCAGCAATTGACCATTCAGTACATAAACACACCTCTGTGGTAGGTACCTACTTGTAGACCGATGAGTCAGTTCTTAATTAAGTAGAATAGATACGGATTATAGGCCACAGTCCAGCGGAAGGCCGCACGTTCGCAATAAACAGCTGCTATGTCTCACTACGGCATTACGCGAGTTTCATCAATCCTTCTTTTTACAAGCCCACCAGGATTCTTGGCCGTTCTCCAGTAAAAGATCCATTTAAATCGGTTGCCCGTCGACTGTCTTTCATATGCGAGTAAACAATTTTAATTTATAAATCTTAGGCACAAAGAAAAGCAACTATAAAAGTTTTGAATTTAGGAACCTTAATCATACAAACGCGACAACCCTGCCAAAACACAAAAATGCCAAACAGTGAGAATCGGCAAATAAAAGTAACACGTTAAGTGAGTGGAATACAATTTCCCGGTTAAATAAAAATGCACGCTTTTGAGGGGTTAGCTGTAGCACAAAAAAAAACCTCCCGCGCTAGTTGCCGGTTCGCGAGCCGATTTCATTTTCTAAATCAATGCAACACACATTTACACATTTCAAAATAAAACATTTTATCAATGATCTGGTTTTGCCTGGTAGGTATTAATTGGTGTTACAGAGCAAATTTATTGGACTAAGTGGATTAATTAATCTAGTAATTATGTTCAGAGCCTGAATACTACCTACATATCTTAAATATACCTACTTCATTGCCTAACGTGCGGTTTAACTAGATAGGTGAATATGACGACGAACACTTCGAAATTAATTGGTTGCACTGCCTCTAACCACCATAAATGCTCGCACTTGTCGATTAACTGGTATGCAGAATACCTGAAGTTGATCGTCTGTTGCATTCAGCCCTCAGCCCAAATGCGGCTTTGAGTTCTAAACGTTAGAAACGTGTGTGATAAAAGTTTTAGTTAATTAAATTAAACACATTTATAATGGGAACTGTTTACAGGCAGTACGCAAAATCTTTAGCGCATTCGTTATTGCTTGAGATTACGTACTTTATTTTTGTGACAAGTTATTTTTTTCACTAGCTCTCAATAATACCCTGTTGCGCTTCGTAACTACATAGGAAGGTAGTTAAGAATACATTCGATTAGTGCTCTTAAAACCACGAAGTTATCATATTTGACAACAAAAATTCATGATGGAAAAGTCAACGAAATATAAGGTGTAAACGGACTTTTCACAAAGCCGTCAAACCAGTTTTTTTTAATAAGAAACGTTGCCCCACACTATGATCTCCTGTAACGTGGATGCGTTTACAAACATTTAAACTCACATACACAAACAGCTAGACCCGGAACAGCTATCTGCAGGTCATACAAATATTTGTTCCGTGCGGGAATCGAAGCCGTGATACGCAGCGCAACAGTCGATCGCTCAGCCACTGCGCCAACCGTACTGTCAAATTTCGCAACATCAAACTAAGTAACTTTCTGCAAAACTTACAGGGACAGGACTTTCTTTTGGGTGAAAAATCCCGTTATTCCATAGGACTCAGTGTAATGCACGTAAAACATTGCGCTGATGGGATGAACGCATTGAGTACTTTTACACCCTTTTTAACAACACTGCAAAAAAAAATGAACAACAAATCACTTTGTTAAAAGCCTATATAGATATTGATGCGCTCAAAAACTCTCGGATTATATATATATAGTATATTAAACCAATAATCCCACGCCATTGAGGGGAAAACTGTTCGCATTTTAAGTATCAGGAATCATAGAAAATGTTATCGCGTGTTAATTTTAAGGGACACGGTAATGTGAATTTCCTATTCAGTACCTGGTATTTTATCTCAAGGTTTAATGTAACAACTAGTCACTACGGACCAAAAGTCCGATCTAGTAAGACAAAAAAAAATACCGACTTCCAAAAACAAAACCTGAAATGTGGATAATTTCTTTCAGAAGTCGGTGACTTTGGTTCGTTTCGTTAATTTTTTTGCCAACGACTATTTAGTTACTTATTTCAGTAGATCATCCATATAGACGTAGAAGAAAAATATATATCATAATTATATAACTCTCATAAGCTAGCCAAGAATTATAAATAAAATTGATATCAAAAATATAACTTCCGAACAAAATAAGAATTATTAAAATCATTCCACACTTGGCGAAGTAGTCGGTGAACATAATTATTTACATAAAAAATACTCCTTCTTTTTTTTTGGAAGAAAAAAGGGTTACATCTCTGCAGGTTATTTTATATTTTAAAAAAAGGTGATATTACGAGTGGCATGCATAATTAAATCATTCACTTTTCTGCACTTGATTTATACAAGAATTTAAACATAGAAAATTAGTTGTAATGTATTTAGAGATGGATCGTGTTGTTGATTGAAATTATGAAATTTAAGTTGTTAACCTAAGGCTTGTTTTCTTTAATAAAACGTTAGTTATACTACGTAATAATAATCTAGAAGGGAACAATTTATTATGCAATTATACTTGGATATTTAACTCGCGCCTAGAGGAGGAAATTATCTTAAGACTGAAAATAGTTAAAACAGAATAATAAAAAAAAGATATTTTCGATATATTTTGGCAAATCATGTTAACATGCATACCTCAGTATGAGAATAGTGTGCACAGCACAGGAGCTGGTGGAAGCCCCAAACTCGTCGCCAGCTTTTGGGCTGACTCAATTTAGATTGTTATTGACACGCTAGTAAGAAGAATTAACAGTGTCAAATAATATTTTCCAACTAGATCGGCGTTATAGTCGCACTTTAGGCCATAGTGCGACTATTATTTACAAGGTGCATGTGTGGTTAATTTCAAAAGCGTACAAGTGTTACAATAAACACATAATAAGTTAGGCGAAAAATTGGCCGGGGCTAATATAGTATAACCAATTGGTTCAGTATTAGCTGTGACATTAACTTCGATTTAGGTACTTCATAAAAGAATTCAGCTTATTAATATTATAGTTTGTAAGTAAAATAAAACAAAAAACGATCAAGTGAGAGTTCCGATTTTTATTATGCTCTTCATCTGTCTAGCTCCTTACCAACTACACTGGTTATCAAAAAATAGGACCACCTGTGTTTTTACCGCAAATTATCCCAACAAAATGTTTTAATACTGAAATGTTTAATTAAAAGATTTTAATCGCAAATTAATCATCAAAATGATTATCTAACAATATTTTTGATAAACATTTTAAAATCATAACTTTTAACATTTTAAATATGCCCTAGTGCAGTGCAATAAAATTTACGACATAAACATAATATCCGAGCCTTCAAATAAAAAACAAACAACTTAGCTGTGAAACAATCGATAAATAGTAAACCAAAACTGGGTGGGTCGATTTTTTTGATGACCAGTGTATTTATGTTGGGGTCGGCTCCCAGTCTAAACGGATGCAACAACCAATTAAATACAATACTTCTGGTCAAGATTGTTTATCAGACTTTCGGAACATTGACTATCTGTAACGACTGTCAAAGACCTACAAATGACAGCCGGGACCAACAGGTTAATGTGCTTTCCTAGGCACTGAAGAAACTCGGTACGTACTGTAGTGAAACGAAAGGTACAATTTATTCCTTTATTTGGGGGCTAAAAGAAAAAATCTTCGCACAATTTTTTAGCTTTGTGCACGCACAATTTTACATTCAAAATCTTTGGTGGTTTGCGCCTCCACCAATTGTAATGGTTTTGATTGCGTAATTCAATAAAATGCGCAATAATACTTTTAGATTATAATTTCAACTCAACTCAACTCTTCATTAATGGCTTTTGTGGACGAGAGATACCACAATTTTGCCAATAACACGTGTACTGGAAATATACTATCAAACGCTGGAGAACATTTAGCAAGTAATCACAGTAATTAAAAAATATAAAAACAATAAAAGTATTTCTTTGCAGATTTAGATTATCATTTCATATGTATGACAGAATGACAGAAAAGAAAAGAGACTAAGTAAAAAAAAAAAAAAAAAATAACGATCCAAAAAGTTACAACTTAATTTTATTAATTTCGATGAATTTACATAGTTTGAAAACAAAACGAGAAAACACAAAAGAAAGAAGACATTTAACAGAAGTTGGACGAGGGATATGAGGAGGAATGATTTCATGAAAAGAGAACCGCAATTTGGGACAGGAGAAAAATAAATGGTCCACGTTTCCTTCATCCAAACCGCATTCACAAAGAGAGCTATCCCTAATCCTAAGTTTGGCCAAGAAAACAGGAGTACAACAATGATTTAACCGTAAACGACAGATAGTCGAAGTAGTTATTTTTTTTCCCAATTGATATTTGAAAAACCAAGGTTTGTGGGGTATCTCAGGTTGAATATCTCCATAAAATTTACCTTTTATGGACTTAGAGATTTGCCATTGATTGGACCAAGACTTAAGCATAGATTGAGGTAATATCGTACAAATGTCATGTGAATAAATTTCAGAGTGGTCGAGAGAACCTGAGAGAACAGCATTTTTGGCGCATGAATCAGCTGATTCATTACCAAGAATACCGGCATGACCGGGAATCCAAGCTAAAACAACATTAATATGAAGTTCATGACATTGAAATAGCAAATCTCTAATTTTTAAAATGATAGGAAATCTTGTCTTAGATCTGAAAGGGTTACATAAAATGGCTTGAAGGCAACTCTTTGAGTCAGAGAAAATAATGGAGTTATTCAACTTATGAGACAAAACAAATGAAATGGCTTCTAAAATGGCAATTGATTCACCTGTAAAAACTGATGTAACTGAAGGACACTTGTAATTTAAAATAATTTTTGTATGAGGAATCCAAACTGCAGCTCCAACAGGGCTATCATCAGAGACTTTGGAGGCGTCAGTAAATATAGTAGTCCAATTATTATAATGAGACGAAACTTTTTGAGCAAAAATCTTATTTGCTTCCAAGGTGTTTTTGTTAATTCCAAAGTCCAAGATGACAACAGGTTGGAACACCAACGCATTATAAGGAACTGTATATAGATATAAAATAGGGTTTTGAAAAAGTGGGCTAGAAAGACGAGAGAATTGAAGGTAGGCACGAAGAAGACAAGGAAGTTCTATATTAGAACGCCGACAAGAGTCAAAGATGGAAGATAATTGGTCCAGCTTACCAAGCAAGGGATGACCAGAATTTTGCACCAGTTTAAAAATAAATCTATTTGCAAGAAATTGTCTACGAAGCGAAAGGGGAGGTTCAACACACTCAACTTGCATAGCATTAATAGGGGACGACTTCATCGCCCCAAGAATAATACGTAAACACTTTGATTGAATTTTATCAAGTTTTTGCAGGCCAGATTTATTACAAGGGTCTAATAAGAACATACCATAATCAAAGTGACTACGAACTATAGCATTGTAAATCAGTTTTTGTGTATATGGGTGGGCACCCCACCAAACACCAGAAAGAGAGCGAAGAACATTAACGTTTCTTTCGCATTTTTGAGCAACGTAGTCTGTATGAACAATTCCTGATAATTTGGAATCTAACCAAATTCCTAAGAATTTAACATTGTTCACCTGGGAAATATTTTCTCCGTTAACTTTAATGTCAACAGGTGGAACAAGCCTTTTTCTTGTAAACACGACTACGGAGCTCTTAGAGGCTGATAATGACAAACCGTGTTGAAGGAGCCAAATAGATAGATATTCAAGAGCGGAATTTAAACGATCACTAGCCTCGACCAGAGATTTTCCGGAAAAGTACAATGCCAAATCATCAGCATACTGTAATATTAGATTATAATTTAAAACATATTTTAAGACACGTCACACTGCTTGTATCAAACCTATTCTATCTTATTTTCCTAATTTCTTTCTTTAAAACGACCTGAGTATTTGAACATTATGGTAAACCGGCCAGCTTTGGTTAGGTTATAAAACCTTTTAACAGTACTGAGTTTTCACCTATCCACAGACCAACCTAGGTAAGCACGGCTTAACCATAAGGCAATCCGAGCAACTGCTATTTTTCACCTACGTTCTCCACGTAGGTGTTATTAAGCTAATATATTATTTCACAGTCAATTTGATTTACATAAATGTATGATGTTAACATTCGATGCGTTTCTTTTTGCGCCAATCATTTTAAAGCTTATTGTGTACGCTATAAGATCTTATACTTTACTTTTTAATTATTGCAACATAAAACTGACGTGACCTACGGAACCATGCATTGTCATACAAACTAGACACGTATGCAAAATTTCAGCTCAATCTGAACCCGGGAACCCTGTGTCAAATATAACTTCTAACATTTTATTAAATAGTTTTAGGTGAATATAATAAAAGCGTGTTAAAAATAATTCTGAAAACTTTTATTGTATGTTAGTAGTTTAAAAAGTTTCGTAAGCTTAGTTCTTGAAAAATTTAATACAATACGTATTTAAATCAAAGTTTCGTCAACCAAGGAATTAAAGTTACAAGAAACAATGAAAAAGTTGTTGGGGAACTTAATACATCCCCCAATATTCATATCCCATATTTCGCCCTCCGCAATTTTCGTATGGCACGGAAATGTCTAACTAGGGAAAAAATAAAATTTACTTGTAGTTCCATTATTTAATTCTGCTGCACGACATGAAAATTAACTTATAGGGATATAATGAAGTATAACAATCATATTGTTAACCCGCTTACCGTAAAAGCACTACCGTGAAAACGGTCATCATTAATCTTTATAAATATAATTCTTCTGTGAGTGTGTATGTCACTGAACTTCTCTCAAACGACTGGACCGATTTTGATGAAATTTTTTGTGTGTGTTCAAGGGGATCTGGGAATGGTTTAGATTCACAATTTTGTCCGCTGGACAATGTTTTTTTAATTAATTTTTAATTTATTAGTAGTTGTTGATTTTGGAATGTTTTACATTGGATCCGACAGACGGCGCTACCATCGCAGTGTCAAATTAGACAGCTTATATTAGAAAGCTTATTAAAAAAAGTTTGAAATTTTCAAATTAAAGACGTGTAGACAGGACAACGTCTGTCGGGTCCGCTAGTTTTAATATAATACACGTAAAAAAGCCATTGGTCCGTCTGTTTTTTGGCAAACTTATAAATTGACTCCGTCACATGCTGATGTTGCATATAAATAATTTATGAATGATAGGTAAGGACTGAGAACAATGCTAACAGACTACCAAATGTTAATTACCACGAATATAGCTTTTCTTGATTAGCTCTTGACTCCTGAGGTGTATCAAATCTGTCAATAACATAGGAGGTTATTTTGGCTAATTGACAACATTACAATTTACGATTACAATACAACCGGCTAGATTTTAATATTAACCCACTACTCACGTATTCACTATTCACTAATGTCTCGTTTTTGTAATAACTATCCCGTTTAATTAACAACACATAATAATATTAAAACTGAAGAAATATTCTAATTTTATTATATGCATGAAAATGAAACGTTACAATTGGACACATATCCGTTGTATATAAGCTGTCGCAATAAAAGAGGTTATGTGCTAAAATGCTTGTACATTCGCGTGTCTGTATTCATATTTAATTTTATTAAGACAACATGAAGATCCATTTAAGACCAACCCTAAGGCCTACTATGTATGCGCAGCCATTTATAGAAAATGTGTAGTGAAAATGTTCGGATGACCTTCCGACCGGCCCTCTCTGGTAATACACCAGTACTTGTGCGTCCATTCGTCCGTCACTCACAGTACTGACGTATAAACTTGTTTGACAAGATTTAGACCGATACAGAAATCGAAATTGTAGTTTAGGCATGAATTGGCGACCATTGATTGACCACAATACCTTTGTAATCGTCTGTCATCATGATGTTGGCTTTAGTTTACTAAACGCACAAACAACTAATCTCTATGATTCCTCTGTACATACTAAAATGGAATTTGAATATATTCACCTCTTTATCTACGTAATAAATAACCTTGACTGCCTCTCCAAGTTGAAGGTTCGACCTTCAACTTCATTCATTAAGGGAAAGACTACGGTGTGTCGAGGGCACAAACCCAATCATCTGTTTCCCAAGGACAGTTGACCGCATGCTTACTTGTTTTTACACTGATCCATATGCACTGCAACAATACGATTAGATAGATAGATAAGTGATTAATTTAATGCAGCAAAATAAACTATACAGGGGATCGAATTCTTAAAATGGTTACAGACGCTGTTAATATTATGGTGATCATTTTACGAATAGTAACGTAATTCATATTATTAACCTATTATGATTCTATTTTAGACCCCTAGGAATCAATACAAAAAAACAACATCTAACTGAGAAAAATAAAACAATGATTTAAAGAGGTAGAAGTAAGGTTTACCCATACAATTAGACAACTATATATATTATACAATTTTAATTATATTAATTATGCTATTAGACGACTACAATTAGATATTATTGATATTAGATTATTTTATTAGACTTAGACACATCACAAACGGCCGCTCACTACTGGGCGGTGTGTGATTCAAGGTTGCACCAAATGTGAGTCCAGGTCAGCATATGCCAAGTAGGCCTGACGCTGGTATTCTGCTGAAGGTCTACTTGTTTGTGAAACTTAACAACAACTAGCTCCACAGCTAGTTGTTGTTAAGTTTAACAGATAATTAATACTACAAATGAACTTTTAAAATTTAAACGGTGCTTTGAAACACGTGAAGCATAATTTGTAGCTTTGAGATGAGGCACAGCCCCGCAAAAGACGCACCCATAGATAAAAAAAACTTTACTTTTATGTGGGCACCGATATAACGTTAGTCGTTAGTGCTTGGTATAGTGTATGGCTCGCTGGCTCGCGCAAAATCGTTTCTTGTGACCAGCTGTTTCTACTGTCCATTGGAGCCACACTAGAAAACACGACACGTAAAAGTGTTAATAAACCTAAGGTGTTTAAGCTTTAAATTTAAACTAGAAACGCAGGGTTTATAAAGAAAAATGCAAATAGGCAACTATTTGTTTTTTATTTATTCATTCATATAACAATTTGCGTTGTGTTTGAATTAGTCCTACATTCATTAATTTGTAACAGCTAAAAAAACAGTAAATAGTGAATTGAAAAATACTTAAACAATTAATAATATTTAGTAAAAATTTCACTAAACAATATTATTAAACTTAATTTAAATTGCCATTAGGTATGTTTATGTCATAAATCACAAACACATCTACGTAATTTTTTTTACCTGTTTTGATCTTCTAAAAAACACCTTCACTATGTATATTAATGTGATTTTCACCTTAATTTAAATGCACCAGTTCCGAAAGGGGTATGTGTATTTAGAATAGCACAAATCTCGATATTTTGTTACATAAGCATTGCGAAGGCGGGTCGGCAGACAAAGCAACCTACCGTCGTAACGTGATTAATGCAAGATGTAATTGACTGCAGTCAGAACTGAATACGTAATACAACCCATGATACGTGATATCAACTACATGTAAGAGGATTACTCAATATTCATACATTTGAGGAAACCATCTAAATCTATTTGGACTTATTTCAAGTCTTTGCTGGCTACGCAACACCTTCAGTTTGTATGACTTCTATATCATATTCTTATACACATAGCCAGTGGAACAGGAAAACGACGCTTAATAAATATGAAGACAGGTATTACTTATTTACAACGAATATAAAAAAGTTATAGAACTGAATAATTAGCGTCAGTACTGAGTTGTTCAAACAGCGTGTCTGCCCGTAAGTAAAATTTATTAATTCTGTACATATAAATATTGTTTGATTAGGCTACGGCTATTGTATTTATTGCTGCCCAAGTAGGTAAGAGCTCAAAGGACTGTTCGTATTACTTTTGCCGTTTTGTAGATTAATTATCTTGATTTGAAGAGAAAATTGTATTTTTCTGTTCATCTAAGTAGCTTAATAATAGCAGCCGCTCGGGTCGATCTTTAGGTTAAGCCGCGGTTTGCCTAGGTTGGTATGTAGATGGGTGACTACCTGTTACATACCGAGTTTCCTCCGTGCCTCGGAAAGCACGTTAAGCCGTTGGACCCGGCTGTCATTTGTAGATCTTTGACAGTCGTTACAGGTAGTAAGTGTCCCGAAAGTCTGACAACCAGTCTTACCAAGGGGTATCGCATTACCCAGTACTAACTGGGTTGTGGAGATCAGATAGGCAGTCGCTCCATGTAAAATACTGATATTCAGCTGCATCCGGTTAGACTGGAAGCCGACCCCAACATAGTTGGGAAAAGGCTAGGCAGATGATGATCTAAGTAGGATAAAAGATGAACGACAAAGCTGTATTTTAATCTCTTCAGTGGCGGTAGAAGTTTACCTAGCTAGACATATAAGTGAATGTATAAGATGTCTATAACTGGCGTACTACATCACCACTGATTAATTCTATAAATACCTCGAATGTTCAATAAAAACGATAAGACGATTGTTTGAATAAATCAAAGGTAGAGGAGTAAGCGCTAGGCACGTAAATCGAAATCGGTCGGTATAGTATGTTGCAAATGTAGCGTAAACAGCTGTAGTGCATCAAATATGAGACTGAGGCAATTTTTACCTAAAATCATGAAATATAGCAAGAAGTAATATCAAAGAGTACTAGAACGAGAAAAACATGAAAACGGTAAATTTGTAGATGGAACACAGAAAACTATGATTACGAACTTAATTACAGTTGGTAAACTAACCGCGTCTTATGGCTATACCAGCTTTTGCCCGCGGCTTCGCTCGCGTTGAATTCGGGGTAACACAGTTCCCCTTTTCTGATTTGCAGGCAACTGCTACTTTTAGTTTTTGCCCTAGCGCCTTATTAATTGTAATAGCAAAGCTAAGTTTTCCCTGTTCTTCCCTCGTTCTCCCTCATTTCACGCTTAAAAAAAAAACATCTTCGCCTTTCTTTCGCCTATTTCCGTCTCCAGGGTCCCAACTATCTCTGTACCAAAATTCATCAAAATCGGTTTAGCCATGTAGGCGTGAAAACGTAACAAACAAACAAACAACTCACTTTCGCTTTTATAATATTAGTAAGGATATGTATGATAGTCGATGTATGGGGATAACAGTTTTCTACCGGCAAAGTTGAGTTAGCCCTTCAGCACAGTTATTTTTTTTCTTTTTATTAGAGCAATATTCGGTACTTTCATTAGTTATCTATGTGTTTAAGTCCTTCGGTGCGCAAGTCCGACTCACACTTGTACGGTTTTTTTTTCAATAAATTACCTAAATCTGCAAAAAATAATAATGAAGAGGTTAATATCATCATCTGATTAGCCTCTTCTAGTTTTACTGTGAGTTTAATTAGTAACGTGTAAAATATTCTTTACTAATAAATTCATTAAAAACCCGAGCATTCGATTTTTTTGTCTAAGAAACCCAACAAAGTAATTTTTATCTAAAAATTATGTTATAATTTTAAAAATAATAACTAAACCTGTTAATTTTTTTCAATCATAAAAGATCGTGATGCTCAGAGAGTGAGGTGTAGCCTAAATAAAACCTCACGAGATACCACTAAGCGGGGAGGGGGTGGGCTAAAAAGAGGTCTAAAAAATTACATGTGATGGCCCCTTACTGCTGGGTAATACGATACCCTTCAGTAAGACTGGTTTTCAGACTTTCGGGCCACTGACTACCTGTAACGGCTGTCAAAGATCTACTAATGACCGCCGAGAGCAAAGGCTTAACGTGCTTTGAGAGGCACGGACGAAACTCTGCATGTAATGACTACTCAACGTCCACATACTATCCTATTCAAGCGCAGCGTAATCTAAAGATCGGCTAGTATCATTTTGCTGCTAGCTCCTTTAGTAGGTAGATGCTAGCTCCTCCGATAGTCGTTGCCATTATTTGTTTCCATTTCATGATTACATAAATTACTAAAACGCATAAGCTTAAGTAACTTTTTAAAGTTACCAATGAACTTAACAAAGAACCATATTTAATCTTATTGGTTAAGTATTTCTATATGGTTCTTTGTCCTTTTTTAACATCGTGGTTGTAAAAGGGAACCCCCATAATCAGCCCTTTGACAGTATATTGCGTGAAAAAAGAAAAACAATGAGAGGAAAATGGCGGCAACAACTAGAAAAAACTTGCTAAGGCTTTGGTGGAATTGCAAATTGTTTTTCCATGATGTTGTAATTCTATGTGCAGTTCAAGATGCAGTTATAGTAGTATTATTTGTACGCACGCAAACAAAATCTCACTGTGTAAGTACCTTGTTTTTAAATGACTACCTACCTAAATACTTGAGGGGGGGGGGAGTCTTGAAATATACCTACGGGCTTTTACCGAGGGGGGGCAGAGAGGGAAAAGTTGTAAAATGGGATCATGTACTATGGGTATGTTCTTTAAGTATACAAAGCAGTATGTACATGACGCTAAAACGGTGACCTACATTATTCAGAACCCATCTTTAGCTTGTACTAAGTAAATAGGTATTCGTAGGTAATTAAAAAACCCGCGCACCGAGTTTTCCGTACAAATTTGCGACATAAACGGCCATATATATTGGCTGATTTTTTTAAATATGCGTCTTATTCCATCCTGTATAATTTTCTAAGAAGTTTAGCCAAAATAATTAGGATTTCAACTTCCTGCAAATTGTAGTACAACACATCACAGTCCGGATATTCTTGTGATCTAGATGTGTACGATACACTGAAGATTCTAGAAATATATTTTATTCTATCTATTACCAATACTAAAATACAATGTGCTGTCTAATACTAGTCGGGAAACAGAAATATAATTACAACTAACAGTGTAGAAAAAAAACAAAGCATTAGGTTTTTCATGTAACAAGAACCTAACAATAATAATTGTTATCGCAACATGACGGTATTATCCAACTCTAAACAAAGCGCCTTTATAACTAATTCCTTTAACACTGTAAGTTAGTTGCACTCGGGTACTTTTACTTTTTTTTTCTACCAGTGCATATTTGTACAGCTAAACCAAAAAAGTAAACAACGTTTGTAGCTTGTATTAGCTTTTGCCCGCGTTGTCCGCAGCCCGTGTGGAGGTTAGAATATATACTCTGTGGATTTGAACTGAAATTTGTAGCCTGTGTCCAAAGGACAATGTCCTAAATGGCCTTATGCAAAAAAATGAATCGGAATCCACGATAATTAATTGTTTTTTTTTTATCATGTAAGTTGCAAATATTTCTGTAACACGCTGTATGCCAGCCGCCATCTAGGCCTGATATTAAGAGTACAGGTATCTACCTACGTTATATATAAATAGTTTATAAATGTATTTTAATGTTGCACTTACATCCTATTAGGCGTTAGAAAAAAATGCAAAAGTTAGGCATCAAAAATAGCTAAATGTGTTATGTCACGTTTTTCAGTTTCATAAAAACCACTCGGAGCTATGAAAAATCATAGCTAGTAATTACATTATTCGTTTATAACCTCAATATTTAGTACATATTTTTTATTAAATATGTCTATTCTGCAGCTAGTCCGCTATAAAAATAAGACCATAAAGGAGTTTACTAATGATAGAGAATACAAATACATCATTCCGCTGAATCGTTCATCATCAGCCTAAAGCAGTCCCCTGATGGACATATGCGTCTTCACTCGCAACTTTCATCCAGTTGTTAGAACCACTCTGCGAAAATCGTCGCTCCACCGATCGTCGTGAGGGCGGGCGTCCCACCTTGCTCTTACCGATTCGCGGTCTCCACTTTAGAACACGTCTAACCCAACGGTCATCGGTTCTACGGCTAATATGGCCGGCCACTTGACCTTAATTATTCTGTGAGTTATGTCGACAACTCTGATTCTGTGTCGGATCACCTTGTTCCGAATGCGATCTCTCAAAAACACTCCAAGCGTAGCCCGTTCAACAGCACGCTGAGCGACCACGTTAAGGCAGACAATTTACCTTCGAATTGATTTGGTATGAAATTGAACAAGTAGATGCTGTAGTAAGGTCTTTTTCATTTAGAAACATGGCGTCTCCTTTTATGGCGTGCGTTACTCATAAAACATTTATTGTTACCATTAAAACTACGTAGGAGGTACACTACCGAGAGCCTCGCGTGTCGTGTAGGTCTTAACCTTGCTCTTGTGATTGAAAAAATAGAATAAATACTCCAACGAGCATCGTTATTTTCTTTTTTCGAGTATAAGAAATACTCTTACAATACGCTTTTTGAAAACTCTTAGTATTTTATTATTTTCTTCTTTAAGTTTTCTATTTACGTACTTGATCTGATAACAACCTCTATGTCTATAAGATACAAGAGACCCTTGGGTTCGATATTTTAAACATAATTGATTGCTCTTATTTCATATTACTACTTCTACTTATTTTTTTTGCTTTGCGAGCAATTTCAAAGATTGTTTGTTTTTTTTTACATGGAATCTGTTTATGGCTGTTTGAGGCTTGTTGTGAGACATAGTTATTAAAACTCTGCAGGCAGGACATTATTGATTAATAGTTAATTAAATGAAATGTACCTAAATAAGAAAAAGCAATATCACGAATATTATTATGCGTGGGAAGTAAAGCAAAAACAAAACGCAACTGACGAAAGTCAAAAATGTCAGCTATGTCTCTGTTCAAAAGTGCCAATTGTGGGCCCTTTGATCGGTACCGACTGCCGCGCAACTAAGCGTGCCAAAGCTCTAAACTTCCGTACGAGGGAAAGCTGCTAACTTTGTTGCGGTGATTACATTCCTTTTATTCGTAACTGTGACCGCGACCACAGAATAAATAATATTACTAACCGCGACTTAGACCGCGTGGTATTTGGTACAAAAAACTTTATAACCTATAACGCCAATTGCTGCAACACTTACATATCTATGTCATCTTGTCTTACTATCATGAACCGCGACTTTTCCTGAAACAATTTTCAATTTCTAGTGTAACTATTGTATACTGCGTTTGAGTAATTGTTTGGCAAAGTTTGTCTCCGAAATACGTTTCTTAAGTACCACGGTTACAGTCGAACCATAACGTTACAAAGTACTTTATAACTAGTTTTTTATTGAACCGCTTTTCTTAACAAGAAAGAAAACTGTTGTTTCAAGATATCAAACAAGTAAACTTCGTTCTTATATCCAGATAACTTCTCAGACTCCCGATATGTTCACTTGAAGTAACTCACAACGATTGTAGTCTATGAGATAAAGTTTTATGTCTAAGTATTAGAACATAATATTTATGAAATAAATATACAATCTGTAATAATTTAGGTAACTACCTAACTAAAATATGCACTAGTCCAAAAAAGGAAATACAATTATAGGGCGTCAAAATATCATCGACATCACTGTCTATAGGAAACGTGCCCAGAAGGCTGGCAGCTTTGCCACGTTCGATGTTAACGATGGTTCTTTGACCAAAATAAAGGCCATACCTCTGATGTCGTGGAGAGTCTACCAACCGCTTTGAGATATCCCAAAAATCTGTTAGAGCACTCGGACCCCAAGGCCCTAGTGTTTCACCGTGTGTATGTAGATATAACTGGCATACATACAAATGGTGTACCGGACGGGAAATTGGAATTTTCGACATGCTACCTCGCATTTAACGATACATATTGCATTTAACTGCGTTCCACAAATCTGACTAAATGACTAGATACAACCAATTAAAACTTTGGTTGGTGTTAGTTAGGGGAAAATTTAACCACCTTTGAGGAATTACTAATCGAGATTAAGCATTTATGCCATATGTGTACGATGCGCAAAGCGATCCCCACTCTTCCGCCGAGCGCTCAAGATCCGTGCCGGTATCTGTAACGTGGATTATTTCATTGTTAACTGTGGCTTAGCGCGGCGGGACAAGCGGGGACAGAATCTCCCCGCGTCGCATTGTTTAGGGTTGGCTGGATTTCGCTTTGATAGACCCATACATTTCGGGGCCTAGACAAAGTGCAATAAGGTTTTTTGATGGAAAAGACAAAATAGCATTGAATTGACATACGTTGTCCAAATCTAATCATTCTTGTTGTAGGTAAAAATGCGAAACCCTTGAAAGTACCCGCTTTACTCCTTTCGTAACCGTACCATTATCAATTGCCTAGTTTTTTGCCTATGTAATTATGTTCACACTACTACCAATATGTATATAGAGCGATTGTAAAATCAGCGTATCATTAAACTAGCAACCCCGGCTTTGAATGCGTGTAATCTCGTAAGAAACATAAATATTTTATTTTAAATCAATTTTCTGTAAACGGCGTAATTAAAGTTTCAAATTTAAAAACTATTATTTAACGTAAATACGTAAATTAAAATTTATCAATAGATTAAACGCAAGAACAGTTTATTTAAACCGTGACATTTTTCTTCTATACGAAAAATCCCAACTGAATAAGTGAAGGTGGAATTTACAAGTACATAATCACCCTTAATTATCGAACCATTTTAATAGTATATAAGTATTAAAATCATGATACCAATATCATCACTTTTCGATCACACCTTTTAACT
This sequence comes from Ochropleura plecta, assembly GCA_905475445.1. NCBI lineage: Eukaryota > Metazoa > Arthropoda > Insecta > Lepidoptera > Noctuidae > Ochropleura > Ochropleura plecta. The sequence continues at coordinate 6,000,820 of FR997721.1, read as the reverse complement.
TAATAAATTTAAAGAAATACTTATTGTGGTCTTTATTAATATCCTATTGAAATTGAACAACCTATATATACTTATTAAAACTTTTAAATAAACTAAAATAATTAACCTAACTAATAGGTAACAAACTATAAAAGCTTGTCATCAACGTTATCTGCTGGTAATGTACGATGATAGTTAACTAAAGATCATCGCGGACATTTTTGTGAGCAATTATGAGTACTATTATATATATTATAATAGAACACTATTTTATTTATATCGTCAATAGTTTTCGCTGCGCATGCAAAATAATGACTAATAGGCAACATTTTTAAAATTTAGGTAAGAACAGAATTTAAAAAAAAATATATATACATGCTTCGTTAGCTCCGAAACCTATGTAAAAATTCTATTACCATTTGAAAGTTTTATTGTTCTGGGTGGACAACTGAACATAGCCTATTTTTATAAGCTTTGTTAACCGGGAAATACGCTTGTAAAGCTGCGCACAGTAGCTCGTCCGCAAATAAAACGTTGTGACATTTTCATGACACGCTATATTTCGCTGGAAAGGCAGTCAATATTTGTCTGAACTCAGCGGAAACGCCCTCGGCACAGGAAATTGGTTTTACAAATAATTTACCATGTCATGTCACTGGTTTACGTCTCTCTTACCGGCAATTGATATTGTTTTAACATGATTTTTTTTATATCCTACTAGCTGTGCCCAGCGGTTTCACCCGCTGCTCACTTAGGGGAATGAAAAATAGATGTTTGCCGATTCTCAGACCTACCCGATATGTACACAAAATTTCGTTTAAATCGGTCCAGCCGTTTCGGAGGAGTATGGGAACGAAAACTGTGATACGAGAATTTTAAATATTAGATTTTTTTAATCCTTACTAATATTATAAAAGCGAAAGTGAGTTTGTTTGTTACGGTTTCACGCCTAAATGGCTTAACTGATTTTGATGAATTTTGGTACAGAGATAGTTGGGAACCTGGAGACGAACATAGGCTACTTTTTTTTTTAAAAAAAAAAGAAGATTGAGATATGAGGGAAAAAGAGGGAAGAAAAGGGAAAACTTAGCATTGCTATTACAATAAATTAGGCGCAAGGGCAAAAAGTACTGGTAGCAGGTACCTGTAAATCAGGAAAGGGAAACTAGGTTACCCCTAATTTAACGCGAGCGAAGCCGCGGGCAAAAGCTAGTAACTTGATAAAACAAAACTTATAAGTTAACTTTACTATATACTACTATACTTATGTAGTTATTTTTTTACATGAACCCTGTGCAACATGCATCCTGTTCCTTATTTGGATGATGGCTTTGTTGTGGGTCCTTTTACACCCTGTATCACCTTCAATATCTGGATGATCGAGCTTACCTGGAGTGACAACAGAGAAAACGAATTCAAGCTGTTCAATTTTGCAGAAATACTTTTACTTTTACTACACCTATGTCCTTTTTTTGGTATTGTTCGTCGTGTCGTTGAGCTCCTTGGGTTATGAGTCGATACTTGCACTAACTGGACAGGTCCACTCAATCTGTGTGGTGCTTTCTTAAAAAGACTATTTCAGACACTAATCTGCATAGTCCTCATGTAATTTGACCAAGATTTTCCAAGATCTCTGCGTTTGTTTCAGCTATTTCCTCTTAGAGTAGTCGGGTACGAAACGCCGACCTCATCTAGTTTTAAAAAAAGACGTGTAAAAGTGTTTGTGAAAACCTACTTGCAAAATAAACATAATTTATCATTTACTTACATATACACCTTTGCCTAACCATTCTAGGATTACATATTGATGTTATCTAAACATAAAGAAATGGTTTTACTTATCTTTTTACTTTATTCATCTACATTCTTTATAGAAGCTTTGTTTTCGATTCAAACAATAAAGTACTTGTTAAATTAATTTTAAATTATTTTTAAAAGCAAGTGTTTTATAAATTATATCTAAAATGACAATAAATCAATATTTTTCTCAATAAAAATGTAAATCGATTGTTGTGTTTTATATTCAAATAGTTAATAACTTAATCTTTCACGTCTAAACGACTGAACGGATTTTGATATTATATAGTCTGGAATAACACCTAGGATATTATTTTTCCGATAACATGCGGGCGAAGCCGCGGGCTCCGGCTTCGCCCGCACAATGATGACGTTTGTTTTTGCTGAAAAGTTCTTTAGAACCAAAGTATCTTATAATCTTTTTACAATTACAATTAATATATATCTTTAAATTTGAAATATCTAAATAAAGCTCGCCGAAATTTTAGAGAGCTCCAGGCGACGGACACCCACGCTACGCCACTGAGAAGCTGGCTTTTCTGGTAGCATTCGTGTGTCAAAATCGAAAACATTCGTGATCTTTTTATAAAGTACTAGCTTTTCCGGCTTCGCCCGCATTTATTAATATATTTTAATTTAATAATAATAAGTATTTGTAATTGAATAAAATGTATGTAATAATAAATGACTTAGCCGTGATACCACCGGGGCTGGTTTAAGACAGCATGAGAAAAGGAGTGGGTCAGAGTGGGCTACGAAAGAAAATAACTCCGCTAGTCCTTGACCGTTACAATCATGGATAAAAACAGAGCATTATTTGAGAACGCTACTGTACACCATATTGTGTATTATCCCCGTTTCCATTCCATTTTAGGGATAGACTGCAAAATAAAACAAATATGCAGTCTTTACCAACTTTATTGATTTGTTCAAAGTAAATCGGACAACGCACTAAGTTTCGTTCAAAATTCACCCCTCCCCCACTTTCGAAGAGTAGCCTAGAACTATCTCCAAGGTTCCATCTATATCTGTACTAAAATTCACCAAAATGGGTTCAGCGGTTTAGACGTGAAAGCGTAACAAACAAACGTTGAACTCTCGGTCCAGTCTGACAACGCAATAAGAAGTTTCTCCCCTCTTTCTCCCCCTTCTCTCGCTTTTTTTTTAAATTAGTTTATGTCCGTCTCCAGGGTCCCAACTATCTCTGTACCAAAATTCATCAAAATCGGTTTTGCCATTTAGGCGTGAAGACGGAACAAACAAACACACATACAATCACACTTTCGCTTTTATAATATCAGTAAAGATTGTCAGTGTCCGCTCTATAAATAAACCTTTCAAATCTCTTTGGGTGAAACAATAACATAGCGTTGTGGTTCAAACAATGAAAAATATGATTTGAGTTGAAAATACGAAACGAATAAAAACGACATATTTGAATTGAAAAAAAAAATTTTCCTTTGAAATGCTTTGTGTCCAAATAAAAATACTGTTATTCAACTGCATCCGGTTAGACTGAAAGCAGAACCCAAAATTGTTGGAAAAGCTAGGCTAGCTAGCTTTTGCTTTGTCCGAATTGCATTTTGCAAAATTAACAAATATTTTGGAACGAAACAATGCGTCAATTGCAACGGTGTCCGTTTCCCACACGCTAAAGTCACCGTAACTATTCCCTGTATTGCGCGATATGTCAAATGCCTATATCAAGGAGGGCCAAAACGAGGTGAAAAGCTCTCATTATCGATGGTCTATTAATCCGTATTATTTCCCCATAATGGCGGTCTGCCTTTACGAGCAGAATTCGAACTTTTGTTATACATGTAACAGATTATGTGGGATTAATAAATACCAAAACTGCTCATTAAAATTACTTTGTTTGTTATGTCAAAAGTCGTGATCGCCAACCTGTCTGGAGCAAGCGTAGTGATCAATGCTCGTGCTTTTTCAGTATGAGAAGAGGCCTTTGCGCAGCGGTGGGATAGATATTTTAGATATAGGCTGGAACGAAGTTCTTTATCGCGCGTTGCGAAAGGGGACTAGACGGAAAAAAATAAGACCGTAATAAGCCGTGCGGCGTGCGCCTGTTTCTCTGTCTGTCTCTCTCTATCTCTCATAGAAAGCAAGCCACTTATTTTCGTTTCGTCTTTCTATTTCGCATTGAACAGTGTGGTGTCGCGACGATTATTTTTGTTGAGTGTATACAGGTTTTTTGTACATAATAAATAATAACTTCGTTCCATTTTTTTTTATTTTTATTATTATATATGTATATGTAAAAAAATCTCGTTGGTTGTTTTTTTTTCAGCACCAGTCCACAAACTATATTTATGCATTATTGTCCCACACATGAAAATTAAATTGCTACCAGTCTTTTCTGTTACTCTGCGTAGAATAAGCTTAATTTTATTTGTAGACTTTTTTATCAAAGAATATTTATTAAAAATCTTGTAAATTGTGCTCGCAGCGAGCGCTTTGCGCGTCTCAGTTAATTTTTTCATACATATTGCAATTTATTACGTTAGGGAACTTAAGTTGGTCTACTTTGCAATAAAGCTTTTTTGCAAGAAAAATATTTAAAGCTTCTTTTTAAAAATAAAAGCCGCGTCCATGCTATGTTTTTAAATTCAAATGTTTTAAAACATAACTTATTATCAGTACTAATTTAAAAGAAACTAAATAAACTTTTTTTTTATATGATACTTGTACTTAATCATAAAACACGAAGAAAAATCAATTTGTTTTTGTTCGCTTCATGCAATTGTCCTCTGTTCTAATAATGAGCTCTCGAAGAATAGCGTCATTTTATCAATGAAAACTAGTTTTATTAAACGGGACTGATAAGATAATCCTATAATGAAAAATTGAAGGAATTCAGTTCTGTTTAGCGTGTCCAGGAGCTGTGTTTTGTACAGTTAATAGTTTCGCGTAACGTCACTTCTAATTTATATTAACAAGGTTCGTGGTACGCAGCCCTAGTACTCCTTATTATGGCTTGTGTTCATGTTCACTTCCTCCCTCCTCCAATTGCACTCGCGATAACTCAATTAAAACTCTTCATAAGTTATTTTAGTGGATTCGAATTAAAAGTAGCAGTTAGCATTCGTTTATACATTTATGTAGCTATAGTATGTTAGAAAAAATCCGTTCGGTGACAACAATAATTGTGTTAAGAAGTTTTCTGGATAAGTTTCATGGGGTCTAGCAGTCAAGTTTCTTTTTTTGACGGAGTCTGTTAATTAGAGTTTAGCTACCTCATAAAGTTTTACATTGGTTTCAAAAGTCAGCCAATATTGAAAACGCGACCATTCGTATAGGTAGACAACCGCTTCTCTGCGGTTATTCAATCGGAAATTAATGTAACTATACTTCGAACCACGTTCTAGTGGATGGCCAGCGAATCGAAAAACGTTCACTAAATAAATATAGTACCCATCGCACACAAAACACAGGGCTGTAAAAGAACACCGATAATCCAGATCGGGAAATAACACATTGAGGATAAATGGATAATAAATACAATAAGACAGGTATTTGAAAACATTTTAAGTTCAGCTTATTCAATTACTGCAAATACGAATCTTTTATTTGTACAATATTGTAAAATTTGGGTCACAATAGGTACGTAGGTTTCTAGAACTTAGTTGTTATATATTTAATTATACAGTTATGTAGATTACATTATATTATATAAACCGACGTTACTATATTATACTATTCTAATAATTTAAATCACATTATAATTATGCATCACCATCATTTAAGAACATATTTTTGACGTGATAACGTCTTTAAAATCGTTTTAGTCGGGTGACATGTTCAGAAACTTGTGTCACACCAAAACCTCACGAGCGCGATCGATCGATCGATCGCGCTCGTGAGGTTTAGTTATCACGTAAACATCTCGATCGTAAACCTACTTTTTAACAGATAAATATGTAATTTAATTTTAATGCGTGTACTGCATGTATGTATGTCTACTGTTTTCTGGTTAACGCTTTCTCGAAATAAAGGGTCTTGACAGACAGACAGACAGACAACAATGTGATCTAATACGGGTTTGGTTTTTTCCTTTTGAGGTACGGAACCCTAAACGTAAAAATAAAAATAAAAATCAAGTTTAGATGTCGAATGTTGCAAAATATATAATATACTAGCTTTCGCCCGCGGCTTCGCTCGCGTTAAATTCGGTATAACACACCAAGCAGACCTGCAGTTTTTGCTCTTGCGCCTGATTGATTTGTAATAGCAACGCTAAGTTTTCCCTTTTCTTCCCTCGTTCTCCCTCACATCCCACTTTTTTTTAATAAAAATTAGCCTATGTCCGTCTCCTGGTGCCCAACTATCTCTGTACCAAAATTCATCAAAATCGGTTTAGCCATTAAAGCGTGAAGAGGTAACAAACAAACAAACAAACAAACTCACTTTCGCTTTTATAATATTAGTAAGGATGAACAGATGATGCTGCATACAAATGCAAGAAACATAATATTACCTATCATCTGTAGCTTCTTCTTCTTCTTCATGTGGACCCCGCTTCTTGGGGGGGTCCGGTTTCCGCACTTAGTCCTTTCAGTGGACCATTGTACGTATGCCGTGCACCTGGTGGCCGCTACTCTAGCCAGCCCACCTCATTCCAGAAGCAGACGAGTCTTTTTGGGTTCTTGAGGGCGTCCGCAAGTGACCCTGGTGTACCCAGTGTCCTTTTCCGGATTTCAGTGATTCCTGTACATTCAAGGAGAACATGTGTGACTGTTTCTTCCGCCTCCATGCAAGCTCTGCACAGAGGGCTATCTGTGATACCTATTGTGTGGAAATGTTTGTTTAATGCACAGTGTCCGGTTGTGGTCCCCGTCACCAGGCGCAGGCTTTTCCTGTCCAGCTGCAGAAGGCGTTTGGATAGTTTGCGATCCAAGGCAATGGATCGCAAGCTACTAATAATAGCGACCTTGGACTGTCTGCAGCCTGGTGCCGAGCTCCACCAGTGTGCGGCTTATGTAAAGGTGTGTTCCTTCAGCCAGCTGCGTATCTGGCTGAAAGGGATGGGTACAATTGGCTCCGGTCCTAGTGCCGTAGAGATGGACGCCCGTCTGGCGAGTTCATCCGCTGCGTCGTTGCCTAGGGAGCCACTGTGTCCTTTGATCCACTGTAAGGTTACTGTATTGCGGTTGCGTGTATATCATCTGTAGCTTTCAGCTTATTAAAAAAAAAAACTAGTGAAAGGAAGAAATGATTTCTAAAACCAACCAACTTCACCACTGATTTGTCAAAATACTCACAATATCTGCGAAATCATTTAACTTTCGCGAAGCTACTGCAGGAAGCTTAAACGGAGTCGAACGTTAGAAATCCCTATGTGTTAGTTACACAAGCTGTAATAATTTATTAAACTTGGTTAATCCCCAGTTAGGAGCTACTACAGTCCTTCAATATGAAGCCGGATAATTCTTGTTGGTGTTTATCAAAACATTTTCACAAGCACTAGAGCAATGAATGAATTAGCTGTCACCATTTTGTTTACCGAGATTGTTTTAAAAACGAAAAATAAAAAACATTTTGTTTTTACTTTTATAGAACTTAACACTGTAAAAGAGATATCAGACTACGAATTACATCGATGCATATATAATTTGCACAACATACAGTGTATATACAGCTAATTTGTCACGGAAAAGGACAATTGGTGCTCCGGTAGTGTTGATTATGCAAATATCGACTATCTATAGGTGTACACTGCGTGTTTGTGTTGCAGACTAGATCAATTTTCCGTATATTCCCATCGTACCGGCCTTTCGAGGGTGCCCGTCGGTCGCTACAAAGGCACGTTGATTATAATATCACCGTTGCCTGACTATGTTCACATAGTAGGAGGCGGCGATTTCGAGAGCGCAATTTTTGGGAACATCACTATACACAGTGCCTAGCTAGGAAGCTAAGTATTGCGAATTTTACTGCTGTCGGCCGTGCCAAAATGTCACGTATTTACTGTAGCGCGCCACTGCAATTTCAGAAAGTAGTCGTATTATATATTTCGGAAAATGTAACGACACCTTTTAATTTAACGGTAAAAGCTTGGTGGTATTAAAAGGAAGAGGTTTTAAAACGACGCGTAAACTTTTTGGTCATTTTAGTTCTGTACATCGTGTCGAAACTGTTTAATTTTGAGTTGCATATCGTAGGGCATTTTTACACGATACTACTTTTCACGTGGTGAAGCTTACCTCACGTTGCATTGGCTCATTGAAATCTGTAGGTGCCCAAGCTGAGTGGCTTTCACCTCCTCGCCGCGCGGCATACGTCCACAAAGTCTGTTTCGTTGACACTCGAGCAGTGTCATGTGATAATAGCCTTATAGTTACTTCCGTACGTTTTTACGTACACAGAGCTGCGCCTGTGAATCAAGTTAAAATACATATATATGAGTACTTGTAATCTAAGTAGCCCATGCGTCAATTCAATTCGCTTGCTGATAATGATCACAGATGAAATAAATCGCACAGAAATCTAACGGACGTTGTACGATAAAAGCCAAAAATTAGAAGGTTACCACTTGACTATAACCCCTTTATCGCTGTACTATTCCGACGGATGCAGTGAGGGTGCCATCACGGTACAGAACTACGGACGCTATTCAGCAACTGCCTATTCACGGAGCGACCGATATTGCATTTGTTATGGTCATACATCAGTCTTAGTTTTACGCGGTTTCCAGAACAAAGCCTCGACAACGCTTAAGACGTCGTCTACCTTGCCTTTTCCCAACTATGTTGCGGTCGGCTTTCAGTCGTACCGAATGTAAGCTGAATACCGTTTTAAGATGAGGGGACTGCATATCTTTTCTTCACAACCCAGTACTTGGTTACTTACTTGATTGTAACGACTGTCAAAAGTCTACAATTGACAGCCGGTACCTACGTATATAAATTAGGTACTCAGGGTATGTAATGAGTTGTCACCCAAAAGTGGAAAGTTCAAGTGGAAAATACCTACGCCAGCGCGGCTTAAGCGAAAGATTGACGGGAGCGGCAGTTATGTTATTATTTATCCACGAGCTCCAAGCCGCTTTCGTAACAAAGAAAATAATGAAAAACTCGACTGTGAAACGGTTCACACAGCAGATCGACTACACTCCGTTTGGTAACTTTCCCGATTCGCTAGTGAAAGCTTAAATTTTTCAAACTACTCGACGAATACCTATTGTTTTTATGGATAAACTTTCAGATTCTATTTTTTCGACGCATTTAAAGCCATTAGCTAACCTTTTAGTTTGAGCTTTGTAAACAAAACTATATTCGTCGAAAACTTTTAGTGTAGTCAGAAATGTTCGTCCCGGATTTTATAGATTATTCGATTTATAAGACAAATCATCTTAACTTAGAGGATTGATTTCTTTTTATAGCTTGATGAAAATGCGATTATCCTCGGACGGGGGATGAATGGGTTGATAAATTGCCTTTAAATAAGTTAGTTGTGGTTCGAGTCGATGCAGATACTTATAAATAACTTAATACTTATAATACTTATGAATAACATTACTGTTCAATTTATCAGTGTGGTCAGCCAACTAAATTCATCGGTAACGGAGACGGATGTGGTATAATCAAAGACGAATCTATACTAGCACGTGCGCTACCCACGTCGTCATTTTCATTTAATAATCTTTCACACTATCTATCGTCTTCATTTCTCGTTTCGCGGATTTGTTGGTAGAAAATTCTCATGTCGCGTGTTCATATTATTATGTAACCACGGGTTTATACTATGTATGAAGGTATATAAATAATAATAGCCTATAACTTTCCCACTGCTGGGCAAAGACCTCTTGTCATACAGAGAAGGGATTTAAAGAAAAAAATCGTCAAACAAGGATCCCCGCACACTCATTATCTATTTTGTTATATTCCTGTATTATCTATTGCGCGTTCTAATGACAACACGGACACTACAGTTTTATGAATAGCTATAGAATAAATTCTACGCGCACTAAGTCGCGGGTAGGCACTAGTAGTAAAATAAATTCATTGATTGAACAAGTTCCTACTTCTGTCGCCAACTAGTGGCAGCCTCGTTGTTAATTATTAATTAATTTTACAATCATATGTGAACACCGATATTTTTCGAAGCAAGTTGATTATAACTCACTCCTTTCCAATATTGAAGCTATCGATTCATTAATATTCGAGTTTAACAGATGGCGTAAACTAATTGCTAGCGATGATTGGAAATCAAACTGCAATCCTGAGTGGATTAGTAGCATGGATTTTCAGAAATATATAAACAAGTTTAAAATATTTCCAATGGTATGTGAAACCACGAGTCGATTGTGTTTGAAATTCCCCAAAACGGTATCACAAACGTACCACAATTAATCAATGATGCGTGCAGATGCATGCTATTGATTTGTTTCGTACAAAATAAAAATATCGTTTGTGATGTAAAATGCCGCCGCCTCGTTCAGACTGCATTCATGGATGCGGTTTTGGTGCTCATATATATAAAAGTTATTTATAGTTAAAAAACCTGTGTTTAAAATTGAGGTAAGGAAGCGTGGCATGAAATTATCAAGAGTGCACTTTCTATTCATTTATTATATATTTATGTTGTTACGTGTATTTTAGATCAGATGGATCTACATCGGAGTTAGTAGAGCGTACATCATGTTTGTGAATCCTACCATGTTTGCAATTAAATCTCTTGTCAATTCTCGTATGAAGTGATTATAGTGATAGTAAGTTCAGATAACCAATCATGACAGCTCAAACGAAATTTCACATTTAATTAACAAGTGTTCAGGACTTATTTCAAAACTCCGCCACAATTTTCAATTTTGTTTTGCGTTAGCAACAAAATTTTGTATTACATGAACTAAGAAATGGCTGTTAGGATTTTTATCGCATTAGCTAATAATGGTTATTGCGTTTTAACGAGTATTATAGTAACTAACGGTTCGGTATGTTCGATATCCTCCAATTTTCGCTCTTTGACAATCTTTTTAACCGACTTCAAATAAGGAGGAGGGTTCACCGATTATTCCGCCTACTGTGGGCAATTTTCATAATTGTTCTTTTAATTCTCTATTTATTTGTTTATATTGCTTGGGTAGTTTTTGAGTTATCGTCTATATTCCATATTTTTCTTCTATGTCTATTTGGATGATCTGCTAATATATTTTAGTAGCAATGGAAAATGTGTACTCGGTAAAAAACTGTGTGAAATATCATCATACCACTAAAAATGCAAAAAAAAATAAACGCAAAGAAAAGTACTGACTTCCAAAAACTAAAAAGTGGAAAATAACTTTACTACACCGACACCCGAAGTAAAGATTTTTTTAGAAGTTGTTATTTTTTTTATGTATCAGCCATTCAATTGTTTTTCTGACTTTTTGCATTAGGTGTTATCCTACTATCCTACTATATAAATGCGAATGTTTGTGAGGATGGCTGTATGGATGGTTTTTACTTTTTCACGTCTAAACTGCTGAACGGATCTTGATGAAATTTGGCACAGAGGTACAGACGCCTGCACATCAGGCTACCACACTTTGACCTTGAACGCGTTATGAGCAGCAACAACGAGAATCGTGCGAAAGAGATATAAAGCTTTTTGACAGTTCTTACTTGCAATGTTTCGTGCTGCAGTGCATACGTGAGGATGTGTGCGTATGCGCGTCGTTGTGTAGAATAACATACTTTGCGATAAGGAATAGCGTAGCAAGTTGAACAATCAATAGAATGCAATGCCCAAAAAAAAAATGTAAATTTTACGTTATTAACTCTTCCATTCAGGAAGCGATACTCGTTAGTAACATTTTTTAATAAAAAATAAATATTGAAACGATGCAACAAAATAAACAGCCATTTGCTAGGTTGCCAATTTAATATCCGGGAAAAAATAAAGATTTGTTGCTAAACATTGATTTGACATTTACACATATTTTACTTTATTTGTTCGTCCTTTTGTTTTTAGAAGTCCCAATGCATTTTATGTTAATACGTTTAGATTTGTAATCAACTTAAAAAATATATTATGATGATTTTAAAATGATCTACATAATGCATCGATCGATACTTTTTTGTGCAATGGCAACACTGAAACTTGTCAGTTGACAATAGTAAATAGTAGAAATATCATTTCATTACTTTGTTTACATTGGCATCATAGTGATTCGCTGCGTTTATTTTTCTATTAAAATCGACGTTTCCGACCATGAATACTGACTGGTGATTATCCTATACCTGACGACCACGGCTTGAATATGGATTCCGCTCTTGCTGATAATGACAACTCCCACGATAACTTGGATCTGATGTCAGTACCTATCGAAGACCCCGGCATATAACCTGGTTCGAGTTCTTCACTGCGAACTGTTGCAAGTGGATATGTACGCTGTGTAAATAAATAGTAATTTCAACATATCAAGATTGCGAAATCGTCGAAGTTCGATCTCTCGTAAAAAGAGTTGGACATCAACAGGTAACTATAATAAGTTTTACAACTGTAATAATATGCAAATATGACTCAAAATAAAATACCTATTCATACATGCATGTTTTTTCTCTTCCAGTCAGTTACAAGACAGTGATAGTTTGGTGTGCTATGCATGTTGGACCAGAGCATGGAATAAAATCAGGCAGCCAACAAGCCAACACTCAACAGACCCTATTGTTGTCCACATTTATATCTCTATTAGCTGTGGCACCTCTCTTTTAAGGCAAAGGTCACATTCGCTGAACATTGATACATGACAACGGTTGACCAAATAAGGAATGTGATTGCATATCAAATTGCACCACAATGGGTTAAGATAACAAACTATACTATTTTTAGAATCCTATTAAATGCAGTAAGATTGCTCTGAAATGTTAAAAGGCTAACATTATATAATTTTTTTGCAGCCTGTCTATGTCATACAAATATTTTTCCTCCTGCTCAATTTTTTGAGAATGTTTTAGTTTTTGATGAATTAAATGTTTTCTATTAATATATTGTTTTAGTTTCAACTATCTGTAATATTTAAATAGTTTTAATATGTTATGTAGGAAGAGTTTTCAATACTTGTGTAGGGCACATAAAAAACCCATAAAGTTTGGACACTCACATTTTTCAATTATTTTCTTTTATCAATATACCTAATTATTATTTGAGGGGCATACTAATATTAACATTCAATGTTACTTGTGGGCAGTCAGGGCCTAAGTCACTATGGCGGCTTGGCATCCCCCTTTGTGTTTTGTCAATGTATACCTACTAATATTATAAATGCGAATGTTTGTGAGAATGTATGGATGTATGTTTGTTACTCTTTCACGTCAAAACCGCTGAAGGAATCGTAATGAAATTTGGCACAAAGGTAGATTATGGTCTGGAATAACACAGGATACTTTTTTTCGATATCACGCGGGCGAAGCCGCAGGCGCCAGCTAGTTACCTATGTATATTACATGTCAACAGCTAGGTAGGTACGGTATACGCCGTTTCACAATTAATGAGCGAAATTTCACGGTCTAGATGAATATATTGTTATAAAGTATTCATGTATACCTACATCCAATGTGGGAAAGATGTTTTTTTTTTCAATTACAAGCAGGTTTTCCTTCTAAGCTTTTCTTACCTACTTACTGGCAAGTTCCCTGATCTCCTATTCTAAGTATTTTTACGAAATTTAATACTGAAAACCAATTTTAGCCAATTAGTTGAGTATACCTACAAAAATTCTCGTCAGTCTGCCGAGTTTACTTTATTTAGGTAGTAATCAAATAATAAAAAGCACTTCCAGGATTCAAAATACGCAATGACCAACTTAAATTGATCAACGTTTTAAAGATATTTTTCTCTTTTGTTAAACGTTTTCATTTATTTCTGAACAATTATAGACGTAACTATTTGAAAACATTGTTGTAAAGAGCGTAAAAGATCAGGTACCCATAACCTTTCTTATAAAAAATGAATACCTACGATAATGTTGCCAAATTATAGACTACACCTGTTACTGTCTTTCTACATCGGCATTGTTCTCACAAATTTGTATAATCTCAACATAAATGATGTAAATACGATTTTGTAATAACATTAGAATTAAAAAGAGTGTCCATGGAGTTTCTTGCCTATTCTTCTCCATAGAGAACATCAACGCTTTGGAATGGGGAACTACAGTACCTACTCTCACAAGTTATTATGCGTTGTGAACGGGACTATCGTCATCATTTTGTTTCTTGACATTCAAAAGTGCCTGTAATGGTCTAATTGAAACAAATGCTTTGAGTTTGAGTTTACGTAGTGCGACAACTGAAGTGACATGTATTACGTTAAGTCGGTATATCAGACACCACTCACTGGCGTAATTTGCGCTAGCGTTTCGTATCGATTTTATTGAATTATCATGTTTTGTTTAACCGTAATTAGAAAAGTTATTAATTTTCAAAAAACATTCTACTTAATCTATTATTATCGTTACATCATCATCAGCCACATTTCACTACTGGACATAAAAAGGACAGTAACGTTTTTTATACATATATGCCGTAGGGGGGGGGGATTATAGATATAGCGGTAGCTACCCCCCTGCTCAATGTGACTTTACTACACAACCGATCATCATGAATCTAAAAACCTATCAGAAAGGATATATGAATATGATAGATAGGTTACTATGGGAACGCTAGTGAAACCGCGAATAAAATCCTACTACCTACTATTTAATATTATAAATGCGAATGTTTGTGAGGATGGATGTAGGTATATGGATGTTTGTTACCTACTCTTTCACGTCAAAACGGATCTTGATAAAATTTGGCACAGAGGTAGATTTTAGTTTGAAATAACACATGACATGGGATAGTTTTTTCTCGATATCACCCGGGCGAAGCCGCGGGCGCCAGCTATCCTACTTTCTACTAATATTTATAATTATAAAATGTGAATGTTGTGAGGATGAATGGATTGATTTATGGATGTTTGTTACTCTTTCACGTCAAAATGGCTGGACGGATCTTGATGAAATTTGGCACAGAGGTAGATTATAATCTAGAATAACACATAGAATATTGTTAATACGTATATTTTTTTTTAAATCACGCGGGCGTAGCCGCGGGCGCCAGCTAGTATCAAAACAAAATGCAGAATAATAGTCTAAATCTTTTATTTTATTATAATTGAAAACTTATAAGTAAATACCTACCTACCAAACTATACGATGGATTAAAATCAAGTAGATAATACATATATTTTACAAGTTATAATGTTTAGAAAAAAGAAAATATGTTCATTTGCAATAAACATGACGCGACAAGGAACACAAACACAAAAAAAAAAATTGATATTTGTTACATTTTCATTATACAATTACATGTGCCACCAAAGGTTACCAAGCAAAATAAAATGCTGCCGCCAAACAAAAGCAAGCTTTTACCTAGATTAGTATAATTTGACTGGGATGTATATGTATAAGGCCCTGCACCCACAGACAGCAAGGCACGACAAGGGATTATTGTAATACTTACTGATTATTTTGAATCTAATTTATCATTGTAAACACCCACATTTCATTAATACGTCACAGCAAAGCTGTGATTGTGGTTGCTGCCAAAGCAGGCTCTTTCGGTAGGTTCTGGCATGCCGCGGCATCCCGAAATGTGAATGCTAACCATTATAAACTATTGTTTCGTATCTCAAATCATTTGCGCTTACTAAAATCACTTGTCGTGCCGTGCCACCAGTAGGTGACGGCCGTAACTTAAATTATCATTAACAAGTAGTAAAGTAAAAAATCTCAAAAATATGAAAATGGTGCGCAAAGTATGTATATGATTTCAATTTACAGTACAAATTATTATGTTATGTTTATTACATTATTAGAAGAATTATCCATACTAATCTTATAAATGCGAAAGTAACTTGTCTGTCTGTTACGCCTTCACGGCCAAACCGCTAGGCAATCGTGATGAAAAATATGGAGATAGTTACATACTCCATACATTTATTATGACACAATATGAACGAACGATATGTCTGGCGTCTTTCCCAAATCGAGCAATGGAAGAAGCGTTTGAGATCTGTAGGTATATCAAATAATATATACCTATAGTATGATAAATTAAAATACAACTTATGGATTGTAAAACTGTGCTACTATTTAATGTGTATATTTGTGGAAATGGATGAACGTATGTTTGTTACTTTTCACGCATTAACGGTTATACAGATTTCAATGAAACTTAGCACTTAAATAGATCATGACCTAGATTAATATCTAGTATAGATTCCTACGGAAACACGGGTGAATGCAGAATCAAGTGCATTATTTACTTGTTCCGTAGAAACGGAGTTTGTCACCTAAAACTTAGTTTAGGCTACAACTCTACACGCCGTGCACTCAGTGTCCGCTAGTGTCCGAACACTCATAACATGACATTGAGTGTACTGCCTGTAGTGTTGTAGACTAAACTACGTTTGCTCGAGTCTTATGAGCGATAAAGAATAAGCCATGACCTAAAAGAGCCCAAACATGACCTCAGAAATACGCAACAGAATCGGCCTTTCAGTTTTATGAAGTATACTACATGGGACCGTAACGTCTTGCCAAAACAATATATTGTTATTAAATGATAAATAATAACTTTCTTACATTAGTTAAATTCTAATATCTATAGATACTGCAGAATAGTAATAATATAACAATACAAATATAAGCAAATTAAGGTATTTATTTATTAATATTATTTTAGAAAGACTGATGTGAAAGGAAATAAAAAATAATGTATATTATTAACAAAACAATACACATATTTAATATTTGGTTGGACCACCTTGCGCGTCTATGACAGCGGCCAGCCTGTCCTTCATTCCAACCACCATGTTCCAGCCGGTATCATTACCTCTGAATTGCTCCCATGTAGTATGGGCGTATTTCTGAAGAATCCTAATCGAGAACCATGAGACCCCATAGATTCTCGATTGGGTTTAAGTCGGGGCTCTTTGCAGGCCATGGCAGGAGGATCGCGTCCTCCTGTGCCGCAAACCACTCCTGCACCACTGTGCAAGTGTGTATGCGGCAGTTGTCTTGGCACAAGTAAATAATACCCTCTGGGTAGTGCAGGCGCGCACGGTGGGGATCATCACGTCGCGTAATATTTCGACGTACTGTTCCTCATTCATGCGCCCGCTAACCTCCACCCGGGTGAACGGGTGGAGGTCCCATAGAACTCATCCATCCCCAAAAGTTGAGTGATATTCTTCCACTTGCCCGATTTGGCAAAGTATTCACCTCTACATAACGCTCATTCCTATTGCGCCATAATATTTTTCTTCTATCCATATCCGACCGGAAGCTTTTCTCGTCAACAAAAATAACGACATTCTTTTCCCAGTCAAAATTATAATACTCTAGGCAAAAACTTACTCTTGCCTCCTAATGAGCCTGGGTCATTACTATCTTCTTGGCAGGGCAGCAGCATTTCTTTCCGGCTTCCTGTAGACACCTCCTGACTGTGTCCATTGATATCTAAAACAAAGGAAATAATGTCAATTACACAAAATTCTTTACTATGACAAATAGTATAGACTTACTAATTGCGTTCAGCGATTTATTTGCCTACAGTGTAAACAAATATGAGTTTATGGAAAAATAACTTTAATTCCTACACAATAAAAATCAGTTTACCCTACCGCTTTAAACATTTTTATAACTGCTAGTTGAGTAGTGCCAGTCATTCTAAAATCGACCTAATTTTATTTGAAATAAAGTTGGTGTTTGTTTAACTTGAAATAACATAAATTTGAAATATTCGTTCGAATTCACTTTTAATGAGTATGGGTCGATTAATATAAATATATGTATATTTGAAGAAAAAAGTTGCTCCGCACTAGGTATTTCTCCTGTATCGTGAATGCATTTACAAACATTTAAACTCACATATACAAACAGCCAGACCCGAAACAACTACTTATCTGCAGGTCATACAAATATTTTTTCCGTGCGGGAATCGAACCCGCGACACGCAGCGCAGCAGTCGATCGCTCAGCCACTGCGCCAACCGTGCCATCAAGTCTTCAAAATATACACAAATAAACAATTTGTCGAATTGAGAACTTCGTTGACTTTGTTGGGGTGGGATTTAAATTACTAAAGATTTATCTAATAGTAATAATAACAACCGCCTAGTCTGGCTGCGCGGCGCGAGTATAACCAGTTTGCGTAAGCGCCGCCGAGTACCTAAGCCAATTCGAGTCTGTAGGTATCATGTCTAATGTGTATTAAGGTAAGAGGTTAGCTTTTAATCAGTTTTTTATTCACTTTTCAGAAAACCATATTTTATGTAATGATGAACAATTTAGGGTGATAAACACCGTGTTTGTAATAATAAGCTATACATGGACTCACGCTGTACGAAGTTGAAGTTACTCGTGTGCTGAAAAACGGATCGGCAGAGTGTGCAGCGACTATAGCCTCATCCTCTGCCACCGTAGTCGCTCTGGCGAAGAGTTGGCGGCGGTGGGCTTTCAGAGATCCACTTTCTTCCCACCGCCGAAGCCAGAAGTAGACAGTTTTTTTCTGGAATAAAGAAATAACTACAGTTTATTTGACCATTATTATTCAATTACTATAGGCAAATGGGCCATCCATAAAGTACGTAACACGAATTTCATGATTTTTAGACCCCTCCCCCCTCCTTGTCACAGGTGGTCACATTTGTGAGACCCCCCTCCCTAGTGTGACGTCCAAATTTGCAATTTTACATCTACAAATACCTAATTTATAGAGAAAACTAAAAAATAATTTCAAATTTCGCGATTGAATTTATTAATATTGAAATGTGACGTCACAAAACTAGGACCCCACCCCACCCCTTGTCACACCATGTCACATTTCGTCGATCCCCTCCCCCCCTTTACATGTGACGTACTTTATGGATGGCCCCAAAGATGAATCATACTAATACTATAAAGGCGAAAGTTTATAAGTGAGTGTGTTTGTTACTTCTTCACACAAATCTAATGAACGGATTTGTTTTTATCCCAACAGGATCGAAACTAATGCAGGTGAAATCGCCGGCGCAGCTAATACTTTATGTAGGTGTTAAAAAAATAATAAGAAAAGTAACAAGTTGTTTATACTACAAATACAAAATATATTTTAAAATAACAACCCGTTTTATAGATCTGCAATATTTTCACTTCACAAAAAAATTATAAATATGTGCTCCGTAAACTGCGCGTGCGTCTTTGGCGGGCGGCCTAGGACTCCGCGACGCGACTCGCGTACCCCCTGTACGCGAGTCGCGGTAGCGGACGCGACGTGACGACGCAAATTCGTAAACAGCTGATTGTAATTTTCCCAACACCATTCTTACACTTTGGACTAGCAAATTATCGATCTACTTACAAATAGACTATTTTATTATCCATATTAATAATTTGAGTGTTTAAATTATGCAAAGACGTTCAAACTGAAGTTAATATTAAACCAGATGACATCGCCATTTAAACCGAATCGCCAATCTGTCTCTACATCGCCATTTAAGATAACAAGATGCACTTCCCAAATCAAACCAACCACATCAAACATTTACAAAAGTTCAAGAAAAATATTTGTATCTGAACACCATTCTGATAGTGATATTTCATACACACCCTCCATTACACATGGAGAATCATCACCAACCATATTCTGTTCAAACAAAATCATCTTCAGATTGCAGTGAGTTGATACAAGATGATAAACAGAAAGAGTCAACTCAAATGCTGCAATGCACATTACTTCGAATTTACAGAAATCCCCGTGCTTATATAGGTATATAAATATAAATAAATATCTTGGGGCAACTCACACACGGTCATCTGATCCCAAGCTAAGCAGAGCTTGTGTTATGGTAACCAGACAACTGATATACATACTTATATAATTTATAAATACATACATATTATAGATAAATCACACCCAGACACAGAACAAACAATCATGCTCATCACACAAAGTTTGTCCTGGGTGGGAATCGAACCCACGACCTCCGGCTTAGCAGTCAGGGCCACTAACCACTAGACCAACAGGCCCGTCAAAGGTTTAGGTGTACCTAAAGACTGTTATTATTTAATAGATTTAATTGAAAAAAATACAAACATTCCTCCAGTTCATTTACTCATATGTTTGAAAAAGATTAGGCTAAATAACTCATTCAAAGAGCTTGCTGATGATTTCTCCATTACACCAAGTTATGCTAGTAAGATATTTCTTAAAAATATTCCTTTGTTGGCTAGTGTACTTTCTTGGCAAAATTAGATAAATGTAACATAAAAAATAATTTACCAATGGCATTTAGGCATAAATATAATCAAGTTGCATCATCGACTGTTTAGAGATAGAAATACAAAAGCCTTCAAAAGCTTTAAATCAATGTCTCTCCTGGTCGGAATATAAAAAAAAACACTATCAAATATCTTGAATCTTGCACACCAAATGGTCTGGTGAATTATATATCACCTGGGTATGAAGAAAGAGTAACAGACACATGTCTAGTGGAAACATGTGATTTTATTAAATGTTTGGAACCAGGTATGTGTGTGATGGCTGATTGATAGAGGTTTTAAGCATGTAGTATCATATTTACTGAAACATGGGAGTAAAATTAATGCGACCTCCTAGTGTTGTAACAGGGGCTAAACTCTCAAAGACTGAGGTGAGGGAAAACAAATTGCTAGTTTAAGGATACATGTGAGAGTGATTCGTCGCTTAAGAGAATTTAGCATTTTGAAACCACATGCATGTGTGAATCAGTCTAGTTAAAGTTCTGGACGATATTATAACCATTGCCTGTGGTTTAATTAATTTACAGGATTCTTTAGTTAAATAAGTAACATATGATTATTAACCTCTTTTTGAATTATCATGATTTAATTAGGAAAAAATAAAAGTACAAATTAATCCCAGCATTAACAAATCAATTCAGGGCAAATTAGAACTGTTTGCCTTAGTAAATCCTAGTTCCATGGCTTAATTAGTTAATGAAGTAAGCAAAAGACCGATACAGATCTTATGATACCACTTTTAATCAATTTAAACAATGTAAAAACTCAAGAGATAGTCGAAACTCAATAAATTCGGTGACAGTGACAGTATTTACTGAGGGCTGACGTATCACACTTTGGATTGGTGTTTTAAAAAGCATGGCCGATGGCAGTATTTTTTGACAGAACTGGAGGAAGATTTTCTCTAAGCTGGGAACCTACAATCAGTGTGTCCAGTTTGCAGAGGAGAGAGGACTCAGTTATTGCCGGGAGACTATAACTATATATGAGCTGGAAAACCAAAGGGACCAAGGGAAGATAGGTGGCCCTAATAAGGTGGTACAGATAGATGAATCCAAATTTGGAAGAAGGAAATACAATTGTGGTCGACACATTGAGGGCCATTGGGTAATTGGTATGATTGAAGACGGCAGCGACGATTTGTGGCTAGAGGTGTGTCCTGACAATGATAGGCCTGCAGAAATGTTGGTGCCACTGATTAAAAAACATGTACAGGAGGGCTCCATCAACCACACAGATTATTGGAGAGCCTATTTGAGCCTTTCCCAGCATGGCTATGTTCATAAAAGGGTCAACCATAGTGTCCCAACTAATAAGTTTGTGGCACCAGACGGGACACACACTCAACGTATAGAGAGCCAGTGAGCCAGAACAACACAAACAAGATGTCACACAATGGTTGTGCGAGTATGTATGGAGACGGAGAAACATGATTGAACACTTGGATCCATATGAGGAATTAATAAATGCTATTAAACATGTGTATAAATATGATCAATATATGATTAATAATATTCCTTGTGTTTTATTCTAACTATCCTAAAAACACCCTAACCCAATCTCAACATTTTCACCCCAAATATCTCCGTAACCATGGGGTTTCGCGGGATGAGGATGGTACTGGGGTAGGCCTCTAGCACCTTCGCCCTCCCCGCCCCATAAATATATTGAAATTAGAGTACAAATTGAAAGAAATTTGAAAGTAACATAACCTCAAAACTTTAACCATGGATATCTCCATAACCATGGGGTTCCGCGGGATGAGGATAGTACAGGGGGTAGGCCCCTAGCACCCTCACCCTCCCCGCCCCATAATTCTATTGAAATTAGAGTACAAATTGATAGATATTAGTTTTTGAAAGTAACATAACCTCAAAAACTTTAACCATGGATATCTCCATAACCATGGGGCTCCGCGGGTTGGGGTGGGACAGGGGGGTAGCCCCCTCCCCCCCCCGCGACCCTTAAATCAACGGCCCGCAAAGGAAATTTTAACCAGTAAATCCAATAGACACTGATTTGATTTTTATGAAGATACAATACTTTGAAATCCAATCAGTGTCTACTGGATATGTTACATGACTAAGGCCTGATTTTTCAATACACAGATAATTTTTAAATAATGAAACAGTTCAATTTAAAATAGACTTTTTATTTGTTATTTCGTCATTCAACATCAGGTATGAACCTGTTTAGTTTTAAATATCAGAAATACAACTTTCAAGTCGATACTCAAAGGGGTATTTCTAATATGGCATTGTATTCTTATTGAGTCTTAAACCGTCAAATTATCTTACGTTTGAAAAACCAACCATAAATGGAAACAAAACAATTATTATAGTTCATCGAATTCTGTTTACTTATATTTTAAGCTTTTACGGCATTCAATGATGCTTGAAACAGCGTGCAGCGTAAACTAATTTCGAAAATTCTATAGAAAACACCACACGTTTTTTTTCCATTAGTGTATTTTAATTTAAAAATTTTAATAACAAAAATATAACTCACGGTTATGCCCGTCTGTCTCATAGATGATACACTATAACTAGGTCTGTCTTCAAATAACAATCACCCGCACAGTGGAAGCGCTATGATGCGCTGTCTTTCTAAATGACTTAACGGAGGCGCCATTTATATTAATTATAAGATTGTAACACAGTAAATAAACACACCACACACTTCGGTTCCAAATGACGTACGTAACGTAATGGCCGACCAAACGGAAGCGAACGATGTGATCGAGAGACTTTCGTTTAATTTCGTGAAAGATCGGGTCAACTCGGGCGCAGTTTTGCAAACGCGCATAGACAAGTGGGTGTGGCTTTTTTTTTTTTAGATCATAATTGGCTTCCAATAATAAGTATGTGCAACGATTGGTCAATTTTAGAAACGCTAAAAACTCCACCAATCATGCCAAGCGTACTTTCTTTCTAACACTCTATGGCACGTCATAGTTATAGATATGTATATAGTTTAGCTTGATGTGCGGGCGTCTGTACATTATAGTCTGGAATATTAAATAGGGTACTTTTTTCGATCAACACGCGGGCGAAGCCGCGGGCGCACAGCTAGTACTTGATACATTCGCATCGCTGTGCGCACCGGTCCACACACAAAGCAAGTGTGGACCGGTGCGATAAGGTACATTGTGACCGATACATAAGCCCATGTTGTACAGCTAGTTATCCGGCTCGTTTGATAATTAAAGTCGCTTAGGTAATGAGATAGATAGCTGAATTGCTTCTCTAATCAGTGGTCACTGCCCTGTGCCACAATGCAGGTTGGTCACATTGAGAATTATCATCATTATCTAGGAGAAAACCCAATTTTGTATAGGAGTCCGTTTGTTGATCCATCTCGTCTGAATCATCGGCAAAATAAAGCTTATTTATGTAAATCAAAAATCATATACTTTTTTATATACTTTTCTATAGCAGTTATAGTTTAAATCTTTCTATTATTGTGAGGTCACACTTCGATTACCGACCAACAAGTAGACCTGTAATCTCTTTTCTTTTCAAAAATATGAGGAAATCGAGCAAATGCGGCGCGCGGTATTTGGGAATTTGGCCGCATGCGCTAGCTGTGTGAGCTGAGCTGTGTGATCAGCTACGCTCGTAATCACGTGTGTGGGTGTAGAAAAACCAAACCTGGCAACTGTTATTTAATCAAATACTGCATCATGTGGATTGTGAGTGAATAATCATATTATTATTCTTGTAATTTATTTTCACCTAAGCTCTATAATATATATTTATAATTGTACCATTTGAAATAATCACTTTGGTATGAAACATGTTCCGTTCGGCTAGCCCCAAAAGACCTGAATTTTCTTCAAAAACTCGCAAAAGAGTTGCTGATGACATGCTAGAACTAGTCCATTCCGACCCAACATACACTTTCGCATTGCCACCTGTTGACAAAACTTGGGATTAAGAGTAAGACATGCAAGCTAGTCAACAAGCTTCGGAGTGACGCATTCCAACTGAACGGAAGCTGAAAAACCACGCCATTAAAAAACAATACCGTATTTCATATTTTTGCCCGGCAAACACTATAAATACACAATCCGTGATAATAATTATGTAGATTTTTATAGTATAAAATATATTATTATCGTCAATAACAACTTAATAGGGACAGTATTTTCTTCGATTATTGCTCTGTGCAGTCTTCTTTGACACAAAACTAATTTTCTAATTATCACGACTTAGATTTGTGTCAGCTTCAGATTACAATCTTAACCTCCTAGATTACCTCATAACAACATAATAAAAATCTTTACCCATATAAAAGCTATATTTACATAGATTAGTTTATCAAAACAACCTGTTTATATGATAAGTAATATAAAATTTTCTTGTATAATAATAAAACAAGCTATCGGGCATCCGAAGTTTGTACCGGCGCGGCGGCGGCGCGGCGGCCGCGTTTTGAAGTTTGTTCGTTGTCCGTTCATATTATCTCGATCTCAGGAAGTGAATGTTTGCCTATACAAGAACTAATCTCCTGTGTATAAACGCTTGAAACAGTTTCCAGCAATACTTAATTGCTTTAAAACTTGACTTGCAGAGTTTTATTCATATTATGTTATAGAACGTCACTGATATGGGTGATAGAAAAACAGATTGATTTTTATTAATATAGGTTTGAATCCATAATCAAGTTCATCCTTGAAAATCAGCACTTTTGAATGTTGAAATTACACAGACCCAAAAGTACCCGCCCTTTGCAAGCCAGCCGCCCCTCAAGTGTCATGATCAGCGTCCATACTTTCTATGAATGGGAGAAACCCCCTTCTCTGCAATGAGACAGTAATAGGCTTCTATTACTGGTCGAAGACTGTCGACGTGTGACGGTCGTTGAAATCAGGATTCGAAGTGAAATTATCATTTATTAAGAATTCAAGATGATGGTGGCAGGTGAAGTAAATCTGTGACTGAGTGGCGTCCCAGGGCTTGGAAGAGACGTCTGCTGGCGGCGATATAGGCAAACGACATTGCTGCCATCGCGGGAGTGGCTAGCACCATAACGGCCCGTTCACGACCTTGCCGCGGTGAGCGGCGGCGAAAGCGGTGGCGGCGAGCGGTGAAAACAAAAGTATGGAAATGTTTGAAGCACGCCACGAGTCGCCGAAAACGCGCGCGGTTTTGTCCGAGCGAATCGCCATAGCGGCGCGCGGTGCGGGGCGCGGCGCGATCAAAAGTACAAGCGAATGAGTGCGACGCCACGAAACAGGGCGGCGCGGACAGCGGTGTAGGCGGGACGGACTCGGCGGCGAACTTATAAAAATTTTTTTAGATGATTTTGTGTGGGTAATGGATACCGAGGCGTTTATAACAGAAAATTTAAATCGACCCCCTATACGGATGTCAGACATCCCCAACACACAACAACATATTTTCTGTAATCTTCCGTATAGGTCACGAAATTCGCCATTTAAATATCGATCTTTATTAAGTTCGTGCATTCCTTTGCTCATATTAAGAATATCTTGTTTTAAAAATATACTGCTCTCTAAACACAGAAGGGATAATTTTGATAACGCCATTATTATGAGCACGTTCTGACTACCTAAATCCGTCCACTTCGGCCGCTGCCGCTCGCCGCTACTGAGAGTACGTGGCGTGTAAATCGCACCGCTTGCCGCCGCCGCGCCGCCCGCCGCGCCGCTCGCCGCTAAGACCGAAGTCGTGAATGGGCTCTAACGTGGAGCTTGCCGCAAACAAAGCGAAGCCCAGCTGTGGGGGAAGTCGGGATGTGGATGACGATGATCTATTATCAAGGTGGTGCATTTTGTACAATTCTGGTTTGAGGAGGCACGGGCACATACACTACAACTAAAATCTAATCAGATTTTTATATTTTACAATGTAGTTCAGAAACTGAGATGATAAAGTAAATTAAATCGCAATTGAATCATGTATTAATCCATGAAGTTAAGCCAGCTTTAATAACTGCACTATTCAAAGCGTAATTGAAACTGAAAAGGGATCAAGGTAACTACTTGTTATGAACAAATTACATTTTATTTTGAGCGACACTGATATAGAGAAGTATTAGCTGTTTTCTGCATTTTGTCGAGTTATGCGAACATATATTATGGAACAGCTCTTTTTATTTCGTGATGTCAGGATTGGTTCTAAAGTAAACATTCGTAATAGTGAGCGCAACGACCCCTTTTAAAATTTTCTGTAATTTCCGTTTCAACTACAGTGTATGTAGCTTTATATGTATGTATTAGTTGAGGCCACAGGAGAAAATATATTCCAAGTCTAAACCAGCCAAATATCTGAAATACGCTTGCTTCAAACAGTTTGCGTAGTATTAATACGCAGATGTGAACTTTGAAATGACCAAAATAGACTTGTTGTCTTACTTATAAATATGTCAAGTGCAAGGCAACTCTTTTAGGTCAAGTTTTCGAGAGACTTCTTTATCGGATAGGTATCGAACAACTTTTAAGAATATTTTTAGCGTTCATCCACGTTATTAGGGATGCAGACTTGACGCGTCAGGAAAATGATGTCATTTCTGGATAAAAAAACGAAATATGTTTTATATCTCCTTCTGTCGTTAGTATTATTGCTATGTTACTAGGATTGGCGTAGAAACCATAGCTCAAGGTCATTTGCGTCGTATATAAGAACTATGTAACATCGACGACAGTTGCGCCTGACCACTTTTCAACCTTAAGCTCTGAGTTATAAGGTTGAAAAGTGGGCAGGCTTCGGTCCTCTCGATAGGACATAGATAAGACTCCGCAGGTATACAGCTATTTTGCTACCAAATATGGGTTTTCTTATAACAACAACATACCTTCTAACATAACCACTACCTGTTTGTAAATCGAGTTAAAGCTAATTAAAACGATATCTGACTCACGTAACGTAGGTTTTTTTATTAGTCTCTG
The DNA here is from genome assembly GCA_905475445.1 of Ochropleura plecta. NCBI lineage: Eukaryota > Metazoa > Arthropoda > Insecta > Lepidoptera > Noctuidae > Ochropleura > Ochropleura plecta. The sequence goes on along the minus strand of FR997721.1, from coordinate 5,973,831 downwards.
CAGTTCTACGCATGTTTTTTTACGTTTTAATAATCGTAAATTCGTATGGTACTTCTACTGCTACTCCTTTACTGTTCACGCTGTGCGGTTGTGGAATTCGCTTCCGCCTGACATTAGGGACTGCCAAACTGTTTCAGTTTTCAAGAGAAGAGTGAAAAAACATCATCTTTCCATATCACTATAGTTGCATAGGTATTTATTATTACATTTTATATTTTACTAGCGACTCGCCCAGCGGTTTCACCCACTGCTCACCTCCTAAGAGTCATAGCGTGAAGTATTATACATATAAACCTTCCTCTTGAATCACTCTGCCTATTAAAAAAAAACCGCATCAACATCCGTTGCGGAGTTTTAAAGATTTAAGCATACTTACAACATAGCAACAGACAGACAGCGACTTTGTTTCATACGACGGGCCTGTTGGTCTAGTGGTTAGTGGCCCTGACTGCTAAGCCGGAGGTCGTGGGTTCGATTCCCACCCAGGACAAACTTTGTGTGATGAGCATGATTGTTTGTTCTGTGTCTGGGTGTGATTTATCTATAATATGTATGTATTTATAAATTATATAAGTATGTATATCAGTTGTCTGGTTACCATAACACAAGCTCTGCTTAGCTTGGGATCAGATAGCCGTGTGTGAGTGGTCCCAAGATATTTATTATTAGATATTTATTTATACTATGTAGTGATTTATGTTATATAGTGGTCTTGTACTTCTATGTATATGTAAGTATATTCTTACTACTCTGTCAAGAAAGTACCGGGAAAAGATCAATAATACACAAAATGTCTGTTATTCATCCAAATTTATTTTATCACCTTCAAAGTATGCTCCTTTAGAAACGATACACTTGCGCCAACGAATAATCCATTCATCAAAACATTTTTTAAACGCTGCTTCCGGAATTGAGTTCAGTTCTCGCCGCGAATTCTCCTTTATGTCTTCTATCGATTGAAAACGGGAATTTGAGTTTAGGAAAAAGAAAAAAGTCAGCAGGAGCCATATCTGGTGAATATGGTGGTTGCTGGATGGTATTTGTTGAGTGTTTGGTCAAAAATTCGTTCACAATGATAGCCTTGTGCGAAGGCGCATTGTCGTGGTGCAAAATCCAAGAATTTTCTTTCCACAAATCTGGCCTTTTTCGTCGAATTTGCTCTCTTAAACGCCGCATAACGCTCAAATAATATTCTTTATTTACCGTTAGACCTTCCGGTAAGAATTCAGAGTGCACAACACCGCGATAGTCAAAGAAAACAGTCAACATGACTTTGACTTTTGATCGACTTTGGCGTGGTTTTTTCGGTTTCGGTTCAGTTGGAAGGCGCCTCTCCGAAGCTTGTTGACTAGTTTGCATGTCAAACTCGTAAACCCACGTCTCGTCACCAGTAACAATGCGTTTCATGAATGTTTGGTCCGAACTGACTCGTTCTAGCATGTCCTCAGCGACTTTCATGCGATTAAGTTTTTGGAGAAAATTTAGATCTTTTGGGACTAGCCGAGCAGCAACATGTTTCATACCCAAATGATTAGTTACAATGGTACGGATCGACTCGTGAGATACAGAAAGTTCGGCGGCTATCTCTCTCAGAGTTGAATGGGGATTTTCAGTCACTATTTTCTTCACTTTTGCGATGTTAACTTCAGTTGCAGACGTTGACGGCCTACCAGAGCAAGGCAAATCTTCCATCACATCTCGACCGCTTTTGAACGCTTTGAACCACTCATAAGCACGAGTTTTTGATAAAGACGATTCACCGTAAGCCTTCTGTAACATTTTCAGTGACTCCGAACACGAAATTAAATTGGCGATGCAAAATTTGAGACAAACTCTTTGTTCGATATTTTTGTCCATTATGAAATTCGCAATACACACTATATATGATATTACTAAAACCAGCACTGTATTTAATATAAATAACAGATGCAACTCAAACTCCGCGCCAAAATGGAAAACAGTTGTGCCAATCTAACAACTACAAAAAAAACAAAAATTTTAATTTGGAACCATATGCAAATCATCCATTCCCGATACTTTTTTGACTGAATGTATATTGTATTTAGTCATTATTTGCTTATGTTTTTATGTATTCTTTTCTTTTTTTTAGTCACTGTCTACATCTCTTTTTATTTACTATGCTAGAACAGATTTCTTTAGAAATAAGCATTACCTTTGTAGCTATTTTCACTTCCTGTATTTTTTTCTGTATTCAGTATGTACATAAATCGTTAAATAAATAAGGTAATAATTTTATGAAGGGTGTAAAAGTACCATTAGCGAAGCCGAAAAGCACGTGTTTTCCCCTTCATTGCAAGCATTTTGTTTCTTTCTGGACCATACCTGGGAACCATTTGGTTTTACGGAGATATCGGGGATCAAAGTTTCAACATTTTCATGTAATTATTTTTCGTAAGTTTTTAATGTTATAACTTTACTTTAAAAGTGCAGCACACTGTTTAAAGTGCGTAATATTGAGTTCCACCGTTCTTCACAAAAATGTCGTTTTCCAGCAATTACTTTTCCGTAACGTTACTTAGTTTGATGTGTAGAATACATGGTTGACAGCTTCGTAAAGGATTTTTTGCGGATGGGAAATCATCAAATAACTTCCACTGCTCTGGGGGCAGCGGGGGGGAGTGTCAGACTTGTACTGACTAAAACCCCGCCATGTTCCTTCTATTGCCCTGTCAGGTACGTTACGGGGCCGTGGTATCTCTTTCGAACAACCCGCAACCCCTGCTTCGTGACGGGTTGGTTTATACCTTGTATATAGGTACATACAGTAGGAAAAATTACTTCTAACCCATCATCATCATTATTATTATGTTAAAATAATTTATTGCTGCTCAGACCGCATATACATCTGTATATGCGGTCTGAGCAGCAATAAATTATTTTTACTTTCCTAATAAAATGTTTCACTGTCCATCATTTTATCTTCTACTTTACTAAAAGCAAAAAAAAAAACGAAAAAAGAAAAACTTCCTCGCCGTTTTGTAATATATTTTTATTTAAATCTAAAACAGACGACATTAGTAAATGGTATAGAACTCAATAACAAACCGCTAACATTTTATTTAGACCACCGTCATGACTGTGTCATCTTTACGTCAGCTCCACGGTTTAATTTAGAGAACGACCAGTTTTAAATAAAACGTTTCGGTGCAAAAACAGTTAATGAAAAGCCATAAATTTCGCTGTTACACTAAATATTCAGTCTTACTCTCGAGCAATGTATTAACCTAGTTACAAACCCTAGTTCATGTGTGCGGGAACTTCTCTGTTTAATTTATTTGTGTTCAACTGGACCTGTGGGTTAATAACGGAATACTTGATTTGCCCTTTATTATGAGAATTCAACATTATTCTTTTCCGAACATTATGATGCAATGGATCATCATCATCATTTTCCTGCCCTTGTCCCATTCTATTTGGGGTCGGCGCAACACGTTTTCTTCTTCCATTCTCCCCTATCAGACGTCACGGCATCATTTATTCCTTTCTCCTTCACATCATTACACAATTCATCCATCTTTTCACATCTATAATTTAAAATATATGATACAAATATGGATATATATATTGCATTGATTGACAATCAACATTCTTTTTGATGTGGTGGTCGCAGTCTTGTTCTATCTTTTTTAGTACCACCCGCAGTGCTTATTTTTCTTTTAAGTACTATGCTGTAATCTCTTTTAGATTTTTATTAAGGATACCGTACCTCAAATGGAAAACACGGATCCCTTCTAAGAACACTTTCCCGTCCTTATTTCAGGAACGCGTGGAGGTATCGAGTTGATATTAAAACCATTATACTCAAGTTTGCGGTCTCTTGCAGCTGTGAAATCAAACCTCTAAGTCTACGCAGTCAAAGATATGGCCAAGTTGCAAGTTTCTCAAGTGACTTACACTTGGCCAGTTTTTTGTACATGCTTTTGTTCTTATTTGACTTTACTTCTTTGAACTGTTAAAGAAAATAAGTTATGCGTGGTCATACATAAAAAGTATATATACATGTCGAATTGAGAACCTCCTTTTTTCGTCGGTTAATGAGCTGAGCGCTTTTCTACTCAACTATGATTAACACAAGTAATTATCTGTCAGGTTAGGTACCTACATAAGAAAATACTAACTTTATGATTACCTAACAAGTGCGTGTCTTGGTCATAGTAGTCATAAGGTATATTGTTCATTGTGTTATTTCTTTTATATTGTTGTTATCTGCGAATATTTTCTTGTACATTGATAGTTTCGCATTTTAACCGACTTTTAAAAAGGGAGGAGGTTATGTATTCCGCCGACATATTTTTGACTTTGATTTCTTTGTGATTACTGATACGTTATTACGTCATTCTTTTTCGTTTAGTAAAGCTGGCGCTTCTTTCCTGACTTTTTTTCAAGTATGTGGATGAACTTAATGACATCAAGTAATCATAACGTTTTGTTAGGTTAGGTTATTTTTATTTAATATCAATTGAGATGATACTGATGTTAGGATACTAGAAACTGTAAAATAAAAACTTAAAAAAAAAAGACTTTCAAAAAACACTGAAAAGTTTATAAAAATTTACTTTCAGAAGTCGGTGGCAATAAGTTAAAAAAAGTCTTCCGAAACCTAATTTTATCGTAAAGGCGTTGATAGCAGCTGTCTTTTGTAGATCTTTGTCAGGCTTACAAGAAGGCTGTGGCTCGAAAACCTGACAGGAAGTACCGTATTACCCAGTTAATAACTGGGTTGTGTGGGAGAGGTCAGATAGGCGATTGGAGAAGTCCACACCAACATAGTTGGGAAAACTCTATAGAGTAGAGATAGGGTATGTTTTTAGTACACAAATTGTTTTTACGCAGAATCAGCAAAGTGCAATGCGATTTATTTTTTGTGGCTGGCTTGACATTCTTAATTCTTAATGTTAAATGAATTCTATTTAGGGCCTAGACAGGTGGTTAAGCTTATAAAGCGTCCTGTTTTCTACATCAATTACAAGCAAAAAGCACGCAAACATGAGATATTTTTTGGAGGTTAAGTAAGTCTAGTACATATGAGTTTCCACCTCCGCCAATCTTTGCCAGTTTGTTCAGGCCAGGTTTTCACATTTACACTAGTCTGTTATGAACAGAATTGTAGCTGTAAATATAGATGTTTGGGAAACTGCAAAAAATATTAATTAAAGCCTTGCATCCCTGTTCAATCTACACGGTCAATTTCAATTCAATTTGATCTGTAAAGCATCACGGATGATAAATTGTGTGCAGAGTGCTTACTCGTTAAGCCGTCAGAACTTGAGTTTATGAGTGATCCCGATTGCTGTATTGTCAGTTGCAGATACACAGGCGCATTCAAAGTGAAATTCGTCCCCCAATAAAACCTATTACTGTTTGATTCCAAATCGTTTGCTACTTTTATTTCTTTGACGCGTCAGGCTAGATTTTTTGATGATCGCTGGCGAAATGTTCGTACTAGGGTTGCGCCACATTGATCAGTATGGTATCGCATTTTCTATGGTCCTATCCGTTATATAGGGCGACAAACAAAGCGGGAGTACCTACTATCGCACGCGGCTGCATAGTCGATGCGGTCGGTACGCTCTGTTTCTTGTTATTGCAATTGACGATTCTGAAAAAAAAGGTTTAAAAAAGGTACATAGGATGCTCTATTACGAGAAAAGATACCCTATTATAGATATGGCGCATCCTTATACGGAACATCTCTTCCGTACCCTGTTAGAAAAAAAAGCGAGATAATATAATACATGTAGGCTAGACGTGTGCCCGGACATGATAGCGAATGCATGCTGCGAATCAATATTCGTTAACATACCACTTCCATTTTTGTCGTTTGTTTTCCATTCTGTCTGAAATCTATCACGTTTCCCTGAAAAGGGACACGTTCCTGTCTGTCATGCATGCTTTTGGCGTTTATTTTCATATTCATAACTTTTCAATGTTGTGTTATTTTTAATTTCATTGTGTACCTAAACTGTATTTTTTTTTCCTTTTTTGTAGCTCTCGACGTCCTGAAACAGAATTCACTACTCAGATATAACGAAATAATATTATCTTTAAAGAGATGCATCTGTACAAGCATTTCTAGTTTATTTTTAGTTGATTGTACGAGATAAAACTAACTTATACGACGTTGTTATGTCTCTAGGTACTGTTTCCACTTTTAGATTAAAATCGTATCATAATTGTTGGTTGAAAGGAAATTACAAAATAACACTGTAGTCGAGTGCGCTACGCTAACGAAACAATGATGTGCCCGCATTCATTGTAAAAATTACAGCAATTGTGATCAAACTTAGTCGCCACTAGACGATCTACGCTTGGTTGACGCTTAATTGAAAATGTTTGTTTAAAAAATATCAAACTAGCCCATACTCAATATAGAAAGTTAGTTCAAACTTCTTTCAAGCCACGCGATTTGGGAGCGCCGAAATTAATAGTGTTCAGCAATTTCAAACGAAAAAAATCGGAGAACTGTTATCATTGTATGGTCTACATACAAAGATTATGCTTGCCAATATCTTAACAATTAAATAATATTAATCGTTCCAATTCATAGAAGTACTCGTCTACTCTACATGTATAATACATTGCTATTATGGGAAACTATATTATATGTACTATTTTTATCATCCGACATTGATTTCCAAGTTTAGTTCATTCTCTCAAATTCTTACTGAATTTCTGATCCATACTATTTACCTGTACCGACACTAATCGTATTCCTGCCTCATACTTCATCCTACCCGATACAAATTAAAAGTCGAATGGTTTACTCAATCAACGTTAACTAGCATTTATTATAATGACTGACGGCTTCATTTACTGTTCTTGTTATATACAGAATGTAAACGGACACTTTACGAAGCTGTCACCCAAGCATTATGGACATCAAACTACGTAAAATACTGCACAAAAATGTTTTGGTCTACAAAATTACGGTTCACGGTAGCGCATAATGCACTGATAATAACATTCATTGTCCCGATGAGTTGCATTGGATAATACAGAAGTCATGAGAGTATTCAAAATAAATATAAACAAACGCAACTTGTATTTTAAAGAGAATACTAGAAAAAAAACCATGTGAAATTTTGAAAGTTTAGTTGGCGTTCAATGTAACCTTAGAGCTGGTTCACATTAGGTCGGACCGACAGTTTGCCGTTCACCGACTGCCGGGTGTTGCTTGCTGTTCACACTAGACGCCGCCGACCCGACCTAATGTGAATATAACTGTCGGTACGGTCGTTTTACTGCCCGGCCTGGGTCGTCACAAAACAGTTGTGAGTTGGCTTACGTCGTATAGGATGGACAGTAAACTCCTGTCTTCCACAAGAGAAATCAAAACTTCTACATTAATTTCGCCCTCCATATTGAAACGTGTCTTCTCTGCATACACGTCGACGAAACTGCTTGCCCAAGTGCCGAGAGCGAGGTAAGGGCGGGTGGGAGGTTGGCAGGCGGGTGTCGCCGCCGCGCCGCTTCTCGCCGACAAATGTGAACGGCGCCATACTTGCTAATACGCCAATATTATGTCCGATCCGACAGAAATCGTGGCTGGACGTACGGTAATTGTGTCGGCTCCGACAGTTTGGTCGGGTCGCCCTAATGTGAACGGCGCTATTGACATACATACGCCAATATGGATCCGACACGTTTGTCGGGCCGGTAGAACTGTCGGTCCGACCTAATGTGAACCAGCTCTTAGTTTGAAGTTTGCCATATTTACAGGCTTCAAGCAAGCAATGATAATGCTTGGTTAATTAAACAATGATTACCGCACAATATCGTTAATTTCTATTAATTAAAAGTATTTATATTGTTTTAAGTAAAACAAACCATTTATTGGTTTAATGGTGCAAATACAATTTGAAATTGTCAACTATGAATATGAATAAATCAATATATACTTGTAATATATAACACCACAAGGGCCCACAATTTATTTGTTTAGCAGAATGCAACTGAATGTCAGTATTTTAGACGAATCAACAGCTTACCCTGTTTCTGCAACCCAGTTAGTACTGGGTAATATGATGTTGATAAGACTTTTGGACCATCGTCATTGGCTGACTGTCAAAGATCTACAAATGACAGCTGGGACAAACCGCCTAACGTGTTTTCCAAGGCGCACAATTTATGAGAGCACACCTTTTTTGGGCTAATTAGTAAATTGAGTACTCCTTCACACACAAAAATTTGCGTGTGAAGTGTGTCAATTTCTGTAACTTTGCATATAAGCTGTCGCAAGTGATGCTTGTTGATATTTTACAAGGAAATGAGATGCGAGCAGCGTCAGAGTTCTCATAAGATGCGCTACCGCGCTGGTGAAGGTGATTATAAGCTCGACAAAGCATGCCATAACGTAATAGAACTGAACAAAGTTTGCTTCAAACTCTATGTTACATAACCATAGCATAATCAACTAAGTTCCCACTGTAGGGAGCTGTACTGTAGTGCGCTTTGATATATTCAATGTACGCGATTTTTTTTGTTTTATGACGTGGTGTTTGGTGATCTGGTTCGGATACACGTTAACGTTAAGTGACATTTATAAGGAATGATTTATATTATTAACAAGGTGATTATCACTTTGAACCTTGGTTTGAACCTATGACGAAAATCTGTACTTAGTCGGGGTCTTTACCACTGGGATACCACTTTACCGTTGTAAAAACGACAAAGGGACAAATTCAACAAAACGTAATACACTATAGTTATTTTACAAAATTTAAGTAATGCTTATTTTCGGTGTCTTCAAACTACCTTAGATCCTCGTCATGACTCCTGCTCACCAAATTATTTCGGGCTTGGCCAGGGATAAAATAAAACACTACCGAATAAACACCACATACATACTTTTATTTAATAGATAACACTTTTTCATAAGTAATTTACTTCACAGGACCTAGAACTACCGCGCAGCTTAAACGGAAAAGCCGGAACCCTTATAAGATCAGTTTGGTGACCGTCTGTCTGTCTGTCTGTCTGTCTGTCTTACAAGACCCTTTATCTCGGGAACGCGTTGTGGTCACTCAAAAGGTGTTGTTTGTGGTTGTAGTTTGAGCTGTGAGAAAATTAACCAAATCTACGCAGTCAAAAGAAATGGACTATTGTGCACTAGGTCAGTTTTTAATCGAAAGTTCAATTACCCTTATAGCATTTTAATAAAATTGTTTGAAACAAGCATAATCAGTAACATCCATAGAAATAAAAAAAAACTTAAATTTTAAAATAATTATTACGCCTTGAGAGTGAGGCCTGGCAAAAAAACTAAGCAGTTACACGCAAAGGGCACCTTGTCTGGGGTATGAGCCTCGGGTTAGAGTTTCGCTTAGGGAGGTCAGAATAGGGACAGGCTGGATCTGGTTGACGTCATTATTTAGGGACTGGTTTGGAGTTACTAGCATAGCATCGCGGGCTAGCTCTAGAAAGGGACGGGTGATGCAAGGGCCGGCACGTCGGTCGTGACAGGTATCGTTGGCGAAGGCGGAATGACGGCGGTTTGCATCTGAATTTCTAAACGGTGCTAGTTTCCCTACTGTTCTCCTGGAGGATTGGAGAATTCATCTCTTCTCTACATTTCCTGATCCAAGCGCCTAAAACGTTGGCTGGTATTTGGAGGGTACGAGTGATAGCGTTTTGACAGCGGCCAGTGTAATAAATAGCCGTATCGTCCGCGAACAGAGCTAACTGAGCATTTTTACTCTTGGGAATATCGCTAGGGAACAGCGTAAAGACGAGGGGGTATACGACGAAACCCTGAGGGACTCTGGCTCGGATAGGATGACGATTAGAGCGTATCTCCGATGCGAAAGTGTAAGGTGCGGTTCAAAAGAAAGTCCCGTAAGATGAGAACGACGCGGTCCGGTACTCCTAGTGAATAAAGCTTATATACTAAGCCGATGTGCCAGACTTTGTCGAAAGCTTTCGATATGACGAGGAATCATACACCCGTCATCGTTCCGCGCTGAAAGCGAAGTGAACCTATTTATATGCCGATCGATTAGGCGTTCATTAGTATATGTTAAGTGCGTTTCAATGCTTGCCCTAACTGCAATAGTTGTTTTGGTTTGCATTTTGAATAAAGATATTCAATCAAAAGATCTAACACAAATGCTTGTAACGAAATTCACCATGCAATGACAACAAGCGCGGCTTAACTTGGTTATGGACCCGAACGGCTGTTATTATTGAGACACCATGCGCAATAATTTACAATTAAGTACAAAAAAATTGTGGTTGCGCGAGATTTGCCAGTATGAATCAATCAACGTAATCCATTTCATCTCAAAAATGTCACAGTGCTAGCCGCTAAGCCAGACCGTTGTTTACTTATTCATATCTTCTAAATGAATAACCGCAATCATAATTACTCGTAACATGCGCGGCCACCTAAGGAAATGATTTGGTATACATTGTAAATCGCGCTTTTTCTGATTGACTCATGGTGAAAGAGTGTGACATACGGGTGTTGTGTGTGAAATGACAAATTGAAGAATGAGTGAGATATCAGGACCGTATTGTAAAGATTTTTATTTACTAGTTAATATTTGTTGCGTTAAATTGAACTCCGATTTGTGTACATTGTACGTTTATAGATGTAGGTATGCAAATCGTATTTGAACGTAAGTAAGTAACAAAACGTCCGATCATCACGTTATCGACAGGTTATCAACTTGGACTTGACTTGGACTGATAAGACGATCTTGAGTAATTCTGCATGACCTCGTCTAGAGATTGACAATGTATACAAAATGCATGCTGCATTGCCTTGGAGTTGTTGACAATATCAGTTTTATACAATTAAGGTTGGAGAAATAAAAGGTATATAATTTGGTTGAATAGGAATTATCGCATTATATACAATTGGCTCACTAAGGGCTCATTTACCAAGACGCAGTGCGTTGCGAGTTGGGAGCGTCGTATGACCTCTCGGAAGTCAGACACGCTGCACACAAACCTCTGTATGAAACGGTTCGTGTTAGCGACACGCTCAATCACAATCATAATTATAAAAATGTAGGATGCTGATAACGAACGGAGAGGCGAGGCGTGAAGCGGCGCTGCACCGTTTCTTTATGAAAAGTTACGCGAAAACTGGCTGGCGCCGCTAGCACAAGCGCGTTAATAGCCGCGGCGATGACGATAGGAATATGCATGTACTTTATTCTTTACTTTAATCAAGGAAATACTGTAGTAAAAACCCAAGAAAAGTATTAAAAGTTAAGTTCAACTACTACTTGTCTCCAAAAAAATATGAAACTCTTACAATTTTTCCACTACAGTTCAAATGCATTTGACTGTTGCGGCCATGATGTGTCGACATTTATCACAATATTTTGGAAGGGGCGTATTATGTCCTCATCAAGGATTATCTCCAACCTCATCAAGATCCATTCATCAAAGAAAAATTACAATATCAAAATACAATCTTAGCGAACTTTAAGTACTTTCAAATAAAAGTTTGTTCTTCATACACATGGCTTTTGACGTCACTAAAGTTTTATTGAAGTCTATGCGTTTTGAGTTTATGCTCCATTTCACCAAAAATACGCAACATTTTTTTTATTAACCAGCAATTAAAATAATAAATTGAAAAAAAATATAGAAGAAAGCATATTAAAAAAAGAAGTTAATCCAGAAAATCCCTGAACTTCAATGTTCGCGACATTCGCGAACACGTATGCTAACGTTGTTAACTTCTTACCAAAAATACCAATCATATACATAAATATTGGCTGCATTGCACGTGTAAACGCTCTCATATAGCACCATATGTTTGAATTGATTGCGGGCCGCGCCACACTAGGCGCCGCGTCTCCGCAAATGAGCTCTCTGGCATTGAATATCAAGTCATCTGGATCGTACAAAGTTTTGTATGCGACGAAAACACATTGTTTGTGTTTAAAGTCTTTCACAGTAATGTTGTCTCTTGCAGCGGCTTTATTACTATAGACATAAAGATCGCTCTGATTTTAACGGTTATGCAAAATCTAAGGTATAGATCTGTGCATATTTCCTTCTTCACCGCCGAGTAATTCATCATCTCGTCCTACATGCCCACGGCCCATTTAGAACGATTTGCAGAAAATCCAAATGATTTTTTTTTTCATTCTGCAACTCGTCTCACGTTACTATCAAAATGAGAAAAGGTACATTACTAGCAAAGGTATGGAAATAATAAAAATAGAATTACATTATTAAATATGTAATTCAGCAAAACATTTATTAATAAAATAAATACAAACCAACAAAACTAAAGTAAAACTAAGAATTAAAAAAAAAGCATTAGGATATCTTGCTTGTCTTACTGTCTGTACTAAACTTTGGTAAAGTTTCACATACAAATTAAATGTGGACGAGTTGCAGAATGAAAATAATATTCTGATATTCTGCACGTCGTCGTCCTAAATGGCCCATCATGAATAAGTTGAAGAATTACTCTCACCGCCAAACTCCATCCATTGTGCTAAATAAATATCTAAGATAAACACAATCTTAAACTGAATGCCGAGAAACATTATCTGGTTGAAAGACGCAGACCTCAAACTGTGTGAACCTTCTAGAAACTATTTCCTACGTCGGAAGCGACAGCCAAATTTTATTGAAAACTATATTAGAGGTAACAACATTATGCATGCATTCTTGGTGCAAACAAATATTAGGGTGGAAGTCTCGACTGTATCACGCTTTTTTGCATTTTACAATTTATCGGTATGATTTTATGTTGATTAAAATATGTTTCCCGACCGTATCATCAATACAACCCTCTTAATTCATCTTATCCCATAGAATATTTTTTCATGAAATAGTCAAAAGTATTACATGAACTTGAGGATTCTATAGAAGATTTTAATGATTATAATTCTGTAAATGAGTACTTGTTACGGTCACGAATCATATTGAAATCATCATATTATAAAAGCGGAAGTGAGTTTGTTTGTTTGTTACGTCTTCACGCCTTAATGGCTAAACCTATTTTGATAAATTTTAGTACCCTGGAGACTGACATAGGTTAACTTGTTTTTTAAAGTGAGAAATGAGGGAGAAAGAGGGAAGAAAAGGAAGATGCGCCTTATTTATTGTAATAGCAATGTTAGCATTGCTATTACAATAAGGACAAGGGCAAAAACTACAGGTAGCAGGTACACACGACGACAGATCAACCTATACAAAACCAGTTTATGCTGATCTTTCAACTACGAATCGTACGCCGTAGATTTCCCGTACGACGAGATATCCGCTTAAACTGGTTTTGTATAGGTTGATCTGTCGTCGTGTGTACCTGCAAATCAGGAAAGGGGAACTGTGCTGTGTTATCAAATAACGTCCCCTAAAAACGTAAGTGATATTAAATTCCGTGGGTTACCTTCGCTTAAGTTAATTTGTTTAGAGTTATCGCGGGACAAGACTTGATGCCTTTACCTAGTAGAGGGACAGCAAGGCTAGAAAAACAACAAGTTGATCTAAATATAAAGTTTCAATGTTACAGTAAACACTGTTAAAAGTTCAAAACTACTTTTATCTGTAGTCATTCAAACACCTCATTATGTAAAGATTGTATTTTTCTTTATTAAAAATTATAATACGTTGTTTCAGAACTTCTTAGTTAAATTACCTAGATTTACTACAACACGATGTTGTTCAAAGCGACCAAAAACACGAAGTTTCTAAGTGAATGTTAGTTATTGTAATAAATAGTTTGGTATGGTTAAAAGTAGATTATACAGATCAGGCAGACAGACAACAACTATCCCAAATACACTGCAATGAGTCAGTGAAGTGTGCAAGCTTGACGTGCGTAAGAACTAATATTGGCAAACCCTATTACCCCCGGGGCTGTTATGGTTCAAATATCGCGTTTCCTATTACAATTATCATCGGTATTGCACTAACGTACTGCGATATTTAAGTAATATACATATATAGATAATTTAGTTAACAGGATCGGAGCTACTTTGATGTCTGATGCAATTATATTGGACGCTGCGAGTATCACGTTTTAATTTGGCTTATTGATGCGTAGCAGGGTCAAAGTTACTATGTCTATGTCCAGACATAGGGGACCTAGGTCTCCTCGTACACTCACGATAATATTCTCGGTCACGTCAAATATTATTATTACTACACAATTATCAAGTGTCTCTAAATATAACTTGTTTACCTTGCACGAAATGTTATAGTTTCCCTCCAAAATAAGGTTTATTAGACGCTACGGTACGGAGGGATGGAATATAGAGAGACTAGACGACCCTGACTTAGATTCATCCGTTATTGCTGTGAGGTGTACGAGATTTTAATAAGGATATAGAGAATCGGTCCTTTTTTCGGTATTCAATATATCTAGCTAGATAGTGTGTCAGCATGGCGCGTGTGAGATTCGTTTTCAAAAATGTATTAATACACTTGGGAGCAAATAAATCGAGCCACTACCTTTTTTCACGTAAAATGGTAAATATTTTTGGTAATATGGAACGTATCAATTCGAACTATATATCGCCTAAAAGTTTAGTTAATAACCTTTACAATGAGGGTAAATTATTGAATAATAACCTTATTGAATGATAAATTATTGGCTCTGCAAGAAAAATGGTAATTTTGATAGAAAATTTAGTAGGGCTAAAACAGTCCATAAAAACAATAAAAAACAAAATTATTGCAAAAAAAATATTCTTAATAACTGGTATTACCCCCCCGGGCCCTGATACATTCTTGTAGCCTATTAGTCATCGATCTGATCAGCGTTACGATGACATATTGTGGTATGTTCTCCCACTCTTCAAGCACAGCGACTTTAAGCTCGGGAATGGATGAAACAGCGGGAACCCTGGCTCGGACTCTCCGTTTTAGCTCGTCCCATAGGTGTTCGATCGGGTTCAAATCGGGACTTCGTGCTGGCCATACCATTTGTTGAATCCCGATCGCAGACAAGTATTCCGTAACGATCTGCGCGGTATGAGGTCTCGCATTGTCATGCATAAACAAGAAATTTTCTCCGACAAAACCAGCATACGGCATTACGTGGTTTTCAAGAATGTCAGTTATGTATCGGTCAGCTGTTAATCCACGTCTACCACTGCCATCGTTGGCGGGGTCGACGAAGACAAGTTCCGTTTTTCCGTCTAGAGAAATTCCTCCCCACACCATACAAGAACCACCACCAAAACTCACCGTTTCTCGAATGCAACATTGGGCAAATCTTTCACCAGGACGTCTATACACTCGGTTTCTCCCGTCATTGCTAAAAAGACAGATTCTTGACTCGTCAGAAAACAAAACTGACCTCCAGTCTTCTAACGTCCAATTAATGTGTTCTCGAGCAAACTCCAAGCGAGATCGGCGATGAGCTACAGTCAATTTTGGGCCAGTTGCTGGTTTGTGTGATGTTAAATTTCGTTCTTTTAGTCTTCGTCTCACTGTCCACCTACTGATTGCGACTCCTCGAACGTCACGTAACGCTTGCTGTAGCTGAACAGCATTAAGTCCACGGTCGCGCAACGAATTGGTTGCAATAAAGCGGTCGTCACGTTCTGTTGTTGCCCGTGGTCGGCCAGTTCCAGGTCGCCGAACAAAAGCACCAGTCTCCAGATACCTGCGGTATACCCGCTGTACCTTTGAACGACTCAAATGAAGTCTGCGTGCCACTTCACGTTGTCCGTGTCCAACCTCAAGTAAAGCTACAACTTGGGCAGCTTCCGTCGGTGTAGTATCCATTTTATCAGGTTATTTTGATTACACAGACACAGATAAAGACAACAATAACAAGTAATATGGGTATGATTAACAAAAACCTCAAATTTAATCTTTTCTTAACAGAGTACAATAAAAATGTCATAAGCAAATTAAATGCGATAATTTTATTCTACCCTTTAAACTTTAATAAAAATGAAATTTTGACAACTAACTACCCTCATTGTAAAGGTTATTAAATACCCTTTTAGGCGATATATGTTTCGAATCGATGCGTTCCTTAATACCAAAAATAATTACCATAATGCGTGAAAAAGGAAGTGGCTCGATTTATTTGCTCCCAAGTGTATTTAGCTTTAGTTCTTTTATGGGGCAGGGATTCTGTAAGCCAAGGAGCTGTTTTTGAACAGTCGAAGACATACACTCTAGAAAACATTAAGTTAGTTTTTCTATTAAGTAAACCACTCTGTCGTCGTTTTCGGCTCCTAAAAACACCCATGAGTTCGTCGCTAGTAATCACCTGCTATGCAAATTTCGGCCCGTTACAGCTTTAGCCGCTATAATTTTTACAAAAAAAAAAAACTCATAGAGTAAGAGTCGAAAAACCTAAATTCTAGCGGTAATTCTATGAATATCGAAGATTCTGTCTTACTATGAAAGGATCATATTTTTTAGGCTTAGAATTTTTTTTTTTTCTTACTTTGTAGGTTAGTTTACGCATGATTAAAGCCCCGTTCCAATAAACAAAAACGACTCGTTTTGCTTACGGATAGTAAGATTTTGACATAAGTCTCATAGGACTTATGTCAAAATACTAACTTGGGGGGCTTAAGAAAAACATCATGAAAAATCCTAAATTATTTAAATGATCTGAGAACAACAATACGCAGCGATCAATTAAAGCGTTATTGGTTCACTCTATATAGGAGGAATGTCAAACACAACAAAAATATTTTGTTTTATTTTATTACCACTAAAATAAAGATATGCAAAATTATATGATGTTAAAAGTTTTAATGTTAATTTGATGAAACTAAATTGTAGTATCATACTCGCATGTTACTATAAAACAAGTATACAATACTTAACTTATTATGTATCATAGAAATGTATTAAATAAAACACAAATCATAATCATAAAATGTTATACATATTTATAGTTTACCTACACTCCGTAGGTAAACTACAAATATAACATTAAAATATGATACATTATAATCTTGAAGCACCCGAAATTAAATACAAACCGCTCACAAAATAATTACTGTGAAAACACAACAACTATATACATACATATACAGGGTTATTTGTAAGACACCGACAACCTTGCAGGACTGTATTACAATCATCTTAAACAACAACTTTTGTTCTATGATTTTTTTACAAAATTTTATACATTTACCAAAAACAATTTTTTTAAGATTTCGTTGTCCTATCTAACACATTTCAACTCCGTATTTTTCTTCGCATAGATTTCGAAACATTTAGAGCGTTCAATTTCAATATTTTTATTTTTGTATGGAAATCTGATGAACTAAAATATGATAAATGTTTAAATGTCCTAGAACAAAAGTTGTTAATTATGATGTTAGTAACATGGTCCTGAGACGTTGCCAGTGTTTTGCAAATAACCCTGTATAGGTAGAAATCCGATGTGTCATCAATTCATCACTATTAATTGTTTCATAATTTTAAATACACAATTTGTAAAATAATTAACAATAACGCCCTCGAATGGAACGTGTAATTGATGAAATTGCAATTATATCCCGAAACACTTAAAGCTCAAATACGAAATAATGACTCAAAGTTAAATAAACGTGAAAATGGTTGTACGTTTAATATAAGCTACGTCAACAACATATTTCGAGTCTCGATATGCAAACTTTGACAGAAATGATGTTTAATTACTCAGACCACTCGACCGCACTACCTCAATGCGTAGCTGTCCGATATTGTGGTTTGCCGGCCTTTGATTTCCGGAAAGCAATACTGAGTTGCTTTGGTTGTAAATTTCGAATGTTAATATTATAAAATAATTCTATAAATTGTATCTATATACTATTATAATTGCATACTAGACACATCAAAATTATATAGACTGATGGCACCGAGGTTAAGCTCCTCTCATGCATGAATTTGTGGGTTCAAATCCAGGTACCAATATAACTTTTCAATTCATATGTACTTTCTGAAAGTTTATCTAAGACATCACGGACATCGGTGAAAGAAAACAACATGAGGAATTCTAGACTTATAATTAATATTAGTAGTCTGAAATCGCCAATCCGTCTTGAGTAAGCGTGGTGATCAATACTCGTGCTTTCTCTGTATGAGAAGAGGCCTTTGCCCAGTTGTGGAACAGTTATAGGCTGGTATTATATTCTATTACTAGCTTTTGCCCGCGGCTTCGCTCGCGTTAAATTCGGGGTAACACAGTTCCCCTTTAAAAAAAATTGTAAATTAGTGCGATAGAATTTAATTAAGTAACCACATTTCCGAACAAACGATGCTCTTTCAACATAGTCTATGGCTGTGAATGACGTTGGCATTCGTTACGCGCGTTTTTTTAAATATGCAAAATTAAATGTATTTTTTTCAATTTTTCTAAAACCTTTTTTTAATAATCCGTAAGAACCTTCTACAGAGTATTAGAAAACTACAAAAAAATAATCAGCCAAATCGGTCTAGCCGTTTTCATGTTATGGCGTGACAACGGGAAACGGTTTTCATTTTTATAGATATAGATATGATATCGATATGTAATTTTAAGAACCTATTGAATATTTTGTGCAATTTTTGTACGTCTAAAAAGTCGATTTGTATTTATATGTACTATATTCATTGGTAAAATCGTAGGGGTGATAAAATCGAGAAGATTAGAAGCCACTGTTCGTAAACTTCAGAGGGATGTGTGTTATTCTATGTCGCCAGTACTTGTAAAGTTTTTAACCAAAATAGGTTAAAAAATCAGACAGTCCAAGCAGTCATTTTCTTCAGTTAGAAGGTTTTAGTCATTGCAATAAGGAAAAAGCACAGCAGCTTTTGTTGCTGCAAAACGAAGGAAATCTTTTATTTTTAATTTAACTGAAAAGTAGTGTGAATAAAACGTAGCCAGTGTAACGCTATCGATGCGGTTGTGTCTATGGACAAAACCAATTTTTTAATTTTAATCATCGACAACGAATGCAGAAAGTTAAATAATGCTTTGAATAAAATTCATACCAGACGCAAAAGCTGACCCCTAAATCAACATGCAGGCGTCGAATCGTCTGACGCCCTCTGTTCATGTGACGTACACTGCATAAACAGCACTGAGCACAAATTGGTTTAAAGGCCTATGTCGACGGAGTGCAGTCCACAGACGTAAATTGTTTTTAAATGGTTTTTCTTCAACCTATGAGGTTGTTAGTTGCTCTATCGGACTAACCTGTAGATGCCTTGAAAGTATTGCCTCCAGCCAGGGGCAAAAATTTAGATATTTAGCGACTGCAAGCTAAGTTCAAACCCTGCGCGGTACGAGAACAGTATCTAAAGGGACAGGATGGATCTAAGTCCCTTAATGGGGATGATTTGGATTTACTGGCTACATTCGCGAGCTAGCTCGAGCAAAGGGTCGGGGAGGGGACTGATAGGGACGTGTCTACGGCGACGATGGAAACAAGGCGGTCTGTGTTTTTAAGCGTACTGTTTTCTCTATTGTGGGGGTTATGTCGGCTGTGGTGAGAGTATCAGCGGACTTGACTGAATGTTGTACCATGTATATAATAGTAATATGAAAAAAAATGTAAGGGGGAGGGTGCTACTGTGGACCCCTCACAATAGCACACGTACAGCGCGAGACAATGCATGCGAACATGTCCAAGCTGTCCTGTTGCCATACTACGACCCTAAGATCGCGAATCGCTTTTCATGCACGTAAACAGTTGAGGGAGCCTTTGCAACTTCTAACAAATCAACACACATACACCTTGCAAGCTTTACGACCGATAAAAGAGCCTTGTCTGTGCCAGCTTTAAATTAAGCTAGCCTGAATGGTAGTTAGGTACGAAGTTGATCCCATGCTAATGTGAAATCACACATACCTCAGCATATTTGCTGCGGTAATACAATGCAAATTAGCATTTCGGCTCGCATTTCACATTTTCATTTCATTCGGAAACACACATTTCCTATAAATAAATTATATAAAGTAACATTAATTGGTTTATCGATTAATTTGATTGGTGCATAGTTTTGTAAACTGATGGACATTTGTTTTGTCCCCAGCGCAAAATAACAGGGTTAAATGTATAGAAAGAACAGCTCTTTAACAAGAAGTATACAATTGAATTCGTTCCCGCCTGAGATTTTATTGAAATCAAAAGGTATTTTTGTGAAAATATTCTCAAATTTCAGAGCTTATTCAGAGTACCGTCTGCTCTCAACTGAGTATAAGCTAGGAAAATATGAATTGTTAACAGGGCGTTTCAGATATGAACCTACGATTCCGTAAAGATCGGAAACCGATACTGTCTTATGCAATATTATTTTTATTATATATTGACGACACGGTTGGTGCAGTGGCTGAGCGATCGACTGCTGCGCTGCGTGTTGCGGGTACGATCCCTGCATGGAACAAATATTTGTATGACCTACATATAGTTGTTCCGGGTCTGGCTGTTTGTGTATCTGAGTTTAAATGTTTGTAAACGCACCCACGAGACAGAAGAAATTCCTAGTGTGGGGCAAAGTTAAAACATAATAACATAAAACAACCATAAATCATTTAAAAATGATTCATATAAAAAAAAATCAAACATTATTTTAAAATGTGTGAACCCTCCGACGGAGATACGCGGTCAATTTGAAGCTAATTAGCTTCGCAACGTTGGTCAACGTTAACTTAAAGAATCTTAAAGTTAATCCAAACAAAAAAAAAACTTATTAATATTTTAACACTTAACGGCTGTTGAGGTAATTGTCCTATTACCAAAGCAATGTGAATTTATTTTTATCTCTGTTTTTGTGTGATATACAAAAATAATAATTATTAATACTGAAGGTATATTGTGTATTAATAATAGTTATTGTTTAGTTCCAAACAAGTTAATATGGCTTATAATTGATAGTGTAATCTCCGCCTTAAAAACTGAAACAATGTAAGCTTAATTAGATATAATATAGCTAAAAATGCTGTTATTCATACTTAATATCGCCATCCACCGCCAGGAAACCTGGCATGTCCATAATACAAAATCTCGAAAAAAAATATGACCAGGTTGTGTGTCCAGCAAAAGGACGCTTATTTTTAGGCTGTTAATGTCTATTATTAATCGTTATCTTTAACTATACATACAGCTCACAAAAGAGCCAATTAAAATATACTTGGTGAAAATAATTCAGCCATTATAGCCTTTTTGTTCAGTCATATATTGTTCGCTAAATACCATCGACAAATAGACGTTGTATACATAACCCAACAGATATGTGTGTCGTAGTTGTGTCTAATCTTCAAAGTAATATCGCAAATTGCTGCTGAGAAAGTTAGTCTCTTCTTTCTTTTAAAGTTCGGACAGCTTCTAAATAACGAGTATTTAGAAGCTGTCCGTTTCCTTGCCTGTTTAAGGTTCTTGACTAATTTTGGATTTTATTTTTGGAAGTGCACCAAAAAAATGGCCAATATAGTATATATTAGGATAGCCATAGTTAGGATGCCGTGTCGACGGTACGGTCGTGTTCCTCGTGCACCTCAAAGACATATCAGCAAAGCACTGCCCGCCGGTTGCGGGTTGTTCTAAAGAGATACCGCGGCCCCAGAATATAAAGGGGCAAAAGCAGGAACATTGGTGGGTTTTAGTTAGTAAAAGTCTGACACGGGGGACAGAGAGGTAAAAGTTATCTCATGATTACCCATCTGTTAAAAGGATATTTTTTTAAAAACAAAAGACAAAACGCAAATCGTCCCAGAAACTTGGAAGCATGAAAAAAATGGGGTCAGAAATTTTTAATATTCAGATTCTTGCCAAAAACTTGTAGCTATAGTTGGATAATGGTTGTGTTTTTGAGCATCCATAAAAGGTATATTAAAAATCAAAATGGCATGAAAAACTTAAAAAATATTTAAATGGAATTAATAAAATAACTGAAACAATAAATTTGATAAGCTGCGTGTGTGAAGCCGTAGTTTCATGTGTCTTTTCCATGTATTACATTACATATATGACATTTTAGGGTTTGTCGGTAAATAAAATGAGAATCGCCGTTTCCTAACTGTTTCGAATATTTACTTACTCAAAATTATCTACTATATAAAAATAAGTCGGGTTTTCCTTCCTGACGCTATAACTCCAGAACGCACGAATCGATTTCCACGGTTTTGCATTCGTTGGAAAGGTCTCGGGCTCCGTAAGGTTTATAGCAAAGAAAAGGTAGGTTAGGTAGGTAGGGTAGGTAGGTAGGGTAGGTAGGTAGGTAGGGTAGGTAGGTAGGGTAGGTAGGTAGGGTAGGTAGGGTAGGTAGGGTAGGTAGGGTAGGTAGGGTAGGTAGGGTAGGTAGGGTAGGTAGGGTAGGTAGGGTAGGTAGGGTAGGTAGGGTAGGTAGGGTAGGTAGGGTAGGTAGGGTAGGTAGGGTAGGTAGGGTAGGTAGGGTAGGTAGGGTGGGTAGGGTAGGTAGGGTAGGTAGAGTAGGTAGGGTAGGTAGGGTAGGTAGGGTAGGTGGGGTAGGTAGGGTAGGTAGGGTAGGTAGGGTAGGTAGGTAGGTAGGGTAGGCAGGGTAGGTAAGGTAGGTAGAAAATTGCATAGCAACGCATGCCGGGGCACAGCTAGTCTACGTATAAATATTAAAAGCCAGCATTGACTGTTAAAGCTTTGGCGAAAAGTTTGTTTTCAGGCCCATTTTAAAATATTCGGTAGTTGCTCAAATTTATTAATTTTGTGAACACAGGGTACAATATTATGATGTTATATAAAAAAAATAGATCCTTACAATGTCCCGCCGAAATGCATACAAAATGGTTAATAAATTTAATTGTTCATTCAGGTTATAAAAAATAAAAATATGACAAATACTAATAAAGAAATGTTATGTCTAAATTAAAATTAAATGTCAATAAGTAGTATCATAGTCAGTTTCCTGAGGCATGCAAAGTTCGATTTTAATGTCATCACCTTAAATGTCAATATTAATTATTAAATTTGTCATTAAAGTATTCATTGATAGAATAATATGCCTTGTCATTCAATAATTTAAAAAGCTTACGTTTAAAATGGTTCATGCTGTTGTGGGCTATTTGGTTTGGTAACTTATTAAATAGTTTTGGAGCCATTGCATATATGCTTTTGTGAAGAAAATTGGTTTTAGTGTAAAACTGGTCAAGAGCAGACAGTTAACTAACTAACAGTTTTAATCTAAAACGCATTTTCAATCGTTCTTATTAACAACATCCAATTGTACAAAATCGACGACACGTCAAATTATCGGGCGCACAGATAAAACTAGTAGAATAAATATAAGAAAAAATCTATTCAAATAAGGAGGATTTCTAATATTCCCATAATCCGTGAGACCGAATCCAAAGGTAGTAGTCCTACATCCTGCGGCCCTACTAAGCTTGCTCGCTACGCCTACGCTCTCCATAGTTTGTCCTAACAAAAGTTTTCATTGATATTTGCAAAGCTTTGCTTGTACTTTTAAAAATGTGATCATGACATAATAAAGAACTTTTTGTTCCTGGTTTTGGTAGGCATTTGCCAATGTACATGGACATAGCGCCGCAAGCATTACAATTTACAATGCCCGGGTACGAACCTTGGCTTTGGGCGTCGCTGGGGGAGGGAAGTAAAGGGATAGGCTGGGTCTGAAAGATATCATTATTTAGGGACTGGTTTAAAACTACTGGCTCAGCTTTGCGAGCTGGCTCAAGCAAGTCGGGGAGTGACGAAAGAATGCCTAGGACGGCAAATCTTGCTAATTAACGAGAGCTCGTATCGGGCAGCCGATGCGATATCTTATCGCAGCGTCAAAGAAATGCTTGGAAAGGCGTTTCATGATTGAGTTCATGATTAAATGACGGTGGGGATTTTAAATTATAAGCGTAGAATGTGATTACGGTCGTAAAATAGGACTGCCGTGGTTTTACGTAAGAATCGGTTCCTATGGATATATCGCAGGTTGGAGTTGGCAAACACAGCACAGGCATATGTCACGATGGGACGGACCACCGCGTTATATAGGCGCAATTTGTGCGTAAGTGACAACTTGCTCTTTGCCATTATCACGAAATGGAGCCTACTCATGACAAAGGCAGCTCGCGACCGAGCTGCTTTTATTTGTGCCCCGAAGGACAAGTGGTTGTCAAGGATCACACCCAAGTGTATACGTACATAGGACACGCCACAATAGTGGCGGTAAGTCCCCTCATTGAGGAGTGGCTGGAGAGGCGTCATGGCGTCCTCACCTACCGCCTGACGCAGATCCTCACCGGACACGGAAGTTTCGGGAGGTTCCTGCACATAATCGGGCGGGAGAAAACGTCCGGGTGTCACCTTTGTGACGATCGCCCGAAGGACACGGTGGAGCACACAGTGGCGGTCTGCCCAGCTTGGATCTGCCCTCGTAGATGCGATCGGCGGCGGCGATCTCTCGCGTCCGGCCCTGGTTCAGTCCATGGTCCGGAGCGAGAGGGAATGGGAAGCGGTCACCTCCTTCTGCGAAGCAGTAATGCTAGCAAAGGAGGTGGCCGGGCGTTTGAGGGAGAGAACATCAAGCCAACCCAGCCGCCGCGGGAGACGCCCCGGGCGCCGGGCGCCGCGAGACGACTCCCGGCCACCGTAGATGCGGGCCTGTGGACGGTGAGCAATGGGTAGCTCACCGTACGTGCGTGTATTGACGACAGGCCGTGTCGACGGCGCGTTCGTGTTTCACGCGCGCCTCAAAGAGATGTCAGCAAAGCAGAGGGACTTGCCAGAGCCTCCGCCTGCCGGGGTTGCGGGTTGTTCGAAAGAGATACCGCGGCCCCGGAACGTAAAGGGCAATAGAAGGAACATGGGTGGGTTTTAGTCAGCAAAAGTCTGACATGCCCCCCCGCTCCGCCCAGAGCGGGGGAAGTTATTTGATGATTTCCCACTCAAAAAAAAAAGTGTATACGTACATAGTGATCGGACTGGGGACATCGCTGTTTGCGTGTGGATGGCTATTAAAAAGGCTGGTAGCTCTTATATCGCTTAATGGATAGAAGTAACTTTATTAAGTTACTTCTATCCATTTCCTAACAATAGTCGTCAACAACAGAGTATTGTTCTGATTAAAGCATGACAGACGTTTCCATTATGGCATTATGGAAAACTGTCTCTCAATATAAAAACGAAAGTAATATAATACCATCCTATTACTGTTGCACTGGGCAAAGGCCTCTTCTTATACAGAAAAGGCACGAGCATTAATTAGCACGCTTGGTTAAGACGGGTAGGCGATACCAAACTTATTTTAATTATAACTCCAGGTTTTCTCAAGATGTTTTTCCTCGCCGATGTCAGTGTGTCCAACATAGAAAACGAAAGAATTCAATTCCTTATTAATACAAAATAAAATGTCTACTACAAGTGTTAATAAGGAATTAATTACCGAAATAAATAAGTGTAATAAAATAAACAATACAGTTGTTTATTATTTTCATAAATGATTCGCTTTAAATTAAACGAGCGAAATAAGCTGATAAGCCGTCAGTCAATACACAATGAATGTAAGCAGCTTATGTTCGGTTTGCCAAATATGTTCTGATTTTTTAATGCTACAACACGAATTGGCATGTATACTATTTGCTTATATTTTTACTAGTTTAAAATGCGAATAAAATGGCAAAATCGTGGCAGTTGGGTGATGTATTTCAATCAAGGAAAAAAATATTTATTTAAAAATATATTTAATGTAAAACGTACGTAATAAGTAGATAGACAAAATATGCAAAAACAAAACAAACCAAGTGTACAAAAATGAAAATAAAAGCAATAAAGCTGATGATGAAAAATCGTATAAACAAAAGATTTTTCTGTTTGTTGAATGCCCGAATGTGCTTTCATGTTGCCATATAATATTAAGAAAAGCCATAACTGTGGCAATAGAAATTGAAATTGGTTACTGAAAAATAATAAACAAAATATAAAAGGTGCATATTGCTCATGCTCATGCCCAGTATTCAATTACAAAACCTAATATGCATACACATAGAGGTAGTGACTCATACAATGTTAGATCATCTGCCTTTTAATTGGCAATCTAGCTTTGCTTACCTAGTGACAAATTGCTTTAGAGTAACCTGTGATAGTGGACGTCCGCCATCCGCAGTGATCTGTAATGGGATGATTTAAGTGAGATCGTCAGAGTATGGGTTGCATACTTGCATCCTATTCTATAGGACAAACCTATTTATAAGCCATTTCTTAAAAAAAAGGTAAAGCAAAGTTAGCCTCATACTTATCTGTACAATTGTACACATTACAATAAGGACAAACGTTTTTTTTTTTAACAATAATAAAGTTTAAAAAAATAGTGTAATATATTATTAACACGTAATCTAAAATAGTATTATATACTCCCGAGATGGTTCCCATTTCATCAGATCAGGATCAGATGAGATTGAAGCGATTTGGGTTTATTTTTATAGTGACTCGTGCATTTGTTAATTTAAAAAAGTATTACATCTAAAACGAAAAAATAAAAAACTTTATTTCGAAACTAAAACCAACTTCTAAAAATCCCCAAAAGTGAAACATAATAAATCGGTGACAGTGAAACTGAATCACGCAAACAAAACTCGGCGACATCTAAAGATTAATTTATAAATTAATTGTTTTTTTTTTTTTTTTGCAAAAAAGTGGTAATTTGACCATACCATACCTCACGTACCTACGTCAAATAAATAATCTTCTGTTCTATTTACTTATTAATTTCAGATATTTATATGGCTAATTAAAGCTCAACAATAACAAGACAATTAATCATTCTCCTGCCCTATCTCAAAGTAACTGGGGTCAGCGCAGCATATCTTCTTCTTCCATACTTCTCATTATTTGTTATCTTAGAAGTCGCTTCCATTCTAGTCATATCATCCTTCACAGGACTGTGTGAAGGATGATGGATAAGATGGTTGAATGTGTGGGATGGACTTGTAACAGAGTGGGTATTCCACCCTCTCTGTTGCCTCAACCTCTTTCCTTTTAAATCAAAATTGATTTTAAAATTTTTGAATATTCATATTTCGAATTTCTTTCTGTCATTTCATCTTCAACAATAACTTTTTTGGCTCATTACACAAGTGTTGAATTATGTTATAAAAACTAATTCATCTCAAAAAATCAGTGTGTGCTTTCTTAACCATTACTAAAGTTTTACTGTGCTGTTGTATTATTATTATGATATTTACCCCTCTTAAAGGGTCCTTGGGGCTAATAAAGATGTCTCAAAACCTTTAGTGGTTATTCTTTATTCACCTGTCACAAATTTCATCTTTAACTTGCGGCAACGGTCGGAGGCACACGACCGAGTGTCACAAACTTATCCCACACAGTCAGCCATCGTATCCAGTGTGCCGCTACTCACTAGACATCATCATTCGGCGCAGCATGTCTTCTTCAATACTCCTCTATTACTTCTCATGTCATCCGACACCTCCTTTCCTCCCATTCCCAGCCCTCACACAGCCCATCCATCGTTTCTCTGGACGTTCTCTCACTAGAAATAAAATTAATCTAACCAAAGTAAATAAAGTTGTTTTTCTTGTCGAACAATTCCCGCAAGCAAAGTATGCGATATGATCTCGCGATACTGAAGTTAAAACAAACGTTATTTTGCAATCAGAAGCACAACTCAATTTTCTATGACCGATGGCTTTCGAATTCGATTTAATAATTGGTGTCTAGCAAATAAGACGACTAGAATAAACTATCGCATTTCTTATTGATTAAAAGAGATTCTGCCGCCTTCAGAATTCCCTAGCTATTCCTTTTTCCACGTCTGAGAAGTCTTCGATATCATTAAAACGTAATACAAGTACCTGGCGATAAATGGTAGCTTTTCCTGTTAAAGATAAGCTGCTGCAAAATAGCTTTTATAGCAGATACTATTTTAAGGCTTTTATTTATCGTAATGCCTTTTTTTTCTTCACGATCATAATTTAAGTTTAGTTATTTATAACGAAGTGGAATCTGAAGAATTCTTGGGTTGGAGCACTCGAAATACGGGAATAAATAATAGATGTAGTCACGGTTAGCTGCAACGTATAATGACTGGGTAAATTATTGACAAGTGAAACTAAGTACCCACAATACTTCATATACCATATCAATGTACCCACAATTACTTATGACTACTAGCTACATACATCACACCTCCTTTCTTATTCTTTAAATAGTAACTAAGCTAGAATATTACATTTATGTTTATCCTTAAATACCTACCTTTACATTATGCATATAATTTTCTACTCACAAAAAGGTATACTATAACTATACTTATTTTCTATATTAATCTATTTCAAACCGGACAACCGGTCTGCGTATACGTTTGGGGCCCTCCACTGGTGGCGTTACCGTCGGCTCAGCATCACTCCTAGGTGGGTCAATGGGCGGAGGCATCGTAGGCACAATAGTACCTTGGGAATCGTCAATACCTCTGCCCGTCACACCTTCCCCTTCTGCAATACGTAGTCGATCTTTTATAAAATTCCTCGAGTCCGATGCGTCTACCTGGTCGTCAGCCTGTAACGGCACAGCAGTCTCACTTCGGTCGCCATGATCTATGTTCCCCTCATCTCCTTGACAAGTAACATCTGACAAACGAGAACGACGCCTGATTTGATCAATGTGTCTTTTGAGAAGTCGACCGTCACCGCTATCCACCACGTACCTACGAGTACCTTCTATATCTCTTACAGTTCCTTTGACCCATTTGTCTGCCGCACCGTACCGTCTTGCCCACACTGTATCACCTTCGCACAGAGTTCGTGGCTGAAGCCCCTCACCCTTAGCCTTGCGTCCCTGTACCTGCCGTACCCTATCTTCTAATGCCCGTTGCCCCCGTAACAAGTCGAGTCGAGAACGGAGTGAGCGCCTCTGTAGCATTGACGCAGGTGTCTCGCCTGTAGTGCTATGTACTGAGTTACGGTAAGCTAACAGGAATGTTTGTAAAGCCGTATCCACATCAACATTGTCCCTATACGCTTTTTTTATGGCCCGCTTACAGAGTTTGACCGCGTTTTCAGCTGCACCGTTCGATGCCGGGTGGTAGGCAGGTGAGAAGCTTTGGCGAATACCATTTTTTTTTAGAAATGAACTAATTTCTTCACTTGTGAACGGAGGCCCTTGATCTGAAACTAACTCTTCGGGTAGACCGAATCTAGCGAATGTAGCTCTTAAAACCTTAATGACGCTTAAAGCATTTGTGTTTTTCATTTCAAATATTTCTATCCACTTTGAACTAGAATCAACTAACACAAAAAATTTTGAACCCTGATATGGCCCTAAGAAATCTACGTGCAACCTTGTCCACGGCTGCGCGGTATAGGGCCACGGTTGCGGCGGCGCCCGTGGTGGTGCGTCAGCCTCCGCGGCGCACGTCTCACATTGCTTACACATAGCTTCTATATCCGCATCTACATTAGGCCACCAGACATAACTTCGGGCTATCCCTTTCATCTTCACGATGCCCATGTGACCAGTATGTAGCTGTCTTAAAACCAGACTTCTTAATTTAGTAGGTATTACCATTCTATACCCCCACATAAGGCACCCGAATTCCGAATATAATTCGCGACGTCTATTGTAATAGGGTTGTATTTCCGCCATAGCTGAGCATTCATTCGGCCAGCCAGACTGTACGTATGACATAATTCTGCATAACTCAACATCTTTTTGCGTCGCCTCTTTAACATCATTATGAGTGATTGGTAAAAAATCTTCTACAAAATGTACATACGTACTGTCTGTCCTATCCGAACGCATATTTGTTTTATTAGGCAGACGTGACAATGCATCCGCACAATTTTTTTTTGATGCTACATATTCTATTGTATAATTATATGCGGACAACAATACTGCCCACCTCTGTAAACGCGATGCGGCCATAATTGGTATTCCTACCTTATTTCCTAAAATATAAGTTAATGGTTTATGATCGGTTCTCAACACAAACTTCCGACCGTACAAATATTGGTGATACTTCCTGATTCCGAAAACTATTGACAGTGCTTCCCGATCAATCTGTGAATATGATCGCTCCGCTACACTAAGAGACCGCGAGGCATAGGCTATCGGCCGCTCACCGCTTGGTGTGATATGGGACAGCACGGCGCCGACCCCCACACTACTCGCGTCAGTCGTCAACACGAGTGGCAGCTCGACCGAGTAGTGTGTTAGCACCCCACTACTAGCTAGCATCGTTTTAATCCTATCAAAAGCATTTTTACATTCTTCACTCCAAACATATTTTACTCCTGCTCTCAACAAGTTATACATTGGGGCTAAAATTGTACTTACGTTTTTTATGAACTTAGCATAATACATAACCATACCTATAAAGGCCCTCAACTCCGATATATTCGTCGGTGCCGGCGTGTTTATAATCGCTTTGACCTTATCTGTACAAGTATGTACACCGTCTGCACTGATGACATGCCCCAAGTAAACTACAGATTTAGCAAAGAATGAACACTTGTCTTTCCGCACTCGCAACCCATACTGTTCTAATCGATCAAAAACTTTGCATAAATTAGTCATGTGCTCAGACACCGTGCGCCCCGTTATGATGACGTCATCTAAGAATACTCCTACCTGCGGTAAATCCGCAAACATCTGTTCCAAACGTCTCTGAAATATGGCCGGGCTCGACGCAAGACCATACACTAATCTGTTATAGCGAAACAATCCCTTGTGCGTGTTAATAACGGTGTATTTGCGTGACTCATCTAGCTCAAATTGGGCATAAGCTTGAGAAAGGTCTAGCTTGCTGTAATGTTCCCCACCGTTCAACCGAACTAGTAAGTCTTCAACCCTAGGTAGTGGATAGCGGTCGACTTCTATTACCTTATTCAATGTGAGCTTATAATCGGCGCATATCCTTATGCTGCCGTCCTTTTTAACGACGGGCACGATAGGCGTCGCCCAGTCGGAACGCTCGACCGGAGTGAGAATGCCGTCCCGCACCAGCTGATCCAGCGCGCGCTCCACCGGCTCGCGCAGCGCATACGCCAACGGGCGCGCGCGCATGAAAACTGGCCGCGCGCCCGGCCGCAAGTGAATTCCAACCTTGCCACCAGTGAACCGCCCCAAACCGTCCGCGAACACTTTACAGTATCTGGAACTAAATATATTTATATCAAACATTGATCCATTACAGATGTTATTATTGTTTACATAAGTACGATAATCCAATACCGGCAGCTGTATTGCTAATGATGCCAGCCATTGCCTACCTAGTAACATTGTTTTGCCATTTTTTATCACATACAAGTCTAACTGTTTACATTTATCTTTATATTTGACTAGAGGTTTAATAACTCCCAGTGGCTTAGTGATTTCTCCTGTATAATATCTCAAAACAATATTACTTTCCACAATTTTTAAGTTACTAAAGAACTTTTTATAGGTGTGTTCATTTATACATGAGACTGCACTACCTGTATCGCACTCAAACTTCATTATTTTTCCCTGAATCTCTAATGATACAAAAATAGGCCTGCACTGTGAAACTGACAATTCATTTAGTTCAGTTACTATTACCTCGTCACTATCGTCGCTGTTCACTACGTCCTTTTTGAACTCGGCCTCGACGGTATAATGATGTGTCAACCGCGGACACATGCGACGCAAATGGCCCTGTTGGTTGCAAACCCGACATACATAGCGCCCGAACTTGCAAACGGCCTCCTCATGCGGCCCGCCACAAGCTCGACACTCCCGCTGTCGCCGCTCCCGCTCCCCCGAGCCGCCTGCAGGCACAGGCGCCGGCGCCGCTGGTGCGTCCCGGCCTGCCTGCTGCCGCTTTCGTTGTATGTACTCGCCTATCCGCGAGTGTCCGCCCGCGCGGCCTTTTCCTGCTCCGCCGCTGCCGTCACCGCCCTGCCGCTTATTCACCATCGACTGACAATCCACCGCCGCTTTTAACTCATTGACAGACTGCTCCACGACCGCTGCTGCATCTTTCTCTGCCGCCTCCATGCTTACGGCCAGATTATATGCTTTCATGAAGTCTAATTTAGCCTCTGCAAACAGTCTTTGTCTAATCGTTTCACTTTTTATTCCGCAAACCAGCTGGTCTCTTAAACTTTCTTCCAACCATGCTCCGAACTCACAAGTTTTAGACATTTTCTTTAAAACCGCCACATAGTCTGATATTTGTTCACTGATAAGTTGTTTACGATTACGGAATTTATAACGTTCAGCCAATTCACTCGGTCTTGGTTGAAGATGTTTTTCCATAATAACCGTTATTTGTTCAAAAGTTTTTGTGTTTGGTTTCGCCGGTGTACATAAATTCACTAACAGCTCATAGCTGGCTGCACCCATTACAGTAATTAACGTCGGCACTTGTAACTCACTTGATATTTTATTAACTAGGAAGTACTGTTCCAGACGATCTACATATAACCTCCAATCGTCCTTGTGGATGTCGAACTCAGTAATCCTACCGATCGACATTTTTTTTTCTCTGTTTCTTACTCAATCACCACCAACACCTTTATATAATGGTTTATCCTCGTCGCCACTGAAGAATTCTTGGGTTGGAGCACTCGAAATACGGGAATAAATAATAGATGTAGTCACGGTTAGCTGCAACGTATAATGACTGGGTAAATTATTGACAAGTGAAACTAAGTACCCACAATACTTCATATACCATATCAATGTACCCACAATTACTTATGACTACTAGCTACATACATCACAGAATCTATGTATTTTCATCTTTTTTCATTCTCAGAAAGCATATTACTGGATTGAAGGAATGACCGGTTTTTTTTATATATATTCCTTTATCGTGCAATCAGTCCTTTGACTATGAGCAGATGGGTTGTTACATTGAGTGGCATGCAAAGTCATTCCCCACTGGGATTGACTCTTTGTAATTAGTAGCTCATTGTAGGCAGTCCAGGTTAAGGATTTTACGTCTAGAAATGACCGAAATAAAAATATTGTTTAATGTCAATCAATGGAATTATCAATTAGTATTTTTAATTGATCATTTGTATTTAGTGAATGTAATGTTTTAAGCAATACTTTACGTATATAGTATGATTTGAAGGAGATACCTGTATATTTATTTTCCAAAAAAAAACAAATGTTATGTTCTAAACTTTCGACTTACTGATTTTGAAATGTAGATTTAAATTTTAAAACGATATAGTTCAAAAAGCCCTAAAGCTGTTGCTTATGGGTTATAGCATAAAACTATTTTAAGCAGATTCTTTCTCATATCTATGGGTTATAGATTTTTTTTAATCCAATAATTGAGCAAGTCCTTTCCTTTTGTTAGCTAACCAAATTGTAAATATCATCATAAAATAAATAGATTCGAAATTTAACAAAATCAACATCATATAGAAATGTTTTTTTTTCTAAATAATCATTGGTCACATACAATCACAGTACGGAGTATACCGTTATAGTTCCGTATTTTAAACAGCAATTAAAGAAAAACAATCGGAAAAGCGAATAATTACTTGACAATTGTGGAGTAATAGTACAGGATACGAAGGCAAACAAAAAAAGGAATTAAGATCCTCCTTACTACTAAAAAACTTATTTTAAACAAATCGCGAACCTGACGCTTTTGAAGTTGCGGGTAACAGCTAATATTTAGTTCACTTAGTTCAACTGGGTACCATTATTTTGTAACATAGGCCAAATCTTTGGCAAAATATGGAATAAGCAAAGTATAATGGAGCTTTATTTCGGTTTTCGACGAATAAGGAATTTATTGTTTTAGAATGGATTAAAGTCCTAATTTTTAGCCACTATCTGCGATATATTTCAATCCTGTTGGTATTACAGACAGTGTTTATAAAAAGATATCCATTATCTTTTCACGAAATACTTCATTGACACTTGATTAAAATGACCTTGACAAAATTAACACTTTGTTTTTAGTGAGTGCGTGAACCCCGCCCCCTCTTCCACCGCATTCTCGCGCATTAGTAGCAGTTCGTTAAATTTCGGCACCTGCTAGAACCCTTGGCTTCGGCGAAAACTTCGGCCTATTTTAGCTCAAGCCGAAGCTTTGGCCGAAGGCGAAATCGAAACTTCAGCCGGACACTAATGAGGATACATCTTGTACCAAATAAGCTCGAAGATATCTGGTACTTAGGGCATTCATAAAACGTCAATTAGCATGGTAACGTTTCCATTTCATTTATCGCTACGTTTCACTGGACGCAAGAAGCACGTTTAATTGTATGTATACGTATGTATTTATCCGCACTACATTTGCATACTCAACTTTAAATCACATCCATTGATATCTTTGAAAAATTCTACTCAACAATGTACATTTAAATAATTAAATAAATGTTATTGAACTGTCCAAATAAAAGAATTGTGTGTGTTACGCAGCCATAAACATACAATTATTATCAGTACACCATAAACATACAAATATCATTAAAATAAATTCTTAGTACATTCTGCGTAGCTAAGACAGTTCATAATCTCACGCCGTGGCCCCAATACGCAAGGTTTAATGCAATTATAGGTTGCTTCAGGAACACCGTACTATCTCCGTTTAGGGGGACGGGCAGACGGAATATTAAAGAGATGACGACCCGACTGTGTTGACCCCAGCTCCGAACTTTGTTATTTGTCCCTTGAACTTTGTGACCTCTAAACTAAGTTAAGGAATAAAAACAAACGATAGTAAAATTCTATATAACTATCTTCTGTAATATAGAAATGTATCTCTGAATTTGTTGCTAAGCGCAAATCTCAAGAACAGCTGAACCGATTTCAATATTTTTTTTGTGGTGGTTTATGAAGAAATTTAAGTAGGGTAGGGTAGGTAGGTAGACAAATTGCATTGCAACGCAAGCACGGCACAGCTAGTAAGCTATAAAACTCTTCAGAATCTGTTAATCTTGCTAGGTGTCTCTGGTTCGATCCTCGCACGGAACAAATATTTGTATGATCTGCAGACAGTGTGTATGTGAGCTTAAATGTTTGTAAACGCACCCACAATACAGAAGAAATACTAGTGCGCGGTAAAGTAAAAAAAAATAAAAATTGTGAAGTTTTATCAAAACCCATTCAGTAGTTTTTTCATGAAAGAGCTACAAACATACTTACACACATCCTCACAAACTTTCGCTTTTATAATACTAAATAGGATTGAGCTACGAAGTAATCGGTGTATTTACATTTTCTGACTTTAAATTGATACATCATGATGCACAACGGATTACAGAGAATGAAATGAATTATTGTTGATACGATTTCCAATAGTTGTTTAAAGCGCTACAGAAACCTGGACACTTTGTGTCTTCTGTCGGATACAATCTACCTATATCTATATAACCACCGTAGTTACTCCTGTCCTGTAACGGCTGTTTTCATAACGGTTACATAGGAATTTTTAACTTGTATCCGACAAATGACACGAAAGTGTCTACATTTGCGCAGCGCAAACTTTAAATTTTAAACAGTCTATTAAATATTTACTCTTCAAAAACATCACTAGAGAACTGAAATTTAATCTGGCCATCTATTAAATCTTCCACCCAAACCAACGTGACTCGGTAACGAACGGTTGTTCGAGCAAAACAGAATAGATAAACATTGCAGTAGGAAGTTGCGAAACTAGCGAATACTCAAATTACAAGCGTGCCTTTTGATTCGGTTCACTCCATTCAATAGTCCGGTATTTTTCAGGTGCAACCGATTCTGAACTACAAAACCTATAAAAAAGACTCACCCTCCAAACATTTTTGCGCTATTTTCAAAAGTGTCGGCTAATTCGTAAAAAGAATTAGCTCAATTTAGGTGATCTAGTTTACCGATCAAATGTGTATTGTGTGAATATACAATACATGTATATAGGTATATGGATTCAATGTGTTATCTGATGTTGAATTGGCTTATTTATACAGGGCTGTAAGGGTTACTGTTTCAGTAATCCTCACTAATATTATAAAACCGAAAGTGAGTTTGTTTGTTTGTTTGTTTGTTATGTCTTCATGCCTAAATGGCCAAACCGATTTTGATGTACTTATTTTAGTACAGAGATAAGGGATGGACATAGGCTAATATAAAAAAGTGAGATAAGGGGGAGAAAGAGGGAAGAAAAGGGGAGAGAAAGACATTTTTTTTTATCAAAGTGTTAGACCAAAGGTACCATGCCATGTGGGCGAAGTCGCGGGCGGAAGCTACGAGCACACACTGCGAGCTTAGCGCGGTTGCAACGACGGGCGCGAAGTATCAAACATATGAAACGCGCTTTTGCGTCCATATTGTAGTGACTAAGGCGGAAGTATCTTCTTTTGTGTATTTAGGTGATATTTTACTTAGTATGTAGTCAAAAGTTGTCAGGGACATTTGAGTATACTCAAAGAATTTTGTAGGGTTTAATCTCATAAAAGTTAAAAAATTCACCAGTTATTCCTCTGTTTTTATTTATTTCGTGCACACCATCTCTATTGTTCAACACCTCCCATCTCAGGATCGGACTGTCTAGTAAAAATAGCAAATCTTCGTTAATAGTTTGTAACACCTGATTATACGTCAAACCGCTACAAAAGCTCGCGCCTCACTGTGGTGGCCACCGCTCGCCCCCGCTCGCCGCGCCCGCTTCGGCTCCAGTCACCGCATATTCAGTGTGGACGCACACTAGTCTCATAATGAAATAAAGTCACTGGTTTTCTTCCATATGAGGTACTTTGAGGATATTTCTTCGTAATTAAGATATAATAAATAACTAGCTTTTGTCCGCGGTTTCGCTTGCGTTAAATTCGGGGTAACACAGTTCCCCTTTCCTGATTTACAGTTACCTGCTACCTGTAGTTTTTGCCCTTGCGCCTTCTTTAATGTAATAGCAATGCTAAGTTTTCCCTTTTCTTCCCTCTTTCTCCCTCAAAGTTCAATCTTTTTTTAAAAAAAATAGCCTATGTCCGTCTCCAGGGTCCCAACTATCTCTGTACCAAAATTCACCAAAATCGGTTTTGCCATTTAGGCGTGAAGACGTAACAAACTCACAGTCGCTTTTATAATATTAGTAAGGATGTTACAGTTAAAGCTGTTAATCGGTCATAACTACTTTTGATGCGTTTGATAATGTTTTTATAACTTATTTTACTCTCACACGATGTTTTCAGGGGGTTTACAAAAATAGTGAGTTTTGAATTTTTGAGTAGTTTGTTTTAAACAGACAACCGTGAGTTTGGTAAAGAGCTCCTCGCTGGTGGAATAATATTTTAAATTTAAATCTACTTAATTGCTATTTTTTTTTTCTAACGATACGATGGTATTATCTGGATTATCGTAGATTTGCGTCATAATGAGCGTTAATGCTACTTTGTTTGTCGTATTTTCTTTCTTTTCTTGTAAATAAATCTTATTTTAAAATATTTTTTAAGAACTCGCGTAGCTTCTCAGTAACAAAATCATTTTCAGGATTAGGTCAGTAATTCCGAAGATTGCTCCTTACATTCTAACCTACAATAAGCAGTAGTAGTTTAGAGGTGTGGCGGAAAGCCAAAATCACAGGTGCGTGCGTGTAAAGAAGACACGCAAGTGTGATTTTCGGATTAATTTGCGTTTGTATAATGGTGGCGAAATGTATTAAAAGCGACACATTTGGCACATTTGACTGCTACGCTACGTGTCGCGGTTCGATCCCTGCACGGATCATTTGTGTTTGAAAACGTTACAGTAGAAATTTCTATAGGAAGGCAATGTTTAAAAAAAACAATGCCAAGAGACCAGCGTGCCTAAGAGATATTTCTCAACGGCATGCTAAGTCCAGTCAGCAGTCTATGAGCGGCATAAAAACTCTGACACCGGGTTACGCAATTATCACACGATAAAGGAGAAAATACCTACAAACCTGGCCTCTTTAGAATATTCGTTTTGATACTTGCTACCAATTTATTTACTTACAACTTTTATAAAGAGAAAAAGTGACGGGGGAAACTTTTAAAAACGTACCTTAGCCAGATCTTCGGAAACTCTATTTGCTTTAATGCAGGAAGCATTAAAGCAAATAGAGTTTCCGAAGATCTGTGATTGTGTTTTCTGATTAATTTACCGCCATCATTCACCGAGATTTTAAGTTTGATCACCATTTGAAATAGACTTGATTGACAGTATATGCAATGATATAAGTATGGCAAACATACCCTATAAAAATATCTTGTACTTTGTACTGATTTATCTGTGTCCGCATCAAAAACATTATGTACTTAAACCATCAAATTCCTAAATTTCATGGACATCGCAAAAACCTCTGTGTCGAGATGGAGAAGAAAATGATAATAAGGACTTTAAAAAACCGGCCAAATGCGAGTCGGACCCGCTCACTGAAGGTTCCGTATATACGTGTAGGTTACTAATGAAAGTACCGAACAACCGTCTACCGAAAAGGTAAACTATATTGAAGGACAAACTTAACTTTACTGATGGAAAACTGTTGTCCCCATACATCGACATAGGTTGCAGTTAGTGTATCGACTGCAATTAAGTTTGTAATCACATTTTTTGTGATGCATCTACAAATTTACCGTTTTCTGATTTCTCCCTCTACTAGTGCCCTATGAAATTTGAATTCCTCGAATTATGAACCCTAAAGGTTTTCCATTCTAGAATTCCCTTTGTGAACAGAACCAGGAGACAGCAGACCTAAGCATTTCGTATTAATTTCAACTAGGTACCGATACCTACACACGTTCCCGAGATAAAGAGTGTTAACAGACAGACGGACGACAAAGTGATCCTATAAGGTTTCCGTTTTAATCCTTCAGAGGTAAGGAACCCAACAAAAAAATGGAACCTTGTATTTCCTGTTCATCTGTCTGTCCATAATCCGTTTTAAGTTTCTCTATCTTGTGTTACGACGTGACTAAATAGACTTGGTTTAATTAAAATGGAAGCATTAATTATTTCTGAGAATGAATGCAGGATCTCGTTTGCAGTTGTGGCCGGCGCACGTTGGAGCCCTGGTGCAGTGCAATCCCTAAGGACAAACCATCCTCACACGTACGATACAGGATACGAGCTATCCATCTGCGGCAGCATCGCTTGCCTGCATATTTGTTGTAGTTATACCTATGCTTTAAAAATGTGATGGTTATCACACAGTTACCCAAACAAAAAATCTAGACCCAACAATTACGATGCAACAAATAGAAATCAGTCAAATCGTCCGCGCCGTTTTCAAGAAGTGGTCTTTCTATATGCGGTACTACAGTTTCTAAATCTATAGATTTTTACGTTTAATCTTATAACAATATTCTCTTCTATCCTGTTATGTTAGTCACATTTTTGTAAATACTCTCAAGAAAAATTCGCGAAATTTGATCACGGGAAAAGATCTTGTCGCAGACACTTAGGTATTCTTTGGTAAAAAATACCGTTTAAAATATGCACGTTCTGAATATTTCCTTGTAGGAGGTTCTAGGAAACTTTATAGAATTTTTCCACGTAAAAAGGAGAACAACAAACGCCTTTGCGTTGTGAAAGTAAGCGAGACCATATTAATTTTATGAAGCAAGAAATAAAATACACTGAATGTTCCTTATTGTCACTTCAGTGAACATTCGAACAAGTCTTAACACGATCAAGCAATTCAACGAGAAAACTGTAGAAAGAGACGGTGTAGTTCAAAACAAACTATGTCAGGATGGTATGTTGTTTTCTTTTATACAGTACAGCTTAGTAAACAATTAGTAGATCTCACACGATAAATACTCAATGAGTGATCGGAACCAGGACGAAAGTTGTTTTTCGATCTCTTTCTGAAGAAAAGCGAATCTCTGATGCCAAAATATCGGTCCGCTCGCACAAAGATGAATGAAAGATGAAATGTAACCTGCATTTAGTAAATATTCTTGAAAACTTGCTATCGTGACCAAAAAAAAATTATGTGGCCGAATTTCATACAGAGTGAAAGTACTAACTGCTGGTACACCCTCTATTATTTTCCGCTATTTATCTTATAGTTTTTTTTCGGTAACGACAACAAGTTTTTTCGACTTCAACAGACACACCGATATATGTGGCATCAGAGAGTCGCCCTTTATCAAATCAGCATATCGCAGATTCGCAGACCATTTTGGATATTGTTACTAAAAATGTCGTGATCTCCTAGTCTAAATAGTAGGCCTAGGCATAAAATGACTTGTATTGTGTGTAAGCATGACAAATCCTTACTAATATTATAAAAGCGAAAGTGAGTTTGTTTGTTTGTTACGTCTTCACGACTTAATGGCTGAACCGATTTTGATGAATTTTGGGACAGACAGTTGGCACCTTGGAGACAGACATAGGCTTTTTTTAAAGTGGGATATGTGGGAAGAAAATTTAAGGGAATACTTAGCTTTGCTATTACAATCAATAAGGCGCAAGGCCAAAAACTACAGGTAGCAGGTACCTACAAATCAGGAAAGGGAAACTGTGTTACCCCGAATTTAACACACACACAACCGCACAGAACGTATATTTGTATGGCCTACATTTAGTTGTTCCGGGTCTGGCTGGTTGTGTATGTGAGTTTTTTAAATGTTTGTAAATGCACCCACAATACAGGGGAAATTAAGAGGGTGGGGCAACGTTTAAAAAAAATCTCTTGTGTCATTTAATTTGCCATACTCCTCCAAAACAGCTTGACCGATTTTTCATAACCCTTACTGATAAGGGTAGCCCTATCAAGAATAGAAGCTGAGCTGCGGATGAAACCGCTAGACACAGCTAGTAGGTATGCCTATACAAATAAACAAGATACTTCATATTCTTATCGTATTGTGATTCTGTTAAACGGTCATTTTCGGTCCCCTTGTTTACCAACAAAAACACTCCGAGTCTTGCGTAAATGTAAAGTATTTCTGCTAACATGTAATACTGAGTACTTGTAACACAGAGCTGTTCGCAAACTCGATTAGACCACTGAAACACGGTCGACATCGTACTTAATAACAATCGCTTAAGTATTTGGACAAAACAACATTTTAATATCGGCATTTGTAATTTCATTCTTGCTTTTCCAATGTCCGAGAAAGCAAAAGAATTGAATAAGTTAGTAATAAGTAGATCGTAAGTTAGTGTTAAATATATTATAAATAGCTTTTCCTGCACTGGGTGATGTGGTCGCTAAGCGACAAAACCCTTAAAATAAATAAAAAAAAAACTACACATATTCACGAATTTAGCGCGAAAAGGCGAATCATTGACAAACAATCAAAATGAATGCAGCTGAAAACATGTCAATACTGAATGAATTATCTAACATTAATATTTCTTTAGCAAAGCATTATTCCAAGTATTGTAAACTTATTGAACACCAGTAACTTGTACAACAACGATGTTTATAAAATACATCAAAATTCTGATTACACTTCACTTCATTTTCTTTGAGAAACAAGAATGGTTTGCCTTAAGTAATTCTGCCCATGTTCGAGAATAGAATTCAAGTCTTAAATACATATTTCATGACTGAGACCGAACGAAACGAAGTGAAGAATGCACTCTACAAAGAATGGAGTGTTTTTTTCAGTGTTTTCCTTCGCTTTTGTTTCACTTACCGTATTCATTCAAGTGTTACAAAAACGTTGAGGAGAAAATAAATTACAAAAACTACTTTATACAAACTAATACTATAAATGTAAAAGCATGTTTGTTTGTTTGTTACCTTTCAAGCCTGAACCATTGAACCGATCACTCTGAAATATTGCATATATATGTTGTCATGTGTACAGAAACGGACATAGGGTAGGTACCTTTTATACCGAAAAAAGTACTGTTCTCGAGTGAAGTTCTTATGCTAGTAAATGGCCACAAGTCTTTCCAATTATGATTGTAAGAGCAAGCAAAGCACACAAGAATAGTCGCATTATACATAAAATATAATAGAAAGACATGTCACTTTTGAAATTAACTCGCGTTCTGGCGTCTCAAGCCCAAACGCGGGTAAAAGCTACTTAAAAGTTACTTATTGAAAATATTGATATAAAAGAAAATCATACAAAAGTATTTTTGAGACTTACCTACCGACAGACTTTTACCTTGAGAAAATTCAATGATTTCAATGTTATCGTCTATCGAATTTGAATACGCTTTTGCAGAAAGTTAAGCGTGCATGATTCTGTATCATAAACGCCGTCGTGCCGTAGTCCAAGGATTTTTATTTATAACTAGCTGTGCCCAGCGGTTTCACCCGCTGCTCACTTAGGGGTATGAAAAATAGATGTTGGCCGATTCTCAGACCTACCCGATATGTACACAAAATTTCGTTTAAATCGGTCCAGCCGTTTCGGAGGAGTATGGGAACGAAAATTGTGACACGAGAATTTTATATATTAGATATAATACCTATAAACTATTACCGAGAAAGG
Source organism: Ochropleura plecta (assembly GCA_905475445.1). Taxonomy (NCBI): domain Eukaryota; kingdom Metazoa; phylum Arthropoda; class Insecta; order Lepidoptera; family Noctuidae; genus Ochropleura; species Ochropleura plecta. Next base: position 5,931,572 of record FR997721.1, on the reverse strand, counting down.
TACTCTTGAATAATATTGGTATTTAGGTACGATTGGATTTGTCACATATGGGTGTGATATAGTCTATCCAATTGCATGCTCCCCGTAAGGAATCTAGCTGTGAAAGGATCTATTGCCTATTCATATTGAGCAATAGTTTGAATCATCTGGCATATGCCCAATAAGGTGTGGTCCATAAAATCACTACTTGGCGTCCTAACACAGCCAGAAGAAAGAAGTCCACGTGGTAGACCAACGACCTGCGGCCTGTCTTAGCCCTGGAAGTCGTGAGAAAATGCATTTGTCCAACATTGGGATGATGTGGGCTAACAGTAATGGCCAGCAGTTTGTTGCGAGCTGTGTAAAGGGAATCTTTAAAGCTATACCTGCCAAACAAAAACAGCTCAAAACAGACTTCTACAGCCCTTTTCTTTCATTTCCATTTTATGTTTACGTTGCCATAAAAAATAACTCACCTAGCTACTACTACTAGTCAAAGTAAAAGCAACCGCAATTAGCATTTATATACGGCTTTATTGTACGTGGCGTTCAGACAAGTTTTCTTGCAGTTGTGTTAAAGTTAGTTTTAATAGATTAAATTACACAGAGTTTCGGTGTCATTTGCAGAGAATATTTAACTCAACAGTGGCTGGAATAAGGCTGTCTCTAATGCTTTTCATGATCTCTTGATAGAAAACGAATACCATAATTAATACAATCTATGCATCACAATGACCAACTCGGATTATTGAAAGTAGGTTGCCAGTAACTTGACTATCTTTGATTGCATATTTCTTCCAAGGATGGTAACCCAGTAAAGTTTGGGTTAATTTTCACTTATAATACCACAAGAGCTTCAAAATTATCGGGAAATGCCATATGATAATTTTGAAGCTCGTGTGGTATTCGGGGGATTATTTTTCCGTCCCAAATGTCGGCCAATAGAATTGCACAAACTCCAAATCGACTCATTTTCATGCAAAATCTCCAATTTTCACAATTGAATTCAACCTGTCAGTTTGACGTGTGGTTAATTTGACTGGATCATGTTTTGTTTTTTATGCATAGCAACGACCAGAGAAAATTTTCAAAAAATTATCAGTATAATACCATGTAGGTTGTACCACGTGACGTCGAATGGTGCAATTCTATTGGTCGATATTTGGGTCGGAAAAATAATCACAATTACTATTTATATCTTAGAGTTTTAAAAAAAATATCTAAGGGTGTTGTTGACTAAGCACCGACATTTGTATGAACAAATGAGCCCACCCATTGGTGGATTTCAAATTTACAGCATGTCAAAGTTTCTTAAAAAATGAACCTGCCAACTGTCAGTTGGATTCGCACAAATAGGGTTCCGTAGCACCAAACAATATTTATAACGCTCATACAAATTTAATGGAAATTTACTCTCAACCGCAAAACTAAATTTGTTTTTCATAGTATCTTGATAAACAAAACAAAATCTCATCAAACAGCAGCCGTAGCGACACGAAATATCAAACCTTGTTGAAACCAATTTTCTTTAGTTTTTTTTACACGTACTACTAACGAAAATAACTCATCAGCCATTGGATGGAGGCAACCAGCCACACAAACTTGCGACATAACAGGCCATATTTTTGGGGAGCTCGATTTAGAGGATTGATTTCACAGTTCCATGGGACCACAGATTTGAGTATATGGTTTTAGTTTGAAGTCGATACCTCCACGCGTTCCCGATATAAAAGGTCTTGACAGACAGACACACAGACGGACAACAAAGTGATCCTATAAGGTTTCCGTATTTTTTCTTATGAAGTAAGGAACTACAAAAAAGTAAACCTTGAAATTATTTTTCAATACCTGTCGCTAGACACTCCAGTTCGCCCCACAAATTCGATGTGTATAACTGATATATTGTTTTTTTTTCAACCATCCAGTTACCTGTTTGGAGAGCGATCCCTATTTTTATTTTTTTCGCAATTTGACATCACTTCTGTTTTGGTTTATAGAAAAACCTCCGTATTTCAGAAGTGTGGTGCCAACAGAGTCGGAGTAAAATGGCTATGACACATAGGGACAGACAGACAGACGGACCAAGCGAATTTATAAGGGTCATGTTTTAGATATTTGGCTCCGAACCCCAAAATACAAGTTTGTTCCACGCTGTAACCTTATAGCACATGAGTAGATAAACGGAACAGAGACAAAGCTTCCTAAGAACGTCCAAAATTGTTACCTATTTTGGTAGGGTTGTCACAATAGGTTAAGACAAATAAAAAAAAAACATTTGTTAAATAGTTTTATTATTCCGTATGATATAATACTTTAGAAATTACTTACTCTAATAATTTTCTTTTTATTATTTACCCACCCACATACCTACAAATGATTAGTAAAAGCTTGTAATAATAATAAAAAGGTAAAAACACACCGTATAGTATCCTCTTCTTATTAAAAAAAGGATCATGCAATACAATAAAGGTATTTACTTGAAAAAGTAATAATCAAATATTTAATTACCTATTGTACTCCTTGGGATAGTTAAAGTATGATTTTTTTTTTTTTTTAACGTATTATTCATACACACAGTACAATAAACAACCATTATTATTAATAAAATACCACGTTTTATACCTATTAAAATATTCAAACTTGCAAATAAAACAAAAACGTGCGTCGCACGAACCCTGAGATTGTCAACTGGCTGTGCCTACGTAAACCGGTTTTTTCCAGTCTCGCCGCGTACGCGACAAGCGGCCAGTGGTCACGCACACATACTCCGCGTGCTTGTAGTAGTGCAACCGATTCGCGCGGTTGTATGAAGCTTTGTCTCTGTTCCGTTTATCTACTCATGTGCTTATAGGCCGATACTCGGGACACATACAATAAAAAAATACAGTCAGCTGTATGAATGTGAATGGAATATCCATAATTATTAATAGGTATTATAAATGGGAAAGTGTATGTGTGGGTCTGTTTGTTTGTCTGTCTTCCACGGCAAAACGTAGCGACGAATTGACGTGATTTAAGCGGAGATAGTTGCAGGGATGGAGAGTGAAATAGGCTACTTTTTGTCTCTTTCTAACCACCCACTTCCATAAAATGAGGGGCGGGCAAAAGCTAGTAGGTACTACATAAATTGGAAATAATTTGCCTTTAGTAGGCAAAAATCGAAACTATAGGTATCTAAGTAAGAGAGGACAACAGTTCCAGAATTGCACCAAGTAGTTGAAGTGCGTGCTGCTCTTGCTCTGATACGTTTGTATGTCGTTTATACGAATACGGACTGTGACTTGTTTGTACAGCTGAATGGGTACGTCGACCCCTGCATCGCGGACTTAGCGCGGGGTCTATTAGGAAGCGGAAGATGCCAACTCTGAAGTATCGAGGGTCCAATACACCATATCACGTCACAAAAATGAGTCGTATGCTGGTCTTGATTGCAATTAACGTTTATAAGAGCCATTACTAGTCCGAACTACATCCTTACTAATATTATAAAAGCGAAAGTGAGTTTGTTTGTTTGTTACCTCTTCACGCTTTAATGGCTAAACCAATTTTGATGAATTTTGGTACACGCGGCTTCGCTCGCGTTAAAATCGGGGTAACACTGTTCCCCTTGCGCCTTATTGATTTGTAATAGCAACGCTAAGTTTTCCCTTTTCTTCCCTTTTTCTCCCTCATATCTCAAACTTTTTTTTAAAAAAAATAGCTTATGTCCGTCTCCAGGGTCCCAACTATCTCTGTACCTAAATTCATCAAAATCGGTTTAGCCATTTAGGCGTGAAGACGTAACAAACAAACAAACAAACTCACTTTCGCTTTTATAATAGTAAGGATTAAAAAATTATGGTTACTAGCAATATTCATAATTCAAATTTTCATGCAAAATAACGGTGTCTATGCTGAGATGAGACCAATTTTGAATAATAAATAGTATGGCTTTCAAAATATCATGATCGTGGAAAAGGTATTTTTTTATGAATTCATTAAAAGCTGCCACGTGTTTTACAGGTTTTGGCTCGTGATTATATGTAAAAAAAAATGCCCCACACTAGGAATTTCTCCTGTATCGTGGGTGCGTTTAAAAACATTTGAACTAACATATATAAACATCCATACCCGGAACAACTATCTGTAGGCGATACAAATATTTGGTCAGTGCGGGGATCGAACCAGCGACACGCAGCGCGGCAGTCGATCGCACCGCCACTGCGCAAACCATGTCGTCAAAATACTAAATAGGCAATGAATGCTATTTATTCCGATCTCTTTTAATTACAGTAGCATTTCATAATTTACATTGAGATGTCTATGGCCTATGATAGCGCAAGCAGTGGAAACCCAGTGGAAACCTCTCGCGTACTAAACTTGTGTCGTCAACTCATAGCCCAACTCTAGGACTAACTCTTAATTTGATACTATTCGTCCTGCTAACATAAATCGATCTAAATATTGCGGGTTTTGACAACAGATGCATAAATATTCCATTCTAAAATTGGAATGTGAAACTAATTCGTTTGTATATTTATTTGTTTGTTGCCTTTTCACGACTAAACGGCTTATCAGATCGTAAAGAAATTTGGCAAGGAGATAGATTTCAAATTGGGGAAGGACTTAGGCTATATATTATCACGTTAATGATTTAGAGGGGTGAGCATGTTGCATGACCTCATTCCTCAAATGGCTGACAACGGCCATGACATATGTACATTAAATAAAATAGACCGGCTATAAGGTAAGGCAAATCGCGAACCTAATGAGTACGAAGTCGCCGGTAACAACTATTTTCATATCATTTAGAATTCAGTGACGTCATTCACACATTATTGTACACTCTGAAAACAAGCAGCGATGTGTACAGAAGAGTTAGTTAAAAACGAAGAAGTGATAAAGGGGCGAGCGTATAGGGTCCGTCTATAGATGAAATAGAAGTGATAAAGTGGCGAGCGTATAGGGTCCGTCTATAGATGAAATAGAAGTGATAAAGTGGCGAGCGTATAGGGTCCGTCTATAGATGAAATAGAAGTGATAAAGTGGCGAGCGTATAGGGTCCGTCTATAGATGAAATAGAAGTGATAAAGTGGCGAGCGTATAGGGTCCGTCTATAGATGAAATAGAAGTGATAAAGTGGCGAGCGTATAGGGTCCGTCTATAGATGAAATAGAAGTGATAAAGGGGCGAGCGTATAGGGTCCGTCTATAGATGAAATAGAAGTGATAAAGGGGCGAGCGTATAGGGTCCGTCTATAGATGAAATAGAAGTGATAAAGGGGCGAGCGTATAGGGTCCGTCTATAGATGAAATAGAAGTGATAAAGGGGCGAGCGTATAGGGTGCGTCTATAGATGAAATAGAAGTGATAAAGGGGCGAGCGTATAGGGTCCGTCTATAGATGAAATAGAAGTGATAAAGGGGCGAGCGTATAGGGTCCGTCTATAGATGAAATAGAAGTGATAAAAGGGCGAGCGTATAGGGTCCGTCTATAGATGAAATAGAAGTGATAAAAGGGCGAGCGTATAGGGTCCGTCTATAGATGCAATAGAAGTGATAAAGGGGCGAGCGTATAGGGTCCGTCTATAGATGAAATAGTACTTAATTGCTGCCTAATTTGAATATATTTTCATACTGAAGATATAATAATTAGTTTAAGTTGATACCCGACTACGGCGAAGCAAAAAGGAGGGTTATGATTTTTACCGGTACACATACCCACATATTTTAACGCAATGGCTGAGCGATCGACTGCTATGCTGCGTGTTCGATCCCTGCAAGGAACAAGTATTTGTATAACCTACAGGTAGTTGTTTCAGGTCTGGCTGTTTGTGTATGTGAGTTTAAATGTTTGTAAACGTGGGTGACGTTACAGGAGGAATTCTCGGAGCGGGGGACGGTTTTTATTAAAATAAAATGTCTTGCTTCAGTGAAGGAAAACAGCGTTAGGAAACCAGTATGCCTGAGAGATGTTTATGTCCACCGTCCACGGCAGGCTTTCAATTCAGACGAAAATATTTTCTTTTTTAAGTTTTTAGTAGTCTGGTTTTTGTTTTTGAACTTATTTTACACCAGCTTTTGCCCGCGGCTTCGCTCGCGTTATATTCGGGGTAATACAGTTCCCCTTTCCGGATTTGCAGGTACCTGATACCTGTTGATTTTGCCCTTGCGCCTTGTTGATTGTATATTGCCTGTGTCCGTCTCCAGGGTCCCAACTATCTCTGTACCAAAATTCATCAAAATCGGTTTAGCCATCAAGGCGTGAAGACGTAACAAACAAACAAACTCACTTTCGCTTTTATAATAATAGTAAGGATTAGGTGCTTATTGACTTAAAAAACAAATTACAGCTAGGACTATTTCCAATTATGTCTGTTGTACTTTCAACATAATTTTCTTTGAATGTGCCATGCTATGAAATTGTTTAACGCCATGAAAAACGCCCATGAAAGGAGGAAGATTTGCATTCTAAATGTAGACAAAAATGTTTTGCCGACATTTTGAGCGCAAAATCTCCTTTAATTGAGCCTGTTCTATATAAGATGTCGCCCCTGTTATACAAATTACAAAATGCAACAACAATTAAAAAAGAAAAGGCATTCTATTTTTTATACCTTCTCTTTTCATTTGAACGAGCTTGTACAGCAATCTGGCATCCTTGGAAATCCTGTATACTTAATGAACAAATTACGGCGACTTCGTTTGCATCGTTAGTTCATCGATATTATTTTGTTTATTTTTAGTCGAGAGTCCTATGAAATGCGAACGACTTTCGATAATGGAGTTAGAAAGAACAATTGTTGCAATGCTCATCAGTTTTCATTATAATCAGTCTGTTATAGACATACTTCTTGCTTACTGAGTAATAGGCGGAATTAGCGGTGTTATGGGGCCCCACGTTAAACAAACGACTTTTTTTTTAATACACTTACGAGTAAATTAAATAGCAGAATGTTAATTTACCGATATGCTTTGATTTGCCCCCGCGCTTTGCCTTCTCAGGCTGAAGTAGAAGCAAAGGTATGAAGCCACTAAACAGCATAATATTAAAAATAATAAATTTAACTATTTCTAATTTAGAACTCAAATGTCAATAAGTTGTTATAATGATGTTATTTTTATAAATTAAAAATGAATGCCAAAAAAATGAGCCGCCTTGCTGTAACAAAAATACCGCCAACTATAGGGATCTGAACAGTTGTTTCTTGTTGTATGTGGCGAAATCTGAAGAAAAAATTAAAGCCTTCTTTGCGATAAATTAGACAAAGGCATTTGTGTGGAAAAAAATGCATGTTCAACCTAATCACACTATGAAAACTGGCTTCAAGGAAACGTTAAAAAGAACATTTCTACAGATTGCAGAAATAATATGCTCAACTTTCCGGACAAGTGTTGTTGTTATTTAATAATTTACAAAACACACCAACACGAAACTAAACCATGTTATAACTGTAACGTTATTAGAACTTGCAGGTTAAATATTTAATCAGAGAACATATTTTGTGAGAGCGGAAAATATCCACGTCCCTCATAGTTTGTGTTTGACGCGCCAAATACTGAAACTTTGTTATAAGTGACCAGCTTGTAGCGTAAATAATTTTCTCATTTAATTCGCTTATGAAACAACTAACAAAGCTTATGTTGTTTAAAATTAAAGTACCTATTCACCATTTATATTAAACGTTTTTAAGCTATTGCATAGCTTCTATCGCGGGCCTTGAGCGATAATGATTGTAAACAAGAATGTAGACAAGAATTTGTGTAGAAATCGTTGTGATTCGCTAAAAGATGAAGGTGAATATTATTTAAGTTTCAATCGTGAAAAGAGCTGTTTATCAAAGTCACGACAGGCCATGTCGATGGTGCGTTCGTGTTCCTCGCGCGCCTAATTGAGATGTCAGCAAAGCAAAGCAAAAAGGGGTCTGCCAGAGCCACCGACTGCCGGGGTTGCAAATTGTTCGAAAGAAATACCGCTGCCGCGGGCAGAAGAAGGAACATGGGTGGGTTTTAATCAGTAAAAGTCTGACACTCCCCCGCGCTCCGCCCAGAGTGGGGGAAGTTATTTTTGATTATATCCCATCCGCAAAAAAAGCAACTGCAAATAACTGCATTAATAAGATAAATCACCTCTCTGGACGTTTAAACGTTACCCTTTACGAGTCAAATAGCGTTTAATTGATGTGAACGTTCACATTCAAATGTATTTTGATGCATGTTAGTAGCTGACTATAACATTATTACCATTTTGGAAGTTCAAGCGTCAGTTTGCGAGCAATTACTTAGTAGCGGAGTTTCCACACTACGTGTTTTACAAAGGTATTCAGTTAACGTAACATCCATGGGCGTGTATCGTTCCGAACTTGTCTCTTTAATATAAAGGCACGCATATTGACTATTCCCAAGTTAATAAGTAGTGGCGTTAAGACTTGCACTGATTTCGCGGAAACTCGGCGTCTATACTCAACTTAATGATAGTATTTGCGTCTAGGTTTTAATGATATTCATAAAAAGACAAAGTCACTTACATGAGAATGGAACAAAAGAGCCTTAAGCTTATATTGATATTGATAGGTTTGCCACTACATTTAACATCTGCGTCTATACGTACATTCAGCAAAAGTGAAGTAACCAGGCTTCACATATAGACATCGTCATCGTCCAGGCTCGTCACATATACATTTTCAACTCAAATTTTATGTATTTAAGATGTGTTTGTTTTCTATCAAATAAATTTTACTTTATTTGAAATAAATCATGGATTTTAAAGAAAAAAAAAAACAACTATCTGACGAGCCTGTAGTGCTATTCTCTAAGAATACAGCGTCTAGCTTAGCGCCGCCGCAGCGTCAAGTTTTATAGAGATTTGTCTAAGGTCTACTAGTTATTTATCTCATTTACTGACTGCCTTTACGCCCGTGATTTTCCAAAAAAATAATTGTTGAACGACAAAATACAGCTACTGTAGTAGCAATTCGGTTCGATACATCGATAGCAACGGAGCGGTTTTAGCCATGCATCATAAATCAAGTGCGTTCGTCACCGATAGGTGCTCACCGATCTCAGCTACTTTAAAATGCAAATGCTTGCAACAAGTAATCGATCCTAAGGAAACGAACTAGGTTAATATGTTACTGAATCAATACGTAGTTGCGATATTGTAATGGATCCCACGTTTACATGGGTGGTATAACGCCACGCTTTAAAACGCCATTGTCACATATACAACTAGCTATCACGCGCTGTTCCGTGGGTAGTAGCGTAATGTTATATAGCCCATGTTTTTCGGTAATGCTAGTGATAATAGCTTGATAGTAGCTTTGTAATGGCGAAAAGATATTTGAAATCGGTCCAGTAGTTTTTGAGTTTATTCTTAACATTTAAAACGCAAATCTTTCCACTTTATAGTATTAGTAAAGACAATTTTGTCGTTGTAGACAAGCAAGCGCGTACCCTGTTCGCCAACGACACAAATATGTGACAAAAATGTAAATAAAAGATAGTCTCGGCGTGGAGAGCACGCGGCGTGTTGCTCTGGCGTTTAAAAGGTTAAGCTTGGTACTAGCCATGTTCGAAGGTGGAACGACAGTCCATCAAAACCTGGTTTGAAAGGGAAAAATGCAATAGGAAAATATGAAAGGTGAATTTCTAATACTGAACGATTATGGATGGGGATTTTAAAAGGAATGGAGGAATCTTAAATACTAGTAGTCTAGTATTTAAGACCCGGCACGTCTAGCTGCGAATTGTGCGGGGCGGCCCGCCTGAAATTCAAGTATAATTGTGGCGATGATTGATGAAAGTTGCGTTTTGAGATAGGGAAGTTATTTCATGATTTCCCATCCCTACCACACTACTATTAAGGGATTGACCGTATCTTAATCGTACCGATCGGTGCGATAATGAATTTCTTTTTTTCAAGTATTGGCGTTAAAAGCTTTCTGTTTAAACACTAGGTAACAATAATAGTCACACTAACACTATAACAAGGACAAAGGGCCCAGCAGCCCAGTAGCTCAACACAAATAGTTTGTGTACACTGCAGCTGCGGAGACACAATGTCTTTGTACTGGAGATGGTCTATTCACATTCGTGTTACGGGATTGTGTATCTTGGCGGCATTCAAACTATTGTAAGTTTGTAACTTATGGAACGGCTGCAAATGTTTCATCTATGTTGTACAAAAAATGATAATATAATGTATTGGCATAAATTTATATTTTATGAGAAAATAGTTATTTGTGCAACAAGAAACAAAGTTATTTTTTTTTGCGAGGGATTCTAAAGTAGAATCCTAAGCGTGGCGAGGGATTCAAAGTGATACATAACTTTTTCTTCAGCAGAGAACTCATATTACTCTGATCACGCGACATGGGGTATTTCATGTTCAACAACAAACAGGTACTAGCCGAAAGTCACATGATCTTAAACCCTTTTGTAGGCTAAAGATTATTTTTCTGTTCTTTCTTTTTTCGTATCATGGTTAGGCAGAAACTCAATTAATACTTAACTAAAACAATGAACAGGAATAGATTGAAATAACGTTTATAAGCGCGTCGAGTCATTGATCTATTCGATTCATGACAATTCAAAATGATTAATTGAAAAAATGTCTACAGTGAAATCATCTAAATTTTATTTGCTATCTTTATTTGTGAGCTACCTACAACAACTACAAATAGGTAACTATTTTATTATATTCAGGCTGATCTGATTTGATTGGATTAGTACATTAAATGCTTATTTTTATTTTCATCCGGGATAACCGGTATAGTACAAACATCCGGTACGTTTATAGGTGCCACACCCGTCTAGTCCGAGGATCTTGTCTTTTCAACGGAGAACTAAAAACTTTTCACCTTGTTCCTCATTCCTCTAAATGTCTATGTTATCGCATTCATTAACTGAGTTGTGGCGGTCAAATAGACCGTCGCTTCATGTAAAATACTGGTATTCAGCTGCATCTGGTAGTTGGGAAAAGGTTACGCAAATAATAAAGTATCACGCTCCCACAGAATAAATTCCGGCCTCCAAAAACCACGCGGGCGAAGACTAATTTCATTGATGTAACTTGAAAGCTCGCCTCATCTAAATCGACGAACAGAATACATAAAAATATCATCGAAGAGACAGTAAATGATGGCTGCTGTTATCTATGTTATATACAAGCCTTTGTTACATGAAAGCTGAACGGTTCGGCTCGGTTGTACTTGGACGTCATTAAGGGAAATGCATTATGCATCAGCAAATTTATGATGACATTGATGTTAATCATACTGACAAGCGCCTGTTTTTGGCGGGCATCCCGAATGGATAAAAGTGGTGAGGTTTCATTAAAGAACTGTGCTTTTCGCACTTTGATTTGTTGAGAAAACGCCTGATTCGAGGCAAAACAAGCGTTGACATTTAATTATTAATTTAAATATCTGCTGGTACCTGGTCTGGCCATACAAAAACTTAATAAGCAAAATGTATAGATATATGTAAAAGCCGGCTACATTTTCACTGCACTACAACTTTTTGGATATCTCACGGAGTGTGCATTACTCTCCACCTGATCGATCATAAATTAGCTAGGCAAATGGTGACTGTGTAATCAGCATAATTAAAAAAACCTATTCAATCTGGATAGAGACCAACCTGCATTAATAAAGGTAGGGAATTATTCATCGACACGGTTTACGACTTCTAAAATCCCTTGGTTCATCCACTTAGCATTCTAGACAGTCGCATTTCCGAAGCCGTGGTTATCTAGCTTTTATTTTCCTTTCAGTAATGATATTAAAGCATGGAGATCCGATCCCTGCCGCATCCAATAAACAATTTCGTGCAAATCGAAACAATACATCATTTAATTTTAGCTAGGGGCCCCTCTAATAGCATCTGTCTAGGACTAAATGGAATGGATATTGTTGTATGTGTCGCACAAAGAGAACTGTCAATGACAATGACAATCATTTGCGTAGCTGTCATCGGCGGCGAAGATCGATGTCGACCAGTACCTGTCGCTTTGTTGGTAGTAATGCTCTATCGATAGTTTTGTCAGTGATTGAGCCGTCCGGCTGCAATATTAAAGTTGTGCAACTGTACCATTTCCGTCACACGTCAGTGACGTTCCAGCTTCCTGATAGTTTGAAATAGATCGAGGACGACACGTGAGAATTTATCGCCGTCATAAATATAATAATTGCACTTAAATATAATATGCCCTTTAAAAACTTTTTAAAGGGAAATAAAACATTTCATGGATGAGATTTAATCCATGAACTTTATAGTGTCTCTAATGCTCTACTATCTGGCCAAGTAACTCCGTGAGTTGTTCACGGAGTTACTTGGCCAGATTCAAGATTTTCATGCAAAACAAGATTGATATCGTACCTAATTATGTAATTAGTTCCATTATATTAATGGAGTAAAATTACTTGTGGAGAGTTAGTTCGATACAAGCTGTGGTATGAGTTATCTATGCTGTCATCAGGTACTAATTCAATAATGAAGTTTGGAAGTGCTCGTCATATTAGTGACGATTTAGTATTGGCAAAACTTTTTCTAATTTTCAGTTTTCTTATATAATTGTGTGTACTGCTTTGTAATATATTTTAACCTTTTATAATATATTTTTCCCTTTTTTTCGTTTATGTCCCTGACCTATAACTTGTTTCTGTAGTTTAAAACTGTTCATTCAAGTTTGTTTTTAATAAATAAAATAAAACATTTAGTCATTATTAACACCATAATTGCAGCTTGTATTCGGATTTTCTAAAACATTATGATGATTAAATATTCAGGTAATTAAATATAATAAAATCACGCAAAAACTATTTAAAATTAAAGACAGTTCCAAGGTCAAAGTAATTAAATTCTATTTAGTCCGTGCTTTAGATTATTAAAAAATAAGGGACATGGCATAACGCCCGGGTGTCACCACTGTGACGATCCCCCGGAGGACACGGTGGAGCATACAGTGGTGGTCTGCCCAGCTTGGGCGGAGCACCGCCGTGCCCTCGTAGAGGCGATCGGCGGCGGCGATCTCTCGCGTCCGGCCCTGGTTCAGTCCATGGTCCGGAGCGAGAGGGAATGGGAAGCGGTCACCTCCTTCTGCGAAGCAGTAATGCTAGCAAAGGAGGTGGCCGGGCGTTTGAGGGAGAGAACATCTAGCCAACCCAGCCGCCGCGCCGCGGGAGACGCCCCGGGCGCCGGGCGCCGCGAGACGACTCCCGGCCACCGCTAGATGCGGGCCTGTGGATGGTGAGCAATGGGTAGCTCATCGTCCGTGCGTCTATTGACGACAGGCCGTGTCGACGGCGCGTTCGTGTTTCACGCGCGCCTCAAAGAGATGTCAGCAAAGCAGAGGGGCTTGCCAGAGCCTCCGCCTGCCGGGGTTGCGGGTTGTTCGAAAGAGATACCGTGGCCCCGGAACGTAAAGGGCAATAGACGGAACATGGGTGGGTTTTAGTCAGTAAAAGTCTGACATGCCCCCCCGCTCCTCCCAGAGCGGGGGAAGTTATTTGATGATTTCCCACCCCAAAAAAAAGGACATGGAATATTTTTTTATTTGTAAATTAGACCAAAAATGACAAAGATATATAACCCATTAAAATTACGTGTGACGTCACTTGTACCGAAAAAGTGCAGCAACGCGTGACGTTTCACGTAATTTTAATAGGCTATATCTGTGTCATTTTTGGTCTAATTGAGACCATGGACCATGCATCGATCATGCGTGGAGTACTGTTCGTAGGTACTTTTGGGATGGATCAGCCAAGTACCAGATGCAAGCGTTGGAAGCTATTGAGCGACGTGCTAAGAAGCTCATTGACAACGACTTCTTTGTCCAAGTAAGCTCTAAAGCCTTGGACCGCGAAGTTGCAAGCATTTCGGGGAGTGTGGTATTGAATTGCACAATCTAATTCCCCCGTCCCCTTTCTATCGGACGAGCAAAGATACGGCAAAGCGTCACCGTTACATGGTTACAGTTCCACGCTTCCACATTAATTGTGCAAAACGCCAGTCTGTGGAATTCACTGCCGATTTCACTCCGAGTGAATCGGTTTTCTCCTAGGCAGGCTTCGCCCTCGACCGCATCATAGCCATACATCAGGCGAGTTGCGGCCAAACGCAAGTTCTGTGGCTGCTACAGAGAAGTTCCTTGGAACTAACCTAATAACACTATTCGATCTGAGATTCGAATCTAATTCAATACTCGGTAGCGATCACTAAACCAAGAACGAGGCAGATGCAATAATTATTTTACCACAAATAAGTTATATCTGCTTCAGTCGAATCATTTTCATATCTGGTTGCTAACAGTCTCCGGTACCGTACCGACATATCAGCTACCTATGTGTAGTCGATTGGGCGAGATAACATACCGGATGTGTGCTGCCGTTTTCCAGTTTAGTTCGTGCAGGAAATCAGACAACTGCCCACTAGTTGCCCCTTCGTGTTACCCACAATACACATAGAAAAATTAGGGCACTGTGTTTATTATATCCCCCGTAAACAAAGGTGGTTCTTTGCAAGGCAATACATAATAATAGATGATTATTGTTTCTAAAGGCAATACACAGAAGTACCTTTGCAAAAATCTAAAGAATACCCATTTTATTGTAAGGCAACTATTCTTACCCCTACCGGGTCATCCGGTATTTCATTTCATTTGTAATATGAAGATACTTGACTTATTTCTTAGAAAAAATGTGATATCTCATATCCTAATATTGTTTTCTATTTGTTACAGGTGTATCTTACCCATCCGGCACGGATATCCATGTGAAATCTCAACAGAATTATAATGGAAGAAGAGAAGAGGCAAGTACTTGAGTAACTTTAATAATACCACTATACAACTGGAATATTTACGTCTTGACGTTTTAGTAGTCAGTACTAAGATAGCGTTTTTATAATTCAAACTTATCGTGTGAATTTTTCATAATGAATCATAACCATATCTAGCAATTACTGGAAAATAAGAGAGATTTTCGTAAAAATACGAGCCATTCAGGATATCAGCAATTAAAACATGTTGTGTCTGCTGTAGTTAGGACAATTACAAACTTGGTTGTTGATTGGCAAATTTAAAAGTCATATTCATAAAATATTTATTCAGGAAGATCGAAAGTAGTTATCAGCGCATCTGTCAGTCTCTAACGTTCGAATCATCCAAATAAATGCCCAAACGCATCGTAGTTGGCCACGATTTACGTATAGTAAGCAACACTGCTTTTTATTACGATTATTTTTGTTAATTTTCCAGAATAGAGTTTAGGACTTTTTAGGGTTCGGTACCCTTATTGAATTACTTTATCTCGGCATACAGACCCTTTATCTCGGGGAACGCGTAGACGCATCAAGTTGAAATTAAAACCATATACTTAACTCTGTGGTCCTTTCGTGCTGTGCAACATTCTAAGTTTACACAGTCAAAAGATATGGTTGTTTATTTCGCAAGATTGTACGGTCTACGGAACCCTCCGTGCGCGAGTCTGACTCGCTCTTGGCCGGTTTTCTTTTTCATAGAGATAGACGAAAACAAAAAAGAAAGTATTTACCACTATTATTGCACAATTTGCAATGTTCTTCTTCAAGTCTAAACACAATAAAAATGCTGTCAATCACACTGTAGGAAACCGAGACAATATCCTAACTAACTAAGATAGATTTCTATTGTTGATTGTAACGACTTCATTCTTTGAATATTTTTGTGTTGTTTGCGTGTTTTGTGTTTGTGTCCTGTTGATGGCAATAGGGTCGTTCCCTATTACATGCGACCTATACTGGGGAAATGTGCATGTAGTTGTTAGGTACCCTTCTATCTAACACATCCGGGATCACAAGGCGAGCCCTTTTAACCTTTTGAACGCCAGAGCATAAACGCTGGCACGTGCTCTCTACTCCAAGCAACTCATATTACCTCCATTTTTGTCACATATTTGTGTCGCTAGCGTCTAATACACGCGCTTGCCTGTCAAATATATGTGACAATGGCGTTCAAAAGGTTAATATTATTCTTCATAAAAAAATCACAACGGTTACAAAACAAAACTCCTGCCAAACTGCTGAACAGAGTGTTAGCAGTTTGATGTTGTTTGTTACAAGTGCGTATATTTCTAACTAGTTGAGCCGCGCGGTGTTGTCTGCAGTGAAAAACAATATTTTTGTCTGTTGATCATTCAAGGTGAACACCGTATCTTTCCGGGATCAAAATTCTATATTTATTTATCCAGAATATAAGCTATCTTGATACCAAATTTCATTCAAATCCGTTGCTGTTTGAGTGTGAAAGAGTAACAAACATCCACGCAATAAACTTTCGGGTTTATTATATTGCTAGCTTTTGACCACGGTTTCCCTCACGTTAATTTAGAATGTGACAATCAATTCAAGTTGTACTCTGCTTGCTCTTTCAATCATGATTTGAAAGACATGTGGCGCCATCTACTATCAGAAGAACGTTATTGGTGTTTCCCTCGAGCACAGTACTTTTTTTTGGGATAAAAGGTATCCTATGTCCGTATCATATCACGTATCGATCGGTTCAGTGGTTTATACGTGAAAGGCAACAAACAAATCGACGGTCCCTACGTACATAAAGACATGTCGAAAATGGCATTTTTTTTATTGTA
This sequence comes from Ochropleura plecta, assembly GCA_905475445.1. NCBI lineage: Eukaryota > Metazoa > Arthropoda > Insecta > Lepidoptera > Noctuidae > Ochropleura > Ochropleura plecta. The sequence goes on along the minus strand of FR997721.1, from coordinate 5,914,991 downwards.
TCATTGGCTTTAGATTATCTATGCGCAAATGCTGACATACGATTTTTATTTAATTTATTTACCTTGTTTTAGAAATCGTATAAGAGAACAGGTATTATAAATACAACGAATAGAAACGGTCATCTATCAGTTTTTCCAAGAAAACGTGAAAAAATAATATACTTTTGTGTAAATGGCATTATAAACCTCTTAAAACTGTTAAAATATTGTAGAAAGAAAATATTTATTACTGCTCATAGAATTATTTCTTGGGCGTGTTGAACACAAATTACGCTCTCCTATACCTAAACCTCGGTTTTTGACTTAACTTATGTACGTAGGAACCGTCGAAATATAAAGTATATTTCGACGGTTCCTACGTACATAAGTTAAGTCAAAAAAAATTAAAATATTAGTAACGATAGAATGATATATATTATAGCGTGATAAAGTGACAATAATTATTATTTATTTATTGTAATAAGGTAATAACCCGAAAATAAGGATTTAATTTAATACAAATAAGGATTTAATTTAGCAGGCTACAAACGATCATGGTCCATGTGAACTATATTATTGTTTAAAACACATGTGAAATACAATAAACAATTGAATTGGATTTATTAAGCTAAGGTAAATTTTGGAACGCAGTAGGTACAGTTTTATCAAGGAATTTTTTTAATACTTAAATAAAAAAAAAAAAAAAAAAAAAAGGAAATAAAAGGAAAAATCGGAACCCTAATAGGATAACTTTGTTATCTATCTGTCTGTCTGTCTGTCAAGACCCTTTATCTCGGAAACGCGTGGAAGTATTGAGTTGAAATTAAAACCATATACTATATATAAAGACTGTGGTCGTTTAAAACTGTAAAAAACCTGTCGTAAGTCTAGACAGTCGAAAGATACCACTATTTATTTTGAAAGAGTGTACCGAACCCTCGGTGCGCGTCTGACTTGCACTTAGCCAGGTTTTTTTTAAGTTTAATTAATTAAGATTAGTTGGCAAGGCATTCATAATACCTATATATAACATAAACTCACGACACTCAGCGAAGTTCCCAAAGAGGCAATACACTTTACTCCTAGACGAGTTAGGCACTCAATTTTGAAGTCCCCTATCACGAATTATTGTCTAGGATCGGTCCTTGATACTTTATTAGAACTTATTTCTATCGCAAAAAACAAAATATGATGAAGGAAAAACGTCGTAAGAAAAAGTAATGAGAAATATTAGTCTAGTCTTTATTAAAGCAGCCTCTTTAGGTATACAAGATTATTTTTTTAGGTGGGCGTGGATCAAAACCGATCGGATATTTTAAACATCGAAATTGATTAAGGATAGAAATAGAAACATTCAAATATATCCGTTAGGAAACTCTGTTTGTATATACCTACGGTCCTTTATTATGGGCCTTTTCACGACTAAACGGTTGATCGGATAATAATGTTTTTTTTTTTAAAGGAAATAGATTTTAAGCTGGAACAAAACTTAATATTATCACTCTAATAACTTAGGGTGGTGAGCAATTTTAGATTATGTCCTTATTTCTCAACTGTTAGACAACAGTCATGACATGCATTAGAGGAGTAATATACTGGAGACATCCGGTAACGAAAGGCATATAATAATAATAATAATTTATTTATTTTCGGATACCAGAGATCCATAGTGTTAGTAGCACGCCTTATATCTAGTGTTAGTACATACATAAATAAAAAATAAAAAACAATCACAGTATGAGTCACTTTGTACACAAGATGAAAGCCAGAGAATCAGGCAGTCATCCTCTCCACAAAATGCCTCAAAAAAGGGGAGAACAGACTCTCGGTAACTGTTTTTAGAATGCTGTTGTTACTGGCCCGGGTTCTAGCTGCCACAGACGCTATCTTCTTCCGTACGACTGCGTGAAAGCCGTCAGTACGGTTCTGTGCAAACATCTCTGACGCACTACAGAATCGGGGCAATCTCAAGAGCATTCTAAAAACATTGTTGTACTGGACGCGCAGGACATCTAGCGACTTTTTGGTGTAGTTGATCCACAGACCACCCGTGTACAGACCTTGACAATACGCTTTGAAAAGTGTTATTTTGACCTGGTCCGTGCAGCGGGCGAATCTACGAGCCAACATATTACCGCGGACCGCTAAAGCCCTACGCTCCCTCTCAATATCCACATTGTCTTTCAGGTCGTCGGTAAGCATATGTCCCAGATACTTGAATTGTTTAACTCTTTTGATGCTCAAGCCATTTAGGGTAAAGTCAGGTGAATAATCTGTACACCGTTATACACGAGCCCATGCCTAGCCGCGTAGTCCTCGCAAACTTTCAACATCTCTCCAATCGATCATTTATTACATATGATAGAGTATTAATGCTCATGCGAGACGTCACGTAACGAATGCAAACAAAGAATGGAATTAAGAACCTCCTTACAAAAAAACTTATTTTAAGCAAATCGCGAACCTAACGCGTACAAAGTTCGGGTTGCGAAAAATAAGAAAGTTTGGAAGGATGTATGGATGTGTGTTACTCTTTTAAGCCAGAACGGCTTAGCAAATTTGGATAAGTAGTTTTGACATAGGCTACTAATTATCGTGAAAAAATACCTCAATTTGACAACGAACGAAGTCATAGGAAACAGATAGTTAGCTAAAATATCTGACAAATGATAGAAGTTGTTAAGGCATTTTCGACAGAAATTTTACCACTAACATTTTTTTATTAACCAACTCCGGAACATTAAATGAGCCTCAAAACATAGATTAGGAAATAAGATCAAAAACAGTTCTGTTGTAGAAATCGATAAAGACGTTTATCCCAGGATCAATCATAAAATTCGTTCGTTAAATTATTCATTATTTGAATGACAATTCTAATGTTCCTTAGAATTACAATCATTCGGATTTTTCTACGAATTTTAAGTGGAGCTTTTTTTCAATAGACTGACTTCGTTGTTTTAGGTAATAGATTGTCCTGATATTTTATGAATTTGCGTGGAACTGTTTTTAGTTAAGTAAAGATACGGAAGTTACCGAAGTTGATCATATTGTATACACTGCCTATAAAGAGAACAAATTCTAGGAACTGTTACGATGGCGTCCTCGAAGCTGCGAAATTAATTCAAAGGGGTTGGAAGATTTTTGTTTGAAGCGTAGCCTGCCTAAGTTCCGCCACATTATTTTCAAAGTAACGGCCACGCCATTATTTATATTGTATTATTTGAACCTGTATTATTTATATATTCATCATCACAAACAAGTTTTGTATCAGACCGAATTTTCTAAAGTCACGTTTCCGAAATAAAAGAATAATTCAAAGCCCTTTCTTACGGTTTTTGCAATTTGTAGGTTAGTGTGAAACTGTACGTTGAACGTTGAGTTTCTAGTCATTCAATGCGATGAAATGAACTTTATGCTTTTAATGATTATAGCTCTGTGAAGCTATATTTGTAAAGTTTTGTCATTGATGTTAATGATTGTGTATTTTTGCTTGACAGCTCAGTCCGGATCAATGCCCAGTGCTGAAGGAAAGCGTAGCAGACATCGACACCGTCGCCATATACCCGACTTTTGAGTTTCAGGTATCAGTCATTTTTATTACTATTATAGGTGTTTAAAAAGTAATTGTTGAAACCATCAATTCAGCATCAATGTGAGACGGCTACATAAGAAAATTACCGCGTAAAATGATGCTTCATTTTGATGTACAAAACTGAACTGCTTTAATATGCATTCTACGATATTTTAATAAACTCTTTCATTTGAACTTTATAACGCCAAAATAAGACTAAAGCCCCGTTCCAATAAACAAAAACGACTCGTTTTGCTTACGGATGGTAGTATTTTGACATAAGTTCTATGAGACTTATGTCAAAATCTTACTATCCGTAAGCAAAACGACTCGTTTTTGTTTATTGGAACGGGGCTTAAGTAAACAATCCGTAAGATTATTTTTATAAAATGGCCTAATTTTTATGCTCGTCAGTTTACGTAGCCTTGGTTCGCCACAAATCAATTAAGATTTCGATGCCCTTAACCGAGAGCCGATGAGTCTCCTACCTGAAGCGATTGACTTCACACCCTATTACGTTTTAAATTTACAGAGGACCTTCACGTATGTTTATCAGAGAAACAGCATCTCTTTAATTCTATTGTTGGAGAAAAAATCAGTGAGTTAGGCATCAGCTTCTTCCTCGTAAAGGTGATCGGCGGCGGCGATCACTCGCGTCCGGCCCTGGTCCAGTCTATGGTCCAACACTCAAACATGATAAATTACCCTCTTGAACTAAGGGTAAACATTTTTTAGACCAACCTTCATAATGAATAATCATAGGAAACACTTAAAGCTCTTGTTATTGCGAAATACGCGCTTGGCCAAGATTCGTGCCGGTGAGTGTATTTTGTTACTAGAGCCTTACAAAAAAAAAGAAATTATTTTGCAAAAACGCAATCATTTAAATACGCGCTTTTGACGTGGAGTTTCCAGGAGGACCAGCCCGTTTTACAATACTGTTTTATTTCCTGTAAAATCGTTCTATGTGTTACTTCACTTCGCGTCGTGGTTTCTGAATACATGTTGGCTTTGTTCTATGCACCAACTTTATAGTGTTCTCCTCATCTCAATATGACACCCCTCATAATAATAATTCTATCGGATAAATAACAATGTAGGATTACGTGTTCCAATCTTTACGATTATATTCGTGGCACGCCCGTCGCCTTCCATGCATCGTAACGTACGCGTATATCGCGTCCTACTTACAATAATTTCACGCATTACAAATTTTTCGTCACCCTTCTTACTATAAATTTACTTAATCAACAACGTTTGTTTTTATTAGTTCTATGTAGACAAGCTTTAGTTTGTGGGACCAGTTGACCCACCGTTGCCGGCGCGTAAACGATACGAGCCGGCAACAGCACATACAATATTAATGATAATTTAGTTTCTTCTAAAAAAATGTTGAGTTGGAGGGAGTCTCCGTAACTTTTTATCTGTTTTTCCAAATATCTACTTCCAGTGATGTGATACGATATTACCGCATGCCATAGAAGGTATAGTATGTTTCAGATCCATACTGTGTTTCTGTGATCCGTCAGTCCGGTGAGGACTTGCGTCAGGCGGTAGGTGAGCACGCTGTGGCGCCTCTCCAGCCACTCCGCAAAGATGGGGACTTATCGCCACGATTGTGGCTCACCCTGCACAGGGTTGTGACGGTCGATCTCTCGCACTGGAAGTCTGTCCGCTGGGCGGCGGTTTCCGCGGCAGCGGGGTTTCCCCTCGCTGTAGTGATTCCGTACGCCACTCGAAAAGACGCGCGACGACTGTCGCCTCCAAATCCTATAGTTGCAATCCGCCAAGCCCTCGAAGCCTTGCTGGAGATCGTGCGGTAACCCTCGTTTAGCCTAATAGCTACCCCCTTTTGGGGCGACTTCAGGCGGTGGGTGGCACGCCGCCCCAAGTAACGCGCCCATTCTAGGACCCCGTTAAAGTCTATGGACCGCAGGACCCCAGCGAAGAGCCTCTGGCACGGATGATTATTTTTTTGTATCGTTTTTCACGGTTGACCGCGATAATGAGAATAATCTTTACATAATAAAAAACGATAGTCTGGAATACATAATTGATTGATTTCTGGTATTTTGGAATAAATATATTGTTATAAAAATTAATAAACAAACACGTCTATGATTCTCCATCCAGGGTCCACATGTTACTTAATTCATTAAAATTATCCTTACTTAATCCTTACTTCCTTACTATATATATATATATAATATTATAAAAGCGAAAGTGAGTTTGTTTATTTGTTTGTTACCTCTTCACGCTTTAATGGCTAAACCGATTTTGATGAATTTTGGTACAGAGATAGTTGGGAACCAGGAGACGGACATAGGCTATATATATTTTTTTTAAAGTGGGATGCGAGGGAGAAAGAGGGAAGAAAAGGGAAAACTTAGCGTTGCTATTACAAATCAATAACGCGCAAGGGGAACTGTGTTACCCCGAATTTAACGCGAGCGAAGCCGCGCGCAAAAGCTAGTAATATTATAAAAGCGAAAGTGAGTTTGTTTGTTACCTCTTCACGCTTTAATGACTAAACCGATTTTGATGAATTTTGGTACAGAGATAGTTGGGAATCAGGAGACGCACTAGGCTATTTTTTTTTTAAAGTGGGATGTGAGGGAGAAAGAGGTAAGAAAAGGGAAAACTTAGCGTTGCTTTTACAAATCAATAAGGCGCAAGGGAAACTGTGTTACCCAGAATTTAACGCGAGCGAAGCCGCGGGCAAAAGCTAGTATGCAAATAAACTACCGATTCCGGTCTCTGATTATAATATAACAACATGGGCAAATCGTTCTTAATCGATTCCTGATACCCGGCACGCGCATCTTCTGTGTACAATATGAAAGGCAGCATTGTTGCATCAAAAATATATTTCGTTTATCAGATGCTTACATGAATTCGCGTTTTAAACTCCCGGAGGCGAGAGGTATCGTGACTACGTAAATTATATTGTATCCTTTGTAAATCCTTGTAAAACAGTTGTTAACATATAATATATTCTGAATCGTGATTTCGTAAATTACCTTTATTACTTTCTGTTCATATAAAAGTGTTAAACATTTGATGACAAGTTTTACTTTAAAACAAAATAAATAAAAGAAAACATTTACTCTCGATTCAATTTATTTCGCTAAAATTACCGTCAGTGTTTACAATATATAGCCAATACCTTTCAAGGCTAGTTCGTTCTATACTCCAGACAATAAAAATATGTAATGCCACCCCACACGATTCCACGCTTTACAGGATCATTATAATATTTGCAAAGACGTGTTGAAAAGAAAATATCGCTTTGAGGCCACGTGATTCGTGTAACAATAAGCTTATTAACTTTTAGAATTTCTTATTTTCTTCTGTTTTTTATTTGAAATTGTTACAATTTTATAGGTACTATTTACCGAAAATTGATTCGCTTCGATTGAAAAGCTTATATATGTATAGTCGATATTACCTAAATTATACATTTTTATTTTATAAGGGACAAATAATTATACGAAATAAAAATGATTTCATTGAACATTAACCGTGCAATACTGTCACTATACGTATGACTAACCAAATCTTAGGTCTTATTTTGTGTGTATTGCATCACCTCAATATGGTTTTTTATAAAGTTAAAAAAAAAAACAAATCAAGCCCACATTTAGTTGCGTTGTAGGTTGTTCGAAAGAGATACCGCGGCGAACGTAATATAAAAGACAATAGGAAGGAACATGGGTGGGTTTTAGTCAGCACAAGTTTGACACTCCCCCCCAGCGCCGCCCAGAGCGGGGGAAGTTATTTGATGATTTCCTATCCGCAAAAAAGCCCACATTTAGTTCAATCAGTACCAAAAGGACGCGAATAACAGCCTCTGTTCGGCTCTGTACGGGAGTTATTTATGAATGTTGCACTTATAGGCCACGTTCCCCAAACCCGCCCATCCGTTGCACTTTTCCGAAAAACTTCACACTCGAAAATCGTACTAAAACTTCGAGGTTTAATAAGGTGCCCTTCGCCTTTCCGCTTGTTCTGAAACTTTGTTTTCAGACTGGGTCAGCACTTCGTTGTCTCTTATTTGTTCTTTGATTGATGTGAACTTCAGCATCATATTCAGTAAACGAGCTGTCATTTTCGTTGCTCCAAATTTCAGTTTCTTCTTTAAAGTTCCTTGTTAACTTTCCACCTGGTTTTAGTTAACCTGTAATACCGTAATTATTGATGCAAGCACATACCAAGCTTTTGGGGGTCTAAAATGGTCACTTAAGCAGAATCATAATAGGTAAATAATATGAATTCCGTTACCATTCGTAAAATGGACACAAAGTGACAATTCATAATATTAGTCTGTTCTGTGACCATTTTAGACCTCCTGAAATAGGATTGGTGTATTTTAGAATTAGACAAGCTTGTGACTCCTGCGATACTACTAAATGTTGTCAATTTGTTACTGAAGCATCTGTTGTGGAAAATTGTTAGCGAGAAAATAATGAAAATTGATGCGGAACGCTTCGCTTATACAGATAACTACACAAGAGCGGTATGCATGCGAGTGCCACACCACAAGCCCATTCGCTGTACACGCAACATTACAATATACCGATCATAATGTGGGTTCAACAAAACATCATGAAAAGACTTTGGAAGCCATGCAATGGTAGAATCAAACAATATCCCCGTCCAAAGTTTTTTTACAAAACGGTGCCATTCAACTCGAAATCCGGGAGTGTTTTGATACTTTTTGGCTGTAACATGATGCGGGTGACATTAGATGAAAAGATATGTTTAGGGTATAGTTCATAGTAAAACATCTGATCACTAAACATGCCTGTGGGTAGTTCCTTACGGCTAAGATATTCAGGGTAGAGTTTTAAAGGCTTTCAGTCATGTTCAGATATCGAGGTAACGTTCCAGATTGAAGAGCAATGGTACATTTTGCTAATGTTATCCGCACCATGCTACAGCGAAAACTGTTACTTTGTTCGGGATGTATTTACTCAGTTCAATATTCATTTGAGTCACGTGTTCGAGATCGGCATGTCGGAAGAGACTCTGCGATAAAAAGTTTGCGGCGCGAACTCGAGGAACTGTTACCGTTTTTTATACCTTTGTACGTCTGCTCTCGAATGTGTAGAACAAAGTATTGATAACAATTATTCTGGTGCGAGCGGCATACATACAGACTTCACTGGGTTCTAGATCACTTTGAAATAAAAGAGTAGAAGTACTAACGAATGTAAAACTCCCAACAATAGCTTTCGAACTTTTATTCCGGATCATTAGCGTTGTGTGTTTCCTGTATCCACTGTAAAGCTGGGATCAAAACAATTTCTATTACAATTGCAGAGGATTATTTTCTTGACTTCCAAAAGTTGTAAAAACCAACACTGCAAAAGATAGCAACGACATGGATAATTATGGTAAACGATAAATAACGTAAGGTTACTCGCATTACGTTATTTAACAGTTATACATACATATTCGCCGCAGAGTTGGAAACTAAAGCGTAGTCGGATCTGCCGAGGTTGCAGGTTGATCCAAAGAGATACAGCGACCCCGGAACATAAAGGGCAAAATAAGGAACATGGATGGCTCCCCGCTCCGCCCAGAGCAGGGGAAGTTATTTTATATTTATCTGTTGTGTTATATATTTTATTCATCCGTAAAAAAGTTTGTCATAGGTTTTTATTTGTAAGTGTAGTCGGAAAATGGTGAGTAACTATTTAATAATTACGTGATTACACTGGCCAGTTATTAAGCTTGAGCCGTCGTTTACAAAAATGAATATATTGATTTGTAAATATTAGAATAAGTATTCATAAAGTATTATTACATTATTGTTGCCGCCCTGTCATCATTTCTCATTTTGATACATATTTTACTGTTATTTGAAGTAGGTCTATAGTTTGTTAATTATGTATTAAACTCATTAAAATGATTTAAACCCTTCTAAAATATGGAATTGTGTGACGTGTGATTTCAGAAGTTTTTAAGCAAAAGCTTCACAGTACTCATCTTCTCTAAAGTGCAGTATGTATAACATCTCAAACTCATATGATGCACGTAAGAAGAATATTAAATAGAGGAACACTGAAACTTCTCATAAAACTCGTCCATCTATAGAAAGATTAACCGATCTTCTGTTCTGTGATTTGATGTGTCATATCACCATTAATGTATTTTTGACACTATAGGACACAGAAGATCGATCGATCGATCGGGGTCAGTGAACTGCATTTCGCATTTCTGTACTTTTGGCCATTACAAGTGAAAAATACTTTCGGAAGTCGATGGCAATCACGGACAGAAACTAGTGGTATTTATATCCCAACTTTTTAACCTTCAGTATCAATCATACATTGACTAATTCCCTGATATTTTTTTTTAAACGTTGCCCCACACTAGGAATTTCTCCTGTATCATGGGTGCGTTTACAAACATTTAAAGTCACATGCACAAACAACCAGACCCGGAACAACTATCTGTAGGCCATACAAATATTTGTTCCGTGGGGGGATCGAACCCGCGACACGAAGCGCAGCAGTTGATCGCTCAGCCACTGCGCCAACCGTGTTGTCATCAATTTGAATGCAAAGCGTTTGATTCGATTATAGGTTTTCGTCATACGCCTCGTTTGGTCTAATCACTGATGCAATGGACTTAATAAGATAATGACAGACGATTTTCAGCTGCTAATTAGATGCAGTTGAACACGCGACTGCATATTTGACCTTCACAATCCAGAATGGGGCAATAATGACAGACAACCATGCTCAGTTGAACAAAATGGTGTCATGTTATGTAATGGAGCCACTATGGTTCCGGGGTTGCGGGTTGTTCAAAAGAGATACTGCGACCCCAAAACATAAAGGGCAAAATAAGGAAAATCGGTGGATTTTAGTCAGTAAAAATCTGACACCCCCGGTCCGCCCAGAGTGGAGGTTATATAATGATTTCACACCCACAAAAAAAAATAAGGCACTACGGTCTAACATAAACTTAAACAATTAAAGTTACGTGCATTTTCATTTGTACCAACTTAGCGGCGCGAAAGGTACTAAGGGAGGATATTATAAGAGCTAAAAGACGTTTTTCCGATAAAATATGGTATCATTTTCCCATAGAAAAACTCTTTTGTCGTAAGCCGGCCACCGCGCTACACAGACTTGTAAGATATAAAGACTGGGGTTTCATATAATGTTTGTACGATATCAAACACAAGGAGCTTTGGTTATTTTTTTAAAACAAGTGCGAGTCGGGCTCGCTTAGGAAGGGTTCCGCACTATAAAAAACTATAAAATGTAAAAATATATATATATATATATATATGTTTGTTGTTACGAAGCCCCAGAATAAAAGTAAATATTAAGTACTTTATTCTATTTTTTTAGTATTTGTTGTTATAGCGAAAGCTGAAATACATCATTTTACGTTCGTTACGTACGTTCATTAGATACAGCCTGGTGACAGACGGATGGACAGCGAAATCTTAGTAATAGGATCCCGTTTTACAGCCTAGGGTACGAAACCCTACAAAAGGTCGGGAACGAATAACAGCGTCAAAACTATGTAAAATCTCGCTGGGTTTTTGCTTTTTTACGTTTCAGTAGTATATAGTAGATTATTAACCAAGGGGATAAAGCAGTGTCTTCTGTCGCGGGTGACGATTTACATCGCGAGCGTAACGAAGGACCCGAGGTTTACTCCCGAGCGTAGCGAGGGTGTAAAAACTTAAATCACGAGCGAAGCGAGGGATTTAAGAGGAGTCCTGAGTGTAGCGAGAGATTTAAGTTCACCCAAGACTAAGACAGCTTTATCACCGAGGAAAATACTCTACTTTTCGTACCATTTTGCGAAAAAATAACACAGGAATAATATGAGATAAGCATTTATTAAAAATAATGACAATTAAAAGTAAAAGTTAACATTCGAAACATTGGTCCAATTATTGATAGAGAGAGTTACATTTTTGTTTGGTACATTTATTGTTGATGAGTATAATTGCGGCAGCATTTGCACTAATGGAATCCGACAATTCACTGTTACTGTCGCTTTAATTTAGCATCGCAACGTATTTTTAGAACATTAACTTATTTATAAAAATAAATTAAAATAAACTTAACGTTTATGTATGTGAAGATAACAAAAATACGACAAATTCCAAGACCAATATTTTTTGTCGGAAAAGCTAAGGCATCAAGCTCATACACTCAGCTCAGCTCGTCGGTTTTCGTAATTTTATTTAATAATCATAACTGCATAATAAATGCGTATTCCTTTTCCAAAAAGATGTACGATGCTTTATATAAAAACTCAATGGTGTAATGTAAACACAGATGTAGTTCAGTATAAACGGTAAGTACCTACCTATTCCAAATTTAAATCACATTCTCCCCCTAGAGCATGAATGAAATTCAGTACAATTTTCTTTCCCTGTTTTTAACAGATTAAAAATGACTATTGTTATGTTCGCTTTTTGTGGCATAGAATGTCACTTTTTTGAGCAAGTGGTACGAAAATATTTTTTTCGTACCACTTGCTCATAAAAGCGAACAAAACAATAGTCATTTTTAATCTGTTAAAAACAGGGAAAGAAAATTGTACTGAATTTCATTCATCCTCTAGGGGGAGAATGTTGTTTAAATTTGGAATACTTACCGAAAATAGTGAACTACATCTGTGTTTACACCATTGAGTTTGTATATAAAGCATTTAGACATCTTTTTGAAAAAGGAATACGGATTTATTATGCAGTTATGATTATTAAATAAAATTACGAAAACCGACGAGCTGAGCTGAGTGTATGAGCTTGATGCCTTTGCTTTTCCGACAAAAAATATTAGACTAGGAATTTGCTGCGTTTTTGTTTTCTTCAAATACATAAATAAACGTTAAGTTTATTTTAATAAATAAGTTAATGTTCTAAAAATACGTTATGATGTTAAATCAAAGCGTCAGTGACAGTGAATTGTCGGATTCAAATCAACTCATCAACAATAAATGTACCAAACAAAAATGTAACTCACTCTATCAATAATTGAACCAATGTTTCGAATGTTAACTTTTACTTGTCATTATTTTTAATAAATGCTTATCTCATATTATTATTGTGTTAATTTTTCGCAAATGGTACGAAAAGTAGAGTATTTTCCTCGGTGATAAAGCTGTCTTAGTCTTGGGTGAATTTAAATCCCTCGCTACACTCGAGATTTAAATCGTCACCCGCGACAGAAGACACTGCTTTATCCCCTTGGTTAATAATCTACTATTTTTTTTTTATACATATATTATGATTTGTTCGCGTGAGTATTGTGTTAGAAAAATATAATAACCTTTAAAAAGTGAATTACTATATTTTACTCGTGTTCACGATAAGTTTCTCTAATTTTAATTGGGCTCTTCTTAGTCGTCTGATCATCAGATCACAACATGTGAACATTGCGAAATTATCCAGTTTTCCTCGCAGGAAACTCCGTGCAAGATAAATCCTTTTGATTTTCTGCCGGAGTCTATTCGTAATAAAGAAACTAATAGCAGGATAAGATTCATTCCTTCATCGAGGCACCCTTTTCCTTAATTAGTTCTTTGTAATCAATCTAAGTGAATTGAAGGGATAAATAAATAATGTTTGCTTGTTGCATAAAAGGAGCAATTTGCCTGGGATTTCCGAACGATTTCCTACGGCGACATGTTGCGTTTATCAATCATAGAAATAAATAAATTTGACGAGTCTATTTATAACTTTATTGAAATAGCAGCTTTATACTGAATACATAAATGCACCCTGCATTCGCTGCCTTTTACGGTAGTTAAAAATGTTTCTACAATTTTTTTAAAATTTGTTTGTTTGTTCGGGCTTTGTTCCGGGACTTTTACGTGTAGATAGCTATCTAACGTAAAACGACGTCATGACGCAACCTCGTGCAGGGCACAGTAGTGGCGAGTGGCGTGGATTCCCCTCTTTGAGGAACAGCTGGAAAGGCGCCACGGCGTCCTCACCTACCGCCTGACGCAGGTCCTCACTGGACAGTCGGCATCAAAGAAACACAGTATGAATCTGAAACATACAAAATCTACCTATTATGTAATAGCTGTAATCTTTGGAAAAACGAATAACAAGTTACGGAAACCACCTCTAACTACACATTTTTTTTAGAAGAAACTAAATTCCTAAAATTAAATTGTATAGCATATCGTTGCCGGCGCGTGTTGTTTACACGTCGTCGTGCGTCAACGTGTCCCACAAACTAAAGCTTGCCTACATAGAACTAGTAAAAACAAACGTTGAGTAAGTAAATCTATAGTAGGAAGGGTGACGTAAAATTTCTTAATGCGTGAGATTATTGTAAGTAGGACGCGTATACGCGTACGTTACGATGGAAGGCGACGGGCGGGCCACGAATATAATCACGAATCTCATACGTATTGACGCCAACTATTGTAAAGATCGGAAAACGTAATCCTACATTGTTATTTATCCGATAGAATTATTATTGTGTGGGGTGTAATATTGCGATGGGGAGAACACAATAAAGTTGGTAAATAGAGCAAAAACAACATTTAGTCAGGAACCACGACGAGCCTGGAGTAATAAGTATCTATAATATGTATGTATTTATAAATTATATAAGTATGTATATCAGTTGTCTGGTTACCATAACACAAGCTCTGCTTAGCTTGGGATCAGATGGCCGTGTGTGAGTTTTCCCAAGATATTTATTTATTTTAACACATGTAGAACGATTTTACAGTTAGCAGGATTCTTTGCAAAATAATTTCTAGATTTCGGAAGGATTATAACCGGATATTTACCATACTCTACACAAAAAACAACCAAAGGGTAAAAAAAATAAACATACTAAATATCCCATTTCAAATAGTGACTATTTCCCTCTAAAAACTTATATCTGTTTTTTTATTTTAATAAAACGTCATTTGTGTTTCAAGGTTCCAATAACAAAATATCAGGAATAAAAAAGGAGATCAAGTACTTATATTTTCAGAATTAGTCAACTCAGAAGAATCTGATGCTGATTTCATTTTTTCGGATGGGAAATCTACAAATAACGTCTACCGATCTGGGTGGAGCGGAAGAGTGTCAGACTTTTACTTACTAAAACCCATCTATGATCCTTCTATTACCCTTGTGTACGGTTGCGAACAACCGAAAGTAGTTCTGCTTGCTGACAAGACTTTAAGGCGCGCATGGAACACGGACTTTTTAATTGACTTCCTAGAGGTGCGGCGAAAAGAAGTATACGTCATTTGCGACTTAAAAAAAACTGATATATTGCAATCGGCTAATATTTACAACTAACTCCGCAGAATGCAAATGAAATGAACATACCCGCCCAATCAAGATGTTCAAATTGCCCTCACTTGGTGATAGTACTTATAAGTACTACTTTTGTTTAGTATTAACGGCGGGGGTATGGAAACGTTCTCGTAATACGTTGACATGCATCATTCCATTCATACGCGTGTGTAAGTCCCGCAGTTTCACGTTCGCTTTCTGATATGAGAACCAATGAAAGTTACTACCTACCACGCGTCGCTTCCATCTCACATCAATTGTTTTGTAATTACTTAACGCTACATACATCGATCGTGTGTTAAATTGTTGGGAAAGTTGCAATTTCGATTTTATTTTGTTTTTTACAATTTTATATTCATTTTCGGTTAGAGTTGTTAGAGGTGGATCAAATTATACTTTTCGGTACCTCGGTATCCGATTAAGCTGAAATTTTGCATACCTATGTGTTTATTTTAGATAATAATGCATAGCTAGCTAAGTTACATCTTTCCAAGTCCAATATGGCGGACTAGTGTATTTTTATGCACTCCCGGTTCAAATAAAATGGAAAGCGTGTTTTTAAAAACTTTAATATTTTAACTTAATTGTCTGAAGAACTTAAAAGTAAAGATAATACTATGAATAATAACAAAATGGTATTCACGTTTTTTTTTTTATTGGGACGAGCAAGCCGGCCGCACTATTCCCAAACCACTCTCTTGAAAGAGAATCAACACTTGCGATCACCAAAAAACTGCCGAGACAATGAACCTCGACGAAGTCCGGGAGAAACAAATTAACTGTAACTTAAATTTCCACAAAAAAATAACAATAATCACTATGAATAGATAAAGTATTAAAACGTCAAGAAACTTACTGTATTCTACAATACGCCTATAACGTTCCCACTGCTGGATCTCTACTGACGTTTCGAGGAGTAGACAGCAATCTACAACACACACACATCACATAGCACTGACTGCCTGGTTCTAGGAGATGCATGTCGGCGTTGATTTCCTACACCGTTAAAATAATTTGATTAATTGTAAAATGTTCTTTTTTGCAGCCGAGCTGGTTGCGAACAAAGGAGTTTTGGGACAAATCTTTTGAAGATCGCTATGAAAAGATACACAACGATACTTCAAGGCCCAGGTTGAAGGTAGCTTCAATAACTACATAAAATTCCGTATCTATCAAGTTTCAGAATCAAATAGTTTGATTAATTATCAGTACGCCGTCTTTAAATAAGTTTCTATCGCGAACTTGATCGAAGTGACCGAAGCGTTACACTCTAGTTACTTAACAGCAACTTAAAATTGTTCTGACTTATCTCTGAGCTCTCACTTAGATTAACTTAATCTGCAAGTTTGATGAACCCGTATCTAGATTATCGTACATTTCCCATAAAAAGACCGTCGCTTCCTTGCAAAAAATGTCGCTTGTTTGTAGTATTTTGTTTGTGAAGTTATAAATTTTCTTCTCAACAACAGGTAATAGTGGTACCTCATTCACATAATGACCCAGGATGGCTGAAGACCTTCGAGCAGTACTTCGAGTGGAAGACAAAGAACATCATCAACAACATTGTGACCAAACTGAACCAGTACCCGAACATGACCTTCATTTGGACAGAGATCTCGTTTCTGAACGCTTGGTGGGAAAGATCTCACCCCGTTAAACAAAAGGTATATTGTATTTGAACATAACTGAAGTGGTCATTGACCAATCCATTTTCAAGGTCGTTGTTGCGTTTCTGGTCTAGTCCTAAAACTAGTTTACTAGTACTACTAGTACTAGTTATCTTAAATCTATATTTAAACGTGACCCAAAATGTGGAATGTTGGGTTAATTTCCATCCTATACAGCTTTCTACTTCGTCTATTATGTAAATATCCAATCCTTGATATTGCTATACGTAAGCATCGGAAACCATAAAAGTTTGTGGTCACTGAAAGAATATGAAGGGGTTTCTTTCTGTGCGTAGCTACAATAGCCAGTTGTAAATGAAGTCATCTGGGCGGTAATTATAATTATACCCTAACTATGTAGACGAGAATTTGATTGTGCTCGTATTTGGACTGCGATAGCTAACGACCTCGGTAGGGCGTAAAATTATTGACGCTGTTCATATCTTGTTTGTCTCGGCTCAAATTGATCCTTTAAAATAATTAAATATTCTTTACTTGCGTAGATTTTATTTTTAAATGCAGATTATAATAAGATTAATACAAAGATTGTCGAGCTAGGTACAAAGTAGCGAGAAATATTCAAGAAAACTGGCTATAATAATTAATCTTATTACAGTTGTTGAAAAAGTTGATCAAAGAAGGTCGGCTCGAGATCACCACGGGTGGCTGGGTGATGCCCGACGAGGCGTGCACGCATATCTATGCGCTAATTGACCAGTTCATTGAAGGTAACACAAATTTCTTATTCTTGTTTTTCATTGCAAATCTCAGGTTGTAGGTATTATATTTTGATCTATTGTTTAGGCCATCACTGGGTCAAAACGAACCTCGGCGTCATCCCGAAGACAGGCTGGTCCATTGACCCATTCGGCCACGGAGCAACTGTACCTTATCTACTGGATAAAAGTGGTCTTGAGGGAACCATCATACAAAGAATCCATTACGCTTGGAAACAATGGCTGGCGGAGCGACAGATAGAGGAGTTCTACTGGATGGCGGGCTGGGCAACCACCAAACCTTCCATGATTGTGCACAACCAACCTTTCGACATCTACTCGATAAAAAGCACGTGCGGTCCACATCCGTCAATTTGTCTAAGCTTTGACTTCCGTAAAATCCCTGGCGAATATTCTGAATATACTGCCAAACATGAAGATATAACTGAACATAATTTACATAGCAAGGCAAAGACTTTGGTTGAGGAGTACGATCGTATCGGATCGCTTACACCACACAACGTGGTGCTGGTGCCGCTGGGAGACGACTTCAGATACGAATACAGCATCGAGTTCGATGCTCAATACGTTAACTACATGAAGATGTTTAACTACATCAATGCTCACAAAGAGATTTTTAATGCTGACGTGCAGTTCGGAACGCCAGTTGATTACTTCAATGCCATGAAGGAGAGGCATCACACTATACCGACATTAAAAGGCGATTTCTTCGTGTATTCAGACATCTTTAGCGAAGGCAAACCGGCTTATTGGTCAGGCTACTACACGACTAGACCTTATTTGAAGATTCTCTGTCGCCAATTCGAACATCAACTCCGAACTGCAGAAATATTATTCACTCTTGTATCGAACTACATCAACGGCAACCAAGGGTTTGGAGCTTCGGAGAAGAAATTAGAAAAATCATACGAACAGCTCATCTACGCACGGAGGAACTTGGGTTTATTCCAACATCACGACGCGATTACTGGCACATCCAAATCTAGTGTGATGCAAGATTATGGAACGAAATTGTTCACAAGTTTATATCACTGCATCCGCTTGCAAGAAGCTGCGCTAACCACTTTAATGATTGTTGATCGCTCGCTGCACTCACAGAGTATACTACAAAGTGAAACGGAGTGGGAAACCTACGGAAAACCGGCTAAAAAACTGCAAGTTTCTTTCATAGACAAGAAGAAAATTGTGCTTTTCAACCCCTTAGCTGAAATCCGAACCGAAGTGATAACTGTGAGGGCTAACACTTCGAACATCCGCGTGTTCGATACCCACAAAAAACAGCACGTGATGTACCAGATCACGCCAAGCATCGACGTGCAGGACAACGGCAAACGAGTCGTGAGCGACACCAACTTCGACATCATGTTCGTGGCAACCATCCCACCGCTCACTTCCATCTCCTACAAGCTGCAGGAGCACACTAACACCTCACACCACTGCGTAATATTTTGCAACAATTGTGAAGATGCACAGAAATCTAACGTATTTTCTATTAAAAAAATGATGCCTGGTGATATACAGTTAGAAAATGCGGTGTTGAAACTTCTTGTCAATAGAAATACTGGATTCTTGCGACAAGTTTATAGGAAAGATATACGGAAAAAGACTGTTGTTGATGTGCAATTTGGAGCTTATCAAAGTGCGCAACGTCATTCGGGAGCTTACCTTTTCATGCCGGATTATGATTCACCCGAAAAAAATGTTCTGCATCCTTATACTAATCCCAATAATATGCAAGATGATAACATAATTATAGTTTCCGGCCCGATCTCTACTGAAATTACTACCATGTACTTGCCGTTTTTAGTTCACACTGTGAGAATATATAACATCGCAGACCCAGTGCTGTCACGTGCAATTCTCATCGAGAACTTCGTAGATTTCGAGAGTCCTCCCAAAAATAGAGAAACCGAGTTGTTTATGAGAATTCAGACTGATATTCAAAATGGTGACATTCCGGAATTCTACACCGACCAAAATGGATTCCAGTATCAGAAGAGAGTAAAGGTGAATAAATTGGGCATCGAGGCGAACTATTACCCAATTACTACTATGGCTTGGCTGCAAGACGAGGAGACCAGACTGACTTTGTTGACTAACCACGCTCAAGGTGCGTCAGCGTATGAACCTGGACGTTTAGAGGTGATGCTTGACCGACGGACTCTCTATGATGACTTCAGAGGAATCGGCGAAGGAGTTGTGGATAACAAACCTATAACTTTCCAAAACTGGATTTTGATCGAATCAATGCCAGGTGTCACGCGAACTAAGAGAGATACTAGCGAGCAAGGTTTCAAGTTTGTGAACGAACGTCGTTTCGGACCCGACCAGAAGGAGAGCCCGTACCAAGTGCCGTCTCAAACCGCGGACTATCTGAGCCGAACATTCAACTACCCTGTCAACGTATATTTGTTGGATACCAGCGAAGTAGGCGACATCGAAGTCAAGACACACCAATCGTTCCTGCAGAACTTCCCGGCCGGTATACACTTGGTGACTCTACGAACCATTACTGACGATATACTTGAACTTTTCCCGAGTTCCGAAAGCTACATGGTGCTGCATCGACCAGGGTACAGCTGCGCCGTCGGAGAGAAACCAATCAGCAAGTCCCCGAAGTTTTCGTCTAGAACCAGGTTCAATGGACTGACTGTACAGAATATAACTGCAGTCAGTCTGACAGGGCTGAAAACGTTTAAGTCTCTGTCGGGATTGAGCGAAATCCACCTAGATGCCATGGAGGTAAAGACATATAAGATCAGGTTTTAAAGACTGTTAGAAGTAATAGGTGTAACACATTTGTAATTTTATTATAACTTACAACTAATTTGCCAGAACACGCTTTGGCAGAGCTTAAGATAATTATGTAAGAGGAATAAGTAGGAAAATGCAATTTTTAAATGGTACTGTTAATATACTTGTAGAAGCAATATAACTGTAAACTCGTATTAGTAGAATTATTTTCGATTTACGTTATACATTCTCACTAAGTCATGGTAATTTGCCCTGTATAATTTTGATATTATATTAAATTATATAAATAATTTATTGTCGACCCAATGGCTGTTTTAGTTCAACGGAAATTTCGACTACTAGATAAATCTACCTCAGGACCAAATGTTATAACCTGTTTATCTATTGATTCTATTACAAATGATTAATTATACTAGTTTAATTATTTATAGCCTATATTTGAATCTCCTATTATTCTTCTTAACTTTTATCACTGACTTTTGAAAATAGTTTTCTTTTATTTTAATGTATAATAACACCCTAAAGTTCGTGTTATGTGACGTTAACGCTGAATTTGGATAAGGTAACCGCATAATACTTCTTACATGCATAATAGTTTGCTGTGATACCCTTCATGACATTCTATTTTTTTTTAATTGTTTTAGTTACCGATAGTTTAATAATTAAATGCAATAATCCGATCCCTTTTCTATTCTTCTGATGAGATAACTCGTACAATTGAAACCTTCCTTATAAAATTTCTCATTATTAATTAATTATAATACACTTTGTCTGTGACAAAGGCTTTTAGGTTGTGTTTCTTATGTTTTGAAATGATTTAAGTATTTTTAAGTTTGAAAGTGATATTTGAGTTACATTTAATATAGTAAGTTATAATTTAATCCATATGCTAGGCATACAATTTATATGAAAAGGAAGGGTGTTAAAAGTCTATTATATAATGAACTTCGACGATTATTTTCACCCTTGCCTTAGTTCTTATGCCTTATTAATAAAAATTATGCAGTTCTAAAAGAACAAATAAGTAAAAATAACTGAATTCTCTCAATACGTTTGATGATCTGTGTAGGGTATTTTTTTTAATAAGGCTTATGTTTTTAATTGCATTTGATGGACCAAACATTACAATTTCTTTAGTTGTTAACCCGTTTATAGCTTATTCTTGTAATTATGTAGTTAATTGAATATTGCAATTTCCACATTAACTTTTGTGAATATTTTTTGTATATATGATTGTGAAAGTGTATATTTTTAAGATATTATTTTTATATTTCGAAATGGCCACTATTAATTTAGTCTCGTAGTTACAATTAAATTATCATATTTTTAATTATTTATGGCTTGTTGTATTGTCAACTTTAAGCAAGTTATGTTTTGGATTCTCATACTACACCTAATGATTATTAATAATTTGTACAATATTATGTACCTACCAACATCAATTTTATAAAAATATATTATTGTGATAAGGTCTATCTCGAAATCTTTACCATCGATATTATTTAGTCAATGAAAATTAGATCTTAAATGGATGTAAAATATAAAGATGATTAATAAATAAGCTGACCGTGATTAGTTTATATAATCTGTTTCTCAATTAGTAGAACTGTAACATTTTGTTGTATAATTTGGTTGTAATTGACGTTATTGAATCATAAACAGTAGTATCTCAGATTATGTGTACAATTTTTGTCTGATAATATGTAGTTGATGAAATAAAATACAATAAAATATACAAGAACTTGTTTATTTTATAATAATATAACCCCCATTCATGCAAAACAACGGACAATGATCCTGATAAGTTTCTCTTTAGAATATAATTATTTAGTAAAGATAATGCAAACAGTTATTCTGGAATTAGAATTTTATGTAACTTTAACAATAGTATGTACCTATTAATAAAATTACTTGTTAAAAAGAAGGTCGTGTCATTTCTTCTTTATTCTACTCGCTATCCACTCGAGCCCTAAATGTAATCTGTAAAGAGAAAAAGTAAATTTAATTAGATACACCGTCCTGATTACCAACAATAGTAAACAAATGAACCTAGACAATTCCAAAACCTGAGAGCTGTTTGCTAGACGATCCTATCTCTATCCTCTCTTATGAACTCAGTTATATCAAAATACGTGATTTGAAAAATGCTACGCTTATTTGAAGAAACACATACAGGTGGAAGCGCCAAGGCAGCCCGCGAAACTCAATCTCTTATACTCTTTGCAGGTCAATACCAGGTTGCGTGTTTATTTAAATATAAATTGCGACCGTAACAAATATACAGGCTTTACAAGGTTATTATAACAAATAAAATCAAAAATACAAGCCTGTGTGTTGTTGATAAATTATCATATTTCAGTAAACCCATATACGAGCGCTACTCAAATTTTAATCAACACACACACAACTACATACAAAATGCATAAAAAAACCGGCCAAGAGCGAATCAACTCTCGCATAAACGGCCAGTTTTGTCTGCTTAGACTAAAGCCCCGTTAGTCCATTGAAATGTTAAATTTTTTAGGCCTAACCTTGCGTTTTTTAGAGGACGCAATTTTATTTTTTTGATGTGTAGGGGGGGTCAGTGTAAAGCTAAAACCAAGTTTGTGGGGTCGCCACCCTTGTCCCACGGCCGACATCTTGAAAATAGGGGTTGAAATGGTTTTTACGCCAAATCTCTTAAACTATTGATTTGATAAATAAATTGTTAACATTTTTTGCTGCAAATTAAATTCTCTACAACTTTGGTCCAGTAACTTTTTGTCGTAGAACTATAAATAAAAAAGTTATAAGCGAAAATCTTCAGAAATTCGAGAAAAAAAATTATTAGCTATTCTTACAATAACAGAGGTTAGGAATAATAATAACAATAGCAGGCAGCTGTTTTTTTGTTCCCTCATGGTCACTTGGGTATTTTCTACCTGAACAGTATTCTCAGTAACAGCTATGACATTTAAAATTATTTTAAAAATCAATCATTGTTAAATCCTGTTAAAGAGTGAAAAAGCATATAATTATTTTTTAATAATATTGCAAAAATTATAATAACAAAGTAAATAAAAAAAAACAATAACTGATGACATATTATTAATACACACGTATAATATAGGTATAGTTAAGAATACTGAAAAATAGTACTCACTTCGGAGCGCTGTAAAACCTTAGCTATTGACTTAATGAAAAAATGATGCGAAAGAAAGTTGTTCCAACGATCAAAAACGATCTACAAAAATGGTCAGATATCATTTTTTCGTAAAATGATAAAAAAGTTACATCAAAAAATATATTATTTTTTCTCGAATTTCTGAAGATTTTCGCTTATAACTTTTTTATTTATTGTTCTACGACAAAAAGTTACTGGACCAAAGTTGTAGAGAATTAAATTGCAACAAAAAATGTTATCAATTTTTTTTTATCAAATAAATAGTTTAAGAGATATGTCGTAAAAACCATTTCAACCCCTATTTTCAAGATGTCGGCCGTGGGACAAGGGTGGCGACCCCACAAACTTGGTTTTAGCTTTACACTACACATCAAAAAAATAAAATTGCGTCCTCTAAAAAACGCAACCCCAAATGTAACTTTTCAATGGACTACGTTCCAATAAACAAAAACGAGACGTTCTGCTTACGGATAGTAGGATTTTGACATAAGTCTCATAGAACTTATGTCAAAATACTACCATCTCAGTCTTTATAGAGTTGAATCACAGAGTTGAGTATCTGGTTTTAATTTCAACTGCATCTACCTCTACGCGTTCCCGAGATAAAGGGCCCTTGACAGACAGACAACAAAGTGATCTTATTACGGTTCCGTTTTTCCTTCTGAGGTGTGGAACACTAAAAAGACGAAAAATTAAAATTTCTGCAGGCTACACCGGCGCTTTCATCTAAAAGGACATTCTAAATAAAAAACCTAATTATGAATACTCGGAATAATTATTTTAAAGGTATACATCCAAACAAATACGCAAACATATATGTTACGATTGTACGTGCTATACTTCACATACAGACGCAAACTCCACTCCACGGACATACAATTCGGCTCCAGCACAGTCATCTCTAGTGTCCATTCTGGAAATCAAACACCGAGCCCCAAGATACCGACTACGATCCGTCTAGTTCGCGGCTCACTAGCAACAATTCTCTTGTATATACCTTTCCGAGGCACAGAGGCAATCGGTATGCAATAGCTGTTCACTCATCCAAGAACAAAGAACGGAACTCAAGATCGAGCCGACCGGCCGTTATTTTTTAGCCACGAGCTACTTATGTGTTACCTGTACAATAAACATTTTTTTACTTCCCTCATCAAATAATATTTCGCAACAGAATTTATTCACACTGTTAAAAAATAATTGAGTGGATCATAACAATCATAGTCATTGTGCCGATAGTCTTGTCGGCCAATGGCTTAATAGCCAATAGCCTTGACCAACATCTGAGGAGGCTATCGCTTGGCAGCTGGATCATGAACTTGATTCAGAAAGCAGTACTTCTGGACACGGCCCGTATTGTTAGGAGGTTCCTCTCTCAAGAGCCCTGACCACCAGTAGCTTGGACCCTGTTCCCGATGCTGGTGGACTACTATTTTTTATATTTTTAAATGTTTTTTTATAAGTATATTATGTAAAAATATAACAAATATGTATGGAAATGAATAAACGAATAGCAGTCAATAGTTATGAGTTAAAATAAACCCAACTTATCCAAGATAGCACCAAATGTTTAATAAATACACCAGAGAAGTTTGATACCGCATAAGAGTGACTAACTAAAGCTCGAATGAATCTATGCAAGCTAACCGGCAATATCACATAATTTTCGAATAAAGCTGGTAAATGATATTTTTTTAAACTAATATTTCATATTGATCGCAACTAATTAGTAATATCAAAACCTGATAAACATTTCAAACATAGCTTTACGATAGTTACGTAAAAAGTTAGCTCTTTACAAAACTTTGATTTACGACCTGCAGATACTCCTTGCGCCATCTAGTGCACTTGCACCAAACTACATGACGTTTGCAAAAGGGCGCGAAATGCAGAGTCGCCATATGTACTAATATCAAAAGATCCCTGGCGCACTGTGATATTTATTATTGGTATAAAATCATACCTTACTTTTACAATAAATATAGGTTAAAAAATTAAAATGCATTAGTAAACAAAACACTTTATTTTGATTAAAAGATCAGTTAGCGATACAATAATGATTAGATACAGTTTTCGTTGTATTTTCTTGTCATCTGGTACATTTTCTGTCTGAACAGCTGAATCATTTTACAATATAGTAAGTACAGGCTAGCGTAATGTAAATAAACCGCTATAAACAAGTAACAAGTCACAATAAATTATATTTTATTTTGATAAATATAAGATATACTGAACACAATTTATACATTTTAATTCCCTTGACAAAACTTCTGAAACTGGTATTCATGGTAAATTAAATTAAAATAAAACTAGGCACTTTATATGTAGATAGAAGGTTTTTAAATAGACCACGTAAGCAAATCCTCCTCTAATACAAACTTACTCTTCAGATTTTAACTGGAATGGAGGTCTTTTTCAATCTACCTAGATTGCAATCCCAGTTAAAGGTAACAACTTGAGAAAGGTAACAACAAATGCAAACACGTTGTCTTAACATAATAAATGTTATTCTGAATTCATGACCTGAATATTGAGATAGTAAATTTAAAAAAAAAATTGTTTAGGTAACCGAGTTTATGACTGACAGGCTTACTTCACCCAAATATAATATTTTTAATTAAGAACTAGGTGGCGCCCGAGACAACACCCGCGTGATGATTTAAAAAAAGGTATCCTAAGTGTTAATCCAGACTATAATCTACCTCTGTGCCAAATATCATCAAGAACCGTTCAGCCGTTTAGATGCAAAAGAAAGTCAAAGTCAAAATCATTTATTTCAAGTAGGCCAGTTACAGGCACTTTTGAACTGTCGAAACATTGACAACAATCCAGTCACAAGGCATAATAACTGTGAAAGTACTGTAGTTGCCCATTCCAAAGCGTAGATCTCTATGGAGAAGAATGGGCAAGAAACTCCATGGACACTCTTTTAAATCAGAATATTGTTACAAAATCTTGGTTACATCATTCGTGTTAATGTGGTAAACTATGTGAGAACGATGTAGCAAGACGTGCACATTAAAAGTGTCCATAGTAAAAGAAAAAGAATTTCAGAAATACATAATTAATAAAAAAAAAAAAAAAAAAGCTGTGGCAACTGAGAGATGACCAGTCACAACTGACAGCGCCCGTTCACGAACATGACGCATAGATCAGCACCATTCAACTCTTCGCAAAAGAGTAACAAACATCCATATATCCATCCATCCATCTTCACAAACATTCGCATTTTTAATATAAACTTTAATATCTACGTAACTAGAAATTTCCCAGGTACCTATGGGCCAGAGCAAAAACAAAATATCGCAGAACTAGAGTCTTACGGCGCGTCGTGATAGTTCCTTTCATACCTATTGAGTAACTGCGTGGTGACGTATGTTCAATTGTTATCTAACAAAAGTTATTTGCCAGTATCTCAAGTAAATGACAGATGAGCTTGTCACTAGGTTATTGTAATTTCTTATTTTTTGTTCATCCTGAAGTCTTCTAAAAGATAACCATATTACCGTAGATAATCACGGCAACCTCAACATAATTGTGACAATAACATGTGAGTTCTTACTCGAACAGATCCTGCATTTAATCAGCTGCCTACTCTATGCATTTTAGTACGATTCCAATCAATGAAAAAGATTCGCTTTCTTCGCCATTCTAGGAAAAATCTTGATTTTGGAGTAAAGCAGTATTTTTTGGTAATTAGCCAGATGTAAATTGAAATTCCATACCTACTTGATTAATTTAGGATTTGGACTGGAAATAAGAGTATCTATATAGTAAATTTTACAGCGCTAAAATGATTGTTGGATCATAAATAACGTTAGCCGAGAGCATTGTTGGGGTTTTACATCATCCTAATAACTTGGTGGCCGTTCAGTTCAGAAAGTCGCATCTACTTGAGTCTACTGGGTTTGCTTTGGCACTGCTATTTTAAATTCACTGATTTGGCAGTGGGGTGAAACAAAACAGATGAAGCTGATTTGCTTAAACTTTAAGGAAGCTAATAACACAATCTTAACCCGTCCTCTCCCCATCCCTTAATATAATTGAGCTCAGCTTTATTCTTAGCTTTATTTCGAAACTTAAACATTCCGGTTTTTTTAAGGAATTATTGTACACTATTCCGATCTCTGGTCATGATGCACAGCCATTAGCCTCATAAAAAGTAAAAAAGAGGACTATGTAGATTATCCTTACGATATCCAGAAATATGGAGTTTCGCTCTGGTAATATAACTGAAATATTCCAAAAAAATGCTGAATAAATCGAATATCCATTAACACCAAAAATTACTAATGTAACTCAATTCAAACCTTGACTATCTGGATTCTATACTTGTAAAGTTTCACCTTGACTATGAAGACTTAGACTTTTATATTGAACTAGCTGTACCCAGCATGGGTTACAACTTTCAATGCATTTTTTCTACTTACTGCTATATCCTTGTGTTTTAACTCTTCACATACCCTGCTCTATTTCATAAGAACCCTCTCCTGCTATTAACTAACACAACAAAAAAAGAATTAGCATAATTGACCACCCCTTTCGCGTGATGCCATGACCAAGAATAAAAAGGAATTCATTTTTAAAAGGCATGCGTTGCAATGCAATTTTTCTACCCGATGTGTGTGTGTATTTAAACATTTGGTACCCGACCTACTCTACTTACCTATTTTATTTTTTCATTAGAACCCTCTCCTGACATTAACCAACACAACAAAATAAGAATAAGCGAAATTGGTACAGCTGTTCACGCGTGATACTGTGACCAAGGGAAATGGGGATTCATTTGCATATATACATTCAGTCAAAAAAGTATCGGGAATGGATGATTTGTTTATGGTTCCAAATTAAAATTTTTGTTTTTTTTGTAGTTGTTAGATTGGCACAACTGTTTTCCATTTTGGCGCGGAGTTTGAGTTGCATCTGTTATTTATATTAAATACAGTGCTGGTTTTAGTAATATCATATATAGTGTGTATTGCGAATTTCATAATGGACAAAAATATCGAACAAAGAGTTTGTCTTAAATTTTGCATCGCCAATGGAATTTCGTGTTCGGAGTCACTGAAAATGTTACAGAAGGCTTACGGTGAATCGACTTTATCAAAAACTCGTGCTTATGAGTGGTTCAAAGCGTTCAAAAGTGGTCGAGATGTGATGGAAGATTTGCCTCGCTCTGGTAGGCCGTCAACGTCTGCAACTGAAGTTAACATCGCAAAAGTGAAGAAAATAGTGACTGAAAATCCCCATTCAACTCTGAGAGAGATAGCCGCCGAACTTTCTGTATCTCACGAGTCGATCCGTACCATTGTAACTAATCATTTGGGTGAAACATGTTGCTGCTCGGCTAGTCCCAAAAGATCTGAATTTTCTCCAAAAACTCAATCGCATGAAAGTCGCTGAGGACATGCTAGAACGAGTCAGTTCGGACCCAACATTCATGAAACGCATTGTTACTGGTGACGAGACGTGGGTTTACGAGTTTGACATGCAAACTAGTCAACAAGCTTCGGAGTGGCGCCTTCCAACTGAACCGAAACCATAAAAACCACGCCAAAGTCGATCAAAAGTCAAAGTCATGTTGACTGTTTTCTTTGACTATCGCGGTGTTGTGCACTCTGAATTCTTACCGGAAGGTCTAACGGTAAATAAAGAATATTATTTGAGCGTTATGCGGCGTTTAAGAGAGCAAATTCGACGAAAAAGGCCAGATTTGTGGAGAGAAAATTCTTGGATTTTGCACCACGACAATGCGCCTTCGCACAAGGCTATCATTGTGAACGAATTTTTGACCAAACACTCAACAAATACCATCCAGCAACCACCATATTCACCAGGTATGGCTCCTGCTGACTTTTTTCTTTTTCCTAAACTCAAATTACCACTTCGTGGCACCCGTTTTCAATCGATAGAAGACATAAAGGAGAATTCGCGGCGAGAACTGAACTCAATTCCGGAAGCAGCGTTTAAAAAATGTTTTCATGAATGGATTATTCGTTGGCGCAAGTGTATCGTTTCTAAAGGAGCATACTTTGAAGGTGATAAAATAAATTTGGATGAATAACAGACATTTTGTGTATTATTGATCTTTTCCCGGTACTTTCTTGACAGAGTAGTATATATTTATATAATAATATATATTTAACTGTGGCGTAACTCACACTAGGAATTTCTCCTGTATCCTGGGTGCGTTACAAACATTTAAACTCACATACACAAACAGCCAGACCCGAAAAAACTATTTGTAGGCCATACAAATATTTGTTCCGTGGGAGAAACGAACCCACGGCACGGTACCGAGAAGCCCGCAGTGAAATTCGCAGACTAGCTTTTAATGGTCTAATTAAAATAAATGATTAGACAGTTAACAGATAGTTTGGATCATTGTCTTTTTAGGATTCCGTACCTCAAAAGGGAAAAGACGGAACTTTCCAATCACTCTTTATTGTCCGTCCGTCTGTCTGTCAAGACCCTTTATCTCGGAAACGCGTGACGGTATCGAGTTGAAATTAAAAACCTTACACTCAAATCTATGGTCCCTTTGAGTTATTTAAAAATCAACCCTCTAAGTCTCCGCAGTCACAAGATATGGCCGTTTAGATCGCAAGTTTGTACGGATCCACGTTGCGGGAGTCTGACCCGCACTTGGCATGTTTTTTATTTATTACCGGCCGTTTATCGATCTGAGTTACCAGCAGACGTCAAGTACTGGAGATAAAGATTGTGATTGAAACATTTATTAATTTCATGCGAAAGCCAAGTGCAACGGAACTCAATTTATGCATATTGACACAAGGCGGAAGTGGCCACTCCTGTTGAAGTCATCATCATCTCGTCATCTGCCTGGACTTTTCCCAAGTAAGGTGTGGGCGGCTACCAGTCTAACCTAGCTTGCTTAGAATTAGTATTTTATATGGAAAGTGACTAAAAGAGTGATGGATCTGAATGTTGATGGACGGAGAGCGAGAGGAAGGACAAAAAGATGGATGGATTGTGTAAGGAATGATATGAAGGAGAAAGGAGTAAATGATGCCGTGACGTCTGATAGGGGAGAATGGAAGAAGAAAACGTGTTACGCCGACCCCAAATAGATTGGGACAAGGGCAGGAAAATGATGATGAAGGTAAGTTGGCCTACCTGATCCCTGCAACCCATTAAATTCTGGATATTACCACACCACTTGGTAAAACTTGTTGTCATACTTCCGGGCCACTAAGTACCTGTAACGACTGTCAACGACTTATAAATAACAGCCAGGACCAACGTACGTGGGGCTTAACTTGCTTTTTGAGACACGGAGGAGACTCAATATGTAATAGATGGTCACCCATCCGCAGAACAACCTTGGCAGGCGAGGGTGAACGTTGAAAATCGACCTTCGCAGCTGTTACTATTTGGCCCTGCTAATGACAATGTCATTGAAATTAAAAACGTATTGAAAAAAAAAATGGATTTTTAGTTCCGATTTAAGTCATTGCACCGTATGGAGGATGTGTGCACGGGGTGGAGGGGAGGTATGCTACTTAATTTTAGTCATTTGTTTGCCACGCACACCCGTGGTTTAGCAGCGGGCCGCTGTGGAGCGACACCTTTACAGCCTTAACTTTCGCAGAGCTTTTTCGGCACGATATTCTTTCTGCTAACAGTCTTCGGCTCAGCTTCAACTCAGGAACGATCTTTTATCTCCCGCAAGTCTTGCAGAACAGAATTACCTGAAAAAAGCAATAAGAACATTATTACACAATTGGTTGCATAATAAATACCAGTACTTATATATGAATATAAATATAATAATTTAGACATGAACCGTGTGTTTATTAACGTGAGAAAATATATAAGCACTACTTTTATAATAAAAAATAAAGAAAAATAAACGGACACAACAAAAAAAAAAAAAAAAAGTATTTAATATATAGTACTTACATTAAATTAATGGCGTACTTTCACGACATACATTGCTCTTGATTACAATTTCGACAATTCACATTTAAAGATTGCAAAGGGGGATAAAGCGTTCGTCTTTTCTTCAAGTAAAATATTTTTTCATAAATCTCTGTTTTTCTACATCCATGACAGCTTCTCGCTGTGTTTGTGTAATGCATGATACTATTTCCACACTAATAATATAAAGGCAAAAGTTGTATGTGTGTGGGCGTGTGTGTATGTTTGTTACTCCTTCACCATAAAACGTCTAAACAGATTTGGATAAAATTTGGTATCAATATAGCTTACATTCTGGATTAGGCTACTTTTGATCCCGAAAAAATGCAATGAAGTTGATAATATAATATGTTTCTTAGAATAGAATATATTCTTGCACAACAAAATTGAAACATCTGTTTTAAAATATTGCTAATTTTATATATTTATAGTCGAAAATTATTATATTATTAAATTATTATTTTAGATTATTTGAAACCCAAGCAAAGAATTAGGCTTGTTTCAACAAGCCTAATTCTTTGTAATTTAGAAAAGCTTTGCTTGATAGTATGCAGGGTGTAACATAAAACAGCAGGACCTCTTGTGGTGATGATACGATAAAACTGAACCACATTTGTTCTAACACTTTTGAAAATTTCTAAATGATTTATAAATTTGTTAAATATTTTATTATTAATTTTAATTCAAAATGAATATTATAAATATTTATTTTGTTAGCTTATAGTTAAGTTAGTATAGTTAGTAGAAACGATAACAAACTATTATTCGGAAACGTTTAGTGTAGGGTGTAGTTGTCCTCCAGATATGTGTTTTAAGAAAAATACCTAGTGAATGTCGTGTTCAGTTTATCCAAATATTATTTTACATCAAGAAGAGACAAAACGAATTTCATAATCATACAAAAGGGTATTTTTAATATTAGTGTAATATTTTTCCGCAGTCGCAGAGACGCAGCAAAGTACCACCAAATTAAAAATACCTTAAATACGAACATTTGTATGTCATATTTTATGCCTTATCTACACACAAAAGCCGCTGATATGTCGACGGTATGTCAATTTAACGCGTACGAAAATCGTTGACATGCTTTTGTATGGTTTAGTGTGAAGTCCATTAATTAGGTGTTACATAATCCTCTACTACAGTAAATATAACAAAAAAAGTTAAAGACAAAACAAAAAAGAAATCAAAATAGATTATAAAGCACACATCTTATATATTTTTTCTAAATAAAGCAAATAATAATTGATACCTCTTTGCTATGAATTAAACAAATAAACTCAATGATAAGATATTTTTAAGATACGTAAAATGGGGATTAACATAATTTACTACACACAGATAGTATATGCTGCTTAGTAAAATATTGTCGTTAAAAGCTGAAGACGTAATCAACTTCATAATGATATTCTTATTCTTTATTGTTTAACGAATTATGGTGATGCCGAACCTCAGGTTAGAGTAAAGCCTTAGCGCATTTATTTTTTCGAACAGTATTGCATATTATACACTACACGATTGATATGTTAGTTTTATCGGTACAAGTAAATCGTAACTTGAAATAATTCCAAACAATATTTAATTATTGTTATACATTTATTGTTTTTCGAAAGTAAAAGTTTACCGAGGAAAATTATTGACTTAAAATTATATTTTAAAGACTACCGGCACGACAACTTTTTGATACAACTACAAAATTAAGTCAAAATGATCATAAAAAACTTCTAAATACAAGAATCGAAGGTCCGTTTGCACCACAAAATTATCACTAAATGCGTTACAATTTTACAGAAAAATGTTTTTAAAATACGTTTAGCACTAAAAATGTTTTGTGACTTGTAGTGCTAAAAAAAGACTGTCTCATTCAAAAACTTTCAATGATTGCTAAAATGCTCAAATGCTCAGGGGTATTGGAAAATAGCCAATGAAAACCCAATCATGGGGTATTCCGATTATTTATAGTTGAAGTTAGTTATGTGTACAACTTTAGAAAGCGCCGCATTAAGGCGAATATAAATAATTGGAATGATTTTTATGGGGCCTTTTTTAACGGCAGAGTAAACGACGTCTGTATTTGGACCATCCAGTATAATGATAATCTATTTCTACTGACTGACATGTTTTTCTTTAATGTGAGGACGCTGGTTTAAAATTTCTTCTTGTATCTTTACTATCTTCACTATCTTGTATTACTAGCATGAAAATATGTAGCCAGTTACCATGACACCAAACATAAGTATATGTTGGCGAAATAGTCTGTTTACTGGTGTATAAAAATTCTGCATGTTAAGTTGCAAAAAAAATTGTTTTTTTTTTGTTTTCTAAGCTGTACTAGAGTTCGAAATCTTTGCTACATAAACTACATTTGTTATTTGCATTATTTTATATTAAAAACATTAAACGTGACTTTGTGAGCATTTTAATTTAAAATACTCGTTATCATACTGTATCTGACTATTGAACTGTTTTAGCTGTAAGTTTTCTTAAAAGTAATAAAATAAAATAAAATACGTTGAAAAAAATACGAATTGTTTGGTTACTCAAGTACGTCTAACTGCCCAGGAGTCGAAATTGTAGGTATCATAAGAGCTGAACAATGATAAGGACCAACTCTGAAATATCAAACTAACAAACCTTTCTTATCTAAATCAATGTAGGTCCCTGGCAGTTGTTAACTTTCAAATTACTTCACTCCAGTAACTCATTTAAGTTAACACACTAATAAACTTTACTAAACTTTTCCTAAACTTGAAAAAAAATACAATGAGTTTACTTACAGGAGGTTTACGTAACTACGTTAAATAAACTGCAGCACGGGCAAATTTTATTATTAGTTTTCGTACTCTTCGTACGATGTTTTTAAAACGAATAGACACGGTTTGAGTTTTGCTGGCAACTTCTCAATTAAGCTATACAATATAGAAGGGTTACCACGTTATCAGCACATAATTTTTAACCTCTTTAAAAATCTGTTGTTCGATACATGCTGACTTAGGCGCGTCGCCCACACGATTAACAGTCGAGGTGCAGTCGAGGTGCGGGCGTATGAGAGGCACGCCGCTACAAGATTTTCTGTACAAATGAATGGCAGTGCGCTCATATACAAGAGTTGCGGCGCGGGCGAGGTGAAGGCGGGGCGGAGGCGAGGTGAAGACGGGGCGGAGGCGAGGTGAAGACGGGGCGGAGGCGAGGTGAAGGCGAGGCGGAGGCGAGGTGCAGGCGCAGGAGGGGCGTTCAAGTGTGCCCCAGCCACGACTTCACCGCCATTTTGTCATTTGGTTCCCAAAAAACCAAAATCCCAACCCAAAATCATCTTCTATTTAAATTAAGAACTTGTATCAGTGCGAGTACGTCTTCGTTTTCTGACGACGACATGGTGAATGAATTAATAATGTGAAGGAAGCATAGCCGCCTGCGCCTCGACTCCTACGCAGAGACCTATCCTCGCCCGTGCTGCGACGCCGCACCACCGCTGACGCGACGTCGCCTCGACTTACCAGTGAGCGACGCGCCTAAGAGAGTTGATTTTATCACAGCACATGGTCCTTTACCAAAGTGTTGAGTAGATAGTTTTAATCATTTTGGCCACTTAGGAAGCGCAGTTTTACAGGACATGGCTGTTTTTAACGGATTCTATTAGGGGTTAACCCTACGTATCCAAGTCAATGTAAAAAATATGATATGCAATAAACGTGGTTACCGTTTCAGCGCCGGTGCCTGCGATTTCATTCGTCTTCGTAATTTAAGTCAGTTTGATTAAATTAAGACTATTTGAATTAGGTCAAAAAGTTTATCACACTACTCGAATTAAGGCCTATGTGATATGTGTATAATAATGTCAATTATGAGTGCTGGATTTCTTGCAGATAGGAGGCGTGTATAATAATAAATAATAATATAATATTATGGGCTTATTAAATTTTTCATTATTCGAGATGGGCAGACGATTCTAGCCGACAGGTCGATCAGATAGTTGGTCAAACCAATCATTGTTTTCGGTTATTAAGTCCAGGGAGCATCGGTTAATGTCAATGGCGTTTAATGCAAGCCCCCGCGGTTATAGCAATTCTAAATTTATGTTGCAATTAATGACTACCTACAGAAGAGTTTAATTCCCATCTATTTTCATAAAAAAGAAAATCACTGACTCAATTATGACGAAATCTCAGAAACTACAAGTGTTAGAACTCTCATTTTTTTCATGGGGTACCCCTTTTATGACGTATGTGCTGACTAAGACGGAATTTTGCAAAATGTTAAGGGGATGAGGGTGGCAAAGTTTGTACAGGAGAAGTCGATTGGCCGGAATAACTTGAAATTTTGCATATGTGAAACAATTTCACGAAATTAATATACTATTCATCATCACGCTACGAAATAAAGGAGCAGAGCAGCGGTACGATGACAAGATATTATATGGCGGTTAATGTCGCAAGTTTGTAAGGAACCCTCAGTTCGCTTGGCCGTTTTTTTTATTATTATTATATTAAAACCATTTTTATCAATCGAAAAACACGCCTCCTTTGCAAGAGGAAATGAGCAGTAGTCCCGTAATGTTCCATACTTCACTATACAGGGTTATTTGTAAAACACCGGCAACGTCTCAGGACCATGTTACTAACATCATAATCAACAACTTTTGTTCTAGGACATTTAAACATTTATCATATTTTAGTTCATCAGATTTTCATACAAAAATAAGAATATTGAAATTGAACGCTCTAAATGTTACGAAATCTATGCGAAGCAAACGTACCTTCAAGCGGCGGTGTAGGTATGTAGGTACAGCAAAATACGGAGTTGAAATGTGTTAGATAGGACAACGAAATCTTGAAGATTTGTTTTTGGTAAATGTATCAAATTTTGTAAAAAATCATAGAACAAAAGTTGTTGTTTATGATGATTGTAATACAGTCCTGCAAAGTTGTCGGTGTTTTACAAATAACCCTGTATATGTGTGAAAAGTTAATGACAATAATAAAAATAGCCATAGAGAATATATAATGTTATGTATTGATATGTACCCTTCGCCGGTGAGCGCACAACACGCTTGTATGTGCCATGGGTGCTGCTTTATCGACGTCAGGTCCAACTGCTCCGATATCTCAGCCGCTGTCATTGAGCCCTTGACGTCCTGGAAACAAGAAAAGGAATTGGTTTAATCTATATCTTAATATATATAAATCACGTGTCACGTTTTTTGTCCGCGATGGACTCCTAACCTATTTTAAATTAAATTTGCACACCGTGTGCAGTTTGATCCATCTTAAAAGATAGGGTAGGTAGGGTAGGTAGAAAGGTAGAAAATTGCATTGCAACGCATGCCGGGGCACAGCTAGTATATATATATATAAATGAATCCCCATTTCCCTTGGTCCCGCCATCACGCGTGAACAGCTGGACCAATTTCGCATATTCTTTTTTTGTTGTGTAGATAGGGTAGGTAGGGTGGAAAAATTGCATTGCAACGCATGCCGGGCACAGCTAGTCACTGCCATATACATAGCTCTCCTGACTGTTTTCGGCCAATCTCAGTGTAGATTAGCCATATCAGCGGCAGATACTTTAGTGCACAAGTG
This sequence comes from Ochropleura plecta, assembly GCA_905475445.1. Taxonomy (NCBI): domain Eukaryota; kingdom Metazoa; phylum Arthropoda; class Insecta; order Lepidoptera; family Noctuidae; genus Ochropleura; species Ochropleura plecta. The sequence goes on along the minus strand of FR997721.1, from coordinate 5,878,313 downwards.
TGTGCGCAGGCACAGGTGCACTCTCTATTCCCTCATTCTCATAGTTCGATGCGACGGCAATCCGACACGACGGGAGATAGATCAGGCGCAGAACCAACGGCTTAACGTGGTTTCCGAGGCACGGGGGTATCTTACCGCCAACTTCCAAACTCCGGGCTACTACTGTTAAAATCCTAACTGAAAAACCCAATAACACTTTTTCCCCGACCCGGGAATGATAAATGATGTTTATTTTGCAAGTAGGTTTTCACAAACACTTTTACACGTATTTTTTTTTAAAAACTAGATGAGGCCTGTGTTTCGTTCCCGACTACTCTGAGAAGAAACAGCCGAAACAAACTCAGAGTATGACCTCTGAGTTTGTTTCGGCTGTTTCTCTTTTAAGGTCCAGACAAAATAAGCTTGGTCAACTTACATGAGGACTATGCAGATAGTGTCTGAAATGGTCTTTTTAAGAAAGCACCACACAGATTGAGTGGACCTGTCCAGTCAGTGCAAGCATTTGTCAGTTATCGTGTAGCTCAACTCATAACCCAAGGATCTCAACGACACGACGAACAATACCAAAAAAAGGACATTTGTGTAGAATCGAAAACAACACCTCGTGCTCTGCAGTTGCGCTTGCAACCGAAACACCAACGGTGCATACATATCTACATTCTATACCTATACGGTAAAAGACAGAGTAGCGAATTATTTTGTCGGCTATTAAATTAACATCTGCATCCGATTAGACTGGAATCGAATCCGATCCCATCATATTTGAAGTAAGTGATGAGGATAATTACATTTAAATCCTTATGGTACTGCTGTGACTCATCATTTGATTAGAAACGCAGACGTCAATAGACACAACACTTTGAAAGGGAGTTTAACGTTTGCAACATAATATATTAATTTAGGGGTATGATTTAAGCTGTCACCAATTTAATTCATTTTGTGTTTCTTAAATAATAGGGTTTGCCCTCAAAATAGTAGATTTGTCACCAAAATGTAGTGACCAAACAATATAAAATCAATTCCACAATAAATTACCGAAAATCATGGAGATATAGGGTCTAGTACCAAATAATTGTTTTTGTATATATAAGGTGCTATAAAAATATCTGCCACGGCTGCAATGGGAGACAGTATTGTGTTTATAGATTACAATAGTGAAGAGCTTTCGTACCCCAGAACAGTTAATTCAATTTGAGAAAATAAAATAGTTAAATAAACATTGGCTCTACTCTGCATAACGTGGTTCACAAATTACGCGCGATGTGTCGCTTCGTCAATGAAAACAACTGCTATCTCTTTCCATCTGTTCTTTGAATGAAATAAGATATCGTTGATATCGCGCTCACGTCCATTCGGTACGAGTTTTGTCGCGCTTACATCGGTTATAGCGCTACACGGAACGCAGTGCTAAAATCAGCTGACTAGTGTTTTAAAAGTGCAATTACTTACCAGTTACTGCATCTTTCCAAAGAATTGACGTATTTATGATGATAAACTTCCCATCACACTTAAAACAGGCTTTGTACTGTCAAGTTAGTGTAAGAATCGCATTGTTTTTCTTATTATAACGATAAATTACAGTAACTTGGCGTGTTTAAAAGTTTATCATCTTATTTACAACAATTGCACCATATTTACAGTTATTTACACATCCCCTACCTACTTAACTACAAAACTGTTGCACAAGTCCGCCTTCGCGTTGCACACAAATGTAGGCACATTTACGTACCTACATGCCTCTTCACTTTATTTAATGTGTCCGTTTCACTTTTTACTTGTCTAAATGCGCGTTTGATGCGCCTTTTTAGTTCTTCCACACTTCTAATATCATGTCCGGTTTGGCCGTAAACAAGGTCCTTTACACGACCCCACAAAAAAAAGTCTAGAGGGGTTAAGTCCGGCGAGCGAGGAAGCCACGGCACTGGCCCTCCTCGGCCTATCCACCTTTCACCGCCGTACCAAACACCGTTTAAAAATTCCCGTACGCTGATGGCGAAATGAGGCGGTGCTCCATCATGTTGAAAGTGCAGCCCTCTTATCTCTTCAAACAAAAGGAATACGTTCCAACATTCTTCTCACACGGGTTTGCTGTAAGCGCAGATACGTCTCTCCGTTCAGTCTGTCCAAGAACACTGGTCCTAGTATTCTGTTGTCGAGTATCCCGGCCCACACATTAACACTAAAGCGAGTCTAAAATTGGTCAGGCCGCACAACACAAGGATTCGCCTCAGTCCAATAATGTGCATTGTGTATGTTGAACATACCAACCCGTGTGAATGTGGACTCGTCAGTCCACAGAATGTTGCGGCGTTCTTCTCGAATCCAATTTACACGGCATCCAGAATGGTATGATGGCTCACTCGCACACCAAACCTCTGCTGGTACAAGTTTACTGCATGCGCAGTGATGGAGTTACACTCGCGGTACCACAATACCATTTCAAGATATTCTTGATTGGAATACCGTCGTCGGGGAGGCATTTTTAAAGAAAGCGCGCGCGATATTTCCCGCTAATCGCTAACCGCTATCTTCCGAGCGGGCGGGGGGCGACTGACTGGAGAGCGGGCGGCGGGCGGTCACCTAGCGCGTGCGACGATCGGGGTAGTGCGGGTGAGGGTGGGGGCGCGCGGGGCGCAGCTTTAGCGATCGAGTGGCCGCGGCGCGCAGCGGCATTCTTTGATAAAAATGGCATGAAAGGCGCCGCCGCGCCGCCGCGCCGGCGAAACGATTGAATTGGAGTCTACCTACGGGATCGCTTTATGCCAATAAATCAATTCAAATTTATACGTACAATTTTTTGTATGAAAAAAAATTAGATAGGGTCATTTCGCCTGTTCGCGTCCATTTAGTGCAGTTGGCAAGTTTGAAGGAGAAAATAAAAATGTCCCAGTACTAGTTTCAATGAAAAAATTAATGTAATGCTTTCATTAAATAGTCTATTTTAAGATTAGCTTTCAGTTTTGTTCGAAACTTCTTGTGTTTTTATTTTAAATAGACAAATATCAAAATTAGGCTTTTTACCCACTTTGCGTCCACAAAATCCAAATTGCGTCCACCCGTGGACCATTTGGCGTCCACCAGTTTAGAGAAGGAATATAGGGGTGATATTGTTAATACAATTATTTAAAGAAAGATTGGATTTTGAAAATTTCTTTATTTAAGATTAAAGTTATAAAAAATCAACATAATTATCATTAAGAAGCCATTGAACTACTTTTTTCACCATCTACTCTTAGCGGTGGTTCTGGTCCCGGTTTCTTTACTCCATCTGGTCTGCATATTTGTCTTATCGATTTCTTCTTCTCACGAATGTCACTTAATGCTTTCTTTTTCATTTTTTTCTGTAAGTATAGGTTTTCTTTTCATTCTTCTTTCTTATCTCCGAAGAACTCCTCTTTAAAAGGAAAACATAAAGAATTATTACGCACTTCATTGCACTAGTAAAAATTGAATTTTAAACTCACAGTCCTAATCAAAACTGTACTATACATTTTAAATTATGAAAATGTATAGTATTTATGCTATCATTTCTATTTAATAAAAAAATGGACGCATGGACGCAATTTGCTATTTAATATTATCCCCTGTAGGTCTAGTTTGCGTCCACGTGTAATCGATTAAATCGATATTGTCTATCTTTTACTACAATCATAATAATGTGGACGCAAATTGATTATTACAATTGCATACTATAAGTGTTGAAATAAACAAAAATCCAATTTCTCTTTCATATTTTAATCACATAAAAATAAACAACTAAAGAAAACATAATTAGGCGAGTTCGCGTCCACTGCGGACGCAAAGTGCACGTTTTATAAATTCGGTGTTGTAATTCGCGTCCACCTTATTTTAACTGTTATCTATAAAAAAAAACAAACAAATTCATAATTCACAGTATTCGTTTTTTCATTATTAATGTCTAGACACAGCTGTGTTTCCTAAAAATCACATAAAACAATAAAATACTTACCGTTAAACGCACCGCTGCACACTATTTTTTTAACTACATCCCGCGAGTCCGCACTCTGCTGTTGAACAACCGTGACAAAATATTTTTTCTAAACAGGATTAGCGGGGCGGGCGGAACTTTTGTCTATATGTGCATATCTCTTATACGTTAAGGTATTGGCGGTCATTTCTTTCCATTTTATTAGTGTGTGAGTATGCTTATTTTCGAGCATTTTTAAAGGGTGATCCGTAAAATGGACGCGAACCGGGCGATGGACGCGAAAGGGCGAACTTACCCTAAATAATCAATAATTTTTCTTTACTATTGTAATCTATAAACACAATACCATCTCCCATTGAAGCCGTGGCAGATATTTTTATAGCGCCTTATATTATAATAGGTTTGTCCTAATAAGCATTTAAGCAAACTAATTGAAAGAGATCACCAATAAACTATATATATCTCTTTTTTCTATCAATGCAAGTCGATTCTGGAGGTCACAGTTTTAACCTAACCAAGCCATTTCTGCCATCTGCGCCAAGCGATCGATTTATTTGGTGACAGATCTACCATTCTGAGCACCAAGCTATTATTTAAGTAATAAACTATTATTATAAGAATGAAGTTTATATTCGTGTAATGCACTACAATTTTATTGGTAATCCATCTCATATTTTACACATTATATTAACAATAATTTGGTAATTCATACCTGGGAACACTCTTTGTTTATCTGAGAACGAAAATATTTCGTGGCGATAGATCTATTTATTAGGTGATACAACTTGATGACAAATATAAATTTTGGTGACAAAAAATATAGTCCCTTAATTTAGTATGTTGCCAACAAACAAGGTCTCTAAATATATAAGTGTCCTAGTATCCTAATAGTATAAGTGAGAAAGTTTGTAAAGAAGTATGGATGGATGGATAGATGTATGTTTGTAACACATTCACACAAAAACTATTGAACGAATTTCTGGTTGATGGTTTTACTCCCGGTAGAATGATCTTTTACTAGCTAATAGCTAGCTAACAATAAGTTAGTAAAATAGAGTACTAGTATAGATTATCAAAAAATATTTTAAATCAACGTAAAATTCCTTTTCAAAAAGTTGCTTTGCTTTACATCTTTTTTCCAGCTTTTTATCCGCTACGCACAAAAGTGAAAATAAGTCTTAAATGTAAAGACTCATTAGTCTCTATAAACATCACGTTTGTGTTCCCAAGCAAACACGTGTTGCAAATTGCAAGTACGCCACACTCTATCAGTGATAACGAGCAAATTGGACCCCTATGCAGTCGACCTTCCTGCCAGGACCATTAAACCTGACGTCTGACGACCGGCAGTCAGCTTCCTTGTCACATAACTGATACACATCGACCGCTATGTGGGTTAACTAACAATTAAACAGAAAAAAAAAAACTGTAGTAATTATTTATGCCTATACATATATCTTCATTTATATCAGAATTAATTATTGAGTTAATTTATACGCAAAAATAATAATCGTCCTTTTTAGGGTTCATTTTATACGCAAAAATAATAATCTTCCTTTTTAGGGTTCATTTATACGCAAAAATAATAATCTTCCTTTTTAGGGTTCATTTATACGCAAAAATAATAATCTTCCTTTTTAGGGTTCATTTATACGCAAAAATAATAATCTTCCTTTTTAGGGTTCATTTATACGCAAAAATAATAATCTTCCTTTTTAGGGTTCATTTATACGCAAAAATAATAATCTTCCTTTTTAGGGTTCATTTATACGCAAAAATAATAATCTTCCTTTTTAGGGTTCATTTATACGCAAAAATAATAATCGTCCTTTTTGGGGTTCATTTATACGCAAAAATAATAATCGTCCTTTTTAGGGTTCGAACCTCAAAAGAATAAAACGGAACGCTTGTTGGATCACTTTGTCGTCCGTCTGTCTGTCAAGACCCTTTATCGCTGAAACGTAAAGATATCGACTTGAAATTATAAGCACATATTTAAGTATTTGGTCATTTGTGTGTGAGTTCTGTAAAAATCATATCTCTAAGACAACGCATTTAAAAGGTACGGCCGTTAAGTTGCAAGTTAGTACGGAACCCTCGGTATGCGAGTCCGACTCACACTTGACAGTATTTTTTTTTAAACTAAGCTTTATTTAAAAAAATGGTTTATCTACCAGCATTGAACGCATAGCCGTATACAAAGTGTGTCGAAAGAGATACCGCGGCCCCGAAACATAAAGGGCAACAGAAGGAACATGGGTAGGTTTTAGCCAGTACAAGTCTGACACTCCTCTAGTGCGGGGGAAGTTATTTGATGATATCCCATCCAAAAAATATCTCACTTATCATTATGCTTGTGGCTAAGTAATAACAACCGCTCGGATCGAAGTTCAGGGTAAGCCGCGCTTGCTGGGTTAGTCCGCGCCTCAGTAAGCACGTTAAGCCCCTGGTCCCGGCTGTCATTTAAAGATATTTGACAGTCATTACAGTCTGGCCGTCTGGTAGTCTGGCCGTGGAAAATACCAGGATAATAATCAAGATAATAATGTAAGGTTGTTTTGAAAAGATCGCTGTTAACGATAAGACCGCCCATTGTGTCACCCTATTTATAAGTTAATGTTAATGCTATTCTTGTTATTTGTATGGTGTACATAATAACGAATATTCTATCTATCTAATACAGGTGATCAGATGCACCCTGACTAGCCTGACAGCGTCTACCAAAAAAGTTGGGCTAGGTAGATGTTGATATTGATGTGACTGACTTATCTTCAATATAAAACCTTGAATGATTTATAAACTCGACTTTCACTTTTGTCCATGGAGTTCAATGCCCATTCTTCTCCATACATATATACGTTTTCGGATGGACAACTACGGTACATTCACAAGTTATTATGTCTTGTGACTGGGACTGTAGCTTCATCTTTTTGTTTTTGGTCTAATTGAAATAAATGATATGATGAGTTTGAATCTGATCACAAATTGCGTTTACTCCGTTATTTTGTTACCAATTTTGACGGCTACAGTTTATTTTGCATGACCATAATATTCTGTAATCACAGATTATAAACAAGTTCGTTCAAGGTTAGTTTGGTTAACACTGTGTTTTGGTTATAAATATAATGGTGACGCGATAAGATTGACTCAGGTGGTTACGCCAGACATAACGATGGCGGGTTCATTACATTATCTTGTTAAATATGGATTGTTCACATTTTTTGTTGTATGTGTGTGTTTTGCTGTAACATTTTAGATTTGGAAAATGTATTGCTTTCTTAATGACTTATAGCAGTGGTTATTTCAGTGTCCTTTTATTTGTTATTTTTAAAAATATCTATGAAATTATTTGCATGTACAAGTGACGTAACAAAGTAATATTAAAAGAGTATTTTTATTATTGAACGAAAACAAATGGAGGAGTTTCTCAATTCGACATACACTACTAGAAAAAAATAGGTGATTAAAAAACAAATTTAGGTAAAAAATAGGAAATTATAGCTCCAAGTGTCTGGACACTTAAAGCTACAATTTCCTATTTTTTGATTTCCCGTACAATCATTTCTCTCGAAGTTACAGCCTGTGGAAAATTTACCAATTACAAAAAAAAAAGTTTTTTTTTTTTATCTCTTCATTTTTTCCAGTAGTGTATACATACATTTATATGAACACGATTAACTTTTTACAACGACGTCAGATTGGAAGGTTTTAGGGTTTCGTACCTCAAAAGGAAATACGGAACCTTTATACGGAATCACTTTGTTGTCCGTCTGTCTGTCAAGACCCTTTATCTCAGTATCGCGTGGAGGTATTGACTTAAAATTAAAAGCATAAACCTGTAGTCCCTTGGTGCTGTAAAAATTAATCCTCTAACTATGTAAGTCTACGCAGTCAGAAGATATAGCCGTTTATGTCGGTTTTTACTGAACCCTCAGTGCGCGAGTTCGACTCGCACTTGGCCGGTTTTTTATTTTATTTCTTTAGAATAGGGTTTTATACATGTTTTAAATACTACTTGTGCTTGTCGCAACAATATTTTCGTTTTCGATTTGAATCGAAAACGAAAAAATTGTTGCGACAATGCGACAGTCGTTCGTATTCACATACCGTTTTCCTCGCGCATTCATACTAGGACCTTGAGATCAAAAGGAGTAAGTAAAACAGGTTTTACTGTAATCCTTTATATGCTTTATGCTTTTGTCTTAAGAAATTACGCAAATCATCAACTAATCATATAAATTAGCAATGTAAAAAATTACATACCACGACGAACAAAACATAGAAATTATGAATATGTACCGAGTCTGTTTACATTATCATTATCACCTCAGAGGCTCAGAGTATAAAACAAAGTCACGCGTCGTCTATCTGTCCCTATGTAAGCTTAGATCTTCGAAAAAATCTAATTATTTTGATGCGGTGTAGATACGAGTGATTCAAGAAGGTTTATTTGTATAATATTAAGTATAGATCCTGTGCCAACGCACAGGCACAATGCAATTTACTACCTACCCTACTTTTTATTTTTTGCTGATGGGAAGTCATGAAATAATTTCCCCCGCTCTGGAGGGAGTGTCAGACTTGTACTGACTAAAACCCACCCATGTTCCTTTTTATTGCCCTTTACGTTCCGCGGCCGCGGTATCTCTTTCGAACAATCCGCAGCCCCGGAAGGCGGTGGCCCTGGCTGGCCCCTCTGCTTTGCTGACATCTCTTTGAGCTGCGCGTGGTACACTTACGCGCCGTCGACACGGCCTACCCTACTAACCCTACTTTTCGTTTCATAAATACCCTCTCCTCAAATTAAACAACACAACACTGAAACCAAACACTGCCGCGACCAAAGGAAACAGGGATTAATTTTTATATTATACTAGCTGTGCCCAGCGGTTTCACCCGCTATTCAGACCACCAGTTTAGGGTTTGAAAGATAGATAGTAGCCGATTCTCAGACTTACTGAAAATGAATAAAAAAAATCATAAGAATCGGTTGAGCCATTTCGGGGGAGTGTGGAAACAAACATTGTGACACGAGAACTTTATATTTTAGATATAGATTAGTACTAGCATTTGCCCGCTCGCGTTAAATTCGGGGTAACAGTTCCCCTTTACTGGTTTATAAGTACCTGCTACCTGTAGTTTTTGCCCTTGCGCCTTATTTATTGTAATAGCAATGCTAAGTTTTCCCTTTTCTTCACTCTTTCTCCCTCATATCTCAATCTTTTTTAAAAAAAAAAAAAAAGTAGCCATGTCCGTCTCCAGGGTCCCAACTATATCTGTACCAAAATTCATCAAAATCGGTTTAGCCATTTAGGCGTGAAGACGTAACAAACCAACAACCTCACTTTCGCTATTATAATATTAGTAAGGACCTACATTGCACTCGTGCGAAGCCGGGGCTGGTCGCTAGTGTCATTATACGTTGAAACAGTATGAGTACTTTCACATTCCACAGACAGATTGAAGGTTTTATTATATAGTTACTGCGACAGCCACTGCTTTTGAAATACATTGTTACATTTAATAACTAACTAAGTGGTAGCGCTAGGTTTTGCTCTTGTAGGGGTATAAAAGTACCGTAATTCACGTGTTCTTTCGATCTTTGCGATATTCTTTTTTGTTTTAGACCCTTCTAGTTACGAAGATATTGGGGGACATTGTTCCAATTTTTGTATAAAACATTTTTTTTTATTACGTAGTTTTTAATGTACAACTCTAAATAAATACCTCCCCGACCCCCGTACAATGCTTACATCAGCATAATTTTTGAGTTCTAGCGTAAACCGTAATTTTTCACCCCAAAAAAAATCGTTTCATAATTTTTGCGTAAAGTTACGTAACGTAGGTACTTCTGTACATACGTTGTACGCATGTTTTTTTTTTAATAAATAAATAAATATAACTATAACTCACATAGACAAACAGGGAACAACTATCTGTAGATCATACAACTATTTGTTCCGTGCGGGGATCGAACCCGCGACACGCAGCGTGGCAGCCGATCGCTCAGCGACTGCGCCAACCGTGTCGTCAAACGGTTTGACGGGTTCGCGAAGTATTGGTTTACACCCTAAATATCAAAACCTTGGCAAAGAATATGTCTGATTAATTTATAGCTAAACGGTATGTTGGCTTGAATTATGCGAGAAAACGGAATTATTAAATGGTTTCCTTTATTTCAATACATTCTTCAATTTCAAAGTAAAGTAAGGCCATGGCTTCCAAAAGAGAACAAATCTAGAAAGGTCTTTTTATAAATCCTGTGGAGTCCCGAGAAAGCTACTGAGCAGACTCTTTATCCGGAACGAACCACGCACAACAGAGTAATGCTAGTCTGAATGTAGATAATGAAGTCCAAATACATACAGAGGACTGGTCCACCACATTTATAATTCGTAAGAAATGGAAATATTATGCTTACCTGTTTATTCGCATAGACCAGGAGGCAGGCTCTGGTCAGCTCCTCGTGTTTGAGCATCTGATGAAGCTCCTCACGACTGATGCTCAGCCGGTGGCGATCCGTCGAGTCAATTACCATTATCACGAACTGAATAGACAGAAATATAAACTATGAGATCATCGTACGAAACAATAGCATAGCAATACGGCCATAAATTCTTAATAAATACGCAATGTTCAAAAGGCCTCCTAAAGTTTATAAGATTTTGAACATATTCTTTTTAGGGTTATGTACCTCAAAAGGATAAAACGGAACCCTTATTTGATCACTTTGTTTCCCGTCTGTCTGTCAAGACCCTTTATCTCGAAAAGACGTGGAGGTATCGAGTTGAAATTAAAACCTTATTCTATAGTCTGTGGTTCCTTGGAGCTGAAAATCAACCCTCTAAGTGTACGCAGTCAAAAGATATGGCCGTTAATGTCGCAAGTTTGTACGTTTTTTTTTTCTTTTATGCAATATGTATTTTCTCAAAATCGTCATAAATATCTCAAGTGAAAATCACGTAAGGGCCAGGCCACACGGTGCGGCACCACACCGCACCGCATTACTCCGCACCGCACTGACGGCCACACTAGCAGTGCAGCGTCGCAATGTTCTTACGGCACCGAAACAGGCTTGGTTCGGCTTGCCCAGTTGACGACAGTCTACAATAAACAATGGAGCGGCACCGCTGCGGCATCACACTGCTTGCACCCCTCCCCACCTCGTCTGCCTCACGCCGTTGTCCGGTGCGCCTGCGGTGCGGTGCCGGAGCGGTGCCGGACGTACCGTATGGCATACCATACTTTTTTATAATTATGTAGGAAACCGTTGCGGCACCGCTCAGGCGCCGCGCCTGAGCCGCACCGCACCGTGTGGCCTGGCCCTAAGACTTTTCTATTCTTATCTTAAACATCTGAAGGCTGACGATAGTAAATTAGGATAAGAGAAATGATGATGAAACGTGTTTAAAGTATCGTTCCATTACTGTCAATCGAATGACGTTTTGAATATTATGTTTCATGTCGGTCTCGCGGTCGCAAGCGCACCGCTGACCACGGAGTCCTGGGTTCGAATCTCGGGTCGGGAAGAAAGTTTTATTAGTATTTTCCATAAGGAATTTCTCAGTAACAGCCTGAAATTTGGAAGTTGGCGGTATGATAGGCACGGGGCCTAGGAAAACACGTAAAGCCGTTAGTCCTGTGTCTGATATGTCTCCGGTCGGGTCGGATTGCCTTCCCTAATGGGAAGTTCTCTCATAGTCCAATGACTATGACAGTAAGGAAACGGAGAGTGCACCTGAGCCTGCGCACACCCATATTTATGAACTATAATAACTCCCGCGCACATGATTTATCTCCGCTGTGATTGGCCGCCGTGACCAAAAACGACAATATGTTAAACGTTTTTATTACTAACTAAAAGCTGCCCGCGACTTCGTCCGCGTGGCATAATTACTTTCGGTTAACGCTAACTTTAACCCGCGTGATGGTCGATTAAAAATATCTTTCTCTCCCCTTTTCTTCCCTCTTTCTCCCCTTATCTATTTTTTTTAAAATATTCTATTTCCGTCTCCAAGGTCTCAACTAACTCTGTACAAAACTCATCAAAATCGGTTTGGCCATTTAGGTGTGAAGACGTAACAAACAAACAAACTCCCTTTCGCTTTTCTAATATTAGTAAGGATTACAACTATTGCAATCAAATCTTTTAATTTATCATTGATTGATTCTGTAAGAATATTATTTGTATGGTGTACACAATAAAGAATGACGGGCCTGTTGGTCTAGTGGTTAGTGGCCCTGACTGCTAAGCCGGAGGTCGTGGGTTCGATTCCCACTCAGGACAAACTTTGTGTGGTGAGCATGATTGTTTGTTCTGTGTCTGGGTGTGATTTATCTATAATATGTATGTATTTATAAATTATATAAGTATGTATATCAGTTGTCTGGTTACCATAACACAAGCTCTGCTTAGCTTGGGATCAGATGACCGTGTGTGAGTTGTCCCAAGATATTTATTTATTTATTTATTCTATTAGTTAATATGCCATATGGAGAGGCCCAGCAGTGGGACAAAAAGTAAACGTTTAAAAAATAAAAACAGGTATAGAAGGTACCTACTGAACTTATGAAACTATTAACAATATACAATTAAATAAATATTTGTTTAATAAGTATTTGTTTAACGGTTTATGTAAACCCTGAATACAGAAAATAAAAGAGGAACAGAACAATTACTACAAAGATAATGCTTATTACAAGAAGAGATTTCTTTAGAAAGATCATCCGGTTACTCTAAGTAATCGCAAGGCTGCTATAAATAAAACTACGCACAGCTATGGCATGGGGCCTGTAAATAAAGCTTATAAAATAGACTAGGGTGTGTGCACAGCGTAACATATACAAGTGCAGTGGGCATAATCAACCAGCAATGCTCGCAGCGGTGGCACCTCTACCATCCATGGTCGCTATTTCAGCCGTAACCCAAATCCAGAAGGGATCAGTGCAAATTGGTCAACTTTAACCCACACTAAAAAGTTCTCTAAACCTTAAACCCACGTACACAAACAGCTAAACCAAGAAAAACCACCTGTAGTCTCCTGTACCTGTGGTATACAAATATTTGTTCCGGGCGGGAATCGAACCCACTATACGCAGCAGCCAATCGCACAGTCACTGAACCAACCGTGCCGTCAAACAAGTCTTCAACATGTATATGCACTCATGTACCTAACTTAATTGAGTTCTTTAGTTACTGAGTGGAAGAATGACAGATACGTTCCTGATCTGATTGGACAAGTCTAATCAAATCCGTGTAGTGTTTCCATCAACATCTTTTGTAATAATCTGATCATTAAGACATTACATTAAGAGATTAAATTAAATTGGCAAAAGCAAGACGAAATAACCTAACCATCGCATACTATCGAAGATCAACTTAATTATTAAATGAGACACTTGCTTAATGCTGCGAAGAAAGCAACAGAACGGCTCGGGCAAAAAGTGGATTATCATGAAACAGTAGCTTTAAAATGGTGTAATGGAATCGCTTTTACTTTCACTTTAAGCGTTTATGAAATAATAATCGCTAACTGCATTAAAAACAACCGTAATTTGTGTGTGATTATTATATTTGTAATCGTCTGATCAAAGAACTCGAAATATATCTCCAGAGGTCCAGTAATACCGCTTTTCATTTACTCCATATTTACTTCATGTTTGTTCAAAATTCCCAAAGAGAATAGGCAGAAGTATACTTCATAGTTTATATAATCTTTTGCACGCCATTGTCACATATATGTGACAAGCAAGAGCGTACCGTGGACGCCAACGACACAAATAATTGACAAAAAAAATATTATTATTAGTTTCTCGGTCTTTATGGCATGCGCGTGCGTTTATGCTCTGGCGTTAGCTAAAGGCTAACCAATGGAGTGAAAATATCCCTTTTACTAAGAAAAAATCAGACTAAAATAGCCTAATTGAAAAACCTTGTTTAGCGCGAAATGTGTCGCTCAGCAGTCGAGTTAGCAACCACCACACATACATACATGATAAATTTGATACTAGAAATAAATAATAAATAAATAAATAAATATCTTGGGACAACTCACACACGGTTATCTGATCCCAAGCTAAGCAGAGCTTGTGTTATGGTAACCAGACAACTGATATACATACTTATATAATTTATAAATACATATTATAGATAAATTACACCCAGACACAGAACAAACAATCATGCTCATCACACAAAGTTTGTCCTGAGTGGGAATCGAACCCACGACCTCCGGCTTAGCAGTCAGGGCCACTAACCACTAGACCAACAGGCCCGTCAAGAAATGGTAGAGGTATACTTACCAGTTTATATTTAACCAATGGAGTTAGAAAACACCCCATTTTTAGGGTATGGTATCTCAAAAGGATAAAAACGGAACTCTTATTGGATCACTTAGTTTTCGTTATCCGTCTGTCTTTCTGTCTGTCAAGACCCTTTATCTCCGGAACGCGTGAAGGTATGGGCTTGAAATTTATAAACCACTAGCTTTTGCCCGCGGCTTCGCTCGCGTTAAATTCGTGGTAATATAGTTCCCCTTGCGCCTTATTGATTTGTAATAGCAACGCTAAGTTTTCCCTTTTCTTCCCTCTTTCTCCCTCACATCCCACTTTTTTTTTTAAATAGTCTATGTCTGTATTTTTCCCAACTATCTCTGTACCAAAATTCATCAAAATCGGCGTAGCCATTAAAGCGTGAAGAGGTAACAAACAAACTCACTTTCGCTTTTATAATATTAGTAAGGACTAGTAAGGATATACTCAACTCTGTGGTCCCTTTATGCTGTGAATAAATCAACCCTCAAGTCTATGCAGTCAAAAGATATAGCCGTTTATGTCGCAAGTTTGTAAGGAACTCGCTCTTGGACGGTTTTTTATTTAGCAAGCACGAAACAGACTCTAAGACAGCCTGATTGAAAAACCTTGTTTAGCGCGGGAATCTGTCGCTCAGCAATAAAGATCGCAACCACCACAGATATGATAGATTTGATACTACGTTATCACATAGATTTGTCCTAACAGATTTGACATGATGCATTTTAGTTATAATTTGCCATGAAGTCATTAAAACCGAAGATAAGAAAACACGTAGTTAGTAATAGTAATTGTCAAGACATGAATGTGTTCATATCACGAAGTAAATATACAAGATATAGGTATATTATATGTCAAATAAATAAAACCTAACAATGTTAAAGTGTTATTTATCCTGTTCATGAGCAGTTAGGAAGAGTCTCTCGTAAAGTATATAATATTGTGTTATTATTAATAATAAATAAACTACAAATGCGTCTGGAAATAAAATAACTATTCCGTATGCAGAACAAGTGTATCTCTTATTATACGGAAAATCTATACAAAGGGTATAATTTATATTAACCTATTCATTAAGCTTACTAATTATGTCTATTTGGTAAATTATAATACCACAAATTCGATTATACATATTAAGTGAAGGCGTACAAGATCGCAAAAATTCGTTTACAAGGTCAAATAGTCGCCGAGCTCCTTAAAACCTTTATATCTGATGTATGCCAAGAGTTATTTACATTTTCATATTTTTACATTAGAATAACTGGAGATATTGTGGTATAAGAAAATAATGACTAAATGTAATTTAATTTTTATAACAAAAAAGGATGATGGGCGACCGGAGGTCATTGCGGTAGTTATTTTTTTAACTCCACGAAATAGGGGGCGGCCCTATTGACATCTACTTTTCTTTAACAAAAACGTTGCCCCACACTAGGAATTTCTCCTGTATCGTGGGTGCGTTTACAAACATTTAAACTCACATATCACACATCATTGTTCCGTGCAGGGATCGAACCCGCGACACGCATTCTAGCAGTTAATTGCTCATCAACTGCGCCAACCGTTTCGTTAACTGGCCACTAATTCAGATTACTGTCGAAATCCTGATGGGAAATCCGAATAACACCTTGCCTGATTTTCGAATCGAACCCAGTACGTCATGCTTAGAGCGTGATCGTGGATCTTTTTATGTTACTTAATTTAGCGACTCTATACGTATTGCTAAACTTAAATACTACATGTTTTCATGTTGTTGAGGAAAATATAACTTGATATTAAACCACTTGTGTCCTTTATTTTATTAAGGTAATTTTACTGTATCTTCCATACCATATAAGGCATTATATTCTGATGTGAGTAAGATTGTGCCAAAGACAATAATATTATTATACATAGAGTGCAACAATAAGTAACCTTTGTGGTTTCATTACAATACTCTATTTTATTTATGATATGCATTCTTACACACATAAACTCAAGCCTTTTGACCATGGGGGTGAGAAAAAAACTAAAGAATAACAGCAGCATAGAATCTTTACATTCTCCTTCTGTTTCACCCACGATCATACACCTGGTATATATCTATACTAGGTTTCGCCCGCGGCTTCGCCCGCGTTAAATTCGGGATAAAACAGTTCCCCTTTCCTGATTTGCAGGTAACTGCCACCTGTAGTTTTTGCCCTAGCGCCTTATTTATTGTAATAGCAATGTCAAGTTTTCCCTTTTTTTCCCTCTTTCTCCCTCATTTTTCACTCTTTTTTTATAAAAAAATAGCATAAGTCCGTCTCCAGGATCCCAAATAGCTCTGTACCAAAATTCATCAAAATCGGTATAGCCATTTAGGCGTGAAGAGGTAACAAACAACAAACTTACTTTCGCTTTTATAATATTAGTAATGGTAGGGGAGCCCATGCGGGGATTTCGGGATTTACTAAAGCGCGGCAGATTAATATACAGGGGGATACCTTGTACCCGGTTAAGTACCTCCACAAAACATGAGGCCCATATATAAGGCCGCCCGTGAAGAATACAGGATCAGATTAGTAAAAAAAAATTGACCATCAGAAATTCTCGAGCGCTGACGCGCTCGAGAATTTCTGATGGTCAATTTTTTTTGATTAAGGTAGGGTGAGTTAATTACATCCTAAAAAGTGTATATTCCACTAATCTGACAATTTGAGAGTGACGTAAAAAAAGGGGAGGGCAACAAAGTTGTAAAAAAAAAACGTCATTTCAACATTCTCGAGCGTAGCTAATTTTTTTTTATTTTGAAGGAAAAAATTCAAGAATAATGAAAAATATATAATCTGACGATTTCCGCAAGCCGAAATAACAAAAATTCGTCGATAAAGTTAAATGCGTGCAGCTGCGTGATGCCTACATTTCCTTCTCCGCGTTTCTATTCCTCTCTCACTCTTTCTCTATCTATTACTCTCTCACTCCGTCTCCACTCTGATTTCTGCTGCCATGACGCCATCACAGGAATTCGGGAAGTTATTGGTTTTACCCCGTTTTGCGAAAATCGAGTATTCATCAGATCTTGACGTTTTAAGGTCATAGGAAGCTTCCCTGACTACCCCCGTGATGTTATCACTACTTATCACTATGTCTATATGTACAATTATTATATGTGTGTGTGTGTGTGAGTATGTGACTCGCTTATAACTTTTGAACGACTAAACCGATCGGAATCCACTAAACGGCGTTCTAAAGATTTCCCTCAAAATTAGATTTCCTGTGAATTTGAACCAATTCGGACCGATAGATTTTGAGAAATTTTGAAATATCTCAAAAAAAATAAGATTTTTTTTTTAAAGTGGTTTTTTTGGAATAACTTTTAACCGGCTTTATCGATTAACTTCAAAAACTAATCCGCCTTTGAACATGAAAAACCACCTTGATCGCCACCAAGCTGGTCAAAATCGGTTGATTCGTTCGAGAGATATCGTGAACGAAAGAAACCCGAAAACGTGTTTTATCGGGATTACTCCGAAACTTGTGGTTCGATCAATTAAAATTGCAAAATTACTTATGAGGATGATAAAACTGCGTCGAGTGCCGCTAACCGCGTGAAAATTGCTTGATCCATTCAAATGTTATTGCGGTTTGAAAATTCCAAAAATAGTGTTCTATGAAACTGCTATCAGACTTTCGAGCTGGGAGAGCTCAAATGCATAGAAATATTATTTCTTTGAACTCAGCGAGCTCAAAATATCCGCCCAGGAATGGAATTAGCGGGATGTTGCAGGGATGGCCTTTAAGGTGAACCGTTTTTCTAATTTTTTTTTTGTCAGATCAGGCGAATCCCTCTAGATAATCGTCAGATTATGAGACAGTACGTTTAGAACATAAAGATGAACCATATATATCTTAATCTGACGCGCTTGAGTATTTCAAAATGGCGATTTTTTTTTGCACATTATGAAAATGGCCGCGAGTTTGCGTCCCATCGAAATCGTCAGATTAGTGAATGAGAGCTTTTATTTGGTGCACTTAACACTCCCTTAGAAAATCTGACGCGCTCGATTAATTTTTTTTTTTTCATTTTCAACCCTTAAATACAACCACCCGCACCGTGCAAACGATCAGATTAACATACGTACATTATTAAAAATACGTAGGGCATTGATGCTATCAATATCTGACGCGCTCGAGGATGTCCATGCAACAGTTTTTTTTTACATATTTAAAAATCTGTAGCTGCTTCCCCCACCGATGTAAAGGTATAATCATATAACATTTTTTTCTTCTTATCATCTAAGCTTTGCATCCCAATAGGTCTCTACGACGCTCGAGTAAATCCCCATTTAGCATCGTGGGCTCCCCTACTATAAGGATATACATATATGCACGTCAGTTGCTCTCTTGTTATGAATAACATAACATTACGACTGTAATCTCTGAAGGGTTAGGTAGAGGTGTGGTGTGTGAAATTCCTGGTGGTAAAACACAAAAACACTTCGTGCAACCTGGGTATCGAACCTGGGGTCATGCTCAGCATCTTTGATATACTTATTTGTGTTTCTACCTACCTTACCTTAGAAATGCTGGTAAAAGTACCAGCATTCGTTAAGCCAAGTAATGATCTACATACCTTATTGAATAGAAACAGATGATTTAATCTTTAAGTCCTATACCCCTGTGTTGTCTGTCTATGTTTTAGGCAATTAATGTTTTATTGGTTTTTTATTAAATTAATGGAAGTTATCATTATATTCTATTTCGGGTCGGCGCAACACGTTTTCTTCTTCCATTTTCCCCTGTCAGACGTCATGGCATCATTTACTTCTTTCTCCTTCATGTCATTCCTTACACAACTCATCCATCTTTTTTTGGCTATTCTCTCCCTCTCCATCCATCAACATTCATATCTATCACTCTTTTACGAAATTGAATCGTCGTCACATGCGCTTCATCCCTTTTCATTACATGTCCATCATCATCTGCCTAGCCTTTTCCCAACTATGGTGAGGTCGGCTCCCAGTCTAACCGGATGCAGCTTAATATCAGTATTTTACATGGAGCGACTGCCTATCTGACCTCCACAACCCAGTTAATACTGGGTAATACGATACCCCTTGGTAAGACTGGTTGTCAGACTTTCGGAACACTGACTACCTGTAACGACAGTCAAAGATCTACAAATGACAGCCTGTAACAACGGCTTAACGTGCTTTCCGAGGCAGGGAGGAAACTCGGTATGTAACGGGTGGTCACCCATCCACAGACCAACCTAGGCAAGCGCGGCTTAACCTAAAGATCGACCCGAGCGGCTGCTATTATTAAGCCACGAGCTCCTCATTTCATTACTACTGTCCATCCAAGACAAATGACTCCCTCAATTTGCGCAACTTTCAAACTTCCTCATTCCTTACTTTATCCATTTTTGTTACTCCACTTATTCATCTCAACATACTCATCTCCGCTACATGCAATCGTTTTTCATCCCTTAAATGTAAGTGAGCGACAAAACAACTATCTTTAAAATGTTAAAACAATCAGTTACCTCACTGTTAGTGTAGTATGTGTTCCATGCTGATCTCAAGCTCTGCTGGCCGCCCAGGTCCCACATGACGAAGCGAAGGTTTCTCCAGACCACCTCTTCAACATTAGACCCTATAGTCGGCCTGGTGTGGACAGCTTCGCCCAGGAGCAGCTGGTACAATATCGTGGTCTTACCGGCATTGTCCAGACCGACAAGTACAAGCTTGTGTTCTGTGGATGAAATATAATATAATAATTTGGTATCCATGGTAAGGGGAGTATTTTTATAACGGTTTTAAAGCCCTTGGACGAGCCAATGCTCGTCCAATTCAGTGTTTGCCGATGCAAATATTGAATTATAGGGCATGGTAAGGTCAGGAAGACCTGAGATCCAGAGTAGACTGGAGAAACTGCTACAGAAGCTGGAGAACAGCTTGAAAATCAGCAGAACTAAAACAATATATGTGTTCTGCCATTTAGACGGTGTCTCCAATCCTGGCGTCACAGCACTAGATGGTACGTTTCTTTCTATCTGTTCCGACATTCGGTTGGTTCACTAGTGCAAAGCATAGACGACGTAGATCGTGGTGTAAAGCACAGAATTAACACTGGACGGTTGAAATGGCGGCAGATGACGGGAAGATTTATAAAACAATGGTTAGACCTGCTGCCTTGTAACAATAAGAAAAAAAAATGCCTTTCATTTATCCCATTTTCACATGGCTGAGATAAGAATGCCAAGGGAATATGTAGTATTATGCAAATGGATTAAGTAAGAAAGCTTCAAAGTAGTGTGGGTGACTGAGATAATGTGTGGTAATCACTTGGTAAGGGCAAGATGCAGAGGAATGAGAATAATGTTTTGAGTATAAATGTGGATGGGTGTAAGAATAGAGAAAGATCAAAGAAATGGACTGGTGAAGATATGGCAATAAAGGAGGTGTCTGATCAAATGGTGAGAGGAAAATGGACAAACATTACGCACAATGGTCCACAGCAAGGACTAAGTGCGGAAACCGGACCCCCCCCCCCCCCAAAAGCGGGGTCCACATGAAGAGGAAATAATCTGTCTTTCCCAGGCCTTATAGAACCATCCCTTGCAGTACATATATAGCATCATCTTGCCACTTTTTTTGGGTCAGGTTACACAGCACCATCTTTTCAAATACCATTTCAATATCCAAAAAATTATGATTACCATTACATCAATTCTTAACCTTAAGCAATGTTTAAATAAACAGTACTGTCTAAATCCAGACTTGGAGCTTGACAGCTATGTGTTTATGTGAATTTCTTTCTAAGAAAAATTGTTACAATGTCTTAGTATTAGTATCTGACACAATATTGTTACAGAATATAATAATAATATTGCTGCAATATAATAATGACAGCATTAGCTTAATGTAACAGTGTGAATACCAAATTACATTACATAATTAATTTCTTTCATCACTTTCTTCAAAGGTATAAAGTGATGAAAGTATTTTCTACACACTTTAGTGTGTAATATAAGTTCAGCAACACTATAGGTTGGCATCTTTTATAATTATTAGACTGGAGTGATGTGATATACCTGTGGAGATTAACCCGTTGAATGTTGTTAAGTTCCTACAGGGGAACATATGATAAAATGCTGTATAAAGTTCCCCCGTGGGTGCTTAAGACAAAATGCCACAAGTGTCATAAGTAGAGCTTTATATGGTGCAGCTATCGGTTCAATAGTAAAATCTTCATATTTCTGAAGGCCTACCTCACTAAAACTTTACTCACGTGACATTCATCAGGTTTACATCTATAGTTATCATCATCATTCTCTGCTGTTTGGGGTCAGCAGCTCATGACTCCTTCTAACATACTTCTCATCTATTACTACATTTATTAATTGTCATCACAGCAATTATGTTGCTTCCAGCCATATCATCCATCCATAAAGTCAAAGTCCATCCATAGTTTCATCCATTAAGACTGAGTAATAAAAAATAAATGCCAGAAGCTACATGCATGCTTCAAGGGGGAGAACCATTGTTGTCAATATATTTTTAATGAAAAACAAAACTTTTAAGTGAATTGGGAGACAGCATTTTAGTGTCCCAGCAGTAAAATAAATATATAAACTTTTTTTATATTTGTACCCTGCAAAACCAGAATTACTTTATTATTTTAATGTACAATAACACTGTACACTAAGGGGCTGTCCAAACCATGGCCCGCGGGCCGCGTGCGGCCCGCGGTTTGGATTATTGCGGCCCGTAGAAACTTTTTTAACCGACTTAAAAAAAAAGTCCGGTTCGGTTACACCGACTACAATGAGATCTGTAGGTACTCACTGCATATAATATAATAATACTTTATTTTAATTCTTAACTTTATTTAAAACACGCACTGCGCCTAGCTACCACTAATATTGAGGTTGATGTTGACAGAATTGTAAAAGACAAATTAATGAAAAAGTAGATTTATTACAAGTATTTTATTTTTATAAATATTTTGCGGCCCACCAATGTATTTAGTCATTTTTATTGGCCCTGGGTCCCATCTAGTTTGGACACCCCTGCACTAAGATACTGAAATAGAGAATAGAAAACTTTTATCTTGTGCATTAACATATTCTTAATGTTACACTGAGCATGTAAATATTATTCTAGTACAAGTTATGATTTTCAACACAGTTCAGATTTGTGTACCAAATGTTTAAAGACATACAACTTTAAATTGTTTTTGTAGTTGAACTTTCATAAATAAATTGGGTCATACTTATACTAATGAACAAAGGCCCTGTTTTATCAGTTGGAATTCTTATATCAACACGAATTTATGAGCGTGTTATAACATCTTACGCTATCACGTCGACAACGTCAAACTATTTATTTTAATTATTGTACGGTTATGTTACTTACCCTCATTCCCGAACAAACTCCAGATCTTTGATATAAGTAAACCCATTTTGGCAAACTTTTGTGCCAGTTCGCACTAAAAAGATCAAGGAGACAATGACTGTAAGGTAAACTACTTATTTATTCTCATTGTCGAAGGCGGTTACACAAGTACACGCAGTGTTATGACTTAAAATTCCACTGCATACTACTTAAGGAAGTCTTTTCACGCTCTAGTTCACTTTAATATTTCACTAAATCGCATTTTGATTAAAATTTGTAGCAAAAATATGCTTGATACGCGTCTCCGTACTTTTCTGGCGACGACGACGTTACGCACATAGACTTTAATGCATCTTTAATGTACTCTGTGACTATTTCACACACAGACTAGATAGCTTCATAGCTTCAGACAGGGCACTCCCATAGAATAAAAATCGACGCGCTTAGGATGGGCTCACACAAAGAGTATAATAATATATAGTGGGCTCACATATCATGTTTGACAGCTTTGTTTTTTTTATCACGCAGTGCGGATTTTCAGCAATGGCGTGGCCGTATTCAGCCTAAAATGTTTTCCTTGCTAACAAATTGTAATTTTAGTTTAGTTTTTAGAAAATTTCATCAAAGGTATTGACAGAACAACAAACTTGTAGGAATGCTCGATCCGTATCGATGTTTATTTATTCATTTATTTTTATTTGCTTAAACACATAATGTGGATCTAATAATTAGCACAGGAGTCCAAACAATGATTTAGCTACAACTATAGCATGCAAAATCGAACCATAACATGGGTAGTCATAATTTATTTTCATTTTTAATTAATGATCTAAGAAAATAAAAGTTATGGGCATTCCAAACAGTTAATTAGTTAGGTTTCTAAATTCTCTAGGTATTTTTATTATAAATTCTTACACACATCGTTACACAACTTTTGCTGTATTTGGACAATCTGGGAGTGTCTTAAAAACTAATCTATTTGGGCCTCTCCGATTTTTTTTAGATATTACGTCAGACACATTTAAAAAATAATCTTTATATTTCGACACAAACATGCATATATATTTCTTATGTATAAATACATGGTACTGGTAGTGGTAGTAAACCAAGTGTTTTAAATATTGGCTCGCAGGACTGATCCAGCGCTAGTCCATGCAGTAGCATGGTAGCATGTTATGTCTGTTTTTATGTGAGTTTTGTTTTTAACTTGTCTAATATTTTTTTTTAATATTCATGAGGGTGCTAGAGTTGTATAAAGTGGATGCAACTCTGCGTACCTTCCTGATCTTGTGTATGAGGCAATGGAGTACAGTCCTTCGCTATCCAGGATGTCGGCAGATTCAGAGAAATAGTGAACCGATAAGAATAGAGCAAGGTATATTCCAGGGCGATAGTTTGAGTCCACTTTGGTTTTGCTTAGCCTTGAATCCTCTAAGCACGCTGCTGGATAATTCAGGCCGGGGCTATCGATTGAGGAGAGGTGGTTAGGTTATATCTCACCTTCTTTACATGGATGACCTGAAACTCTTTGCCCCCAACGATTTGCAGCTCATGGAGCTACTGAAAGTAACTGAAACTTTCAGTAGTGCCATCAGGATTGAATTTGGTGTGGACAAATGTGCGGTCATGCATGTAAAGCGAGGGGAACTTTCAACGGTTGGTTCATGCCCGGTTTTGATGTACTCTTTCAGCATACTCAAATGGACTCAAACAGAACTGGACGCCCTGCATAGGAAGGTCCGTGCATTGTTAACGGCATTTTGTATGCATCACCCACATTCCTCAGTTATGAGACTGTATATCCCGCGGAGTTCTGGAGGTCGAGGCTTTTTAAACACCAAGACTCTCCACAATCGCGAGATATGCAGTCTTAGAGAATATTTCCTAGAAACAGACGTGGGAATGCATCAAGATGTGGTTGCAGTGGACAAAGGCCTCACCCCGCTCTCCTTGGCTAAAGAGAACTGGCGCAAACCTGTAGTGCTTGACACTAACGACCGCAAGGAGGTATGGCAGAGTAAGGAGCTTCACGTACGCTTTTTCCGGGCCCTACATGGACCCGATGTAGATCAATCAGCGTCCGTAGCCTGGCTACGTTCCGGGGATATCTTTGGAGAAACTGAAGGTTTTGTCTGTGCAATTATGGATGAAGTTATGATGACGAATAACTACCGGAGATTTATTGTGAAGGACGGCACGGTTGACATATGTCGGGCATGCCAACGTGCGGGTTAATCAATTCGACACATTATCTCCGGTTGTTCTCGTCTAGCTAACGGAGAGTACTTGCATAGACACAACCTTGTAGCCAGGATTATCCATCAGCAACTTGCTCTAAAATACAGCCTTGTGGAATCGGAAGTGCCGTACTATAGGTATAAGCCCGACCCAGTTCTTGAACATGGCAATATCACATTGTACTGGGATCGCTCCATCATCACTGACAAGATTATTGTTGCCAACAAGCATGATATAGTGGTGGTGGATCGATCAGAGCAGCGCGCAATGATTGTTGACATAACAGTCCCGCATGATGAGAACCTCGTGAAAGCCGAGAAAGATAAGCAAATCAAGTATATTGACTTGGCTCGCGAGGTTGTCGACATGTGGGATGTGGACTCAGCGATCATTGTGCCGATAGTCGTATCTGCCAATGGCTTAACGCCAAGGGCCTCGACCAATACCTGAGGAGGCTCTCGTTAGGCAGCTTGATCAAGGGCTCGATACAGAAAGCGGTACTCCTGGACGCTCCTGGACACGGCTCGTATTATTAGGAGGTTACTTTCTCTGGAGCCCTGACCGCCGGTAGCTTGGACCCTGTTCCAGATACCGGTGGACTACTATTTTTTAAGAAATATTTAAAAATGTAATTAAATGCGAAGAAAACAATAAATTAACGAAAAATAATAATAAATAATAATTTAAAATTATTATAATTCATGTCAATATGTCAATTATATAATTAATGTCTTTTTCGTGATTTTTGTTCCTTTTTTTTTGTCAGACGTTACGGTTTTATAGAAATATCATCAGCAAATAAAATACCTACATATATATTTGTTATGTCATTAATGTATATAATAGAAACAAAATTGGTCCTAATATGCTTTCTTGTGGGACTCTGTAATTGTTGAATCTTTTTTGGGACGAGTACGAGTATGAGTACGTCATATTTTTGTATTTATTTAATTTTGTAACAACATATTGGTGTCGGTTTTTGAGATACGACGTCAGCCAAACTAGTGCGGATCCTCTTATACCAACTGCTTCTAGTTTTTGCAACAATAAGTCATGTCATACAGTCAAGAGCTTTAGATAAGTCAAAAAATATGGTGTAACGGTTTTTGTTAACATGTATTAAAAGGGAAAATATGGCTTAAGACTTAAGCCAAAATATAAGATAAAAACAGAAATCGACAACTTAAGCCTTAAGTTGTCGATTTCTGTTTTTGGAAAACAATTTGTGCAGTTCCAATAATTTGTAAATTGCAGAATCAGTAGTTTGTGTGTATGTACATACATACATTTTTCAAATATGTTTGAATAAATTGAAATTGGACACCGGTTTTACAAAAGACTATTTCAATGCCACATCAAAACTTTCAGTCGAAAAAGATAAATCATTGCGATATGATAACAATTAGGTTCCCAGCACAAGCTTTTAGAATGTTTGCATTGATTTCATCATAGTATAGAAATAGTTTATATTTGAACTTTCATTACATTTTCTCTAATCATGGATGTTTATGAATTTAATGTTTGTATTCTTTTTTATTTGTATTCAAGTGAAGAAAGAGTGAGTTTCAGAAGATTTGAATCTGTAACGTACTTATTTTTGTTTGTTTTATTTATACCGTAGTATTCCTTAGGAATTGCAGCTTATTTTTGCGCTCTTGACTTTGTTTATAAAAGTAACTCCTACGTGAGCGTCGAAACATTATATGAAACTTGTACAAGGTAGGGTGTTATAATTTTTTTTTCTTCAGTATAAGATAGGTAATAATAGCATCATTTACATATTTCAAAATAAAAGGACTAAAGAAATTTAATTTGACTGAAGTTTTGAGATAAAACTTTCTTATAGTTCCTATACTTTTCAAGTAACTCGAAAATCTTACACACTTTTATATGAACAATTATTAAAGAAAATCTAATCAATCCGAGGTAACAATGTTTAAGGTAGGAACTACAGCTGCATCTGTAGATAGTAAACTTAGTATGTTTGTTTTTTACTTTGTTGCCCTCCATTCCCTAATACAAAAGCTGGCGAAGCGCTTGTTCCTCAAAATTTGGATTTTTGTAAAGTCAGTAAGTAGTGCGGTTAGTTATATAACAAGATTTTTAACCAAATTAAAGACTTTCCAGAATTTTCCGCTTCAGAAATAAAGCCAAAGGAAGGAATTCTGTTATGGTCATTTGTCATTATGTTATGCTCAAATATCTTTTATCAAAATAATTTTTAATTTTGAAGAGCGAGGGAGCGAGCTCGATATTTTTACACCTAACCTTGAACAGGATAACTATATTGTATATGTACTCTTTCTTTACCGTAGAATATATTCCGCTGCATCCGGTTATTAATGGACTTGTTCCGCTACTTGAGGTACGAAAAAGTTCTTCTGATATAATCACGGCCTTACCTATTTCCCAGGAAAATTTGGCAGAGGTGAACACATAGTTGTAGGCATACCTCCTTGTCGCCAGATAGGTATGTTTAAGTACCAATAGGGAGCGATCCTATTGCTGTCAACTGAGCACAAATCTGGACTACTACGGAAAGACCCCAGCATAGTTGGTAAAGGCTACGAATAAAATGATGACCTTAGGATATCAATTCAAACACAAAAGTACTTATTAAA
This sequence comes from Ochropleura plecta, assembly GCA_905475445.1. Lineage (NCBI taxonomy): Eukaryota > Metazoa > Arthropoda > Insecta > Lepidoptera > Noctuidae > Ochropleura > Ochropleura plecta. The sequence continues at coordinate 5,850,834 of FR997721.1, read as the reverse complement.
TTAAGTATATTTTCAATTTCCCATTCATACAATTAGATTTATTTCAGCCAACATGTCTTTTGGAAACTTAAACCTAATTATTTTAAAAAATAAGTCGTATTCTGTGTCTTTTTAAGCGATCTTTAATTATTTTAAGTCTTCGTCTGACGATCTGCATGTCATTGAGCGAGACTAAAAAAACAAAAACCTACGTCTCATAGATACCAGAAAACCTCTTAGGTATCACAGATCATAGACAAAATGTTGAGGTTTTATAGGTCCCGATTTACATTTGGTTTGTATTTGTTGTAGTGTGTCCTCAGATGTCCACAGATGGTGTGTCCTCAGATGTCCACAGTTGGTGTGTCCACAGTTTTTGTTACTGTGAGTCTATGCATATATTTTATTGAATTTTTATTGCTTCAATTTGCTATAATAACATCAAATTGAGTAATTATTTTAAAGACGCCAATTAGTTTGAGCAAGTTCTTACCCGCTGCATTTGCGTTATATTTTAATATTGGTATTATTCACCAAAATACTGAAATCAAATCATTCGTTTAGTGTATGATTCCCCTGGATGTAGATTTGAACAAGCTAATAATGGTCGTTTAACAATGCGCGTTTTAATTTCGACATTTAAGTAGTTGTTAGCCACTACATTATGTAAGTGCCTAAATCAAATCTCGCTTTCGCCGCAGAGCTTTTATTTAGACATAAAATAAGTTTTCACTGCAGAAGCCATCAAGTAAAAAAAAACCGGCGCTTTCCCACCAAACAAGGAAAATGTCTTCAGGTATTCCACAGTAAACAATAGCTGTACGTACTTTGTACGAGTAATAAGTAGTTCATCAATGTATTTACGATGGGCATGCATTTAAAATTGTATCCTCAAGGTCGTTAGCTCCATTGGTGGGAAATTGGCATGATTTAGATACAATAATTCAGCACCCTCGTCAGTACCCGGCAGATTCGTTTGGAGCACAGACTTAGCAGCTCGTAGTATCTTTAGTAAAGAGAAATTAGGGTCTCCACTACAGTGAAGATTTGAAGTATTTTCAATGTGACACGAAAAACTTTGCCGATGCAGTGTCATAAGAGCAGAATTCGGCATGGAATTTAATATCGTACTTCTGTGCAGAACCACTCTGTAATTCACGAGGGCAACATCACACGGAAACGAAGTTTTGACTAATGGTAGAAACGCGAAATGGCAAAGGTGAGTCTGATTCTTTTCGATAAGAAATATATCCAGAAAGTAATCCAAAGTGTTGGCGAGGTAGAATGCAGATAAACTAGGTAACTTTAATTCTTTATGTTGCTGTTGCCAGGTCACAGTTTTGTCAGAGTCATAAAAGTTTTCTAGCAATATAAAATTTCTATGACATGTGTTTCTACTATCAGCTAACCCCTCATGAGTGCCTCGGCCGTCGTTGAACAGCACCCGGCGGTCTAGCATCACCAGTAACTGCCCTTCTTGTAGAGCTGTGACACCTTGAGCATGATCTGTAATGAATGTAAGCCGATTTCTTCTATCTTGTATAAAAGCCATGCTAGTAATAGGGTACATATTAGATTCAATACGTCTACTAATGTTTAGAATTCGCGATGTATATTGAAAACCATTGTTATCAGTATAGATAAGCGGCGGATTACCATTTCCAATATCTGTCTGTACAGAAAGAAACAATTCTAATTCCCTATTCTTCGGAGATAATTGATAATCTACTTTACTTTCAATTAAAATAGCACTTGACAAAGGGCTTCTTATGAGATTGAATATTTTTGTTGTATGTTGCAAAAGTGGACCGTAAATACAAGTCAATTCCGTCGTGACTAGTCCCGATACTATAAACACTACTTTCTTCCTGATACCCAATCTATACGCCGACAAAACGTCTAGCAGCGGCTTGCTCACATTTGTGTTGAATAAAAACATTCCTGAATTAATATCAGAATCTCTGAATGCGCCATAGTCGATAGAAACGCTTTTCTCAATGTTTGTTTCTTTCTCAATTACGGTTTTCATAAGGCCGGTAAATTCGTCGAACAACAGTCGATGTTTGTAACTTTCAAGCTGTATATCACCTGATTGTATTGGTTGAATCGTAAACGGAAATGCTGACTTGTTATTCAACACATCGTCAACATCACATGACAAACAATATACCGCAGCAACGTTTTGCGAAACATCATATGTTTCTTTGATTTTAAATAACTCAAACGCCATTGGAGGTATCATTACTGCAAATATTATTTTGAAGAATCTCCTGGATATCTTGATAATATTATCAGAATTATATTTCCACACAGGATTTATCTGAACTGAAACGTCTTTTTTCGTATGATCCACTATTCTAATGTTGGGATATCTGGTTATGAGTTCCACTATTTCGGTCCGCTCATGACTTAGGGAGTTGAAGATATAAACTTGATCTCCTGGAGAAACTGTTCTTAATAAAGTGATGAATTCACCGTCCCTGTAGACATATTTTTGCAGGTATGGTACGTGTTGTTCGGGCTTTAGACTCATGTAACTCGCTGACAATTCTTGTATATACCAACAGTCCTTAATAGTGGTCAGAATCTGGGTTTGAACATATTTCAAGATGTTAGCTGTAACAGTTCCGCTTGCAACATTGCGATCAAGTAGTCGCGCAACTGTCTCCCTCGCTTTAATTAAGAGTTCAAAAATGACAGTCATATTAGTTTTTCGAAAACTGTTGTAGTTTAAAGCGAAAGAAAATAATATTTCTGTCGTTCGTAGCGTTGATTGCAGGCGTCTAAGCAAAATTTTTACGAAAGGTCTAGATGTGTAAAAGCCAGTCCAATATGCAGGGCTTCCAGAGTTGATATCGGCAAAATTAAGAAAATCACCTTTTAGACTCTGATAGTTTTTATATTTTTCTGTTATACTTTTAAAATAATCTTTAGCTGTTCCAAATTCTATTGTAGCTTTATAAATATCTTTGTTCGCTGTTACAAATTCAGCAATTTTCTGATAATTATTGTACTGAAAATCAAATTCAGATTGCATTTCATAATAGTATGGACCACCTAAAGGTGCAATTATATTGTTGTGGGGCGATATAGTTCCCGTTTTAGAATACTGTTCTAGAAGCATCTCCGACTTTTCTTTAACGTTATAGGCGCTGATATCAACTTTTCTGTGCGGCGTAGCAAAATTGAAATCTGCAGCGCAAAGCGGGCCATTTGGACCGCACGCTTTAAATCCAGCTGAATTGAATTGAAGAATATGTGTCATAACCGCATGTCTTGGATACCGATCTGCACCAATTCTATTTAATACTTCATTCAGTTTAGTTGGATATGTTTTATCATCGTCCCAATTTTGTATCCATATAAAATCTCTGTACTGATACTCAGCAAAATATTGTTCCCAAGCGTAATGAATATTTGTGATAACTAGATCATTTATGTCGGATGCGGAGAGGAGGTACACCATTGTAGGGCTGTGAGTTACGCTGCTAGTAAGCCAGCCTACGTTTGGTGAATAATTTAAATGTTGTTTCAGCCATTGATGCCCTGAAAATGATTAGAATTGTTTCATGGAACTTTTGTCAAAGGAACCTCGACTTATTAACAGTGAATGGTCCCAGAACATACAACTGAAGAAATCAATTTACCTTCTATGAGCTGATGGACGAGACCAAATAAATGCGTAGTTGCTTCATCCGGTTCAACCCAACCTCCATTGGTAATTTCGAGTCTACCAGACCTTAATAACTTTCGAAATGCCTGAATCACACAAAAAAAAACTTTATTTTGAATATTCTTGCCATGCTTTATCCTACCTATCTTTATGATATATTTCGTTATCTACTTACTGATCGATTTCTATGGGTAGTTGTTTTCCACCAATAACTCAAATGTGAAACTTCATTCCAACTAAACGTTAGTTTAGTATAGAATTGCATTTTCTTCACGATATTCGCTAAAATTTTACTAACACTGTCTTTTTGATATTGTTCGAATGTTTTTTTCCATATTGTACTTATGTGGGTACGGGGCACTAGAATCACCTGGAAAATATGAATAAAATAATGTTGTTTGTACGAGTTGATAAAGGTAGGTATATAAATAAATAAAAGGACCTTACCTTCAGTGGCGGCCACTTTGAATTCATCATCAAAGATTCGTAACGGCTATCAAAAATATGATTCCAAAAATTCTTCTTACTCATCCAGAAAGGCTGTAAAAAAAACAAGTGGATTGCCGTGACTTCTTACGCCAGAACAGTCTTGATCTTATTCCAGTGTGGGATAGAGATCACACTTGACATTTTGTATACCTCTGTCCCTTTAAAAAAAAAGTTATCGCGCACTAGAAATTTCTCCTGTATCGTGGAAGCGTTTACAAACATTTTAACTCACATACACAAACAGCCAACAACTACCTGTAGGCCAATACAAATATCTGATCCGTGCGGGATTCGGACCTGCGTCACGCAGCACAGCAGCCAATCGCTCAGCCACTGCGCCAATTATGCCGTAGTTTTCCACACTAGACTGACATTAAAACTATTCTGCTCACAGTTACCACAGGTGTTAGTTTGATTTTTACTTTTCCACACCAAACACCTACAGAGGAATGATCTTACCTCTATATTTAATTGCGCAAATTTTTCTTGAACATCTATGTTGGTTGTCGCTAATCGAATTGCTGAGCAAGTGAGAGGATCTGCAGTCACATTATAGCTAAAAATTGAACTATCCATGGGCAAACCCTCAATTAAAAAATCCGCCTTTTCATTGTCAGGATCGATGTCTATGATACTATGCAATGATTCTCTGATCACATTCGAAGATTCACTTTGAGTTTTTAACTCAGATTTTGGTTTAAGAATACCTTTTACTTTTAAAGCTTCCTTTTCTTTGGGTGTATCTTGATAATCAGGAATGACTACAGTATTCTCTTTGCTATTCCCTCTTTGGTCAAAACTTTGAACGTTTTGTGTATCATGCTCTTCTACGGGTGGGAAAAACCTAGATGCTGTTGGTATTTGATAATAGTTTTTGATAGCCAATTTTAAGTTTTGGTTGGTTTTGTTATTTGGTGTTTCTTCAAGTGATTGTGAACTCCTAAAATCTCTATTCATGTTTTTATTAGTATTTCTTACAGTCACTTTAAGTTCTTTTCCAGTCTGTGGTTTTGTTACTTTCAAATTCGAGTGCATTACTTTGCTTTTACTCGTCTCTAGTGCAGCCAATATGGTTGATAGTTTTGGCCTCTGTAGATTATGGAAAACAGTCTTAACTTGAGTGCCTGCTGGGAAATTAAACACTTCATTGCTATTTATCGAGTGATGATTGGTGTTATTTTTCCATTTTTGCTGTGGAGCACTCATTTCACTGAATGGCCTTTGTACCATTTTCGATTTTTGATTACGAACGATTTTGCGCAAAGCTGTAAGTTAAAGTTTTGTTAAAATTGTTTTCTAATAAAGATTTTTCATATACTTGAGTAGTGCTTTAAATCAAGGTAAGTAAACGAGTGTGAATGTATCTTACTCTTCTCATAGCACACCGCGGGCGCCGTCAGGGTAAGGATCAGGAATAGGGCAGCTGCACACAACACGCGAAGTGCACTATCCATCGCCGATTATCGACTAAATGAGGCATTACGGCTGTTGCTTGAAAAATGAACCTCGACCCACAGTTACATTGTTTACGTACAATAGCTACAGTGTCATATTCTGTTCCGTATGAATTCCTTGTTTGCAAACATTTTTGCATTGAATATTCCGATAGCTACGTTTTATGTTTTGATAGAGGGTAAAGTTGACTCGATTCTCTGTTGATGAATTGAAAATGCACTGCTACACGTTTCTTTGTTTTTGAATTCGCAATAATTATTGAGGTTGCACCGTGGGCTGGATTTTAAATTTCATAGAACTTTATTTGATTTTCTTAAAGCCGTTTTTTTTGCTGTAAATGGATTCTTTGACCATTATATAGGTACATACTTTATTACCTAGATCATTGAAGTCAGTGTTATTATTTTTAAAACACAAAAGTTTAAAAATAATGTATGGAGCTAGGGTATATTGAATAATCATTAAGTAATTAATGATAACATTACCATTTTTTTTGGGAAATATTTGCTTTTGTTTTTTTTTTATTATAAACCTGGCTAACGATCGACATATTTTAGTTTTTCATGAAAAACATTAGTAAATTAGGTATTATGATATCTTAATGCCGTTAATGCGCACATAGCTGGTATCTATGTCCGGTCATCTCAGATCTCCGCTTATCACCAATCGACGTCATTTTAATTTTAATATTTTTGAGGCTTGTTTACTAAGTTTTCAATTATTAGGACCAGCACTACCCATCTATTTACAAAGTGCAATAGGAAAATACAACATAAATAATCATAGATAATGTATAACCGATTTTTAAAAATGCACCTATTTTCGATATAAGAAGTAACTATGTCTAAAAATCCCAAATAAATAGAAGTATCATCGTGTGTAAGGATATTTTAACAAAACGGTGAGTTCCGGACGAATTCGATACTTTTACCGTTTTTTTTTCGGGTGGGTAATCTTCAAATAAGTTGCGTGTCAGGCTTTTACTGACTAAAACCCACCCATGTTCCTTCTATTGCCCTTTACGTTCCGGGGCCGCGGTATCTCTTTCGAACAACCCGCAACCCCGGCAGGCGGAGGCTCTGGCAAGCCCCTCTGCTTTGCTGACATCTCTTAGAGGCGCGCGTGAAACACGAACGCGCCGTCGACACGGCCTGTCGTCAATAGACGGACGGACGGTGAGCTACCCATTGCTCATCGTCCACAGGCCCGTAGGTATCTACGGTGGCCGGGAGTCGTCTGGCGGCGCCCGGCAGCCGGGGCGTCTCCCGCGGCGGCTGGGTTGGCTTGATGTTCTCTCCCTCAAACGCCCGGCCACCTCCTTTGCTAGCATTACTGCTTCGCAGAAGGAGGTGACCGCTTCCCATTCCCTCTCGCCCCGGACCATGGACTGAACCAGGGCCGGACACGAGAGATCGTCGCCGCATACTTTTACCCTAGCTTCATATTTTTTTTATACGTATTTGTTTTAAATACAGAAACACGGACCCCAATGATCTCATATTCACAATAAAGTATTATAATGTTGAAACAATTCATTATCAACCAAAAAAACCCGACTATTAAAAAGCAAACTATGTTCTATGAAATTCAAAATCCAGCCCACAGTGCGGCGTGTATGCGTGTATTACCAGTGGCATGAATGTACATTGTACACGAACCGACACTTGCTTTCTATATTTAAAGTAGACCAAGTTTATGTTTCTTTAAAGATAAAGAAGTTTATTTTAAAGAAACTTTGCCTTGCCCTAGAAATTTCTCCGGTATCGTGGGTGTTTTTACAAACATTTGATCTCACATACACAAATAGCCAGACCTGGAACAACTAACTTTCAGTCACACAAATATTTGTCCCGTGCGGGGATCGAACCCGCAACATGCGGTTTAACAGCCAGTCGCTTAACCACTGCCTACAAAACCGTGCCGTTGAGTTACGGATTAAAAATAAAACCATGAATGATGTTATAGTACTTTTCGCACTAGGCACCTACACGCATATAGAGTAGGTACTACTCTTTATTCAGGGGCTCCACGATAAGTGGTTTTTACCGCCATCCCTATCCATCTATTGAGCTTTGGCGACCCTAACAAAGGTTCACTTAATTGAGCTTAGTGACAATGTGTTATTCGAAACATACAAAGTTTAAACAACACTTCACGAAGCGACGTCAATCATGCATTAAAGAGATGTCAGCAAAGCAGAGAGGTCAGCCAGGACCACTGCCTGCTGGGGTTGCGAGTTGTTCAGTCAGTAAAAGGCTTTCAGCCTTTGCAGCACAAAGACGTTACCTTGCATCGGAAACCATTTTGGCTCTTCCACTAGGGCTTGCCAAGCTTTCTCGTACAAATATTAATCGAGTTTTCATTATCCATAGCTACTAAAAAATATCATATAAGTACTAGCAGAAAACCCTAAGTTGTTAAAGGCAGGATCAAGTATTTTCATTTACGTCTTTATTTTTTTTTATTAACATATGTTACGCCAGATAATTAGGTACTAAGTACAATTTATTTAATACTTGCCCGCGGCTTCGCTCGCGTTAAATTCGGGGTAACACAGTTGCCCTTTCCTGATTTGCAGGTACCTGTAGTTTTGCTGTAGCCTTATTGATTGTAATAGCAAAGCTAAGTTTTTCCTTTTCTTCCCTCTTTCTCCCTCATTCCCCACTTTAAAAAAATGCCTATGTCCGTCTCACGGGTCCCAACTATCTCTGTACCAAAATTCATCAAAAGCGGTTTAGCCATTAAGGCGTGAAGACGTAACAAACAAACAAAGAAACTCTTTTATAATAATAGTAAGGATTTTTATTTTATTTTCACGCATATACCCACATAAATAATACAATGTATTATTGAAGTAAAAGATTTCATCCCAAATCACAATGGAAGAATATTCAATTAATTATTAAAATTATATTATTTCATTATTAAAATAGAGTACAAAAGTACAATAAATATGTCCCTGAAACTATACTGATTCCTCCTTTCTTTCTCAAGTTCTAAAATCTAAAATTTACAAACGCATGCGTGACTGTTAGACATGAAGTTAGCGACCATTTTACTAGGTACCAACCTACGAGTAAAAAAGGGCGGGTTGTTTCATCGATCGACTCGACCTCAATGAGGGGTGAGACTGCCGGCTTAACTCTCAACACGAGATTCGACCACAGTCAAATATAAATACCGCTTAGTTCTTTTTTCTATGAAGTGACAAAAAGGAATGGTAAGTGTAACGTTTTGTGCACGTGTAGTGCTGTCTTCTGTTTATTTTAACGTCTTCGTGCATTATTTACTCTGATTTTATTGTGTTGTTGACATAAGACTACGAGCAATTTGCGTTGCTTGCACTTCTTCCTTGCTACACACCCAAATAGCATGCAAGGTATAAAAGATCTGTTCACGAAGGCGTCAACCTCGCAATCTGCAGGTACATCAAACTAAATAACTCTGCGCAAAAACAATGGGACTCGATAAAACAAACTCAAAACATTGTGTTCATAGATACATTAAATAGTACAGGGTACATGGGAGGTACCTATTTAAATTAAAGACATTTATTTATTGGGAAAACTTAGCATTGCTGTTACAATAAATAAGGCGCAAGGGCAAAAACTACATGTAGCAGGTACCTGTAAATCAGGAAAGGGGAACTGTGTTACCCTGAATATAACGCGAGCGGAGCCGCGGGCAAAAGCTAGTTTTTCTTTTAAAGGTTGAGTTACGGAACCCTAAAAATATCGCAATAATGTGACTGGGGAAAACAATTAGTGTCTTTTGGCTTCGTTAAAACAAGAAAAAAACAAATTGTGTTACGTAAAATTAAATACCTTTTGTTAAGCAATGTCTGCTGATCCATGTAACTCTATGGTTCAATAAATTGCAAGTTCAGTGAGCAAAAGAAAGTTCAGTAAGCTACCTACCAGGTTCGTCAGTTAAGGCTACTTTTTTACTCGTTTGTTTTCTATCAAATAAAAATTCTATTCTGAAAACATTCATGATAAATTAAGAAAATTATTTTATAATCGAAAAGGCTTCCGTTTGCTTTTATGAGTTATCTTCTTTAATAAATAGGTACATATATTTTTCTTCTAATGTAGGTATATGGACGATATGCTTATATTATCTCTTAGTAGCTATGAAAAATCAATACTCGATAAGAATTAGTGTGAGATCCATCATACCACAACTAAAAAGGCTGAAAAAAAAACTAAAAAGACGGAAAAATTATTTAATTATTACTTTCGGAAGTCGGTGGCAAAATATCTATTAATCAAACAAAAGTCACTAATTTCCGGAAGTAAATTTATTTTCCGTCTTTTTAATAGGTAATGTTTCTTTGGAAGTCGTTCTTTTTTTAATGTTAAATGATGTTTATTTTGCAAGTACCTAAGTACTTGGTTTTCACAAACACTTTTACACGTTTTTAAAAGTTTTCGTCACGTCACGAAACGTCTTTTACACGGTTTTAAAGTTTTTCGTTTAGTACTTTTTTATGCATCTTTTAGGTTTGGTCTCTTTCGAACTCTTAAGTGGAGTTCGGTTCTAATCAAAGTAATTTGCTCGTTAAAATTCTAGGATCCCAATGTTATGACATCGTCTGGTCTGCTAGAATGGGAGTTTTCCTTACCATCAGACCAGATCATCTCCCATGGCTGGTACCACGGTGCACTCAGCAGGACAGCGGCCGAGAGTTTGCTCCAACAGGACCGGGAGTTCCTTGTGAGAGACTCTTCGTCTCAGCCAGACAACTACGTGCTCAGCTGCCGCTCCAATGGACAACATTTACATTTCGTTATACAACGGGTAGGGAAAAAGAAGCTGGGATGTTTTTTTTAATTTGTTACTAAAATGTGACTTAAAATTAACTCATCACTGGTCACCCTGTTGACTGCTTATGTGAAGTAGCATGTGACCTTTACTAATACCTAACTTTAAATTTCAAATAAAATATGTATTGCTACAATAAAAAATGCTTTCAAAAGTCTCAGCATAAAAAAATCTAAAGCCTGGGTATATTTATCAAGGTTCTAGGAAATATTTTTCATTCGTTTGTATAAGTATTCTATCAATGTTTGGAAAGCAGCAGGTTTTCTGACTACATGAATTATATATATTTTGATTTCAGATCATCGTCCACCCCGACACTGTGTATGAAAGACACCAATATCAATTCGAGGATGAAGCCTACGACACAGTTGCTGATCTCATCACTTCTTACGTTGGATCTGGTAAACCTATATCGGCTGCATCTGGGGCCAGGATTCAGTACCCAGCTAACCGGGTGACTCCTCTGACGAATTATATTCAGAACGATGATATGAATCACGTCGTCTCACCAGTTGGAGACGGCTCCTATGGAAACCCATACAGTCTTTACAGCCACTTCGCAGCAAAGCCTGGAATGCAACTTAGAGTGCCTTTCAAGAAACAACGATCTCACTCACTGACACCTATCGACATGGGACAACATGTCACTCACGGCAAAAGCGCCAGCGCTGATGGAGTCATTCAGAGTCAACAACACATGCATGGGAAAAACTTTTGCAGCGAGTCTAACTCCAGTTCGAGCACCTGGGATGCCAATCTCCCAACTAGTCCTCCAGCAAAGCCAGCCAGATATGATGGTCCAAAAGCAGATGAAAGACGATTAGAACTCCAGAGACTCTATCAAGTTTCGGGATCAGATTCAGGCAATGGATCCGGAGATTCTACTCAAAGTTCAGCGCACAGCGATCCAAATAAGTCAAGAATGGAATCTGATTATAATCTGGTGACACCGACCATGAAACAACAATTTGATTATGAACTTACTGAAGCAAAACTTTTGCAGTCAGAAAATTTGGATTACGTGGTGGATTCTAGAATTAACCTCGAAAATTTTCAATCACAAATCATACCGACTGGATTATCAAAACCGCTGGAATCAGAAACGCTACACACGATCAAACTATTATTACGTGCGTCTGGGCCGAGGATCTTAGCGAATCACATGACAAAAGTAGATTTGTATTTCTTCTTTGACGATGTAATTCAAATTGAAGGTCTTGAGAAAACTGCATCGGGATTGGAACTATTATTTTTACCTCAAGGTCGACCTTTGCGTTTAGATGTTATAGAAAGGTATACAAATGAGTAAGACTTTAAACTTCATTATGTACTTCGAAAAGGGATAAACGAGACCTGAATCTAATTTTCATTTTCAGAATCGAGACTTTTCGTCTGTTGATAGCGGTAACGATATTGACCTGCCAGACAGACAGGCAGCGAGCTGATACTATCAATGACTGGATTCTGTTAGCAGTTGAAACGAAGACTGCTTTGGGCAATCTGTACGGGTTTTCAGCCATTATGTTTGGGTTGTGTATGCCTCAGGTATTGAACATGTCAATAATTATTATAATTTTGAATGTAAGAGGTATTATTATCCAATTATAAAACATATTTTACTGATAGCTTCACTATTACCTACCAAGTGCAGTGTGTAAGTGGAATCTAAGCGTTCCACCTATGACAAATAATAAGATATAGTACTTTCTGTGAAAAGTAACGATCGTTTTTCTGTATTTCAAAGGTGGAGTGCCTGGAGAACGCGTGGAATATTTTGAGAAGGGTTTACACGGACAATGCTTTTATGTTCGAAGCTAAACTGAGGCCTTGCTTTAAAAGTATGAACGAAGGCACGAATCCTTTGCCTCCCAACACAACGACGCCGTATATCCTGCCGCCAGTATTGTGCTTCCATTTATTTGGTGAGTACATCCTTATGAGTTTAAGTTTAGCTTGTCGATGGCAATTTTTTTGGTGTTGGCTTATCTGTTCCTTTATTTATAAAAAAAACAGCAGGTCACGCAGGGCACGATATAAGTGCCCCATCATTTGTGGAACAGCATCACATACCATAAAGTTTAATACGGAGATACAAGTCGATAAAAAAGAGTGTTTTGCTTTTACAGACGGCGAAGGCGGAGGCCTAATGCAGCCAGACGAGACATTCCCAACCAGCCTGATGAACAGCCTGGAGTTTGATTTCAACGCGACTGCTGCCCATTTAGATGCCGCCCGACACTTCCCCAACCAAATTGAAATGTTCAAACGAAACGCTAGAACTGTTGTCCAAGAGATGTCGTCTTTAGGCCCCGTTCTAGACCCTACTCTACTCGAGCTATTTAGAACAGAGTTCCACATAAACTTCCTTTGGGGAGAAAGAGGAGCCTTAACCACGCCAAATCAAAGATTTGCTCGACTAACAGATATTCTCACTGCAATGGCAAACAAGTTGGCTAGCCAACCGCCTGACGCAGATGACAATGTTTAAGTATATTTTTAGAATCTTTACCATATCACAGAAGTAATAAGAATCACCAATTTGTATTATTTTTTGTTTAACCTGCGATTTATTGTAACCAGTATTAATAAGTGACGGCTTATTTACAATTAATATTCCTTGTGATACCAGATAAAGGTACCTAAGCCAAAAAATAACCTGTAGGTACCTATGAGTATTTATTTCCTAAGTTGTACCTACCTATGTAACGTGTGTGAAGTCTAGTCCTAGATGTTAAAAGATGCAGTAAAGGTAATTTTAGCCCTAATTTATCTTTTTTTTAAATTAATGATCTCAAATTACTTGTACGAATTACGATATTTGTTATACATTTGTAAAACGTGAATATTATACGAATCTAAACTTAACATCAACCTTGTTTTTATTGCCAAAATTATATGCATTCCTTAAAACGGTGATACTAAACCTAATTTGCAACAATTTGACCCTGATAAACTTGGGACCCAAACTGGGTCTTTTTGTAGAATTAAGAAAGAATCGAACTTTTAAAGTTTTTCGTAAATTTTCCATCTCTCCACCTTTAACTACTGATCGTGAGAAATATACGCCGTTCAAGGTGATACTTTTCTGATAGCTTATGTACGACTGAATCCATTGAAAACACACTAGTCAACAAAGTAGGTACATCCGCTTTTGTAAATTGAACAACAATCTGAAAATTGCTTGACACTGTCCTTTATTTTCGAGGTTGGTTTTTTAAATAAATGTAGGACACGACTTGCAAGTTACAGTTTGACTAATGGTTAAATAAAAACATTATAGAACACCCGCCATCTTGATGTCAATATGGCGGGTGTACCTTACTTACTAAATAAATTTCGTTGTGAAAGAAGTACAGATTTTTTAGACCTAGGTACTAAATAGTATTTTTTTTTGGTAATTGGTATAATTTAATTCGCTATGGTACACCCGCCATTTTGACTCTCACCAATGCCTACATAAAACAAATGAAAAAGAAAATAACGTTAGAAGTTTTCAGGCTCATATCAACCATTTCAAGGATTGCAACCAATTCCCTATCACCTGTAAGATGACCTTTTGCTACTACTAAGCCACAGCAGATAACTACACCCATGACATAAAAATATTCGTCTTAGTTTGCATACTGCTTCGTTAGACTAGTGGTCATCAACGGGACTACTCAGCATAAGGTTCTGGGTTCTATCTCCAAATTGAGCAAAGCAAATTGGATTTTTAAGAACTTCTCAGTGGCGGACAAGGAGTCTGGTTCATGAGAACAGGCTCGTTCCCCATCACTTGAAACTTTCCGAAATGTAGGTTTACTATTAGGCACACTTCTGCCAATAACTTCGAACTTACAGGCGTGAGGTTAACTTAAGTCATATTATTCATTAATGATGCGTTCAGGGTATTGCTGCGACTGCCACGCTTCAGTAGTGCCTCAGCAATGTTTGCTGACGCACGCACTGTAAGTTTTGACGAAAAAAATCTGCCTCGCTACTCCACAGGCTGCGTGGCAGTCCCAACACTATCCTGCAATCGATAACTGACCGGGCACATAGCCCGCTAATATGGGCACTAACTAATCGCACTCGATCTCTTCTAGTTAATAAGTAATAACATAAGCTCTCCTTGGCTAAAGAGAACTGGCGCAAACCTGTAGTGCTTGACACTAACGACCGCAGGGAGGTATGGCAGAGTAAGGAGCTTCACGGACGCTTTTTCCGGGCCCTACATGGACCCGATGTAGATCAACCAGCGTCCGTAGCCTGGCTACGTTCCGGGGATCTCTTTGGAGAAACTGAAGGTTTTGTCTATGCAATTATGGATGAAGTTATGATGACGAATAACTACCGGATATTTATTGTGAAGGACGGCACGGTTGACATATGTCGGGCATGCCACCGTCCGGGTGAATCAATTCGACACATTATCTCCGGTTGTTCTCGTCTAGCTAACGGAGAGTACTTGCATAGACACAACCTTGTAGCCAGGATTATTCATCAGCAACTTGCTCTAAAATATAGCCTTGTGGAATCGGAAGTGCCGTACTACAGGTATGAGCCCGACCCAGTTCTCGAACATGGCAATATCACATTGTAGGTACTGGGATCGATCCATCATCACTGACAGGACTATTGTTGCCAACAAGCCTGATATAGTGGTGGTGGATCGATCAGAGCGGCGCGCAATGATTGTTGACATAACAGTCCCGCATGATGAGAACCTCGTGAAAGCCGAGAAAGATAAGCAAATCAAGTATATTGACTTGGCTCGCGAGGTTGTCGACATGTGGGATGTGGACTCAGCGATCATTGTGCCGATAGTCGTATCTGCCAATGGCTTAATTGCCAAGAGCCTCGACCAACACCTGAGGAGGCTCTCGTTAGGCAGCTGGATCAAGGGCTTGATACAGAAAGCGGTACTCCTGGACACGGCTCGTATTGTTAGGAGGTTCCTTTCTCTGGAGCCCTGACCGCCGGTAGCTTGGACCCTGTTCCCGATACCGGTGGGCTACTATTTTTACATTTTTAAATGTTTTTTATTTTTTGTTTTTAAGAAATATTTAAAAATTTAATTATATGTATAGAAAACAATAAATGGACGAAAATAAATGGTAATAATTAGCCCACAGCTGGATAGAAAATGCGCATATTGTATAAACAGGATCCTGGAGTAACGATGTCTTGCAGTTTTGTTTGAGAAAACAATCCACCATCTACAAAAGTACAATACTTGCCTGCTAGCCGCCATGTGCCCCACGATAATGTGCAACAAATACCTCACTATTTGAGAAGACTCTGTTGTTGTTTACTTTCATCTTCCGGAAAGATGACCAATGAATTCAAAACCAGCATTTGGTTTATTATGAACAAAACTTTGAAACCGGTATTTGAGATAGCCCACCACATTATTTCCAAGCCACTGCAACTCTTGTAGGCTAGAATTAACAGTGGTAGCCACCAGAAATGTGCCGAGGCAATGAAGTTCGAAGAAGTCCTTGAGCAACAACTCAGTTTTCTTGTCCCAAGTGTTGGTCCTGACATGAATGAACAGAACAAAAGCAACCGGCAAGTGAGAGTCGGGCTCATACACCGAGGGTTCCGTACAAACTACACGGTCATATCTTTTGACTGCGTAGAGTTGATTTATTCACACCACATAGGAACCACAGGTTTAGTACCTATATGATTTTACGGCGTTTCCAAGATAAAGAAATGGTCTTGACAGACAGACCGTACCTGAAAAGAAAAATAGGAACTCTTAGGCCCGGCGCCCATTATCGGCATCGGCACGACTGAGGATTTTAGGTGGCAAATAGCAATATACATTAACATAATGGCAATAAAGTAGAAATTTCCATTATATACGGTCGTAATAACAAAAATACCGCCTCGGTATGCTTGAAGCTGCTGTATCGGTAGCCTTGAGAATGCTTCGGCATCCTTCGGTACGCCGCCGGCATCCTTCGGTACGCCGCCGGCATCATTTGACTCACACACAACACAATCGAGGTAATACGATATGAGACGCTTCGGCAAGCTACATGACGGTGCGGCATGCTTAAGGACGCCTCGTCATCTTTAAGCATAATTTCCGACAGTGTGCGCTTGCATGTAGGATGCCGAAGGATCCTTTTCCTTGCCGATGCCGATAATGGGCGCCGGGCCTTATAAGATCACTTTGTTGACTGTCAAGCAAGACCCTTTATCTCGCAAAGTCGGGAACGCGTCTAGGTATCGAGTTGAAATTAAAACCACATACTCAAGTCTACGGTCCCTTAGAGCTGTGGAAAAATGAACCCTTTTAAGTCTACGTAATGAACCCACGGTGCGCGAGCCCGGCTGGCACTTGGCCGGTTTTTTCATTCTGTCACTTTATATGACCCCATGGCGTGTCTTATCCACGGCGGCAAATTCTTTTAATTGCGGGTGAAATAATTAAAACAGAACTTGTATAATTCAAACTAACTTTAATCATGAAAACATACAAAATACCAACTTAAATAAGGTACAAAACTATTTCATACAAAATTACTTCATTTTGTATTTCCGATAAAGTAAATCCCTATAAAACCATAGGTTACCCAGGTAAGAAAGAAGGAAAAGAAAGTTAAGAAGAAACCAGACAAACGATACAGATACGTTCTAGAATTGATTACTTACCCTCATACAAACACGGATTCAACTTATGCTTAATCTGAATTTCAGTGCAGGCGCTGTAAGAAGGAAGTTAAGAATGCAAGAATTTTTATAAGTGAAACTCCAAATAAGGAAAAATGCGAATTGTCAGTTGCGGTGGACCGTCCCTTCTGAATTTAAACTAAGTTTAATTCGCCTCCACCATCCTTCAAAGGTTGTTTTGGATAAATCAAAAGAAAAAAAAAGAATGCAAACTAAATAAGATCTTTCAGACAAAATGTTTTCCCTATTTTCAAGACGAAAAAAAAAATTACTTTCTTTCCAAAATTTGTTTTAATCATCCTTAAAATCTTGATTACCCGTTTTAACCAAGCTGGGGCGTTTTTCGAAAAAAAAAAACAATAAAGCGTATTTCTTAATTTACTATCTAAATTATAAATGCATAGTTTCATGTTCATCGCCCCGAGCGATAATAATCTTCCATACAAACTTCAACACCCCTTAAAAAAAACATTGAAGACTTTAAAGAAATAAAAAGAAAGTGTTAATTAATTTTGCTTTTAACTTTTGACTCATAATTAAAACGACTTCATATAATGAATGCCATCGAAAATCTCCCCGGAAACATTTTTGTTTCTTGTTTTAGTAGTATAGGAAATAAATGAATTCCATCCGATCGAATTCGGTCCTCACATTTTGCATTCTTACTTCCCCCTAGCCTGGTTTTTTACAAGTTTTGACTTCATTCCACATTTGCTTAAATAAAATTAAAGGGTTAAAAGTTTGTGAATCATACATTTAATGTAATATTTTGAATGTTACTGACAAATCTAATTACATATTTGATCAGTTTATTAATCAGAAAAATACAGTAATTAGATGAAAGTACATATAAAGAGCGAAAGCGGATTGCTTAAGTTTTCTGTAAGATGCTACTAAAAAAGGGCAGGCGCATGTTTAAAACTCAAATACTAAAGTCTGCGGACTGCAAAATACACTTATTATTATAATAGCAACATTAATATTATACGGTTACCATAATATACAGTAATAGAATGCTTATTTTTAAATATCTTGTGTGATTAAATATAGCCAATAGGATTAATGTTTCCTAAGTATCCCAAGTCTGAGACAATCTTAATATTAAACGCCAATAAAATAAACATTGTAATTCATACAAATATTTAAACCACGGTTGATCTAGTGTAGGACTCCGACTCCTCAAGTAGGCACAACCAAAGTTTGGCCTCGTATTGTTCAAACTATGCACAATATCCAGTTTAAATTTCTATATATAAGTCTTATTAAACCCCAGCATATTATGCAGCAATGTTTAGCATTAGTCGTACCCAATTCTCTACAGCCTGTACAAAACGCGATGATCAAAGAAAACTTTTCTTTCACTCGAAGGTGTCGACATCGCATTATCATCTCATTATAATATTCATAAATCAAAAAAAAAAAAACAAAAATAAAATTTTGAAACGATCTAAAATTAACATTTTAACATAATAACGGTTATTTTTGTTGACTACAGTCAAAATTTATATTAATATTTGTGTCTTAATTATGATCGTGATCGACAGTCTGTCTTGGGCTGATCAGCGCGCACAGACCTTTAATCAGGATGGCGCGATTAAAACTTCAAAGACTTGGCGAAGAGCGCTACGGTGGCCTGAGTCTTGTCACCGTTGAAACGCCGTAGCTCCACAATAGCCTGAAACGATAACGGCATTAAGTATAAAATCCTTTAAGACGTACTTACGTAAAAAGTGTTGTTTAGTTCAAATCGCTTTAGGTGCTGTGGTTTCAGTCGACTATTTGGGGAATTATTTCGTTAATTTGTAGTCTAGGATATGGATCTATTTGTATGCGTAACAGATAAAACTGTTCGGTCGTATATGTAAAACTAGATTTCAAACGTCTTCAGATGCAGATGCTGACAGACGTCCATGTTTACTTCCACTACCACTTACCCCACTACGCCCAAAGCGGGAGTGTCAGACTTTTACTGATTAAAACCCACCCTTGTTCCTTCTTTTGCCCTTTATGTTCCGGGGCCGCGGTATCTCTTTCGAACAACCCGCTACACCGGCAGGAATATTAGATGCCTTAAACTTTGTTAAGCAATGTATGTTGATCCATGTAACTATACGGTTCAATAAATTGTAAGTCCTTAGTTGTATGTTTACTTACTCTGTGCCTAGATTACACCCGGGTCCAAATATAGCAAAGAACTATCTAGATCACCGTTTCAAGCAGAATTACCAACGCTCTCACATTGGAATTTTTTGCCTAGCATTTTCTCAACTATATTGCAATCGGCTTCCAATCTAACCATTCAGCTGAATACCAGTATTTTATTTTGGAGCGACTGCCTATCTAACCACAACCCTGTTAGACTGGGTTATACTATCTATGATATACCTCTTGGTAAGATTTGTTGTCAGACTTTTAGGATATTGACTATCTTTAACGACTGTCCAAGATCTACAAATGACGGCTGGATCAAGAGCTTAACGTGCTTTCCGAGATACGAAAGAAACTCGGTATGTAATGGGTGGTCACCCATCCACAGATCAAGCTAAGCAAGCACGGCTCAACCTAAAGATCGAGCCGAGCGGCTGTTATTATTTAGCCATGACCTCCTCATCGGAATCCTTACTAATATTATAAAAGTGAGTTTGTTTGTTACGTCTGGCTAAACCGATTTTGATGAATTTTGGTACAGAGATAGTTGCAGTTGGGACCCTGGAGACGGACATAGGCTAACGTTTTTTTTTTAAATTGAGAAATGAGGGAAGAAAAGGGAAAACTTAGAATTGCTATTACAATAAATAAGGCGCAAGGGCAAAAACTACAGGTAGCAGGTACCTGCAAATCAGGAAAGGGGAACTGTGTTACCCCGAATTTAACGCGAGCGAAGCCGCGGGCAAATGCTAGTTTTATATAAAAAAGTAAGGATGATACATTATGATATCGTGTGCAAACACCGCGTCACACATGTCGTGATGGCCCAGAGGTTAAGACATCGCGTCTCATGTATCAGGCTGTGTGTTCAAATCGGGGCAATTAACAATGTAACTTTTCAATTAAAATGTACATTCTAAGTTTATCTCAAACATCACAGACATCGGTAAAGGAAAACATCGCGAGGAAACCTGGACTTGTTAACAATATGAGTCTGAAATCACCAACCTGTCTGGAACAAGCGGTGATCAATGGACGTGCATTAAAGCCCCGTTCCAATAAACAAAAACGAGTCGTTTTGCTTACGAACGGTAGTATTTTGACATAAGTTCTATGAGACTAATGTCAAAATCTTACTATCCGTAAGCAAAACGACTCGTTTTTGTTTACTGGAACGGGGCTTTAATCTATGTTTATCACAGACACCGGTAAAGGAAAACATCGCGAAGAAACCTGGACTTGTCAACAATATGAGTCTGAAATCACCAACCTGTTTGGAACAAGCGGTGATCAATGGACGTGCATTCTCTCTATGAGAAGGGGTCGTTGCCCAACAGTGGGACAGTAATAAACTGATATTATTTATCCAAACACATACCTGTTCTCTAGTAAATCCAAGTGACATTATTTCTTCTACTTCAACCTCGCCAAAGTTGTCATTGGCCATGATGGTCTGGCTAGGATCATCCAGAACTGAAAAAATATAAAAAATATTTGTATATATTTACGATTTATATAATAAATACAAATTAGTACACAAATAATGTGTTATCTATCTATATATACTATACTAACCCATCCGATTGTTCTGGTTATTGAGCTGGTTATTCACTTGCATTGGCTCTGGTGGTGGTAGTCTGCTTGTAGTCGGTCTAAACAGGCTGCCACCAGACTCTGTTCAATAGCAACATGTTACATAAAGGTCATAAATATCACCAATTCAGTTAGTGCCCAAATATACTTGTAATTATAGTGGGAACGTTTTCTATACGCTATACAATGCAGGCTCAATGTACTCGCTCCACTTAACCCAGACGTACAATACAAAAAAAAAACATTGTACCCTGACCTTCATTTTATTACTGTCATATCAAATTAAACCTCTTTTGTTATTTAAAATCTAGGTATAACAGGTTTCTTGACAGATATTCGGTGCGGATACAGGGGTCCTGCATTTATGTCTAGGATATATTCGATTTGGGTGTACTAACTTTTAAAATATAACAAGTAGGTCAAATCTAGAGAAGACATTCTTCTTTTTAGGTTAGTTCCCAACACCCTTCCAGTGCAAGCACCCAACTACCAACCACAATTTGGTCTGTGACTATGCCATTAATAAAAAACAAACAAACCGCTAAACAGTCGTCTGAAGCAATTGATAGTAAATTAACTGAAAGTTGTTAGTACATGATTTGTATAAGTTTAGTCAGAAGCCAACAATTAAAAGCCAACATGTTAAAAGCCCATTTTGACATGATTTCTACTCTACTAACTCGAAAAAGTACAGTCAATGAAGTCATGATTATGATAAAATAACGAATAACAACCACATACCGGAAATATGTCTAACATCACAGCAGTTAAAACTCTTCTAAAAGGCGAACTTTAACGAAATTATCGAAATTGTAAAGTCCCCATGCATTGTCGAGTCGAGTCCCATTGTTTCATTTATTTCTTTACTTGGTTTCATTACCGTTTCCATTCACTGACCCAACTTTCCCGACAAAAATGCACACGTTACCGACAAGCTGTTAGCTACTCCGCACATGCAATCAACTACACAGAAACAAGGGATTAGTTTTACGATTTTTATTGTTTTATAAATATTACGTTACTATTTTTATTACGGTGCAAGAACGAATTACATCTCCACAACTCTCCACATTCATTTCTTTTTGGAACGCCCACCTTGCTTTGACTTTTCCATAGCTTCCTTGACAAGTCGCTCTTCGTGGTCCCTCATAGATTGGTTGACAATTTCGTCTTCGGAGTAGCCGGACAGTCGGGCGCACTCGGGCAGATCAGACTCGGGCAAGAATGGTGTCTCGGTGCCGGTCGTGCCAATACGAAGGACGTTCCGTTTCAAATCTATGTTGCACTATGTAAAAAGTCGTGTATGTGTTAGTGAAACTAAGTCCCTACAAACAAAAATACTACCAAACACGCAGAAATTATATTTCTTTTTACCTGATGTCTTTTAAGCATGTCTAAGCCAAGCAGCATGTCCATGGGCTGCTCCTCAAGTACGGAGAATGAAGTGGTGAGGAAGTCTTTCTCAATTCTCATCTGCACCATGTGGATTCTGCCTATGATCCTTTGTACACCGACGCCTTTAGCGATGCCAGCCCACCTAGAGAGAAATGTAGGATATATCGCACTGTGTATTTATAGAATGCAAGATAGCGAACGCACAGAGTGACCTTCGTTTTAATGCGCTGGCACTGCATGTCAATAAAAACGTTTCAGTTTGCTTACAAAAATGCAGTATTATTGCAACGATTGCGAGCTTATTATGATTAAATGTTCTTTTTATAAGTTTCCAGAAGAGAAAAAAGAAATAGGTTCATGAAATTTCAAGGCTTGCTTAAAAGAAGATACTTTGTCAAGTTGATAATGTTAAAATATGAGTATTGCGGGCGGGCCGGTTGGTCTAGTGGTTAGTGGCCCTGACTGCTGAGCCGGAGGTCGTGAGTTTGATTCCCACCCAGGACAAACTTTGTGTGATGAGCATGATTGTTTGTTCTGTGTCTGGGTGTGATTTATCTATAATATGTATGTATTTATAAATTATATAAGTATGTATATCAGTTGTCTGGTTACCATAACACAAGCTCTGCTTAGCTTGGGATCAGATAGCCGTGTGTGAGTTGTCCAAAGATATTTATTATATTTTAGTATTGCGCTATTTTGAGAGCGAAGGACACTGACATACAAACTAGTAAGCAAAAAGTGCAAAAACCTGTTTTTTTTTAAATTACTGATACTCATTTTTATGCGTGTTCCGAATGATGTTTATGCGTCGATGTCCCCTTCACCCAGTATTATATTTATACAAATAAATTTTCGATAAAAGGTAGGTAAGTGCTATAATTAATCCAACGTGTCTGTAAATAACTTATGAGTCATACGCATAAACAATATAGCTGAATCAAAACAAGAATATATAAGTTTATAAAGACGCCTAGTCGATAAAGCATTGTTGTGTGAACTTTTGTTATCATAAAATAGTTTTAGACCGCTGCTTCGTCTGCGCGTCCCTCTGAAAACTGGCCTAGGGGAACATGTTATCGAAATAAATATTTGTTAAGACAATAACCTGAACCAGTTCTACATCATTATCTACTTGAGTCAAATAATTACAGCCGTATAGGCTTTAAAAGACAAGAAAGTTATAATACTAGCCCATTACTGTCCCATTGTTGGACAAAGGCCACTTCTCATATAGTGACGGTACGTACGAGCATTAATCACCTCATCAATGAGATCCACCCTGTCCCTTTGCTGTCCTCCCTCAGCGACGCCCTAAGCCGAGGCTCTTACCCCACAGGGGGTGCCCTTAGCGTGTAGTCGCTTAGTTTATAAGTTTTTTGCCCTGGCTGGAGGTCTTATTTTTAAGCCATCCACAGGAATCGCCCGGTTAAGCAGACGACAACCTCCTAGGTTGAACTGCGAGATGCCATTCAGAAAAAAAAAACATTAATCACCAATCATGCTCAAGACGGGTTGGCGATTTCAGACTTCCAATCTGAACTAATATTATAAAGGGGTAAAATTTGTTTGTACACACGACGACACATCAACCTATACAAAACCATACACCGCAGATTTCCCGTACGGCGAGAGATCCGTATAAACTGGTTTTGTATAGGTTGATGTGTCGTCGTGTGTACTACGGTTTAATTAAAAAATACTCAAACAATTCCAAAAATTCTTTCACCATTAGAAAGCTACATTATTACTGAGTAACATAGGCTGTATAACATCACGCTACTACCCACAGGAGCGGGGCAATAACTAAAAACGCGGGTGAAACCGCACAAAACAGTCGATTTATTATAAGTCTACAATTCCTGACGATGTTTTCCTTCACCTAAAAACTGAATTCACTGAAAACATCGTCATAACTTTACTATGTTCAAGATAAATTTAGAAAGAACATAATTGTAAAGTCACATTGGTATTTTAAACCCAGATTTCAATGCACAACTACGTGATACAGAAAAATTCCAAAGCTAATTGGGAGATTCCACATGGTTGAGAAATATTGTGTAAGAATATCTTTTGTTGGTCTTACATTTATAATCAAATATTATTTCTAATAATATAATATTCTTTTTATCGAACTAATCTTTGACGCGTCGAAGCGTCTATTACGCTAAAAATAAACCTCAAGTTAATGTTATGAATTTTATGACTCTCACATCAAAGAAACAATACTCGCTGTCCGGCGCGGTTTCACCCGCGTCTTTGGTTACTACCCCTGCGCCCGGGGGTAGTAGCGTACTGTTATATAGCCTACGTTACTCAGCAAAAATTTAGCTTACTAATGGCAAAAGATTTTTTGAAATCGTTCCAGTTGTGTTTGAATTTATTCGTTGCATATAAAATAAATATCTTTATAATATTAGTGTAGACATTGAGACCGGGTGAACGCTTAAACGAATATGACATTAATTTAAATGGTAAGGTGAAAGTAATTATAATCCTGGAAGTTACCACTAATGTAGGTGTTAATAATATGTCTGTCAGACAAAAGAAGCTGATATAATAACATAAACAGCCTACTGTTTATGTTATAAAAATAGCAATCACATGAACCATTCACAGCTTCTTTTAAGGTCGAAGAGGACACGTCTATACCTGAGAAATTAATTAACTGCGGAAACACGCCGAGAAAACTACTAATGCCACGCCCATCTGGCGCCTCTACTCAGTGAGATAGTTTTGTTTTAGTAGCTAGACTTTTCGGTGTTCGTACGAATTTTCCTAGCAGTTATTGTATCATGGCCAGGCTGCTAATGTTCTGGCTAAATGTATTACAATCCCGTCAACAAAATCAAATATAATATTCATATAAAACGGCAGAGTCGTACGTTGTGTTCGTTCTTCTAGAATCCACAAACATACAAAATAATTGAATAAAAGATTTTAAAATCATTTAAAATTCTAATTGCCTAAGATGTCTGCGCTCTCAATTTGAAGGTTTACTATACTACACGGCTACGCTATATAAGCCATCAAGTCATCATCTGCGTAGGCTTTTCAAAACTATGTTGGGGTGGGCTTCTAGTCATGTAGCTCAATACAAGTATTTTACATGGAGCGACTTCCCTCTCTGACCGCAACAACCCAGTTAGTACTGGGTAATACGATGCCCTTTGATTAGAGTGGTAGTCAGATTTTCAGTAGTATGATAGTTTTGTAGTATGATCAACTCAACTGCACCAACTTTTGGAAGTGTCCAGTGTGCTGCAGCGGGGAGACGCTCTATTAGTGAAACTAGTGTCTCTAGTTTAGTAAAACCTGCATCTCCCCGCTACAGCACACTATAAGAAATAGTATAGAGCCAGTTATTACGAAGTTAGATCCTGACGGCAAGTCGGCAGCAACCCCTGTTTCGAAACACTTGAATAGAATACTGTTGAAAACATGTTATGTGATCTCTGTGTCATTTGCAAAGAAACGTGGAGTACAATGTCATGTAAGTGACCGGTCAGTGTCAGATTGGCTCTCTGCCAGGTGTATCTGTAAACGTAAAAGGTTGTACATATGGCAACACACAGCTATTTATTTCAGTATAACATGTCCTCCCTTTGCATAAATTTCCCGTCCAATGATAGATTCGTTTAAATTAGTTTTTGAAAGTTTGATTAGTTGTCAGTGTGTACTGTGTATAATAACCGCCCCGATCCAGAGGCCCCGTCTCCGTGTATATACTGTGCCACAGTGGAAGAACGGCTTAATATTCGTTTAAGTTTTTGAAAGCCAGATCACAAACGCACGCGCCTGCCCTGCACAATTTTTACCTCAATTTTTGTCACAATAGGGTCGTCCAGGGCATGCGTTTGCTTGTCACATATATGTAACAATGGCGTTAAAAGACGTGTCCCGCTTCAATAACATACCAATAAACCCAAACAATCAATCTGACATTGTAAAATGATTCATGATCACAGGTTATTTTCATTTACGGTAATAAGGTCATCACATTATTCAACTTTTCGTAAAGTCAGAAAATTTATAAAAAAAAAAATACCTTTTTTTTAAAACAAACTTTTGCAGTGGCCTCAAATAACGTGGGATAATAGCAGGAAGATATCTTCTTAATGATGATAGAATTAATTCATAATTAACAAAACCTTAAAAGTAAACCTTCTAAAATCACCGTTAATAGGTAAGCACAGACTCATTGGAAGAAGATAGTAATATGATAATGACAATAGCAAAAATGTCGACAAACTGAAACGCTATTAAACCTTGCAATGCAGCAATGATACATTATATTTAAATTAATCGCTTTTTTGCTCATACAAAATGGAAGTACGTCTTACAAATTTGGTAATTAGCTAATTTTTAGACAGTTAAACAATGGCAAAGTGGCATAGTACATAGGTTAGCCAAATTCACTGTCTGACCAATGGCTGACATTGAATTATTCTGAGATACATGACTGGGCGAAATTCACCAAGAAAAATGAGTGTGACCAGCACATGCAAACCATGTCAAAATTGCTATAAAATATTGAGATCTAAACGTTGTTAAGACGAAGAGATCACGATCAGTTCCATTAGTTAATTCCGCTCTAAGGTGGATTAAATTAAGATGACATACCTTGTGTCCACCAAACGCATGATGTTGCATCGCTCAGCACATGCTGCTGACATTATTGTTGTCTGAGCACCAGAGTCGATGAATGCTTTCACGGGAAATCTAGAATACCAATAAACATATATTATCACATCATACCCTTATTTGCCTTGAATATACACTGCTGAAGGTACAAGACATTGATTTCAAGGTTCAAGGTATAAATAATTATAACACTAAAATTAGATCTAAATGCAACGAAAGTGTGTTCTATTGACTATTATAATTATTATTTGATGTTTGTGGATAGTTACTGATACCCGTTAACCACTAAAATGAGACACAGATGAAACAGTGGTACTAATACTGTTGATCAAAATCAAGCAGAGTAAAACTATTGTATGAATGACAAGCATACCCATTCACATGGCAATTGATGTACAGCATCACGACAGTGCCGAATGTTTCGGGGTTGTACTCCATTGCGGCTTCCATGTTGGCTTCAATATTCTTCTGACGGATCTCCTCAGCGATCATTCTCTGCGCTTCTGTATCAAATGGATCTGAATTCATCATCCTGAAATAAGTCTAGCTTTAAGTCATGTCTCCCTATTGACACCTATCTCACGAAAGCAATCTGTAATGTTTTTCACCTTATACGCTGTTGCTGACGTTCCGTTCTAGCTAAGATTTGTTCGCGAAGCACAGAAGCAAATGTATCTATGAAACAAGATTTAAATTTTCAACATTATATTTTTGTTACGGTTAATTACTCTCCCTTATTCATCAACCATACTTAAAGTTTACATTTTTAAATATTTTTATAAAAACATTTAAAAATATAAACAAACATACCTAGTAGCCCACCACTTTTGGGGACGGTCCAAGCAACTATTGGTCCATCTGCCGCTTCATGAATCAGGCCCCTGATCTAGTGCCTAAAGAGAGTGTCCTAAAAAGTTGGTTGACACTCTCAGACATGACTATAGGCACAGTGATTGCTGAGTCAATATCCCACATGTCGACGGCCTCGAGAGTCAAGTCAAGATATTGGATTTGCTAATCTGTCTTGGCTTTCACGAGGTGCTTGTAATGCAAGACTGTTCTGTCAACAATAATTGCGCGGCATAATGATCGATCCACCAGCACTATTTCAAGCTTATTGGCTACAATAGTCCTGTCGGGAACGTTGGTTCGATCCAGTACAATGTGATGTTGATATTTTTAGGTTGGGCACATATGTGTAGTGGTTAATATTATTGGTTACGAATTATTAACAACTGCTTGTTAGAATTAAGAGAACCAACTTTCACCAACTCTTTATTAAAATTGGTCTTCTCAATAACAATAACTGTTAATGTGATTCCAATCACCAGTGTTATTAATCAACATACCACTTACGAATTAACTGAAAAAGTTGTATCTTACGCCCGTATCCACAAGCCATACATTTTGCACTTTCATAATATAATGTTTTGGTAATTTCTTTTTAAAGTCAGTGGGAATAGCTATTATTAAGATTAAAAAAAAACTATTACTGGTTCTGAGCCAAAGCATATTTTTGTTAGTATAAGTTTTGATTTTGTTATATTAAAGGCTATGAAAAAGGCTAGTAACAGGTAGAAAGGTAAGGATCAGATTATATGTTATTTTTAAGGATTTGATGTTATCATCATTTTCCTGCCCTTGTCCCATATGCCATCTTGATGTGAAAAATAATTGAAACAATACTCCAAAGGCCTCGGTTTAAGTGAAAATTGACAACAGAATGGAGTCCACAGCCCATATAAAAGGCAAGCTCTTGTAAGAGTACAACATCAAAAATCAAACAAAAACCCTTCAAAAAGAAATGATGCAGAATTCTGCATTTTTATTTTATAGTTTTTTCCTTCTTGGGGTCTTACTGGCTCGGCCACTATCACATGAGACTTACAATACAACTTTATTAGAAAAATAGAGACTATAGGTGTAATGTTATTACTACGTCTTTAGGTTCGTCTTAGGAATCCAGTATAAGTTTTCGTTAACTGCTTAGCTCAGTTTGCTCAGAGTCAGATATAACCTAGCTTTTTGAGGTAACATGGGCACTATGCAGTGCTTTAAGAAGCTAGCCTGTCCCTACCTACCTACCTACTGGTAGTATGTTTGTTATGCATTCATTGTAAGGAACACACAGTACCAATCACCACTTAAGTAATGTCAATGAATAGGTTTTTGCGACACAGCGCCTGTACAGGATATGAGAGTGTTGTTCTTGAATCTGTGTGTCAGACCCTCTGAGGTGCTTGATTAGGATATGTGCAAATAGAAGTTTTCTGTTGAATTTGATATTAGTGCTGTGGATTCTACCTAAACATAATTTTATGCTATCCATAAAGATGACTTCAGTTTATGTTTGACAGCTTAGTATTACAAATAGATTTGCTTGGTAAGTATTATTATGACTTTTAAAACCCTTGAATGTATGCTCACTAGACTTATTTCAAAGGTAATATTTTTTAAACAGTGTGTTTCAACAACATAAAATATGACAATGTACTAACAAAAGGGAAGCACTACAGTAATAACTGTAAAAAATATAATTTTAGCCTTTTTTTACACATTCCTGGGAATATACCCCTTCCCATTCAGAAATAATTATAATAAAAGCTACAATATTATGTTAAAAAGAGGAACACAGGCAAAGGAAATTAACTACATGCACTACACTTAAACAATAATATAAAACTTGTAGGTATATGCAAGTTACCTCCAAATTTTACTCCAAGTATGTAATTATGTGCATACCTAAGTTTCCACTGAGTAGTGCATCAGCTAATCTGGGGTTATTTTGCTTTAGGAGAGCTAGTTGATCTGGATTAGCCAAGAACATTTCCCTGATGATGCGTGGATCCTCTTCAACCGGCGGGTTTCTAGCTGCCATTGAAGTGCTTGCACTTGCTGGTGGGACTCTGATGCCACTGAAGTCTAAACTGGCTAAGCCAGTTGGCAAAGCTGCAAGGATGATGAGGTTTTTAATTTATTTATAAAAAAAGTAGCTCAACCTATAAATATAAAAAATATTTATTGACATTAACTGTCATTGTACAGTTTTTTTTAATGGACTATGCATTAGTTCTCTTTGTTTGGATCTTGGCTGCCAATAATGAAATTGACGAAAATACACTATGTCATCAATGACAATAGGCATGACAATGCAATTTTAAAATGCACAGTGAAAAGTAAAGCAAATTGTGTTGTACCTTGACTGGAATCAGTCTGGTTGAGGTTTGAGGCGGACTGCATCATGTGAAGAAGCACGATGACGTCCCCGTCGTGCACCCCGTGCTGTTTTAATGATTTCTTGTCGTCCAATAGCGGTTTTCCATTGAAATTCAGGATGATGTCTTTCGCAGGGAACCCGGATTCGATTTCACAAAATGCTTTAAAATTTTCCAACTCCAAATCTTCGGATACGTCCAAGACGAAGATTTCATCGTTCAGAGTTGTAATTGTGAGTTTCATTGTGAAATTTGGGTGATGCGGCTACTGCGAATGAACTGTGTTCACTGAGGTAAATACGTGTTGTTTGATTTAGACTCTGGGGATGACTGGCCAAAACATTTTAAATCTTGTATACACCCCTTGAATACACTCGTTTTGTGTACACAAGCACAACTAATACACTTGGAAATGTTCCCTGCGATAAATAAATTTACAAAAGACTACCTACTTAGTCAGAGATTTTCACAAAGGTGGACTCGCTCGGTTGGGGCTACTGGCTAGGGTTGTATTTCGGTGGCTTCCTCTCTAGGCATTGTGCTTGGATAACGGTATTTTAATTATAAAACCCAATGATGTAAATTTTGTAATTATGATATATTTTGAAAGTTCAACTTTTGGCGTAGTTTAGCATTTGACGTATAATTATTTTTTAATAATCCTTAAATTATCGGTATTGCGACTCGATTCCAATGACAAAACATGTCGATTTAGTTTATTTAACCTGTGGTACGTCATACACATCGGACATCACTTTTCGTGGGCAAAATCACAACACTGGGCAGTCATCGAGGAGAAAACTCGATGGAAACCAGTGGAAACATCTCCTTTGTTACATATATTTTTCTTTTTACGTAGGCAGACGTGAGTGCGGAGTGTTGGCTTTTGTGGATATTTACTTAAATAATAAGTATGCGTCCGTTTTAGAATCTGGGTAATTCGTGATCCTTGTTTTATGTGAGTTCTGGATTTAATTTTACAATGTGAAATCGTGACGACACGACGTAGATTGGTGAGATATTTTTTTGTTACTTTCATTATTTTTCTTGTAAAAACTAACAAAATAATGGTTGTGATAGATTGTATTCTTTGTACGTTATTTATATTTGTCATTGATTTTTTTCTTTAGTGAGAGCATGTAAGAAACAAACACAGCGACCGATGTAAGAGACAAATCATGTTTTTGTTATTGAATCATTTCGGGTATTTTGCCAAGCTTTCTTAGAGGTTTTATCTGAATCAATTTACTACCTAGTGTGTCAAATGGTCAATACATTACTTCAGTAAAAATAATTGTTCTGATTAAAATCAGACAGGCGAAAGCAATTAAAATAAGACTTGTATGCCTACCTACAATATTTTTACAATTTAATTTGTATTTAAATTAGATTTTTGTGGAAAGATAGTAAGTGTAAACAATAAAAGAGCAACTTACTACCATAAAAACATTATTTTAAATAAAATAATAAAAATCATTTCTCTTTTTGTCTCCTCTAAAAGTATGAAAGACTCAAAAATCTCTTCCGATTTTGTGACATTTAATATTTTTGGATTTTAAAGGCACTATTTGTAGCCAACTGATATAGTTAATTATAGAAAAAATTGGCAGAACTACCTAGCTACATGCTATCAGTTTGTAAGTGGAAATCTTTAATTGAAGTTAAGTATTAAAAGCTTGTCCTCAGCTGTCACAAATTGACTGGTCACTCCACACTCTTTGAATATTGGCCAGAATAGGTACACAGTTGCCAAACTAGGGGCCTTATCTGGATCCATCATGTCATCACTAGCAGTGCAGAGTGCAGTTCTCAGCCTAATCAACCTAATAACTTACCCACTTTTGGGCCTTCTCTGTAACCCGAGTAGTGGGCTGTGATCACCGAGCCAGATCAATGTGGGTTGGTTGATATGTACTGCTAATGGCTTCAAGTATAGGCTCACCAATAGCATAATGCTTCAAAAAACTCAACTTTGTAACATTAAACATACATCATTATGTAAACTCATTCCTTTTTCCAATAGGGTAGACAGACACCACAGAACGCCACCTACTAGATTCTTACATTGTTACTTGTATTATTGAAAAAATAAAACTTAGTATTAATTAGTCTTACAACTGATGCCAATACCATAAAGATGTTATAAACAACTCAGGCAATCACAATATGTATGTCTGATGCAGTTTCCATAAAGTCTTCAGCAGCCTTACCAACTTTTATTTTCCTATGTCATAAGTCAGAGCAACTTTAATCACCAATGTATTGTTACAATCAGTTAGGTTTACTTCGAAGGCAAGATAAGTGTGCTTGGGTGCATTAATGTTCCAAAAATGTTTACATCCAGTATAATTGGAATCTAACAGTGACACTGTATATTATTGTATCTCTGAAAAGAAAATGAATACCCAGAAGTGTGAAGGAAGGCAAATTGCTCTGCTGTGCCAACTAAATGAATCCATATTGCCTAAAAATTCATTTAGTTTGTAAGACAGTATGGAAGATTTTTGATGTATGAAGCTTAAAATCTAGGCATTAGCATTGCACTTCCACCTTTTAATTTTATTTATAAAAAGCAGTGACGTATGAAACTGGTAGGTATTGTGACATTGACATCATCATAATTACAAAAAAGTAAAAAAAAAATAAGGCTGCCTGGCAATTAATTCATCATATGTGTCATCTTTATGAACTAGCAAAAAGTTCATCAGACCTAAATATTCAAACCCCTTAACCAACAAGTATGAGTTGGATTGTGCTCAAAGAGTTTCTTCAGTAGTACCAAACAATATGTTTCAATTCATTATTTTAATCCAGACCATAGATACAACATACCTATGTTAATCTTAACTTCGGGCTGTGACTAACTGATAGACAGACAGACAGGACAAATCTATAAGGGCTCAGTTTTTTGCCATTTGGCTACAGAACCTTCAACCTTTGCGCGACAAAGTGTGCAGACGGGTGCAAAGTTTACATACATTGTTACCCTACATTTTTGTAAACAATCGTGCAACGGGTTAAAAAGAAAAAGAGATTACATATCTTCCTAGATTTTTAGAGGAATGGTTGTGTCACTGAATAGATATTTGGTATTGTAGTGATTGTGTATGTTGTGCCAAACATATGCCCATATTGTTTGTTCTGCTTGACATTTCATTGGTATGATGTCAGCTCTTGATAGTGTCAACAAACTTTTTTAGAATCATTAGAGGTATGTTTTGATGTTTGGTCGCAAACTATTTATTGTTTTTTATTTTGCTTCTCTAATATTATTTGAATGTTTTACTTTTAAATAAATAAATAAATATCTTGGGACAACTCACACACGGCTATCTGATCCCAAGCTAAGCAGAGCTTGTGTTATGGTAACCAGACAACTGATATACATACTTTTATAATTTATAAATACATACATATTATAGATAAATCACACCCAGACACAGAACAAACAATCATGCTTAAAACACGCTTTTATAAGGTTCAGCTGTAACTAATTAACCAATTATTATTGAAATCTTAGATGTATAATTTGAACAACATCCCGGTGTCCGATTGATCAGATTTTTTTATATATGTCCAGTTTTGTAGAAAATGCATGGTTACATAAGTCACGTCATTCTAATGTTCCAACTACTACAAAAATGTTGCTTTTAACATCTCTTTGCGCACACAAAAAGTGCTGGCATCAATCAAATTGAGATTTATTATGAAATAGGGTTACCAGCATTATTAGAATCTATACCCTAACTTATGCGTGTTTTTTCATCAACTATAATATTTTAATAATTTTGTGATGACGAAATTGGAACAGAACGTTAAAAATGTATTTACTGTTCCACAACATTCAAGCTGTTTTGTAAACTGAAACACAGCCAATGAAATGGAATCTGTTTAGCATCGGTATCGCCTCTATTTTCAATACTATTAGCTTTGACTCTATGTAAAACAAACTGTTGTTTCACATTCTAAACTAGTTCGTAAATTACACGAATGCAATCCATTGATATAAACATATAAACCAGTTCCCGAGATTTTCTGAAGTACCTACGCTTCGGAAACTTGCAGTTTTCACCACAGCGATGGAGAGCGGAGAGGAGAGTTGTTTAGTTCACAGTGATTGGTAATTGAGTGCATACTTGATATACAATAACTTCCAACCGAGAACTTTGGGTCGAACTTGGGCTTTCTTTGAGAATTTAAACGTTTTTTTGAATATTTTCCATCTTTCCACAATTTGAACTGCTGATTGTGGGAAATTTGTACCGTTCAATTTGCCGAATCCACACTTTACTGATAACTCGTGAACTAATAAATCTTTCGCATTTATTACGCAAAAAAATGTTACCTACGAAATTAAGCGTCGCGCTCATGATATAAACAAACTTGAAACTTGCACCTTGTTAAAGACTACCGCTGTTTTCAAGTCAAATACTTGTTGAATGATGGCACTATGGTATCGTTTCATAAAGGCAGTGAGACAATGCGTCTTAATGTCCCCCCATTAACACTTACAGCAACCAACAGATTTAAAATGATTGTCATGTAGGTAGGTGTATATGAGGCAAAACATTTTAGTAAGGTGTTTTTTTTATTTGGCAACATGACGCGGGCTAATTGCTAGAAGCATCGAGTTTTAATCCCATTATTGTTGGCACAATAATAGTTTGTTATACGTATTCTTTGATTTTCAAAGTATATACAACATTAGTTTTACTTTATGCGAAACCCGAAACACGTGTCTAGTATTTTTATCTGAAGAATCTATGTACAAAATTTCAGAACTTTATCCTGAAAAATCAGAAAGTTATAAGCTTGTTATTTTACCTGGTTGTCCGTACAAAACCACGGTCACCGCGCGGCACAAACGGCACCGCACGTGTGTACTGTCGCTTTGACCTGCCGTGACATTGTTGCGCGCCCGTATGATTTCGTATAACTACTAAGTGTCCAACTCGTAACCTATTATTAATATTTTTGGGACAAAATATAACATGGTGTAAAAAGTATTGTAATCGATTCAGTTACTTATTCTGAACAAACTATATTCAGGTTTCGCATATACTAAAAATAATGTTGTAGTAAGTATATAATTCGTTAGTACATTTTTGATTTTTGAATAGTTCAAGATAAAACCAAAAAAAAGCCCAGTACTCTAGGATTATAGCGAGTAATCCTTACTTAATATTATAAAAGCGAAAGTGAGTTTGTTTGTTTGTTTGTTACCTCTTCACGCTTTAATGGCTAAACCGATTTTGATGAATTTTGGTACAGAGATAGTTGGGAACCAGGAGACGGACATAGGCTAATTTTTATTTGAAAAAAGTGGGATGTGAGGGAGAAAGAGGGAAGAAAAGGGAAAACATAGCGTTGCTATTACAAATCAATAAGGCGCAAGGGGAACTGTGTTACCCCGAATTTAACGCGAGCGAAGCCGCGGGCAAAAGCTAGTATTGAATAACTGTATTATTGAAATACTTTCATAATCGATACACACGCATAAAATACGAGTGCATTTCATAATCGGCACCCAGATTAAATTGTTATTCGAACCGGAATCTCCGCAAATAGAGTAAAAACAAAAAAAAATAGTTCGCTGGTGTCGGGAACAGGGTCAAAGCTACTAGCTGAGCTCTACAAAAAGGAACCTCCCTTGTCCAGGAGTACCGGCGTCTGAGCCTTTGATGCAGCTGCATAACGAGAGCTTCCTCAGTTATTACTCGAGGCTATTGGCAATTGAGACAATGGCTAAAACGACCATTGAATGATCGGTGAACACATGTCGCAAGCCAAGTGAAAATACTTGATTTGCTTATCTTTCTCGGCTTTCACGAGTTTCTCGTCATGCGGGACCGATCCGATGTCAATAATCATTGCGCACCGCTCTAATCGATCAACCACCATTATGTCAGGCTTATTGGCTACAATAGTCCTCTTAGTGATGCTGGATTGAGGAAAATGTAATTACACATTGTCCAGTACAATGTGTAAAGAAATTGGTTGGGCATATTGTGCGGCATTTCCGATTCTACAAGGCTGCCTCCAGAAAGTTTCAGTACCGTAGTAGCTTTCAGAATTAAAGTGGTTCAGTTTCATAGTCTGAGACACCACAAGAGAATACTTGTGTTTGCCATGTTACATCCTGTATAGTAACCCAAACCACACAACAGGTAATTGAATTTACAATGTGGCGCGCCACACGGCGCGGCGTTCGGTGTATGAAAGCTTCTTCAGAACAGCTCTTATATTTTATTTGTTATTTACTTGTGTGTTAATAATTTTAATAGATGCTTAAGAAGCTGCTCACAAATAGTATAGATCTGTTGGAGAGGGAAACAGCTCTCAAACAATCTTGGTCATCGTCCTACATATTGAAAAAACTAGTTCGAAACACAAGTTTCAAGAAAAAATCCCATTATGAACTTGAAAATAATTTATTAAACAAGTAACCATATGTTACCCTTTTTAAAGTTTTTTTTTATATTTTGATTCGACGACCTGAATCCAACTGAAAAAAAAATCTAACTACTCGTATACCTAGTAAGATTACCTAGCCAAATCAGTAGTTGAAAGTAGACAGGTGAAAAATTGTAACAGTTCGATTTCTCGAAAACAACCTAGCTTAGACCCAAGTTATCGGAGTCAACATTTTGTAAATTAGGTCTAACCTTAAATATTTTTCCTCTTTCAAGGAAAGCATCATATTACCAATTATATTGTATAATCAACCAGATATTATTATTTCCACATCAGCTCTCGGCAAAGCTTGCGTGTGTCCACTCAAGGGAGGGGAAATGTCATAATGTCTTAACGCATGTGCAATGGAGATGGCTAAGGTGGTGGTGCGCAGCGTGCAGGAGGCGGGTGACGCGCAGAGCCTATAGGGCGGACGCTCTGCGTGGGTTATGTTCCGCGGGCCACAGGTGGTCTGCAAAAGACTAAAATATTGCCCGCGAAAAAATACAAAGTTTTTCGTTGTTAGATAGTAAAAATGTCTTGGAAATTAAGAGCTTATCAGATGCGAGTTTAATGTTCACTTCGATCGATTAATTCTTTAGCTTGCTTGAATAATTTCACGAAAATAATAGGATATTACATCGTCGAGGCAGTTTCCAAAAAAAATTAGCTTCATCAATTTCAAAATTCTCTATTATCTTAAGCTGTTTTTTTTTTCAAATTTGTATGGTCAAACAAAAACCAAAGGTCCGAAATGGGGCGCAGATGCGGCCCAATTTGCTTTGTGGAGCTGAAGATGCACCCTCTTCGATATAAGCCTGCCGGTACCAAATAAAATATAATAACACTATTTTTAACGTCACCGTTGTGAAATAAGTCGCTACCACTTTGTCGCAGCGACAAGAGTTCTCAAAGAAAAACTCAGCGACACATGCTAGGCAGGCAGAACCCTCACTGACAGAGTCGTTAGATGCTTACCAATTGATTACAATACCAGCAAGAGATTGGGCCCGAGCAATCGACACGTGGCAAATCTTTCTCAAGTGTACACAACCTCGCTCGATCTTGACACAGAACATCACTTTTGTAAAATGTCATCGTGACAAATTTGGTCACTCTCGCATTCTGAAGCGAGAAATGAGTTTAGCGAAAGTGACAGTGCGCGAAAATAATTTTAAGAAAATGACGTCTTAAAGTAATACTATGCGCATATTGTGAAAATGACGTTGTGTCAAGACCGAACGACCTCTGCGTGCTTTTCTCTAATCGTGGACGGACGAACAGGTGCAATAATCTTTTAATGAGATTTCGGCCAAGAAACTTAAAATACTTTTCTTTACAGATCCTCACTGACTCCAGCCTATAAGACTCACCTGGCTACCAGTAAATTAACATGTCATCAGTGGGACAGTTAGTTCCTCAGGTGACGCGAAGCCCCCCAAACATGACGATCAAATTCAACGGCCCCCACGTAGAGGGGTCTTTTTGTACGCAAATCGATTATAACTATGACCCTGTAATAAGCGTACTATGCGCTATGTACATCGCATTCGGGATAGTTTACACGTTGTTCGGTAAGTGATTTAGTTGCTCTAAGGAAGTGCTTGTCTTGTATGTGTTTCTCCTACGGGATGAAATGGTGGAAAATTATCAAGTATCAGAAATATATAGATTAGTATGTTGCTTAAGTTTAGTAAAGTTTACATAATTATGAACGAGGAATGACAAAACGCTATTAAAACTGATACTTCACAAATCTAAACTAACGCTGAATTATTCTATAATTTAATTTTGGTTATCATTATACAATATGTTGATTTGCATCCTCGTCAATATTTAGGAGGTGCTAGTAAAAGTCATAAATAATCAATGAAAATTACGGTACCTGATCAATAATAATATACGGCGCTTTTATGATCTGTCTCTGTGTGTTTAAATTTAACAGTATTACAGAATATTTCACTTCAAAAGTAGAGAATCACCTACAGAACACACAGAACAGTGTGCGTGAGCGTCGGCGCATACGTATCATACAGCGGCATGCACGCACCTGTGTGCACTTACCGATTTCTGAAAATACGAAAAAAGTAAAAAAAAAAAACCTACTTATTTTATTATCGATTCGGGTCGAGAATCATTAGCATAGTTACGTCCTTGAATTTGACGAGGATGCAAAACAACACGCTGTAAATTTTACCGTCTTAAACATTTAAAATAATAATCTAACACATAGGTATAAAAATACTTCAAAATCTAAAGAGATTTAATACAAATTAGGGCTGATTTAAATTAGCACTTATTGAACGTCAAAGTTTAAAAGGGACAGTCCCTCTAACGTCGGCGGCGAAACGACCCTAACAACACATCTGTATTTTAGGTTAGCGTCACCTATTTGGTTCTGTATTTGAAATAGATGTTCGATTTTTTAAATATTTCCAGGAATGTTACTAGACATAGTAGGTAATTTAAAAAAAAAGCGAATCTTGTATATTCTATTTGCTAACACATAAATTAAATTATTTTTGCGAACTTCTAGAAATTCATTATCAAATCAACAACAACATATAGACGCTATCAAACATGATTTGGTTACTAAATACGATACCATACCTATTCATAATTAATGTGTATCGCACATTAATTTGTAAAATGTGTAAAATTCATAATTATTTATATAATGAATTTGTTTAGCTGATAGGTAGGTACATAAAAAAAAAACACAAATTTCGCGTTCTATTTTTAAACTTACTAGATAAACGGCATTATCCTTTGACTGCGTAAACTTGAGGGTTTATTTGTTCTCAGTTTCAAGGGACTACAGACGTGGATATCGTTGAATTAAAACTGCACTATAAAAATCGTTTTTAGCCCGTAAAAAGGAAAAACAAATTAAAATATTTTTCATAAATGAATTAAAATATATTTTACTGCTGTTAATCTGAATATTAATCAGGTAATTTATTTTAGGCTATCGATGTTTCAAAGCCAGCATGTTCCTCACGGGCTTCACCTTCGGATCAGCTATAG
Source organism: Ochropleura plecta (assembly GCA_905475445.1). Taxonomy (NCBI): domain Eukaryota; kingdom Metazoa; phylum Arthropoda; class Insecta; order Lepidoptera; family Noctuidae; genus Ochropleura; species Ochropleura plecta. Next base: position 5,811,276 of record FR997721.1, on the reverse strand, counting down.
TATATCTAATTTGCCTTCAGGAATACCTGATGCCTCCCTACGGCAACGTCGGTAAGTCAATTCCTTTACTAATTTATTTAATTACGCTCACCAACTAAACTCCTACTTCAGCACATATCGGCCCTAAAGAAAACCGTTATCATTTCCAGGATGCCTTTAAATAGCAAGTTCTAGAACCTAATAATTTATTTAGTAATTTTGTATCGTACCCAAGCGTGTTTAGCGATGCATTCACGTCGGGCAGTTCTACGTACCTATGTCTTTACATAACCACCTAACAACTGTTTACGACTGTTTAGGTGCATTGCACTAAAGAGGGCTTTCTATTTTTATAAAATCAATACACTTAGCTTAACGAAAAATCTCTTGGTGTCGCTTCTATTCGACATCTGGTTAATGAAATGGCTTTTTTACTTTGTTTGATTGATTTTAGGTGTGGCACTGTGTGCCGGGCTTCTGTTTGGACTCATCACTATGCTGATTCAGTACGTGGGGCTGTTCATGACCGGCTTTCATACCGGTGTGCTTCTCGCTATCGCCGGTCTGGCCATCTACGATCATTTCCTGGACTCCCGCCCCACTACAGTAAGTATTTGCATAACCTCACACTTAAATGTCTATTCTACCATACTTTGTGCGTGACCATATTATAGTGTCTATGCATAAGTAGGTCGCATTTGCAGAGAATAACAATTCGGCAGACGTAGTATATCTCTCAAAAACAGATAATATGGTTGTCTTACACTCTCGCCAAAATTGGAACAGTTATTTACAAATTATAAAACACGTTCACAAAAGCTAGACTTAAATATAATTTTTAAAAGTTATATTAAAATCGGCCCCGGTGAAGAATCCTATAACATTTGTAGTAGTAAAGTGGCATAATAATATTTATATTTATTTATATTAGTAACTTAGTGACGAACGGTTTGACGGTGACGAGGAAGGATATCTTGACAATATTTTGCTAATGTTTGTTTGTCGTCGTACGTACCGCGTCATAGAACTCATCGATTCGGTGTAAAGTGAATCATTGTTATCTTGTGTAAGTAGGTGCGAACTCGGCCGTAGCTTGACACACATAACCGTCACTTTATATAAAACCTTCAATAGAAATTAGTCACAAAGGAGACTGGCAATGCAACCCGCGATATTTATTTTCGGTCATGTAGTTTGTAATCAAGCAGTTATATAACCCGGATTGAAGTTCAAACACCTACGTACAATGCAATTAAAATTACAGATGAAATCCTTACTTAATATTATAAAAGCGAAAGTGAGTTCGTTTGTTACGTATTCACACGTTAATGGCTAAACCGATTTTGATTAATTTTGGTACAGAGATAGTTGGAACCCTGGAGCCGAACATAGGCTAACTTTTTTTAAAAATTGAGAATTGAGGGAGAAAGAGGGAAGAAAAGGGCAAACTTAGCTTTGCTATTACAATAAATAAGGCGCAAGGGCAAAAACTACAGGTAGCAGGTACCTGCAAATCAGGAAAGGGGAACTGTGTTACCCCGAATTTAACGCGAGCGAAGCCGCAGGCAAAAGCTAGTGAGCTTATAAATCTAGGAAATTGTTGCAAACGCATTGACTTTTGGTATTGAATTTAAAATTACATTTCTGTGATACGAAAATAGAATATTGCTCCTTGATAATCCGTGTATTTGGCATAACTTTTAACTAAATGTGCTGCAGACGAGTGCGCGGAACTAACGATGCAGCTTAGTAACTTTATACTTGGTGTGTCGACTTTACGCCTTCGAGCACCTTACGTATCTAATACAACACGTCTTTTTTCGGATGGGATTTCATCAAATATTTTTCCCCGCTCTGGGCGTAGCGAGGAGGGAGGGGGGAGGTCAGACTTTTACTGATTAATACCCTTCTGTTTTGCCTTTTGAGTTCCGTTTGCCGTAGTATCTTTTCCGAACCAACACGCAGCCCGGGTGGTGGCCGTAATGGGCCCCTCTGCTTTTCTTACATCTCTTAAACGCGACTTCGACTTGTGTTTTTTATCTGGCACGATATAATATGATCAATAGGTCTTATGAAACTATCTATAAGTCAGATTGTTTGCTTAGAGCCCGACACCTCGAAGTCCGGATAAAAAATAAGTAGGTGTAGGTACATCTTCTAATATATAAAATTTCCGTGTCACAATGTTAGTTACCGTACTCCTCCGAAACGGCTCGACCGATTCTTATGAAATTTTGGGTACATATTGGGTAGGTCTGAGAATCGGCTAACATCTATTTTTCAAACCCCTAAACCTCAGCGGGTGAAACCGCTGGGCACAGCTAGTCTAATCTATAAAATTCTCGTGTCACAATGTTAATTACCATACTCCTCCGAAACGGCTGGACCGATTTCAACGAAATTTTGTGTGCATATCGGGTAGGTCTGAGAATCGGCCAACATCTATTTTTCATACCTTTCTCTAGAAAAAGAGCTGAGCAGCGAGTGAAATCGCTGAGCACAGATAGTAACTTATAACATCATCACGCTACTGATCCCCGAAGGGGTAGGCAAGGTGTACCAAATAGTACATTCACATGTCGCGTAGGGAGCTTTTGTTACTTGAAATGTAACAATGTACTAATTTGAGATTTAATTTGGAGACTTGTATTTTAATGCATGTTTTGTTAGCTACAACGCTCGTTGCTGTTTTAATAATTTATTCGGAAAATAAAAAGGGTGAACATTATTCAAAAATTATTTATTGACACCAGTCGGCCTACCATGACGTCTTAAAGCAGAACTTATTCCATTGAGGGAAAGAGATTGTGCTAGACACCCTGTATAGCTCTGTCTCTTTCCCTCAGTGGAATAACTTCTGCTTTAAGACGTCATGGTAGGCTAGCAGCTGTATTATGTACACTTTCCTATGATCCACAATAAAAATGATTTGATTTGAAAGTGAAATTAAATTATCACTGACAACTCGATTATGTTCTCGAGATGCCATACTCAATGTATCCATTTGTAAACATTGGCGCTTTAATAACACGGTAAACATACTTTTTTACATGATACATAATCCCGTTTCAAAAAGTTAGTGACCAAGTCAGTTTAAAAACTTATATTTTCATGTACACGTTTACTGGGGTAAACGCAACGCAACACAATCAACGCCCTTGAGGTACTCTTTCCTAAGGAAAAGGAAAACACGCGCTTTAGAGGTATTTTAATATTATAATTTCCGGGAGGACACAAACTTATTGATTACTACTTACTAGTCGCTCGAATAATTTCCAGCCCCTATTTCTTTTTTTTTACCTAGGTAGGTACTTACCTGTTGCAATATCTTGGCGCAAAGTCCGCTGTAAGATTTGTGACAAATGTTTGTGTGTAGGGTGACTAGTACGTAACTTTAGTAATGAAGACACCATGAAAACAATTCTCTTAAAATAAATAGCATTTTGGAAAAAAAATCGTCATTTGTTTTTTTAAGAAATCGATTAGGCATGTAGCGTATAATAAATACCGACACGCTTAGTGGTAGGGCGAGCGGTGGCGGGAGCGCGCAGTCATATTAATGGACTGAGCGCTCACTCGCTTCTGGTCCGCCGTGCTAGTAAGACGTGCTCATTGGAGACAGACTGTTGTTTAATTTAACATACCTAACACCCTAATAGTGTAACCTGTACAAGTGGCGACCCTGCCAGGATTACATAAGTGTAAGGTATGTACCAAAATTCAAAACATATTGTGAATAAAGAGGTAAATCAGTGACTAATCAGTTTTTATTCATTGAGATGTTCCATGTAGCCCATAACTGGGTTTTAAAATGAATTAATTACTTACTTTTAATCTGGGTACGTAATTATTAAATTGTTACGTAATTATTGAAATAAAATAACGAATTTAAATATAATTTTGGTTATGACACAATAATTAAAACGATTGGCTTATTTAGCTTACGTATGCTATTATTTTAGAAACCAGCATTCTAATTAATTTACGTAATTTGTGTGCTTTGAGATCACAAAAGGAATATTTCAAGATAAATCTGATTTTGTTACTTGGTTGGTACCTAAATAGTCGTTATTGACTAATCGAAGTACCTGTACATCAAAATATACCACAAATGAAAGTCGTTGACAGAACAAAACTATTAAAGGTGTTAATTAATAATTTGAATGTCAGTGTTTTCGAAGTAGCTATTGTTACAATACACGATTTCATAAATATTATGAATAATAATAAATTATTTATTGGCATAAACAAGTTAATACATATTTGTGAATCACTGGTGCCTGTGGTGGGTATTGAAACACCTGTATCACCGGTCACCGGGTATTATATTATAAAATCTTATTCATTAGACAAACTTTATGAGAACTTATGGCTTACTTACCTGTATACAGTATAACACTAAATATGTTTTTCTTTTATATAATTTTTACATACACAACAATATAGTAATATAGTTACAATAACTTGATAAGTGTGAGTGTAACTGATATTAAATAACTCACTGTTTATTATGTTATTTTACTTTTGTTCTGTCAACAAAAACGTGGTTATTAGAGGTAGTTTGGGTAACCAAACAGTACCTAAATGGTCTTGTAAAATAAGATCAAGGGAAGTTCGATGAAAATCGGAACGGTACCTATAAAGGAAGTAATTCCTTAGAGAGGTAGTTTGGGTAACCAAACAGTACCTAAATGGTCTTGTAAAATAAGATCAAGGGAAGTTCGATGAAAATCGGAACGGTACCTATAAAGGAAGTCATTCCTTATAGAGGTAGTTTGGGTAACCAAACAGTACCTAAATGGTCTTGTAAAATAAGATCAAGGGAAGTTCGATGAAAATCGGAACGGTACCTATAAAGGAAGTAATTCCTTAGAGAGGTAGTTTGGGTAACCAAACAGTACCTAAATGGTCTTGTAAAATAAGATCAAGGGAAGTTCGATGAAAATCGGAACGGTACCTATAAAGGAAATAATTCTTTCAAGAGGTAGTTTGGGTAACCAAACAGTACCTAAATGATCTTGTGAAATAAGATCAAGGGAAGTTCGATGAAAATCGGAACGGTACCTATAAGGGAAGTAATTCCGGCAAAAAAAAAAAAAAAAAAAAAAAAAAAAAAAAAAAAAAAAAAAAAAAAAAAAAAAAAAACAATGTCGACGGTCCCTGCGTGCATGAGGACATGTCGAAAATGGCATTTTATTATTGTATCATCGGCTTTACATTATAAATTATCTACATGCTGAAAAAAAATTCTTTTTCGACCATTATGGCGTAGGTCTTCTTCCACTTTCTCCATTCCTCTCTTTGTTGCGCTCTTTGTATCCAGTTCAAGCCAACGACTGTCTTCACGTCATCTTTCCAGGGCACCAGGACATCTCATAACTTACGCAAAAAGTTTTGAAATATCACGCACACAAAACAAAACATTCCAAATAATACAACACACATTTTTGACTATGAAATAAGTTTACCAGCATAATAAAAAATCTTACATAAGCGTGCTTTTTAGTTATTTTATTAACTATATCTATTTAATATCGAAACCGAAAAACCGTTGCAAAAAAGAACAAGTTTTATTACATAGAGTTCTATTTATCAAGAAACTCGGTAACTGTTTTGAACGAGGGATTAAACAGCAAATAGTGTTATTTAGCCGTGCAGCTGACACATTTAATATTGAGTGATAAGAACCGCTTCCCGGTGAATGTAATAGCCATTAAATCAATAGGATGCGTCGGAGCCGTAGCCGTAGTTGCATCTAACGATATAATGTGGGTATGCGACCTCAATTGCATGCTCCGATGTGTTTTACTCTCAGACGCACAATGCACACCGCTAGCTATACACTCTCCAGTTAGGGTTACCAGAACAATAAAACCCAATTACTACTATGAAGTCTGACATTATGCTAAGAGTGCGTATACGTTGCGACGATAACACATTAAAGGTATTTTTTTCTGGTTCTGAATTTAAATGCGCCGAAATAAAAAATACGTTTCGTTTTATGTGCACCATGCGGTATTGTTACCAGACAAATGCAATTGTGGAAACAATCTTATTGCAAACAATTAAAACAATGCCAGGGGGCCTAAAACGGCCAGTTTAGCAGAATCATTATAGGGATAATAAAATGGATTACATTACTATTCGTAAAATGGTCACAAAGTGGCAATTAATAATATTAACCACGTCTGTACACATTTAAAAAAATCAACTTTATGATTCTGCCAAATTGGCCATTATAGGCCCACTGTCCTGCGGTGCCCAACCTGCAAAATCACTTGCATCTTTCAGGATTTAAACGAAGCATATGTCAGAGTTGTGCAGGCTACATACTGGTCTTGTTTGGTTATCGATAAATTCCTTAAGTCTGGTAACCCTATCTCCAGCTATTTACCTGCTGGCATCTGTGCAAATCAATGGTGGCCGCATTTCTTCAAGTTTCGATAAATGGGCCACTTGACACTGACAGCTACACTTTCCCAGAAATTATAGGTGTAAGGCAGGATGTTAAGTTAAACAACTGCGCTTATTAAAGGATTCTACCCGGATGAATATCAACGGAAACGGAAATGCATAGTATTTTATTAGAGACACTCGTGTGCCCTTATTTCAAAAGGCGTATTTATATAATCAAATGTTGAATCTTTATTTCCCTTGGCCGTAACCAAGAGATTAGTTTTTCTCTTTTTGAACTTAGTTTATGACAGGGAACGTCCGGTAAGCTGATATCAGAATTTAAGATCTGTTCTTTGTCTGAATCTTTTAGATAAGTTATTTGTGGAGGAAGTAGATGGAACAGCTAGTGATTCTCTTTGTCTTACAATCTTTTCCTCTTCTTCCAATCGTCGTTGTCTAGATCTTTCTTCTTTTTCCGACAATTTTTTATCTACAAGCATCCCGGTCGTGGCTCTCTCTGGTTCATTAAAAATAATGTAAAGATATTTTCATTCTCTCCAAAGCATCAAATCAATTTAGATATTGTTCTTACGGCTCCTGAACGTAACCTGAATTTTCTTTAAATTTTTTTCAAGTCTCTCCAAACATGATATAAATCGACAAGTTTCTTCACGCAGTTAGGAAATGCCCTTGTTGGAATTCTTGCTTTTTCCCAATATATGATGCACTCCCTAATCACAAGACTTTCGCTAACAGTCACTTTCACCTAGCGAATATTGAAAAATAAAACTGACTGAACTTGTCGATTAGAGGGTAATTTTGCACCATTTATTTGATAGCTAGGCGATCTAATTAGGAAAATATTTTGTTTATCACTCCGTAATTCCACCGGCATGTTTACGAACTAAACAATGTCCACTAATAATCTAAAAACCACGTATGAAATGACAAATAAAACATGTAGGTACCTAGTTACAAGTCACAGTGCAGTACTTACACGCATCTTGTATGGACAAGTTTAAATCGCGAGTCGGCACGGGTTATCGTTAATAAATCGAATTTATATTTTTTTCTAGACAATATAGGGTTATTACGAAACTTTTAAGGAGGTATGTGTAAAAATATATCGAACTTGAAATTTAAGGGACACCCTCTAGCATTATATCGGAATTACATTGAAAATCAATAACTTATTTCCTAGTTTGTAGTTTTCTTGTGACTTTAGTAGATACACTCGAGTGTAATTGTTTTCCGTTTTCAAGAAGGTGGTTTCAAGTGGCCGCTTATAGACAATTTAAGTTTATATTATTCACGAGTTTGTTTTTGTAACTGGCCGTATGAGTCGTTCAACTGGGCTGATGTGTTATTTAAGCCTTGGAAATAGGAAGTCCTTAATTACTACTTTAAAAAAAACAGCAAGTTTGTTCCGTGGATCTATAGTTAGCTTTTTAATAAACAAGGTTCTTGGAAAAATGTAATTTACTGTCCGTAGCGACATCAAAGCGAGTAACAAAACCTTATTTAATAAAAGCGCACTAAAATAGGTAAATTATATTACTTCTTAAATGTGACTTGCTTTATTAAATTCTGTGCATTTCCTAGAAACTAACAGATACTGCAGCTAATCATGTTGCGAATTCCATGAAAACCGTTTCATTTCAGAAGCTTCGCGATAGAGGACTAAATGCTTTTCATAAAACTTATTTTCTAGGTTTTGCCAGCGTTACCTATACCTGCATTTTCAACTCGTATAATGTTGTTTGTGTACTTTATACATACGATTTTGTTTGAATTGTTAACTCAAACGCACTGGATTAGCTCATCGTCGTTCTTGTATTGATCATGTTCATGATAAATTTATGAGCATCACGGATTCGATTCAAAGCAAACATTACGTATTGCAACGACTAAGATTTTCTACAATTCCACGAATCCCTGTAAATTAAACACTCAGCACTGTTTAATTTATTTGATGCTGTTATCTAAAAGTCCAGACCTGAGATGAATTTTTACTACGTAATTCGTTACGCACAAATATATAACGAGTTAAAATAAAAACTTGTCGTAGACCTGATAAAGGTTTATCAATCAAGTAAGGTGAAAGTGAAGCTAGCGATAGTGAAATCTATATGATGATTAATTAATGAACACGTTTTAGCGACGCGACTTGTTCGATACACAAATGTACAGGCGAAAGGAAAGAAAGTATTCAATGCTGTAGCGACTTTAATTAGAGGGCTGACAAACCTCAGTATGTAAACAAAATGGAAAGCAAATGGATTAGATGCAATCAAGTGACAGTGCCTGACCGAATGCTGCGTTTCGGCATCGGCAAGATTAGGCCGAAATTTTCGCCGAAGCCATACGACTTATTCTAACAATCTCTTTTAGTCAACTCTTGACCTGATTTTCTTAGAGTTATTAAACCTTCGATTTCGAATAATCCACTCGGCTTCGGTCCAGACAGCTCTGCGGTCGGACACTATTATGTGTTCGAAATACTAAATAGTATGTAATCAGTCCAAAGTAGAATTGAATGAAATTTCTATTATCCAGTATTTCATTCCCAACGGATCGATTGGTCAGTTAATCTTGAAACGTAATTGGATTTACACCAATTGCTCATTGCTTTGTGTCATTCTCATCAGGATTGGTAGGTAGAAATCAAAAGCAAATTTCGTAATTCAATGACATGCCCCAGCCAGTGGGTTGATAATCGCAGTTGGTAACTAATCCAAAGTAACAGGGATCACTTACCGCTGGCGGCGTTGCTGGCGACAAACATGAAACTTTGGCGCTTATATGTACAGGTGAATGCAATGACTGCGATGATGACATTTTTATCGTTAAAGGAAATGAATCATACTTTTGATTCAGAGAAATATTTTGTTGGATAACGTCATAACACGCAATTTTATTTTATATTTTACCAAATTTTAAATGTTAATAACGTAACAGATATGTTTTTTTGGTAGGAAGCTCATTTATTTATTTGAATAATAAAAACCAGCGTTGTTTTCCCATAAAACAGTTGCAACAATTTATAATGCTTGCGGGATTCTCCAATCGTACAGAATATTATAGTAGTAGTCCATACAGTCGCCATAGTCCATATTATGTCGTGTGACACCACAACAACAAAGTTACGCACCGATAGATCCATTTGTGTTACACACAAAACAAAAGTTGTTAAATGTCATTATAGTTCATTGGTGTGGGCGGTTATTGTGGCATGCAGTGTACGATTATTGTAGGCTCACTAACAATCATATGTACACTCACGATCACTAATAATGGTAGTACTTACTATACAAAGTGACTTTTCTTCTGCCGATATACTTAGTAGCAATTTTATGTCTCTGCGAACATAGTAGTTTTGAGCCTATGAATGTTCATACTATTATTTTTGGTCTTGCATCAGTAAGGTCCTGTCTTAAGGAGACGCGACTGTAGGTCGTAGGTACCTCAACGCGACGACACTGCAAACATCTCCACGAGAAAAGTCCCTTTTGAATTTTGTTATGTGTAGGTACACTTAACAATACATGAAAATGTACAGTCCTGTCTGTACATTTTCATGTATTCTTTCCCATTATATGCTTGCGCAGCAATTACTTACGTGATTGCTATTTTGAATTACATTTATGATAACCAAAATATTCAAACGAACATATTTATTCATTCACTAAATTGAGTTCGTTAACAGTAAAATAATTATAGCGGTTTTCATGAAATGAAAATAGTAATTAAATTGAGTCCGATGCATCTCTGAGTTTTCATAATAATTTATTTTGTAAAGGATTATATACAGGGTGGAAGGAAAACGACGACGCGACAACGATCACGTATTTGACATTGCTTTGAATTTAATAGAAAACACAGGTTTTTCATGTTGTTATTTGTTCATTAAATCACAAAGTAACAGGATAGAGTTATGTAGAGTTATGTGTGAGTTATGTGGAATAACACATCGAGCAAGTGACCTCCAAAGCTTTCCTCGCTAATACGCACTCTATTGTTTAAATTATCCATGACTATTTCGCATTGAATTTCGTTGAAATTTGTCGAATTTCATCTTCGTTGAATTTCCTCTTCCAAAGCTTGGATGATTGTGGGCTTGTTAAAATAGAACTTAGAGTTTAAATAACCCCATAAAAAGAAATCTAATGAAGTCAAATCGCAAGATTTTGGCTCAATTCTGATCACCGAAGCTAGGAGTATACACAATCGGGAAATGTTTGATCATGCAGTAATTGCATTGTTTCATGGGGTATATTGCATGTGACATCGTCTTATTCAAACCACATTCTTTCCACATTAGTATCAACCAATTTAGGTAGATAAAATTGTATTATCATGTTGTAATATCGACCACTATAAACTGCTTAAACTGCTCATTTTGGAAAAAGTAGGGACCAATGATGTCTTCAGTTCCAAATTCGCACTAAACAGTCACATGTTGTGGGTGCATTTTTCCCACCATCACATTTGGGTTCTCTAAACCTTAAATGCGGAAATTCTAGCTATTAACAAAACCATCAAGGTGAAAAATAAATGTGCTGCACCGCTAAAGATGATTTTGTTCGAAATTTTCGTACTGTGGCCGCCAAACTTTAATTACTTTTGAAATATTGTTCAATAATAAAAACACGTTGTTCTATCGTGTAATGCTCCATTTTACTAACCCCAAACTGTCAGCTGTCCAATTGTTTTGTTTTGAGGGTTGCCAGCACATAAATGCACTAATGTTTACAAATTCAAATCTTGCGTTACTTTTCAGACAGCCTTTATATTATAATTTAATGGGTTTTCGTTATATTAATTACTTAGCTATGCAAGCGTATGTTATCGGCTTATCATCGTCTATGTTGTATCCATAGCCTACTTCATTCCCTTTAGTGTTTGAAACAACAGCAGTGTACAATGGGGTTGTCCTATTTTTAGCTACAGGTTGTGGCTTACGGCTTCACTTTTCAATTGTTTTTCCCTTTTTTCAGTTCACAGAATGTCTTGTTACATTTAAGTGAACTGAATACTTTATGGCGTTGAATACGAAAGTACCAATAGTTAATGAGGCAACGACAATGTTTCTATGCCACATTGGTTAAATTTAACACCTCGTTGTAGCCAACTACACGTAACACGTACTTAAATGCAACTTTTATGCAATATGCATTGTTCGTGTTCAAGAGTTCCTTTTTCATTCAACACCTGAAAGGACTGTAAAATATGAGACGTGGAAATGTTAAACAGATATAGTATATGCTGTCATATTATATAATGTCTAATAATGGAATCTCATTTGAACCGTGATCGACGGGGCTGACATTAAAATGCCATGTTTAATGCCGTCTTTTGTAATTACCAGTTCTAAAAATGTCTGTTTAAGGACGTGTATAAGGCCGGACATACGCCATTATCTTTTTAGGGTTCCGTAGTCAACTAGGAACCTTTATAGTTTCGCCATGTCTGTCTGTCCGTCCGTCCGTCCTCGCTTAATCTCTGTGACCGTTTACACTAGAAAAGAAGCTGAAATTTGGTACCAATATGTATATCAATCACGCCGACAAAGAGGTAAAATAAAAATTGGAAAAAAATGTTTTATTAGGGTAGCCACCCTATATGCAAAGTGCGAAGTGATTTTTTTTTTAATTTCAACCCTAACGTGTGATATATTGTTGGATAGTCTAGTCAACAAGTGCTTTTTTAGTCAAAATTTTTTAAAAAACTCGGAAAAATATGGTTGATTCGGGATCGAATCTAGAAAGTTTTTGAAAAAATTCAAGACCCGCTCGAAAAAATTGCAAAAGTTATTAACAAATAAGTAAACAAAAAAAAGGGGGTTTAGTTTTTTTGGTATATCTTGAAAACTATTTGATATATTTTGATTTTGAAAAAAGATTCAAAAAGAGGAGAAAATTTCCTAAAAAAAACTCCCTACTCGCGAAATTGTAGGACCAATATTAAAAATTTTACAGGGAGCTGAAAATACGCCTGAAAACGGGTACTCGGGTTTCCGCAAGCCACGCCCCCTTCGAGCGCTTTAATGAAAAATATTATTTAAACATATTAAATGTTGATATTAAAATTTGAAAAAATTCAGACATGTACAGGACAAATTAAAGAATGAAATACCGTAGAAAAAATATTTTTATCGCGATTTTATAAAATGTTATCCATAAATTAATTAACAATTTCTTCCGACTGGGCTATAAACATTGCAAGTTGCATAATTGTTAAACCAGAAATCTCAATTTTTTTTCCTTTCGTGGAGCTATTCTTCAAAGATTAAAGAAAGGATTTCCGTTGAGTAAATTAAAAAATTGTTAATTTTCGATTTGTTATTAACAAATTACCTAGGCGGCAAATTAAATATTTAAATAAATACTACAAGAATTATTTTTTTTCCAATGTCGATGATCATTCGTTTTTCTATCAATAAAAGCTACCTTAAAATATTTTTTTATAAATTTTAATTCTTTTTGTTTATAAAATTGTTATAAACAAATAGATTATTTATAAGATAATTGAATTTTTTTTTTGAAAATAGATTTCTCGTAAAAAAATATGAATTTTAAGATAAAAAACGATCCTTAAAAAAAAAAATTATTGCTAAAAAACCGTTTTGTTAATTAACATTTTTTTTTTACCACTTGTTAATAATATTAAGGTACGTTTTTTTTTAAAACTATCATTATTTATTATCCTCCTTAATAATTAAAGAAAAAATTTCGTTTTTTTATAAATTTTAATTGTTTATTAAATAAACAATTTGTTATAAACAATTAATTTTTTTTTGTATAATTTTTTTTGAATTCTTTACACTAAAATAAAACCGACCAATGACCTTTTTGCAAAAAAAAAATATATATTTATATTTATTATCGAATAAATTTTTCTTTCCGCAAAAAGGTAATTGGTCGGTTTTATTTTAGTGTAAAGAATTCTAAAAAAATTATACAAAAAAAAATTAATTGTTAATAACAAATTGTTTATTTAATAAACAATGAAAATTTATAAAAAAACGAAATTTTTTCTTTAATTATTAAGGAGGATAATAAATAATGATATTTTTAAAAAAAAGGCTACCTTAATATTATTAACAAGTGGTAAAAAAAAATGTTAATTAACAAAACGGTATTTTAGCAATAATTTTTTTTTTTAAGGATCGTTTTTTATCTTAAAATTCATATTTTTTTACGAGGAATCTATTTTCAAAAAAAAAAATTCAATTATCTTATAAATAATCTATTTGTTTATAACAATTTTATAAACAAAAAGAATTTAAATTTATAAAAAAATATTTTTAGGTAGCTTTTATTGATAGAAAAACGAATGATCATCGACATTGGAAAAAAAAATAATTCTTGTAGTATTTATTTAAATATTTAATTTGCCGCCTAGGTAATTTGTTAATAACAAATCGAAAATTAACAATTTTTTAATTTACTCAACGGAAATCCTTTCTTTAATCTTTGAAGAATAGCTCCACGAAAGGAAAAAAAATTGAGATTTCTGGTTTAACAATTATGCAACTTGCAATGTTTATAGCCCAGTCGGAAGAAATTGTTAATTAATTTATGGATAACATTTTATAAAATCGCGATAAAAATATTTTTTCTACGGTATTTCATTCTTTAATTTGTCCTGTACATGTCTGAATTTTTTCAAATTTTAATATCAACATTTAAAATGTTTAAATAATATTTTTCATTAAAGCGCTCGAAGGGGGCGTGGCTTGCGGAAACCCGAGTACCCGTTTTCAGGCGTATTTTCAGCTCACTGTAAAATTTTTAATATTGGTCCTACAATTTCGCGAGTAGGGAGTTTTTTTTAGGAAATTTTCTCCTCTTTTTGAATCTTTTTTCAAAATCAAAATATATCAAATAGTTTTCAAGATATACCAAAAAAACTAAACCCCTTTTTTTTTGTTTACTTATTTGTTAATAACTTTTGCAATTTTTTCGAGCGGGTCTTGAATTTTTTCAAAAACTTTCTAGATTCGATCCCGAATCGAATGAGCCCTCAACCATATTTTTCCGAGTTTTTTAAAAAGTTTTGACTAAAAAAGCACTTGTTGACTAGACTATGGAAAGGTATTTAAAAATGAATAGGAGTTTACTAAAATCATTTTTTGATAATGTCTATAATTTCGGAAATAATCGCTCCTAAAGTAAAAAACAATGTGTCCCCCCCCCTCTAACTTTTGAACCATAAGTTTAGAAAATATGAAAAAAATCTGAAAAGTAGAACTTTATAAGGACTTTCTAGGAAAATCATTTTGAACTTGATTGACACAACAGTTTTTGTACAAAAAAGACAAAAAGTTGTACAAAATAATTTCCTCCTCCACCTTTAAACTCATAAGTGGGAAAACTTATTGTGACGGACGGGAAACTACGGAACCCTACACTGAGCGTGGCCCGACACGCTCTTGGCCGGTTTTTTTTAGACCAACAATCAATCACTACACCATGCAAATATTGCAGAAAATCCTTTCAGTGTTGTTTTATTTTTCGGATCGTATTTACTCGGTGCTTAATATGTTTTTTTCTGGTTTTTAAATCGGAAGCTCTATAAATGTTGAATCCACATTTTACACAGCGCTTTATAGAACTTGTTTGGTTGCAAAAGAGTTACACGAAAAAACGTTTCTGGTCGACATCATTAATTGGCTGAATAGGAAGTTTACACTGACCTGATTACGTGAAATAGA
This sequence comes from Ochropleura plecta, assembly GCA_905475445.1. Classification (NCBI taxonomy): domain Eukaryota; kingdom Metazoa; phylum Arthropoda; class Insecta; order Lepidoptera; family Noctuidae; genus Ochropleura; species Ochropleura plecta. The sequence goes on along the minus strand of FR997721.1, from coordinate 5,796,185 downwards.
AATGATATGAAATGATGCTGAGTATTATTACGTAAACTGAGTCGTGCATCCCACTAATTCCCACGAATGCTTAATTAGGTCAAATGAAGATTTGTAGTAGATTGGCACAAATGGATTTATTCCGATGCAGATCTAACCCGAAGCGAATAACTTCATACATTTTACAATGAGTAAACAGTTTTTTTTAGCGAATGTCCGCATCCTATTTCACTTTTATGCGAGTTTCTTGTTGAGTTCGATAGTGTTCATCGAACTAATTTCATTTAATATTATTTCGTTTGTTTCAGTATTGGCTCTGTGTGGTAGTGCTGCTGTGTTCAGGGATATTCTTCGCTGTCATCAACCTGTATTGGAAGAAAGGTAAGGCCGCTATCTTATCTCGACAGATAACATTGTGATAGTACTGATACTATTAGGTATTATACCTATTTATTTCGTGCATGTAACTTGTGTAAGAAGGAAATACTCATAGTGCTGGTTATCCTGTTATCATGGCTTCGAGTATAATCGTACTTGTTGGAGAGAGTGTAAGTACTAGTACAGAGGTTTTATTTGAATGTCTTTGCCAACCGACTTCTACGATAATTCTATGAGTAACTAAGTTATTGTAATAAAAATAATATGTGGGGTAAAGTTAATATTATTTTTTAAAATTAACATTACCCCACGGGGTGTACGTGGGGGTATGTCTGTAGGACATACAAAATTTTTGTTCCGTGCGGGAACCGAACCCGCGACCCGCAGCGCAGTAGTCGATCGCTCAACCACCGCGCCAACCGTGTCGTCAAAGATTTAGAAAGGGAAGAATAGCGTAAAGATAGGTAGCTGTCGGAACCCGTTTATATACAGGGTGGCGCTGGCGTTACGAGTGACGACAATAAATGAAAACCTTACATGTAGGAGTGTTTTTAGCAAACAAATAAATGCTACCAACAAAATAAAAAAAAATACCGGCCAAGAGCGAGCTAGACTCCGCACTGAAGGTTCCGTACAAAGCAACGGACTTGGAGCGTTGCTTTCACAGCACAAAAGGACCACAGAATTGAGTATAGGCTTTTAATGTCAACTCGATACATCCACACATTCCTGAGATAAAGAGTCTAGGTCGACAGACAGACAGACGGACCGACAACAAACTGATCCAGTAAGGGTTCCGTTTTTTCTTTTTGAGGTACGGCGGAACTCTAAAAAGGGAAAATATCAAATATTTTTGAATATTTATTTCAAATTCGTGGAGCTCGTGGCTAAATAATAGCAGCCGCTCGGGTCGATCTTTAGGTTAAGCCGCGCTTGCCTAGGTTGGTCTGTGGATGGGTGGATGGATGACTACCCGTTACATACCGAGTTTCCTCTGTGCCTCGGAAAGCACGTTAAGCCGTTGGTCCCGGCTGTCATTTGTAGATCTTTGACAGTCGTTACAGGTAGTCAATGTTCCGAAAGTCTGATAACCAGTCTTACCAAGGGGTATCGCATGACCCAGTACTAACTGGGTTGTTGAGGTCAGATAGGCAGTCGCTCCATGTAAAATACTGATATTCAGCTGCATCCGGTTACACTGGAAGCCGACCCCAACATAGTTGTAGCCCGAGAGCCAGTAACAGATTTATATGACCAAGTTCCTCTCAAGTGATAATTAGTAAAACGCATCAGAAAATCGAACTATAAAGCCTCGTGAATGTCAGCTGAGGCTCGGTGGGGGGGATGAGCAGTTATAACCTCCCACGCTTGATGAAATAAAAAAATATTCACTCATTTCCTCTCGGCTAAAAGTTTATCAAGTTATAGCTAACCAAATACCTCAACAAAAAAAAAAAGTCAGCTGGCTATAACATAGTGCATTGTACGTCAGCTGATGGCTAGATCATGGGAAAAAAAATCTTCACTTTCAGTGATATCCTCTCGGCTAAAAATTTACCAGATGATAGCTTATATGTAACTATTGATAAATATATACGTCAGCTGGCTGTATCTCGGTGGAAAAATCGTCAGCTGATACTTTGAAGGTCGTTACGTAGAAGTTAGCCAGAAGCATTTACTGACTATTTAAAGGCATCAGCTGACCAGGTTTCCCTCGACTTATTGCTAGCTGATTTTTTTTATTTATCACAGTATTATATTTAAAATCAGCTCACAAATTTTCGTGTGGGAGGAAATGACGCAAGTGTGCATTTGACCAAATTTGAGCAATATAGCATGCTCTTAAAAATTGCTGATATAGCTCTGACTCGCAAGGTGGTAGAGAAGAGCCATTCAATACCTTTCTTTGGTAACTTGAATGTCTCCGTATCCAAGAATTTATATGTTTTTTCAAACAACGCTACTCTTGCCTCATTGACCTTTTTCAGGCGATTAAATCCATACATATGGCAAACGAACTCTTGAATTTTCTCAAAAATATTGTCTCTATCCTCTAATGATTTTGACATTTGGATGAAACACTCGATGAAATCATTCGATTTAGCCATCATTGAAAATCATCAGTCCACTAGTTTTAGTCCTTAGTTAGGTCCCTAACACTATGCTAGCGTGTGTTGTTTAAATCTTTAAAAATAACAAGAATAATTAAAGAGGCGTCATTTCCTCCCACACGAAAATTTGTGAGCTGATTTTAAATATAATACTGTGATAATTAAAAAAAATCAGCTAGCAATAAGTCGAGGGAAACCTGGTCAGCTGATGCCTTTAAATAGTCAGTAAATGCTTCTGGCTAACTTCTACGTAACGACCTTCAAAGTATCAGCTGACGATTTTTCCACCGAGATACAGCCAGCTGACGTATATATTAATATTTATCAATAGTTACATATAAGCTATCATCTGGTAAATTTTTAGCCGAGAGGATATCACTGAAAGTGAAGATTTTTTTTCCCATGATCTAGCCATCAGCTGACGTACAATGCACTATGTTATAGCCAGCTGACTTTTTTTTTTTGTTGAGGTATTGGGTTAGCTATAACTTGATAAACTTTTAGCCGAGAGGAAATGAGTGAATTTTTTTCTTCAAGCTTGGGAGGTTACAAATACTCATCCCCCCCACTGCGCCGCAGCTGACGGTCATAGGGCTTTATGATACTGTTGTCTGATGCGTATCGCCAATTATCTAACGAGAAGAAATAATTAACCAAATTTGCACCTGGCTCTCGGACTATTGGGAAAAAGCTAGGCAGATGATGATGATATTTCATATTCGACTTGCCTTAAGTGGTCTTAATATTATTGTGCAATAATATTGAACGGCGCAAATAAGCACAGTTTGATTGGTAGTTGTGTTTGAGCCGTTTGGGGTTGAAACAGCCCTAGACAGGGCTTTGAGGTGTGCTCAACCTAGTTTTTCGGGATATCGCAAAGCGGTCGGTCGACTCTTCATATGAGGGCTGGCCTTTATTTTAGCCAAATGATCTGCAAGCTGCCAGCCTTCTGGGCATTTGTCCTATTGACAGCGAAGTAGATAATTTTTTTGACGGACCCTGTATTATTGTTTTCCCTTTTTGGGACTTGTACACACGACGGCACATCAACCTACATAAAACCATTTTTACCATATCTCTACTACGGTGTGAGAGATCAGGTTGTAATAGTTTAGAATAGCTTTACCTGCCGTCGTGTGTACCTTCTTTAGTTAGTTCATCATCTGCCTAGCCTTTTCCCAACTATGTTGGGGTCAGCTTCCAGTCTTACCGGATGCAGCTGAATACCAGTATTTTACATGGAGCGACTGCCTATCTGACCTCCATAACCCAGTTAGTACTGGGTAATACGTCATCTGCCTAGCCTTTTCCCAACTATGTTGGGGTCAGCTTCCAGTCTTACCGGATGCAGCTGAATACCAGTATTTTACATGGAGCGACTGCCTATCTGACCTCCATAACCCAGTTAGTACTGGGTAATACGATACCCTTTGGTAAGACTAGTTGTCAGAATTTCGGGACATTGACTAGCTGTTACGACTGTCAAAGATCTACAAATGACAGCCGGGACCAACAGCTTAACGTGCTGAGGAAACTCGGTATGTAACGGGTTGGTCACCCATCCACAGACCAACCTAGGCAAGCGCGGCTTAATCTAAAGATCGACCTGACCGGCTGCTATTATTAAGCCACGAGCTCCTCCACATATTTTAGTTAGTTAGTAACACTAAATTAGTATAGATTGTATATTTGTATAATAAAAATATTGCTGAATATTATGGTAGCCTTGTAGTAGTTAAGGCACGACTATCCTTCACAGTACAGCACTGAGACGAACCACAAGATGGAAACTTTGGAATATAATTACTGAAGTGACCAACCTTTTGAATAGAACTAACTAAGTAACTTAGAATTAAGTTAATACTAAAGTTGATCAGCATTAAACAGATTAGTTTTCACTTTTCGCTACATTTCAGTTTTAGTTTGAAAATTAAAGACATGTTTTTATATTGACAATTGATAAACAACGATCTGCCTAAACTAATTCTCGAACAAAAGTTCCATTTTATAGATTGTTAGGTAGGTGCGCTCCCTAATACATTAGACTTAAAACAGAACTGGCGCTATAGGTCTACCATTAGCTACACCCCTGGCTAATCCTTTGGGGATTACAGGCGTTTTGTTAGCAGGTATTGCTAGAATTTCATCCCCGCTACGGAAACAAAACTGTCTGAATAGAAGTTCGTTGTTTTTGGTTACCATACCTCAAAAGGAAAAAATATGGATTCCTTAAAAGATTACTTTTGTTTACGTCTGTCTGTCAAGACTCTTTATCAACTCCCTCTAAGTCTACGTAATTAAAAGATATGGCCGTTATGTCCCAAGTTTGTACGAAACCCTCGGTACGCGAGTCAGACTCGCACTTGACCGTTTTTTTGGAATGTGAAATCCTTAAGGCATGGGGCACGCCGTTTGTTAGAATAAAATACTTATGTTTGAACTCGTGTAAACTTTGTGAGCGCCTTGTGCATCTACAACATTAAATAAAAATGTAAAATAAACTAAGAACGTTTTTTGGGTACTTTGTAAATCCCTTGAACGTGGTAAGCGGTGATGTAAAAGAGCTTGGTTATCCCGGAGTAACGTGACCATCGCGGTAAGTTGTGAATTAAGACTTTATCCACCATCGCCTGATCGTCGTGTACCTACACACCGCGCAGTGTGCACTTTATGGTGCATATCTAGGTCGTAAATAAACCCATCCATGCATGCTTTACATCAGCACAACGCACACAGCAGAAATATTGCAAATATGTTTTATTTACGTCACGCACACTGATTGCTAAGTTAATGGACGCATGTAACAGTGCAGTCATGGAGTACTTAAAGCTAAGTAAAGCCATTGTTCCAAAAGTATGAATCAGATAGTCGATATTACCATTCCACATGACGAGAACCTCGTGAAAGCTGAGAAAGAGAAACAACAAAAATATCGACTCTCGACTCGAACTCTGCTATCATTGTGCCGATTGTCGTAACGGCCAATGGCTTGATTGCTTAGAGCCTCGACGAACATAATTATGTTGAAGTTCTCCTTAGGCAGTTGGATCTGATTCAGAAGGCAGTACTCCTCGATACGGCCCGCATTGTGGGGAGGTTCCTGTCTCTGGAAGCTTAACCACCGGTAGATGGACCCTGCCCGATACCAGCGGAAACATATTTTTAAATGCTTTTCTATATACATTTTTTAAAAGAAATATTTAAAAATGTATAGCATAAGCAGTAAAAGAAAATGAAGAAAAGAGCATAATTCAATTACATGTGGGTTTAACTTCTTTTAGCTTTAAATTTACTGATGCATTGCTGCATTTTCCATAATTTATTTATTTATACTTTGCCCCACACTAGGAATTTCTCCTATATCGTGGGTGCGTTTACAAACATATAAACTCACATACACAAACAGCCAGACCCAAAACAACTATCTGCAGGTCATACAAAAATTTGTTCCGTGCGGGAATCGAAACCGCGACACGCATCGCAGCAGTCGATCCCTCAACCACTGCGCCAACCGTGCCGTCAAACGTTGATGACCTTGTAATGTGCGGTCGACTTTTGGAGTAACTGATAATTATATTGCTGTTCATTTAATTTATGCAATACAATTAAATGTCTACTATTTTATATTTCAAGAAAGTTTTCTGAATAATAATTACGCCCTTTGATCGATTTTGAATATTTAACTTTAGCAGTACGTGGAAGAGGTCGTGGCTAAATAATAGCAGCCGCTCGGGTCGATCTTTAGGTTAAGCTGTGCTTGCCTAGGTTGGTTTGTGGATGGGTGACCACCCGTTACATACCGAGTTCCTACGGAGCTTCGGAAAGCACGTTAAACCTACAGGTCTCGGCTGCCATTTGTAGATCTTTGACAATCGTTACAGATAGTCAGTGTCCCGAAAGTCTGACAACCAGTACCAAGGGGTACCGTATCACCCAGTACTAACTGGGTTGTGGCGGTCAGATAGCCCGTAGCTCCATGTAAAATACTGGTATTCAGCTGCATCCAGCTAGACTGAAACCTAAAGGCTGAAACCTATGCTGACTGCTTTAAGCAGTTCGTGACGGTATGAGCATTTCTTAAACTGATAGTCCTGTTTACATTTAACGTGAAGTCTTAGAGGCGCCGAAAAGAACCAAGATGTTGTAAGAAAACTTTTATAAACTTATGCTGATATGGAATTGATTGGCGATCAAAAGCCTTGTAGCTAGAACTGCTCAATTCCACAAATATCACCATATTTTGTACCCTAAAATTTTATACTCGTGTTTTGTTTTTGCTACACCTTACACAGTCTCAACTGTACAAGGTGTAGCATTTTCGAAGGTTCCTAAAACAAAAGCAGCTGTTTCATTCAAAAGTGCAAAACGGTCAAAGTATATACAGCGTCCATGTTTGTTACACATTACTACCCCACACAAATAGCTTAACAGTCTCGATAATCCTTACTATAATATAATAAAAGCGAAAGTGAGTTTGCTAGTTTGTTTGTTACGTCTTCTCTTCTTCTACGCGTAAATGGCTTAACCGATTTTGATGAATTTTGGTACAGAGATAGTTGGGACCCTGGAGACGGAAATAGTAAAAAAAAGTGAGAAAAGGGGGAGAAAGAGGGAAGGAAAGGGGAGAGAAATATAATTTTATTTCGATCATCACGCGTCAAAGTTAGCGTTAGGCCAAGTCGCGGGCGGAAGCTAGTCGGTCTATAAACCAAAATCCTTACGATCTAGCCTATTCTCTCGCAACTTTGCCGATTTTGATTTGTGCTTAATGTCTTCCAACTTTCATATTGTTTCAAAACCATAATGAAAGATTGGCTGAAATATTCGCTAACAGCTGTCCGTTAGGGTCACGACATATTGATCGTCAGTTTGTCCATATAAAACGAGTAAAAAGTATGGGAGCACATTCGTCGATGTGAAAGGATGCATACTGCGGGCGTCTCATATTGTTCTTTTTTTTGCATGGACCGTCGAACGCCCTCCAGCAATGTGTTATGCTTGAGACCCTTGATGAGCGAGTGTTCTTAAACGGATAAGCAAGTTCTTATCTGTTCTACCAAAATACGAGTAATAAAGTTAATTGACAATATTTTTTTTTTATTTATTTATTAAAAAAAGGTCACCTACAGCTTCTGTATAAAATATAAACTAACATGAAATCCCAACCATCATCATCTGCCTATCCTTTTCCCAACTATATTGGAGTCGGCTTCCAGTCTTACCGGATTCAGCTGACTACCAGTATTTTTAATGGAGCGACTGCCTATCTGACCTCCACAACCCATTAGCATGTGGGTAATACGATACTCCTTACTAAGACCATTCAAATCCTAAGCATCCTTTGGATGCATCAATTTAAAAAAAAGAGTAATAAAAAAACAATCACGTAATTATAAAAACCTCTGTAGTGTGAATGTAATAGTACGTATAGTCCGGTCAATTTAGACATTCGAAGTTACATAAAGTCCCAACAAGCTGAATTTCTGTGAAATTGTTCAAAACATAATTATAAACAATGTCTAGAAGTTCCCCATCATTCCCCTGTAAGGAAAAAAAAATATTCAAGGTCAAAGGTAAAAAAAATGAGATTTTCGCGATTTTCAGCAAAACGGTAAGTTTTATCATAAAAGTACCTCAGACAAAAATTGTAGATCATAAAATTATCTATAAAAAATGTATCAATACTTATATATATATTTATATTATATTTTGAACAATTTCACTGAAATTCAGCTTGTTGGGACTTTATGTAACTTCACTCTCATTTTTGGTCTAAATTGACCGGACTAGTACGCGGTTGTTTGAGCTTAAAGGTATGATTTCGAACTCGGCAACAAGCAGCAGTGCTGTTGCCGCAATGCTGCCACTAAGGTGCAGCCCAGCAGTGCTGCCTGCCGCGCTGATTCAGAGCAAGGCGGCAGTGTCGCTCTGTTCGTGGTGATGCGTTGTTGTGTATTCGTTACTTTACTTTGAGTTGACAAGATGTCGATTGATGACCAACTTTTATTTATACTGTTGCGCGTCAGTATTGGTCTATCGCGGCGGTAAGGGGACAGTGACGCGCAGCAGTGCTGCCGCTACATTGATGCCGCGACATTGCCGCCTAGTTCGGAATGTAATCCTTACTTAATATTATGAAAGCGAAAGTGAGTTTGTTTGTTACGTCTTCACGGCTAAATGGTTAAACCGATTTTGATGAATTTTGGTACCGAGGTAGTTCGGACCCTGGAGACGTAGGCTATTTTTTTTTAAACAAGTGAGAATTGAGGGAAAAAGAGGGAAGGAAAGGGAAAACTTAGCTTTGCTATTACAATAAATAAGGCGCAAGGGCAAAACTACAGGTAGCAAGTACCTGCAAATCAGGAAAGGGGAACTGTGTTACCCCGAATTTAACGCGAGTGAACCCGCGGGCAAAAGCTAGTCTCAAAAGTTTATAGAAATTGTGTGGGGACCAGTAGTATGACGGCAGCACTGCTGCGTGCAACGTGGTTCGGAGTCATACCTTAATTCACACTGACTTCCGTAATAGTGAAAAATGTATTGCGGCAGGTTTGTCTTCCTCATTCGCAAACACTCGCACAGGTCCATACATTACCGGTAATTTGCATTTCACCGATAGATAAAACACTGAGTTATACGAGTAAGTGTGCATGTAAAAAATTGAGATAGTTCACCATATACATTGGCTGGTATTAAAATATTATCATGGGTATTATTTGATGGCAATTGACAATAAAAACGGAGTCTTAACCGTTGACATGGACCCTGGACCCTTTGGGCCACTTTTTTTTATTTTGTATAATGACAATATTCCGAATAAAATTAAGTCGCAACTTTCGGCGTAAAGAAGTCTATTATGGCTTTCTTGGGTTAGCGCGTTCCATACTCTCTGTTTTAGGTCTATATGACTATTTAATATATGTATTTGAATAGAACATTTTCTCCAACACTTTTCTTTTCGACATTGTAATCAAACCAATATTATAAAGGCGAAAGTCTTAGACGACACGGTTGGCGCAGTGGCAGAGCGATCGACTGCTGCGCTGCGTGTCGCGGGTTCGATCCCTGCACAGAACAAATATTTGTATGGCCTACAGATAGTCGTCTCGGGTCTGGCTAGTTGTGTATGTGAGTATAAATGTTTGTAAACGCACCCACGATACAAGAGAAATCCTAGTGTGAGGGAACGTTTTTCCCAAAAAAAGGCGAAAGTCTGTAGGTATGTTTGTTACTCCTTCACGCTCAAACGGCTTAACGGATTTGAATGAAATTTAAAATGAAGAATTAAAGCTAGCGAAGCCGCGGGCAAAAGCTAGAATATATATTTAACCCAATTTAAAGTTGTATAGCACAAATCTTCTCAGTATTATTTCTTCGGCCACTTTTTTATTTTCAAGTAGGTATCGATGCTTCCGTGACTACTATGTTTCATAATTATTTTTGAATACTCTAAATCCAACTAGGTAGTTGGGATAAATGAAAAATAATGTTCTTTTTTCCTGATTTTGCCACAGATAACAATAAACTTAGCTCATGCAGACCTCTAGGACCGGACAGACTGCACGCACGCAAAGGACGCACGCTCGTTTGGCGACCCTATTCCAGCCAGGGTCGAGTTTTGGAACATGGCAATATTATTGTACTCGAATCAATCCATCATCACTGACAGGACTATTGTGGCCAATACGCCTGATATAGTGTTTCTGGGTAGATCAGAGCTGCGCGCAATTATTGTTAAAATGTCTCGCATGACGAGAACATCGTGAAAGTCGAGAAACATTAGCTAATCAAGTATATTGATGAAGTTGTCGACTCAGCGGTAATTGTGCCGATAGTAGTATCTGTATTGTCAAAAACCTCGACCAATACCTAAGAAGGCTCGCGTTAGACTGTTGGATCAAGGGCTTGATTCAAAATTTGGTACTCCAGGACACGAATCGTACTGTTAGGATGTTCCTTTCTGTGTAGCCCTAACGTCCAGTAACTTGGACTCTGTTCCCGATACTGGTTAGCTACTATTTTGTAACGTCTTTTCTATACAATTTCCTTTATTCACGTATCATCTATATGTACAATGTGTCCGGTCACGGACTAGCGATATTCCATGTGCTTACATAAGAAACATTATAGTACTCAAATTTATTGATTAAAAAAAAAACTACCATTTTCTTTTTTCACGAAAAAGTTACAAAACTTTCTTTGATTTGTATTTTTGGACTTTAATTTTGTCTTCTAAAGTTACGAAAATTTAAGCTCATCATTTCTTAATTTAAACGATAGACAATTCGACGAGACGATAGACAATTGTTGCCCTCTGAATAAAATAAGCATATTTTCGTCTCAGTAAGACCAAAACTTTGAGAGATATGATTATTTTTTGTACACGCATAAAGAATATCTCAAAATGACTGCCAAAAAGCGGGGAAGTGCATTAGACCCAAGTATCTAGAATATTACTAGTCCATGACCGGACACATTGTGTATCTAATATAGTTTTATTTTTAAAAATATTTACTACTTACTATGTAGGTATACAAAATAAATAAAGGAAACAACTGTTCAACTCTCTATAAGGCGAGCAGCGGTCTACTGTCTAGTAATTAGCTCGCACTGTGCAGACCGGCCATTGATATATAGAGTTATATATCAAAAGAACCAGACATTACAAGCGACCGCGAAAACGTGTGACGCACGTTGACGCGCGTCGCATCGCTCTAGGACAAAAGGTAGCGAACCTTTATGGATCAACGTGCCATATTTAAGGTTCCGAACCCTCAAACCGAAGCACGAGTTGAAATTAAAATCATATATTCAAGTCTCTGTGGTCCTTTCAAAAATCAACTCTGAATCTACGCAGTCAAAAGATAGGGCTGTTTATACGGACGCCTCGGTGCACGAGTCCGACTTGGCTCTACGACTCTAAATCCTCACTAATATTATAAAAGCGAAAGTGAGTTTGTTTGTTTGTTAGTTACGTCTTCACGCCTAATTGGCTAAACCGATTTTGATGAATTTTAGTACAGAAATAGTTGAGACCCTGGAGACGGACATAGGCTAATATATTTTTTTAAATTGAAAAATGAGGCAAAAAGAGGGAAGAAATGGGAAAACTTAGCTTTACTACTACAGTAAATAAGGCGCAAGGGCAAAAACTACAGGTAGCAGGTACCTGCAAATTAGGAAAGGGGAACTGTGTTACCCCGAATTTTAACGCGAGCGAAGCCGCGGGCAAAAGCTATTAAATGTATAAAGAAGCTCTAGCAGTGTGGCCACACAATTTTGCCTTAGTGATTATTGGTAATAACAAGGGCGGTATGGTCGTTGGCGCTCCAGAAGTCTGATACCGCTGCGCCCAGACCGAGAGAAGTTATTTGAAGATTCCCCATCCGAAAAAACAGCCCCGAGCGATGTGACAGGGTCTAGTTATAATTGCGACTTGTATTATTATACCATTTTTCTACACTATTTACTAGCTTTTGCCCGCGGCTTCGCTCGCGTTAAATTCGGGGTAACACAGTTGCTCTTGCGCCTTATTGATTTGTAATAGCAACGCTACGTTTTCCCTTTTCTTCCCTCTTTCTCCCTAACATCCCACGTTTTCTTAAAAAAAAAATAGCCTATGTCCGTCTCCTGGTTCCCAACTATCTCTGTACCAAAATTCATCAAAATCGGTGTAGCCAATGAAGCGTGAAGAAGTAACAAACAAACAAACAAACTCACTTTCGCTTTTATAATATTAGTAATAAGTAATAATAAAGTAATAAGTAAGGATTTATTCGTCTTGTTTCAGTTCTTACTATCTTCGGCACAAGCGTGTACGGGGGCGCTGTGATCGCGACCTCTCTCGACTACTTCTTCGAACGAATGATGATGCTTAAATGGGTCAGTGAATTTTTATTTTATTCGTATTCATGTTATTATATGAACTACATGACATGGTTCAAATCTGGGGAACGTCATTCAGTCATAACCCGTCTGTCAATGACTAACATCGTTTAGTAAACGTTTCAGCTAAGCGTCAAAATGGATCCATTTTGCCGATCGGCATAAGGGTAAAAAGGTTGGAAGACTGGTTAGAGAAGTAGATGTTTATTGGCAATGAGAAATCCTATCAGGGGTTCGGCATGTAACAATAGTATATTTTGATGTAAGTAAGGAAACTTTGTCATTGCGGCCGATGTGGATTTAACAACCGAGTCGCCTAGCGAGGGTGTTATATAGCCGAGAACAGTAGTAACAAATTCCCACGATAATTAAACGATGTTTTTCAATACACTTACAGATAAATTAAAAATCAAAAAAGTACTTTTGCCATTAATTAATATTAAACTATGATTTTGAAAAAATCGGCGCTGTTTCTATAGCCCATATTATATAAATCCTAATTATTTATTTGCTATATGAGGTGAAATCAGAAAAAATGAAAACGCACTTTGCGATAAATGAGGAAAAAAGCACGCGTGTGAAATACATTGGATGTTGAACCTAACCTTAGTGCAATAAGATCCAGTTTTCAAGGCATTACGGTTTTATATAAAAATGTTCTAGCTGTGGGAGCGCGCGAAACTAGAGCCCGCCGTGGCCCCGCCCTGCCGTCTTTCATGGCTGACGCTGGCTGCCTGGCCTGCTGCCGCCATCGTGGGGCTCACTGCACAGTGCGCTCTCACCGCCACCGGGATCTACCACGAGCAAAGTGAGTCATACACTGATACCAGCTATAGAATTAATATTAATAATATAATACCAGCCTATAGCTATCTCACTGCCAGAAAAAAGCATGCATATGAGTATTATCATATCCTTATTTGAATATTTCTCAATATTACTAAGGTTTGCTGTAAGAAAACCCAATTCTGGATTAAGCTTATCGTTGTACATAAGCTTTAAGTAATGCAGAGGAGCCTGCCAGGGCCACCGCCAGTTGGGGTTGCGGATTATTCGAAAGTGATGCGGCCCGGAACACAAAGGGCAAAAGAAGTACCATGGGTTGGTTTAAGTCAAAGACACTCCCGCTCCGCCCAGAGCGGTGGAAGTTATTTGATGATTTTCCATCCTAGTTAGCTATAAGTAATGCAATGTGTGTGTATATTTTTTAATGTTATGTGCAATAGAGAATAAGAATATACTTAAAAAAAAAAACTTTGCCCTACTTTTGGAATTTCTCCTGTATCGTGGGTGCGTTCACAAACATTTAAACACACATACACAAACAGCCAGACCCGGAACAACTACCTGTAGGTCATACAAATATTTGTTCCGTGCGGGGATCGAACCCGCGACACGCAGCGCAGCAGTCGATCGCTCATACTCCATACTCATACTTTGTTAAAGGTATAAGCGCTCAGAAGCGTCACATGAAAGCTCAGCAGACTCGTCCGATCACCCGTGAGCAACGCACAGAGATGAGGCAGCGCAAGTACAGATACCTGTATCAAGTCCGCACCGCGCACGGTGATGTAATCTCGCAGGTAAGTTCTGAAACACATACAACACATATCGCAAAATAATCGCATCTTTTTCGTATTCAAAAAGGTTTATTCGTTTCACATAAGTAAAAGTATGTTAATATACATGGTGTTAAAAACTCGTGTGGTGATGAAAATGAATTGAAAATGGTGGTTTTCTCACGATGGTTTTCCTCGCCGAACCAAGTAATAATTATACAGTAACATAATTTTAATTCTTGTACGTTCTTAGTAAACCCTTTGTTACTAGTCCGCCATATTGGATTTCGAATAACGTCGCTTAGTTAACCATCCATTTTCATCAAACCAAACATGTATGCAACATTTTAGCTGAAATCAGACCAGGAAGCGGGTCAAATTTAACTTTTAAGAGATTTTTTTATATGCAAACAATAATATATAAATAAATCTCTGAATTTGTCACTAAGATCAAATTTCGACAACAGCTGAACTGATATCGGTGATTCTTTTTTTGTTGTTTAGGCTAATGTCAGAAGAGGGTGTGCTTATGATAGAAATTAGGGTAAGTAACCCTACATACCCAGGTACAGGTACAGGTAGGTAGAACGCGAGATTCGAGTCCCTGCGCCTCATAGCGCCCTGCACACGTACAGTTCGGACCGCGGGAAACAGCACGCGCCGTTCCATCCCTCGCTCCGAACTGTACGTGTAGATGTGCGGCTCTATTGCTCTAACAGTCCGATCTGGCATGTCGATGCAAGCGCATATCTCACAGTTTTACGCGCGCATCACGTGTAATGTAAATTACAAAAACGGCGGTTTGGAGCGTCGAAGCTATCACAGAGTTCATTCGTTTGTTCCGTGAACATCCGAAGAACTCTTGAAAATCGTTTACACACACAGTTCGGAACGTTTGTCTAGATTATTCGGCAATCCAAACCGTGAATGCATTTTTAATCGTAATTTACATAACAGTTTCATCTGCAGTCCAAACTGTACAGATCTAACTGCGCTTGTTTGGAACGCAGTCCAAGATGCGCGGTCCGAACTGTATGTGTGCAGGGCGCTAATGATGTATTCTTTTTATTACGACAGTCGTACGTCCAAGCTCTGCAGAAGAAAGCCCAGTGCGGCAACTGGAGCGGCAGCGGGGGCGGCGAGTGCAGCACCCTGCAGAGTGACTCGACTCACCTCACCGTGCTGGCAGGCTCCGAGGCCGCCCCTCCCACCGACAGCGACGATGACCTGAACCAGATCAGGGCTGCGCACTAAACTCGGTACATGCTCGTTACTTCTTAAAACTCGTGGCTGAATAATTATAGCCGCTCGGGTCGATCTTTATGTTAAGCTCTGCTATAGTTGGACTAGGTAGGTGGCGCTGTTGCCGATTATTGTTTATGACAGCACAACAAAATATTATAAAAGCTAAATGGCTAAACCGATTTTGATGAATTTTGGTACAGAGATAGTTGGGACTCTGAAGTGACTATGCCACGCGGACGAAATCGCGGTCGGTAGCTGTACACCAACAAATAATGAAAATAATAAGAAAGGATTAATTTGGAACATAAAAACACATGGATACATAAAGCAAAAAACGATGATAGCCACCAAAGTAAAAACTGTCGCAACTATCATCACCCGTTATTAACATAAGGAGAACCATTGTTTAAGACATATAACTACCTATTTAATAAAAATATATGCATGCAGTTGTGTATTTTGAAGGATGTTAGATTGTATGTGTTGGTGCTGAGGTGTTGGACTGTGTTTATATGTCGGTAGTGCGAATGTCTGTGTATATAGGTGTGTTTGTGTGTATTGGGGTATATATTTGACCTAATTACGATTCCACGATATTCATATGAGAGAGTTTTCAACCACTCGGGCAACTTTTTTCTTAACTCCCTTCGCGTTGAGCCTATTAATTTTGTTGAACCCCACCCGTCCCTTGCTAGAGCCAGCCCGCGCTGCTGAGCCAGTAAGTTCAAACCAGTCCTCAATTAATATCACTCAGATCCAGCTTGTCCCTTTGCTGTCCTCCCTCAGCGACGCCCTAAGCCGAGGCTCGTACCCCACAGGGGCTGCCCTTAGCGTGTAGTCGCTTAGTTTGTAAGTTTTTTTGCCCTGGCTGGAGGTCTTAATTTTTAAGCCATCCACAGGAATCGCCCGGTTAAGCAGACGACAACCTCCTAGGTTGAACTGCCATTCAGGAAAAAAAAATGTTGTAAATTTTAGATCTGATGAATGAAAAGTGTCTTCTAGCCTGTATGTCACAACCAGTATAGGCTTTTCTCAACTATGCTGGGGTCGGCTTCCCGTTCAATCGCTGAATACCAGTTTTACATGGAGCTTTTGCTTGTCTGACCACCACAGTTAGTGTTCGGTACCTTGGTAAGACTTGTTAGAAGCTCAGGCCACTGACTACCTGTAAAAAAGACTGCGAAAGACCTTCAAATAAAATCAGCGACCAACGGCTTAACTAGTTTGTCACGGAGGAAACTGAAAAGGGGGGGGGGGGTTTCCGCGATTTATCCTAACGATTGACCCGAGCGGCTGATATAGTTTAGCGATCTCATCCTTACTAATATTATAAAAGTGAAAGTGAGTTTGTTTGTTGGTTACCTCTTCATGCCTAAACGGCTAAACCATTTTTTATGAATTTTTGTACAGAGATAGTTAATAAAAGAGAGAAATGAGGGAGAAAGAGGGAAGAAAAGGGAAAACTTAGCTTTGCTATTACAATAAATCAGGCGCAAGGGCAAAACTACAGGTAGCAGGTACCTGCAAATCAGGAAAGGGGAACCGTGTTACCCCAAATTTAACGCGAGCGTAGCTGCGGGCAAAAGCTAGTCCAATATATGTCTCAAATATTTAAAGAATTTATTTAATTCACCATTGTTACATATTTCATCATTGTTTTTAACATTTTCTTTTCTAGACTGTACGTCTTACGTTCAAGATAACAAAACATATACAATGCAGGGGAAGCGGATCACCATATAATTTTTATCTAATATCCGGAATGTTATGTATAATGTTAGATAATATCTGCGAAAAAAATCCTGGGTTTTATCGGGATAATGTTTATTTAAGCTGAAGATTTAACGGGTTAGGTCTATTATGATAACATCGTATTCCTGCGGTTGTTCCATATTACATAAGGTTGGGTCGGCGTAACACGCCATGTTTTTTTTTTATTCTTTTTTGTGATTATCAAAAAAGTACACGCCTTAAAGTCGCTAAGGAATCAATTGCATCGTTAGTTTAGTATTTCGAAGCTGTATTTTTCAAAAAAACGGACTATTTTTTTTAAGAAATAAATAAACGTAAAATCAATGTAGCCAGTATTATTAATACTTAAATGAATATCATTCCGATGATAAACCTTCAGTAGGATTTATTTCGCAGATTCGACATTAAATTAACTATTTATTTATTTTACAATTGTAAGAAGAATCCACTCATATAAATAATTAATAATTATTGTATTTAATGATAATTACAAGTAGTGTTTATCATTACTAGTAATCGTATATTAATAATTGTATTTAATGTGAATTTATTGTTGTACTATAATTATAATTGAATGATTCAATGACGGAGTTCAAGGCCTACTTTAATTATTTATTGCCAAATATAAGTTAGTTTTAAGTATACTTTTTTGTCAATTTTTGGCCGATTTTTTTGAAGATTTTTTCGTAGTAAATGAAAACCGCCTCTTTCTATCAGATTGTATGACTCGTAATGATTACTGGACATTCCAAAGTTAGCTGATTACGTAAGTTAGTACTAAGCTATGAAAATAAGTTGTTTTGACGCGCAAATTACGAGATTTTTCTATACTATGTTTATCAATTATCACTGCCATCGTACAACAATTTCTGTCCTAAATAAAATATTGATGGTCTTGGACTCCTTGCGATATGATTGACATGTTTATTTGTACATTTCTAACCAAGTACTGATTACGGCGGCTTCGTATGTTGGTACCAATATTGGCCTTAATGACCAACATAGTTGGCGCATAAATGCTGGCACAATGGTTGGTAGAAAGCCTGTAAGATAAGGTAGAAATTTCAATGAACTATCTATAGGTCGGGTTGGATGCTTCTAATTTAAATGCGATGTTGATATCGAGGTAGGAGTGGAAATAGATAGGTTATTGGCATGATATCTGTATTACTTCAAAATCTCTCATTATTTTGTAATGGTGGTCGTGGGGTTCTAAAATGGCAGCTCAAGCAGAATCATAAAGGTACTTCCTCACCGGGAGCATTCGCGTGTAATGTAACGTTACAGATTTGAGCATTACATCAGTGAAGGAGGAGAACCGAGCATTACAATGCGCACCTTGTAATGATACAATGTGTAATATCTTGATACAACTTGTGACATCAATGCGAGCATTACAATGCGCATTTATTATGTCCATTTATTGTTTTACTTACATATTATTAAATTTTTAAATATTTCTTATAATCAAAAATAAAAAACAAACATTTAAAAATATAAAAATAGTAGCCCACCGGTATCGGGAACAGGGTCCAAGCTACCGGCGGTCAGGGCTCCAGAGAAAGGAACCTCCTAACAATACGAGCCGTGTCCAGGAGTACCGCTTTCTGTATCAAGCCCTTGATCCAGCTGCCTAACGAGAGCCTCCTAAGGTGTTGGTCGAGGCTCTTAGCAATTAAGCCATTGGCAGATACGACTATCGGCACAATGACAATGCGCATTATTATTACAATACCTGTAAAATACAGGTATTGTAATGACACCAATATCGTTTCTTCTGTTTTTTTTTTACGTAAATAACAATGTCGAATTAATATTGCCGCACTCAGCACGTCTGACGACCGCTTCGTCTGACATCTTGCTATGAAATGCTCAAAGTCGAATCAATATGTTACATTACACGCAAATGCTCGTTAGTCAGGGAGGTATTATTGTAATGTAATGCTCAAAGTCGAATCTATATGTTATACATTACACGCAAATGTTCGTTAGGAAGGTATTATTGTAATGTAATGCTCAAAGTCGAATCTAAAATGTTACAATACACGTGAATGCTCCCGGTGAGGGAGCACCTTAATACGTTAATAATATGAATTACTTTACCATTCGTAAAATGGTTACCAAGTGACAATTCACGATATTAACTGCGCCTGTGATCATTTTAAGAATTTTAACGATTTCATATTATTATCCTATTATCCTGCTAAAGCGGCCATTTTGCCCCTGAACTTTAAAGAAGCCGAGATATTAAAACAAATGAAGTATATTTCCTTGGCAGCATGAACCAAAAACTTATAATAAAATAATAGTCATCACAGTATACCAGTTGAACATCACAGAACGTAACTTTAATTGGGGCGGAGTCGTCAGCACACTTTGTGAGAACCAGTCAGATTTTATATAATTTTCTTGCCAACATCTTATGTGCGAGGGTATAAAATTGAACTGTCCAATTCTTGAAGACGTTTTCATATTGTATTTCAACGTGATTACTGTTCTTTAGCACAATGCGATTTGGATGTGATGAACGGGTAAACTCTTGTGAAGAGTCTAGTATTAAGATAGATTACTGAAAGTGTATAAGTAGAGATCGAATTTCTTATAAAATATCTTGTACGATTAGTTTTTATTTTGCTCATTTGTTGAATGGCTATAGACGCCAATGCAAAGCATAAAATTTTGTAAAGTAACGCTAAACATTAATGTTTTTTTAATTATTTTTATTTAGACCTGTAATACTTGATCGTTTGAGCGCAAGGAATACGAAATGCTGGAGATATGTGATAAGTTTTTTAAAACGTTATATTTGGTTCCGCTCAATATGTTTTCAGGGACACCAGTTTGCTCAAAGCAAAAGCGCAAAATATCAGATCAGCTCAGATGGTCAGTAATATCGTACATTCTATGCACAGTGTGATAATTTATATTTTTGGCCAAAGTTTATTTTAGTTGTTACATGGCTTAAAGCGTAAGATTATTTTTTATCTTGATGTTATAATTTTGTCATTATATACGCATATTATTGTTAAACAGGTATTTAACATATTGATTCTCAAGATTTAAACTTTGTAATATGTATAAAACGGTAATCGTCATTGTACTGATATGAACATGAATGTATTTGTAATGAATGTGATCAAGGGGCCTAAAATGCCGCTTTAGCAAAATCATAATACGTTAATAATATGAATTATGTTACCATTCGTAAAATGGTCTTAATGTGACAATTCCCAATATTAACTGCATCTGTGACTATTCTAAAAATTTTAACGTAAATCATAAGTTCATTTATTGGTTTTTCTTACATATTTTTAAATATTACTTAGTAAAAAAGGATAAAAAAAAAAAAAAAAAAATAGTAGCCCGCCGGTATCGGGAACAGGATCCAAGCTACCGGCGGCCAGGGCTCCAGAGAAAGAAACCTCCTAACAATACGAGCTGTGTCCAGGAGTACCGCTTTCTGTATCAAGCCCTTGATCCAGCTGCCTAACGAGAGCCTTCTCAGGTGTTGGTCGAGGCTCTTGGCAATTAAGCCATTGGCTGTAGGGGGCGTCCATAAATTACGTGAGGTGTTTTTTTGAATTTTCTGTCCCTCCCTCCCCCCCTGGTGAGATGTCGTGAGATTTTATTCAACCCCCTCCCCCATACCCCAATCTCACGTGAGATTTTTCAAAATGTGGGTTTCTTACGTAAACGCGTTGTATTGTTATTGTAAAAAGAAAAAAAAATTGCTTCGTGCTTTTATTTACGACTAGTTAAGACTAGTAATCAATATTACTGAGAGTTTAATTATAAGTGTAAAATCAACAATCTGGATTAAATGGACCAAATAAGTATATTTTTTTTTTGTTTCTATCAGAAAAAAAATTGCGTGATATTTGCCGAGACCCCCCCTCTCTCCAACGTAAGATTAGATGAGATTTGACTCGACCCCCTCCCCCCCTTAAACACCTCACGTAATTTATGGACGCCTCCTAACGACTATCGGCACAATGATCGCTGAATCCACGTCCCATATGTCGACAACCTCGCGAGCCAAGTCAATATACTTGATTTGTATATCTTTCTCGGCTTTCACGTAAATCATATTATTATCCTATTATATGCTAAAGCGGCATTTTTAGACACCCAGGTATAATTTATTGCCTGAATTGTACATTTTGGTGCATAGCCTTGAGGTTGGGGAGATTGTGAATAGGTTTAAATCATTCATTTGGAAAACAAGATCAATAGGTATCTAACTAAGGACTATAGTTAAGATTCAGCATCATCAATAACTAAGTACAGTACGATGAATTTAAAAGTTTATGTGCAGCTCAATCAGCTGATATGTATGTATATTAATAATTACTTTAAGATTTTGCATGCAGCGTTGTAAGTGTTAATAATGGCAATGTAATGAACAACTTTTCTTTCCCGCCTCGAGGTTATTGCAAAGGGGTTTGAATTTGATAAATATAAATGTGTATAATTGTGTTGTAGGCATAAACTAGGGTTTATATTACTTAGCTTAAGACATGTGGCGCGTTTAGGAGATGACTATTATTCTTTGTCCCTTTCTGTCTCTAAACATAGTCTAGGTACTTCAACGCTCAATTTCTAGTCTTTATGTATTTAATTTCAAAATAACGTTAATAGTGAAAAGATTTTTGCGTATATATTTTGATCGTTTATTTTCTAGTTTTAATATTTGCATAATTTATCAACAATTTAGGTTTAATATCTAAAGACTTCTAATTTATTCCACTTTATATTGAAACAAATTATTTTATTTCTGTTATGTTTTCCAATATAATTTTGTAATCGATATTTTATCTTGTATATAAGTTGCTTTTGTTTTATTTTTATTCCCGACCCCAATTATTATATTATAGGTATATATATTTTCTCTGTATTGTTAGCCATCTCTATATTCCTCGTCACTACACAAATAAGAGCCTTCACTCACTTTTAATCTTTTGACCTCCACAGTCATCATCCAATGATGATCAAGATCTAAACGCCAGTCACCATGAGGTGACAAATATATTCCATTACACATGAAACAAACAATATAAGTCGACTGTAGATGTTAAAATAGATGTTTGAATTTTGAAAGTAAGTAATCATTCAGATTTTGTTCAGTAGTTGTAGTAAGCCGATATTTCTCAGTATTTCATTGTTGTAGCGGTCAAAAGGTTAAATAAAATATAATGTTAGACACAGTTTGAAATAGTTACGTATGTACATACACATAAGATGAAATATAACAAATACTTTCCTGCCTTCTGTATATGTCCGCGCTCTGCGGCAAGCTGTACTTGTTGTAAACTGTCCTTTCCTTGTGGAAGATATTTCCAAAAAAAAAAAAATATAACTATTGTAATAGTTTCACTAGTAGTTTCAGACTCATTACCGGAGACCTCTCAACTTGTCATCTCATCAATATTGATAGGAAATCGTAACAGACGAACACTGCCGAATACCAACTGAACAATAAGTAGCTAAAACGAGGCTCGATCTAGACTGAGTTAGCCATGCACATAGGTATATATGACACCATTTTATTAATTAATTTAGTTCATAATTATTCAGAAATCGTTAAGTCTATCACATAAGATAATATACATAATACGTGCCTAGCCTTAAAATCAGCCTGAGACATCCGTTCTCGATAAACGCCATTATACAAATTCCCACTGTTCTTTTTGAAGTTATAATCAACTAGGACGCTAGGTTAGACTATGTAGGTAAGTATTCTCATAGGTGAGTTTGGTGTCCTTAGTTTCAAGTAGAATCACTCACGATTAAGATGAACCAATGGTTGGGTCCGTATGATAGGTAGGTACCTCTACATAGTGTATCTCCACTGGACACCAAACTCATAGAGTATAGGAACGGTGGTACTTCGGACGTCTCCGTATATAATTTACCTTCTACAGTCGGTTTTAACATTTTGATTGAGGAGAACTTTTTGAACGAATCGGCCTGATGTAGTGTTTATATTTAACTTCGATAATATTCTTATAATGTAATCCCTTATACTCTTCAAATAGACATTTTGAGTAACTATTATGATGTAATTTTTTGCATCTATTCTTAAGATGATGTATGAAGTCGCTACCTTGACGGGATATTCGCCTATTATGTAACCTTTCAGATTCGAGTGTTACATCTAGTTGTCATTTTAGGCATTTTAAGCCCCAATCTGGGAAAAAGGTCCTAGTGAGCTGAATTTTTGTATACACCTTTATACAATATGTTAGTTTAAACGAGGGACATATTCAAACCCACAATAGTGCATACTTACATGATACTAATAAAAATATGAACAAAAAAAAAACTAATAAATAAAAGACAGAACCATACCAAAAATTTCGCATAAGTCTCGCAACGTGTATACTGTATATACCCTTGCGCTAGCGATTTAATACTATCGCAGAACATGTGTGCATGTCAATGACCGTTAGGTATAATCCATTTTCCCTTCATACTTTAAACCTGGCTTAGGACGCCTTTTCGGTAGAATCGGCGCGTAGGTATTTTGCCGCGTGATTTACTTCACTGTTTACAAGTTTACTTCTCTCGGCTCAGTGTTCATGAATAATGTATTTTATTGGACAATTACGTCAGAAATTAAGGTTATAGGTTTTTTACATATTTGGGACGAGAATCGAATACTGAATACCCTCCCTCAATAAGTCCCTCGTTTAACCTAACACTCTGTATAATTGTTCCATCATTACTTTTGATCAGCCACTTTACTATAAAGTTTACGCCTACCAGTTTACGCCTACCAGTTTACGCCTTTGAGTACGGTATTCAATACCACCGTATGTGAGTGCATTTTAGTCGTCGTAAACCGTTAATTTTACAGAAAAACTGCAAGATACATTTTTTGTAGACAATTTTATGAGAAACAATTTTATAGAAATATTTGCGAAAAACTGATTTTCGTGACAATGATATCAATGTCGATTTTTCACATCTTCATAATAGGTAACACCGTAATAAAGGTGTATACAAAATTCAGCTCACTAGGAATTTTTCCCCAGATAAAACCTAAAATGACTGGACTAATCAGCGAGTTAGTAGAACGTAATTTTCTTAACCTGACTTGTAATGTTACATTACAGACGAATGGTCCCGATGATGAAGCGCCATTATTTTGGACCTTACTTACGTTTGCTCTGAGGTGTCCGAGACGGCCTTTCGCTCACACTGAGCTCATTGCAGGACCCTTATAGAATTTAAAACGTAATGCTATTTTTGTACATAGGGAAGATAACGAACCAAAAAAAAAAGATATTTCCGAAAAAAAGACGGGCAAAAATGCGAATTAGGTCCAGAAATTAAAGAAACTCGTTTAGAATGGCGTATTGTATTTATCACTATAATTAATTTAGTTTTGATGACGTATTTGAGAAAAGTTAAGGAGGTATTCGAGATATAGTGGTTGAATTGCACTAGTTTCAATTATGTAGGCGTTTGGTTAGATAGAACGAGCACCGCGGGGAAACAGTGGCTTGGTTCCGTCGTATATAATCGATGCCGACAAGTGCATCTCAACCCTTACTTAGTGTAACAAGTCCAGATCCAGAGTCATTGATGGAGAGACCTTGTGTAGTATGCGGGTCACAAAAACAAATCTTGGTTGTTTTCTCCTTCCAACAACTTCGCTCAAGTGTTATTCTAAAGATTTTTCTAGACGTTTTTGCAAAATATCTGTGGTGTAAAATTATTCACATTATTGTCGTATAGCTTAAAAAAGCCAGTCCGGTCCAACACAAGTCTGGATTCATTTCTAATTGATGTTTAAGTCGTAGGTATATAGATAGGTGTCGTAGTATTCAAATGTTTGTATAAAATACTGTATTCGGCTCAAGCCGTTGTAATGGTAAGCAGATAATATGTAGTTATTAACAAAATTTTATCTCAAACGGAATTGTGGTTTATGCTTTAGTTGATAATGTATGTCTTTTGGTTTGACTTCTGGTCTTTTAGTATAAGATTTGGTATGATTTGGAACTATCTTTGTCTGTTTTTTCAATGAGAGATGTTTCTACTTTCTTATTTACCAACATAGTACGACGAAAATTTTGTTAGGACAATAAGAAATCGAATCTAATCTTGTAAGAATATTTTGAGTGTACATGAGCTCCGGTCTTTTTGCACATTCTCCATAATGATCTACGCTTTGGATTGGGCAACTTAAGTAGGTAGGTACTTTCGCAAGTAATTATGCCTTGTAAGGGGACGGTCTTATTTTTGACCTATAAAAGCATGTTCTGTAATGATCTAATAGAAAAAAATGCTTTTCATTTTCACACTTACTCGTAAAGAGAGCGAGTTGCCTGATGAGAATATGTCAAACAACTGACGACAGATTAATCTGTTCCAAACGAATGCATCTTATTATCTAAGTACATCTCTCTTTTGAAAAATATAAGGATAAGTCAATTTCAGGCCTGATCTTAAACTAAATCGATGCAGTATTCGATAGATATAAAAATCAACTAGTAATAATTGTTTCTCTGTTGTAGTTGGCAATACTGAAATTCTGAAAAATGTTTGATGAGACCATCCCAAATATTTTTGGAGTAGTAACATTATAAGAATTGTACTACCCTTACTCGTTTTATTATCTAAACCATAGTTGAGGCAACATAGAGGCATACAGGAGAATCTCCCGCAATTCAAAAAAGTATTCATTCTTATTTGTATCTATCGGATCCTCATTGCATAGGCCTCGGACTTTTGATTTTAAGGCAAGTAAGTATGTCTCGTGGAGCAAAGTATTTGGAACAAAATTAGGAATGTAAGTTGTGTCGATGCGCACTCAGTAAGGTTAGGTAAAGAATTTGTGGTGCATTTATTAACAGAATAACTTTACGAGTCTTTAATAGAATCTTATTGGTTTGTGACGATGAGATCTCAACTATGGATTACCGATACCTATACCGATATAAATATTATATTGCCGTTTTCAAATTGCGTCCCCCTAAGTCCTGGTATTCAAAATCATACGTAAAATCTCGTTTTTCAAGGCTCCAAGTTATTCTGTTAACGAGATTATGAATGAAAGTATGGTCTATTTGGTCTCTTAGAAAATGTCAGAAGACGATAATAAAGGTAGGCATAACGTGAATGATGTTAAGTAATAGATATTTTTGGACTAAACGTCCCATCTTGCCAAAACTGTAATGTAAGAACGTTATTTTGAATAAATAATTTGTTGTCATCTCACGTAAAACTAGTTTTATTTCATGTATGTTTCCTTGTTTTATGTCCCTTAAAATAGTACCTATACAGAATTCCCAACTTTATTCCGGTCAGTGTAATATTCTCTACAATTACCAAACTAGATTTTAATTGTCCATTTGTATTCCACTTAATTTACTTTACATTTATTTTTCAAATCGTGTTAATTATAATAAACACGATTAACGAAAATTATAAACTCATGACTTTTTAAGTAGGTACCTAATTATTTTTGGCTTTTTAGGATTCCGTACCTTATTTTTTTTGTGGCGGGAAATCATCAAATAACTTCCCCCGCTCTGGGCGGAGCGGGGGGTAGTGTCAGACTTGTACTGACTAAAACCCACTCATGTTCCTTCTATTGCCCTTTACGTTCCGGGGCCGCGGTGTCTCTTTCGAACAACCCACAACCCTGGCAGGCGGAGGCCCTGGCAGGCCCCTCTGCTTTGCTGACATCTCTTTGAGGCGCGCGTGAAAAACTAACGCGCCGTCGATACGGCCTGTCGTCAATCGACGGACGGACGGTGAGCTAAAACGGAACCCTTAGATATAGGATCACTGTGTTGTCCGGGTGTCTGTCTGTCGGCCAAGACCCTTTATCTCGGGTATTCATGGAGGTATCGAGAAATTTCCCTTGCGAGCTGTGAAATTCAACCCTCTAAGTCAACGCAGTCAAAGGATATGGCCGTTTAGGTATATCGCAAGTTTGTACAGAACCCTTAGTGCGCGAGTACAACTCACACTTGGCTAGTTTTAGCATGTTTCTTCAAAACAAATTGTAGCACACCAGCATCAGGATCAGGGTACGAGCTACCGGTGGTCAAAGCTCTTGAGAGAGGAGCCTCTTGACAAATCGCGCCGCATCCAGAAGTACTGCTTTCTGAATCAATCCCTTGACCTAGCTGCCAGACAACAGCCTCCTCAAACGCTGCTCGAGGTTTTTTTTTTAAATAATATAGATACCTACTCGTACCAATAGATTGTTGACCATACTGAATGATTGAAAAATTGCGTCAATATGTTGTAAAAGGTTTATTTTTCGCCTAGTCAGTCATTACCCACAATAATGCGACCCATTCTATCATACACTATCACACATTTATCTATCTAACCTTATTTCTGACCGACTCCAAAAAAGAAGGAAGTTCTCAATTTGTATGTTTTACACGATACCTTCGTCGATTGTGAGCCGATTTTTATTTTGAATTTTTTATCTTCGAGTTATCTTCTACTTACCTTATTAATATTATAAAAGCGAAAGTGAGTTTGTTTGTTTGTTACGTCTTCACGACTTGGCCAAACCGATTTTGATGAATTTTGGTAAGATTGTAATTTTCTTACAAAGATAGTTGGGACCCTGGAGACGCACATAGGCTAAAAAAGTGAGAAAAGGGGGAGAAAGAGGGAAGAAAAGGGGAGAGAAAGATATTAATTTTTCGTTCATGACGCGGGTTAAAGTTAGCGTTAGCCCAAAGTAACTATGCCACGCGGGCGGAAGCTAGTCATACACAGTTTTTTTTAGTATAAGTATGGACGATATGCTAATATGTCGTAGTAGCAATGAAGAAAAATGAATACTCGATAAGGATTAAAGTGAAAAACAGTCATACCACAAAATAGACGAAAATAAAACTTCTGGAAGTCCGTGGCAAAACAATCTAAGAATCAATCAAAAGTCACCGACTACTGGTAGTAAATTAATTTTCCGTCTTTTAAGTGTTTTTTGTCCATGGTCGCACAAACAAAACCTTTAGTTTTCTCAAAAAAAATCACCGAATCGTAGCCACGATACGGACGCTAGATAATCTACATCGGGCCCATTAAGAACCTAGTACTCGTGAATCTCCTACCTTGCCAGATTTTTGGGGTTGATGATTTTAATTATTATAAATTTGTAAATAGATATTTGCTATGGATCAAATCATATATTATTGAACATACAGCCTAACAATAGCATAAAGTAGTTTGTATTTGATGTATTTCGCGGACTACCTTAGCAAATTACATTTAACAAAGCAATGACGTCATAACATGGCCGCGAAAACAACTCGACAGAAACCAACAGAAACACTGTGACAGAGAGTTGAACTGAGAGTGGCCCCATCAAAAAAAAAAAAAGCCGCGACAATCGCCATCTCAGTGATGTTTGACTGTAGTTAAAAATTGTAGATGTATAATAATTTTAGAGCTAGAGTACAAGATAAAGTCTTTGAATAATTTTGATTTGATAGCAATAAAAAATCACATCCGTACGAGCATTTCTCATTTAGTGATGAAAGTACCATCTACTGTAAATTTACTGACTAATAGTTTATACAAACGAAAGAAGATGTCGCTTTTCTAAAACTCCTGTCTAGTGGCCAGCCCCTACGGCTTTACAGATAAACCTCCTGACAGCTTCTGTTATCCTAGTACTCAAACTCAAACGCTCCAGACTCAAATGTTCTAGAAAAATTTTTCGGCAACCGGTCCACATGTTGGCCGAAACTATGGGGAACTAGGTTGGATCAAACATTGGTGCAAAGATTGGTTCCAACATTGGCATCGTGGGCAAATGTTTGCACCAACATTCTCATCGCCTTTTGGTACTAGGATAGCAGAAGTAGTGAGAAGGTTTATTTATGATCAAAATTTAGAAAAGTGCCATCTAGGAATGCTCTAATACATTAGGTACGCTGAAAATATCTGTGTAAAGTAAAATGTGTTGTAGATGGCGTGAAAATAAATATTAAATAGACAAAAGGCCTTTTATTTACACATGTTGTTTTGCGGTTGGAAAATACGTGTGTTGTTTTGCGGTTGGAAAATCATGGTATTTTTTTTCATAGAACTTGATTGATTACTCTGCAGAACACTATTTTGCATGTAGGACATGCTTTTCTCCGATTACTATTGTGAAATAAGCGTGAAATTCAAGAATTTCATAAAACTAGTGCCATCTGTAAGAAATGCTTGACTTTAGTAATAAAATTTTCAATTCACGTCATCTATCAAGGAAACGTAGCACTACAGCCA
This sequence comes from Ochropleura plecta, assembly GCA_905475445.1. NCBI lineage: Eukaryota > Metazoa > Arthropoda > Insecta > Lepidoptera > Noctuidae > Ochropleura > Ochropleura plecta. The sequence goes on along the minus strand of FR997721.1, from coordinate 5,767,021 downwards.
AAAGTTCTGGTGCTGTGCGCTCTACGACACGAATTTCTTAAGGTAGCTTCGGTTACGTGAATTGTGTATAGATGGCATTAACAACAGTACGAAGTATATTATGGTTGTTGTTAGTCCTAGTCCGCATGCAACTAATCATTATATAACTATTCAGATTAGGTTAAATTCTTCTAAATAAAAAATGGGTAGGTTAGGTTAGGTTAAAACTGTGACCTCCTACGCACGAGCCGAGCAAGCGGAGCGAGCGGTGCCGCTGCAGCGGCCGGCGAGTGACAGAAACGACTTGCATTAATAGAAAAAAGATTATTTAACCCGGAACTGAACCATTTCGATTAGGATAATTACTTATTGAATTAAATGACATTATTTCATATTCAATTGAATAATAATTAAAATAAATGACATTATTTTAAAGAAATCAATAATTTGGCGTTTTGGCCGTGTTTAAATTGGAAAGCTGCATGTGAACGTCTGAGTTACAAACTAACTGGCGATCTCCTTTGTGATTACAAAGTATACACGAATTTTAGTAGTACGCAAAATTCGTGTATACTTTGTAAACACAAAGGAGATCGCCAGTTTTGGGCTAAAGTATGTAGAGAAACGATATGCATATTAAAAAAAACTAGAATTTTTACTGATTATATACAACATGTAACAATAATAACTTTCTACTGGAATGAGCTAAAAATTATAATTTTTTAATATGGTTTTTAAATTTAATGTTCGTCTAAAACTAGCTCCGTAAACAAGCTGTCAGGTCATTTTAAGATCGTTCTAAAACTAGTAGTTCTAAAGAAGTTATTAAAAAAACGATATCTATTTTGTTTTAGCATCTATCATGGACATTATAATCATTTATAAACGAAAAAGGACATTTTGATGAAAGTGTTTTAGTAATAGTTATTTATTTAATTAACAAAAACTTCGTTCAAAATCGTGTATCGGGCGACTGTTTCAAAACGAAAAATATCGATGTTCGTCAAAATTTCAATGTCACGTCACTCCCGTCAAGTCCCGTCATTCGTTTTCGTACTCGTACACTTAACTCACTGACTTATAAACCTATGGACTGGGCATACCTACAGAATTAGCGTGACTACCTACAAAACTCGGGCGCTCAAAATGGCTGCCTTTTTATAGGGTTGTAATTTTAAGCAACCTAGTTTATATCCATATTTTAGACCAATATCAATTTGTTATGTCAATTATTCATATTATCAATACTTTCAGTCAGTTATTGACTACAAGCTTAACAAAGCAATTTTACTTGTTACGACAGTTTTGCTATGATCGTATGAGGAGTTCCATTCCATGTCTATAAAGTTCATCATAATATTATGATGACAATATTTATATGAGACCAATTCGGGAGTTTCTTTCAATTTAAAAAAAAACATTTTTCACAATAAAATTGACTGAGAATAGTTAAATACATACAACCGAACATATAACCTTATTTTTCTAAATTCGGTTAAAAATTGAATAATGCGAAATCTCTTGTCACATTTAGTTACATATAGTTTCTGTAAGGGATTTATTGAAATAAAAAGACCTTTCACGTCAAAAGAACATGTTTTTATATAAGCATAAAAAGAAAAACACTTTAGAAACACATAACTAAGTAGTAAAACATTCGCTTTTGTGTTTTATTAGTGCTAGTTTTATCAACCGACATTATAATGTCCGTTGATATTTATTCATTTCTGAACAAAATTAATTTGTTAAAATAATGGTTGGAGTGTACGAAACGGGGCACTGAGGAAAAAACACTTAAAAAATTTTGATGAAATTTTCAAAGTTAATAATACTTTCTTTTTATGATTTTATCGTATGGGGGACATCAAAAGGAACAACTTTTTCGCGGGAATTTTTTTTGTGAGGTCAATGACCGCTGAGATAGAACGTAAAATGTAACCCTCATTATTAAGGCGTCTGGGACTTAAAAAAATTTTCATGACTGACATGACGGCTCTGGGACCCGACGGGATGTGGAAGGACAAGGGTAGGCAAACACTGGGGGACACTCAACGTGACCTTCACTTCGAGGTCAATGACCTTGGTCTCAAGGTCAATGACATTGGTATCAAGGTCAATGACCTGGACTTCAAGGTCATAGTATGAAAATGATAGAAAATACCGGAGAACACTTGAGGTCAGTGACCTTGACCCTAAGGTCGTTGACCTTGACCTTAAGGTCAAAATATAAACACGAGAGAAAACGCGAGGGGACACTCAAAGTTAATAACCTTGACCTTGACCTCGAGGTCAAGGTCAAAGTATAGAATGTGAGGAAACGCCAGCGGACATTGTCAAAGGCATTGCGGGCCACTGAGGACAAATTAATTCATGAGCGAGCGAAGCGAGCTCGGAATTTTCGGCACCCCGACACGGACAGGATAGGTTCGAAGGGGATGACGGGGGCTAAAGTGAGCGAGCGAAGCGAGCGAACGAAGCCCCCGTCATCCCCTTCGTGTTAGGTTACTGTTGAACCTTGGAGACAGAAATAGGAGGCCCCGAAGGGGCCTCCATCGACCTTACCCGGACTCTGTCAGCTTGATTAATTCCCTAACGAATCGACACGGACAGGTTAGGTTCGAAGGAGATGACGGGGACTAAAGTGAGCGAGCGAAGCGAGCGAACGAATACTCCGTCATCCCCTTTGTGTTAGGTTTTTCTTGCGTTTTTATGAATTTGACCTTTGACCTTGACCCCAAGGTAATTGACCTAGAGCGTTCCCGGCATTTCCTGTGTTTGACCTTGAGGTCAATGTCATTGACCTTGGGGTCAAGGTCATCGATCTTAAGAGTTCCTGTCATTTCCGGTGTTTATTTTAAATTTGTCCTTGAGGTCAAGGTCATTGACCTTGGGGTCAAGGTCAATTCCATAATCCTCAAACACGGCTAGGTACATTGATTTATTTCAGAGTACCGTTGCTTACCTTCCGGCTTCATCGTCAGATCAGTTAAAATTACTCCTTCACCATCTTCTTTCAGTCAGTTATTAACTACAAGCTTAACAAAGCAATTTTACTTGTTACGAAAGTTTTGCTATGATCGTATGTGGAGTTCCGTTCCATGTCTTTGAAGTTCATCATAATATGATGACAATATTTATATGAGACCAATTCGGGAGTAGCTTTCAATTAAAAAAAAAAACATTTTTCACAATAAAATTGACTGAGAATAGGTAAATACATACAACCGAACATATAACCTTATTTTTCTGAATTCGGTTAAAAATTGAATAATGCGAAATCCCTTGTCACATTTTGTTACATATAGTTTCTGTAAGGGATTTATTGAAATAAAAAGACCTTTCACGTTAAAAGAACATGTTTTTATTTATGCATAGAAAGAAAAACACATAACTAAGTAGTAAAACGAGTAAAACGTTCGCTTTTGTGTTTTATTAGTGCTAGTTTTATCAACCGACATTATAATGTGAGTTGATATTTATTCATTACTGAACAAAATTAATTTGTTAAAATAATTTCTATAAGAAATCATGCTTGATGTAGGTTGTAAAAAACAGATTGGCTTAGGCTGAAAAATAACAATATTATTAGTCACACAATCTAATAACCTACCTACTTCATTCCTTAATTACTGTCAAAATATGATCAAATTAGCCTTTAGAAAATTATTTTAATTTAACATCGTAAATGGCTGTAATGTATGGCTTAACATCGTAAATGGTTTTTCAATTGAAATGGCTCAAGGACATTTCAATTGAAAAAAACATTTGTTTTATTCGCCTAATTGTTTTTTTTTTGTCATCCCTGACAATGTTTAGATGTGTGGAGGCATAAGATTATTTAATGAGGCAGCACAAAATTAGCTTTCTTGAGTCTCCTACCTAATATAATTCGGCATCAATAGTGAATGTGAAAGGGAACAATATTATGGTGGTGCAGGATTTTTTTTTTTATAATAAAACAATTTAAGGTGACATAAGGTTCACCCTGTCATCTACTCAACAAAATAAAGTATACCTACATAAGAGAAAAACCTACCACTAGAGGACGAGGGCACTGCGCTGTCACGTAACCTTGTCACATCGAGAGTTTTATTAAAGCATGATTCGTCGAAGTGCAATGAGCAGACATACCACATTTTTGTCGGGGGTTAATATTTCCAATGCCAATAACAGCTAACCATTTTTTTCTTCAAAATTTAATTTGCTGGGAATCTGTCGAACAAAAAACCATATCAACATTTTACACAATTATTACATTAGATATTATCGATACTTCAACATCGCTGATTGAAGGCGCCCATCACAATGCAATGAAACAAAGAAAATAACAACTCTTGAAGCTATACAAAACTGGCACAGGTCTCAATGACCTTTCCAAAGATCATCTTGTAACAAAACATCATTATAATTCGTGAAAAAGCAATGAAAACTTGTCACTAACCTGTGAATGGTCAATTCAGGCTGATTTTTGTTTTTCCTTGCACCACACTGTATTATGCAACACGAAGGCATGATTAATTGTTTATAGCAAAGGCCAGTGCACCACAATAACTAGTTTAAAGCCGTATTTTTCAATAAAACAACAAAAAATATCTTGGCGCGCAACTCTTTGACAGTTGATTTGATGTACCACAAAACTCGGCGCAAATCATGGAGAATCGGTCACGCATAGATAGGCTTATGACGTCACATGAAAGTGTTGCCAAAATGAGCACTTGACAAACTATACTTGTCTTTCTTTTCTTATGCAGCTACAGCTTTATTAAAAAGAGAAAACACTGTTTTTCACATACGTGTGTCGTTTTTATAGATATTTGTATAACTATTCTTTCTATAGTAGAATATGCCGTCTCCATAGGTATATCTCAATGACTTAACTTGTTTTTATTTTACCTACCTAATTCCTTTTGTGTGCTATGCAATAATATTATGATAATAGTAACGTACAACTATGTTTTTAAACAATTAAATCAATGTGACTATTTGATTATGGTGTTTAAAATGCATTTTGGCATTATAAATACAATTATTCTTACCATCTGCCGTATAACCTAACCTAGTGACCCAAAAACTTATTTTCTTGCTAATTCCCATAGAATTTTGAAAAAAAAATCTGATATTAACATGTACTGTTTGTTGTACATGTTTTATCTATTAAACAACACATAAATTGTTACTGTTCACATTTGGCCCAACGATGTATGGATTTCTGGCGATCTCCTTTAAAAAGTGCATTACAAAGTATACGCGAGCAGTTTCCTATGGCTGCGTTCTGGCCATGTATACAATGTAAATACGCAACGACGAATAACGTTGATCCCTGGGGGTGTGTGCAGTTTCAGTTGTGTTGTGTGTTGCCTGTTGTGGTTTTTCGTCTATACCAGGGGTCGGCAACCCGCGGCCCGCGGGCCGCATGCGGCCCGCGGACGTCTTCCTTGCGGCCCGTGAATGTTTCGTAAATAAGTTATAATTATTATCAAAATCAACGCATTAAGTAAGCGCGCCTTTTAACCCTTTGCTCGGCAACACTTTGAAATGTGTCATACTAGCTGATTTTCTCAAAGCTCCTTCTATGAATCCAATGATCTTGTTAAATGACATCTGATTTTGACGAGTTGAAAAAGTTTGCTAAGCAGTTCATTACAATTTTTCAATTGGCAATTATAGAAAAAATAAATATGCTTCTCGTCTTACAGATGAGCATTTGAGCACTATTCTACAGCCAAAAATACCACCCGGGGATCCAATGGCTTGCACGGCAAAGCCTGGGTCCTGGCCTTGGAGGCTCTCGGGCCCCGACTACTAGGGCTCCTAAGATACTTCCATGCTTGGAGAGGGGCCAGTTCCCACTTCGTTGGAAGACGGGGAAGCTAGTCCTCATACAGAAGCCGGGGCGCCCTGCGGACTCTCCGTCCGCATTCCGGCCCATCGTGCTGCTCGACGAAATGGGCAAGCTCTTTGAAAGAGTAATTGCAAACTGCCTCGTCGGGCACCTCGTGGGGACGGGGCCGGATCTTGCGGAGCACCAGTATGGATTCCGCAAGGGGCGCTCGACGTTGGATGCCATCATGCGTGTGAGAGCCGTCACGACGAGAGCTGCAGTGTCCAGGGGTGGGGATGTCGTGGCAGTGTCTCTCGACATTGCCAACGCGTTCAACACCATGCATTGGGGCTGTATCAGGGAGGCACTCCGGTACCACCGGATGCTCTGAAGAGTGAAACCGGCGAGAGATGTCGCGCGGTGTCCCACAGGGATCGGCCATGGGGCCGCTCCTGCTATCCTCCTCATCGGTTACGACTGGGTGCTCCGCGCCCTGGCTCATAGGGGGTCGCACCAGGCGGCAGCCGAAACAATGACACGCGGGGTTGCGATAGTCGCGGAGAGGATCCGGCTACTGGGTCTTGAGGTGGCATTGCATAAATCCGTGGACATGGTCTTTCATGGCCGCGGAAATACGCCACCGTCGGGATCCCAGCTGATTGTATGAGGGGTTCGTATCGGTGTCGGGTCGACGATGAAGTACCTGAGAATCGTTCTCAACAGCCGGAGGATTTTCGTGGAGCATTTCCGACGTTTGGCTCCCAAACTCGAGCGGGCTGGGGCTGCTTTCAAGCGGCACCTGCCCAATCCCCTCAGATTGGGCTGATTGGGCAGGAGCCGCTTGAAAGCAGCCCCAGCCTAAACACCTCGTGCCGTAGGCTCTATGCCGGAGTCGTGCGGTCCATGGCACTTTAAGGGGCCCCGGTATGGGCGCGTTCTTCAGGGCGGCGTGCCGCCCACTACCTGAACGCGCCCCAAAATGTGGTAGCCATTAGGCTAATCCGGGGCTACCCGCACGATCTCCAGTGAAACGGCGAGCCTTCTTGTAGGATTGCCACCGTGGGATCTGGAGGCGATAGTCCTCGGGCGCCTGTGCGAATGGCGCGCGGGGGCACTACACCGGGGGGAATCTCTGCTGCCGCGGCAAATTGCCGCTCAGCGTACAGACCTCCGGTGCGATCTCATGGTAGCATGGAGAGAGCGACTGTCGCAACCCCATGCAGGGCACGTCACCATAGTGGCGGTAAGTACCCTCTTTGAGGAGTGGCTGGAGAGGCGCCATGGCGTCCTCACCTACCGCCTGACGCAGGTCCTCACTGGACACGGAAGTTTCGGGAGGTTCCTGCACATAATCGGGCGGGAGGAAACGCCCGGGTGTCACCATTGTGACGATCGCCCGGAGGACACGGTGGAGCACACAGTGGCGGTCTGCCCAGCTTGGGCGGAGCACCGCCGTGCCCTCGTGGAGGCGATCGCCGGCGGCGATCTCTCGCGTCCGGCCCTGGTTCATTCTATGGTCCGCAGCGAGAGGGAATGGGTAGCGGTCACCTCCTTCTGCGAAGCAGTCATGCTAGCGAAGGAGTTGGCCGGGCGTTTGAGGGAGAGAACCTCAAACCAACCCAGACGCCCCGGGCACCGTAGATGCGGGCCTGTGGACGGTGAGCAATGGGTAGCTCACCGTCCGTCCGTCTATTGACGATAGGCCGTGTCGACGGTGCGTTAGTGTTTCACGCGCGCCTCAAAGAGATGTCAGCAAAGCAGAGGGGCTTGCCAGGGCCTCCGCCTGTCGGGGTTGGTTGTTCGAAAGAGATACCGCGGCCCCGGAACGTAAAGGGCAATAGAAGGAATATGGGTGGATTTTAGTCAGTACAAGTCTGACACTCCCCCCCCGCTGCGCCCTGAACCGGGGGAAGGTATTTGATGATTTTCCACCCCAAAAAAAAAAGTATTACGTGTACAAATTAAATTCCCTATGTTTTAACAATTTTCAATGGTATTTTTATTTTTTTAGATAGTTGAAGGGATGGAGAGTGACATAGGCTACTTTTTTGACTCTTTCTAACCCACCACTTCTCTAAGATGGGGGGTAGATGCGAGCAAAGCCGCGGGCAAAAGCTAGTATATTATACTGGCTTAAATAATAAAAAAAAACTGTGTAGAAATTTGCACGTTACAAATACGAAAATGTATCTTTAATACGCATCTATTTCAGTAATGTTGTGGCACTCCCCCGTTCCGCCCAGAGAGGGGGAAGTTGTATGATGACTTTCCACCTGCTTTTTATGTATAATATACTTGCGGGGGCACTACCGTGCCCTCCGATATTAGGTACATAGAATTTCACACAGATTAACAATTGAAGTAATATAATATTCTTTTTCGCTTTATAATTGAATGAAAGCATTAAAAATTACTTAATACCAAGTTGACTGTTGTGATATTAGAATAATAAGTCACTGGATACCCTCTCCCAATGAGTATTTGCCACGTCCCAAAGGGGGAACTAGCTATCCGTGGCGAAGGGTTTCTCTAAGGTAAACCGGAGAAAAATAAATAGAGACAGAAATTGGTCACGCAAAACCATGATATGGAGCGTCATCACCTAAGACAAGAGAAAAATAAAATCTTTTATCTCATGATAAAAATCATGAGATTGAAGAAAAAGGAAGGAAGGGCAAATGATGTCGTGACTTAAGACAGAGTAGGATGGAAGAAAAAAACCTCTTGCGCAGACCAAACTCATAGTAAAATGGGACATGGACTGGCTTTATATTTTATTATGTTTGATTTTTAAATAACGTGTTCTTTTAAATTTGGAAATTAATATTATTTTGCATGCCCATTATGACGGTAGAATTTGGAGAACCTTATTATAAAGGTACGATAACACGAAAACATCCATGTAAAAATTACCCATGTTTGCAAAAATAAATGATTTGATTTGAAGCTGATAAAAAACTGCCAAATCATTAATAACTCATTCTGTCTTGTTCTCCCCTACATTTTTTTTCTGCCCTATCACAACTAAACTAATCGCAAGTCAACTGGATAATGTTAGACACGTGTGCATCTGAATTTAGAACTGAAGTCCAACCAAGAGCCGGCTTGTTTTGGCGCTAATTTGTTTATCATTGTTTCTACAAACATTTGGATAAAGAAGGTATTGAAATTTTGTATGGGACAGCTTTTAGTTTTTTTTTGCGATTACGATGTTGGTTTCATGAAGAAAGTTGTTTAGCTTGATGGTCTGAGTCACGCCCTTTTTGGGGATGGGCAATCATCACATAACTTCCCCCCGCTCTCAGCGGAGCAGGGGGAGTGTCAGGCTTTTGCTGACTAAAGCCCACCCCTGTTCCTTCCCTTGCCCTTTATGTTCCGGGGCTTTATGGTCCCCAATAACTGTATTTGGTCAGCTTGTAATAAAGTTCTGTTGTTTTGTTGTCTTTATATTTTATCATTGTTGTTGCACCATGTGTTTTTTTTAATCTCTTGTCTTTTACAAACTTTTTATTGTCTTGCCAATTTTTTTTTAACTAGTCATTAAATGAATGCTGTGGTTTCCTGTAATAGGAGGAGCACAGTACCTATCAGTTCCTATTTGTATTTTTTTTAATAATCATTTAATTTGTGTATCCTCTGTGGATATCCAATAAATAAATTAATAACAGAATACAAAAAAAAACTTTTTTGTAAATATTCAACTTTTTTTTCCTATTTACGGCCTTGAGAAGAGACCAACTGGACGACGAAGAACTACCAGAAGCCGTGTATATTAAATTTGACGACGAAACCAATGGTCTTAAGTTCAAAGACAGATAGTTGCATACCCATAGCTCCATCAAGTACCTACTACGTTCCAGGCAACAAGGGGTTACAGAGATGTGGAGCGCCGTATGCTGCCTATATTAAGCTGGGCGGTCACAGTGCATAAATTACAGGGCACCACCCTCGGCAGAGCCGTTGACCTTGGCAAAAAAACTTCGCAGAAGGACAAATGTATGTCGCACTCAGTCATGTGAAAAGTTTAGATGGCATAGATTTGTCTGATTTGGACGCCAGTAAACTATTAAGCAAACCGCACGACGAGAGATCATTGGCCTAAATAACGAGGCTACGAAATCTGTCTCCCGACAACGAAAGTCAGAAGTAATTTATAACTTTAAGTGGCTTGACTTCAGAAATCATATGCATCGTCGCCTAGGGGGATACAGCTGATACTTGATCTGATGATTATGATTATGTTTCTTAATGACTACCTAGGTGAGGGGTGGGGGTTCGGTCACCCTGCTCCCACCTCCCTGCCTACCCTGGCGAAACCCACACTCATACATTTGGTTACAGCAGTCACGGCAGATTTGCTGTCATTTATTGAAGAGTTCCGTTGTATTTCACTGAAGATACCAAAACACTACGATATGACCTTTCAAACCATAGTACATAGCATTTTAACCGACTTCAAAAAAAGGAGGAGGTTCTCAATTCGACCCTATGTTTTTTACCTCATAACTCTGGTCTGGGTGAACCGATTTTGATAATTCTTTTTTTATTCAAAAGCTGGTGGTTGTCGTTTGGTCCTTTAAAATTTTTATAGATCCGGCCTGTAGTTTTTGAGTTATCTTTAATAATGCCTATTAGATTGACTTCGTGTATGTTGATGATATCCGTATTTTAGAAGTTGTCGAAGACAAATGAACAAAACACTTTTTTGTAAAGTTTAATCCTATTGTTATAGCACGATCCCCGGCGAGGCGGTGAGCATTGCTGGATTGCCACCATGGGACCTGGAGGCGATAGTCGCCATGGCCTAACGCCTGACACAGGTGCTCACCAGACACGAAATTTTCGGAAGGTTCCTGCGCAAACTCGTCACCACTGTGACGATTGCCCAGAGGACATGGTGGAGCACACTGTGGTGGTCCACCCCATTTGGGCGGAGCACCGCTGTGATCTAGTAGAGGCGATCGGCGGCGGTGACCTGGTCCCAGCCCTGGTACAGCCTATAGTCTAAGGCGAGAGAGAATAGGAAGCGGTCACCTCCTTCTGCGTAGCAGTCAGCTAGCATGCTAGCGAAGGAGGAGGCTGCATGTTTAAGGGAGAGAATCTCAAACCAACCCAGCCGCCACGGGAGACGACTCCCGGTCACCGTAGACGCGGATCTATGGACGGTGAGCAATGGGTAGCTCACCATCTGTCCTTCTAGTGACGACAGGCCGTGTCATCAGCACGTTCCTGTGCCACGCGCACGCGCAGAGATGTCAGCAAAGCAGAGGGGCCTGCCTATCCGGCCGCCTACTGGGGTTGCGGGTTGTTCGAAAGAGATACGGCCCCGGAACACAAAGAGCAAAAGAAGAAGGAACGGGTTTTAGTCAGTAAAAGTTTGGCAGTCAACCCTGCTCCGCCAGAACGGGGGAAGTTATTTGTTCCTATTGAAAAAAACGGGTAGTCACGTGCGCTGGTTGAGAGAACCTCTATGTTCCTAGGTTTTTTTACACTTTTAAACACCGAAATTGTAGTAAAAACAATAAGCAAGTATATACACAGACCTATTATATGAAATATAAAATAAGCGTTTACTCTTCCTACACGAAGGCGGGGAGAACCGGTCTGTTCGCCGCCTTCGTGAGGAATGGACGTACGGCACGGAGTCGGAGAGCCATGGCGTCAAGCGGCTGTACACCCCCCCCCCCTCCACCCCCGCTTGCAGCCCGCCTGGCGCATGCGTACTCGTGCCCCCAAGCCAATGTACATCCAGTCAGCTATCTATAGAAATAAGACAACAAAACAAACAAAAGCTCGGCAGATGTACCTAGTTGACTTTTTCTTACAGCTTTACTTTTCAAAATTCTCGTATCATTTCAGAATATGATTATTTACTTAAACATAGAGTGTTTAATGTAGACTGTTTTTGTGTACTTTTATTATTAAGTTAAGAGTTAAAACTTGTATATTATATATATACTTGTATATATAGCTGATCGGATGATGCAAAGGAGGTCAAATACGGTTTCGCATTGAACATGGTACAAAATAAAGTCAATTCTCTCGCAAAGGATTATCCTATAGATATCTACGACATCATTATTTCCTTTATTTTTTTCCTAACTTAAAAAATAGTAGCCCACCGGTATCGGGAACAGGGTCCAAGCTACTAGGTACATTATTTACTTATAATAATATTAGCGTCTACTATATTTTATATTTAAAAACGTTCCATATTCCGTGCAACATTATTAAAATGTCCATAATTATTTTTATTTCTTAATTTCAATAAATTCTGTGCAACTTATGCGGCGCGCAGATATTGTGAAGAGTCACCCGCTTCAGCAGGGTTTTCAACACTAGCGTAGGTCGAATTATAGTGGACGGAAAACCGTTCTGTATGAAATACTCGATCAATGTCCAGGCAACGAGAGCCCTGGAGACCTGGGTTACTACTACTTTCGAATAATGACGTTTCAGCAAAAATACCACACATCTTGAATTTAAGATTTCACCAGATAAGATAATATGTATATTATGTTTGTCTAGTATGCTTGGCGCCGTTATCGGCACACAAAATGTTTTTTTTTATTGAGAAACTGCAACTGAATATGAATTAGCTAACTTAAGGTCTTGAATAGTACTTTTTGATTCAAAATGGGAAACTTAGTCATTGCGGCCGAGGCGAAATATTACACCCAAGCCGAAGGCGAGGCTGTTATAGAGCCGAGAATTGCAATGAGAAAAGCTCACGTGAATCAAACGACGTTTTTCAGTACACATAAGAACAAATGAAATAACAGAACGATCAAACGATTGATAAAACTATGATTTAATTTGCTTTTGCCCAGCGCTTTGCGTTCGCAAGCTAGACTTCTTAGAACAAGCAAATGAGATTCGCACAGAAAGTGACTAACAAAGCGGCCCTTACATAACGACGCTTGGATAAAAATATTCTACCTACTTATACAAAACGTGAAGGCACCATATTTGCATACAATTTTTATTATTTTAAGAGGTTTTATTTCGTGTCGAGGTTATATTCAATTTTACTCTACTACGTAATAATGTGTGTATGGTGCATCGGCAAAGCACAATATGAAAAAAAATGTGTATTGATATTTACGGCGACGTGTCAGTCGCGATCGTCTATCGTGACGTCATGATAGGTTGGCGGTTTCAGAAGACGTGATGACAGAGACCGCAGCCTAAACACAGTTATCATGTGGGAGGTTCTTTAATTGATTCAGACGTAGTTATTATTATGTGTCTTTCCTTCTTAATACAAAACACTATAACTCTCCCTGTCTAGGCTGTACACATAGCCGATAAATACAAACTACATTTACCGCGCACCACTTCCTGCATGGTTTGCGCTCCTAGTACTTGTGACTCGGGGCATTTGATTCTACCAGGTTTTGAAATACCGGGCATACCACGTTCTTTCAAATAATTTTTAGTCCCGGTTGCCTGGTTGTCATGGTTATTTTTAATACAGTTTAGCTTCTGCTATTTCCAAGCGACCAGTAATAATTATAATGCTTCCAGGTGTTACATAGTCTATAGCAGCCTTGTCTATATGAAAAGAGACCTTTGTCCAGCAGTGGCAGAGTTATAGGCTGGTATCATTATTAAGCAGCTATCTCAAATATTCACAAACCATTTGTCGTGTTTCCGTCTTTGTTTTCTATCATTCGCATTCGCGAAATGTATACGATTTTTTGTCACGAACGTCGTAGTAACTTGTACTTTTGTGATCTGTCTGTCCGTATACCAGCCATTTTTCTCTGAGACTATGACCACATAGATAGGAATTTGGAGAGTATATACCTTCTATGCACTGCTGCACAAACATGATCACGTGGGTCTCCATACATCCAACTGAGGATCAGCTAAAAGATTATCAGTGTAATACGACATTACGTGAGCGTTCGATATACCCGAGACGAGTCTGAAGTCAAAATGGTCACATAAATACTAATATATCTTCTGAGTTATTACATTCGCGAAATATTTACGAATGTTTTATGTATTTGTAGAGCATGTTTATCAGCATATGAAATGATTTCATTAGTAGGGCAGGATGTCAAAGGGGAGGTCCCCTTTTGATATCCCCCGAACACATGATTTGTTTTTATTTTTAATTTTTGCACGTATTCGCCGACTTAAGCGTAAGTCTTTGGCACAAGTGTCTGACTTCAAAACCCCATCACGAAAGTGACAGTTATCGCAAGTCCATTCGTGCAAATGTGTTTTGGAAAAAGTGTATTCGCGCAAGTGTCCTGTAGTATATGTATGAAACTGCACTAAAACTGGTTAACACAGAGGTGGATAAATGATAAAAAAAATAAAGATTTATAAACACTATTTACTTTTTCTAAAGATATTCACGGTATTTTAAGTTTACGAACGCTTCTTTCTTTTAAAGCACCGCTTGCAAGGTTTCTTCATGCGGCGTCTAGATCGCCCACAGCCTACGCCGCGGGCCACATTCACCACGTACCTGCTTCCCTGCCGCTCCAAAAACCCCAACACGGCACTCCTTTGTAATGTCTCCTCAGCTTTCCACGTTAACGTACTCGCTTTCCAGACGTCGCCGAACTTGTTCTGCAAGTAATTCGTGATGTCTTCCGGGGTAGCGCCATCTTTATTCGCTACTTTATAAAATGCGCTCATTACCAGTTTGCCTACGTTCTGATCTTGCTCCTGATGGCAGTAGTCGCGAGACATCGTATCACATGTATTTTTTGTGCTTTTGTTGCGGATATAACATTGTTTCGGAATTTTCGATGTTAAAAATAAAGCATCAATGAATAAGTAAATGAGTCAAAATAAAAATGAGACCTTGAATCAAATTGTTTAGAATCAAAAAGATATTGACAGGACAGAGGGGGGGACTTGTTGATGAAAGGAGGTTTTATCCGAGTACCAGTATCTATTGCTAGATTTTTCAATGAGCCAAGAAGCGGCTTGCTGCGAAATCAGCTGGTTTTGCCAGAATTTGAACACCTTAGTTGAGATTGAGTCCCCTCTTCATGTGTTTGTTCTACAGAGCACCAAAATCTGCAATTACTGTATCCAACGTGATGTGCCTTACGGACTTGCTCTATGAAGGATTTCAAAATGCGATAATCTGGTAGGCCGACCACAGTTGAACTTATCACAGTTGGGATTGTCATGTTTTTAAGTGCAAACTAAAAACATCGTTTACTCATTTTAGGTTTTTTTTTATAGAAACGCTCTAGGAATTTCTCTTCTATCGTGGGTGCATGAACAAAGATTTAAACTCAAATACACAAACAGCCAAGTTTGTGTATTTGAGTCCGAAAGAGTACCGGTCATGCAAATATTCGTTTCGTGCGGGGATCGAACCCTCGACACGCAGCGCAGCAGTAGACCGAGACAGGCTATTAGCTACAGGGTAGCTCTATCTAGTAGGAGTATCTACAGGGCTTTTTTTGCGAATGTGAAATCAACAAATAACTTAGCTGCTGGATAAGAAAAAGATGTTCCTATCCAGCAGTGGATTGCTGATTATCATCATGAGTTCATGAAGAAGTTGAAATTTAATTACAACTTCATGTGGCATGCTTTATCAGAAATAATGTTGTGTAGTAATAACATAAACCAAACCTTGGTCTTTTGGCCAGGTTTGACGAAATATAACTTCTTAAAGGACAAATCATTTACCATAGAGTTTACCCTTGGATTCTTTTTGAAATAAGAACAGACTATTCTTACACAACCGTTTTGACATTTGAACAAATCTAACAACCAAATTGATTTTAAAGAAAAATTCTCCATTTTAGATTAATGTGAAACAAAATTTTATGTTTATGTTAATGTTTCGATTAAAATAATGGAACAAGTTTCGATGGATACAGAGGAGGAGGCTAAGCCTTCTGAGAGCTTCCCGGACCAGGGCAAGCTGCCAGGAAAGTTAATCATCCAGTTCCTCCAAGAGATGAAGTCAGGGGCTACTATGCGCGAGATCGTGCAACACCTGAGCACTGAATGTGGGAAGGACACCGAAGAGCTAACTAGTTCCGTAGTTACTACTTTAGAAAATGGAGCTGCCTTGGGTTTTTTGGAGAGGAAAGGTTCTCACTATATGAATTGGGCAGCCCGTGAGGCAGCATGTTGCCGACGTAAGAGGCGCAGACGTCGCAGTTGTTGTCGCCGGCGCAGACGACGCCGCAGCTGTTGTCGGCGGCGGCGCCGCAGGAAACGCAGCTGCAGGAGACGGCGCCGCCGGTGCTGACTAGAAGACCTTCCTGATCCTGTACCTAGGACGACAAGCAAATTATGATGAGAAAATAACAAGTGCTAGACGGTCCGATGTTTTTTTTTTGTATTATAACATTTTTTTTATTATTATAAAATTTGTCACCCGTGTGTTTTTTAACAATGTCTTTTGGTTTGATTCGCAAAGCGGATTGGTCTTTGTGTATTAAACTTATGCTTTCGTTGGCGTTCATTATAATATTATTTTTGTGTGCCAATTGTAGAACTTTACAGTCGATTGTATCGAACGGTCTCATCCAGATTTGAAAATCCTTACTAATAAAAATTATAAAAGCGAAAGTTAGTTTGTTTATTTTTTACATCTTCACGCCTAAATGGCTAAACCGAATTTTATGAATTTAAGTACAGAGATAGTTGGGACCCTGCAGACGGATTAGGGTAATTTTTTTTTAAAGTGAGAAATGAGGGAGAAAGAGGGAAGAAAAGGGAAAACTTAGCTTTTCTATTACAAAAAATAAGGCGCAAGGGCAAAAATACAGGTAGCAGGTATCTGCCAATCAGGAAAGGGGAACTGTGTTACCCCGAATTTATCGCAGCCGCGGGTAAAAGGTAATGACTTATAAAAATGTTAGTAAAAACCTATTTGCAAAATGACATTTCGCTTCAGAGTGATGTAAAAGTTATTAACTAAATTAAACTAAAATTATTAAACTAAACTAAACTTATAAAAAATTAAAAAATAGCGTCAAAAAATTCGTCCTCAACGCTGCAAAATAAACTTTATTTCGCATGGCTGTGCGTTCAAATACATAGCAATATTTTTCTAAGACATATACGACTCGTAGACAAGGTTACGCTAGGACGCTACAAGCGGCTACGCATGAACGTGTTACGAATGGCTTATTCGTAGTGGCTGCTACGCCAGCTACAGTGCCAGCTTGCGTAGCAGTGCTACAAAATTACCAAAACTAATAATAAATAATCATTCAATAAAATTGGTCAATTTGTGTGCCCAGTCGTGGACGGGACTGTGATTTTCAAAAAATAAAAATTAATTCAAAAAGAGAGAGATCCTACTAACAACTTATTTCTCAATCTGTCATAAACTTTTTTTTTTAAATTAAAACAAAAATGTTTTTTTGGGTTTTCATATTATTTTGCAAATAAAACAAAATTACAAAAATAGGAAGTGTTTTAGGCAACACTGATGTCGAGAGTTGTAATTTTTGATACTAGTTCGTTATTTAGGAATGTAAACTACAAGCTACAAGTACGCGATTACGGTAAGAAATCAATTATTTTAGATTTTAAGCGTTTATATGGTATGTTGCTTAGAGTCTACACAATAATATAGAGTTTAACTATCCCTGAACGAAAATCTGTCATTTTTATAACAGTCTAAATTATTTTCATTTTGTGTTTGATTACATTACTAAAGAACTCTTACTATAGGAACATACAATCACGACACAGTTAATTTTCTTTGAATAAAAATCTTGCGACGTTGGGTGTCCCTAGCACCAGTAGTGTTACATAAATACGGATTTAAGAAGAGATCACATCGCCTGCGGGAGGGACTCTCGGACGTTCTCGAAGCCCCGAACTACACGTCCGCGCGATCCCGAGCGAGCTTTCGGACGTACAAGTACTAGGAGCGCAAATCATACAGGAGATCGCTTTCAAGGTTTGAAATTTTGAATCTGTAAGGCTGTATCAAAGACAGAACGTCACACACAGTAACAGTGCTCACCCCAACGTCACCCTGAGGGAAAGTGAATGAGTTTGAGAGTAATATAACGCAGGTTAAAGAGGAAAATAATAGTTAAAAGGTTGTCGTTGAGGGCGCATAGGATAGTACGAGAGCCCACGACCAGAACCATGCCTCATCGTTTTGCAGCAAAAGCCGTTTAAAGTCTTTAGATTACTAAATAGTTTGCTTTACGATTTGGAATGGGCAACTACAGTACTTTTACAAGTTATTATGTCTTGGGACTGGGACTGTAGCAGCATCATTTTTTTGTTTTCATGACATTCAAAAGTGCCTGTAATGGTCTAATTGAAATAAATGATTTGATTTGATTTAAGCGCTTTTTAAGAGGCTCCGTACCTGAAAAGGGAAAAAACGGATCCCTCATGGGATCACTTTATTATCTGTCTGTTTGTCTGTCTGTCCCTTTATCTCGGAAATGCGAGTTGACTATATACTTAAGTCTGTGCTCTCTTGAAGCTGTGAAATCAAACCTCTATGTCCTTCACGAAAATGAAAAATAACGTTTCAGTCGCCCAGGAAATTCTGAAATGCAGCATCGAATATAGCACCGTATTACCAGTATTATAAGTAGGAAATTGTATTTAGGAGGTTATATTAAGCGTCGCCACGGATAATCGTCAAATAAGACTTGACGCGATAAGTGTATAGTTTGTTATTTTTGGAAACAGAATAACCAAATGTATAGATTGTTTACAGTTTTTTTTGTAAGTATTCTTTATTGGGCCCAAATAGCAAACGACAGGAAAAATGGAAGGAAGGAAAGGAGGTTTTTGTCCTGCTGTGGGCCACATCGGGCTCATATCACTACATAGTATACAACAAAGTCGCTGTCTGTTGCTATGTTGTATACTTAAATCTTTAAAACTGCGCAACGGATGTTGATGCGGTTTTTAGATAGAGTGATTCAAGAGGAAGGTTTAAATGTACAATACTTCACG
The DNA here is from genome assembly GCA_905475445.1 of Ochropleura plecta. Classification (NCBI taxonomy): domain Eukaryota; kingdom Metazoa; phylum Arthropoda; class Insecta; order Lepidoptera; family Noctuidae; genus Ochropleura; species Ochropleura plecta. The sequence goes on along the minus strand of FR997721.1, from coordinate 5,748,288 downwards.
CTATGACTCTTAGGACGTGAACAGCGGGTGAAACCGCTGGGCGGGTCGCTAGTCCATACTATCCTTACTAATATTATAAAAGCGAAAGTGAGTTTGTTTGTTTGTTACCTCTTCACGCTTTAATGGCTAAATCGATTTTGATGAATTTTGGTACAGAGATAGTTGGGAACCAGGAGACGGACATAGGCTTAAGGATTTAAGGGAGAAAGAGGGAAGAAACGGGAAAACTTAGCGTTGCTATTACGAATCAATAAGGCGCTACCGAATTTAACGCGAGCGAAGCCGCGGGCAAAAGCTAGTAATAAATAAATTGAATTGCCTAGTTTTAGGTCTATGGACGGGTAACCACGTGTTACATTCCAAATTCGTTCGCACCTCGGAAAGCACGTAAAGCTGTTAGTAAGGCTGTCATTTGTAGAACTTCGACCGTCGTTACAGATAGTCAGTGTTCCGATAGTCTTACAACCAGTCTTACCAAGGGGTACCGTATTACCTAATCCTAACCGGGTTGTAGAGGTCAGATAGGCAGTCGCTGCATGTAGAATACTGGTATTCAGCTGCATTCATTCAGCTCACGCGAAGAATAGATCAACCAATTAACAATATCTGAAAATACTAGGTGGCTACTCGGCCCTAGTGTTTCAAACCTAAACGATTCCAAAAAACAGTTTTGCACGTGAATAGATAGTACAATAATTTTAATCTAGTAATTTAAAAAAAAAAACTATGTATCAAGCAAGGAATTCTCCTGTATCATGGGTGCGTATACAAACATTTAAACTCACATGACACAAACAGAAAGACCCGGAACAACTATCTGTAGTCTACTATTTGTTCCGTGCGGAAATCGCGGGAATCAAAGCCGCGACACGCAGCGCAGCAGTTGATCGCTCAGCCACTGCGCCAACCGTGTCGTCATTATAAAGGCCTTTCATTTTGCTATGGGTATAAATTGTGAAGAGAAGAGAACTATAGAAGAATTAAAGAAACAGGTTTGTACAAAAAAAACTTCTGAAAGTAAGCTATTTCCCACATTCTAGTGATTCTTTTTTATTTTAATTATTTATTTTCCTTTCATCAAAACTTACTGAGTGAAGTACAGGTAGCAAAAGAGACAAGTAACTAAACTCATCAGAAATATTTGAAAATGTCTTAAACAATATGATAGAAAACACTTTAAAATTAAGTATATACATTTATACATAGTTGGAGACGTCCATCGGTTTCCTAAAATCCTTACTAATATTATAAAAGCGAAAGTGAGTTTGTTTGTTACGTTTTCACGCCTAAATGGCTAAACCGATTTTGATGAATTTTGGTACAGATATAGTTGGGACCCTGGAGACGGACATAGGTTCTTTTTTTTAAAAGATTGAGATATGAGGGAGAAAGAGGGAAGAAAAGGGAAAACTTAGCATTGCTATTACAATAAATCAGGCGCGAGGGAAAAAAACTACAGGTACCTGCAAATCAAGAAAGGGGAATCGTGTTACCACGAATTTAACGCGAACGAAGCCGCGTGCAAAAGCTAGTCGGTCCATAAATTCAACTACATCTGCCGAGCTTACCACCGAATACTGAAACGTCACTCAAAATTTAAGTACCACTTAAATTTAACAGATACTCAAAAGTGACGTTTGACAATACAAAATCTAAAGTTTAAGAGCTGCTCAAATGTTAAGCAGCCCTCAAATTTTGAGTGACGTTTCAGTATTCGGGGGTTAGTTACTTATCTCTATTGCTGACTGTACATTGGCTGGGAGGCTCGAGTACGCATGCACGGGGACAGCGGGGTAGGGGGGTGGGTACAGCCGTTTGTTGCCGCAGCTCTCCGTGCCGCGTACGTCATTCTCCACGAAGGCGGAGAACACACCGGTTCTCTCCGCCTTCGTGTAGGAAGAATAAGAGCTTGTTGTTTATTTCATAGAAAAGCGCTGTATATGTACTTCCAAATTGTTTTGGCTGAAATTTCAGTCTTTTTAGGCATGAATTTTCTTGAAAAAACAATTCTGATTCCGTGATGTACATTGGCGTGGGAGTCTAATACGCATGCGCCAGGTGCGGGCTGCTATATTGTTTACTAAATACAAAAAAAATGTAAAACCCGACTGCATGAAAAACAACGGTAAAGATTTAAAATTTAAAACAAGTTTTAAGTAGAAAGCTATTTAAATCAAGTTATTTTTTACGCAGCCGAGTTTATATTTATTTTCCACTTTTTATTTCCATATAACGATTGGAAATAAAAAGTGGAAAATCTACTAATCAAACTACATAATAATGAGCTAAAGGTTCATTGTCATGCCAGTCATCCATGATCCACTGTTTAGCACAGGCCTCTCCATATCATAACACTGTATCAACTCTACAGGCCAATGAATGCCAATGACAGGTATTACACAGTAGTCTAAATTCCTCAGGTAGTTCTCAACCCCCTGATGAGTTTAGGCTACTGAGGACTGAGCCACAGTCGCCCGCTTTTATAGGGTTTTCGTCCCTCTACTCGCCCCTGACTGGATCTACTGCGCATGTCCAAACACTAGACCAAGCCTGCTCAACTTATTTATAATATGGGACCGAATTCTGATTCCGTGACAACCACATAGTAAATACAACTAATCAAAAACTTAGCTTTTAACATTTATTAAAAGTTAAATGAATAATACCAGCTGTAGAAGTCGATCTTCAAGGTTAAGAAGCGCTTGTTAAGGTCTGTCAGGGATGGGTAATTATCCAGTAAATGCCAAGTTTCCTGTGTGCTTCGAAAATCATTTCAAACGGTTTATTGGTCCTGGTTATTTGTAAAGGTCATCAGGTCCGAAAACCACAAGTCTTTCCATGGAGCTTCACATTACCCAGTACGAACTGGTTTGTTGAGGTCAGATCGCTCGATGAAAAATACTGTTTCAGTTATAGAGCAAAGTTATTTGCATCTCATATTTTTGTCATTCAGGATTCTACTTAAGAAGCCCTTGCTACGCTCGTGATTCAATTATAGAAATTCGTTTGCTCGGGACTCAAAATCAGCACACGCAGAAAAAAAAGTATATTGCTCTCTTGTTCCACAAACAACTTTTTTCCCACGCAGTGTGTAAAATCGCACTTTGTTTACTGTTTCTACGCAGCAAAGTCCAGGCAATTAGGTAAATTAAAATTATTTGAGCTGCTGTGGTTAAAAAGTAATCTTTGTGATTTTTGAGTAAACGTTGGCTTACTAAGACTGGAATTTAGAGCAACATTTGATTTCGATCTGGTATGGAATCCAAAAAGTGTAGGGTCAGCTAACCACTGCCGTTTGTCACGGCGAGCCTCATTATAGCCCGCGGTTGAGCAACCCTGGTCTAGATCCTCCCTCGGGCTTTGAATCTAATTAGGGTTATCTGTCATCGCAGTATTATTTCGTTTTTCCTCACTTTAAAGCCAAGCTAAATATTGTCAATTTGACTGAAAAAGAGTATATTCATATTGGTAGTATGAAAAACAAATCTTGAGATTATTATTAAGTTAATTGACGTTTCTTGGTAAGTGAAGCCTAAAACCTTAACTGAGTATCCTTATTTCAGTCATATTGTTGTGAAACTACTCTCATAGTACTTTGTTCAAATATCAATTAGTGGGCGACGCGCAGACGTGACGTAATTACGATGAAACAATGAATAAATGTTAACGTACTCATTATTTCGAGTTAACGCTCGACCCTCGTAACAGAAAACAGGCTGGGTGACTTCTGTGTGCTTTAAACTGTAATATGTAACTATTTTTCGATGAACGAAAGCAGCTCAGATAGTATTGTATTACTTGAAATTACGAAGTAAGTTTGTTTTTGTCATTTCGATGCTCATCGTGTCGGTGAGTTTTGCTAGATATTTGAAACCTGTATACAAATTGGAAGGCTCTTCGACATAAAAACAGTTACTACTCATCATCATCTACCTAGCCTTTCCTCAACTATATACAGTGCGGAAAAATAAGTCGGGACTTGGAGTGAAACTACCTTAAATACTTAAGTTAAGCTCATTTTACTTTAGGGAGACTCTGGGAGACATTCCTTTTTATTTAAAAATAAACCAAACTGCATTTAAGGATTTACTTACGCCTTTATCTCACCCGGGACTCAAACCTACAAAAATTAAAACAAAAGAGCAGTCGCGTAAGCGCTTACACTTATAGTTTTAATTAAAGGAAAATCATAAAAAAAACACTAGAATGTGGAAAATAGCTTTACTCTCAGAAGTAGGTAAAGGTAGGGTAGGTAGGGTAGGTAGGGTAGGTAGGGTAGGTAGGGTAGGTAGGGTAGGTAGGGTAGGTAGGGTAGGTAGGGTAGGTAGGGTAGGTAGGGTAGGTAGGGTAGGTAGGGTAGGTAGGGTAGGTAGGGTAGGTAGGGTAGGTAGGGTAGGTAGGGTAGGTAGGGTAGGTAGGGTAGGTAGGGTAGGTAGGGTAGGTAGGGTAGGTAGGGTAGGTAGGGTAGGTAGGGTAGGTAGGGTAGGTAGGGTAGGTAGGGTAGGTAGGGTAGGTAGGGTAGGTAGGGTAGGTAGGGTAGGTAGGGTAGGTAGGGTAGGTAGGGTAGGTAGGGTAGGTAGGGTAGGTAGGGTAGGTAGGGTAGGTAGGGTAGGTAGGGTAGGTAGGGTAGGTAGGGTAGGTAGGGTAGGTAGGGTAGGTAGGGTAGGTAGGGTAGGTAGGGTAGGTAGGGTAGGTAGGGTAGGTAGGGTAGGTAGGGTAGGTAGGGTAGGTGGGGTAGGTAGGGTAGGCATATATTTTAAAAACCCAGGAATTTTTTTTTAGTTATTAATCATAAGACAATAAGGTCTAGAGTGCAGGAAAATTATAAGAATTTCGCTGCATCGTTTTGTTTTCAAGATACAGAGCAATAAAAATTTACAAACTTTGTTTTGCGGTCGAAAAACCGTGGTGATATTTCTTTAATTTTTTTATTGATTATTATTCAGAACTCTATTGCGCAAGTGAGACACAGTTTTCGCAGATTTTTATTGTGAATTAAGCGAGATATTCAAGATTTAACATAATGCGTCAAAAACGACGTAACTTGTGCCATCTACGAACAATGTTAGGAGTTGGTAATGAAACTTTAATATCGCCATCTGTCAAGTGAAACTCTTTGCTATTAAACAAACACTTCTGACGCTGCGACCAACACACTATGTGCTTGACGAGGTTGGTTCTGGTTGCGACAGGTCGAAGGTAGATGGCAGTACTGCGTCCTTCTTTTCCCATAGTACAATATTTTTTTTGTATCATTTTCAACGGTTAACGCGACGATCTGCTTTTTTACACTTTTATGATCGTCGTTATATTAGTAATTATCCCCGTTTTAGCTTTTCATTATTATTTCGGTCGTTTCCCCAAAATTTATTTTTCCTCAATGCCTATAACTATCACCACGATTTCTCCTCGTGCCAAGTGCATGCCAAGCCAACCCGTTTCTTTCCACAATACCCTTAGCTAAATGAAAGACATGTCATACTCATACAATGGTTTATTACACATTAACTTAAAATAAAAAATATTATGACTGTATCGGATCTTCCGCTTATGAAAACTAAATTGATTGGATTAAGTTATAAATAAATCTAAATAATCACTTTGGTTCTTTGACGATCGATTATGCGTCCGACATGTACACCTGAAAAAGACAAAAGTTATGTTAGGTAGGTTGGTACTCCAAATAATGCAGTTTATCATTAACATTTCAACTGAAAGACGCCCACAGTTAGACATAGGCCACATCGACCAGTTCTGTTCATCTTGTATCCAATGAATTCCCCTGGGCTTCTTATAGGCGATTAGAAAAATTGGTTGGATATTGTATTCTAAGTACCGACACGCTTACTGGTGGAGCAAGCGGTGGTGGGGGTGCGGTCAGGCAGTCGCTGCACGGACTGCACACTCGTTTCTGGTCTGTTGTGCGAGTAAGATGTACTCGTTGGAGCCAAATTGCGTTTATTTTAACGTACTTAATACTTTCAATTGTTATAACTATTTCTGTTTTGGGTTTTTGAATGCATATGCACCAAAGTACGAAAAACAGTGCAAAAATTCCCAAAGTAAAAAATGTGCTGAAGACATTAAAGCAATTTTTAAAAGACGCGTTGTTAACTAGTCGATAGTTGAGAAACAAACAAGTCTAAATATAGAAGCAGGAGTAACGCCTTAAGACTTAAAAATATAGTATCATGGACTATTCTCCCGTGCTTATCTCAAGAGCTTAAAAAATGGTAAAGCTGATTTAGGTGGCAACGGCTTGGTTAAATAAATACACAAAACTAATCAAAATCAATCCGTTCAGTAAAACCAAACTATATATATCTACAAAACTCCAGTTTTCGCGAAACTGGCTTTTCTTGATATATCGCTTCTGTGTTTAGCACGGTACTAGTATTGAAAGATAGATCCACTATTGTTTACAAGAGCTCATATAAAATCGACATCCTAAAATATGCCAACTGGTCTAACCTTATGATATTGGTATTTCTACCAGTTGAGTTGGTGAATTCAGACGGTCAGTTGCTCCGCATAAAATATTGACATTCACTTGCATCTGTTTAGAAAAAAACATAAAGTATCATAAAACATTCATTCAGGAAAATACATAACGAGAGATGGTTTATTGCTTATTTTAGTATTGCGAAAAAACTACCGTCTGACATCCAATATCATCATCATTATCTTGATTCTATATCTCTGTCGGAATGTTGTATTCTTAGTGTTGGGGGGCATCGAAGTGACTACAGATAAATAATATTAAAAAGTCATCCCGTTAGCAAAAACGCGCTTTAAACGTAATCTATGATTGTCAATAAAACCTTTTCTCTACCCGCTCAGGCTGATATTATGTTGATCTTATCTACTGGTAACCATTAAATTACATCTCCAATATCTCAAACTAAGGATGGACGTTGGAAATATGGTCCAAATTATCACATACGATAATTAAATCCCGAATGCGCTATGTGTATGAAGCAACCAATATCATTGTTTTCGTCTTTTGAATAGGTGACTATAGACTTTTAGCCCATACTGAGAATCGGACCCAGGTTGCCTCACTCCTCCTTAGAAGTGACTTTTGCGACCACTAGATTAACCAAAGCAGTCAATTCTGTCTAACGGCAACACACCTTTTTCCGCAACTTCATATTCCTGCCGTCGATGTACTCTTGTAGCGCTAGGTATATGAACCTGTACTGCATCTTGTTCTGCACCATGCCATTCCGCTGTGCCCTAACCAGTTTTACCGTGGAGTGGACGTCGATGTCACAGTTGAATCCTATAACAAAAAAGAACATCGGTAAGACCATGATATAGGTTACAAGTTACTAAATGGGACTCTAACATAGCTAGTAAAATAAGTATTTTATCACGCTAAGGTATCTATATACCGCTTATTAGCTGTCTATTTTTTTTGTTCCGTATGTATTTATAAATACTTGTGATGCTTTGTATGTTTAAATGTTTTTTTCTTTTTTTCAATGCTGCTGCGTTCAAGGATTATATAGGCGATATTATAATAGCAAGCAATTCGCTGTTAAATAAAACATATACGAAATTGTAGATAATACATTTGCAGACAGACCAGTCAATCAATAACATTCGCCATTGAAAAATGATAATAAATAACTTAAGCAAACAATTCGCAGATACACCTACACTAAAAGGTAACTTAAATCTACAGCTCAAATAAAAAAGTTAAATATCGTGTTTAAGCATAACTACACATAGGACTAGATAATTAATAATAGATCTAGATACAATTCGCAATTATGGTTGGAAAATAATAAAAAAAGAATGAAATTCGCTTACAAACACAACAAAAGTGAGGATTAAGAATTGCTTTCTCACAAAATATAATTTAACAGATCAAAGTCAGTATATATTCGTTTTGCTGCAAGATAAGTGAATTAATAAGAGATTTGCAAACGCACACACAAACAAACATAAAATATGCAAAAAGTATTTAAATCTCACCAGATGTTTTAATTTTGTCAATTAGAATGTCGAGGACTATGAATGTGCCCGTCCTGCCCACACCAGCTGAGCAATGCACACATAGGATGTTCTGAAACAATTACTTCAATTTAAAAAAAGTGTGGATAATCGTTTAATTAGAAATAAATGTTTTGGTAGTCGTAGTAAAGCCAATGCTGCCAGCTTACTTCTACACCTCACTGCACACTGGTGCAAATTAATAAAAGTAGTATTTTTAATTATAAACAATTTGATTTTACGGTTTTATTTTAAAGTTCTCCTGGACACGGCTTGTATCGTTAGGACATTCCTCGGTAGCTTGGACCCAGTTCCCGATACCGGTGGGACACTTTTTAATTAAGAAATATTAAAAATGTAAAATTATATTGTGTTGAAATGAATAAACGAAAATAACAATTTTAATAAAAATATGGCTACACTACAGTGAAGTGTAATAATCATAATTATAGAAAAGAAACTAAAAAACAATTCTGCAGATTCGCGGCATATGCTAAAAAACACAAGAAGGAATCAATCAGTTGATCGAATGAAGTGGCAGAATCTGAGTATTTCAATCAAGACACAACTAGGGTAGCCGAGCAAGGATTAGATAGACCATATGTTCAGAAATGTAAGTTAATTAAAAAAAATGCCAAGAAAACAACATTATGGTCGTCGGAAACGATATTTTGCTTCAACTTCATTTGCTGATAGAAGTAAGAGCAGAATCTTTAAGCAGATTCCAAAAACCAACCTGTTCTGGTGCATCTATTTCCTGTGAGTTCTTTATCATTCTTCTGTTGATGTCATCTATAAAGGATAGCACCCCGTCAGGATCTCCAGGGGCTCCGTGGTCGGGCCACGCCTGGAACAGAACATAAATAAATGATTCTCCGTGATATTTTATGACTGGAATTGGAAGAAAACCGTGGAATTTGATTAGTATTGTAGGTTACTGTTCTCATCTTCATGTTAGGATAAATCTTTTTATAGTATCAGGTAAATAGTTCAAGGTATTTCTCTCTCTCTCCGATTCTACACTGTTGTTAGTTTCATTGACTGCAGGGCAAAAGGTCAATGGTTTATTTGACACCATTACTGCTAGAGATCTGCTAGGAACTAGCAAAAGATGAATTTGTGTAAGCATCTTAACCTGCCAGTTAAATTATAAGACCTATGAATCACAGAAACAACCGAGAACTTGCGTATGTGGCAGTTTTATACTGAGTTTATGTTCTTAACCGTACGCAGTGGTGTGTTAAGGTCTCCCACCTTTTTTACTGTAAAATGTTGAAGGTATTGTTCGCCAATTGTTCATGGTGATCATAGCTGTGTTAATGGGGTTGGAGAGTAATCAAAATTCTTACCGTGAACTGATATTGGAAGACAATCCGACAGCTCTTGTCATCACAGACGTCGAACTCCCGCAGAAGATACTCCTCATAGTGTGTCTCTGATATAGACTTGACTGTGAGACCATCGAATTTCTCTTCATGACCTGACAGAGGCCAGTAGCGTTCGCACTTTTTCTGTAAATAGAGTCAAGTAATCTTCTGTTAATGACTAGATACAATAATGCATCGCATCTTAGTAAAAAAAATTACATAAAAGCTCCAAAAGTGAAGAAATTTGGAAGCGAACAGAAACAATTTGAAAGGTTGTCACTTATTCAAACTCAAACTCAAAGCATTTATTTCAGTTAGAACATTTATACAGGCACTTTTGAATGTCAAGAAACAAAAAGTATAAGCTACAGTCCCAGTCAAAAGGACTAATAACTTGTGAAAGGACAGTAGTTGACCATCCCAAAGCGTTGATTTCTATAAAGAAGAATGGGCAATAAACTCCATGGACACTCTTCTGATATATAACATGTTTTCAAGATAGTGGTTACATCATTCATGTTGAATTTATACAAATATGTGAGAACGGTGTAGGCAAACGAGTACTGCTTTTTTAAATAAAAACTTTTCCGTTACATTAAAAGCCTCCAGAGTCAAAGCAATAATATGAATTAAGAAGCGAAATAAATTAAAATGAACTGTGGTGACTAAGAGATGGCCAGTCACAACTGATAGCGCCTTTTCACGAACATGAATCAAGATCATCTCCATTCAGCTCAACCATTTTGAAGGGAACTAAATGACCTTACATGACATTTAAGTGAGCATGACGTTCCTCAATGATAGTACATAATATAACGTACGAACTTTCACACATGAACTTTACAATTATCCAAAACTAGGAAATTGATTCTATATAATGCAAAGATGTCGTTCAAAGTCTTACAACCTTCTGCAGCTTCTACAATAACTACAGTTGCCAATTAATGAGTTTACCCGTATGGGTGTGGAGCATCATTAAATTCTCCAGACTCCGTTGAAAGTGAAGAAGTATTTTTAAATGTAGTACGCACCTTTCCATTTTCTATTTCGTTAGTGATCATAGCTATAACTCGGACATCTTCTTGCCAGATCATTCTCCAGAAGTCGTCCTTTGTATTGGAGAGGCAGCCTTGCGCCGCGATATATGTCTTGTCTTTTACTGGTAACAGAAAATTCACAGAAATCAGATATATATAAATAAATATCTTGGGACAACTCACACACGGCCATCTGATCCCAAGCTAAGCAGAGCTTGTGTTATGGTAACCAGACAACTGATATACATACTTATATAATTTATAAATACATACATATTATAGATAAATCACACCCAGACACAGAACAAACAATCATGCTCATCACACAAAGTTTGTCCTGGGTGGGAATCGAACCCACGACCTCCGGCTCAGCAGTCAGGGCCACTAACCACTAGACCAACAGGCCCGTCAAATATGGGACTTTGCATACTCGGATGCGTTTATAATATTTTATTATTTTTTCAGGGTTAAATGATTAAGCAGCAATGATTTTCATGTTTATTGCAAGAATACGCTTTTTGACTAGTTTATAGCACATAGCCTATGTCAAGGGAGATTTGTCAAGCCGATAGAACATATGTTGCGCCTGCAGTTTCACCCACGTACTACCGAGCGTAGCGAGAGGGTGTCAGCTATCTAGATACCAAATTACATACAAATTATGAGCCGTTTGAGCGTGAAGGAATAACAAACATACTTATAAAATCTTATATAGACTTATAAAATCTTTCGATTTTATAATGTTATTAACTAGCTGGCGCCCGCGGCTTCGCCCGCGTGATATCGAAAAGAAATATCCTATGTGTTATTCCAGACTATAATCTACCTCTGTGCCGAATTTCATCAAGACCCGTTTAGCCGTTTTGACATGAAAGAGTATAAAACATCCATACATCCATCCATTCTCACAAACATTCGCATTTATACTATTAGTAAGATAGGATTGCTCACCTGTTACATCTCGACACAGGTTTCCGTTCATTTTGTCCAGCTTAAATGACTTTTTGACTTCTCTGAGTGCTTCATCTGACAGTGATTTGGTCACCAGTGGCGGGGCTTTCTTTGTTTCACAGTTCAGTATTAATGCTGAAATTATAGAAAATATCATAAGTCATTAGTCATAATCATAATTTTATTTGGGATCCTCTCCTTGCTTCTATTCATTTCTGTTAGGTGTTCTTTCAGTTTCTCTTGCTAAGGTTACAAAATTTGGACACAGACTGGGTTCAGATTGTGTTTGTTGTTGAAAAGTTCTACGAGGATCGAACGAAAAAAAATATTCGGCGTCAGAAGTTTTTCAAACCTATTTTACCATGTGACGAAAGCCGTAGGACATGCAGACAAATATTCATCCAGCAAAGATGGAATCACGTTTGTCCCCGTACAGCTGAAGTACCCTTGTATTATACTGAAAACACCTTCGACAGTGTCGACCATTGGGCCGTACCTATACCGCGCTCCCAATGTCTACCAGATCGATTCCGGTTATATGAATGTACGCATGCATGCATACCCTCTCTAAAACCCGTACCGATCCAGAAAATAATGCACAGAGGGCCATCATTTTTATATAACTCTTCACAGCAGTCCTTGAAGTCTATCGTTACGATGTAAATAGATGATCGATATCGATGCAAATAAAATTGACGACACGATTGGCGCAGTGGTTGAGCGATCGACTGTTGCGCCGTATGTCGCGGGTTCCATCCCCGCACGGAACAAATATTTGTATGACCTGCAGATAGTTGTTTCGGGTCTGGGTGTTTGTGTATGTGAGTATATGTAAATGTTTGTAAACGCACCCACGATACAGGAGAAATTCCTAGTGAGGGGCAACGTTATAAACAAAATCGACATAATTGACAAACGAGTATGTCATCACAAATCAGTACGAAATTCTGAAATTAGTCATCATTCCAGACTGCTTGAAGACACGCTGCTGTAATTGTTGTGTTCTGCTCACTATGATGTTGCCCGAAGGTGAACGTTAAAACTTCCAAACGACCAAAGATCTAGGATCTAGGATTTCCAAGGATCTAGTGAAGAAGTGTGAGTCGTCTAGTGGCAAGATGGGCGAACTACATTGTTGCTATTGCGGGTAAATCATGGATGTGGTTGACGCAGAGTCGTGGAGACTAGCATCAGCAAGGAGAGGCTATCCGAGCTATATAAATAAGCCGAGCTATGGAATATTCCAATGTAACAAAACCGCACGTACGTGCGAGTGCCTTTAATAGGTATTTGCTTATTGTTTTCAATCTTCATTAGTATTCCACATGGTTATTTGTATGACGTGCCCAGCTTTAAAAACAAAGAGTACTCCGAAACTCAGCATCTGCCTAGAACACTTCCAGTCTGACTGGATGCAGCAGGAGTATTTTACATGGAGCGACTGCCTATCTGACCTTCACAACCCAGTTGGTACTGGGTAATACGATACCCTTTAATAAGATTAGTTGTCAGACTTTCGGGACACAGACTGCCTGTAACGACTGTCAAAGATGTTCAAATGACAGCCGGCATCTCATCCACAGACCAACCTAGGCAAGCGAAGGTGAACCTAAAGATCGACCAGACCGGCTACTGTTATCTAGCCACAAGCTCCTCTAAAGAGTACTCCGAACCCATAGAGAATATTGTCCGTACCTAACAAACTTAATTTTTATGATACCTTACCTAAGCAATTCTTAGAACTAACTACAATACTCTCTAAGTAGAACTTCTCTTTAACATTTGCCGAGTCTTACACATTATCCATTTGGCTCACTCATCGAACATATTATGTCTTTACAAGTCGCTCTACAAATCGGATCACGTTTTGATAAATCTGTTGTTCGGTTATTGAATCTACAAACATGACTGCCAATTGACGTACTGTGGAATAGGGGATTTTTTGAGAGGACAAAGACCAGACCATAATAAATATATAGAGGTTCTACACATATACTATGTAGCACCAACCCATAGCGCAGAAATCTGGCAGAATATTTTGCCAATTTTAGGCAGTTTACTTTCATGTATTTGTGTCGTTTTTTTATTTATTAATCGACTTTAAAAAAGAGGTTATCAATTCGACTATCTATTTACTTTAAGTTCGTTTTTTTATAATTTTTCCACACTAGTAATTTTTCAGGTGTCGTGGGTGCGTTTCCGTATACAAACATTTAAACTCACAAACAGCCAGACCCGGAACAACTATCTGTAGGCCATACAAATATTTCGACGGTCCCTACGTACATAAAGACATGTCGAAAAGGCTTTTTTTTGTTGTATCAATGGCTTTAGATTATTATCTATGCGCACATATTTTGTTTTAGAAATCGTATAACAGAACAAGTATTCTAAATACAACGAATAAGTGTCGTAGAAACGGTCATCTATCAGTTTTTCCAAGAAAACGTGAAAAAATAAAATACTTTAGTGTAAATAGCATTATAAACCTCTTAAAACTGTTACAATATTGTAGAAAGAAAATATTGATTATTGCTCACAGAATTATTTCTAGGGCGTGTTGAACACAAATTACGCTCTCCTGTAAACCTCGGTTTTTAACTTAACCTTATCTACGTAGGAACTGTCGATTTGTTCCGTGCGGGAATCGAATCCGCGACACGTAGCGCAGCAGTCAAACGCTTAGGCACTGCGCCAATCGTGTCGTCTAATTCTATTTCCTAGACATAGCCACCAGGCTTCTATCACAACAACTATTGCTGCACTGCCTTTATCCCACAGTTGCCCATGACCTGCACTGAGTGGGTAATCCATTTTCTGGACCTAAACCTGAACCATAGACCTTAACTTACATTGAACACTGTCCAGGCTTTCGTTGGAGGATTGCACTGAGGAGGAGGAATCGCTGAGTCTTGAGGATCGAACGTAACTGGCGTTGATATAGTCGGAGTCCGGTCGGTTGTCCCGCCGACGTAGCACCACTCGGGTCTGGTCATCTATCAACGAGAGAAGGAGGATTAGGAATCGTAAAACATCAATCATCATTCATATTTTTCATTTTTTTTTTAATGGTGCCCCACACTATGAATTTCTGCTGTATCGTGGTAGCATTCACAAACATTTATACTCACATACACAAATAGCCAGACCCGGAACAGCTACCTGTAGGTCATACAAATATTTGTTCCGTGCGAGAATCGATCCCATCCGATCGCGACATGCAGCGTAGTAGACGATCGGTCAGCCTCTGCGCCAATCGTGTCGTCAAATACATGCGAATACTCACCCTTTCAGCCGATAATTGTCCACAATATTAAGTAATATATTATTTTCTAAATAAGGCCAACTAGCAGCGATACGAAAGGTCATTAACCTAAAGAACAACTGTGGCGTTGACAATCTAATATTTATCTCTTTCCATCTTGTGCCTTTGTCGTAATGTCTCGTTCTCCCGGCAAAAACATGACAACGTTAAGACGGGTTCGCCAACATTCGGGCGGCCATTTTAGATGGGGTTTTAGCATGGGTTTTGTTTACATTTGGTATCGCTTCTCGTTGGCCGTACTTTAGACAAATAATGCACGCGTCTTTGAGGAAGTCAGGCTCCGTGGCACCATTCCCATTCCTACGCAGAATTGCATTGTTTACCTGCAGTACCCACTTTTAGGGTTCTGTACCTCAAAAGGCAAAATCGGAACCCTTATTGGATCACTTTGTCGTCTGTCTGTCTGTCAAGATTCTTTATATCGGGAACGCATGGAAGTATCGAGTTGAAATTAAAACTATATAGGTACTCAACTCTCTGGGGTATCAGAGAGCTGATAGTTGAAAAGTTATAAAGGTAGGCAAAAAGGTATTTTTGCTGAAAAAAAAATCAACCCTCTAAGTCCAGGCAGTCAAAAGATATGGCTATTTATGTTGCAAGTTTGTTCAGAACCCTCTTCCCGAGCCTGATTCGATCTTGCCCGGTATTTCTTGAGTTTATCGAGCTTATCACTGACATCGGTTAAGGAAAACTTTATGAGGAAACCCAGGTCTACAGTTACTTTATTACAAGTAAACATAGGGCTAAAGACTACAAATTCGTCTTGTGCAAGTATAGTGAACTGATGAACACGCTTTGAAGAACGTGCTTTTTTAAATTGCTCTAGTACGTCGTACGTAGTCTAAGAGTTTAACCCCCGAATACTGAAACGTCACTCAAAATTTAAGTAGCTCTTATATTTAACAGATACTCAAAAGTGACGTTTGACAATACGAAATCTAAAGTTTAGGAGCTGCTCAAATGTTAAGCAGGCCTTAAATTTTGAGTGACGTTTCAGTATTCGTGTGTTAGAGGCTAGTAGTTTGAGCGTCGTGAGGCGTCGAAGTAGTTTAAGAGGCTAGTTTTAATAAATGTAGAGAAATAAAAAGCGAATCTTACAAGGTAGGATATTTCTATATCTGTTCTTGGGCACGTTGTCCGGTTTGGTGCCCTCGAAGTTGGTGAACACGTGTCTGTCTTCTAGCATCTTCAGCGACTGGAACTCTCCGTCGAAACCGCACTTGCTGTCCAACTTCTGATAGTCTTCGATCTCCTATGAGCAAGGGTTAAAAGCTAAATTAATACACATCACGATTTTCAAATGAATTGATGACGATTTTCAAATCTACGGTACCTACAGAATTAAACAACTGTCCTTATGCTGAGTACTATTAGGTTAGGTTGTACAGCATTTTTTTTAAATACTATGCACTAGTAATTTCTCCTGTATCCCGGGTGCTTTTACAAACATTCAAACTCACATACACAAACAGCCAGACGCGGAACAACTATCTGTAGGGCATACAAATATTTGTTCCGTACGGGGATCGAACCCGCGACACGCAGCGCGGCAGCCGGTCACTCAGCCACTGCGCCAACCGTGTTGTCAGATCAAACGAAATACTCGTAATTTAATTTTTAAATATTTAAACTAAAACCTAAGCAATTTGTTTTCTTCTTTGCTAATATTATGATCACCAGAAATAATGAAATAATCTCTATTGCTAAGTATAAAATATAATATACATATTTCCCACCGCTTCTTGCGTAAGATTGGCCGACATGACATTAACACGCGCATGCGCTATGCAGACACAGACGCGTGGCATTTTATAAAATGCCCAAGCGCATGTTGACAAACACGTGCTAATATAATGGGTTATATCTTAAGCACGCCATGTTTAATTCAACTAGGCATATCAATAAAGCTCTTTGTCACAAATGTTAAGACGACTGCATTCGGTCTTAATGTTTGGAATGAATTCGCGTCATTTGCATCTAGAGTAGCGTTTGAAGAACTTATAATTTGCGTTCGCGTTGACGCCAGGCAACTTCGATACTGTTAACTCCACGAAAATGTGATTTCATACAACCAGAGAAGGCTCCAAGGCGCTGCTAGCATTTCTTGTGAAGCTGGGGTGGATCTAATGATATTTCCACCCATACGCCTTAGACGTGGAGTTGCGGACACCAGCCCGTTCTATAATACAATACAAAGGTGTGTTTCATACGTCTAATTGGAATTGCTAATGGCGTCAAACAATGCAAGTTATATAAATAGTCCTCCTGATGGCATTCGAGCACTTTCGGCCAAACTCAGCGGAGATTAGCCATCTACACGGGAGATATCAAGTGTGTGCGCAATAATTGCACTCTCTGTTCCCTCACTCTCATAGTCCAATGGGACGGCAATCCGACACGACCGGCGGGAGATCATGCAGGCTTCACGTACTTTCCGGGGCCCGAGGGTATTTTACCGCCAACTTCTAAATTCCGGGCTAATGTAACATTCCTAATGGAAAAACGCAATCAAATTTTTGACTTGACGTGGGAATCGAACTCAGGTTGCGTGCTCAGTAGTCACACTTGCGCTTGCTTAAGACAAACGGAGTAAATAAATCTGTGACGAAAACAATACAAGCAGAAATTGAGGTTTCTTGTTAGTCCTATCTTTACTTTTATTAGGTGAACTAATAGCTTACTCATTTTCTGTCAAATTAGCAGAGCAGCACTATGTTCTACAAATACTTAATTAAAGTTTTACAACAGGGGATATAAAATGGCCGCTTAAGTTGCGGATAATGATATGAATAACGTTATATTTCTTAAAATGGATCATAATCATGTTACAGTATTTCCGAATGCTTTACGTACAAGTCTATGACAATTCTTGGTTGCTGTGGGAATTTCCACACGCTAGAAACAATTTCTAGCGTTTCTAGAGTAGCATAACTGGGGCCTACGCCCCAGTGACATGAAAACATGGTACTCATTGCAATACCGGTTGCCATACTCTTCTGTCTCTCTAAAAACTTCGAATGACGGCAGGGACCGACTTTTTACTCATGACAGTTTAGTCAGCTTAAAAATTGGAGGCAAGGGCACTTCAACGACTTACTCACTTACATATAGCTACAAAATTCACAAATAATGAGACTATAGTGAGTTCGTCACTCACAAAAGTGCACAGCACTTGCAGAATCATAAAAATGAAAAAAATGTGAAATGATTATTAAAAAATGGTAAATTAGATATTTTAAACTCATCATAAATTGGACACTACAAAAAAAAATAGAGAAAAAAAGTGTGTGTGTCAGCTCCGACGCATGACTGGAGTTTACTCCTTAAGTACAATGACCTCGTTACGTTTAAACGTAACGAGGTCATTCAAGGTCATTCATCAGTAGATTTTACACCTCACATTTTTCTCATACCGGGCGCCTTATATATGAAAATCGATTCTTAAGGAGTAAACTCCAAAAATAATAGACTGATCTACAATTTTAAAGGTAAACAAAGTGACATAGGTACCTGCATCTCCTGCACTTTACGGTCGATGTCGTGTGCCCTCAACCTGGTCCCGCTGACAGGCTGCAACAGCCGCAATACATCTCCCGACGTCTCAATCATAGGGTAGGACCTGAAGTGCTCTATCAATCCCACCAGATCGTCAAACTGCTCCCCACTACCCACGTCGTATTTGTTGTTCTGTGGACAAAAGAAAATAAACTTTGTTATATTGTTGACGGATTTGGAACCACACCTTCTTGCAAAAATCATTCTGTCTGTAAGTTGAAGCTAATAAAAACGAGTTTAAAATGGTAGCTTAAGTAATTACTTAAACTCAAGTAATCACTTGAATTCACTGACTTCTTTGTAGGGTGTTAAACAACAATATTTCAATTCAAAAACGCGTCAGTTCTAAGACTGGTTTTTAACCCCTGATATTTTAAACTCACCTCCTCCTCACCTCACCTTTTTCCTTTGTTCAGTACGCTACTGATTTAATGCTACTAATGTTCAGTACCTATGCTATTACTCTAAAATAATATAGACTAGATGTGCACGGCATGCGATGCAATGTACGTAGCCTTACTAATATTATAAAAGCGAAAGTGAGTTTGTTTGTTTGTTTGTTACCTCTTCACGCTTTAATGGCTAAACCGATTTTGATGAATTTTGGTACAGAGATAGTTGGGAACCAGGAGACGGACATAATTTTTTTAAAAGAGTGGGATATGAGGGAGAAAGAGGGAAGAAACGGCAAAACTTAGCGTTGCTATTACAAATCAATAAGGCGCTACCGAATTTAACGTGAGCGAAGCCGCGGGCAAAAGCTAGTTACTTATATCTACACACCTACCCTACCTACCTCTCTACTCTACCACCCTAACCTACCTCTACCCATTACCAAACCCACCAGATTTTATTTCTTTATATTTTAATAGTTATTCTGCTATTCAGTACGGAGACAAATCCAAAAAATCAAAAGCCATGAAAATTTCATGGTCATGATTTTCATGGTTTTTATTTATAAGTGCTCAAGCAAACCCAACTTCGGTTTAATATTAAGACATGAAGGTAAGAATAATAAAGATAAGCACATTTAAAAAAGAACATTATAAGTAAACCCAAGCTTTTATTTCAATTAGACCGTCACAAGCACTTTTGAATGTCAAAAAACAAAAAAATTAAACTACAGCCCACAGTCACAAGGCATAATAACTTGTGAAAGTACCGTAGTTGCCCATTCCAAAGCGTTGATCTCTATAGAGAAGAATGGGCAAGAAACTCCATGGACACTCTTTTTAGTCATAACACTTTTACAAAATCGTGGTACCTATATAATAGGCCTACTAGTGCAACCAAGGGCACACTACTGTGGCAAAAGTCACGTATCTCACAAGACGTCCTTCATAATATGCCATGGTGTTTCCTCCTACGATCATTATTATGCCGGCGCAGGCGCCTCCATACGGTCACGTACGAATTCTGCTCACGTTCAACTGTTTACTATGTTTTATAGGAAATTTGTGCGTTTGTGCGATCTAATACGTCGCTTATTTGGTTCTTTGCCAGATGATATTGTGGACGTTTTATTTTCTTTTGAAAAAATGTTAGGTACTGTCGAGGACACCGGTGCCGCACTTTTCACCCTTATGCTCTAAGTTATAAGGTTGAAAACTAGACAGGTATATCGACGACCAATCAAGGTTTAAAACCCAGTTTACGTTGACCTCTCATGAAACGGGAAGTTCATTCAAAGCGAGGTCAGGTAATACTGGGAATTTATAGCTTGATATGTCGCTATGTGTAAGATGATTAAAGAATGAGGAACAATTCCCCCAGTCCTATCCTGCTCCATGAACAAGTTATCAGAAGGAACTGCTTTGGATTTGAAACATTGGTGAGTGATGGAACAAGACATGTTTCTCATGGCTTGGATTCAAATTTACAACAAGACAATTGACGGACAACATTTAAGCTATTGTTGATATATACGAGACGAAGAGAGAGTAAAATTAAAGACATTTAGACCTGTGCATTTAAAGAAGTAGTTTTTCTAATACCTAAACAAGCCAAAGAAAGAAAGAAAGAAGACTTTATTTGACAAAATTTAGTACTAACAAAAGATGTTATAGTTATTAGACTCATATATTCGACTATTTCTGGTGTACAAATATTGGTAAATATCTAAATAGATAAGTTAATTAGAAAAGTAAATCCGTATAGGTACTATTCACGTTTTCACCAAACTACACAGATTACACTAAGAAAATATAATAAAATAATAGAAACTACACTAAGAAAATCCACAGATACCTAATGAGATAAAACTAGTTCAGTAGTAGGTACATAGTAAAGGTAGGTCCACATTCAGGTTAGTTGCGTAGACACGCGATGGTGTGGTATTCACAGTTGCTTATGCTGATGTCAGTCATTATTGTCTGAGTTCGTGGGAGAGTGGGGGCAGGGGGAGAGGGGGGAGAGTTCAACCACAGCACAGCCGTGGTTTAGCTGTCATCTTTCTTTTTTCTCTTTAGTTTTCAAAAAACGTTGCCCCACACTAGGAATTTCGCCTGTATCGTGGGTGCGTTTACAAACATTTAAATTCACATACACAAACCAGACCCGAACCAACTATCTGCAGGTGATACAAATATTTGTGCCGTGCGGGAATCGAACCCGCGATACGCAGCGCAGCAGTTGATCGCTCAGCCACTGTGTCAACCGTGACGTATTATGTAAAGCTGGTAAAAGACTTGTCTCCCCCTCATAAAACTAATGATGATTGTGTGCACATCTAGGGTAGTAGGTTGTCGAGAGGTAATGAGCTGAATATTCATTGTGAATGCAACAACACAATCACAACGTACGAGGCATATAAAGACGAAAATACTAGGTTAGCTCGCGAAATTATCAAAAAGGATAAAACTTGGTAAATAGATAGCTTGCCCTGGATTATACGCGGGAACACCGCGCAGGGTGCAGCTCCGAAACAGCTTGGCAGATTTTTATGAGATAAGGTAGATCTGCGAGTAATATATTATTCATTCCCTTTTAAACAAAAGGAGCTGAGCAGCAAGTAAAACCGCTGAGTACAGCTAGTGTTACAATATGCTGGACTAGCTGGCGCCCGCGGCTTAGCCCGTGTGATGATCGAAAAAAAGTATCTTTTGTGTTATTCCAGACTATAATCTAACTCTGTGCTAAATTGCATTAAGATCAGCGCAGCCGTTTTGACATGAAAGAGTAACAAACATCCATACATCAATCCATCCATCCTCACAAACATTCGCATTTATAGTATTATATAGTAGGAAGTAGGATTATTAATAAAGGCAATATGAAAGTGTTTATTTGGGTAGCAACCAGCTCTTCCTTTAATCGTAATATTAGGTCCTTACATATGAAATTGGCGTTTTGTATGGAAGGAACAAAAAGTCGAATATTTTTTAATATAATATATTTAATTAATCAAAGTATGAACCATTGTTTTCAATGCACTTTTGCCATCTTATAGGTAGTTCATTGATCCCTTTACTAAAAAAACCAGTCGGACGGGAATCAATAAAATCTTTGAAGGCGATTTGGACTGCCCCATCGGAGTTGAATTTTTTCCCTTGCAAAAAGTTATCCAAATTGCGAAAAAAATGGTAATCTGTTGGAGCAAGGTCCGGGGAGTACGGAGGATGTCTAAGACATTCCAATTCAAGCTCTTCTAATTTGGTAGCCGTCTGTTGCGCAGTGTGTGGTCTGGCGTTGTCGTGAAGCAGCAGTGGCGTGGAGCGATTGACCAGCCTTGGTTGTTTAGCCGCTAGCTTTTCCATCATGGTTTGTAATTGCTGACAATAGACATCAGCTGTAATAGTCTGGCCAGATTTGAGAAAACTGTAATGAACAATACCGGCACTAGTCCACCAAACGCTTACAAGTAACTTTTTTGGGGTTAATTTTCGCTTGGGGCAGGATTTGGCTGGCTGGCCATGATCCAACCATTGCGCTGAGCGCTTCCGATTATCGTAAAGAATCCATTTTTCATCACAGGTAATGATTCGGTTTAAAATACCTTCATTGTTGTGCCGGTTCAGTAATGTAACGCAGCAGTCGACGCGCGTTTGCCGGTTTGCTTCAGTCAATTCGTGAGGTACCCACCTTTCAAGCTTTTTAATCTTCCCAATTTGCTTCAAGTGAATTAAAACAGTTTTATCACTAACATCGAAGCCTGCAGCTAACTCGGACGTGGTTTGCGATGGGTCCGCTTCCACAATAGCCTTCAATTCTCCATTATCAACTTGGGTCTCAGGCCGTCCACGGGGCTTGTTCTGCAGGTCGAAATTTCCAGAACGAAAACGTTGGAACCAAAAACGAACTGTGTTTTCTTTTGCAACATGACCGCCATACACATCATTCACCCTTCGAGTCGTTTCCGCAGCACTAGTGCCACGGCGGAACTCGTACTCGTAAATAATGCGATATTTTAAATTTTCCATTTTGTAAAATGAGTGACGCAAACAGAAAAAACAGAAGAAAAAAAACAAATGAATGACGGTCATCGAAGCACAAATACATGAGTAAATAGCTGTACAAATTTGAATTTGGAATTCCTTACCAAAGAGGAGAAATTCGTGATTAAAGTGGCCAGTACGAAAAACGCCAATTTCATATGTAAGGACCTAATATTATTCTCCAGTACGTATCAAAATTGATTCGTGTTACTTAAGACTCAAAAACTGGTGAATTGTATCAGGCAGTGGCGGACCGTGAGTTTGTGGGGCCCTGGACTAATACTATGGAGTCCTGCTTAATTAACCAAGTAATTTACAAGTGTACAATTATCTGTAGAGTAAGCACATCATTTGTGAAATAATTTTCACCTTTTTTTGTGAATAAACATTATTATTTATTATTATTAAAACTGTTTTCGATAATGAAATACTAGGTACATACGACGACACATCAAGCGCATTTCCAGTATAATATAGCTTAGCTTTTTAGTAGTTTTGTGTTTGGTAAGGTTGCTTATGGTAGAGTTGTTTACCTGCCGAATTACATTGTTTGTTTTTTTTATTCACAATTGTCTATTGTCTTAATTTGTTACTTCTGGCCCCTTCACCTTCAAGGGGCCCTGGGCTACAGCCCAAAAAGCCCTATTATAGTCCCGCCGCTGCTATTAAGTACGCCTAACTAGACCACAGGTATAATATTGATTGCAATAATCCATTTCTCACTGTTGAATAACAAATCTTGAAGGCCATATTGATGGCAACTCAGCCACATAAATACTACATAAAAAACAGCGTAGGAGAAGTTTGCCATAACTTCGATCCGGTTTTGTATATAACAAGATTCTTACGTGGGATAAAATATGTTATTGTTGTGGAATAGATAGGTACATTACATACCTCAATTACCTATGTAATAATACAACATTACATTAACATTAACAGCACATTTTGATTCAATTGAGGAAACTTTGTCATTGCAACTGAGGCGGATTTAACGCACGAGCCGCCAGGCAAGGGTGTTATAGAGCCGAGAACAGCAGTGATAATTTTCCACGTGAATTAAATGATGTTTGTACTAACACGTTTACGTCAAACGAACAAAAAGTACTTTGTCATGAATCAAAACGTAACTATGATTTATTTTGTACTAGCTTTTACCCGCGGCTACGCTCGCGTTAAATTCGGCAGCGCCTTATTGATTTGTAATAGCAACGCTAAGTTTTCCAGTTTTCCCGTTTCGTCCCTCTTTCTTCCTCATAACCCACTCTTTTTTTTTTAAAAAATAGCCTATGTCCGTCTCCTGGTTCACAACTATCTCTGTACCAAAATTCATCAAAATCGGTTTAGCCATTAAAGTGTGAAGAGGTAACAAACAAACAAACAAACTCACTTTCGCTTTTATAATATTAGTAAGGATTTTCCCCGAGCTTTGTCTTCTCATACTGAAGCAGAAATAAAGGCACGATATCGCTAAACAGCCTAATATAAAAATACTAGTTGTGCCTAGCGGTTTCACCCGCTGCTCAGCTCATTTTATAAAGAAGGGTATGAAAAAAAATAGAGGTTTGCCGATTCTAAGACCTACCCGATATGCGGTACCTACCTCCTACCTACCTTTTGATTTACCTCAATAGGAAAAAAATGATCCCTTATAAAATCACTTTGCTGTCCGTCTGTTTGTCTGTCTGCCAATACTCTTTATCTCGGGTACTCGTGGAGGTATCGAGGTAAAATTAAAACCATATACTTAAGTATGTGGTCCCTTAGAGCTATGAAAAACTCTACCCTCTGAAGTCTATGCAGTTAAAAGATATAACCGTTTATGTTGCAAGGTAGTATAGAACCCTTAGTTCGCATGCCCGGCTCGCACTTGACCTGTTTTTACCATTTTGATAAACAAACTTTTTTCCCATCACTAATTCTCCGAGAGCCCTTCGTGAAGTCCACGCATGCGCCACGCAAGGGCGAAGGGCTACTTGCCCCCCCGCCCCCCCCCCCAGCCTCAATTTCCAGAAAAACAGCAAAGAGGACGGATGTCTGATTACTTAAAACTCTCACAACAATAATATTCAGTTTCAAAACTGGTAACTATTGTACGTACTTAAACTAAATGAATTTGGATTTCGTGTTCAGTGTGGGTGATTTTCATGACGAAAGCAAGATTGTTTATTTTAATACAAAATGTATTGATTGAATAATTGTTTATTTTGACGCCACGGTTGGCGCAGTGGTTTAGCGATCGACTGCTGCGCTGCGTGTCGCGGGTTCGATCCCCGCATGGAACAAATATTTGTATGACCTACAGGTTGTTCCGGGTCTGGCTGTTCGGGTATGTGAGTTTTAATGTTTGTAGACGCACCCACGATACAGGAGAAATTAATAGTGTGAGGCAACGTTTAAAAAAATACTAGTTTAGGAAAGAGACAGAGTTATGCGGGATGTCTAGCGCTATCTCTTTCCCACTCTGGAATAAGAAAAAAGCAATGGGAAATGCGGTGTGCGGCGGGGTTGCGGGTTGTTCGAAAAAGATACCGCGACCCCGGAACATAAAGAGGAATAGTAAGAACATGGGTGGGTTTTAGTCAGTACAAGTCTGACACTGCTCTCCGCTCCGTCCAGAGCGAAGGAAGATATATGATGATTTCCCATTCGCAAAAAAAAAGTGGCGTGTGTTCGTCAACTCGCGCCTCATAAACTCGCGACTGCGCGCGAGATAGCACCTTCCGATTTTACCTACTTTTGATGTAGTCAACTCGCGACCGAGTAAAAACTGGTATGGTCATCTACAAACGTGTTTTTATTAAATTTAATATAGGAACCTACTTTGTTTGTATAGGGCGCTGTACGGTTTGAGTTGAAAATAAAATGTTGTATTTGAGTTTGAGATTTTACGATCTTCTGACCCTCAAATCGTATAGAAATGTAAAGTACGTTCTTGATATTAAAATCAAAACACTTTTGTAGATGACTGTAAATACGTCAGATTTTCACTCGGTCGCGAGTTGACTGATGAAAATTCGCTGTTATGTTAGGTAATTATGCTTTTGAAGATGATTTTTTTCAGGGAAGTAAGTATTTAAACACACACAAACATACACACTATTACAACTACAGTTTTTAGACAATTTCATAAGCTAAGAGCAGAAAATCCTTGGCAGGTAAGGGAAAGTTCTCACGGAACCCTAACTGGGGTTAATGCCCGGGGGGAGAGTCTAGAATCTGGACATGCGCAGTACATCCAGTCAGGGGTGAGTAGAGGGACGGAAACCCTATAAAAGCCAGCGACTGTGTCTCAGTCCTCAGTAGCCTAAACTCATCAGGGGGTTGAGAACTACCTGAGGAATTTAGACTACTGTGTAATACCTGTCATTGAACTGAAAAGTTCATTTTGTGCTGTGGGGGAGACCTGTGCATGACAGTTGACGACAAGTTAAAAGATGACGATGATGTGTCTCTGAACCTTAAGCTCTTTTAAATAACGCAAGGAGATACCTTAATTAATAATCTTATCCTTACTAATATTGTAAAAGCGAAATTGAGTTTGTTTGTTACGTCTTCACGCCTAAATGGCTAAACCGATTTTGATGAACTTTGGTACAGAGATAGTTGGACACGGACATAGGCTGTTTTTTTAAAGTGATAAATGAGGGAAAAAAGGGAAAAGCTTTGCTATTACAATAAATAAGACGCAAGGGCAAATACTACAGGTAGCAGGTACTTGCAAATCAGGAAAGGGGAATTGTGTTAAATAAATAAAAAATACTCGCACTAATATTATAAAAGCGAAACTCTGTGAGGGTGCATGTTTGTATGGATGTTAATATGATTCGACCTAATGGTTTTGGATCACAGGACCTTTAATCGCTTTATGATCGTGTGGGACAAATACCGACATAACGCGGGCAACGCCACGGTCATGACGGCTAGTGTCTAAAATGTATCGTGCAATCATTATTGGATATACAATTAGGCGTGGTAGTTTGTGGAAACGGGCATAGATATTTTCGTTTTCTTAGAGTGAAGTATTACTTAGCTTTTTTTCATTAAAACTTTGCCCCACAATAGGAATTTCTTCCTCGTGCCTGTAAATGGCCTACTTGAAATAAATGCTTTAGATTTGATTTGTTATAATGTAACATATCGCGACATGGACACAATTATGGGACACTAGCTGGCGCCCGCGGCTTTGCCCGCGTGATATCGAAAAAAATTATCCTATGTGTTATTCCAGACCTCTGTGCTAGATTTCATCAAGATCCGTTCAGCCGTTTTGACGTGAAAGAGTTACAAATACTCATACATCCATCCATACATCCTCACAAACATTCGCATTTTAAATATTAGTAGGAAGGATAGGATGCACGTAGTCATACATGTATCTTATAATAACTGAAATCGCCATCATTTGCGTTTAACCCACAATATTACCAAATAAGGTATCTTACTCTGACATCAAACTTGATTCATACTACGAAGATTTCTAAGAATGAACACCTCATGCTTCTAAACATTATTAATGCGCTCTGAATCACAACTGATTACTGAAAATTTTCCAATGATAATGCGCAAATAGATCAGAAACTATTTAAACCGTCACTTATGGGATTTATCTTCCGTGATTTCCATTTGGTATTACAGAGATAGTTGGGACCCTAGAAGACAAAGGTTAATTTAAAAAAAAGGCAAGGGCTTTGCGTAAAATATGACCAGTCCCAACTGTTAAGTTGGGACTGGTCATATTTTAGCTACCACAGTAATTATTTTTAATTTATTTAGATTTTAAATAGAATTTTGCTTTTTATTTACTCTGGACGCTCTTACTGTGCACGTCTTTCTACATCGTTCTCACATATTTGTAAAATCTCAACATGAATGATGTAAATACGATTTTGTAAAAATATTATAATTTAAAAGAGTGTCCATGGAGTTTCTTGCCCATTCTTCTCCATAGAGATCAACGCTTTGGAATGGGCAACTACAGTACTTTCACAAGTTATTATGCCTTGTGACCGGGACTGTAGATTCATTTCGTTTCTTGACATTCAAAAGTGCCTGTAATGGTCTAATTGAAATAAATGATTTGATTTGATTAGTTCTGAGTTTATTCGTTACATAGACAAATACTAATCTTTCCTTTTTATAATATTAGTGGAGATGAATAATTTTATTGGACGTACATACAGATAGACTTAGAATGTAACTGGCAGTTTAAAAAAGTTACAGACGCGTCCTATTTAAGTAGTTTCACGTTATATCACGCCTGTTGTCTTTGAAGGGTTAGCAGAGGTCTACTTCATTTTCAGAGTTGTGTTCAAAAAATGGAGTGAGCTTATTTCCACACAAATCTAGACTAAATGGCATTTCTCAGTCTGTTACAGGTGTTTTTCGGTCGAAAAACCCAATAACACTTTGCTCGACCCGTGAATCGAACCCTCCTACTCAGCATGCGCTTGCAACCCCTATACTTACAAGGTTAAGAAGCTAAGAATTATTTTTATGCACAAACTTGAAACCTTTTTTTGCTATAAAGAGAACTTGTCATGTTATTATTCCCGCGGTTTCGCTCGCGTAAAATTCGGGGTAACACAGTTCTCTTTCCTGATTTACAGGTACCTGCTACCTGTAGTTTTTGCCCTTGCGCCTTATTTATTGTAATAGCAACGCTAAATTTTCCCTTTTCTTCCCTCTTTCTCAATCACTTCCCACTTTTTACTTTTTAGCCTATGTCCGTCTCCTGATTCACAACTATCTCTGTACCAAAATTCATCAAAATCGGTTAAGCCATTAAGGCGTGAAGACGTAACAAACAAACTCACTCTCGCTTTTATAATATTAGTAATTTTATTATGTAATTGTACGTAATACTGAATGTAATATTACGTTGTTACAATGAAGTACTTTTGCGTTCGTTTACTAGTACTGGTAGATAAATATAAGTTACAGGTAATAAATGACTAAAAACCCTACAGAAATAAATAAAATAAATAAATATCTTAAAATAAATATCTTGGGACAAACTCACACACGGCTATCTGATCCCAAGCTAAGCAGAGCTTGTATGGTAACCAGACAACTGATATACATACTTATATAATTTATAAATACATACATATTATAGATAAATCACACCCAGACACAGAACAAACAATCATGCTCATCACACAAAGTTTGTCCTGGGTGGGAATCGAACCCACGACCTCCGCTGCTCAGCAGTCAGGGCAACTAACCACTAGACCAACAGGCCCGTCATAAGATACGGACATACCAAATATTGTAAACCCGGTTTGGACATGAACATCTCCATACAAAAACTACTGTATCTGTCAGTGTCCAAGTCTTAGAAAAAAAAGTGTCCATGTTTAAAACCGCGTCCGCCTCTAGTCCGTACCGGTTCGACAAATAAACAGTGCCAAAAGACTCGTATAGAATAATGCAATCTAAAATTTAAATTAATTTACGCAATGTTACTACGCAAAACTATGTATACACAAAAAACCAGTTAAGAGCTAGTTAGACTCGGGAACCGAAAGGGTTCCGTACAAACTTGTGACTTAAAACGAGTCGTTTTGCTTACGGATAGTAAGATTTTGACATAAATCTCATAGAACTTATGTCAAAATACTACCATCCGTAAGCAAAACGAGTCGTTTTTGTTTATTGGAACGGGGCTTTAAACGACCTTATATTTTGTCTGCGTAGACTTATGTCAAAATACATTTATAAGTCTCATAGAACTTATGTCAAAATGCAACTATCCGTAAGCAAAACGAGTCGTTTTTGTTTATTGGAACGGGGCATAAGACGGTTGATTTTTTCACAGCACTAAGGGATTACAGAATTGAGTATGTTTATGGTTTTAATTTCAACTTTTCACCTCCTCGCGTTCCCGAGATAAAGGGTCTTGACAGACAGACAGACGGACATTAAAGTGATCCAATAAGGGTTCCGTTTTATCCTTTTGCTATACGAAACCCTAAAAATGTAATTATAAATTTAAAAAAAAACATAAAAGAATAAATATCTGCCATGCAATGTGCAATATCTATAAATGGCAGCGGTATAATAGATTTGCGCAACGTAACTATCGTCTGTGTGATACAATAAATAATTAACATTTTGTAAAGTGTGTCAGAGACATGGCAGGCGAGGCGGCGTCCTCTGTGCTGGCTTGTCGGCAACCTTTCACGTTAATACCTCAACGATACCTATCGTCCAATGAGGGTCCAGTCTAACCCTCGCAAGCGCTAATGCGGGGCTGGCCTGCGTCTCAGTTCCAGTGAAGAGACATTAGTGTCTTCGATCAGGATCATAGTAAGAAAATTTGGTTATTTCCTCAGTTTATACCAAGGATGAAGCAGTCGATCGCGATCGACCGGTCGATCGATATTTCGTAGCTTCTAAGAAATATTAGCATATCGTCCATATAGGTACATTGGAAGGAACAATATATTATAGAAGATAACTTAAAAATTACCCAAGCAATATCGATGAAAATCATATGGGGAATCCTTCGGGAATATACCCTTTGGATTATAAAAAGAATTTAAAAAATCAGCTTAAAATTGACGGAGAAATTGCGTAACAAATGTACAAAAAAAATCAGCTGAATTGAGAACCTCTTCCTTTTTTGAAGTCGGTTAAAAATATACTATACCTACTCATATTGACGACTATCAACAATGTTACCTATGTTGATAGAAGGACACAACGCATTTAAATTAAAAAAAAACCTTCTCTCTGATACATAATATGACAACAAGCGACGTAACAGTGATTTTAACTTGAGTAATATAGATTGGAATACATTGAATAGTAATTCTAGCGATGATACTTACACTTGCCCCACTTTCTCACGTACAAATTTAGGATTGGTCCAGGTATTCCTAGATTTTATACACATAAATAACCTCACTCAATGTAACAGTGTCTGTAATGTAAAAGGTAAAATTCTGGACTTGGTTCTTGTAGATCTCCCACAATGTAAAGTAGCTGAAGCCTCAAATAGCCTGACAAAAATAGACCAATATCACCCCCCTCTTGAAATATCCGTCGATTTTAAGGTCAACAAAAATTTGAAACCGGAACAAACTTATAGATTAAACTTTAAAAAGGCGAATTATACAGCTATTAAATCCGAATTGCAACAGACTGATTGGAATAAATTACTTGAAGACACCGAGGACCCGAATATAATGTTGGATCGCTTTTATGCAGTAACTAACCAAATTATAGAGCAGTTCGTCCCATCGACCATTGTCAAAAATAATTCGCGACCACCATGGTATACAAAAAAATTAGAGAGATTGTTGCGTGAAAAGAACAACCTCAGGCGGAAATATAATACGTATAAAAATCCCATGGATAAAATATCCCTTCGTTGGTGCAGCAAACGCTGTGATAAAATAGCAAGGAAATGCTATAATTTGTACTTGAGTTACATAGAAAATAAAATAACCACTAATCCTAAGTTTTTTTGGTCCTACATAAAATCAAAACGTGGTCCTACTAATTCATACCCCGATAATATAACAGATGGCTCTCGTACAACCGGCAATGGCAGCGAAATATGCAACATGTTCGGAACCTACTTTTCTTCTGTGTATTGTCCGGTTGATGATGATGAGTCATGTAGAATAGCGCAATCTTTTCCATTTTATGAAACATTAGTAAACAACTTTGACAGTTACTCAGCTATTCAAATTTCTAAGGACGAAATAGTTGCACAACTTAAAAAATTAGATGTATCTAAAGGTCCTGGCAGCGATGGAATTCCCCCTAGCTTTATTGTAATGTGCGCTGACCAACTGGCAGCCCCCCTATACATAGTTTTTAATAAATCGCTCAGTGTCGGTATCTTCCCTAAACATTGGAAATTAGCCAAAGTAGTTCCGATTCACAAAAGTGACTCTGTAAATTTGGTTAGCAACTATCGACCTATTTCCATTCTCCCAACTCTGGCTAAGGTTCTTGAAGCGATAGTATGCCCAAAAATACAACAGTATTTTAAAAAATATATTACTGTCCATCAGCATGGCTTTACCACTGCAAGATCCACCTGTAGTAACTTAGTTACTTTTGTTGAAAACATCGCAGCTTCACTAGACTCCAACCAGCAGGTCGACGCTATATACACTGATTTTAGCAAGGCTTTTGACAAGGTTTCCCACGATTTAATCATTCAAAAGCTTGCTGCGTACGGTTTTGCTGGTTCTCTTCTTAAATGGTTCCGCTCTTACTTAACGGGCAGATCTTTCTATGTGGTAGCCAATGGATATAAATCCATAACTCAGAAAATTACTTCCGGAGTGCCGCAGGGTTCCCACCTGGGTCCTGTCGTATTTATTATATTTGTAAACGATCTTCCACATTGTCTCATCAACTCAACGCCATTTTTATATGCAGATGATTTAAAAATTATCCGTGTGATAAATACTAAAGCAGACTCGGAGTTGCTTCAACAAGACGTGAACAGACTTTCAGAATGGTGCAGGGCTAATAAAATGCAACTAAACATAAAAAAATGTTCTCAGATTACATTTACTCGAAAGTTACATGTCATAGAATTCAATTATAGCATAGATGGCACGGGCTTATGTAAAGTGGATGTAATCAGAGACTTGGGGGTCCTTTTTGACCGTAAGTTAACATTTATTCCCCACATGGACCACATCATTAAGAAAGCCTCAAGGTCACTTGGGTTTGTCATACGGAACGCAAAATGCTTTCGCAAGCCTAAAACTAAAATTTATCTTTTCAATTGCTTAGTCCGTACCATACTAGAATACTGCGTGGTTGTATGGCGTCCCCATTATGCAACACATGCTCTTAGACTAGAACGCATCCAGAAGAGGTTTTTAAACCATCTAGCCTACTCTGAGAAGTTAGTCAAAAAAGTTCCGAGCTATGTAAAACGCCTTAAAAAATTCGATATGATCTCACTCGAAAAGCGGCGCGATATTAATGACTTAACTTTCTTATTTAAAATCCTTCATAGTAAAATTGACTGTCCCCAATTATTAAGAAAATTAAATTTTAATCTACCCCATAAATATCCACGTAACCCTATTAAACTACTACGACCACCATTCCGTAAGACTGTTTCAGGTTCCAATTCTCCTATTCCAAGACTTTGCCGACTTCTTAACAATCATGACGACCAGATCGATATTTGTTGCACTTCACTCGGGCAATTCAAGAACCAAGTCCACCTAAATATTGTTTAAATATTGTTTAGATATATTATCTCACCATGTTAAGCACACCGTCGTAAACATTGTAAAATATATATATTGTTAAGTGTTATTTCTGTACCTTTTCTTGTCTTTACTCAAATTTTATTTTTGCTTTCTGTGTTTGCCGCATCATATTGTACACTTAGTCGAATTCTTTGTGACTGTATTGTTTTTAATTATCAGTGTAACAATTGTAGGTAAACCAATAAATAAATAAAATAAAATAAAATAAACAGTAGTCAGTTACGAGACGGATTCGTGGAATATTTTTTGCTTCAAAAAACCCCACAAACAATTATTTGTTTGTTTACGAATATAATAACTCTATGAAATGAATGTCTTACTACGTACTTCGCAAGATGCATTTAATTTAAATAATGCTTATGTAATACATACAAATAGCACTATTAGCAGTACCTATTCAAGAACGTAAAACAACAATACATAAAATATTAATTTACACAAATGCAATAAAATACAATACAGATAAATCTGTTGACAATACAAACACATAGGTATAAAGGCGCCAAATCATGAACATCCGGCAAAAAATGCTACGAAAATTAAACAATACCATCTGGAGTATGAATTTAAAAGTTTATTTTTTATTATTATGCATAAGTACCTAAGTTTGGAAGACCACCTAGACAAAAGTCTAAAAAAACATTATTACCCGAAAAATGTCAAGGAAATTATGCAATACTGTAAATTTTATGTTTATTTATGCAATTAGTTGAGGTTAAAATTACTTACATGTGTATGTTCGGAAGTAACGTGGCAGAGTGGCTGCCGCACACTGTGCCCGCTTTGTTAGCTTTATTAGCATATGTAAACATCGGACTAAGTTGTTATGTACCGCGGGGCGGACACACGGACGAGCTAGTTGTCGTGCATATTCCAGATTGTGATTTTTTAGCTTTACATCATACATCTGCCTATTTTTTCTTATCCTGAGATTATTTTTCAGTTGAACCGGATGCGGTAGCTGAATAACAGAATGTTGCAGGGATCTCCATAGCTCAGTGTACACTGAGGCACTGTCAAGAGTAACCATGGAGTTTCATGCCGGTTCTTCTCTATAAGACCTTAACCGTGCACCTTCTCTCGACGTTTTATAAGTGCCCGTGCCCGTGTAGGCTTATTACCCAGTTAGGCTGGTTGCCAGACTAACGGGCCACTGACGACTCATGACAACATAAGGTAGAGCATGTGACAAATCATTTATGGGCGATCAAGCTCGGCTCTGATTAAAATCGTAATTTTCAAAAAATTACACATAGTTAGATTTTTCGCCTGTCAGTGTCGTTTTTGAGAACGTAATTACAAATTATAATATAAATGTAGTTCATTTCATAGTTGCCTTTTCGGGTAGCTATTGTGGTTGGGTCACAATTTGGAGGTCTATGTAGTTTTTAAGGTATTTTTTATAATGCCCAATAAATGCAATTTTCATTAAAGAAAGGAAGCTAGAGGGGGATATGATTGAAATCTTCTTTATATAGTTTTTTCTATGTTTTTTTGACGTGATAACGTCTTTAAAATCGTTTTAGTCGGGTGACATGTTCAGAAACTTGTGTCACACCAAAACCTCACAAGCGACATTTCATAAAGATGGTAGCGCCATCTGTTACTTGGCTCGAAAAAAAAACTTTAAATTAGTACTTAATTTCATTTTAGATTTCACTACTGGTGATAACTTATATCACCAATAAGACGTTATCACGTAAACATCTCGATCGTAAACCTACTTTACAAACAACCAATTTTTTGTTGTTCCCGAATCTGGTAGAGAGTGTAATGTATTTTCCACAAACAAAAGCAAGGTTACAGACCTCAATATGACCTTCTCGGAGATCAACCTTCAGCGGTAAACCTTAACCTTTCATGAATCAAAGTATGACATCATTAAGTATGATTCCTACATCTTTATAAAGGAGGTACCTATCTTATAAAACCCGCTGGCAAACCGTCAGGTCGGTGTGTCACACAGAATGATCTTGAAAACATTCATCGATACAAGTATACAACCCACGCGGTTCGTTTCCACCGCTAAGATATTTCTGAGATAGACAAAAAAATACCATGTATTATTACAGTGTCTTAAATAGTTTTATTGACCTGTGTTAGGTTGATACAGAAAGGATTATGTCCATTATTGAGAGACCATCTGTTCAACTTAATTTGGTGTTTGCTCTTTTCAATGACCGTTTACTAATATATATTACTAGCGGTGCCCAGCGGTTTCACCCGCTGCTCACTTAGGGATATGAAAAAAGGATGTTGGCCGATTCTCAGACCTACCCGATATGTACACAAAATTTTGTTTAAATCGGTCCAGCCGTTTCGGAGGAGTATGGGAACGAAAATTGTGACACGAGAATTTCATATATTAGAAAGATATAGGAGAACTAACAGCTATAACAGATACATAAACAATTGTATAAGTAACACGGAGAGAAAAAAAAAACAAAGAAAGTAGTTATTATTATTGAATTACGTATTTATAATTAAATTAAAGGAAATTAAAGAAGGAACAACAAGCAGTATGCGCTTTTAAAAAGTCAGCGTTCAGCTGGGTTATGTAATCCTTACTAATATTATAAAAGCGAAAGGGAGTTTGTTTGTTTTTTACCACTTCACGCCTAAATGGCATAACCAATTTTGATGAATTTTGATACAGGGATAGTTGGGACCCTAGAGGACATAGGTTAATTTAAAAAAAAAGTGAGATAAGGTCTCCCCTTATCTCACTTTTTTAAGGCGGATGAAAAGGAGAGAGAAACAATTTTTTCTTATAAATGAGCCATGCGGGAGAAAGATGGGGGCGGGATGTGTATGTGTGTGTCTTTGTCCATCTTTCACGGCAAAACGGAGCGACGAATTGACGTGATTTTTAATTGGAGATAGTTAAAGAGATGGAGAGTGACATAGGGTACTTTTTGTCTCTTTTTAACCCCTCACTTCTCTAAAATAAGGGGAAGCCGCGGGCAAAAGCTAGCATTAAGTATTAAATGTAGACAAAATACCGCGGCCCCGGAACACAATGGGTAAAAGAACATACTATATAACATTACGCCTGCACCCCTCGAAGGCAGGGATAGGTATGCATCTAAGACTACAGCTACATTTCACCAGTTATTTTTAAGTTTGATATAATAGGGGTCAGGACTTTGGATCTCAACCGGGAACAGGTCTAGACACCGGGACTGCTATTGGGAAATTCCTTACAGTAAAATCCAATGGCATTTGACCCGACTTGCGAATCGAACTTGGACCAAATACTGAGCAGTCCCGATCACTAGACCAACAAGGCGATCTCAACATTATAATCAACTAGCTTTTGCCCGCGGCTTCGCTCGCGTTAAATTCGGGGTAACACAGTTCCCCTTTCCTGATTTACAGGTACCGGCTACCTGTAATTTTTGCCCTTGTGCCTTATTTATTGTAATAGCAATGCTAAGTTTTCCGTTTTCTTCCCTGTGCCTCCCGCATAACTTTTTTTTTTTAATTGCCTATTTCCGCCTCCAGGGTTCCAACTATCTCTGTATCAAAATTCATCAAAATCGCCATTTAGGCGTGAAGACGTAACAAACAAACTCACTTTCGCTTTTATAATATTAAGTAAGGATTACTGCGAAGATAAATGCCTAAGGAATTTGTTTATCACGTTGATAACTGATATTTCGCAATAATCCATGCATGCTAATTGACTAATTGTCTATGCTATAATGATCGTTCATCGCCGCATGGTATATAAATTACTACATTTATGTGGGTCCAATGGCAATTTAATCATAAAGTTCATCTTCAATTAACACTGACCCACACATGCAAAATACTATATTGTTTTTAATGAATTATGAAAATAGGTTATAAGAAACTTTTGTTCACAACTTCACAGTATGTTCCAGAAAATGTGGTTATATTTACGGGTGTGATTTAGACCAACGTACTGTATCAAACATCAGTACAAAATATAAATACCATAATACTCGATCCAAATGTATGGGACAGCTATCCAAATGTATGGGACAGCTATCCAAATGTATGGGACAGCTGATATGTAGGGTTCCGTGCCTCAAGAGTAAAAAACGGAATTCTTATTGGATCACTGTGTTGTCCATCTGTCTGTCTCGAACGCGTAAAGGAATAGAGTTGAAATTAAAACCATGCAGGTACTCAAGTCTGTGGTCCCTTGAAGTTTTGGAAAAATCATATCTCTAAGTCTACACAGTCACCAGATATGCGCTAAATTACTACAATTAAAGCACATAAAATACTTTAAACACATACAAAATTATGAATACATTATTTCTGGAACTATACATAAGGATACCTATGTTTTTGTTACTCATAGAGTTTAAGTACACGAGTAATATTTAATTATATGTTTATGTATGAGTATTTATGTATGTATAATATATGTATTAGTGTTGTCATCACGGTCAAGGCAGCCATGTTAGGTTACAGAGAAACCTAGACCGATCTACCCTGTCTGGAATAATTATGCTAATAAAGGATAGGTAGGTTTAGTTGTAATAAAATAGGTACCATTTGGCCCTTTAAGATGAGGGCTATTTTTAACCGACTTCAAAAAAGGATGAGTTTCTATATTCCACCGTTTTTTTATATAATTTTTCCGATTACTCCGCCAACTGTGAACCGATTTTTATAATTCTTTTTTATTACGATTGGGTATACTTTGTACTTGTTGTACTATGTTTGTTTATTTAAATTGCTGGGGTAGTTTTTAAGTTATCGTCTATAATACATTTTTTTTCATGTCTACATACATGATCTGCTAATATTTTTAGTAACAATAGAAAATGAATGCTTGATAAAAAATTGTGTGAAATATCGTTATACCGCTGAAATAATAAGCTTTTCTGCAAAAAATCCGACTTCCGGAATTCAATGGTCCTCTGGTTTGTTTCGTTGAGTTTTTCCGTAAGTTAAGTTATTTTCCACTTTTATTATTATTATTTTTCGAAGCTGGTTCTTTTCCCAGTTTTTTTTTTTAAATTTTGGTAGGAGTTTGGAAAGTTCGTTCGTAGGAGGAAATTTCTATTAAAAATGGCTTCGTGTATAATATGTATAAGAGAGAAAAAAAGGTATAACTTCATGTTACGATAGGGCACAGTTGTATGATATATTTCTAGCCCATTTTCAGTGCTAATCAAGGCCACACAATCGATAATCCTCACTTTGGAGCCGTGTGATATGAAGTTCGATGACCTTGCCTCTCACGTGACACCTACCTACTTTTGATACGTAGGTACAAACATACAAAAATCCATACATTTTCAAATTACCAGAATGATAAAGCTGAATCCCTTCCACACGTTTACTCAAAATTTTGCTCAAAAAATTCATCAGAAAATTTAACTTAGCAAATATGTTATAGCATATATTTATTTACATATAACATATTTATAGTTATAAACAAAACAGAGTTACATAATTAACAACAAATCCTACAAACAACTGTTCCACCTAAAGGTCCGTTCATACTGGTACTGTTAAATTATAAAGCGGCTGTGGTAAGCGGACCCTGACCGGATATCTCAGTACAAGGTCTTATGTCTTCTTAGAAGCTATCGACGGCGGCGACCTCTCGCGTCCGGCCCTGGTTCAGTCCATTGTCTGTACTCTGTAGCGAGAGAGAATGGGAAGCGTTCACCTCCTTCTGCGAAACAGTTATGCTAGCGAAAGAGGTGGCCGCATGTTTGAGGGAGAGAACCTCAAACCAACCACCCTCAGTTCACCTTCCTTATGTCCAGTGACGGCAGGCCGTGTCGACGGCGCGGTTCGTGATCCACGCGCGCCTCAAAAAGATGTCAGCAAAGCAGACGGGCCTGCCAGGGTCACCGCCTGCCGGGGTTGCGGGTTTTTCGAAAGACATACAGCGGCCAATAAACATAAAGGGCAAAAGAAGGAACACGGGTGGGTTTTACTCAGTCTGACACTCCCCCCACTCCGCCCAGAGTGGTGGAAGTTATTTGAAGATTTCCTGTCCGCAATAAAAGGGTCGGATGTCTACAGCCGCTCCGATCTTTGCCCGTACAAGTGTAACTAATCCTTAAGCGTTGAACCTTTTTCGTTTCGGTAGTGGGCGAAGTATTGCGAGGCGAGTGTCTTATAACAAGCAAAAAAATCTTAATGTCTGTTCTTTATATTTTTTGTTCGTTAAGGCCAATTGTTTTGAAGATTACATGTCATTTAATTGATTAACACGGTCGCCGTATTTGGTAGGGATCATTTGAACAGGTTTGGACAAAGGACTTCGGAATGTTTTTGACGAAGAGTTTACAGTATTATATTTTACGATTTTAGAGTTTGTGTTTGCATGTGTTTTTAGTTTACCATTGTTTCTGTTTTGAAGAGTTTCAATCTACATTCCGCAGATAAAAGGAAAGCACCTAACTACGCAATATTATTAATTTCTCATTAACACCCGTTTTTTTAGCGGATGGGAAATCTCCAAAATCTTAATTTTCCCCGCTCTGGGCGGAGCGCTGGGGAGTGTCAGACTGTTATTGACTAAAACCCACCCATAGTCTTTCTTTTGCCCTTAATGTTGCGGAGCCGCGGTATCTTTTTCGAACAACCCGCAACCCCGGCAGACGGTGGCCCTGGCAGGCCTCTCTGCTTTGCTGACATCTCTTAGAGGCGCGCGTGGAACACGAACGCGCCGTCTACACGGCCTGTCGTCACTGGACGGACGGTCGGTGAGCTACCCGTTGCGCACAGTCCACAGACCCGCATCTACGGTGGCTGGGTGTCGTGTCGCGTCAGTAACAGTCTGTAGTCAGAATTTATCCTGTCTGGATAATCGCTCCTATTAAATGGGGTTTAACAATAACTAGCAGATTGTCGCTGAACAACAAGAAGGTCCTCTTCACCAATCTCGGCATACCCTTCGAGGTTAACAGGCGTGGTAGTACTTTTTCTTACGCAAAATGTAGTCAGTATAATGGTAAACACATCAAAAAAAGTCTAAGCAACACATACTGTTTCAAATTATTGTTCAATTATTATATCATTTCTTACCAAGTAGGTTATACCTATGTAAACTTTTTTGATCTAGAAGACATACTGGCTGGTAGTAAAAAAAATCGAGTATCGTTTGTTTTTTTTCACAAATTCAAAAGCGAATCCATTTGTTCGAATTTTATAGCGTTTTCTTTGCTTAAAAGGAGATTGCGCAGCCTACTATGGCACTTGGTTGCGCAACTTTTGACACAGTATAGTAGTGAAAATTAGACACAAAAAAGGGGTAGTTTCATACTTTAAAACAAGGTTAAATTCAAAATGAAATATTGTGGGGTTTTTGAAAAAAAAAATGTTTAATACCTTTTGAGGTTATGTTACATCTCAAAACAATTCGTTTTGAAACGTTATTAACTGGCACATATTTTGCATTATTTTGGTACATATTAATTGAGTATTACTTACTATTTAAGATATTTGATTAAACACATTGATCTAGAAATCCTAAACAATATTCTCGGCTTAACCGGCAGCTAACACGGTAAACAGAAAACACCGATTTTGTTTGACATTTCACCGAATAGTGTTGTGACACAACAATAGACTACGGGGCATCATAACATTATCGATTATATCTTAATTGTTTTATTTTTGCCTAGAAATTGTATTTAATGGAAAAAAATAGTAACAGAATTAAAGAATGATAATAAGGACAACTCTTAATACTTTTTAGTTGCAAATGTTAATTATTTTGTTGTTCTATGATTTATGTTAGTGTTTAATCGATCGATTATAATTGAAAAAGGAGTCGCTTCACTATTAGGCAACAAATGACGTATTTATTTTATTAAATATGTACATACTAATTAAAATTAAAATAGAAACCCCACAAATGATTTCAATGAATTTAGGTAAAAAAACATTAAAAATAACATAATTAATTATACATTAACTCTAATGGCTTTACGCGTCAAAAAGTGAGACTATAAGTGCTCAATCTCCTTTAGTATTCTGTATCAATTTTATGAATTAAACAATAATTTGAAAAAGTTTTGAACAAAGGATTTTTTACGTCATGGATCGACGTCATTTGAATTTTAAGTTGTAATTGTAATGCCCGCATCTTTACAATCCATTGCTGACCTCATGTTTCTCCTCAGGACAAAATATAGGTCGGGGTAGTACTCTCATACATACATAAACTCACACATTTTTCTCATGGGGGTAGACAGTGACCATAGGATTCCACCTAAAACGATCCTTACGCGTAGTCCTTTTGACTCGTCTATATTCGTCATGCATGCAGCTTTGTTGCGAGTACTAGGTACGCACTTGACCTTTCAGTAAGAACATTTTTTTAATACACTTCCTTGAAAACTGGCTCTTATTGCACTACGATTAGGTATAACTTTTTTCTCATTTGTCGTAATAAGGACTTTAATTTTAATTTCTGATTTCACCAGGGCTGACAATAAAAAAAAACCTTTCGCTATCACTATCTATATATCGCTATCACATTTTTTGGGAACTTTGGCACTGCTGTTCTCAGCTTTATAACACCCTCGCCTAGCGGCTCGGACCTTAACTCCGCCTCGGCCGCAATGACAAAGTTTCCACACTTGAATCAAAATGTACTATAGCGTGCCTACCCACTTTACAACGTTAAAAATTACGCAAAAAAAGAAGCCTTTATAAACTTTTTTTACCAAAACAAAGCAATCCACCGAATTGGCTGTTGATATGTTGGTGTAAGAAACTTTCTTTCCTTCCAAAAATGAACAAAAATATCAGTTGCGAAACGTAAACAATAATTACGTAAACCCGTTACGAGAAATGAAATTACAAGTTTTGGAAACCCCGAAAAGGTAAAAATAAATTATTTTACCAAACGACAGGGAAGAAATTGGGTGGAATCTTTCCGTAATTTTGTGTTGAGTCATGGGTTTATATTGCACTCGAGCCAAGGACACAGTGTTAGACAAAAAGTAAGTGGCTTTTTCCAATATCCTATAATTAAATTCATCCTTCGTCGAATCAGCAGGAGCGGTTTCTAGCAAATGTGAAGGTGGTCATTTTGTGACTTCTTTTCGTGTTTTTGTTTTGTGGTAATGGTAACCTTTTTTTTTATTTTTCTTAATAAGTATATGTTTACATTGCACGTACAAAATCATCTATGTCTGCAAAACTATCATTTTAAAAGTGAAAATATATCTATACTTCTATACTAATATTATAAAGAGGTAAAATTTGTAAGTTTGTAAATTTGTATGTAGGGGGTAATCTCTGGAAATCATAATCCAATTCTAAATTTTTTTTAACTGGCAGAAAGCTACATTATTCCTGAATGCTATAGGCTGTAAATTGTTTCTATAACATGTATATTAACCGAGCTGTCACAACTTTTGTCTAGCAAGTCGGAAAAAAATACCTCATAAAACAGAATTATTTGCGTGCGCTGCCTAAACAGTTGCTTAAAATTAAAAACAATGTATGGCTACCTGGTTTGTCTTAATTATTTCTACAAAAAAGTCCACGATACTATATCTCTATCTATTATATTTTATCTTTTATAGGTACTTCTTTTATTGCATTAAAAAAATTTTTTTCGGCATTCTTGCGTTTGGTTGATTAACAAAATATTAATTCTTATGACAATAAATTATTTTAGTATCACAAGAACATCATACAGATAAGATTTGCCATTTACAGTATATCAATTGGTCATACAGTTTCGGAGATAATAAATAAAATTACTAAAACGCAAAATGCCCCTAGCATAACTTTCATTGTACAGACGTTTTACTTATTTGCCTATAGATGGCGCAATTACGTCATTTTTCTGAATCGCGGTGACTTTCCGTAGATTGATGACCCTCTCGAATTATTATGCCCACGTTGTCGTTAGTTGGACTTCTAAATATTACATGTCAGTTGCTTATTGGTTTCGGTTGTTTCGTTCGTATGGTTGTTGTTGTTGATAGATACCTCATAATTAGGGGTCACAAACCGGGATACCGAATTTCGAGAATACCGGAACACCGGGCCAAAATTAGGTCTTATTAATACCGGTATTCATTTCAGAAAAACCGGGATATTTGGTATTTTCGGTTTTAGTAAAAAATATAAAAAATTACGCGCCATTCAATTAAAATTACGCGCGCGCGAGTTTGTTCATCTTACGACAAGACTGATGAATCCGGCGACAGCCGAGTAGCCGAACTGCATTCTCATTGCAAGGCTAAACCAAAAATTTAATTTTAAATATTTCTTAATAAAGACAAAAAAAATATATTTAAAAATACAAAAAATAGGAACAGGGTCCAAGCTACCGGCGGTCAGGGCTCCAGAGAAAGGAACCTCCTAACAATACGAGCCGTGTCAAAGAGTACCGCTTTCTATATCAAGCCCTTGATCTAGCTGCCTAACAAGAGCCTCCTCAGGTGCTGGTCGAGGCTCTTGGCAATTAAGCCATTAGCTGTAACGACTATCGGCACAATGATCGCTGAGTCCACATCCCACATGTCGACAACCTCGCGAGCCAAGTCAATATGCTTGTAATATTATAAAAGCGAAAGTGAGTTTGTTTGTTTGTTACCTCTTCACGCTTTAATGGCTAAACCGATTTTGATGAATTTTGGTACAGAGATAGTTGGGAACCAGGAGACGGACATAGGCTATTTAAAAAAAAAAGTGGGATGTGAGGGAGAAAGCGGGAAGAAAAGGGAAAACTTAGCGTTGCTATTACAAATCAATAAGGCGCAAGGGGAACTGTGTTTGCCCGAATTTAACGCGAGCGAAGCCGCGGGCAAAAGCTAGTGTTTAATAAAATCATAAATTCACTCACAGACAATACATTATGCACACTGCACAGCCTAGACGCTCTGGGTATAGAATCATAATATTAATATCTTGCAATATAATTTCTTTGAAAACAAATGTGGATGGTAAATCATATTGTAAAATTTTGGGTATTTATAATTTCAAAGGGTTTTGGAAGATCATCATTTTTGACGATGAAAAGTTCCATCGTGCAAGGTTTGTTTATTGTGAACCATACTTATACACCCAACCTTGCTTGTTACCGTAGTAACAGTTATCGTGGCAATAGGA
Source organism: Ochropleura plecta (assembly GCA_905475445.1). Taxonomy (NCBI): domain Eukaryota; kingdom Metazoa; phylum Arthropoda; class Insecta; order Lepidoptera; family Noctuidae; genus Ochropleura; species Ochropleura plecta. The sequence continues at coordinate 5,704,290 of FR997721.1, read as the reverse complement.
ATTCCATACTTCACTAATAACATGCTTGGCGTTTTAACATACATAATGATGCATTTTGCGCATACCTCGTGTTCGTTGTGGAAAGTGTAGAAAAGTCCCTGACTTCATTATAGATGAGGTTGTACTGATGTGGTTATGGTAAGTTAAGTCATTAACTACCGAAGCAATATAGATAAAATTGTAATGAGACCCTCTCGAAAGAATACCCTATCGATTTTAATAATAATTTTGTATATTAGCCCACAATGAACGGAGAAATCGCGTAACAAACAGACAAAAAAAATACATTTGAATTGAGAAACTCCTGCTTTTGAACTTTGCATTTTCAATTTCTGTAGTAAACTTTTTTGTTGTAGGTTAAAAGATAATTGCATATTCCAATGCAGGATTTTCTCGAGAAACAACGGTTTTAGAAGAAAAAAAATCACAATTATTTTCGGTCCATGTCCATCTTCAGGGTCCTCAACTATCTCTGTCTCAAAATTCATCAAAATCGGTTTAGCTATTTAGGCGTGAAGACGTAACAAACAAACAAACTCACTTTCGCTTTCATAATATTAGTAGAAATTGTATTAGTTTTCTATTTCTCCAAGTCTTGATGACCGTCATAGTGTTTCATTTTTTTTATTTTCATTGTTTAAGGGAATAAAGTAATCAAAACCTGTAGTGGCTATGCTTTGTTCCCCTGTCCCAACTTACATCTAATACTGTACCCTCGGTCGGAGGGCATCGAGCGAGTGGCACAGTGTTATGTAGACACACTACATTCGTGTTCCAGTAGTCACCGTAAGTTATAAAACTATTCATACTGAAGGCGAAACAGTAAACATAAATGGGGTTATGTCGTTCCAGAGTTGGAAAGAAAGGGCGCTTCTCACGCATAGCTTTATCTCTTTCCCACACTGAAATGCCTTTAAAAACCCCGAGTTCTCGATCTAAATAAAAAACGACTCACCAGTCTCCTAATCATCACGTGGCTGACCCTCCCCCGCACACCGACGGAGAGCACGTACTCCCCCGGGTGCGCCTGCGATTCTCTCACCAGGAAGGAGCCGTTCTTGCCCTTCTCCATTATCAGGTGCTCCGCCTCCTTTGCTGACATCACGCCGTGGAACCATCTGAAAAGGTGCGTTTGGATACAGACCAAATTTTCGGCAACACAGGATTAAAAAAAGAATTGACATAAACTTTTTCGCAGTATATATATATATATATATATAGCATACTGCGAAAAAGTTTATGTCAATTCTTTTTTCAAGGTTCAAATATGATCTACGGATAGTTGTTACGTATCAGGCTGTAAGTGTCTGTAAGTTTAAATATTTGTAAACGCACCCACGATACAGGAAAAAATCCTAGTGTTGAGAAACGTTTTACTAAAAAAAAAACTTAATAACAAGCTTGTATTTTATCTTACAATGTTTGTATGTTGGTGTTAGTATAGTTCAAATCTTGAAACTAAATTTTTAAACAGTATTTACAACCGATTGTGCTAAATGTCGGTATTCTAAAACTAATAACGTAATAACGTTTGACGGGCCTGTTGGTCTAGTGGTTAGTGGCCCTGACTGCTAAGCCGGAGGTCGTGGGTTCGATTCCCACCCAGGAAAAACTTTGTGTGATGAGCATGATTGTTTGTTCTGTGTCTGGGTGAGATTTATCTATAATATGTATGTATTTATAAATTATATAAGTATGTATATCAGTTGTCTGGTTACCATAACACAAGCTCTGCTTAGCTTGGGATCAGATAGCCGTGTGTGAGTAAGTTGTCCCAAGATATATATATATTTTTTTAATATGTTGGCCTTCCAAAGATGACAAACAAGTTATTTTTGGGGATTCGTTCCTCAAAAGGAAAAAATTAACTCTTATAGGAAAACTCTGTTGTCCGTCAGCCTATCTGTCAAGACAATTATCTCGGGAACGCGTGAAGGCAACAAGTTAAAATTAAAACTTTATACTGAAGTCTGTGGTCCCTTTGTACTGTAAGAAACTCTCTTAGTCTACGCAGTCAACATATAGGGCCGTTTATGTCGCAAGTTTGTATGGAACTCTCGCTGCTCTTGTTTATTCGTCCCCATGATAAGGGTATTATTAAATATATACAGTCAACATAGAACCTCCTCTGGGCTTTGGTCAACCATGCATTGTCATCCAATCCCACCAAACTCAATCATGTAGGCATCAGGTACATAACAGATACGCAAGCGGTCGTGGTTCAGTACCCAGCCCTTGAATCTCTTCAGTCATCCGTCAATGCGACACAAAACGTTTATTAAAATAATCGATTGCGACAAAAAAGTCGCCTTGAAGCTTTGAAGACGCTGTGCTGTGCAGCCACAGTTTTGTGCGAAAAAAATGAAGGTGCATACCGAACTGTCTCTGATAAGGAAGTACATGTATTTATTGACAATATTCAAAGGTCACTTGAAAATAATTAAGCGCCGGAGCTGGTTGCTCGAAATATAACAAAAGAAATTACAGTAATTTGGTATATGGGTCCTTTTTACGACGAACATATTCATTTTAAATTATTACTAGCTGTGCCCAGCGTTTTCACCCGCTGCTCTGGTCCCCCTTATCACTTAGGGGTATGAAAAATAGATAGTAGCCAACTCTCAGACTTACTGAATATGCATAAAAAATTTCATAAGAATCGGTCGAGCCGTTTCGGAAGAGTATGAGAACGAACATTGTGAAGTGATAAGTATTGAATCAATTTCGACTTAAACAAAGTTTCCAGTTGCAACTGAAAATCGAAACTGTTATTAATGTAGGTATTTGGTTTATAAATGAAAAATGAAAGTACGTAGTCAAAAACTTTACCCAAATGAAAACTATTTTGAAAAAAATAAAACCGACATCAAAAAAGCTCCAAGTGAAATATAAGTAGACTAGCTTTTGCCCGCGGCTTCGCTCGCGTTAAATTCGGTAGCGCCTTATTGATTTGTAATAGCAACGCTAAGTTTTCCCGTTTCTTCCCTCTTTCTCCCTCATATCCCACTCTTTTTAAAAAAATAATAATAGCCTATGTCCGTCTCCTGGTTGCCAACTATCTCTGTACCAAAATTCATCAAAATCGGTTTAGCCATTAAAGCGTGAAGAGGTAACAAACAAACAAACAAAGTCACTTTCGCTTTTATAATATTAGTAAGTAGGATTCGGAAGTCGGTGGCAAAAAAAAAACAAAACGAAGTCACAAAACCATTGAAATCGGTTTACAATTAGCGAAAATGTTGCTTAACTTACACACGAAATAAAATCAGGTAAATTAATAGGTACCTAACCTCCTCCTTTTGGAGATCGGTTTAAAAGGTAAACAGCCAAAAATTGTATGTCCGCTAATGTCTTACAGAAAGTAGGCTCAGTTAATGTCTAGCTATTTTAATCGAATGGGAAATCATCAAAATCTTCTTCCCCTCTGCGGGAGAGGGGAAGAAGCTTTTGATGATTGAGGATTTTGATTTCCTTCTCGGCGGACTGGATGGGAGTGCAAACATTGTACTGAATAGAACCCATCCATGTTCCTATTTTGCCCTTTGGGGCCATCCATAAAGTACGTCACATATAAAGGGGGGGGAGGGGGTCGACGAAATGTGACATGGTGTGACAAGGGGTGGGGGGGGTCCCAGTTTTGTGACATCACATTTCAAATTTAATAAATAAATTAGGTATTTTTAGATGTAAAATTGCAAATTTGTGACGTCACACTAGGGAGGGGGGGGTCTCACAAATGTGACCACCTGTAACAAGGAGGGGGGAGGGGTCTAAAAATCATGAAATTCGTGTCACATACTTTATGGATGGCCCCTTTGTGTTCCGGGGCTGCGGTATGTCTTTCGAACAACCCGCAACCTCGGATTATGTTCAGCTGTGGGGGACACTATACAGGGTGGAGTAGTGACTTCCATGCCCCTCCACCCCGGAGACTGATTATGCTTATGTTAAGGCCGTTCCCTACGCAAATAACCTTGAGTATTCGCTTCCCTCTTTGCCGCGCAGGAGTGAGTGAGTGAGAGCAGTAGTGAATAATGCCTATTTTTTTAAATAAAATCTATATAAAATTAAGTACCTATTGGGTTTTTGGATAAAATATTTCTACCAAAATGTTCATTATAGAATTGTGTATCCATTAGTGTCAGTAGCAAAATTAAACAATGTTTACTTTACGAGGAGATGCATTTTATTGATATTTTTTCTCATTTCGGGGGCTTTGTTGTAAGGAGATTTACTAAATAATGACTCAATAAGAATAAAAACTAAATCTACAATAATGGAATCAAGATTATAAAGAAATTTAATGTATTCTTTTTGTTACTTAGTTCGTTTTAAATAACAAGTAGATAGCTCTAGAAAACTGTACAAAAACGGCTTGCGCGTTGTTTTGGTCGGGGTGGCGCCTTAAGGCAATATGACAAAGGACGAAGTCGCTTCCGCTGTCTGTTCGCATAGATCTTGTAAACTACTCAACAGATTTTAATGCAGTTTTCAACAATAGTAAGAGTGATTCAAGAGGAAGGTTTATATGTATAATATTAGTATCTACATTGCAACCGTGTGAAACCGGGGTGGATTGCTAGTTAGTTGATAATATAGAAAACAGGGTTCATATTCTAAGTAATCACACAAAGCCAGTTATTATTGAAGTGCAGTTATTTGTCACTTGACCTCTTATTCGTTATCCATCCAATCAAGGATCAAATCAAAGAATTAGCATGTCCGGGTGACAGCGGTCCGAAAGAGTACTTCGAGGCCTTAAGTAACTTTATTTATTTATTTTACTAGCTTGCACCCGCGGCTTCTCCGGCGTGATAATCGAAAAAATCCTATGTGTTATTCCAGACTATAATCTACCTCTGCGCCAAATTTCATCAAGATCCGTTCAGCCGTTTTGACGTGAAAGAGTAACAAACACACATACATTTTCACAAACTTTCACATTTATAATATTAGTAGGAAAATAAGTAGGAAGTAAGATTATTAAAAGGAAATATTTGTGTTGTATGTTACGAATAAACTCAAAAACTAGGTACTAAACTGATTTCGTAAAATTCAATTTTAAAGCTACATTATCACTGAGTAACGTAGGCTATAACATTACGCTACAACCTACTGGAGCGAGGTAGTAACCAAAGACGCGGGAGAAACCGCGCAGGACAGCAGTTTTTATAAATATAAATTTCATTTTAAATATTTTAATTTATCTTTAAAAATCATGTCACATCGAGCGAATAAATCCATTAATCATAATCACACGCCGACCCGTATCGTAGACCAAGAGAACACATTTAACGAGCCACCCGTATTTACAATAATGAGTTATTTCGAGGTAATATCAACCGCGCCGTTATCAGTTATCACCTCGTTTGGTAGAATGATGATCTTTTTTATAACATTACATTACATGGCATCATGACAATTTTCCCCGAAAGGAGTACGTCTATGTTTAAAAAAAAAGGTACGCGTAGTGATATGACTACTGTATCTGCAAATTCTCTATAAAACAATGTCGCTTACCGCTTTCTGTCTGTCTCTATGTATGCTTAGATCTTTGAAACTTCACAACGGATTTCGATGCGGATTTTTTTTAATAGATAGTGTGATTCAAGAGGATGGTTTATATACATCATACAAGCTGGCGTCCGCGGCTTCGCCCGACTCAGACTATAATCTACTTCTGTGCCAAATTTCATCAAGATCCTTTCATCCGTTTTGACGTGAAAGAGTAACAAACATCTATACATCCATCTATCCTCACAAACATTCGCATTTGTAATATTAGTAGGATTAGTATATTAATATCTACATTGTACCCGTAAGAAGTAAGAGCAGCTCGCTGGTTACTTCAAATACCAAACACTAACCAAAGGAAATAGTTAAACAAACGTGATAAAAAGTCGTCGTGTTAGCGATGCCGCTAGCAGACAAAGAGACATTTATTGTACACACGACAACACATCAACCTATACAAATCCAGTATAAGCGGAGCTCTAATTGTACGGGAAATCTCCGGTGTACGTTACGTAGTTAAGAGATCTGCATAAACTGGTTTTGTATAGGTTGATGTGTCTCCGTGTGTACGAGTAAAGTGATGATTTAAAACTGCTGTTTGTGTATACGATACAGGAGAAATTCCTAGAATGGGGCAACGATTTCTTTTTGTAAAAAAAAAGTTGTTGTTAATAAAAGTCTTGCTTATTTCACAAGGTCAAATAAGCATAATGATGACAAAAGATATCGAGCCAAGAGCAAGTCAGACTCACGTATCGAGGGTTCTGTACAAACTTGCGACGTAAACAGCCATAACTTTGACTTCGTAGACTTGGAGGGTTGATTTTTACACAGCAAAAAGGGAGACAGACTTGAGTATATGATTTTAATTACGATACCTCCACGCGTTCTTGAGATAAAGGGTCAGAGAGACAGACAGAAAGTGATCCAATACGGGGTTTCGTTATTTCCTTTCCGAGGTACGGAACCCTAATGAAAATGTTCTTTCTCCTGCAATTATTGTTGAGCAGGATGTGCTAAAGAATTTCTTTCAAACCTGTCATTTCGATAGCTGATAATTAGCCGGTAGTACGTAGTCGAGGCTGGAGTTAACGACTGTTCGTATTGCCTGCTTTTAAATATAATTAGGCCGTTGGTTTTTTTTTTTGCGGATGGGAAATCATCAAATAACTTCCCCCGCTCTGGGCGGAGCGGGGGGGAGTGTCAGGCTTGTACTGACTATAACCCACCCATGTTCCTTCTATTGCCGTTTATGTTCTGGGGCCGCTGTATCTCTATCGAATAACCCGCAGCCTCGGCAGGCGGTAGTCTTGGCAGGCCCCTCTGTTTTGCTGACATATCTTTGACACGCGCGTGGAACACTATCGCGCCGTCAACACGTCTTTTCTTTACGTAATTTATTTGTTACTAGCTTCCGCCCGCGACTTCGTCCGCGTGGCATAGTTACTTTGAGCGAACGCTAACTTTAACTCGCGTGATGATCGAAAAAGAAAAATCTTTCTCTCCCCTTTTGTTCCGTCGTTCTCCCCCTATTCCCACTTAAAAAAATGTCCGTGTCCAGGATTCCAACTATCTCTGTAGGTCCCAAAATTCATCAAAATCGGTTTTGCTATTTGGGCGTGAAGACGTAACAAACAAACAAACTCACTTTCGCAATTCAGTCCTGCAGTTTCTGATATTCAATTTCCTGCCTACCCTCTTAGTCTATTGGCGTGATTATTGCAAGTGATGCTGAGTCAAATAAAAAAAGTCCCATTAAAATCGGCCCAGTAGTTTCCGAGATTCAATTTTCTGCCTACCCCCTTAGTCTATTGGCGTGATTATTTCTATCCTTCTTTACCTTCCAAGTAATGTTGAGTCAAATAAAAAAAAGTCCCATTAAAATCGGTTTAGTAGATTCTGAGATTCAATTTCCTGCCTGCCCCCTAAGTTCATCGGCGTGATTATTTATATCCCAGTTTACTCTCCAGGTGATACTGAGTCAAATAAAAAAAGTCCCGTCAAAATCGGTCCAGTAGATTCTGAGATTAGCCCGGACAAACAGACAGACAGACAGACAGACAAAAATTTTAAAAATTGTTGTTTTGGCTTCTATTACGGTAATTAAGACCCCCTGTAACAATTTTTCATAAAAATCTTCAATGTACAGAAATCGATCTTTTACAGTCTTATTATATGTATAGATTTCATCAAATAAATCTACTTCCGGAAGTCGGTGGCTAAAAATATCGATGATTCAAACAAGTGTCCGACTACCGGAAGTAAATATATCCAAATACGTCTATGGTCCTATGGAGCTGTGAGAAAATCAACCCTCTAAGTCTACTCAACTAAAAAATACGGCTGTTTATTACGATACGATGGGCTCAGTCTAGGCCGCTTTTTTGTTGTTTGTGCTTTACAATCAAAAATCTCCTTTGGGAGAGGGCACTGGCTCCTGTAACACAGTTCTTTCACCTAGCACAGGAGTCAGGGACTTCACAAAAAATGTAACCACTTCTTGTGTAATAAAGATTATACTTATACTTATGCTCTACTTTACTTATACTTTACAATACCTATTTGTTGCCATTTTATGTATTGTATTTTTAGGTACCTATGTCTCTAGTCAGGAACTATCTTGTAGTATCTTCTTTTTTTTGGGGTAGGAAATCATCAAATAACTTCCCCCGCTCTGGGCGGAGCGGGGGGGAGTGTCAGACTTTTACTGTTTAAAACCCACCGATGTTCCTGCTATTGCCCTTTACGTTCCGGGGCCGCGGTATCTCTTTCGAACAACCCGCAAACCCGGCAGGATCTTGTAGTATCTTAGACAGAGTTTACTCTCAAACAGGTAGGTACAGTTTTTATAAATTCTAAACAGTTAGTAATCGAATACTACGGGAAACCACAAGAAATGGTAGAAGCCTCTGATTAGGTATCAAGTATAATCTAGGTACAAGGAAATATAGTAAGATAATTATATAACAGAACAACCTATTGAAATACAGTTAGAAAACACATATCGAGGTAAAACCTTGAAATAAACGATGGATTTTCTATACATCTTTAGGTTTTTTCTCGAACAATCATTCATAGATGTGTAGATAACGGTTTATTAAATTACTAGTTCGAAAATTGAATATTCATCCATTCGTATTTACTCATCATATTTTTTAACCGACTTTTTTTGCATTTGTTTTTCAAATTAGCTTGGCATCATTGTTCAGATTGAAACGTAGCTAAAAAGAAAAGCAATTTCCGTAAAGCAGAAGGGCCTTCCAAGGGCACGGCCTCACACAAAACAAAGGGCAAGAGAAGGAACATGGATGAGTTTTAGTCAGTAAAAGTCAGACACTCCCTCCCGCTCCGCTCAGAACGGGAGAAGTTATTCGATGATTTTCTATCCGCAATAAAAGCTATAGTCGCGCCATCTATGGTCTTTTAGTTGTACTCTCTCGTTGCGAAAAAATGCAGCAACGCATTACGTCACACTTAACTTTAATCTTTGTCATTTTTATTCTAATTTACCAATAAAAAATTACGTATCCGTTTTTTGAATAATCTAAGAGACGGACCAATAATTTTTTTAAATAGCCTATTGGTTTTTAAAATGTTTTCCTATTACAAAACGTTACAAAAATCTCAGTTGAAACAACATTAAACTGATACTATTTTTCTGTATCTCATGGTTCTTGATAAGAAAATAGACCTCGCTGAATATTCTGACACCTAAGTACACACATCAAAAGTATCTAGGGATCAGCATATATTTTTGCAATAACTTTTCTCCTGATTGATATTAATTAAAATTTTCTTTAAGGATTCATCAAATAAAGTGTTTTCGTTTGTCACAGTAACGATAAACCAAGTCACCTTTGCATTAATAAAGAAATTTGCCATTTTCCTAATAAAGGGATTTTTGACATTTGAACCACTAACATTAAAGTTCGAAAAAAAGACTGAAATAACAGTTTTCTTTAAAATTTTATTGGGTAACTTAAACAATTAATAATCCGTGTTTCTACCGCGAACACTAACAACACAAGAACATCGGTTTGGCATACTCAAAATGAGTTCATCCAAATCACGCTGTGGAATGGCCGCCCATGTTCGTTGCAACAACAAAAAAAGGTCTTCTTGCGACTGGATACCCTCCATATTCGGCAGAGCTCTTCTCTGTAGCATATCCCATGCATGCTCAATCGGGTTCAAGTCTGGCGACTGAGCAGGCCAGGGCAGGACATTGATGTTAGCTGCGGCGAGAGTCTGTCTTACAACTCTTGCGGTGTGCGGTCGTGCATTATCATGCATTAACTGAAATAAGGGACCGATTTGCACTTGTAGAGGAACGATGACGTCTGATACAATCGTCTCAGCATAAATTTGAGCGTTGAGGTTGCCTCTGATCCAAATCAACTCAGTTCTTCCGCCGATCCAAATACCCGCCCATACCATGATGGTTCCACCACTATAAGGATGGACTTCCTGGCAGGATTTTAATCGCTGTTGGCGTCCAGGGGTTCTCCAGTGTCGTATACGTCTTGTATCCGGTCTCATACCAAAACGAGACTCATCAGAAAAGCACACGAAACGCCATTGTTCTTCTGCCCAATTTCTGTGTTCAAGAGCCCATTGATATCGAATCCTACGATTGTGCATTGCTATAGGTGGTACCCGTAGCGGTCTTCGGGAATGAAGGTTCACTTCATGCAAGCGGTTTCTGACTGTTTGGTCGCTAATTAAGTTCCCTGAAGAGTGATGAAGCCTCACGGCTAACATCATGGCGGTTATTGTTGGAGCTCTTCGAGTTAAGATTTGAATGTATCGGTCTTGTCTCCGTGTGGTGCAGCGATACCGTCCTCCATGGCGCTCAGCCACGGTACCAGTGCTTCGGTAACGTGTCCAAAGTCGACTGATGACACTCTGACTTGTATTCAGAGCTAAAGCTACAGTACGTTGCCGGGAACCAGCTTCTATCATTCCCACGGCTCTGAGCATTTCTTCCCTGCTTAAATGACGTCGCCGCTCCATAATAAAGTTGGTTTTAATCAGTAGTAGGGAAACAGTAGCACTAATAATGTCTTCAATGCGTTGTATGTTTTTATAGGGAAAATATTGACAGCTTATTTTCATCTTTTACTCGAATTTGATTGAGAGTTCCTGATTCAAATTATGAAATGCACCAAAAAGGATCCATATAAATTTATAAAATCATAAATTTATTACAAAGCCACATCTCAATCTCAAGAAATCCGCATAAAAATGCTTGATCCCTAGACACTTTTGATGTGTGTAGTAAGTATGGTTGTCAATTGGCCTCATTATTGATAGATTGCATAATCATACAAATAAATAGCTACATTATAATTAAATTGAAATATAAAAAATAATATTGTTACCAGACCAAAATAAACTTTGATGCCTGGAAGTTTAAATACCTAACGTATTTTTAGAAGTAAATAGAAGATCAATATCTCCAAAATATCTTATTTGTATTGTAATTATGTATGTCAGAACCTTCAAATTGTACCTAGTTAATAAATTGAACAAACTATTAATTTGATACATCACGTTTTTTAGTCCACGGCCAACCATTTTTTTTCCTTATTTTGGAAACAGTCCACGCATATTAATAATATTATTAACTTCTTTGTACTTGGAATAATATTTAAAAAAAATATTTTCCTTTATCATTTACTTAAGATGTTACTCTCAGCATTAAGGAAAAAACAGCAAAAAATTAAAAAGAGTAACAATATTGCAAGGTACTGTACCGCCCCTGAAACCCATTGGTTATAAGTAAATGGGTATTTATGTGTATTTATTCGTAATAAAAGAAACATAAAATACTTTAGACTATGTATATTTTAGATTATTTCATTTTACTTATAAATATAATTTAATATTTTTAATATTAAAAATATTATTAAAACCTACTCTAATATTTTAAGGTTTTCGTATCTCAGAAAGAAAAAGAACGGTACCTTTATAGAATCATTTTGCTGTTCGTCTGTCTGTCTGTCAAGAGCCTTTATCTCGGGAACGCGTGGAGGTATCCAGTTGAAATTAAAACCGTATACTCAAGTCTGCGATCCGTTGGAGCTGTGTAAAAACCCTTTAAGTATACGCAGTCCAAAGATATGGCTGTGTTGATGTTACAAGTTTGTACGGAACCTGAAATAGTGCGGGAAACCGACTCGCATTTGGCCGGTTTCTCCATTATCTAATATATAAAATTCTCGTGTCACAATTTTCGTTCCCATACTCCTCCGAAACGGCTGGACCGATTTAAACGAAATTTTGTGTACATATCGGGTAGGTCTGAGAATCGGCCAACATCTATTTTTCATACCCCTAAGTGAGCAGCGGGTGAAACCGCTGGGCACAGCTAGTCTAATATATAAAATTCTCGTGTCACAATGTTCGTTCCCATACTCCTCCGAAACGGCTCGACCGATTCTTATGAAATTTTATATGCATATTCAGTAGGTCTGAGAATCGGCCAACATCTATTTTTCATGCCCCTAAGTGAGCAGCGGGTGAAACCGCTGGGCACAGCTAGTAACATTTAAAAACTTTGACCATTCGATTATACCAAAGCTGCCAGCACGTTTTGAGGTTTGTTAAAAGATGTAAAACCTCTACAGTACTAGGAGCCCATACAATGCAAGAGGTGTAAGTATTTAAAACTATCGTTCTCGCCACAGTCCACTAAATCGATCTGTTTTTCATCAGTCTGACTACCTGTTTGCTACAGAATACCGATAATGGTCGTAAGCTGTGGCGCCATACATCAATCGAACTAGTAGTACTTACTATAACTATAGCCTGCATTTCACTCGCACTCTGCTATGGAAAAGGAAGCTAACCGGTTTCAGTTTAATAGCAACAGCAATTAACAATAAATTATAGTCATTACGCGTATTATTATGCGCATTTTGCATAACTATTGTACGATTAAGAATTCTGTGACCGGTAAACTATATCTTGAACCGGTTTCTTCGATTATTCAAGCACCTTGCAGATGTTGGGGTGAGCACACACTGAAGTGAATACCGCAGATTTATTTTGAGAGCTACCTCCGACCGGAATTTATTATCCTAATCTTATTTTTTTATTCATATCTGAAGATGTTGGTAAATTAATATTGATTTATCTGAGTAATTGAAGGTTGAATGAATTTGAGTGTTAGTAAAACATTATGGAAGACTTCACTTTGATCGATATCAGTATCAACAATATTTATTTTATTATGTCATCACTTCCTATCTAAATGCATGCATGTGCTTAGTCCGAGAACTTCAAAAACTGACATTATACCTGCAACAACAATAATGAGAGAATCTTTCGTTTGTGTTTTCTTATTTTGTTTTCAAACTATGTAAATTCATCGGAATTAATAAAATTAAGTTGTAAGTTTTTGCATCGTTTTTTTTAATTGTTGTCTCTGTTCTGTTTCTGTCATGAATGAAATAATTTCTTTGCAGATTCAGAAATGTGCAAAGTATTTCTTTGCAGATTTAGATTATCAATAATCTAAATCTGCAAAGAAATACTTTTATTGTTTGTATATTTTTTTAATTACTGTGATTACTTGCTAAATATTCTCCAGCGTTTGATAGTTTATTACCAGTTAACACGTGTTATTGGCAGCATTGTGGTATCTCTCGTCCACAAAAGCTATTAATGAAGAGTTTAAGTTGAGAAAGGTAGGATGACATAAGGTAACGGAAAGCTTTCGAAAAGCTTACGTTAAGGATTGACGTTTTGGATTGACTTTTCGTTCTCTCACTATTCTAACTTCAAAGTAGTTGTAGCAATAAGAAACTTCAAAACATGCTTTTGCTTCAATGAAAAGGATAAAATTAGGTTTATCCATAAACATTCAAAGCATACACAAAGCTTCTTGACCTTGCCCTTAATCGTTGAAGAATTCACTCGTAAGCTGGAGGGTCAAGCCATTAAACCAGTACAGGTTAAATAAAAGTTTGTAAAAAGAACTTCGAACTTGCAACGAACGACAACGAAAGCGAATGAATCTCGATGCACACCTGTCTTTAGTCGACAAAACTAGTCGCACAAGTGCGAGAACTGAGTAGTTGCCGTCAGGGCGAGGAAGCGAAAGTTCCCTTTCGGGCAGACCTTCGGAAGTACTCGTGCGAGCTCTGTGACCAATGAACTACATTGCTACCGAATTGAATGAAGGCAATGTTATAAAGTTGTTACGCTTGTTTGATGTTGTAGTAGCATAGTTGCTACGAGACCGATTTTAACCATTTTTTCACTAATAGTAAGCTACATTATCAGGAAGTAACATTAGACAATATCACGCTACTACCCACGGGAGCGCGACAGCAGCTAAAGATGCGGGTGAAACTGCGCAAGACAGCCAGTTATTTATAAAGACAAATAACTATACAGTTTAAGGTTTTTTTTTATGGACGTCTGGGAACGGAGGGTTATGTCGGACACTTCCAGCTAAAATCCTACTGCTCCTTTTTTAATAGCCTTTTGTGTCCCACTACTGGACAAGAGCCTCCTCAATATCCTTTCAGGTACTCTTCTCCTGCGTTACCTAAAACTAGTCCGTTTTGCGCGACTAGAACATGTCACCACCTTTTTCTAGGGTACCCACCGTGTTACACCTTGTCCTAGCTATCGCTTTGCATTGCTCCTACTACTGCCATTGTTAACAACGAAGAAACTTCCTGAATTAAAGTTTCCCTAACATGACGAGTAACCGCGAAAAATATATGAGTCATCATCATCTGCCTAGCCTTTTCCCAACTATGTTGGGGTCGGCTTCCAGTCTAACCGGATGCAGCTGAATATCAGTATTTTACATGGAGCGACTGCCTATCTGACCTCCACAACCCAGTTAGTACTGGGTAATACGATACCCCTTGGCAAGACTGGTTGTCAGACTTTCGGGACACTGACTACCTGTAACGACTGTCAAAGATCAACAAATGACAGCCGGGACCAACGGCTTAACGTGCTTTCCGAGGCACGGAGGAAACTCGGTATGTAACGGGTGGTCACCCATCCACAGACCAACCTAGGCAAGCGCGGCTTAACCTAAAGATCGACCCGAGCGGCTGCTATTTATTTAGCCACGAGCTCCTCCGAAAAATATATGAGTAAACCATGATAAATTGTTGATTACCTAATAACTATTTGTGTGCACCCACGATACAGGAGAAATTCCTAGTCTAAGGTCACTTAAAAAAAAACGATATTTTCACACATTACACCAAATCAGGAAAAGGAATTACATGCAAAATGGATGGCGTATCCCCCGTAAAGAGTGACAAGGACGAAGACAAAGAAACATACAATTTTGCATCAACTAACATAATTTTCATGATAAGAACACAGGAAACAATAAGGTTTTAAACATTTATGCGTACATAAAAAATGTAGGTAGATATATAATATCATACGGGGTGGTATTTTTGCATGTGACTGGCCTAGTTATATAGGCTGAATGTAACGTATGTGCTTGACTAATTAAAGAGTATCTATTTACTTGTGTTTAATTTTATATAGGACTTAATAAAACTGGTGAAATTTGTGTGTGTTATAACTTCATACACCTCTGCTATACTTAGCGGAAACAACTACTTGTCGATCACACAAATATTTGTTCCGTGCGGGGATCGAACCCGCGGCACGCGGCGTAGTAGCAATCGCTTAACCACTACGCCAACCGTGTCGTTAAACAAATATAATTTAAAGTCCTTACTAAAATTATAAAAGCGAAAGTGAGTTTGTTTGTTACCTCTTCAAGCCTTAATGGCTAAACCGATTTTGATGAATTTTGGTACAGAGATAGCTGGGACCCAGGAGACGGACATCGACTATTATTTTTTTTTAGAAAAAAGTTAGAGATTAGTCAGAAAGAGGGAAGCAAAGGAAAAACTTAGCTTTGCTATTACAAATCAATAAGGCGCAAGGGAAAAAGTGCAGGTAGCAGATACCTGAAAATCAGGAAAGGGGAACTGTGTTACCCCAAACTTTATGCGAGCGAAGCCGCGGGCAAAGGCTAGTATTTTATATTCTTTCAATTACGTATTACCACCAGTTCCCTACAGTACACATGTGAGTATACATGTATACAAGTCCGTAGCCACAACATATTATACAAAAATACCCGCATGAACATTATTAGTGATATACAATCCACATTGAGTGCGATTTTGCTTGAAACGATACAAATAATTACTGAACAGCCATTAAAACTAAGTGGTGACATGTATATACAATATACATATATGTAAGTATACATGTATGTATATGTGGGAAAATTTCTTGAACGAAGTTTTAAAAACGTGCGAAGTTCTAGTTCTCAAACAATGTATTATAATAGGCTGTTTTTCTTAACTTGTGATGTTTTCATGTGAACTTAAACAGCGTTTAGTATGACGTATCCGTAACGAGATGTAACTTTGTCTTATTTTTGACTGTTTTCGCATGTCACGTTTTTCAATTCATATGAATGAAGAAATCAAACCTTTTCTTTGTTTTTTAAAAGTTCATTGATCATAATATCTTCATTATACGCAATGCTGTTATTAACGTGAAGATCTTTCTGCCGGGGTCGCGGTTTCGAAACAAATGAAAAAACCGATGAAGGACAAAAGAAAATTTTGATGATTTCCCATCTTAATGTATGTTAGGTTTGAGCCTTTTCAGCCCCTTTGTTTTTAAATATGATGATGTAACAAATAACTTCTCCTGCTCTTTGTGGAGTGGGGAGGCCCATGTTCCTCCTATTGCCCTTTATGTTCCGGGGCCGCGGTAGGTATCTATTTCAAACATCCTGCAATCCCAGCAGGCGGTGGCCCTCGGACGGCCCCTCTGTTGTCAGCCCCTTTATTGTAGATCCGTAGTGAAGTTTGAATTATTTACCGGTACCTAATGGTTGTCAAAACTGGAAATTAAAAGGACGACTACGCTTAATATAAGTTATATTTTAATACTGGGTGAAGTAGCGAGCAAAACGATAATATGGAGTACAATGAAACATTCTATTAACACTTGAACTTAATTTTAAACGCTATTCATAAAAACCGTTTTAATTTTTTAACCGACTTTATTAAAGAAGTGGAGTTCTCTATTTGGTTGTACATGCATCACAAAAAAGTGATTACCTACAAACTTAATTGCAGTTGGTAAACTAATCGCGACAATACACAATCATACTGTTTTTGACAACACTTATGTGCGGCATACTGTATGTAAATACATAGATGCAACAAAGAATCACCATTGTCTCTACTGACTGCGTTTGTCAATTTGTTACTACTGCTACCCTACCATGACGTCTTTAAAACAGAACTTATTCCAGTGAGGGTAAGAGACGGAGCTATACAGGGTGTCTAGCACCATCTCTTTCTCACACAGGAATAAGTACTGCTTTAGGATGTCATGGTAACCGTACTGTTCATACCTCTGGGTTGTGGGCTCTGTCTGTTTGGAGAATGAGGTCCGAATTCAAAGACAAACATTAAAACAAAAGGCGAGTACATCATTTACCGGTAGATTGACGCAGGTTACACCCAATTTGTAAGTTTTAATGTGAAAATTATTTTAATAGTACAATTATGCGGTTCTGGCGGCGACACCTTGAAACTTAATGAGTTTACGGCCAAATAAAGAGTGGTTTAAACAATAAGTGATAAAGAGTTTAGACTTAAAAGAAGAATGCAGTAAGCGACAGCATTTAGTACAGTCACAAGCTAATACACTTGGAAAATTAATGTCAGCCAGCAGTTTGTCAGAGATTCTATAATTATTCTAAAAGAACATACACTTATGGAATAAATACGTAACTAAGATACATTGTAGTCCAGTAGGTAGCTATTAAATGATTTTTATTAAGATTTAGGTAGGTTTTCGAACGTTCTTTAACATTACTGTTGGAATAACAATACGTATTAGTACTCGATATCTTTACAATAATTAAAATTTAAGTGAACACTTCCAGTTTAACTGGGTGCTTCTGACTGCCAGTTTTTTTACATAGACCTATCTAACGTCCAAAGCTCAGTAAGTAGTAGTAACTAAACTAACCAGACCTTTCCAGTAATACAATACTTACCCCTGGAAAGGTCTGGTTTAAGAATTTCGGGGCATAAACCACTGTCAAATGACAAATGACAGCCGATACCGATGGCTGCCTGCTTTCCGGGACACGGAGAAGTGCCGGTAATGGTCTTCAATCCACGCCCGACCTTGGCTAGAGATGCAAGCTTACCGTCGATCAACCATGCGACTGATATTAATTAGCCACGAGTCTCATTTCATCCTACTAATATTATAAATGCGAATGTTAGTGAGGATGGATAGTTGGATGTATGGATGTTTGTTACTCTTTCACGTCAAAACGGCTGAACGGATCTTGATGAAATTTGGATGGAGATTATAGTCTGGAATAACACAAAGGATACTTTTTTTCTAAATATCACGCGAGCAAAGCCGCGGGCGCCATCTAGTTTATAATATTTCTACGTTGTTGCGAACATACAACAAATATTGTTCTGGTCAACCCTTTATATGAATATTTTATTTACTAATATTTTTATATACGTGTTATATTTGTGATGTGAATATTATGTTTATTTTTATATATTAGAAGCTTGAATCAAGGGCCTACAGAAGACGTTACTCAATTCTCAATACGGCTCGTATTGTAAAGAGGTTTCTCTTTGGAACCCTAACCGCCACGCCGGTGGCTTAGACCCTGCTCCCGACACAGGCGGACCACTATTATTTGTGTTTTTATTTTTTACTAGTTTCCGCCCGCGACTTCGTCCGCGTGGCATAATTACTTTGGGCTAACGCTAACTATAATCCGCATGATGATCGAAAAAATATATCTTTCTCTCCCTGTACCAAAATTCATCAAAATCGGTCGGGCCATTTCGGCGTGAAGACGTAACAAACAAACAAACTCACTTGCGCTTTTATAATATTAAGTTAGGATTTCAATAAACATTTAAAAAATAAGAAAACCACCCGTAAATAAATATACATGCTATCTCTAAGCTGCATTGGGACGGTCACAAAAAAAAATATTTTGCTACATTTTTGCTCGTGATTGTACTTTTTCTACCATAGCAAGTTGGTCTACGGCCGACGTGGCTACTGTCTGGTACTCCAACTGCGTCTATTTGGTTTTATGTAAGGTTGTAACCCTTTCGCCGTTAATGAGGCATTGGTTTGTTAGTTCAATCAAGTCTGTTCAGGTCGTATTATATAAAACTGACACGTGACAGGGGCAAATACGAAAATTGGAAATTTTACGAATTCCGACTGTTGTGATAAAGAGGATCTTACAATAACGTCTGGTCTGATGTGAAAAGATAACAGGATTTACAAATTCTTAAGCCTCATAGTGCAGATCCTGCTTTCTTCTTGTCTATATCACTCTTATCCTAAATTATTTTGGGGCAGCGCAGCATATCTTTTCCATCCATAATCCTCTTATATTCGTCATTTCATCAGACACCTCCTTTCCTTCCATATCATCGTTCAGACATTCCATCCATTGTTTCTTCGGCCTTCCTCTTCTACTATACCTATCCACATTCATTCTCAAAACTTTTCTCACGATTTTCTGCAATATATGAGTCTTATTTAAAGCGTAACTCGTTCTGGACTGTGTTTATAAATAAATTTAATTGATGATAAATGAAACCCCTGGGCTTACATCTCTCCAAAAAATCATAAAAATCAGTCAACTCAAGACAGATCTTAATGATTTCTCATTTATTTCAAGTAGGTACTCAAGTCTATAAACACAAAATTATCTCAGTTTGTTTTGTGGTGTTGGGTGATGTAATTTTAAAGATAATTTCAAAATTGTTGCAAATACCATACCAACACCATATATTTTTTAACAAAAAACGCGAGCAGGATTATAATTTTTTGAAATAAATAATGAAAATCGGAAACATCCTGCGAAAACATTTACTTTAGTCCTTGCTCTCCAAAAAGGGCTGCCGATGCAGAAATGGTATAAAGAGTAATTGTCATACATGATGATTGGGTTGATAATCGAATAATTCTGTAAAAATACGTTTGTTTTTACCAAATTGTGCTGTGCGAATATAATTTAATGATGGTATACGTAGAAAGCACTTTTTCCTATGCCACATGCAGAATGCAAGCCAAATAGCAGTTAGTTTTTGCTTCAAACATTAAAACCGTTGGTCCTAAATCCGGCGAACAAGTGTGCAGCGCCAACTGGCATTCGTCCGACTTGCACTTGGCCGGTTTTTTCGTAAATAAGTAAACAAAGTTGTAAAAGAAGAATGTGGTCTTGGGAGGTTACAGCTATATACAATGTGCCCGGTCATGGACTAGCTATATTCTGATAGATACTTATGTAACGAGTGTTTTAATATACTATTACCGCTACACACTTGGGTCCAATTCACTTATTTGGCAGCAATTTTGAGATATTCTCTATGCGTGTACAAAAAATAATCATATCTCTCAAAGTGTTGAACTTACAGACACGAAAATAGGTTTATTCAGAGGGCAACAATATTGTCTATCGTTTAAATTAAGAAATAATGGGCTCACATTTCGTAACTTTAGAAAACAAAATTAATGTCCAAAAAAATATGCAAATCAACAAAAGTTATGTAACTTTTCTGTGAAAAAAAATTGTAGTTCTTTTTGAAAATCAATAAATTTGAGTCCTAGAATGTTTGTCATAAAAGTACATTGAATATCGCTAGTCCGTGACCGGAAACATTGTATATTGTATTTTCTTTAAAGATAATAAAGTTTTTAAGAGACAAGAAAATGATTCCTACAGTCCACTTGTGTCTTAGACAAAAACAATAAGTAAATCAAAACAGTAAATTTTATCTAGATTTCTATTCGTAGAATAATGGTAATCGTTTAAAGTTATTTAAAACACCGCCATTCACTATAGAATGGCTGTGTAGTGTAATTGTATTTAGTTATTTACTAAACAACTACTGTGAATACTAGTTTTCAATAGGTATTTTTATACTTAGAAATGTGCATAAATGGCGCCTGGCGTGCTTTACTGTCCACCATTTAATTTTATTTTCAAAATGACATCTATTTTGTATTGTATAACGGGCTGGTGTCCGCAACTCCACGTCTGAAGTTAAAATATTATTTATTAAAAGTGCTCTTTAAACCCATTTTTCATTGTACACTTTAGAAGATTATAGTCCTGATATACATACTCTTTTATAAGTTTCATGTGATTTATTTATAATCTGATTTGATGTGAAATAATCATAGAAGTTAATTTTGACCCAAATCCTCGTTTCCGAAAGAAGAAAAGAGAAGAATTTTGTAGGTATGTTTTTTTGTATGACAATGTATGGTAAGCTAAATCACGTTTTTCTAATCTCTCCGTATGTAACGGGTGGTCACCCATCCACAGACCAACCTAGGCAAGCGCGGCATAGCCTTAAGATCGACCCAAGCGGCTGCTATTATTCAGCAACGGCCTCCACGTGCTAGTTTGCTTACTAAAATATTCAAATATACCTTTGAATCTTCTTCTTTTCATGTCACAGACGTTACAATACAAAAATATCTAATAACATGTAAGAAAAAAAAAGAACTTCTCCTGTGTGTAACAAAAATTTAAACTCACATACACAAACAGCCACACCCGGATCGAATATCTGTAGGTCATACAATTATTTGTTCTGAGCGGGAATCATAAATCCGCAATACATGGTTGCAGCAGTCAAACGTTCAGCCACTGCGCCAACCGTATCGTCAAATATTGGTCGAACGTCGCCCCGACCTTCTCAACCTTCTAAGTTTCGTCATGACGGTCAGTTTATATGTTCCGAGTAAAAGGCTATATGTAGGCGGTAGACATTGCAATGTAAGGCAATGTTATGTGTAAGATTTGTACTGTGATACATAAGTTATGTATCGCAGTACAAATCTTTTCTGAATTTAACACTAGTATAGTTGACTTGTAGCGACTCCATATACAAAGCCCATAAAAAAACACGGTTGGCGCAGTGGCTGAGTGATCGACTGCTGCGCTGCGTGACGCGGGTTCGATCCCCGCATGGAACAAATATTCGTATGACCTACAGATAGTTGTTTCGGGTCTGGCTGTTTGTGTATGTGGGTTTTAGTGGTTCTTGATAGGAAAATATACGACAAAGAAGAGGATGAATTCTGAGAAATTCTCAATAACAATTGGCCCGGCCCAGGAATCGAACCCGGAAGGATCTCTTGCTCAGCAGTTGACCTTGGGACCACTAAACCCAGACGTAATTAATTCGAAGATGAAAAATTGGAAATTTCCACGTCTTCCTCGTACAACGTACACGGAAACTATATGAATCAAATCAGAATTCTAACCACTGTCGTATGTAAAAGCTACCACCGCATTGGGTTTTATCCTAAAGTGTGCAGACGTGACCTGATGATGACGTCACGCGCTTAGTCATCTAATCAATGCGTTTTCGATTGAGATGTGTGGATGTTTCGTAAGCATATCGGGTGTAAAAAGCCTCACAACGGACCCGAAAGATATCTTGGAATCTTCTAGTTCTAGAGATATTCGTTTTTTTTTTGTCGTTTAGGATCATCAAATGAATTCTCCCTTTCTGAACGGAGTGGAAGGGAGAGTCAGACTTTTACTGACTAAAACCTATCCTATAGGTATATACCTATGGGCCACGGTATCTCTTTCGAACAACCCGCAACCCCGGCAAGTTACAGAGATATTGAAGGTCTACATCACAAGATTTTATTGTAACTTGACATTAAGTACTTCATTGACCTTACTATGAACGCATCCATTATCAGCACAGTTTTTTGTGTGAGTTGCTTTGAGATTAAGACCTACTTGTAAAAAGATTTTTCACGACAAAAACAAAGTTGTTTCCTAGTGACAATTTTTATGTTTAGTGATGTACAGAATAATTGGTTGACAGAGTCAGGGATTGGTTTTGTGATAGGGTCAAGTTAAATTAGCTAACGAAACTCCGTAGAAATAATCAATATACAATATAAAAAAAAACTGGATGTTATACTTTTGTAAACAGATGTTTAATGACTACTTATTCATTCTATATGGATTATATGCATCACGTCTGTCGAGTTATTCTATAAAAATGATTCAATTTTAGTTTATTTCTTAGAACGTATTCGAAAATTGATTTATTTTCTCGAAAAACACATAGAATATTATATTGTGTGTTATAACATCAATGTTCATGTTTTAGAAACTATAAAAGTAAAAATCAATAAAAGTCTTTGTTTATAGGTTCAATATGGTAAAATAATAAAACGGCGTCAAATAATTCGTCCAAATCGCTGTCAAATGTGCCCATAATAGCCGGAACTATTGTCACATTGGATAGCAATGCTAATCTGATAGGTCTTTCGCCATTGGGTTTTAGTGTCGCATTTTGTTTTATCCTAAGGTGTGATGCATAGGTGACCTCATGACGTCATGCAGCTTAGTCATCGTGCAACGCGCTCTCGATGGTAATTTGAGGAAGTTTTAGAATGCACGTGTGTGATTTGAATCGGGAAATGGCTGGGTGTGTCTAAGAATATTCTTTGAAGTAGAACTTTCGAGAAACTTAGTAAAGTTATTTCGAAAAACACAGTAGATAAAGGAAAAATGTTTCTAGAATAAATTTAATTCGATATAATTATTAATATAGATACCTATTAACTTTCATTCAACAATTTCATGTTTAGTATATTTTTTCTATGTTTAATATGCTTAGGTAATATCGTATGCCTATTTAGTAGGATATAATGGAACTGCAATTTACTGCAAATTAATAGCCCATATTTGATTTTAACATAATAACAATTGAAAATATAATAAAAACCTAATTTATCGTAATTTTATTGTTGTATTTGAAAAAAGTAAACAAACATTGCCGGACCGGTAATGCTTGTCTCAGGATATTACTCCTCTACAAGATGCTGCATGGGAGCTTACTCATCTTTCCCATGCAATGTAATTGGATCGGTTTTATACTTTGGAAAAAATCAACTTAAAGAGCTTTTAATAGCCCTCAGGTTGATTTTAACCTGATCTCCTATCCTCGGTCACTGACTTGTATAGTGTTTTCCTCCCCTCTGGAGGGAACGGTAGTTTTTAGTGAACTTCGCCTGTCAAAACTTTTTGAAAACCCCGCGCGCCGCTTCCCTTGTAAATACCGCACTCAGTAATAACTTGATTTAAGCAGTACCTATTGCATATATTGCTTCTGCCTTTCAACTTAACAAAAGCTTTAAAAATCTAGGCATTTAAAATCATTTAAATCGATTATTCCTTTATTTATTATCCAAACATATAGTTTGAAACATTTGAAATATTTTTAACAATTTTTGTTTTAGAAAACTTTGCTCTACACTAGGAATTTCTCCTGTTTCGTGGGTGCGTCCACAAACATTTCGACTCACATACACAAACACGCAGACCCGAAACAACTATAATTGTAGGCCATACAAATATTTGTTCCGTGCGAGAATCGAACCCTCGACACGCAGCGCAGCAGTTAATCGCTCAGCCACTGCCCAACCGTGCCGTCAAAAAATAAATTTATTTCAACAATATATTTAGGTACTTTATTTAGAACCCTTAGTAACATAAAAATATCGACTGAATATCATAACATTGCGCCTGTAATCACCGAAGAGGTCGATAGAGATGTGTTTCTAAAAATATACAAAGATTTCGGCAATTATGTTTAGGTCCTATGTACAAGGGGTAGAGCCTTTTGCCATCAACCGCGCTTAAATCCAGACTCTATAGTGACTAGTGAGAAAATCCAGATTGAAAAACACTTAGTTTGACCTGGGATACGCCTACCCAGGCCTTTATTCTCAGCAATCACGCTACATTATCCTGCGAATGTTTGTGAGGATGTATTGATGTATGTACCTATGTTTGTTACTCTTTCACGTCAAAACGGATCTTCATGATATTTGACACAGAGGTAGATTATAGTCTGGAATAACATATAGGATACTTTTGTTTTCGATATCACACGGGCGAACCCGTGGGCGCCAGCTAGTATAACGTAATCTAAACGTGTTTTAACACTATTTGTGGATTTTACATAATCAGTATGCTATTTTGGTTTTTATGATAAACGTGTTCAGTATATTTTGGTGTGAATATGTAATCCACTTGAATTTATGAGTTCATATTTTTGATTGGTGGCGGAATGTGGGTGGAAGTGAGCAACGTTTTAGATCAACAGCAACATTCTCTTATCGTCTATCTATATTTCTTATCTAATATATCAAATCCTCGTGCCAAAGTTTTAATTCCCTTACTCCTAACAAACGGCTTGACCGATTTTAATGAAATTTGATTTACAGTTTATTCGGTAGGTCTGAGAATCGGTCGTAAGTGGGTTGTCAGGGGTTACGGGTTATTCGAAAGAGATACCGCAATCCCGCAACATAAAGGGCAAAAGAAGGGACATGGGTTTTAGTCAGTAAAAGCCTGACACTCCCCCCGGCTTCGCCCAGAGCTGGAGAAGTTATTTGTGATTTCTGAGGCGCAAAAAAAGACCTAGGCCTATTCTGTATTTAGTTACCTACATATTATTTTATCTAATACTTTCGAGAACATAAGCTTGATTGCAGGATGTCGAGTGCGAAAATGGCAAAACATTAGGTAGGTATTCATTCCGGAAATCTACGACAGGTAAACTTTAGTTATAACTCTGTCTTAGTGGCCTACTTAGCACGGAATTTATGACAAGATAATAATTAAGAAAATAACGATCCACTGATTAATGTTCGTAATACCCACGTAATTTTCCTCTACAAGTAACATGTTTTTCTTAGATTCGCCTTTAAGCCTGTAACTATCTATGTAAAAAAATCTTAGAATTTTATTTAGAATGAACGAAAGTGTTCCAAATCGTCACCACTAACGAGACCTATGTTGACTAATAGTCTAGAAAATTGTCAGTTACTTCCCCCGCCTCTGGGTGGGGGAAGTAACTGACGGTTTTTATATACCGGGGCCGCGGTGTCTCTTTCGAATAGCCCGCAACTCCA
Source organism: Ochropleura plecta (assembly GCA_905475445.1). Lineage (NCBI taxonomy): Eukaryota > Metazoa > Arthropoda > Insecta > Lepidoptera > Noctuidae > Ochropleura > Ochropleura plecta. The sequence goes on along the minus strand of FR997721.1, from coordinate 5,678,727 downwards.
GCACTAATCCCTAGGTCTTGCAAACTATGACAGATTTTCTAAAATTCTAAAGTACACACGACGACACATCAACCTATACAAAACCAGTTTATGCTGATCTCTCAACTACGAATCGTACGCCGTAGATTTCCCGTACGACGAGATATCCGTATAAACTGGTTTTGTATAGGTTGATGTGTCGTCGTGTGTACATCATATAAAGATCTCACATCCAAAACTTGAGATTTTCAATTTCTGAGATTTCATAATGAGTGGGTCAGTAATTTTCCTTTTTATAAATATACATGTAAATATGAGTATGACTGATTGACATATATATTTTTTGATAAAACGTTGCCACACGCTCGGAATCTCTCCTGTATCGTGGGTACGTTTACAAACATTTAAACTCACATACACAAACAGCCAGACCCGAAACAACTACCGGTTATACAAAAGCTACTAGCTACTAGGTCATACAAAATTTGTTCCGGGCGGGGATCGAACACGCGCCATCAAATATTATTGATCCCGGTAGTACAATTCCGTGGGACCATTTCCGAGCTCTGTGCAAGCGTAAACTAGAACTATGAGTAACATTTAAATGTGGTTCAGCTGTCAACCTTCAAACAACAAACACGTGATGATATTTTGTCAAATGATCGAGGTAAACAAATTGGACAGCACGTGGGCTTGCTTACAAAACAGCATGCAAACAAGATTCTTGCCATATTCTAGTTTTTCGCCTACAAACCAAAGATACTTTGACCTCAGAAACAAGCGCGGGCGATAACGCAACTGATAATTATGTTAAAACGACGTAGAAACGTCAACTTCCTTTACTTCAAGTACTAGTATTTACGTGGAATTGGTGTAATACTTGTGTAGCGTACTTGTTTATAAAAAATTATGTCATGACTAGCTTTTGCCCGCGGCTTCGCTCGCGTTAAATTCGGGGTAACACAGTTCCCCTTGCGCCTTATTGATTTGTAATAGCAACGCTAAGTTTTCCCTTTTCTTCCCTCTTTCTCCCTCACATCACCTATGTCCGTCTCCTGGTTCCCAACTATCTCTGTACCAAAATTCATCAAAATCGGTGTAGCCATTAAAGCGTGAAGAGGTAACAAACAAACAAACTCACTTTCGCTTTTATAATATTAGTAAGGATTACCATTTTGGGAGGAGCTTTTGCATTTTAATTGCTTTGCTCATTCTAAGTGCTCTGTGGACGGCGTTTGTTTAGGAAAACTTGTTGTAAACAAATATGTTGAATCTAAATATAGATCCATGCTGGAGAAAGTACAAAATAAATTTGTTCGGTTTTTATATTGGAAATTGTATGGTGTATACCCATTTTATCCGCTTATGTACCCAACCTTATTTATTTTGGGTATGGTTGAGTATAACGAGTTGAGGGTCAGGAGAGATCTCACACTCACCTCGTACATATTCAAGATACTGAGGGGGAAAGTACATAATGCGGATATTTTACAGCAGATAGGGTTATGTGTTCCAGACAGGTACGTAGGGCGACGTCGACAGCCACGCTTGCTGGCGGTGCCGCGCGCGCGTACCAATCTGTTAGGGGAGGCTCCAATGACGCGCGCAATTCGTACGCTCAACCACATAGCGAGTGACATTGATATGTTTCTTTGTTCTTTGAATGAGTTCACAAAAGTTGCATTATTTGTAATTAGTTACAAGGTATAATTTAACCGTTATTGTTATTGTGTACACTATCGCATTAGGTAACCCTGTAAAGATAGTCGTAAGATAGAGAAATAAATAAATAAATGTTTCAAGGATTCTGTACCTCAAAAGGAAAACACGGAACCCTTATTGTATCACTTTGTTATCCGTCCATCTGTCTGTCTGTCAAGAGGCAATTATCTCGGAAATAAATACGTAGAGGTATCAAGTAGAAATTAAAATTGTATTTTCAAATCTATGATCCCTTTGTGCTGTAAAAGAATCAACCCTACGTCTACGCAGTGAAAAGATATGGCCGTTTAAGTCGCAAGTTTGAAAATGTATAGCTATATACAGGGTTATTTGTAAAACACCGACAACCTTGCAGGACTGTATTACAATCATCATAAACAACAACTTTTGTTCTATGATTTTATACATTTACCAAAAACAAATCTTCAAGATTTCGTTGTCCTATCTAACACATTTCAACTCCGTATTTTGCTGTACCTACATACCTGCACCGCCCGCTTGTAGGTACGTTTGCTTCGCATAGATTTCGTAACATTTAGAGCGTTCAATTTCAATATTATTTTTATTTTTGTATGAAAATCTGATGAACTAAAATATGATAAATGTTCTAGAACAAAAGTTGTTGATTATGATGTTAGTAACATGGTCCTGAGACGTTGCCGGTGTTTTACAAATAACCCTGTATAGTTTTGCCATGTGTATTTCGGCTGGAGCCAGGACTTGGTGAAGGCAAGTGGCCTCATGAGGTCATCCGGGCAGGACCTTGACCGATTCTCGGACATGTTGTATCAAAAACCTCAGTATATTGTTGATAACTGATTTATTAATACAAAATTACAATCAACTAATCGTTTCACTAATAAACTTTCACAATAAATTGTATTTATGACTCAGGTGTGATCCGCATCACAATTCCGAGGTGTTGACACTGCGACTGCTTCGGTAAAACTGACTTGTGCCCGCTAGCGCGCCGCCTTATATTACTCGTCCCCCACCTCGCCTGACTCATGGAGTGGTACGATGATGTCACATTGCGCACGTGCACGACGCACGTGCGCCGTTGCAGCTGTGTTTGTCTTCTCAGCGCCGACACGGCCATTCTGCACAAAGGTCGCCCTCGACCTTAAACAAAGAAAAACTGCGCAGAATATCAAGGTTCAACTATTGCACACATTACAAACGTAAGGAGACTCCCGTCCTCATCTCACATACGATACACATTGGGAAGTAAGGAGGCCCCTGTCCTCAACTTACGGATAAAGCATACTTGCAAACATAAGGAGGCCCCTGTCCTCAACTTACGTCCAGTACATACCACAAAGTAAGGAGGCCCCTGTCCTCAACTTACACTCAACACACATACTTGCAAACATAAGGAGGCCCCTGTCCTCAACTTACGTCCAGTATACACCACAAAGTAAGGAGGCCCCTGTCCTCAACTTACACTCAACACACATACTGCAACCATAAGGAGGCCCCTGTCCTCAACTTACGTCCAGTATATACCACAAAGTAAGGAGGCCCCTGTCCTCAACTTACGCTCAACACACATACTGCAACCATAAGGAGGCCCCTGTCCTCAACTTACGTCCAGTATATATCACAAAGTAAGGAGGCCCCTGTCCTCAACTTACGTTTAATACATATCGCAAAGTAAGGAGGCCCCTGTCCTCAACTTACGTCCAATATATATTCCAAAGGCAACTGTCCTTAAGTTATATTATGAACAAGTTATGCAATACTTTTAGAACAGTTATGGAGTAATGAAGTTTTTTACCTTTACTACTGTAGACTTTCCTCCAGAAGTTGAGTCGAAGTTAGCAATAAGACTGCCAAGACTGACAGAGTTGGACGGTGTAGTCTGTCTACACTCGGTTGTTCCGCTAGTTACTAGTTAGCTGCACCCCTTCTACGAGCGTGTCCAAGCGCGCGCGCGAAGACGAATTCTTAGATGGCGCTGTTTGCATTGTGCCATCAATCCACGACACGGCCATCCCTGACTAGCACCCGTCCTCGGATGTAGTTCCTGTGGACAAAATATGCTCAAAGAGTAGTCTAGCTCGGCTTTCCTGCCAATAAAAACAAAAGGTATCTGGGTATAGTTATCAACTTTAATGGTTTTACTATGCCCTGTCACAGTACTCCCTGCTCCACATAATTCATTGAAAAGAAATCCGATCAACAAGTTACAAAACAAAGTATCTAACAATTTTATTACTTTTTATCATAGTTCATAAGCAACGCATACTCAAATCTAATTCTCGAGAAACTTTGTGATCGGGGATCTCCCTCACACGATCATGAAGGTATTTGTATATTTGCTTAGAGTCAAGCGCCTTTAGTCGGTATCTATCCCCGTCTAACACTTCAATGATCTCGAATGGGCCTTTGAATTTAGGAACTAATTTTGTTGGAGTCTTTTCCCTCAATTTAATTAAAATAATCATTAACAACTAATTTAGAAACGTGAACCTTATTTTTATGAAATCGTTTTTATCGTAATTAGCATTTTTTTTTTTTTTTTTTGTAAAATTCTGTGTCGCATGCCCTCTCATCTCATCTAAATTAACGTCAGTCACGTCATTATCAACGGTCACTACGCCAAGAGGACGTGCTACCCCTACGATCATTAACTCAAAAGGGCCAGATTCAGTCACCCTATTAATAGTGGAGTAAATGGCCAACTGAACCTCTCCCAATGGTTCCTGCCGAGAGCCGTCACGACTAGTCTTTACAGCTGTCAACATAATTTTAACATAATCTTTGATGAGAGAGCATTCGGCACCAGAATCGTAATAAAAATGGATACGACTCACCAGAATTCATCAGCGTACCGCTGGCATTACTGACTTGCTGTACCACCATCACAGAATGCTGCAAAGCTACTGGCGTTAATACCTCCTCCCGCTCCTCGGCCAAATTAACCCTCTCAGCCTCATCTGCCATCCTCCCGAAGCAGGACGACTCAACATGTCCAGTCCCGCCACAGCAATTACCCCCGGGCTCCGGACGCTCTGCGCGGCTCAAGGACTCGCTGGAACCAACGGCCCAAGACCGCCCGACCGCGTCCTCCCACCGCCCCTGCCACAATGTGCCCGTACATGTCCTGGCTTAGTCACAATAATTGAGACCACAAGAGCCATTGTAGCGAAGGGCTGCCCTCTAGGGGGCGTCCTCTCGCCCCTACTATGGAACCTAATAGCGGATAGCCTAATCCGATGCCTAAACGCCGAAGGCTTTTACACCATAGGCTACGCCGACGACATTGCTACCTGATGCGCCAAGCCCTAAGAATAATGGAAAAATGGTACGAAGAATACGAGCTAACCGTAAACCCCTCCAAAACCGAACTAGTCCTTTTTACTAGAAGAGGAAACTGACAACACTACAGCTGCCGATTTTCTTCGGCACCACGCTAAGCCTAGCAACTGAAACCAAGTACCTGGTCGTTTATCTGGACAAACAACTAAATTGGGCAACACACGGACTATATCACCACCAAAGCTAGCATATCCCTATAGCAGTACAAAAGACTACTCGGCAGGAATTGGGGTATAAGCCCCAAAATTATGCACAGGCTGTAGCCCACAGTCATCAGACCCATAATAACATACGGCTGATGATGATGGCCCAGAACAGAACTGAGCACGACCCAAAAAGACCTAGAAAAACTGCAACGCCTTGCCCGTGTAGCGATCACCAGTAGCATGGGAAACCGCACCAACAGCAGCCCTACAAACAATGCTAGGGCTCTCGCCCCTACATCTCACGGTACAGGAGGAAGCGGCTCTTGCGGCTTCAGACTAGAAGTCTCTGGCACACTGAGTAATGACTCCAGGATAAAGCACACCAAAATCAAAGCAGGAGCCGTCTAAAGGCAACCTCTGTAAGCAGCACCGACCGATAAGAACACCAAGATACATTGCCTCCAAAAACATTACGACATACAGCTCACGGAGGAACCATGAGAATACACGGGATCAAACAAACTGAGAATATAATACAGATGGCTCGAAAACCAGAACGGGAACAAGGGTTGGGGTCTTCTCCTACGACCTAAACATTAAAATTTCTAAACCACTCGGAACGCTCAACACAGTCTACCAGGCTGAATGTATGGGCATTATTCAGGCCGTCGTAGCCATCGAGGCCAGAGGAGTCGCGGACACCAACAACCGAATACTCTCCGACAGTGCCTCTGTTCTTCAGTCCCTAAACAATAGCTGCTTCAACACAGCTCTAATATACGAATGCCACAACCTACTAGAACGAATGACCGCACACAACCGCAATACATTAACCTTACAATGGATCAAAGGACACAGTGGCTCCCTAGGCAACGACGCAGCGAATGAACTCGTCAGACGGGCGTCCATCTCTCCAGCACTAGGACCGGAGCCAATTGAACCCATCCCTTTCAGCCAGATACGCAGCTGGCTGAAGGAACACACCTTTTCGAATGTACAGGAATCACTGAAATCCGGAAAGTGACACTGGATATACTAGGGTCACTTGCGGACGCCCTCAAGAACCCATCTGCTTCTGGAAGGAGGTGGGCTGGCTAGAGTATGCGTAGAGTAGCGGCCATCAGGTGCATGGCATACGCACAATGGTCCATTGCAAGGACTAGGTGTGGAAACCGGACCCCCCTCCAAGAAGCGGAGTCCACATGAAGAAAAAGAAGATGTCCTGCTTCCTACACCCAAAACAAAGCATATGACCGTCTCCAATGCTTCTCAATCCCGGTCGCTTTGCAGGTGTTTCATCCCGTCGAAGCTCTCGTTGTTCGACTGCAGCCGCCACCGAAACCAATTCGGGAACTGAGGAACATTAACCAGACAACAAACGCAATCTAAGGAACTCATCGTTGACGCAGCCAATCATGGCCCCCACAGCATCCCCGTCCTTGTCACCATCAATGACCCGTCTCCAGACAGGGGCCCGGTTGTCGCCAAAGGCACCGGTACCCTCCTCCATGTGAGCACTCGGAGCCGAGGAAGCTCCGAGGTCCATCCCGCTTCTGATTTCGGCTGGAGCCAGGACTTGGTGAAGGCAAGTGGCCTCATGAGGTCATCCGGGCAGGACCTTGACCGATTCTCGGACATGTTGTATCAAAAACCTCAGTATATTGTTGATAACTGATTTATTAATACAAAATTACAATCAACTAATCGTTTCACTAATAAACTTTCACAATAAATTGTATTTATGACTCAGGTGTGATCCGCATCACAATTCCGAGGTGTTGACACTGCGACTGCTTCGGTAAAACTGACTTGTGCCCGCTAGCGCGCCGCCTTATATTACTCGTCCCCCACCTCGCCTGACTCATGGAGTGGTACGATGATGTCACATTGCGCACGTGCACGACGCACGTGCGCCGTTGCAGCTGTGTTTGTCTTCTCAGCGCCGACATGTACGATCAAAATGTCATTCCAAAATCAACTTATTTGACAGTTTTAACTCGGACAGAATCGAACGATTGTTTTTTTTTTATTGTAATGTGGCTTTAGATAGAATTTAGGTTTAGTACATACACCTGGGCATTACGCAGGTGGAAGTTCAATGAAATCGAGCAGATGTGCAACAGCTGATTTATGCTTTGTTTATTTTAACCGGTGAACCATAAATCTGTTGCAACAGTTATAAGGTTCTAAGTATAACTTCTATGTGGTCTTACTTAACATCTTCATAACAACACTAGCTAGCGCCCGCGGCTTCGCCCGCGTGATATCGAAAAAGTATCCTATGTGTTGTTCCAGATCATAATCTACCTCTGTGCCAAATTTCATCAAGATCCGTTTAGCCGTTTTGACGTGAAAAAGTTACAAATATTTGCATGAATAATATTACCTACTACCTGCGCCCCGCGGCTTCACCCACGTGATGATAAAAAAGTATCCGATGTGTTATTCCAGACCATAATCTACCTCTGTGCCAAATTTCATCAAGATCCGTTCAGCCGTTTTGACGTAACAGAGTAACAAACATCCATCCATACATCCTCACAAAAATTCGCATTTATAATATTAGTAGGAAGTAGGACAAGATTACGCTTATCTATACGTCCCAAAGCGTTAGACAACGGTGTGCCATACAACATATTTCGTGAGTTGTGTTTAAGTGCCTGTACATAGGTAACATTGGGGGAGACCCTAATGCCTGATGGAAAACCCCAAAATAACACATTTGTGTAACTAGAGATCACTGGACTAAAGACTGTGGCGAAGCACAAAAGGATGGTTATGAATTTGACTTATTATTTGTGTCTATCTCTTTGTAACTCTTAAACGGATGCACCGATTTGGTTAAATTATACGTGGCCTTGATGGCGTGAGTGTCACTGGCTACATTAACATTAAAAATAAAGAAAAATGGCGGATTTTAAGCTCCATCATTATTGTGGAGTTTTAATGGCTATTTTTACATCCAATGGGTACCATCGAATAGGGTATCAAATGAAGAATTTTAATATGTAGTTAGATTTTTACAACATACCTATATGTTTAATTATTGATCAGATTTTCTTCGAAAACTTATCACTGAGTCTGAGACATCTTATCAATTTAGCGAGACTATTAGATAAATTGACTTGGAAACCCAAACAGATAAACAACCTCTTTCAAACAACTCTATTTATATATCGTCACCTATTGTCCTTAACATCCTTATTTTATTACACTACTTAAAGTCATAAACAATCGTTCAGATATACAGATAAAATAAACAAGATATCGATAATTCGATATTCTGTTGTTCGAGTTCCCGTTCTATAAAGATTAAATGGAAAACGAATGATTAATATAAAGTTAGTTGGTACTAGTATCGAGCTTGTTATCTTGTGGTAGGTATCCCTATATGGTGGAGCATCCAGGACACACGGCGATGACTAAGGGAATGTCGTCACAGCCGTCTTGCACCTTTTTTGGACGCGCATTTATCGAAACGAGAATCCGCTTGCACATTCCTCAGAGTAGGAGGAGGAGGTATTTGGAGTTGATCACTCTTGGGCCAGTTGTAGCTGTTTTTGTTTCAACTGGTTTTTATTTAGTTTATTTGGAATATTTCTTGTGTTGATTGTTAATGGGGTCACACAGTAGTACTTAGTTGTTACTTAGCCTTACGGAGGCCGTTTACGATGTTTTTTTTCCAATTTTATTAATTTACGTGTTTTAACAGTTAAATAAAAAGAGTAGTTCAATTTTTAGATCATAAAATTGGACTCATATATTCATGTTCTCATTATAACTTGCAAAAATATACAATTACAATTGTATAATTAGATAAATTAGCCAAATTGGAAAATTTCATATACGGCCTCTTATTTGTATTTTTAGAGTTCCGTAGGTAGGAACCTCAAAAGGAAAAAACTATATGTCCTTTCGTCTCGGGAACACGTAGAGGTATTAAGTTGAAATTATAACCGAAAACCGAAATCACAAAGGGACCACAGACTTAAGTAAGTACATAAGTCTGTGATACCTTTGTGATATGAATTCAACTCTCTACGCAGTCAAAAAAGTTTGTACGGAACCTCGTTGTGCGAGTCTGACTCGCAATTGACCTGTTTTTTTATATTGACAGAACCCAATGCTTTAGAAAATTATGCTCGTCACCTTAATGTATGAATAAATGTTATCTAATGTATTGTACTCGCTGTTGGTTAGGCGTTATGTTAGAAACAAGGGCCAAGGCTGGGGTTGCGGGTTGTTCGAAAGAGATACCGCGGCCCCACAACGTAAAGGGCAATATAAGGAACATGGGTGGGTTTTAGTCAGTACAAGTCTGACTCTCTCCCCCGCTCCGCCCAGACCGGGGAAGTTATTTGATGATTTCACATCCGCAAAAAAAAGAAAAAAAAGTAGGTATCATAAATTATAGTACCTATGTGCAAAGCCTTTGGATTAATCTAAAAAAAATATAAATAAAAAAATGCCGTGTTATGAACTTATGACTAATAAAATAATTTGCATAATATTGCCTACTAATCACAAATTGATGTCACTGCATTTATGTCTGACCATTCAGCCACATAACAGGTGTGTAAAATAATCATGTGTCCATTCCGACATTTTGTTTTTGGTGATTCACTCCTGGGATTCTTCCAATGGAAAATCTTAAAGCTCCAAGATTATTCCGCTTGCATGATTGATGTGTAAACATATTAATATTTTGCATGCAATTGGGCACACTAAGCATATAAGATTTCTTTTTGCAAACTTTCTGGTAAACTGCTAAGTAACTAATCTTATTATTTTATATATATTTAAAAAAAACTTTGCCCCACACCAGGACTTTCTCCTGTGTTGTGGGTGCGTTTACAAACATTTAAACTCACATACACAAACAGCCAGACCCGAAACAACTATTTGCAAGCTATATAAATATTTGTTCCGTGCGAGAATCGAACCCGCGACACGCAGCGCAGCAGTCAATCGCTCAGCCACTGCGCCAACCGTGCCGTCGAAAGAAAATCAAAAAGACGACAAAGTGACTTTATTGTAAAGAATTTCATTAAACCCATCTAACGAAGATATTAACATAAGCACCATAAAAATTAAATATCGCAAGCCATAATAATGCATAAACAAAACAAAACTGGTCTAATTTATCACCATTTTAGTGAATGAGAAAGATAATAAATATATCTACATTTATGAAAAAAATACACAAAATGTTTTTATACTAGCTATCAAAAAAGAGTAAACTGGTACTTACTTTTTCAGCATGAAAGCCTTGCTGAGTTCCTTCAGGACTGTGGAGACGATGGCCCCGGCAGCCGGCACAGCCAGGACCGAGGCATCCATGCACGCAGAAAGCGCGGCAGGCGCCAGGACTCCCAACCGACTTAACCTTGGATTATCCTTCGACATCACTTTGTCTTCGAACCCTAGACGGTCTACTTGAACCGTCTACTAGTCGTAGGTAATAACTTGTGACGCGCGACCGTCACCGCTTGCTAGCGATCCGCTTCGCACGATACTTGAGAGTTGAATGCTGCCTTGTTTGAAACATGCGCGGGCGCGCGTTCGGAACGCCCTTACTACGGCCCGTCGAGTGAGTTTACTAACAAATGCAAGCGGGGGAGGGGCAAGATTATTAAAGTTCTCCAGTTCTCGACCCTTGTTGAAGATGTCCAATATTAATGACGTTTAGAATGCACTATAGTCGGGTTTTACCCTTTCGCGAGTGTGATTAGGTATTAACAATTATTTTGTGGAGAAGTAACGGTTTTTATTATATTGGGTATATCTTTAGTCTTTAGTCATGCAATAGTTTTTTTTTTTTTTTTATGAAACTATACGTATCTATCTTCATTCGTATCGATACGTGTATGACTAGATTTATGAACGTGGGCTCGGCAAACGAACGAAGTAAGGTTTGTAGCATGTGGCGTTCTGAGGCAAAATATGAAAGAAATGACGATAAAAATATAGTATTGTTACATGTGCAAAAACTAGTTGTAGCCAGCGATTTCAACCACTGCTCAGCTCCTCAATGTCGTAACGTTATGTTATAAAGAATGTCTAAGCAAACAAGTCAATTCGGCAAAGGTATCGTGTTCTCTTATACCAATGTTACCACCCTGTTTATACCCCTTTTTGCGGATGGGAAATCATCAAATAACTCCCCCCGCTCTGGGCGGAGCGGGGGGAGTGTCAGACTTGTATTGACTAAAACCCACCCATGCTCCTTCTATTGCCCTTTATGTTCCGGGGCCGGGGTATCACTTTCGAACAACCCGCAACCCCGGCAGGCAGTGGCCCTGGCAGGCCCCTTTGCTTTGCTGACGTCTCTTTGAGACACGCGTGGAACATTAACGCGCCTGTAAGGGCCTGTCGTCAATAGACGGACGGACGTCCACAGGCCCGCATCTACGGTGGCTGGGAGTCGTCTCGCGGCGCCCGGCGCCCGGGGCGTCTCCCGCGGCGGCTGGGTTAGTTTGAGGTTTTCTCCCTCTTGTTTGTACCCTTACTCCATGTTTATGTAGACAAATACTGTCTTAGCAAGCACATACGTCCTACCACTTATATTTTCTGAGATTTCGTGATAAGAGTCAGTGATTTTCTCTTTTCTGGATTGGACTGGACTTTGCTCTCGACACACAAAACTCACCGTAAGAATAAGGAAGAGGATAGATCGTTTTTTCGCCGAAATATCGGAAACTCAGAATAAATAACAAACATGGTAAATATCCCGTTTTAAGGGCTAATAATAATGTTAGTGACCATGTGAGTTTAAAGACTTATATCAGTTTTAAATCAAGGAGGTAAATGAAATATCTCGAAGCAGAGGTATTATGAATATGTTGGTACATAAACACGCCATTTTTCTATGGGGGAATCCTTACTATATCCTTACTAATATTATAAAAGCGAAAGTGAGTTTGTTTGTTACCTCTTCACGCTTTAATGGCTAAACCGATTTTGATGAATTTTAGTACAGATATAGTTGGGAACCAGGAGACGGACATAGGCAAATTTTTATTTAAAAAAAAGTGGGATATGAGGGAGGACGAGGGAAGAAAAGGAAAAACTTAGCGTTGCTATTACAAATCAATCAGGCGCAAGAGCAAAAACTGCAGGTCTGCTTGGTGTGTTATACCGAATTTAACGCGAGTGAAGCCGCGGGCGAAAGCTAGTTACATTATAAAACCTAGCACTATCGGTAAAAATGACACATTCTGTCTCTTTTTAGGGATCCGTAACTTCTTTCTTCTTCTTCTTGAGAGGTGTCAAGGGACACCTGGATGGAACGAAGTTATTATTAATTGTTATTATGTACAAAAAACCTGTATACAATCAACAAAAATAATCGTCGCGACACCACACTGTTCAATGCAATGCAAAGACTAAAAGAAAATAACTGGCTTGCTTTCTATGAGAGAGATAAGACAGACAGCGAAACATGCGCACGCCGCACAGCTTATAACAATAGCAAAAAACTAAGACGGAAAAAATAAGACCAAACGTTGTAACGACACTTTCAACACACACACTACAACAACAACACAACAATTTTGTTATTTTTTTCCGTCAAGCCCCCTTTTGCAACGCGCGATATTTAACATCGTTCCAAAAACGGAACCCTTTTTTTTCGGGTGGGAAATTCTTAAATAACTACCCCCGCTCTGGGTGGAGCGGGGGGGCGTGTCGGACTTTTACTGACTAAAACCCACCCATGTTCCTTCTATTGCCTTTTACGTTCCGGGGCCGCGATATCTCTTTCGAACAACCCGCAACCCCGGGCAACCCGCAACCCCGGCAAACGGAACCCTTATAGGATCATTTTATTGTCCGTCTGTCAATCTGTCTGTCTCGGGAACGCGTAGAAGTATCAAATTGAAATTAGAACCATATTCTAAACCCACCCATGTTCCTTCTGTTGCCCTTTACGTTCCGGGGCCGCGGTATCTCTTTCGAACAACCCGCAACCCCGGCAGGCAGAGGCCCTGGCAAGCCCCTCTGAGTCTGTGTTCCCTTAGAGCTGCGAAAAACACACTCAAAGTCTACGTAGTTAAAAGATATGGCTGTTTATGTCCAAAAATTTGTACGGAAAGCTTGGTGCGCAAGTTTGACTCACACTTAGCCAGGTTTTGCCCATAAGAAAGAAATAAGTCTGTACTATAAGACAATTAGACACACTACACACGTATACTTTATGCTGTACCTTCTCTTGCATTTAATTACACTTTTTTTTTAATTTATCCAACCTACCTAGGAAGTAGCTACCAATATTTTTATGGAGCCACTGCCTATCTAACCCAGTTAGTATTGGCTTATAACATACCCCTTGGTAAGACTGGCTAGGACACTGACTTTCGAGTGGTCACCCATCCACAGACCAACCTAGGCAAGCGCGGCATAACTTAAAGACCCGATTGGCCCAACAAAACATTATAGCTACAAATATTAAATATGTATCAGTCTAAAATTCTATGTACCTATGTTAGTTCATATCTTCTATGGTGTATCAATTGTGCTTATTTTCCTATTTATAATGGTCAATATAAAAAAAAATTGCCCCACACTAGTAATTTCTCCTGTATCGTGGGTGCGTTTACAATTTTTTTTCGTTAGGAACTTCTCATTAGCAGCCACGGAATATGGATTGGTGACCGGTTGATGTTAATAGGTACGCTGACGCTCCTTATTACACGGTTCTTCAAGTGGTAACTGGTGAATTGAGGGTGTGACAAGCGTGGTGTTCCAATAATAGCCCCTTAAATATTTAAAGATGTCAATGCACCTACAAACGAGCATACGTGAGATATAACAGGAAAGAAATTATTTCTAAAAAATCCCCCTTTGCCATTCATTCGCTAAGGAGGAAAATCACGCTCATCAATAGTTGCAGAGAATCTTGCGCAAGTGATGTAATAAGCATCTTCAGTATGAACCTGACATTTGATTTCAAATTATGTATCGCATTTAACTAAAGCCATACAATTATCTGCTCTAGCTGCATGGTTTCTAATGAACCAATAGTTTGTGTTGTCTAACTTGTTTCTAGGTTACTTTTGCTTTGGCAGTTTTTTAATGGTCATTCAATCATCGCCTTCATTCGCAAGGTATGTGTTGTCTTAAAATATCGAATAACTATAGGACCTGTCCATCATAGTAAAATCTGGTTCTTCTCACCTGACAGACAGATGTGTTGCTGGGGAGTTTGTTCCGCCACTTCTTCTTCCCAGCTAAAACACTAGGAAGTGGCGATGGGCAGGGCGTTTTTGTGGGACTGTCTCTCGTAATGTGACGTTCAAAAAGTGCTGATTATCAGACTAATTTGAATAAATGACTTTTGATTTTGATTGGTACTATAAGAGGTTTTATATCTTAACCAAAGCCATGGACATTCCTGTTGAATCAACCCAACAACACGTCTTTTTCCAACTCAAGACTCGAACTTAGAACCACGCGCGCCGGCATGGCTGTCGACGCAGTCCGGTAACATGCAAGCAGGCTTAAACACCAATTGAATTCTTAAACTGAACTAGCATCGTTAAACAAGGGGAAAAACAATTTATTATTCCATACAAATTGAAGTTAAGGCGCGGTAACAAGCTAATCTTTTGGTATTCGCGGAGGTGAGGCTAGCTGCAGACTGGGCGTGGACTGACACAAGTAAGTATGCGACAGTAATGCATCGAAAGAATAGAAATAAGGTTGAAAATATTTCGGCGTTTGATTTTATTTGAATATCATGTCCGCAGTTTTAATTGAATATTTAAAAAATACAGTTCCGTATTTTAAAAGTTTTAGATATGTCTTTATTTAGTCTATGAAATTTCCATTGTTATAGATATAAAGATATGATGACTGTCGCTGAAAAAATTGAGAATTTCGAAACGATTTTTTTTTTCTTGGTCTTTTTAAACATTTTTTTTTTCAAAGTACGTAAACTATTTTTTTTTAAATCTTTTCTTAATGTATTTGACTATACACTGTATTTTTTTTGGTTTGTGATATGTAGGTACAAATACGGCTAACTTTGCGACGAAAATCTAGACGTTTTACAAAGTGTTTGCTTTTGTACAGCGCCTTAACACTTTATGTAAGTGTTGCCACTGATAAAACAACGCACAAAGCCGACAGATTAACATTTAAAGTGTTCACTTCGATAGCATGTAAATGCAGAATGGTTATTGACATAGGTACTGACATGCTTCTATTGTTTTATTATTCCATGGCCTCTCATTATGACGCTCTTGTTTAACACGCCCATTACTTTTAGCTCACTTTACACGTAAGTAAATAGGTAGTCACCATAGCTCTCAAAACGCTGTAGGAACAACTTGAGGAAACTTAAACTTGTTCTAAATTTAAAACTAGAAAAATCGAAGGCATGTGACATCTAACTACTGCGCACTTAGCCACTGAGAATTGAAGAATCTTTACTCTCTCAGACTGGGGGACTAGGTTGTGGCACTAAGAATATTAATACTTAGACAAGTAGATAGTAAGTAGGAAAAACTAGTAGACACCTACTGTGCCTATCTTTTCTTTGTATTGACAAGTTTCTGAACGCATCCTCATGCACGCAACAGCTTGTACGAGGGAAAATTTTTGCTTTTTTCTACTTTTCTTATAATTCCTATGTTCTCATGTTTTATACTTTTCCTAGACTTCCACGAATAAATCAAAATTAGTCAAATTGGTTCAGCTGGTCCCGAGTTATCCTTACTAATATTATAAAAGCGAAAGTGAGTTTGTTTGTTTGTTACCTCTTCACGCCTAAATGGCTTAACCGATTTTGATGAATAGTTGGGACCCTGGAGACGGACATAGGCAATTTTTTTTTTTAAATGATTGAGATATGAGGGAGAAAGAGGGAAAACTTAGCATTGCTATTACAATAAATAAGGCGCTAGAGCAATAACTACAGGTAGCTAACTGTGTTACCCCGAATTTAACGCGAGCGAAAACGCGGGCAAAAGCTAGTTTTCTTATAAAACCAACTGTGAACTGTGATCCTAAGACTTTTGGGAAGGAAGGGCACGGCTGCCAGGTTGTTTTATAGTCTTTGGCTGCCAGTGTTCGGGGTTGTTCGAGACCGCGTCCCCGGAACGCAAAGTTCAAAAGAAGGAACATGGATAGGTTTTAATCAGTTAGTCTGATACTCCCCTCAGCTCCGCCCAGAGCGGGAGGAGTTATTTGATGCACTCCCCCCGGCCGAAAAAAAGACTCGGTGACACCCTTAAGCCAAAACGAATTCGACGTGTTACGCTTAAACAATCATTAACAAAAACAAACATTATTTCAAGTAGATAACGATGTTTTTCGCTTTTTCCCGTTCACTGTGAGTGTATTTCAATGTTTCTATAAAACGGGTATGATTTTATTTCTAAATGTTGCCTACAATTATTAAGTACCGGAAAACGTGGTTCAAAATGTTGCCATTGTGCAACCGATTACATGAAAGGCAAATGTAGGCATCGTGATACAAGTCAATAGAAACAGGGGTGAATCGAAACATAAGTTTGAAAGGGATTTTAAGGTGACAGCGCCACCCACCGCGGGAAACGCTCCGGGCGTCGGGTGGCGCGAGATGACTCCCGGCCACCGTAGATTCGGGGCCGTCCGCCGTTTCTACGGGCGTTCGAGCCAAGCGCGTTTGCAGACCAGTACCAGGTTACATGTTGAATATAATTTCAATTGCGACCGTAATAAATATGGCTTTACAGAGTTATAATAATTAAAATCATTGCACAATCATCATTATACAACGCCGTACGTTCATTTCACTCACTTAATGAGTTCAAACGAACTTTAGAGGGCTGCATTGATTGAGATTTTAATTCAGTAAACCCATATCATAAGCGGTCTTTTTTTTGGGGTCGGATATCATCAAGTAAATAAGGGGGAGTGTCAGACTTTTACTGACTAAAACCCACCCATGTTCCTTCTATTGCCCTTTACGTTCCGGGGCCGCGGTATCTCTTTCGAACAACCCGCAACCCCGGCAGCCGGAGGCCCTGGCAAACCCCTCTGCTTTGATGACATCTCTTTGAGGCGCGCGTTAAACAGTGCTCACCAGTGTGAACGGTGAGCTACCCATTGCTCACCGTCCACAGGCCCGCATTTTCGGTGGCCGGGAGTCGTCTCGCGGCGCCCGGCGCCCGGGGCGTCTCCCGCGGCGGTTGGGTTGGTTTGAGGTTCTCTCCCTTAAACACCCGGCCACCTCCTTATCATAAACGGTCTTATATCAACATACCACGCAAAATGCGGGAAAACGGAAAACGTCGAAAAAATTGAATTCGTAATGTTTAAGTGGTTATACTGTTATAGTTTAGCAAGGTCAGTAAGTCATTATCGTCATCTTTCTGGTCTTTTCCAACTTCTTTGAGATTGGCTCCTGGTCTGATCAGGTGGCTATTTGAGCCCTGTTCGTACTGTTGCGGGTTGTTCGAAAGAGATACCGTGGCTCCAAACATAAAGGGCAATAGAAGGAACATGGGTGGGCTTTAGTCACTACAAGTCTGACACAACACCTCGCTCCAGCCAAAGCGGGGAAAGTTATTTGATGATGTCCCAAAATAAAAAACCCTGTTACTACTACTGTTTTCCACGATAGCCCAACAAGATTAGTAAGTAATTAACTAAACAAAATAGAAAACTTGTTGGTAACATAGGGAATAAATTCAACAGAAAATCAATCCTTTTTTTTCAACTTTGCCCCACACTAGGAATTTCTCCTGTGTCATGGGTGCGTTTACAAACATTTAAACTCACATGTATACACAAACAGCTAGACCCGAAACAACCATTTGTAGGCCATACAAATGTGTGTTCCGTGCGGAATCGACCCCGCGACACGCCGCGCAGCAGTCGATCGCTCAGCCACTGCGCCAACCGCGTCGTCTATTTATCTGTACCAATTTTATAAAGCATAAGAGTTTGCTTTATTGATTGCACTAATCTCAGGAACTACTAATTCAAATTGAAAAACTTTTCTATAGCCCATATATCGAGGAAGGCAGTACGACATTTAAAAGATGAGCAGCCAGTGAAATTGCAAGCGCACAGTTACCTAGTACTTCTTAAAGTCTACAAGTCTAAATACACGGAGGTGTATTTTTTAAATTGCTCTTAGTTAAAACTAAGAGCAATTTAAAAAATACACCTCCGTTATAAAATATTAATCAGTAACACAAACAGGAATTTCATGATTAGTTACCTACCATACATATCTAGTTAATGATCAAATAATTTCTAGAAAAAAATACCTAAACAAAAACTCATAACCGATCTACGTCATGACATGAGGATTAAAATCACGTTGTGATAACGTCACTGTTTCCTCAACAATTTGTAAAATACTTTTTTCTAAATTACCTTCACTTATACCGAACCTAGTACTTATCAACTTTTATTTATTATAATTGTCACTGTCACCTGTTATTCTTATTTTTTAAAAAGAAAATAGACAATTCCGTAATTAATTAATTGCGATTGTCCGCGTGATCGCGGCGGACGTCAGCACGCGGACCGAACAAGAACTCACTAAGATTTGATCTAATAGGTTTTCCTGTAAACGCATTAATGCTGTTGAAGATATTGATTCTTATGTACTTAGTTCTAATCGTGAGAAAGGTTGTGATTTTGTATTAAGTATCTACATACGAGAAGATAGAATTTCGTTCAATACCTAAGAGTCGTTTTCAAATTTGGTGTTGAAAACTGCTTTATATTAAAAAAAAATTGAGTTCTACCCATCGTGCACTAAGCAGTGATTCTTCTAACATTAGAAATGAAAGAAGTAGACTGACGTACTTATCTCACCTGTTTTTAATTAAGTAAAGTGTTGCCAGTTCCAAAGGCTTTTTTCCGTGAATGCTTTGTAACATGACAAAGTATACGAAATACTGTAAAATCCTTAATAATATTATTAAAACGAAAGTGAGTTTGTTTGTTTGTTACAGCGGACATAGGCTGAAAAAAGTGGGATAAGGGGAGAAAGAGGGAAGAAAAGGGGAGAGAAAGATATTTTTTTCGATCATCACGCGGGTTAAAGTTAGCGTTAGCGCAAAGTAACTATGCCACATGGACGAAGTGGCGGGTGGAAGCTAGTATTATACTATTCGTCATTTCATCGGACACCTTTCTTGCAATATCATCCTTCATACAGTCAATTCAGCGTTTCTTTGGCCTTCATTTTCTACTATACTCATCCAGATTCATATTTAAAAGTTTCCTCAAGACAAGCAACAGTAAAGAATATGTACCTACTTATTAATATTTCTTTTGTTTCATAACAATTGTCTTAATGATAAATAACTTTTTATTAGTTACTAGCTGTGCGCAGCGGTTTCCCCCGCTGCTCGCTTCCCTCCTATAGTAGCCGATTCTCAGACATGCTAAATAATGCATAAAAAAAATCATAAGAATCGGTCGAGCCATTTCGAAGGAGTATGGGAACGAACATTGTGACACGAGAATTTTATATAGGTATGAAGATATTTGGAAGCAATCGTCATTTTTAACTAAATAGGTACATTTACAAGTAAGACAGATGATATTGATGATTTTATCAATAATAATAATGGAGTAAGTAAATATTTCATATAAATAGCAACAAATTGGAATAAAAAATTATGAACATTTAGTTTTGGGTAATTCTACTAGCTACTAATATAATAAAATTGAAGAGATTTTTTGTTTGTTTGTTTTGATAACCAGACTCATAAGAAATAGTATGCTACTATTATGACCCACGAGAGCGGAGCAGTAGGTTAACCAAAACGTGGATTAAACCGCAGGGATATACCCTTTTTTTGCGGATGGGAAAAACCCACCCATGTTCCTTCTATTGATTATCATTAGTGTAACTTGAGATCTCAATTGTTAATAACAAATTGTCATTAGAGAAACTAAATAAATAAATATGTGGATGGAAAATCAATGTTATGCGTGCTAAAAAAAAGCAAATAGATACTCTCTATGATTAACGAAATAACCTTATCGTTTTCCATAGTTCATCTTTCTAATTTCTGATTAAAGAAGTCAAACGTTATTAAAAGTCAAAATTCAAAGATGAACGGGCTTACTGCGGCTTTTATGCAGATGGGATGAGTCATCAAATAACTTCCTCCGCTCTGGGTTTTTAGTCAGTAAGAGTCAGACTATCCCCCGCTATCTTAGGTGTATAATCCTTCTTTTGCCCTGTATGTTCCGGGGCCGCGGTGTCTCTTTCGAACAATCCGCGGCAGGACTAGCAGATAGTAGAAGTACTACTTCGGAGTCCGCGGATTACCCACTATGCCCACACTACAAAGTCACCGTGGTTTATAACCAAGAGTTCAAGACGCCAGAAATACCGTTAAATCTCTGGACATTGACAAACTGATCGCCAAAGCGACGTGTTCCATCAATCATACAAAATATTAGATTAACTGTACATATACCAACCTACTCACTTCCACCGTACTTGCTTAACGTCTATGGGCGTATTTTTCTAAGACAGACGAGATCTCTTTTGCTCAGTAATTGGCTTGTGACTAATGCTGGCTCAGCTATAATTCTATCGGACACCGTATTAGTAGATACGATACATGTAATACAGTAGTAAGTAGTAGTCGGTGCATCACGTTTTCTTCATCCATACTACTTCTATCTCCTGTCAACCAATTCCTTTCAGCCATACACTTAAATTTCAAATTAAGTGTATTAAAATATGAAATATAAAATCCTTACTAATATTATAAAAGCGAAAGGCTAAATCGGTTAATGGCTAAACCAATTTTGATAAATTTCGGTGCAGAGACAGTTGGGACCCTGGAGACGGCAGGCTAAAAAAATGTGAGAAAAGGGGGAAAAAAAGGGAAGAAAAGGGGAGAGAAAGTTTTTTTTTCGATCATTGCGCAGGTTAAAGTTAGCGTTAGCCCAAAGTAACTATACCTCGCGGACGAAGTCGCGGGCGAAAGCTAGTTTAATATACATACATACATCATCGGAATAGGTGACTTTACTTTATCTGCCTTTACGAATAAGTAAGCCGTATTCGATTTTATCTGTATTACAGTAGGGTTACCATGAGATCCTATATAGCAGACCTAATTCCTGTGTGAGAAAGAGATGGTGCTAGACACCCTGTATAGCTCTGTCTCTTTCCCTCGCTGGAATAAGTTCTGTTTTAAGACGTCATGGTAGGGTAGCAGAACTAACATAAAATAAAAAATCATATTTGTCATGTGTTGGCTTGACGTCTTTGGACTGCTCAGTTTTTTAGTCAGTACCTTTGTAAGACTAAAAATATATTCATGGTCTATAAAAAACCCCTTTTTTATTTGTTTCAGGTGCAAGGAGGCCAAAAACGAATCATACACCTACGGGCCACTACTGAGTGACTCCTGATGAAATACTCACTACCACTTTGGAAATCAAACAAACCAGAGAGTTGCTCCTGAGATAAGCGCATTAATACATAAAAAATACTCAACTTTACTCTATTATACTAGAAGACCTTTACATAATTTCCCTTCGAGTACTTAAATACTAATCCTGAGTCTGATGTGCTGCCCACAGTTCCTTTAGATAACTCTTAAAACTTAACATCACACGGCTGCCCATCCACCAGAAGTAATCCGGCTTTATCTAAATTACTGCCACCTGTGCGAAACCGGGGCGGGGAACTAGTTCTTCTTCTTCCGTCCTCCCAGTTAATCCGGGGTCAGGAAACTCTGATTCAGATTGTCTCTGGTGGAAGGATTTAGGCTTAAGTCCTTTTCAATAATTGACTACCACGCTGCTGGTAGGGGGTATCCTCTAGGATGTGTACTGATGTAGACTACAGCCTTCACGGAGTTGCAGTTATCGCGGCGTATGACAAGTGCAAACCAGGGAAGTCAACTTTCTTTGAGCTTGTCAATTACTGGAGCCACTGGGCGGGGTGCTAGATAACTATAGTTATACATTTGGATCATTGACGTATGATTACAACGTTTTAACTAAATGGCTAAACCGATTTTGATGAATTTTGGTACGGAGATAGTTGGGACCGAGTTTTTTAAAAAAAGATTGAGATATGAGGGAGAAGGAGGGAAGAAAAGGGAAAACTTAGCATTGCTATAACAATAAATAAGGCGCTACGCCAAAAGCTACAAGTAGCAGGTACCTGTAAATCAGGAAAGGAGAACTGTGTTACCTTGAATTTAAGGCGAGCGAATCCGCGGGCAAAAGCTAGTTGTAATATACATACACAGATCATAAAGACTACAACACATAAGGAAGCATGAATAATGGGTGTCTAAAACCTGAACTGACAACCACCACCACCCATACGCATCTCAAGATTTTGTGGGACTATATCAGACAATTGTACAAAGGTTTACCAAAAGAGGTCTCCTGAAAAATACCATGCTGAACTTTAACAACTGTTGATAGATACATATGTGTATGTTTAAATGTTAAATGAGTATACAACTACAAGCCCAACGTCGTAATTTCAGACTGTTGTCATGACGCGATAGGTTCGTGAAGAGCATGCATAATACCGACGTATGCCAACAAAGGATTCCAGTATGAGTAATCGAGATGCTTCTTGACCAAGTCAATATAGAATCACGTGGTTCTGTCACGTTTCTGCAGAATACAATTTTTATCAAAATTGAT
This sequence comes from Ochropleura plecta, assembly GCA_905475445.1. NCBI lineage: Eukaryota > Metazoa > Arthropoda > Insecta > Lepidoptera > Noctuidae > Ochropleura > Ochropleura plecta. The sequence continues at coordinate 5,655,916 of FR997721.1, read as the reverse complement.
AACATTGGTCTGAGAAAGAAGCACTTTTCGAACGTCATAAACGTCAAAAACCTAAAGTCCCCGTCATTCAAGACTGCCGAGTGATTTTGCTACACGCCATGCTATTTTGTTACAAGTGATTTAGTAAGCTTAAATACCTATAGTGAACATAAATTTCTTTTAATACCAGCTTATCGCCCGCTAGTCTTACTAAGGGGTATCCGTATTACGCAGTCCTTGCTGGGTTTTGGAGGTCAGGATGGCAGTCGCTCCATGCTTGTATTCAGCGCATCCGGTTAGACTGGAAACCGACCCAAACATAGTTGGGAAAAGGCTAAATGATAGTCTATAATAAGGATTAACACATAGGATACTTCATACCCTCCACGAGGGCAAAGCCGCGAACATAAGCTAGTCAAATGCAAACGGAATAAAGAACGGGTCACAAATAAAGTAATAACTGAACTCGTTAATGTCTTTTATAGTTAAAAACTTTTCACCAATAATACTTAAAAATAACAAAAAAAATGTACCTACGTAGGTACACGCAATTTATTCCTAAAAATAAGAAAATAACTTGGTATCCTGAAACTTCACATACTGTCTAATTACTTACTAATGTCTTAATGACTATCACGTTATTGTTACTTTCTAGAGACGGCATCGAGCCTGCAGTATAGTTACTGCTGGCAAAAGTCTTCATTTCTATAGCGCTGGATTCTTTTGTGTTGGGGCCACTCCCGTCCAAGGACTTGGGCCTCCTTTTATCCTCAGATACTCGCGTTACTTGTTTGCGGCCTACAGTATACAACCAGTCATCAGAATTTGAACGCGTTTTATCGGTACCAGCCGTATCTTCTTCTTTCTCTTGGGTTTGGGTGGCGACAGGCACGTTCAGGAAGCTAGGTCTGCCTGACAGTTGTCCCAGCTCTCTCCTTTGGTATCTCCTTCGAAGGACGTTTCCTCTCTCGACCTCATCTCTCCTGGCCAGCCAGTAGTAGTGCGTGATAGGGTCCCGCGGACCCCAGTGTCGAGACGGCTTGAACGATGACTTCAGTTTCTGCGGAAGAGTAAGCGTTTCCTCTAAGACAGGAACTAGTGAATGAATTCTTAGCATGCGTCGCTAGACAAGGCTGCGGCCTTAAAATTAAGGCAATAGGAAAAGTATATTAGATGCCGCTTAGGGAAATGGCGTTAAGTTCGCACTCGCATACTAAATGTATTATCTGCCTACGAGTCATAAGGAACTCGATTTAATGATTCACTAAATTGTAATTAAAAGGTGTGTCTATTTTAAAACAAGATCGCTAATTAGATAGTGTTTGTAACTATATTTACTACGAAATAGCATATCATACATATTTTTATCTATCGATTTATCGTTATTAAATTACTAAATATCAATCAAATTATCGTGATATGTTTGACATTATATTTCGTCCCGTTGTCACCATTAACGGGAGCCTCTAATTATGCAAATAAATATGTTCTTTTGTATACCTACATGCAATCACGGGGAGGAACAGAATAAGGGCAAGACCTCCTGGGTACTCTCTTGGGCCATAAAGCTGAACAACTTTGGAAATTCATATCTTTTTTGTAGTGTACATGTTTGTGTGTATCAGCTGATCGTGATATTTCGAGATTTCCGAATAGTTGGTAAGTTCCATTGTCTAAGAGACAAAACAGGAGGATTCCGTTTGAAAAGTTACACCTTGTAAAATCGTCACATATTTTTATCATTTAAACACGATCATTTTGTGACATCTATCGCTAGCGGCTCAAGTCATGTTCGAATTTTAAATAACAAAACAATATCTAGATACATTAGCGTCAGCAGAAGAATGCCAAAACACATACAAAATAGATTCGCTTAGCTAAAACGATTAAAAGCGCAACTTTACACATTTCTTACCCCAATTAAATCATATTGCACCTGCTTCGCTACAGCAATTGAAGCAAACACAATGAAAATGAGGAATGCCAGTGAAGCAGTGGAAAGAATGGAGACGGCTGCCCAAGGTTCTTGGATCCAATTCTTGTCCCTGATCACTATCATCGCCATCCACCATGCAGTGAAGGGGGCTATTATTCCAGGGGCCGCACACCAGCCCAGCACCCAGCACTTTGATAACTCTTGACTCGTCAGGAATTCCACGTCTTCTACTAGAACTTTCCAACCTAGAAAGAAGAGAAAATATTTAAAAAAAACCCCTCTCTGATCCGTGAGAGTATTATTAAGTATCGAGAAATAGTTATTTATAACTATTTCTCGATATTTAATTATCTCTGTACCTATTTTAGTTTATAAACTAAAATAGGTACAGAGATAATTAAACTAAAATTTAAACTTCTAAGCCATATTCTACTTCCTACGAACATTATTAAGTTTATAAATAAATATGAATAGATGGATGGAAGGATATCGTAAAACTACTGAACAGTTTTGGATGTAATTTGGGACACAGGTCGTTTATAACCTGGATTAACTCATTTTAATTTTAATCACGGTAGTAGGGTCCCGTTGAACATTAACATCATCCCAATAGTCGACTATGAATTCGACTTGACATTCCATGGATATTTTTTTTCTATTATTAGAGATGGGTTCTATTACTCGTATCCATTGTGTTGTTCACCCTAATTTTGTGCCAGCTGCTTACCTTTCACTTGCACATCTTTCATTTGATATTACCCTTTTTTAAATATAATATGTCTATAGATTTAATTTGTTCGCGACCACCAATTTTTTTTTCACGGCCTTGTCTTTCATGAAAGTTTGGTCGAACGACCGTCAGTGCGTCCAACCAGTTTTGTTCAAGATAGTGACCGGTCACGCTACAGCGACAAGGCGTGGTCGTGGCCGCGTAGTGTGCGCTATGTCTTAGCAAGTCAGGAGAGACAAATATTTTAAATTAACCTTTTTTACTGGTAGAAATTATGTATATACTATGTAGGTCAGAAATTAACAGACCAGACACAAAAGTTATGCCGTTTCACTTTTGAACGTAATTGAGGCAAACATTCTGAGCGATACAAGTTTTGATCACTATAATTATAAACAAATATTAAGCGGGTCGTTGAGTCACTTTTGTGAGCTTTGAACGTATAGTTTATAAATAATTTATTATTGTTTTAGGTGACTTACAAATATATGATGAGACGAAATGAGATGAGATGGTAAAAATTGAAATCAGAATGTGTAAATATAAGGTACACTTTACGTTCAACAATAATAGTTACAAGAAAGTTTCCAAAAAAATGAATGGAAGAGTAATACCAACAGTACCAATATTTTATGTACTAACGTGATATGTACAAATGAAAATTTCTTGCAAGTCATTTTAACGAAACCGTTTTGGCATGAAGACAAATTTTTCATTTTCTACTCAACCCATTACAACATAATGCCTGTTCACTCAACGGGAATGAGAGAGCAGGATTCTCAAATAAAGCAAATTAACTAATTACCGTAGATAAACACGAAGGCCAATATTTCGGACACTGTGGCGATACTGACGAGAAGTGGCACGGCGTAGTCTATCAGCAAGTTGAGGACCGGCAGCCTCCCCCACAAGGCAACCAGGGTGATGAACGCGCCGGTCAGTGACCCCGCGAAGGAGAGCAGCCGCCATTTTACACCACCAATGCGACGGATACGATCGTATATGGGGTAGAGTAGAGAAAGCTGAAAGATAGGGTTTCAATTAGTAAACATTTATTTGCTTGCGACTTCGTTGGTGCCTAGTCATTATTTTTAGCAAAAACTTCGCCACGCTTTTCTAAACACTGCAAAATACCGAAGCAATGAAACTCGAAGAGTTGTGAATAAACGTTTCAACAATATTTGTATGATGAGTGTGAGATGGCGGGTCCTACTAAGCGGGTGAACCACGACCCCATCGTCCCCTTCGTGTTAGGTTAATTATACCCTGCCAACAGCAATAGGAGTCCTATGCAGTGCGACTACGTCGACTATAGGTACTTTATTACAAAATAATGATATGATTTACCTTAGTCTCCTTATAATGTAATTTCTTACCGACTTATTCCGATTTGTAAACTGCCTACAGGTGACTACAACAACTCATTTAATTATTTAATTACTATGACTATGACAACTCATTTAATTAAGTATTTAATTGCTCATTATTTATTAAGTGATCCACTTCTAGTAAATTGCTTGTTTTTTTCTTAACTTTATTTTGTTACTTACCAAAACTGCTGTACGTGATTTAAACCAGCAGTTGCTTTAAATCTTGTATTTAGCAGTTTCTTAAAGGATACGGAACCGTAAAACGCATATAGTAAAAGATAACTTGACAGTTGACACTCACAGGAAACAATTAGGGCAAAACGTGATATGAAGACCACAAGCAACATGGAACAACAAGCACACAAATAATACTGGTTTGATGAACTAACCATAGTAATGAATCCAGAGAAAAATAGAGTGAGGAAGATGGTCACTGGCCACGCTAAGCTGGTATTGAAGTCATCACCAAGTTGATAAGCCTGAATCAGCGCCGCAAACACACTGGTGTCCTTATGCTGGCCGCCTATGGAGAACCAGAATGCCACGCTGACCCAAGTTGATAAAACGTTCGCTATCACAATTGCTATTGCGGACCTGAAAATTAAACATAACTTAAGATGTGATATATTCCCCCATTTCACTAGTAACATAACATAATATGATGCCATTATTGCCTGAAGGGTAACTCACGGTGAACCTAATAATATACGCACGGTTCGCCAGTTATGTTTTACTCCTATGTAATAGGGGCGAGCCTATTGCCATCAACTATAACCGTATAATACTTTGCCCAAACCGGGAATCAAACAATCTGGAATCATGGAGTTTGTCATCAATATCGGAGTTGGCCGACTTGTTGGCTTGGCAACCTATAAGGCGCCTTTCGTGGCTTAGTCTCGCGCCTGCGTTTCACTAACGTTGTATTAAACCAACGAAGCTTTATGAATTTCGTACTTTTGATAATCTTGGTCAAAATGGCATGCTCCAATTTTTTTTAGTAAAAAGCCACATGCAAAATGCACCAATTAGTCACCAATTACAAAGTTTATTCATTTACCTACCTTTAATCTGATACCTATATCCTTACTAATATTATAAAATCGAAAGTGAGTTTCATTTTTACGTCTTCACGCTTATATGGCTAAACCGATTTTGATGAATTTTGGGACAGAGATAGTTGGGACCCTGGTGACGGACCTAGGCTAGATAGGAGTAAGAGGGAAGAAAAGGGGGAGTTAGAGGGGAGAAATATTTTTTTTCGATCATCACGCGGGTTAAATTTAGCGTTAGCCCAAAGTAACTATGCCACGCGGACGAAGACGCAGGCGACAGCTAGTTACCCGTAAATCGACGGGGGTTTCCCGCCTAAGCGGTATCTTTCCATTTAATGCTAGTACAAATGGGTCATACCTTGGATGGATTTCATCAAAATCACGAATTAGCAGATTTGCACTTCACTTCTGCACACAAATGAAGTACAAAACTTTGTTTATTTGTAACTGGTGAAACTATCTGTTGCACCTGTTTAAAAGTTCTGAGTACTTAAAAGTCACATATTCATGTAATATGTTTATTGAATCTATTGTCATTAATCAGGCACAAATCTCTTCCTTAAATCACTTTTTTTACAAAATCATATCGTTTTAAATGTAATTCCTGTACGGAATTGATAGAATGTTCGAGCTAGCAAGTTTCTGTTCATTGTTATATCTATTGTCGTGATCAGGCGACCGGAAGCTTTCCATTAGATCAGATCCTCAATTGGTGCTGCGGCCTGCGCTTACTGCACTATCAAAGAGTGGAAGGTATCAGAATAAACTACAATCATAATAGATCTCAAGTATTTCCTCAAACCATTTCTGCACTTAATTTTCCTTGTGGTGTAGACGGGTGGTGACAGTTTTTGTTTCGAGAGCCGGTAAGTTTCAACAGCGTTGATTATTTTAAAGCAAATTTGTAAGAAATTCAAAGTGAATCCTATCTTTCTTACAATTACTGAATGTATTTGCTAGGAATTTTCCCAACCTACAAGTTTGTGTTTATCTATAAAAAAGGGAATTTCTACATTAGAATGCTGTATCATAAGTCATAACTGAAATCTTTTATAGTTCAGAACATTGATTTGCTAAAAAAACCAGGAAACACAAATATTTGACGATTAGTTGCCGTCAAACGCAAAGCATTGTCAACCAAGTGTTGCAATCTGTCTATTAAAAAAAAAACTGTTTTAGTAAACAACATCAATGTCATTCGGACACAAAATTGCCTCCACAAGTTTAGTATCCATCACAGCCGCAGGAAATGTCTGTCAAAGCAGATTGTTAATGAAACGTGTTATGAAATAACTGGCTATTATGATGTGAGCCAAGGAAAACAAATATACTTACGGATGACTGTAGTCCATAATTCGCTAGTTATGTAAGTAGTTAATAATTTGATGCAATGTTGGATCTCGTAAAACAAGCTCATAAATCATGAAGGCGAACATTGAGGCTATGGTTATAATGAAAAAACCGGATAAGTGCGAGTCGGACTCGCGTACCAAGGTTTCCGTACAAACCTCTTTTGACTGCGTAGACTTAAAGGGGTGTTTTTTTAACAGCTTCATAGGACTTTCGTATACAGTTTTGATTTCAACTCGATTCCTCCAAGTGTACCCGAGATAAAGGTTCTTGACAGACAGACAGATAGACAGACAGATGGACAACAAAGTGATCCTGTAGGGGTTCCGATTTTTCCTTTTAAGGTACTGAACCCCTTAAAAGCGCGAGCATAAGCAGTGAGAGATGTCATCATGATCACAACTTGTGTAAATTGTTACACTTCTAGGTCTACCCAGTAAGAGACGAAAACCAACCAATCACATAGCTTAGCTTGAAGCTTTGAAAAAGCAGTGATATTATTGGTTAGTTTCAAAAACATCCCTCGCTACGCAACGTCGCACCTCTCTCGGAGCAACGCAACGTTCGCCTGTAACTCATTATAACAGTGTTCACCTGGTTGGCCTACGTGATGCCATTCAAGGTTGATTGTGGTCATTATGCTCTCGTAATGAGCACAATCAGACAGCGATTGACGACGGTTAGTACTAACGAGCTGTAGGTTTAAGGGCCGGATGCTCAAGGGGATCTGCCAGGGCTACCACCTGCCGGGGTTGCGGGTTCGAAAGAAATACCGCGGCCTGTGATATTAAGGGCAAAAGAAGGAACATGGGTAGGTTTTATCAGTAAAAGTCTGACACTTCCCTCCGCTCCACACAGAGCGAGGGAGATTAATTGATTTTCTATCCGCAAAAAAGGGTAGGATGCTGTAGAAGCGAAGGTGAAAGGAAATGGCATGTAGTCAACAGTTAACCGTATCGATGATAATTTGAGGAGTAGACTTGCGGCATTAGACATGCGGACATCTCTTTCCCCGAAGCCAAAACAGGATCTAAGGGGTAGTTTCCCACTCCCCCCCGCTCCAGTCAGAGCGGTGGAAGTTATTTGATGATTTCCCATCTCAATGCATTTTAGTGAGCTTTGAACTTGTAATACGAGACGGTAAGATTAAAAAAACTATGACAGACTTTGGTTTCCTCGTATAAGTTTCACGAAGTCATCATCATATAAATAACTAATTGTGCTGCGTGGTTTCACCCGCGTCTTTAGTTACTGTTGATTGCCTATGTTACTTCCTGATAATTGATAAAATTGGCCCAGTAGTTTTGGAGCCTATTCGATACAAACACAAATCTTTCCTGTTTATAATATTATAAGTATGGCTCACGGTATTACATAATAATGTTCAGGCAGGTTTTAAATTTTCAAATTAAAATAAACAGCCAAATTCCAAATTTTTCGGAATATGGTATAAAGTAAAGTTGTAAAATAATTGACTTTCAAAATTGATATAGAAAAAAACAAAAGTCACAAAAAACTTACCATTGCACATTTGTACTGGAATAAATGGTATCTCCAGACGAGAATAGAAATCCACCAGCTACTTGAGAAGCCAGCAGTGCTTGTACAATAGCCCCATGCCATATACCAGGGTCTAGGAAACTCTTCCAGTCTTCAACTTTCGAGAATGAAGTCAAGTGCTCCCCATTACTGATACAGGCCATAATCACCACAATGAGGATGATCACCACTGGACCCAACACGTAGAAAATCCGCTTCATCAGTTTTACTGGATTGTAAAAACTGAAAAATACGCTGTTGGTAAAATTGTTCTTATGTAGTTGTTTTATCATTGAAGCAACTACATCTATTACTAAAGAAGAACTACGTATCATTCGATAGATAGAGACAAGTTTCTTAATAAGGGCTAGAATTTTACAATTCCGCGATGTATTTTTCTATGGAGAAATATAAAAAGAAACGTTACTCAATTTGGAACAATTTAATGTTAACCATAATAATGATACAAGTGTTGCCGCGTTGTGGTATGTTCGAAGGAACATAAAGGACAATATAACGAAAATGTGTAGGTAGTTAGTAAAAGTGACATTCCCCCCCGCTCCGCCGAGAGAGGAGGAAGTAATCTGATGATTTCCCATTCCTAAAAAAAGGGGTGTTGCCATGTGATCCCAATATTGTCCCGCAACTGGACAGGGCCGTGTGAATAACAGCTAGTTAATAAATACAGAGTGGAAGCGGTTCCTGGCGCTAAAAAGGGGTACCTCCAATTCAGTACATGTCCCAGCATAGTATATTTATATGAAAACATAAATCGGCCAAGTGCGAGTCGGACTCGCACAACGAGGGTTCCGTATCTACAAACTTGCGATATAAACGGTCACATCTTTTGACTACGTAGACTCAGAGGGTTGGCTTTTCACAGCTCTAAGGGACAGACTGACAGACAAACTTGAATATTTATGACTTAATACCTTAAGTATTTTCAAACAGACTAAGATAGATTCAAAGACAAAATACAGTAGGTGCAATAATAGAACAAAAAGGATATTCGTGTTTTTTTATGTGACCCTTAAAATTGATGTTCCATAAATAAATATAAGACCATGTAAACGTTGCAGTTCTGTAGTAAGAAGCGGTTTTAAATTTAACAAAGGGTTCAGAATGAAGAACTAATTTGAATACTTGGCAACCGTTTTAGCGTCAGTATATTTGAATTTTTGAATTTAACCTATTTCGTATGTCGACTATCAAAATGGGTTCAATAAATATGATCCATACTTACATAAAAGGAAACACTACCCATAAGACAAGTATGATCAATGATACCGCCAAATAATATTCAGGTCTCTCGCCTACAGGTGCCATGAATGTATCCCTGGAACAAACATAATAGTATTTCAATACAAGGCTTTGGATAACAGGCCACTTAGTACATTGGGCTAAGGCTCGTTAGTTATTTAATGCCATAGTTAGTGACTCAAGGTGGAAAGACGTATTTTGGTTTTCTCTGGACACGAAATAAAACTCATTGTGTACTTAATCCTTAACTAAATAAAGTCTAATGGACAAAAAAACAAAATGGAAAAAGAAAATTCGGCTGAAATAGGTAGGCAATGAAAAAAGTACCTAACATTTTAAATTCTGCTAAACTTACTTAAGACACGTTGAGGCGTTCACAGTATTGACGTATTCCTCCTGAAAATTCAAAATATTGTTTGGTACTGCTTGAAACATAAATAAAACTCCAATTAAAAAGCAGAAGGAAGGCAGGTGCCCATCGGGGTTGCGGGTTGTTCGTAAGAGATACCACGGCCCCGGAACATAAACAGTAAAAGAAACAACATGGGTGGGTTTTAGTCAGTAGAAGTCTGACACTCCCCTTCACTCCGCCCAGAGCGCCGTTCCCCAAGTTATTTGGTGATTCCCCATCACCAAATTCTTCCCCAAAAAAAGCAGATACCCAATTGTTATACACGTTTTAATTATGAACAGTAGATATAAAAAAGGGGTAATAATCTGATAAAAAATTCGTTTATTGCCATTTGCAGATAAACAGAAAGAAAACAAATGCAATAAAGCACCAAAAAACTTACTTGTTCTAGTACTAACTCAACGCATTCCCAAAATGGCAAGGAGTTACTTATCGTATACAGTAAATACGTAGATGTCATCGCTAAGAAGATGATGGAGTATACCGAACCCAGTAAAGATATCAGTAGTCTCATGTATCCAACACCTAGAAAAAGAATAAGTCATAGTAACTATTTAAAAAAATAGACAAACCTACTCTTTATTTAGTTTGGTATGGTACGCAGCACAACCGGGTGATAAATGCTGGCCAACCTTCTGGTCATGATCATGACAAACTGGGCTGAAAGGCTCAGCGTGAGAAGACGCCGAACAATTTGTTGACCGGTAGGAGCCTAATGAAAGCCTAAAATGTGGAGACTCATTCACTTCACAATTTAGGCTTAATTGCTATTGCTAGCAATTATTATGCTTTGGATTATTAGGCTATATTATTGGTCACAAAATACTGACAAATCGAACGAGTGTGTAACGGTAGTATAACATGCATATTGCATTCACTAGCACTAATCAGAATTTCTAGTTGACATTCCGTATTGATTACGAATTATTTTCGTAGTAATATATTTTTCATACAATCGCTAGATAGTAATTTATTGGAACCACTTCAGTGACGTCAATTAAAAATAATTATCGCTATGTGCAATCGTGACGACTAAAGTGATGAGAATATACCTGTCCGGTCTATTTTATTGGTCGTATCGGTTGACGGAACCTTAATGGACTTTACACACCAATATTGGCACTATAAACAAATAATTTACTAGCTTTTGCCCGCGGCTTCTCTCGCGTTAATTTCGGGGTAACACAGTTCCGCTTTCCTGATTTGCAAGTACCTGCTACCTGTAGTTTTTGCCCTTGCGTCTTATTGATTGTAATAGCAAAGTTAAGTTTTCCCTTTTCTTCCCTCTTTCTCCATCATTTCCCACTTTAAAAAAAAATAGACTATGTCTGTCTCCAGGGTCGGAAATATCTCAGATTTAGCCATTAAGGCGTGAAGACGTAACAAACAAACAAACTCACTTCCGCTTTTATAATATTAGGAAGGATTTCGCTTTCAATCGAAATTTCACCGATATGTTGACAGCTTTGTGTGTAGAGTCCATTAGAAAGCTCACATACCTCTAAAAAAAGGAACTGCCCTCCAAACTCCGACTGCATCTTGTTGGCTCAGCTGGCCGACCGAAAGCTGCAGTAAGGCCAAGGGCAGTGCCACAATCAGCAGTGCTAGGGTCACTGCTACTCCATACTGTACCCCACCGTGGATAAAAGCAGCGCGGGGAAAGTGCCAAGTGGCGTGGAAACTCACCGCCACTGCCGCCGTGCATAAATGTGCTCGGATCAATGGCCAACTCATCCATTCCTGGGGACAAGTATCAATGTTAATTACTAAACAGTTCTCATTGTCAGTATTCAAGATAGTTTTCCCTCATTCCTAAACAGTCTTGGTCTATGAGATAATCACTTCACTTTTGACCATATCCGAAAGTACTACATGTCAAAAATATGGCTGCTTGATGACCTTGTTGGTCTAAATGATGATGGAAGCTATTTTAGAAACAAGTCGGACTCGTACGTGCACAGGGTTCCGTGGCACAATAACAAAAAAACAAAGTTGCGGCTACGGTTTAGAAAAAAGTCCCTTATCTTATAAACTAAATACCAAATCTTGTACAAGACAATTTTAGTTGTTTGTTTTACTACAAATATGTCATTTCTCGGTATTTTCCTCTTCTTACTATAGAATTTAGACGGGTTCTCCCATTAATTTTAAAAGTATTTTATAAGCAAATATCTCATCAACCATTTGCTTGAGAAATAAAGCATATACCTCGATATAATTTTTAAGACCTAATGTTATTTACGAAGATGTATTATGGATTATAAAGGAGGGGTATAAGGGATATAAGGGAGGGTAATTATAATGAGGGTACTCATTATGATTACCCTCCCTTCCCCCCTGCATTATAATTACCCCTTCTCCCTTCCCTGTATTATAATTACCCTCAGTTGTATGTATGCAATTTAGCGGTTCATAGGAGGTATCTTCTCTCCAAATTTCAACTACATAGTGCCAATAGGCTTCGAATAAAATGACTGTGACATACGGATAGACGGCCGGGGTGACGGTCAGGGCGAATCTATTCAAATACGTACATATGAGAAATCATAGAACACCACCTGCTACGCTACGGTCCTTAATATTATTTACAACTCATCCACGTTCATACAATAATGGGTGACAGACCGAATATAATATAACAGATTTAAAGAGATGACACTGATATGTAGTACTATTTTGAGAAATCCTGTTTTACCAAGATTGGTCAGTGATTTTCAGGTGATGAAATCTTCAAGTATAACAAAATATTGTTCATCGTTAGCTGATAGCGATCAAAGTGCTGAGTGTTGATGATTTGGTTTTCAACAAGACTTCCACTAGCTTTTTTCTAATGGAAGTCTGTCCTTTCTATCAGTGTTACTTTTCATATTGAGTTCAAATGCAGCAGTGAGGTGAATTTATTAAAAGATAAATGGATGTGATACAACAAACAAAACAATCGTTTTGGTTTTACTTAGTTAAACCCTCCAGATTAATTTTCACCAATATTATTTATTAAACTAAGAGTTACAGTGATTTTTTTTGTGCTTTCATCACAGCTAACCCATTTTTTAATTGTATGTATAGTTATCACATGGCCTAGGGCATATTGTTCTATTATATTTTACTAACCAAAGTTTATTTAAAGAAAATCTTATAATACTGAAAGTAAACCTGTACCGATACTATAACTAGATTTTCTGAAGTAAAAAAGAGATAAAAAAATCATCATAAATGAGGCTGATAACATAAAGCTAAAAGTTTCAATACGAGTATTTTCATGACATAAATAAATACCGTAACCAGGCAACGGAAAACAAAATAATAAATGAAACATACCTTAAATTTGTGGGAACCGACCATCTCCGACCGATTTTAACCCAAGATCCACTAAGAACACATGACACTTAAATATAACGAAACCGCAACTGTTGACATAATAACACTGCACATGAACTAACGAAGATTTAGCAATGTACAGATAATCTGGAGATAAAACACGGTATCTATTGGACGACACAATCGATCTGTGAAGCGGCTTATCAGTGGCGCTGCTACTCTCAAGTGTTCCCTCCTTATCATGCCACGACAAAGATACATCGGGATAGGACATCGCGACCAAATTCGTGACTCACACGACGGTATTTGGAAAGTAAATAATAGACATTGATGTTTTATTCTTTGGTACAATGCGTCTAATATTGTTTACTAACACTAGTCAAACCTTTTGTAGAACTAAAACACTAAGATGCAGGTCATGTAAACATTTTGAGTCATCGTCGTGTAATGGTTAGCGTGTGCATTTAATGTCCAATGTACATTTCAAAATACCACTTTACTTGGCAATCTTAGGACGATAGTACAGCATTGAGCAGCAGACCATGATGTTTGGAAATCTTGGTGATAATACAAAAGTTTGTCAGGGATCGCAAAGCGGTTGCTCAAAAATCTACAGATCAAATTCAACCGCATCTAATTTGCAAATGTTCGTTGTAAGGAATTTGGACTAAAAATTGATAAACAGTATTATCAAAAGGGTTATTTAATTATATTTCAGTCTTACAAAATATCATGCGAAAATGAAGATGTTCATACTTTTTTTTTAGGTTAAGAATATATGAAATTTCAATCTGTAAGTAGAACATTTTTTATAAAAACAAATTATAAGACATTTTTTATTTCGTCGGTTATCTTTCGCAAGAATAACTTTTAAAACCATAAAGGAAAAGGTCTATCGCCTAAAAGTGTTATTATAACAATAAACAAACAAATTGAACTACGTACCTCAGTGTCCATTGTAACGTAATGATGCGCACGCGCAGGCGACTGTCAGCGGTCATGCGACGGACACCGTCTGTTGACCAGAAGGGTGGAAAACTACATCGGTGTGATTTATAATGATGCACCAGACTTCAGAACTGTCAGTTACAGAAGGTCACCAAGTGAATAAACGTTTCAGAACTAGCTAATTGGATTGTTTATTGAAAAAGATCTACTGGTGGAAATCCCGCGTCTTTGTACACACCCTATATTTTGCTGTATTTTTTTTAAAACATTGCGCCACACTGGGAATTTCTCCTGTATCGTGGGTGCGTTTACAAACATTTAAAATGACATACACAAACGGCCAGACCCGAAACAACTATTTGTAAGCCATACAAATATTTGTTCCGTGCGAGAATCGAACCCGCGACACGCAGCGCAGCAGTCAATCGCTCATCCACTGCGCCAACCGTGCCGTCAAGCCAACCCTAAAGTTTCTGGTGCATACGTCTTTAAATATCAATGTTGTTCAGTGGCTCCGAGATTCCTGCACCATGCGATTTTTTTGCCTGCAAAGGAACCTTTTTATATAATTAATCAAAACCAGCGTCGCGGCGCCAGCTGGGTTACCAAAGAGCTACTAGCAGCTAGGTTTGTATTATGAATCAAGTTTTGATAAACAAACTGCAGCAAAATCAATGCAGAATCTTTAAAAAGGTCTTAGAAACAGGAAAGAAACAGTTTGATTCAGTATCTTTTTTCCATTATAATTTTCAAACACGCGTGTTCAAAATACAACTTTTCCTCATTTGTATCAAAATGTACACAAGTAACTACTGTTATGTTTGTTGGCCAAATCAAAATAACAGTGCTGCTAAACAATAACACACTGGCAAATATGCCTCAAAAAACTTTATTTTCGACATGCAGCATCCATAGAAATTTTGTAAGAGAAAGATTAACGTATGAACTGCGCGTATTGTCAGTCACAATTTTTTTTTTATTCCAGTTTTGTTTTTGCGATGCATGTATGGACTATAGCTCCAATATTACGGGGAATCGTACCTTACAGTCCTTCCTGTACTGTACCTCATCAAGCAGAAGCACTTTCTTTTTCCGTATTCAACGGTACTTTGGCTCTGACTAGATGGGGAATGACGACAACCCTTAGTTCGGTAATGCATGTTCCACTATGAGGAGGGCGAAGCTCGGCTGCAGTTATGTTGTGTCGGAAAGGGTTTGTGTGTGAGAAAGAGATGTTTTGTGTGCGTGTGTTTTTGCCTGTCGATAAATAGAGAGGTTTCCTTAATGTACTTATTACATTTATGCTTAATGCCTATGCGTTCTGTAGATTTTGTCATCGTAATCCAAATCTTCAAGATAACTTTTGATATGGGACTTGCATTTGGATCTAGTCTATGGCAACAGATAGTTTTATTTTATTATTTAGTTTACAGCAAAGAAATGGGACATATTATTTGAATATCAGAATATATGTTTGTTGGACTTTTTGGCATCGTTTTAGACCAATCCCTACTTGTTTACCAACTTCATTTAAAGATTCGACCATCTATTGTAAGTAGTTGCGTACTTGATTCTGACATGAGAACCAAGTCGTCTACAAAGCGTAGCTGACTTTAGTATTTACGATGGTAAAGAGTAAGTTAGGACGCAAGATCCATCGATCTTGCGTCCTAACTTATTCTTATTTTAATCCAGTTTCATTTTAGAACGACTTTCATAAAAAGAACATAGGTACCTAAGACTACAGATACTGATGCATTCTACCAGCTTCTACGACAAATCTATAACAGTTGAAGCAGTACAGTTCCACAGGCTGTGGAATGAATTGCCTATTTGGTTTGGCGCGCCCATAACCTTACGCACTTTTAAAACTATAAACGTGATATACAATGTGTCCCAGGGATAAGTGACCGCCCGGCGTTTTTTGAATATTTGTACAAAATTATTAATAATTACATTTATATTTGTGACTTAGCGGCTTTAGTTTTTTTTTATGATTTTTTTCTTTTTTTTTGTAAAGACGCGTGACGTGCTGCAGTTTTTTTACGATATTTCCTAAGTTTGTTCATCTTTTTCCATTATTTTTTTTTACTGACTAGCCGACATTATAGTTTATCAATTAAAATCATTAAACATAACTAAAATGTAGTAAAACATTTATTAAATAAAAAACAAAATTAAATTCGAAGAGAAAATAACTCTTCTTTTCAGTTTTTTCAAAATAAATCTAAAAAATGCCCCGTTAAAATCACATTTTTTTGATTTATTAATTAACTACATGATATTTCCTACAATAGCTCAGAACAATGTTTGCTACTAATTTCAAACAAAAGCAAAAGTACAGTCAGTTGAAATTTGACTCAGTAAAAAAGAAAAAAGTCTTCAAAGCTAACTAAAGCCGCTATTGACACTGTTAGAAGTCTACATATCCATTAGATACTTTTTTTTTAGATGTAATAAAAATTTAAGCATAGTTTCGCGTCTTTACAAAAAAAAAAAACTAAAGCCACTAAGTCACAAATATATAAATGTAATTATTAATAATTTTGTACAAATATTCAAAAAACGCCGGGCGGTCACTTATCCCTGGGACACATTGTATAATTCAGTGCTAACAACGTTTGGGTTGTAGTAATGCTGCGATTTACGAGTCATGGGTTCAAATCTGACAGACACTTGACTTTGAGTTGATTATTTATTCAGCATTGCTCCAAAAATGTGATGAAAAACATAGTAAAGCAACTCAAACGTCGTAAAACTAAATTAAACGAGCGAGCCGAATCCTGAGCAGGCGTAGCGGATTGCGACGCACACCATCTCACGAAGAGGAGTTCTATTTTTCAGCAGTAGGAACATTATTGGGTTATTCAATATTCTTCATTCATAACTATTGATTTTGATTTACTTCATATATAAAAAGTAATCCAGGTTTAATTATATGAAAAAGAAACCTGGTTGAAACACTAAATCTTGGTATGTATACTTGGTATTATAATTATATATTGATTGCCAAAACTGTAGGTGTACAAAAAACCGTTATGGAATTCTACCTACCGATCTAGAAAAGCATGGCTAAACTAAAAACGACCCGAGCGGCTGTAATTTTTAGACACGACACGACAAAACCCACAGCAAATGTTCTGTCAAATGCAATATCAAAACTGTTCTTTAGGTTCTTATTTGCACCTTATCATAGAAGTGTGTAGTTTACTAGGAATTAACTTGATACATATCTTTTATAGACTACTGCCCCACTAGTTCCCATTATTGGAAGTTCCTGATGTAAGTGCGTCCAAATATACAACAGCTTACTCGACTCTACATACTTTGTTGAGTCGAGTAATTTGTATGTGTGTATGTTTTATACTTCTACAATAGTTTTTGCCTTGAGAACAATCTTAAAATGCATGAAAAAATAAAGCCTGATGTTATGTCCACCCCACCGTACATTTAGATATTGCTAAAACTTAGTCCAATAACCATGCGCTCTTCTGATATCTGTCAATAAGTGCTACCCGTGCGAATTAGTTTCGGGTCGCTAGTAAGTTTTAGCTGCTTATTACTTAGTCTCCCAGGAGGTGGACAAAGACACGAGCTTTTTTTCGGTTAAGCTCTTCTGGTAGGACTTTCTTAAATATTACCGTTGACCACCACTGGTGGACAGTGGCACAATTAAAAGCATAAGTCGATAGTCTCTTGTCAGTGTCCACCTTAACCCACAATGGCATACACTAATAGGTAACATTATTAAATAATAGTTTCCAGTTTGGAAGAAGAAAAGGGAGGCCTTAGCACAGTAGTGGGACACAAAGTAGGTTAATAAAAAAAAGTTTTTTAGTAGTGTATTGTATAAAAAATAAAACTAATTATTTCCGAAAGTAGATCCACACTTAGAGATTTGACCGTTTACAAATTCTGTTTGGATTTCCTCAATTAACTGCCTTCCAGAATTAATTTTCTTCGATTTTTGTTAGAATTTAGTTTGTTTTGATTATTTTGCGTTTTTGCACAAAAATACATCCCCTTCTACGCTTATGCTGTATCGCGTGTATTATGTTTGGGGTTTTTTGCCAATAAAATCTATAATTTTCAGCTCACTAGCAGGATCTACATAATATGATGATTAAAATGTCATCTTTAGTAATAACAAACATGAATCCTTACTGATATTATAAAAGCGAAAGTGAGTTTGTCTGTTTGTTTGTTACCTCTTCACGCTATAATGGCTAAACCGATTTTGTTGAATTTGGTACATAGATAGTTGGGAACCAGGAGACGGACATTGGAAATTTTTATTTAAAAAATAGTGGGATATGAGGGATAACGAAGGAAGAAAAGGAAGGAAGAAAACTTAGCGTTACAAATCAATAAGGCGCAAAGGCAAAAACTGCAGGTAGCAAGTACTGTGTTATACCGAATTTAACGCGAGCAAAGCCGCGGGCAAAAGCTAGTTTATCATAAAATAATAATTTAAAAAAAAATGTGAGTTATTATTACTGCTTGCATGCTTTGCTTTTTGTCTTGGGATAAGTTGCTGTAAAATTGCGCAGGATCTTGGGTGCAGGATCAATAATGGAAAATTGATGTAAGATCTGTATACCGATTTGCATTCCCCTAACTGTAGTTGTGCGCCTTTCACTCACAGATGTCGTTGTTCCGTTTACGGTGACGACCAGTCTTACCAAAGCATCGTGTTACCCAATATTAACTGTATTGTAGACGTCTAATAGGCTGTCGATCCATGTCGAAATGGACCGAGATAAAGAACATTTTGACATGGAAAAAATTATCAGATGAAAGAAAACCCAACACAGCTTAAATAATTAAATATATATATATATTTACGTAATAAGTACCAAATAGTAATTTATTTGTTAGTGATTTCTTACTACATGACTAGTTATCCAAGAAATATACGGACTCATAGCGGTCAAGATTCCAACAGTGTGTGACCGCTTCTTGCCTTCCACTGTGCAGTCTTTTTCTGTGTAAGCGCTGGTAATGGCAATTATCCCCGACGGATGGATGAGCGGGCCTCCGGAGTCGCCCGCGCACATTGTGGGGCTGCGGCCGCAGCGCTGGGCCACACACATCGCCGGGTATAGGTGCCACAGCCTGGGGCATTCAATTACTAGCAGATCCAACACTTTGAGTGGCCTCGGTATTCGGGTATGTTTCTTGCCTCGCCACTTAGTGATGACACTGAGGCCGTACCCGACCGCGTTCGCCGCTTGCCCCATCACCGCGGAGAAGTCCACCGCACTAACCTTCGCGTACTGCGCCAGTGATATCGTCTCCGTCTTCAGCAAACCTACGTCATTTTCTACGAGTGTCAAGTCTTCTACAATCATTCCCTTAAATGCTGGGTGTTTATACAGAGACAATACTTCGAATAAAGCTTCGTTTGGCTCCGTTCTTATCATGGTCTTATGTTCTATACCTATACCGGGATGATTAATAAAATATCTGTCGAGGAATTGTATACAGTGCGCGGCTGTCAGGCTCCACGACGCGGACAACACCGAGGCCGTGCAGAACGTAAGGCTTTCATTCACTGCAGTCCTGTCTACAGGCACTACCTCTAGTTTTGCAACATATGGGTACTCATCTTTCAACGCCAGTCTGCCTCCAATGATACGCAATCCGGAATGTACTACATGCACTTTAACCATAAAGAACAATAACGCAGTTCTTATATTATATAACACGCAATAAGTCATTGTTTATTATAATACTACATTGTTCAAATATAACGTTCTTTCTTATTTTTATTGAATTCATCGCATAGTATGTATCGGTTCAGTATTTTTTTTAAATAAAATCTGAATTTATTTTGTCATAACATTTTTATTACGCGATCGTAATCGATAGCCACCATAAACAAAATATGTAAGGAAACATTTTAAAGCAAAATGAATTGCATCGGGTACATATTGTTTACTTATTTTATATTAAGAGTTGGTAGCGTGCCTTCAGGTCTTAAGCTTAGAAGCGTTAGAGACGCTAAAGACAATGAATATCCTTTCATATTGAGAATGGAAAGCCGAATAACATTAATATTTGATGATAAAATTAGTGCTGAGAATACTGTTCACTTATGTACTTGCGTCGCCCTCTCGGCCACGTGGTCTGTGACCGCCGGCCACTGCATCGACAGCGCCAGCCCGATGAAGGACCTCACCGAGAACTTGAAGATCCAGACCGTTATCCGATACGGATCTAGCAACAATGGTACAGCCGTAGTGAAGTCGACCGTCCTCCATCCCAGCTTCCATGACCCTCTAATGAAGATGCAAAATGACATTGGGCTCCTGAGAACTGAACCGATACAGCTGAAGAAGTTCGCCCTACTGAGCACAGTCGATATTAATAGTTTAGGTGGCTACGAATTTACTCTAGTTGGCCACACTAACACAAATGGATCTTTGAAAATAGGAGGAACTGAGATTTCAGTTAAGAGGACGCCGCCACAGTTGCTAAATGCGTTTTTAGTGCGCTATGATGGGAAGAATGAATCAACGCTTCCGACAAAGTGCCTGGCGAACCACTGTGTGTCCTCGTCGACCCATTGCGAGGGGGACTCAGGCGGGCCTGTGTTGCACACGAGTGGTGTCGTGGGCATCAGCACCATCGGCCTAGATCATATTAGACTGTGTTCCGCGGCTAATAAGAATGGACTGGTCAGGATGGAGTTCATAACCCCGACGAGACCGCACGTCAAATGGATCAATGAGACCATTCACCGCGATGACACCGTGTCCCTCAAGTAAAAAGTTGTTATCAAATAACTCGAATCGGATATCTTGCAACTGCAGCATTAATAATGACTACTATTATTTCAACATCTATAGGTATCTATCTTATTTACTGTATTGCAAAGCAAAAAAAACTCAGTTTTTTTTTTAACTTGTGTTATTTCTGCTATGTCTGTCTTTGGAGTTTTTATTTTCATATTTCGACTTTGCTATTTTGTTGTGATGATGTGTTACAGTCACAATCATTGTCTTTGACACATCATTTCAACAAAATCATCAATCATTATGATCTTTGAACACGTTACTACAAACTTTATTCAAATTCAAATTAGTAACTGCTGATAACTGCGAAAGGACGTTAGGACGCGTAATGTGTTTGCTGTGTAAGTGTTTGATGTTGTCGAGATGTGATACTGTGCGTAAAAAATATATTATGTCAAATATTGTCATTAGAACTTCAGGGCATCAAACGAAATGAAATACTTGGTATGGATTTTAAGCTTTATTGTAAAATAATCATTGTCTTAACAACACTATACTCATTAACTACATCTAAGGTGCAATGATCGATAACATATAGTTATTTTTTTGTGAAAACTGTCAATAAAATTACAATCATAATTATACATCAATAATTTCATACTATGTTTTCAATGTCTATTTTAATAAATCAAACAGTAAGAAACAGCGGTATTGAGAAATGTCATCAGCAGAAAAATAGCTCTGAAGATCAAACATATCAGCTAGGAACCCACAGCTCAGCTTTGAATAATAAGGACTTGAGACTTGATAATCACTTCCCATTTAATTTATTCGTTGACGCGTGTCATCAATTATCATATCACAATGACGATCACATTTCCAAAAACAAAACAAACAAAAATCTCTCCACCTAATATTTTAATAGTAATGATAAATTAAAAACCTAAATAAAAATACACCAAAAGCAATTTAATCACGATATAACATTGTAAAATCATTATCAAAAAGAGATTTCGATAGTATCTATCTAATAAATAAGTTAAGTTAAATAAGAAGCTTATAATTAGACCACTAAGGTTGAAAATACAATAATAATATCATACTTTGGTTTCAAGTTCTTTAACCTTGTATTTAAAATACTTTGGGGCTGAGAACTTGATGCCCCTTGGTGATTGCGAAGTATTACAGACATCGCTTTAGTATCACCCATAACTTTATGTCAATCCTCACACGACGATCGTCCAATAAACATTCTTGTCATACTTCGTTCGAAATTCCACTTTCAAGTCTTCAAAATGCAGTCTTATACTAAAGTTACAGTTCCGTTAAAACGAATACATTCCATGCACAGAAGGATAGCGTTCTCAGTGAGTTCTATTTTAAGTTATTTTTTTAACACAAAGTAAGTAAACCAAAAGTTGTGCAGTTAGGAATAACTTTGCAAATCTTATGAAATGAAAATGTTATGAAAAATATTCCGTTTTAATTTCTATATTTATTAAAAGACATGGTAAGGTAAATAAGCGCACTTCTCCAATTTCCGTGTTAAATTATTAAAAGCAAATTTTAATAAAGAATGCTATAACGTTGCGTCCGCGTAAGCTATGTCGCAAGACGCATAAACTAGAAGACAGTGTGGTGTAAACAATTTTTTATTAACTACATATTAATATTGTGATCATGATAAGTTATACATCCATTTTATTTGTACAACAACGATAAATCTCTGCTATTCCTACGACATCTATGTATGTAATAATATTTTTTTTTAAAGAAAATATTTAATCATCATGATTATAATGAGCGGTAAAAAAGGAAGGCTTGCTAGCAGTGTTCGAATAAATTAATTTAAGATCAGATATAGACCGTCGAAGCGCACGCGCTACTTCAGGTACGCTTTCGGAGACCGCAAATGCAAACCGCGGCGGCAACCGCAGCAATAGCTACACTATTTGCTTCTATGTAACTCTATGGAAACTGTGTCAGGCGGCAGTATTGTCATCGACAGCAGCGGTTCTATAGTATAACATAGACGCCGCGCCACTGCAGTGCCGTTGCGGTCGTCCTCTGAAGATTCACTTCCACTTTCGTCGTGCATTTTATCACACAGTACATCTGTCAGGCTGCAAATTAACGGCGTATAAACATTTAAAATCTCAACGTTAAAAATCCTACGAGTTGTATTAAATTGAAATACATGAAATAGGCATATTGTATATAAATTCCTTACATTTTTGTATATCACGCAAATAAGTTCAATCATCTGGAAGCGAGAATTCGTCTGCAGTTTGACTGAGCGCGCAGGAATATTTAAAAAAAATGTCTGCATACGATACGGACTTAAACTAAATATATCTACTTAAAATAAGAGCCAGAAAACTGACTATAATAGGTCAGTCTAAGGAGAATAGACATCCTAAAGATATGGACCAGGCTTTCTTCAAGTGGATAGAACAACACTGGAGAGTCACAACAGTTACACATTGGACATCGAACATCGTAGATTTACGTCAAATACGACAATGATCTATTGAGCTAACTATAAGGCAGTAACCACTCTTATCGACACGGATCGGATGAAGTCCATCAGAAATAGTTTTCTGTACACAAAAAAAATACAAAAAAAAACACTTCGACTACAAGTTCCTTTGTCTTGTTTCAATTCAACACCGCCTCGAAATAACATCGAATATTTGTAGTCATTCCACGATCCGTGTCGATAAATGCATTCACTCCAAGGAAAACATTTATGAATATATCTGTACTTTAAAATTTAATGTTAACTAGAGATGGACCGAATTTTATATTCTGACAATTTCAAATACATTAGACGGTGACAGCTTCAATTGCGTTTGTGTGTGCCTTTCGCTGCCACTCCCGAGGCCTTCCAATTCTCTTGTTGCATAATTAGTTAAAATGATTAGATAAATCATACGTTTTAAGCCCCGTTCCAATAAACAAAAACGACTCGTTTTGCTTACGGATAGTAGGATTTTGACATAAGTCTCATAGAACTTATGTCAAAATACTACCATCCGTAAGCAAAACAAGTCGTTTTTGTTTATTGGAACGGGGCTTTAGTTATTTTGCACTTTTAATAGACTTAATTTGAGGGCGGCCTCTGCTCAGCAGTGGAACACTGCTAGTTATTGAAAATCGATACTTTTTTTAGTAGCTAGCACGACAGGTTATTAGTCTACATACATATTATTAAATATTGGCTGAACCAAATGTTCGATACGCGAACCGAAACCGAAATTAGGCTTGCTTTTAAGCACCGGATTCCGATATTACTAAAATGTGAAACGAATTTCGATCCATCTCTTATGTTTACTATAGACATAATCAGAGATAAAATGACATATATTTTTACGGTTGACAACACTGAGATATTTTTTTATTCTGGTTACATTTAATATTTTTAGTACACAATATCGACTTAACATTTAAATTATGAGTTTAAAATAATTCTACAACATATGGATAAATATGGTAGCATTATGAAAATGCCTGAATTTGACAGTAATTATTATCTGAGGATTAGTTCTTATGTCCGGGAAATAAGGTCGTATTTCTTAGGTATTTTAAATATCTCTTTTGTTTTATATTTTAAGTTGAAACAGTGTATTCAGGAAGTAACTATGAATATGCAACGTTAAGGAACTTGTACATAGTAATGTTGTAGATCGATGTGTTGCGTGTAATGCAAGTTCGGACGAACATGCGCGTGAGCAACGTTGCAAGTTAATAGTTGCCTAATAAGTACAGAGCTTAAATATCTCTTAGGTATTCCTCATATTATTTCTTGTTTTAAAGTTAAAATGTCGTATTTTCGTCGTAAAATCTCGCGTAGTATTTCATAATGTTATTAAAGTCCGTATAATTGTTCTGATATCGATGTAGTTTAGTGGAATCCGTTTACACTCGACTATAGCACCGCCAACAAGTTGTTATCACCAGGTATAAGTTCATTTAGTTCGTCGTAGTGTAATTTTTGTTGACACAGTTGTTTTTAAATGTTTATTGGCCATAGCGGTAAGAGCCTGGTGCTCTGTGGTCGCGTATGGCGCACTCTTTTATTCAGAAGCCCTGTGCGTGCCGACACACTCCGCAACCTAGCGCGAACTCTTCGCCGGTTTCTGGATGTGAAACGTGTAGGGGACATTCGTCTGATGAGCCGGGTAGTTGCTCGCCTTTGGGACCTGAACAAAAGTAATAGATACCGTTACTTCACTTTATTACTGAATAATATATTGTAGACAAGCCGTATATAATAATCACATGTTAAAACGAAAGGGGAATAATGCCAGTACATCATATGAACGATATTTGGCCACAAAACTTATTAATATATATTTATTTATTGTGATCGATGTGTGGAGTGATAAGAATGTGTATGAGCTCTTGCTTGCTAATTAATACATGTGATAAGTTTTCATGGAAGACTAGCTAAAGTAAGGAATATGTTTATTAGAGGAAGTTTGAAATTGCGCCTGTTACGGAAAAATGGAAAGAGAGTCGTTTGTTTTGGTATGGGCATGTAACGAGGAGGGACAAAGCTATATGATATAGGAGAGGAAAACTAAAGAAAAGATAGATAAAAAAAGTATATGAAGGAGAAAAGAGTTAATAATGCCGTCACGTCTGACAGAAGAAAATAGAAGAAGAAAACGTGTTGCGCCGACCCCATATATAATGGGACAAGGGCAATAAAACGATGATTCACCACTAGACAACGCTCAATACAATTGATAGAACACAATTTAAAGTGACACAAGTTTTCAGGAGCTCGCTAGATCAATAATGTTGGCTTACTATTGTAAAATTGTATAAAAATTATGAATCTGGTTTTTTGGTATCGGCAATATGATAAATGATAATGATAAATGATGTTTATTTTGCAAGTAGGTTTTCATAAACACTTTTACACATCTTTTTTTAAAAACTAGAGGAGGCCGGTGTTTCGTACCCGACTACTCTGAGAAGAAACAGCCGAAACAAACTCAGAGGTCATAGTCTCTTTTAAGGTCCAGACAAAAAAATCTTGGTCAACTTACATGAGGACTATGCAGATAAGTTCGAAGTGCCTACTACCTGATGGTGAGTAATACATACCAGCGGGGCACTGCGGCAGGCTATGCTTGGGGATGCTGGTGACGCGCTGGAAGTCATCGTGGCACGAGTTGCAGAAGTGTGACGTGCCGAAACAGAAGAATACTGCCACCTGTAACACATAACTTATTTAAACTTGACGACTAACTGACGATTAACTTGACTATGACGGGCCTGTTGGTCTAGTGGTTAGTGGCCCTGACTGCAGAGCCGGAGGTCGTGGGTTCGATTCCCACCCAGGACAAACTTTGTGTGATGAGCATGATTGTTTGTTCTGTGTCTGGGTGTGATTTATCTATAATATGTATGTATTTATAAATTATATAAGTATGTATATCAGTTGTCTGGTTACCATAACACAAGCTCTGCTTAGCTTGGGATCAGATAGCCGTGTGTGAGTTGTCAAAAAAAAAAACTTATGGTCACAACATTATTAGTATGGATAAGAAACTGACGAATTATGCGTAGAATATGCTAAGTCACTAAGTATTTTATCCTGTTCCCTACTGATCGTATTTCGTTTAAGATGAGGTTATACCTTCCTTATCTAACGTTAAGACATAGTGGAACAGGTGGAGGCTATCCACAACACTTAAAAGCTCTTCCCAGCAGATTCGGATATCTTTTCCGAAGTCCTTTTAGTAAGAACAAGCCGTGATTCACCTGGAAACCACAAAACGACTGCAGGGACTTGGCACTCTTTGAATTGCGGTTCTTTTTTTGACAAACTGCAGTGTCCTGCGAATCTGATATATACCAGAAGAAAGACGCAATTAAAAAGTTATTTGATTCCTAGTGTAATTTTCGACCTAGCAAAGGTCGAAAATGACAACGCGGCCTCAAAAGAAGGACATGGATGGGTTTTTTCGTCGGTAAAAGTCTGACACTCCCAAGGAAAATTATCACCAGAAAAAAAGCTCCACAATTAATCCCTCACTACTAGAAAAAACCTATTACTAGGTCCCACTCTTCACTCTATTTGTGTCCAAGTTGATTTTCCAGATGAGTTGATGCAGGTATTACTTAGTTTAATGAGAGTACCCCAAGGAGACAAAGTATGACTATTATTGAACCAAATGTGTCACGTCCTCGCGTGGTCTTCAGGCCTATCTGAAGCTAAAGATAACGCTGAAGATATAGCAGAGTTTTGGTCTAATCGAACGTGATTAAGACATTGAATGACGACACGGTTGGCGCAGTGGCTGAGCGATCAACTGCTGCGGTGCGTGTCGCGGGTTCAATTCCCGCACGGAACATTTATTTGTATGACCTGCAGATAATTGTTTTGGGTCCGGCTGTTTGTGTAAGTGAGTTTAAATGTTTGTAAACGCACCTACGATCAACGGCAAGAGTTTTTACAAAAAAAATGGAATAAGATTCGTTAGTATACTACTCACAGAACAGCAGTAGCGGCACTTGTACTCCAGGAAGTCGGCGCCGTGTTTGGGGCAGGTGCGGGCACCCGCGACGTCGCTGCAGGCGCCGCACACTAGCTCGGCCGGCTCCCACCAGCCGCTGGTCTCCGCCTCGCAGCGGGCTAGGCCTCCGAAGTATGCCTGGATGTGAACATGTTGCGTTCAAATTTTCTCATTTGTGTCCGTGTAAACGAAGTCTTAAATGTGTAAATACGTATATCACGGCTGCGTTTGTATAATAGGCTGCTGGCTGAGCCGTTGACAAAAAAAAAGTTGACTAGGGCACCTAGATAAAAGTCAACTGCTTGTAAGACGGTTGTAATATAATAATTATTTAAAGAGATAAATATTAAAAATATAATTTTAGTACCTAATATTCGAAAATGTATAAAAGTAATATATTAATAATAATATATAAAGTAATATATAATTATATAAAAGTAATATTCGAAATGTTTTTGATCACTTATGTCAGTCCCGTTATTGCCGTTAGATTATCACTCTACATAGGGTGTTATCGATAAATGATGGTCTGATGACATTGATTACTTCAAAAGATAATCGATGGTCGATTGATAAAAGTAATCTAGCTTAAATGCATTGGACGAAATCAAATTATGTTTATTTCACATAAGCCTACAATGGTACCTATAAACGTCGAGAAAAGTAGCACGGTGCGGGTTGGTCGTTTCCTATGGAGAAGAACCGGCAAGCAAATCCATGGTTACTCTTTTAAAATCATTTGGTTTTACAATGTTGTTGTTACAGCATTAGTTCTTAAGTATGACAGGACAGCGTATGGCTGATCCATCCGTATAATCAATGTCAGCAGACTTATTTGTACTGGTAGTTGTGCTATGGTCTAAGTTTGCAGTCCAGCTGTAATACATTAAAAAACACGTTAAAACCCACCTTGCCGCACTTATGACACACATAGTAGGCGTATCTTTCCATTGCATAGGTCGCGGGGTCGGGCAGGACCTTGCCCTTAGCCCCTCCGGGCAGGGCGCAGCCCTCGTACTCCAGCCGCATCAAAGCCTTCCGCTTCACCTCCTCGTATAGCAGTCTGATTGGAGCCAGTAACTCTTCGAGTGTCCAGTGATTCATGTCCTCCTACAAATCATTATTTGAAACTGTTCAGTACCTTTAAACTAGAAAAAGTATGCGCTTCGAGAAACATTGTTAAACTTGGGAAAATATTCAACCATGGAGGTGCCGACTGCATATCTTCACAAAAACAATCTGTGAACTACCGTTCGCAGTAAACAAAATACCGAAGAATTCCGAAGAGCAAAAGTTTTCTAGTTTGACTGTAGTTTAATCTGTTAACATACAGTCTCTTTATTCAACTCTCTCATCTAAAAAAAAACTTAAAGAAACTAACTTCAACTGAAAAATTACATAGATTTATTGGTCGCGTTAGTTCTGAGAAATCCGTTACCTATGAGCAAGTAGTGTCAGGACTTAAAAAGTGGAATGAGGAGGAGAATTAATCTTTGACTCAGTCAATAAATGTATGAAGGTATTTTAAACTGGCAGGGGTAGTAATATGATTACCTAATAAATAAAATAAGTTACCTTGCAAATAGGGCATTGTGAAAAAGAGAACGTTATCCTAGGACCAATCCATTTGTTGGCTAAAACTTTTCTGCAGCAGTGAAGATGGAACACGTGACCGCATTTCAACTGGAAAATTAAACAACAAAGTTGTACCACAGGCTCCGCCTTAGTTTTCAGAGTAAATAGGCGTGAAGTTAATATTTAAAAAGGTCGTGTCAAACGTACCTGTCCCAACAATGCGCACGAGTGTGTGTGTGTGAATAGTTTGGTGCAAACACGTTTGAACTCCCACCCCCACTTTTGTTCCGATGGGATGGCCATTATAGCGTAGCACCAACGGTTTAGCCTGCTTAACGAGGCACGGAACGTCACCAGATTACAGTCTATATCTAAATCTGGGTTATTGTGAAATTCTTAATCAAATAACCCAATAACATCTTTACCTACCCGGGTCCCGATCCGGGTGTCAAAATCAACCACAAGATCGACTGAGCAACTACGATGGTCGTCAATTATTCTTATTAGAATGCGTGCCAGTAACTTATATTATCCCTTAGCTGTTCCCAAGTTACCTGTAAAGCAGGTGCCGCCTGCAAGGGATCGGTGAAGCAGATCATGCACATGTCGTCGGCGTCCTGCCGTAGTGGCGCGGCGTCGTCGGCGCCCGCGCACCCGAACAGGCACGGCAGACACGTGCGCTCAGCGCGGACGCCGCCGCATAAGTGGTTACATGGCAGGACGCGGCTGCAAGCTTCCTTGCCGTGGTCCTATTGAGTAACAAGATTAAATATGCAGTTAGATTTACGCAGGAAGTACTACACACTATGCAGTGTTATAAACATTCCATTCCGCACAGGCGTGGGGCTAAATCCATACTAATATTATAAATGGGAAACTGTATGTGTGTCTGTTTGTTTGTCTGTCTTTCAAGGCAAAATGGAGCTGACGTGATTTTTTAAGTGAAGATAGTTGAAAGGATGGAGATACTTTTTGTCTCTATCTAATTCCCCCACTTCCCTAAAATGGGAGGTGTAAGCGAGCAAAGCCGCGGGCAAAAGCTAGTCGTATGTAATTAATTTTCATGTTTAATACTATTGCATACCACCTCTTAAGGTGCAGTTTGTAAATTTGGATACGAATAACTGTAGAGTGAGTAGATTATTTTTTTAATTTCTGTCACGTGTGGCGTTTTATACAAAATACTCTCTAAATAGGGGATATTACTGCAAAATTCTGGCGCAAGGGCGCAGCACTAGCGTAAGCAGTAAAAAGTTTTTTGCCGAGACGTAAATGGCCGTAGGACGCCATAATATATATAATTAAAGTACAGATAGGTAAGTTATACCAAAATAATTAACACTTTGACATATTTTCACAGAATATCTGGATACGCGATTGCGCACATGACGGTTTGTTTACTGCATGTGCTAGTGGCGCCCTCTGCGCCGAGGTTTGCGTAATATTCCCTATTCCAATAGGGTAGTTGACACCACCAATCAATTGACATACTTTTTATGAGCTGTCAAAACGCGATTCCCCCATAGATTTTGTATGAGACTCGCAACCGATGACGTCACTAAGTTGTCAAGTCAATGACGCAACTACTTATTCATTTAAAAGCAACTAAAAATCGAATTTTAAAGTTATTTTGAAATGAATGAAGTTCTCAGGTCTAGAATAACGTGTTCTTTCAGAGAAATTGTGTCTTTAAATTATTGGTTAATGGTGTCAACTACCCAATTGTGGGGTGCCAACAGACTCCAAATAAAATGGCCGTAATATACACAACATTTTGCATTTTATTACTGCATCATGGCTCGCACGAGACATTAAATAGTCCAATAATGGACACACCAAAGCAGTAGTTATGAAGACAAAGATTTATCTTTACCATACAGCGTGTTACAAAAATTGTGGTCTATTTTAGGTTAGAAGAGCATATAATAAGGGTGTGATTTGAACCATACAACTAAAAAACTTTTTACATTGAAACACCATCTTAATCGGAAAAATAAATTGTCTGTCGGTACTTTGGATCGAGGTAATAAACTTTTACAGCTAAATTGTTAACTCTGGAATAAATCTTTGAAAGAACTTTTTTTGACGGGCCTGTTGGTCTAGTGGTTAGTGGCCCTGACTGCTGAGCCGGAGGTCGTGGGTTCGATTCCCACCCAGGACAAACTTTGTGTGATGAGCATGATTGTTTGTTCTGTGTCTGGGTGTGATTTATCTATAATATGTACCTATGTATTTATAAATTATATAAGTATGTATATCAGTTGTCTGGTTACCATAACACAAGCTCTGCTTAGCTTGGGATCAGATAGCCCTGTGTGAGTTGTCCCAAGATAAAAAAAAAAACTCTCACCTGACACTGCTGATCAGCACACACGTTTCCAATAGCCAGTAGTCCAGCATTGCCCCTAGTGCCACAGAACCGGCAAACGCCCGCTAATCCGGGCGGCCCGGGCAAAATCGCCGAGCTTTCTCCGGCGCCATTATCATAAATACCGCTCTCCATGCCTCTGAACTCGGCCAGACCCTTGAAAGTACGGCGGTCGACTAGCAAAAGGAGCCAGAACAGTTTGGCTCGGCCGCAACCCTCGTGGATGTCGATGCGAATAGCGCTTTCTTCTTCTTTGCATATCTGTTGAAGATATTTTTCACAGTTGGTTATGTAGAATGGAACAAATTATTCTGTTGGCAATAACTTGCATTTGACGATACCTCAATTGCCACAGTTATTCGTACAATTTGCTGCTATATATTATATCTTGTAATTATATAGGCAAAAATTATATTGCCCTAGCATTTCTGCTGACTGGCCCTCTGCAAAAGGGAGTGGCTGAAAAATATCAGAATCACCGCGCGAGCCCTGTGCGGATTTATGCCTTTTGACTTCACGGTCCCATAACAGTACAGCATCAACACGATATTTCTCTTTCCCTTTGAGAGTAATAATAATAAAATAAGCTCCACAAAACCCACGAGCTACGATATGACGATGCGCACGAGACGCCGTTACCACTGTTCCACCATTACTTCGCAGCTACTATTATGGTGAGCCTGACCTGTCGATGATGCGTTCTGGCCGATCTGTTGAGATGCAGGAAGCGGTCGCACTCGGCACACAGTGGGCCGCAGGTGCGGCAGTCAATGACGGCGACCGTGGAGCCGTCGTCGTGGTTCGAGCAGAGACGCCGCCCGTCTGCTTCCCCGCGCCGAGCCTCGCGACCGTCACCCGAGCTGTTTATACTGGAAACAAATGAATAAATATGAGTTTCTTGAGGAGTAATAGCAGTCACATTGACTGATTACTTTACTGATTACTATACTTCTCCCATCCAGCGTTCAGCGTTGAATTCATCAAAACACTGCAAAGTATTTACTAGGCGCTTTTCTGATTTCTGCCAATAACAAATTACTAAAGTATACTCACAGTTCTACATGTGACTGCTCAGTGACACACAGAGACGCTAACGCAACCCACATGGTAGGCGCGGCGATGCATCGCGTAGGCCTTCGGTCCGACTCCGACAGCTGAGCCACGGCAGACACGTACGAAGCTAGCGCCTTCCGGGTCTCTAGACCCCAAACTAGTGATATTTTGTCCTGTAAGAAGTTATATGTATTAGGGAATGACTTATATGTAGGTGCATCCTATCCTATTTATTTCTATATCCACAAATATTATAAAAGTGGATGGATGGAGGATGTTATGTATGTTTGTGATGAATATCAAAAACTGCTAGACCGATTGCTAAAATTCTTACACCTTTATAATGCTACATTACCACTGAATAACATAATGTATATAACATTACGCTAAGACACTTAAGATCTATGCAGCGAGAGAAACCGCTGGGCACATATAGTAATTTAATAATTACGCACTACACAGTCAACAAGACTACAAAATCTAAAAACTACGAACAATACGAAGAAACAATATATGTCATTTTTTGATCATCTACAACATGTCGAAATTATATACGATCATACCTCAGCCATATCCGACAGTAGCTTAGCAACTAAATGTGCATGTTTCTTCGTAGTCTCTCCTCTCATGAACCAGGTAGCGGGCGCAGCTTGGCCGACACTTCCGCCCATCTTCACCGTGGAGGGGGTGGCGCCACTGTTGCCTTTCACTTTGACTTGTACGGTGATCGCTTTGCCGAGGTAACATACTAGGTGGTCGAGGAGAGTCACTCTAGAAGAAAAGAGATATCATTGTATTTCCGGTAATGTATTCCACACATTTTCAAAGAAGCATATAGATTATGCAGGAAGAACCTTTAGTACCTACATACACATTTCGCCACTTATGTTTGAGTATCATGTTATGATGAAGCGCACGTGACTAAAAGAATGATAGATATGAATGTTGATAGTTGTTTCGGGTCTGTTTGTGAATGTGAGTTTAAATGTTTGTAAAAGCACCCACGATACAGAAGAAATTCTTAGTGTTTTTAAACAAAAAAAAGTGATAACGCTTATGTATGTTTGTTATTTAACCTAGTTTCCATGGGATAATTATCATCTTCCATGCGGGCGAAGGCGTGGGCACAAGCTAGTTCTGTAAATTCGGTATGTGATAATTTTTTCTTACCTTGTATTGAGTTCATTGCCATAATTTACAGCTGCTAACATTTTCTGAGGAGGTATTTCTGCAATCATGCGCTTGAGTAGTGATATAACCTGAAATCATAAGATTGATTTAGAAAATGTGTTTTTTGCTTATCTCCTCAATCTTGTCCACGGACAAAGACGAAACTCTAACGAAACCTAGCTAATAATGATTTTATGTAGTTTATAAACTCAAAGATAAGTTTAAGGTGAGGCTTACGACAAAAATTCAGCCGTCGGTACTTAATTTTTTACCTTCGCTTTTTAAGAACGATCCGCATGGCACAACCATTTTACACTGAGAGTGTTGGCACCACAAAGTTGAAATTTAGAGAATAGGTGCCCACTAAGAACCGCTACACAAATAAGATGCACATAATTATGGAAAAAAACTGTATGGTCAATGAAATATTTGCCTTGAAAGTCGTAAAAAATACCCTTCTCGATTTTCTAAAGTCGGATAATTCTGAAAAAATTAAGTTCGTAGAATGTAAAAAATCTTTCTACTAAAATTTGTTTGAATATGATCTGATTGTAAGTGTTTTGAGATATGGGACTTCTTTCCTAAACAGCAGCAGTAACTTCATTTTTCATTAACATATTATGAAAAACTAATTTAACTTTGCTGATGAGTGTAAATTTATATCTAAAAATATGAATGGGTTATATATTGGTAGGCTTACTAATGGCCACTGGATTATTTTAAATCATCTGCGTAGCCTTTTCCCAACTATGTTGGGGTCGGCGTCCAGTCTAACCGGATGCAGCTGAATACCAGTATTTTACATGGAGCGACTGCCTATCTGACCTCCACAACCCAGTTTTTACTGGTAATACGATACCCCTTGGTAAGACTGGTTGTCAGACTTTCGGAACAGTGACTACCTGTAACGACTGTCAAAGATCTACAAATGACAGCCGGGACCAACGGCTTAACGTGCTTTCCGAGGCACGGAGGAAACTCGGTATGTAACGGGTGGTCACCCATCCACAGACCAACATAGGCAAGCGCGGCTTAACCTAAAGATCGACCCGAGCGGCTGCTATTATTTGGCCACGAGCTCCTCGAGGATTATTTAAAATATGATTCATTTATCTTCGCGTTTCGTCTTCTGGGACAAAAGGAAGAATAGTTCAAATGGCAGAATAAAATTACATTGCTTGGCAAACACGGCTACCAGTATACATATATTTAGTCCATTCTTCTTTCGTACTATGCTTATGAGCTTACCTGACGTTGCACTCTCTCGCTACCCGTGTGTAGGAGAGCCAGCAAATCAGCGAGTAGTTCTGTCCTCTGCGCTAAATGCGCGCGCCCCACTGCACTGCCACTGAGCGCCAGTAACTGGAATATTATGTAGTTATAAGCATTGGTTTCAGGGGAAGTAACAAGGACTAATTAACTAGAGTGATAGAGACAGTACACATTACATTATATCATCACTAGCTTTTGCCCGCAGCTTCGCTCGCGTTAAATTCGGGGTAACACAGTTCCCCTTTTCTGATTTACAGGTACCTGCTACCTGTAGTTTTTGCCCTTGCACCGCATTTATTGTAATAGCAATGCTAAGTTTTCCCTTTTCTTCCCTCTTTCTCCCAATGGAGAGAAAGAGGGAAGAAAAGAAAAAAAGAAGCGAAAGTGAGTTTGTTTGTTTGTTACGTCTTCACGCCTAATTGCCAAACCGATTTTGATGAATTTTCGTACAGAGATAGTTAGACCCTGGAGACGGACATAGGCTAAAAAAGTGAGAAAAAGGGGAGAAAGAGGGAAGAAAAGGGGAGAGAATAAAAAAATTTTGGTCGATCCTCACGCGAGTTAAAGTTAGCGTTAGCCCAAAGTAACTATGCCACGCGGACGAAGTCGCGGGCGGAAGCTAGTATAACAATATACCTTCAAAACATCGGCACACCAGAGACGAGCCTGAACTGTAGAAAAACGTATAGGATCTAAGACTTACTAGCGACAGCATCTCAAAGCAGTAGTTATCCTGCATGAGTGGTGGCGGCCGCGCCGGCTGGTCATCAGCTGTGCGCTCTGCAGCCTCGGCGCATAGCAGTGCCGTCTCCCAGTCGTCGCGCACTCGCGCCGCCTCGCCACCGATGGCGGACACTATGTGCGTCATCACCTGAGGAACACATATACACGATGTTAACCAGCCCTTCACGAACCCGTCAACCAATTGTTCTGTAGGTACATAAAACGATAGTTTTTTATTCATCACTCATACTCACACCACCGTGTTCAATGTCAATTTAATTATAGCATAATACTGACGTACGTATCAAATATTATCATATAAAAAAATAAAATAACAAATAAATTGCATTTTAATTCAAACTAAAAACCCATTTATAAAAAGTAATAACATTTAAAAATTGTATTTAAGTAAATAAAAGTGGGTTTTTGCATTGACAGGAAGAACAATTGATTCTCGGATTCGTTCAGGGTAATTTACATCCCTATGCTTGTAGTGCTGGGACTCTATACTTTACATAGGTGGGAAGGGTGGGCTGTAAATATGCACACATTGTCAAGTTCAGCTGGTTACCATTTGTAAAATTGGTTTTGTTTTACTTTCTAGTTATGGCCACGCGCTATATATAGAAATTTTGAAAATGGCGCCAGTTATAGAAAGGTTATCTTGTTGTTTAGGAGGGATAAATCGCATGTGTCTTAATGAGTGATGAAAATAAATGTCCACATGTAAGTTGACCAAGATTTTTGTCTGGACCTTTAAAGACACTATGACCTATGAGTTTGTTTCGGATGTTTCTTAGAATAGTCGGGTACGAAACACCGGCCACATCTAGTTTTTAAAAGTGTTTGTGACAACCTACTTGCAAAATAAACATCATTTAATATTTATGGTTGCGAGTGGGAGACGAAAATTCAAAAAACAATGGATGTGTTTTTTTGTAAAGAATGATACGAAAGAAAAAGGAGTAAGTTATTGTGTGACGGTTGACCAGAGAGAATGGAAGAAAATGACATGGGACTAGGGCAGATATATGATGATGACCACACACCCGACGCCCTAAAAGAACAACACATACCTGCGTTTGCAGTGTAGTAAGTTTGTGTCCTGCGAACAGTATCCCAACGACATGTTCTCTAAGGTCACTGTCGTCTGCTGCGGCGCCGTCCTCTGCCGCGGCGCTGGACTCCGTGCCCGACTCACTGCCGCTGCGGTTCCATTTTAGCAGCTTGCCGAACACCTGCAACCAGAGAGTGATTAAATACATCGGGTTTTTAGAAACTAAGAAGAAGAGATACTACCACGTCATAACGATATGATAAGTTTGCCGGGATCTTAGTAACTTATAATAGTCACAATTATTGCTTCGTATAATGAAGGTGTTGAGAGAATGGGAAGATGACATTAAAATGAAAGCAGGGAATACATGGACAAGGACGGCGCTAAATAAAACAGAGTGGAAAGAAATGGAGGAGGCCTTTGTCAAAATAGGGCAAACAAACCAAGTTGTCGGTGTCACTGATTCGCAAAGAGTCAATAGGATAAGCCATTAATTGTAAAAGTGTAACAATGTCTGAAATAAAAGGCTTATATTATCATATTATATTATTATGCGCAAAGAAACTTCATCGGTTTGCTCTAAATTCGGATAAAACGATTCTGTCAAAACAGTGTGTTTATGCTATAAGTGTTTCTGACTTATGATAGTGACTTTAATAGCATAATGTCATAAATCATACATGTTCTTTTTTATTATCCTGAATTAACAATAATACTATAATATTAGAGGTCGGGGGGGAGAAGCTTGCGGGTTGTTCAAAGAGATACAGCGGCTCCGGAACACAAAGGGCTAAATAAAAACATGGGTGGGTTTTAGTCAGTAAGTAAAAAAAGGTTTTCATAATAGTAATCCTTACTAATATTGTAAAAGCGATAGTGAGTTTGTTTGTTTGTTACGTCTTCACGCCTAAATGGCCCAACGGATTTTGATGAATTTTGGTACAGAGATAGTTGGGATCTTGGAGACGGACGTAGGCTAATTTTTAAAAAAATGTGAGATAATGGGGAGAAAGAGGGAAGAAAAGGGGAGAGAAAGATATTTTTTTTCAATCATCATGCGGGTTAAAGTTTTCGTTGCGTAAGTCGCGGGTGGAAGCTAGTGAATAAATAAATAAACTAACCTGTGACGTAAGAAGTCGGAACACCCTCAAGGTGTCAGTCTCAGCTAGTCCATGCAGTACATGCGCGGGAGTGGCCGCGGCCGACGCGAGCGGTGTGGGCGACCCGAGCACGCGCACCTGTCGCACGCGCACCGTCGGCTCGGGACCGCGCAACTCGCACCGCACTCGGACTGATGTGCTGGACCCTCCTGCATGCGAGAAAATGTTTTTTAGCTTAGAGAAATAAGAATACCAGTATCAGTTCGAGCCTGTTAACGTAGAAAGAGATTCAGATGATGACGTTTTAGTGACCTGTATCCGACTGCAATTAGACGAAAAATCGCAAAACTTCTTATATCGATCTTCATACCTCAGCAGCTAAAATGATTGTGTAATATGTTTTTATTTGACTATATTCACAATGTTACAAAAAATACGTTTATCACACTAATATTTTAAATGCGAAAGTTTGTATATGTATGTATGTTTGTTACTCCTTCACGCTCAAACGACTTAACGGATTTGCTTGAAATTTGGTACCTATGGTTGGTACCCTTGATTAACACATATTATATGGTATCTTAGCTTTTTATCCCGTATATGCGGGTAAAACTGCGGAGCGTAGCTATGTAAGTAAATAGTAATTACTTACGAGGCATAGTGTAGCAGAGCCAGGTGGCAAACTTAGGGTCCACCTCTACATCTTGCATGTGAAACATTTCGTTAGACCCGCCACTGTACAGGAACGATACCAGCAGCGTCTTGTTCTACAATGTGGAAAATGATAAGAATTTTGAACACTGTGAACCCATACCTAATACCGCGTTATTATATTATTGCAATTCATTATCAATTTAATACTACATAGTGATTCATTGTTTCATATTTAGTTATTAATATTTAATCAGAACAACAAAATATTTGCAAGCAATTTGGAATACTGCCAAAACTACAAAAAGGAGTTTTCACTTACCGCAGTGTCCCTCGTATTATCAATATGCACGCACAAAATATGCGGGCGGTCATCCGGGGTACCTCCAGGGTAAGCCATTTGGATCCACTTGGCCTTGTTCCTGTCTTCATCGCCTGACTCCCAGAAGGTCTCCGTACTGCCATCGGTTAGGGCACCGGCCATGCCTTGACGGGACGACACGCTGATGTCACACCAGCCCGTCACATCAGGACAGTTCCAAACATAATTCTCCTGGAAAATAAACAACACATTTAATGGCCATGTCAGTTGGCAGTTTCTTTTGCTGGCAAAGACCACATCTCAGAACTTAGCCAGCTTTTATGCGTCCGCTTTTTATTCGATAGAGAAAGTTTTTTTTCGAAATTGCTTACAGTCAAGTACTTGGAAGCCGAGCAGTGTTCAACTCAATCAAATACGATGAAATAGTCTGTTGTGTCGAGGAAAACATGGACGCCTAAACCTACTTTTAAGAACAATAACTATCCTCACAATACATAGATGATACCATAGTCCATGCAAAAACATTTGTTGGTCTGTTCTTTGTATGAAGAATTGATATATAGGCCAACGTGGTCAAACGATGATAGGTGTTAAGATTATCGTTTAACGAACGAACGATCAACTTACAAAAACCATTCCAAATTTTTGATTTATGTTCTTGTCCGTTATCACATAACATAAACAATTCGTCGACGCGTCACATTTTTGCAGTCGCCAACTTATGACATGAATAGCGTTTTTATAAGCCGATCGTACTTTTTTTAATCAGATGATACCTTGTTGAGATAGCTATGAAAGCTTTCTTGTATGGCTCCCAGCAGACCTTCCTCGTAGGCTCCGTCCTCAGAGTGCGACAGAATCTTGCTAATCACACTGAATACTTGTGATCTATCCCGGCAGCGTTAACAGTTCGCAAGGGGAGTTAGTTAACGATATAAGTGCACATACAAATGGAAATCGTGAGTACAGTGTGAAATGAGAGCTAAACTGTTTAGGCTACGGTTAGTAACAATAAAAGAAAAGAAGAAAACATATATTTTTTTTCAATCTTTCGAAGTCGGTTACTTTTTTTGCGAAAGCGTACCCAAAAAAAAGGATTATGAGAATAGGTGCAGTACAGTTGGCGGAGTAATCGGTGAACACTTAAAAAAATACTGTCGAACAAAGAACCTCCTTTTTTGAAGTCGGTTAAAAATTAAAACGAAATTCAATGCTATTAGTGTGACACCGAAATGGTAACTTGTAATTTAGTAAATCTAATGTACTTATTAATTGTCAAAATGTGAAATAAAATGTATGGAAGTGTGTTTAGCTGAAAAGATTAAGAAGTTGACAAAACACGGGTAAACTTCTCGAAGTCCACATCGACAATCAATTTCCACAATTCAATTTTTTTAAACCTCCATATCTTTTGCTTCCATAAGGATAGTAAAGTCTTACCTGTGAAGGAAAGTTCTATCATGTGGCGAGTAGTGAAGCGCCCAGCATCTCACAGCTTGCAGGCCCGCAGCACTGGCAGGCGGCAGAGAGGGCGCTAGTGCGCTCACCGAGCCCAAGAACGCGTGGAAAGCGGCGCGTGCGCCCCGCGCGGACCGCGCACCAGGGCAGATGGCGGAAGCTGACGCGGTTGGAATAACGCCGCGAGGACTCTCGATTACTGCGTTCTGCTGAGTTAGACAACAAAAAGTAGTTTGTTTCAGATATATAAAATAACAGGGAAGGTGTGACACTATCTCGCGCTCTTAAGCCCGTTGAATGAGGTAAAACCTGATACCGCTCCTCATTTCTCTCCTTTGGTAGAATCAGAGTCTGACGGCTCTGCACTACCGTTACTTCTATAGACCAACTCTCTCTATTTGGCATTGAGAAAAAAAACAACATGAATCACACGAAGTTTTCTTATTGTATTTAAAAAGTCCTAAACATTGCAAACAGATTTCATTAACAATCAGAAATCTAAAAATTTAAATCCCCACCAACATAATGAATGCCTGAACAAAAGTACAATGATGCATTTTAAATGCCTCATTGAAAAATTTTAAATGTAAATTAAATTAAATAGTGCCGACAATTTAAATTCTAACATTTCATAATATACTACTTAGGCATTCGTATCTACTCGAGCTTACCTAGTGTTAGTGAAAAAGGGGCATTTTATAAAAGAAGCATCCAAATGGTAACTTACTTCTTTATTATCGTCTATAGACAGACTGGGAGGCGGCACTATGCGCGCGAACTTGTCGAGCGCGTTGCAGAACCACCACATGACGTCGTGCACGCACGTTGGTTGCGTCGCCGAGCGGAGAAGCCAGTTCATTGCCTGCAAATCACCTTCATTAGGTTCTTACGCTTAAGATATTCGAATTGGATAATTATCACTTGCTTCGATAAAGGAAAACATAGTGAGAAAACTTGCTTGAGCGATATTTCACGATATGTTAAGACAAGTCAGAGGTTTTTGGGCGGCAAAAAACTCTGACACCAGGTTAAACACTAACCAGAAGATAAAGAATGCGTCGCGTAATACAGAGCATAAGTTAATTCAGATTTTTGTACAAATACACATTTGCTACTAAACATAAAAACAATGCTAAAAAATTAAGATAGATAGATAAATCATTTATTTGATGCAGCAAAAGACACAATATATGTGTACAATTAAAACAAAAAACTAAGGAAAAAATACATTAAAGAAAAAAGTAGATTGACCCATGGACATTTAGACACATCACACACATTTATAACGCCCACTACTGAACGGTGTGTGTCTCAAGATTACACCAAATAGGAGTCCAGCTCAGCATAATGCCAGGTAGACTACCTGACGCTGGTATTCTGCTAATACACGGATGTCACGGATAAGAGTAAATCTTACCTCAAACGCATACTGCCTCACAGTATTGATACGGACAGCCGCATCCATCTTCTGCCTGTGCGCGTGTAGGTCTCTCTTGGCCAGTATAAAAGTCATCACAGGGCTGTTCATCAGGGACTCTGCGTCCACCCGGGGACCTTCGAAGGCGGAGAGGGAACCGCCTGCGGACTCGCCGCCACCGATGAGACGGCGGAGTGACGCGCTTGGCTGAGCTAGCAGGGAAGATCCAGCGC
The DNA here is from genome assembly GCA_905475445.1 of Ochropleura plecta. Classification (NCBI taxonomy): domain Eukaryota; kingdom Metazoa; phylum Arthropoda; class Insecta; order Lepidoptera; family Noctuidae; genus Ochropleura; species Ochropleura plecta. The sequence continues at coordinate 5,614,356 of FR997721.1, read as the reverse complement.
CTTGGGGTAGAGATAAAATAATGAAATGTGAATGTCTTTACAATTAAAAACGAATGTAATTCAAAGCCTTGGCAAGAACGATTCTGAGTGATACTAAAAAAAGTGCGTTAAAAATTACACGCCTTACAAGTCTAGGCTCACAATATTGTTTTCAGTGTGAGCGGGCTCAATTTATTTATTTATAGTTAACTAGCTTTTGCCCGCGGCTTCGCTCGCGTTAAATTCGGGGTAACACAGTTTTCATTTCGCCTTATTGATTTGTAATAGCAACGCTAAGTTTTCCCTTTTTTCCCTCTTTCTCCCTCACATCCCACTTTTAAAAAAAAAATATGTCCTATGTCCGTCTCCTGGTTCCCAACTATCTTTGTACCAAAATTCATCAAAATCGGTTTAGCCAATAAAGCGTGAAGAGGTAACAAACAAACTCACTTTCGCTTTTATAATATTAGTAAGGATTAAAACCAATTACAATAATTAACATAGAAACAAACAACTTACACTACATATGAAGTAAACAACTTACACTAAGTTCAATTAAAACTAACATGGAACAGTGAACACTCTTGCATACTTTGTTTCACAAAACACCAGACATACTAGCACGACTTAATTCCATTCAACCGCAAAATCATCACATTCAATGTGGGTAGTCACTGACTACCCACATTGAATGTGATGATTTTGCGGGTGACGAGATGCTCAACGCTCTCCTGACTACTAGTCAGGAGAGCGTTGAGCATCTTTAAAATGCGACACACAGTTTAATGTCTGTGACTAATGCTAGGTGCAGGTCAGTCAGGGACCTGTCGGTGCGGTGATGTTTGAAAGGCTCACGTCTAAAACTGAAACAACACTCAGCGGATCATGGTGTTCAGATAACTTACCACTTAGAGTGTCCTGATCCATGGGCGTGTCTCGTGAAAGTCGCGGGCGCGCCGCGTCAGCGAGGTTGCGGTGGTCTGCCTGCCCCATGGACACGGAGCGATGTACTCGCGGCATGAGTGAGCCGCCGCTGCTTTCCATCCCACCGAATGCTGATGTCTATGTCAAAAAATGGATTGGTTTTTTGGAAACCCGGAAACTATTTAAAAAATAGCAATCTCTGTTCACATTTTTTGTTCCAAAAACATGATTCACATCTAATCTCTGAACCAGTTTTCAAGCTATTTTGTTAAAAACGTTTATAACTATTGAGTGCGCCACTTGTAATCATGTAGCCAAAAGATCTGTGTCTATGATACATAGATCTTTATCTGACTATAAGTTTTAATAGTCAAGTGTATTTACCAAAGGCGCAACAGCGGGTGGCATAGGCCTACCCAAGGAGTGGTACCGCGCCGCATCGGACGCGGCATAGGTTTTAGGGGCAGCCCCAAATGCCGGCAGACACTGGAACGGTGGAGCTGGTTGCCACACGCTGCCCGGGGGTGTGGGCGGAGAGCGGGACGCGTTCTCTGCCCAGGCCGACATGCTGATCGGTTCTGTGAGATGTGGACAGGGGTTTAGAATTATAAACTGTTATCTGTGAGAAATTGAAGGTAAGCTTTAAAAAATGAGACTTTGAGAAATCATTGGGAAAAGGCGAATGCGGTATATCAAGTCATGCGAGTGCAAGCATTTGTTACTTGTTGTAACTGGACTCAGAACTCAAACAGTCAAACAACACGACGAACAATACCAAAAAAGAACATTAGTGTGGGTCGCATAAAGTACTCAAACTGCCAGACAACCATTAAAAACAAAAAAAGGATCCACATTGTCCTCACATTTACAAACAATTACAAAATGCTTTTAGGCGATCACAAAATCATCACATACCTGGAGTAGTTAGCGGTGCTAGATCCAATAGGAACACAGCATTCTCTTTGATAGTGTTATGGTCGATGGTGATAGGCTGTTCTAAGCGGTCGTACACCACCATCTCTGCCCGACTCTTGGCTACTCCTTGTCTAATAGAAGGAGCCGCCTTTATCGCCTTGTCGTAGCACTTATCGCAGAACATGTACCAAAGCTGGTCAACTGTGAAAGAAAATGGTATGGTAACTTTATTGTATGAATGTTGATGAAGTATAAGACTGAGGGTCTAAAGTTAATGGTATGTAATTCAAGTCAAGTCGTTTCGGAGGAATATGGCAACTAAAACTGTGACACGAGAATTTTATACGTATATACGAAGAAGATAGATAAGGTCAGTGTTCCGAAGCTGACTACTCAACGTACGACTATAAGTAAATGAAACTAGCTAAGAGGTCACTACGTTAATTGTTACCTTGCGTCATCTGGCTGCAGTAAGCCGTAGGGTACAAGTCCTCCTGGCCGGGTTGGGGGTCGACCTGCAGGTAGTTCCCGGCGCGATCGAAGCCCTTGCACGTAGGCCCCTTGCAGCCGGGGTGCATGCTGCGCATGTGTAACGCCAAAGGCGGAGGCACTTTGGATCCACCACATAGGTCGCATTGTACTGTGTGAATAAGATTTTTAAATTAACTGTACACGGATCAAGAAAAGTTTTTTTAGCGAAATTTATTGTAAATTTTCCCGCTAGAGGGAGTTTGACTGAAAACGTGAGCTAAAGTGTGTCAGGCACGCTATCAATCCATCAAAAGGAAAATCAAAACCTATAGCTTTGTAAATAACCAACTATTATGACATCATTGCGTTAGCAGTTTTAGGCCATGCGTGGGCGCAGAAGTAGCCCTACTCTATGATCTATGGTACTATGATTCATGTTCAAGATGTTTTTTTTTTACGCTAAATAGTTTTACATTATGTTGAGCTTTTCAAGCAATGCAATCAGTAATTACCAGAATAGGGTGTCTTGCCGCTTCTTGTATTCCATTCCCTCTTCTTGCGTATGCCGCTCTGTAGTTTTGGTTCTTCGTTTTCGTTGTTCTCCAAATTTTTCAACCTAATAAAAAAAAACTGTTTAGGAAAAACACAGACGGTTGCAGTTTTTTAATTAAACTCGATACCATCTACGTGTTCCCGAGATAAACTTTGTTTTTCATTAAGATACTATGAAGAACAAATTTAGTTTTGCGCTTGAGTGTATTAATTCGTTTTTTTTTTTACTTTAGGTTTAAAGATCTTTATTCCCAATAAAAACATTACTTGAGAACATTATTACTTAAATTTTATACTAAATTGGGTTCGACAACATCCGTTAAAAACTAATTATGTAATACTAACTGAAACTCCACCACCCAACACATCCATTTCTCGGGTTATTTCCGGTTTGCGATTAAATACAAGCTAAGTTGGGTTTTGAATGCATTGAATGATGATAGGTTTCTTATGCGTGAGGGTATTTTATTATATAGCTGATCTCCTTCAAATGTTAGCATTTTTTTGCCATAGTTAGTCCGGGTTTTTGGTAAAACTAATTAGCTTGCTCGTCGTGAGCTTCGTTGAGTAACTTGTCTATAGTGGGTAAGTGTGATATTTGTGTGAATGTTTTTGTTTAGTATTTTTTTGATAAATATACATGTGTTATAAATATATAGTTCGTTTATATTCATTATTTTTGTGTCTCCGTATATTTTAGTCGTTGGAGTTCGGTACGGGTAGTTGAAGAGCATTTTTATTAATTTATTTTGGGAAACCTGTAGTTGTAATAGTTTTGTTTTAGCAGCGCTACCCCATATCTCGACTAGGTATAGTAGGTGTGGCTTTTGAGGTATGAAACCCTAGAAATTACTGTAGAGACAGTTAACTGCCGTTAATGTTTCGTCAGTGCTTCTATTAGACATTGTAGCGAAGGAGACTACACGTCGACGGAAGTGACATCTGTGAACGCGTTTTTAACGATTTTCTGCTGTGAGCGGTTTACTTGGTATTGCCAAACAACCGGAAATTTCTTAAAAATATGTATTGTAACAAAGATCTTACTTGTCTGTGGCCGACGTCAGTTGGTCGGCGTCATAGAGTGCGTCCCACAGCGCAACTAACGCGCGCAAAGCTGGTGGCAGCACGTTCACAACGTACCGCGAGGATCCCGCTAAGAAACAAGAACTTATTAGGACACTTCTTTTTTAAAGAATTATGATTAAATTATCCTTGGTCAGGACTCAGGAGGCGTTCGATTTCCATGGAATAACGTGTTCCAGTTCGACATACCATGCCTAACCACTGTAACTCCCTAAAATACAAAATCATCAAACACATAAAAGCTTGACGAGTCTCGGAAAAATGAGTTCCAAATTTTGTGTTGGAATGATCTCATCACAGATAGTCAATAAAGGTGCAATAAAAAAAAAATAAGAAAAAAAAACTCACGAACCTGGTTCGCTGCTAGGTCCTGGCATGTTGTCTTCTTCTCGTATCGGCATATCAAAGTCCACCTTGCGCATGCGACTCGTACTCGCTTCCATTCCAGAACGCGTCAACGTTTCCAACGTTGTAGGGTGAATGCGTAAATACAGACCTGAGAAACGGGAGTATGCGTTAAGATACATTTACAATTATATTGAGTGACATTTTATCATTGACAAGGATGGCGTAAATGTCAATAATGTATTGAAGACATATGGGTTTTGAAATGAGAGTTGCCCTGAAAATAATTATCTATTGTGTGGATACGCTGCTTTTATCTGAGGGATATGGTAAGGCGTGGCATCTTGCTTGCGAAATCCCGTTTCCACAGTTGCCAAAGCATCTCCATCTGCGGGGTACGACGCGTTCTGCACCAGTATTGTAGGTCTAGTACAGATACCGGCACGGATCTTGAGCGCTCGGCGGAAGGGTGGGGATCGCTTTGCGCATCGTACACATATGGCAAATAAAACGCACGCCCGTTGTTTTTTTTTTTCTAAGTTACCTACGTAATTTCTTACTGGTTCTATGGTTGAAAAAATTATTAAATAATGATTCATTAAATTGAGAAATGGAAATTGAGATCAAAGAAGCAGGTAATTAACAAGTGTTTCTAATTTAAAACTATAACTTAGTTCTTGTAGTTTGTCAAAAAATATTAAAAAAACTACTACGTACCTACGTACTTTTTTTTTGTTAGCATTTTTGACTTCGAATTTTATTTGTTGTAGACAAAAACTTTATTAAATATAGTAAGTACATTTCGATACAAATACAAATAAAATACTTGAATGAAAAATAGTTACAAACTGACCTAATTTTTTTCCCCGTTTTACTTTCGATAAATATCACCTTTGACTAATTCCAAAGTTATAGTTAATAAAAAATCACATAAAATATTTAAATAACATAATTTAAAAATGTTGTCTATTGAATTGGCCGGAATTGTACTCGTCGTCGTGAGGTACATGCAGCAGGAAAAGAACGAATCCCGAGTGACGTCTATGACGCGATGCGCTACGGGCCAATCACTGCACTTTCCCCGCCCCCGCGCCTCACTTCATACCACCAAAGGGACCCAATAACTCACTTTTGCGCAGGTGAAGGTCAGCCCTCAAGAACCGTGACGGTATCTGTATCTCTATCTATCTATTACGATAATATAGTTGGGTTCCCCAGTTTCCATCTCTCATTAGGCTTACCAGCATTGGCCACTTCGACGGAGTGCCTCTGAAGTCTGGCGGGCGCAACGTCATGCGCGGGCCGAGTGACCACGCGAGCGCCCTGCTTCGGTAGCTGCGGGTGGAACTTTAGGAAAGCTGCGCACGCGATCGCGTCGTGGACTATGCCTGTGGAATTCAGTTTGAAATTAATACACTAGGATACACAAGTTAACGGATTTACTATTTAAATGATAACTCGTTTTAAAACTATCGTATTTTTGAAATATATTATATCTTTGACGTTTGGTTGGTCTCGGAAACTAGCGTGATCGAACATAGTATAAAGTGATTTGGATTTGTGGAAGCGCCAGGGTAGCCCCAATTTATATTTTGCTATTTACAAATCCGTGTCAGACTGTACGTTGAACAAAATATGATTTGAGACTGTAACACGTACTTTTATCAGAATCTAATATGTTCTTTTGTTATGTCCATATTTCTACCAAGCAACAGGTTCATTATGGCAAAATCTTGAAAAAAATAACTATTGGAATTAGGCTAACTATCCGCTTATTGAATGTCAAATATTACGTTTAACATTCTCCAAAAAAATTACACTTCGACACTTACTATGGAGAGTAGATCTGATACAAGAAATCAGTCTGTTAAGTTAGAAGAATAACAACAAAGGATACTATACCTTCATGCCACAGTAGAGCAGCGAACGCCGCTCGCAGGCACTCGGCCTGCGCGGGGCTGACTGCGTGCTTGCGCGGCGGCGGCGGCGCGGGCGCAGAGCGGGACGGCAGCGGAGGTGGTGGTGATGATGACGAGCGCTTGTATGCACGCGATCGACTGGCTAGCCGTTCACGAGCCATAGACTTTGGGCTGAGGCGACCGGGAGGATCCTGGGTAGAGAAACGTATGGAGTAAAGAACATGTTATACGGCTTTTTCTCTGATATCGCAAATATGGAATAATCATTAATTTTGCATTTTTTCTCGACGTTTTATAAGTGCCCATGCAGGCCTATGTGAAATAAAAATATTTTGATTGATTGATTCTGAAAACGTACGAAATCTGCTAGGATAAGGAGGCGACTTCATTAAACGGTATGAGCCAGACAGAAGAGCTTTATATCCATGCAAGAAGAGCAAAAAGACGTCATTCTCTTCATTTCGGATCGAACGCGCTACGCTAGCTACACGCAGCCAATCAAGTTATATAAAACCAGTTTATACGAATCTCTCATACTACGGCAAATCGATACAAAGCGAAGCCATGTTATACTAGAAATGTATAGATTGATGAGTTGCCATGTGTCCACTAAATAGGTCACTTCCTTACATTGGTAGTTTTCTACCGTGTTTCTTCGAAAAATATACGTTATCAGTACTGTTATTATTATTCTCACATGCAAAGTACCAATTGTGCACGAATAAGACGGATATAATCTCTGACCTCATTTCTTTATCCCTAAACGTATTTAATCAATGAAACTGTACACATTTGTAGTTCAACTTTCCTTAACAATATCTTCACATAAACAAAGTCTGTTGAATAATAACTTATTTTGCTTTAACATTTCTTGATGAATAATATTTACCGTTATTATCCTCACCTTGATATAATTTTAAAAACATAAATGTTTTGGTTCTGCGAAATTATTTTTCCTGTTCGCATAATTATTATAACACCAGGTCTAAGGCATCGCGGCAGATCAAGTAAAAGTTGGCGATACGAGCAGAATAGAACCTACGACTACTGGTCCACATTAGCCCTGGGTCGTACCAACTGGAAGTCGTGGGGATAGGCCTTGGCCCAGAAGTAGAATAACGCAGGATAGCAGTAACAGAAACCAGTTCTTAAGAACAATAATCCTTACTAATATTATAAATGCGAAAGTGAGTTTGTTTGTAAGAAACGTGTTCACGCCTACATGGCTAAACCGATTTTGATGAATTTTGGTACAGAGATAGTTGGGACCCTGGAGACAGAATTAGGCTAACTTTTTTTTTTAAAGTGAGACATGAGGGAGAAAGTGGTAAGAAAAGGGAAAACTTAGCTTTGCTATTACAATAAATAGGGCAAAAACTAAAAGTAGCAGGTACCTGCAAAATAGGAAAGGGGAACTGTGTTACCCCGAATCAAACGCGAGCGAAGCCGCGGGCAAAAGCTAGTATAAAAATATCACTATGAAATTATGTAGTTGCAAAACTTAAAACTTTTGCTTAAACGTCATACTAACTAAATGTTTATTATCTCTGTCCTGTGTATTCCTCGAATTATGACTCAAATATACAGACGAGGTAAAATGTAGATAAAGGAATCTCTTTGTTGAAGATCCGGTGATATTTGCAACCGACTTGGCTTATTCGTGCACAATTTGATGTTATAAACGATTTTTAAAAAGACCATTTCAGACCCTTATCTGCATAGTCCTAATGTAAGTGACCAAGATTTTTGTCTAGACCTTAAAAGAGACTATAACCTCTGAGTTTGTTTCGGCTGTTTCTTCTCAGAGTAGCCGGGTACAAAACACCAGCCTCATCTAGCTTTTAAAAAAGTCGTGTAAAAGTTTTTATGAAAACTTACTTGCTAAATATCATTTACTCTTTGAAATCATTTACTCTTTGAAATTACATACTTGTGTGGGCAGCTTTTTGAACAATAATGCCATCCACAATATGAATTTCACATAATATTCAATTCTTCTTCGGTTTTATTTAGGATCTTTAACAAAGTTCGAACACAGATTATGAATCGTTAATAATAGACTACGTATCACTTAGGCGCACTCCTTCACTTACACGGTCCACAGCATGCACAATAGAATTTACTCTGATCGAAAAACTTCGTTTAATATGTACAATCGCAGAATCAAAATCAGGTTGGATGGGAGGCAACTGAGACTAGGTGCTTTTTCCCGAACGTATTACAAATATATTCCATTCGGTTTATCCGCCTGACTGACCTGAATGAAGATCTGAACAATGATGATAGTGGCATTTTTACTCAGAAATCAGAGGACACGTTTAGTGAGAATGATCAAGCAGACGAGGCGAACTAAATTCTGATGTTAGAGTGCGATAATCAACGATCAAATGTTTTTCCTTACTATAAATTATAAGACGGTACGGTTAGCGCAGTGGCCGAGCGATCAACTGCTGCGCTGCATGTCGCGGGTTCGATCCTCGCACGAAATAAAATTTGTTTGACCTATAGGTGTTCCGGGTCTGGCTGCTTGTGTATATGAGTTTAAATGTTTGTAAAAGCACCCACGATACAGAGGAAATTCCTAGTGAAACATTTAAAAAAAACTGCACGGAAGCACAAATTAAGGAATATTTCCGTAAGTGCCAGTATATATAAATAACATAAACAAATACCTTGGAGGTTCCGATGTAGACTGGCGTGGCTGACATGCCAGCACTCTCGCTTCTGTCCGGCGAGGTCTGTGTGCCGGTCTGAGCGACCTTGCTGCTGCTGCGGCTCTCAGTGATCGGCTCTGGTTCTATTTCCGTCTGGAAATCAGGTTAAGTAATTAAAACATTAATAGAAAACCAGAATTAATATTATTAGCCTTTTGAACGCCATTGTCACATATAGGCGCATGCCCTAAACACCAATGCCACAAATATGTGCCAAAAATGTAGGTTAAATCATTTTTGCGGAGTGGAGGGCACGTTCAAGCGTTTAAGCTCTGGCGTTCAAAACGTTAAGAGTACCATTGGGCAAAGTACAAACTTTGGACTCGCTTGTTACGTACACCAGTTCGTTATAAACGTCAATACTGATGTCCCACTGCAGGGGACATCAGCTTTCACCATCTGTACACAATTTGTACTTCTCTCGTTTTAAATTTCTACGTCTATAAGTGATTGCCTTCAAGGACTGATTCTGCTGACCCGCATTGCCTTCAATCATTAACAGGCACCTATTAGGTCATTACTTTGGCTCATAATTCGTCTGACTAGGGCAAATTTATCCTGCCTATTTCCAATTTATTTATTTATGTACACACAAAACTTTATATAAAAAAGTACATAAGGAAAAAAGAGCACAAAGGTACTGCTTATTTCATAAATAAATCTCTTCCAGCAGACCTGCGATAGGACAGATGGAATAAAATAAACACGTAGACACAGTGTGTAAAAATAACAACTAAGCACTAACTTAAATAAACAAAACGTTATCAATATAGAAAAACTTACATACTAATAAAAATAATAAATATATGTTTACATATGTACTTACAATCCAAAATACTTAATACATATTATATCTAAAATATATTTAAACAATATCAAAGTATAGAGGAGAGGTAGTGTTCTTTGACCAGTTTTTTAAATACAGAGATAGTTTTAGCGCCACAAATGTTAGCCGGAAGTGATTTCCACAAAATTAAATGATTTAAATTAATTTATCATGACAGCATTCACAAAAAAAAAAAACACTATCTAGCTTTGTAAATTCCGCGAAAATCAGATGTATCTCTGCATTTTAAACGCACGGTTACAGGGTGTCTCTAGTTTCTTGAAACGTCATGGCAAATCATCATTACCAAATATATCAAATGTCGGTAAAAGGCATCTCTGGTCCTGCGCTCCGTTCGTTACTCATCAGTTGGGTTTCATATTATTATGAGTCATTCATTTTATCTCTAAGCACAGCAGGTTTACACCCGTTATCTTTAATTTCTGTATCAAAACGTAGTTACTAAATGATGTTAGTGCCAAATTGACTCGAAATAGCATTGTCAAACAGACTTCAAAGCTGGTAAGTATGCAAAATGGCATGATGCAGTTTGAATCTTTATTTTAAACTGATTTGGAGGGGTTCAGAAACTAGACAATTCGACCAAATTATTGCGCCTGTTACAGGAAAATTGAAAGGGAATCGTTTGTCTTGAAATGGACATGTAATGAGGAGACACAAAGCGCGTGTGACTACAAGAGTGATAGATATTAATGTTGATGGAAGGAGAGGAAAGAGAGGAAATATGGATAGATTGTGTAAGGAGTGATACGAAAGTAAACGATGCCATGACGTCTAACAGAGCAGAATAGAAGAAAAAAACGTTTTGCGGTGACTCCAAATATATTGGTGTAACGGCAGGAAAATGATTAATAAATACTAAATATTTATTTATTTGTCCTCTACTTATTTCGGTATTACATTTGTCTTGCCGCAAAAAAAAAACAAATTATAACAGCTATAACTTAGTCATGGAGTGACCTCGATAGTTAATTGTCTTGAGGAAACTTACAACTGCTTGCTCGACACACGTATTTATTTAGACGGTTAAGTTTTGGCATTTTAGCTAAAGAGTCATAATTATGTTTGCGTTATTTACAGCGTATCCACGTTTCTACTTCAACTAAAAGCACACCGGGGTTGCGGGTTGTTCGAAAGAGATACCGCGGCCCCGGAACGTAAAGGGCAATAGAAGGAACATGAGGTTTTAGTCCTCTACTCTACCCTCCGCTCCCCCGCGCCCAGAGCGGGGGAAGTTATTTGATGATTTCCCATCCCAAAAACAAAAAAAAATAAAAGCACAACAACTAGCAACCTACCAACAATCTTTTGAACGCCATTGACCTCTTAAGTTGCAAAACGGTCGTGTCTGAGACGCCACGGACCACTGAAGTTGCCAAAATTATATTAATCTAAATAATAATCAAAAATATCCCATCACTAGCGAAAACGCCTACCACATAAATATTTTTTTACTAGGCTTAGCTTCGGGGTGACGTACCTTAAAATGGCGCTAGCGTGCAAAAGGTTATTATTTTTTTAACGGATATGTATTCCATGGACTTCGAAATAATGTATCTTACAGGGTTTCCATAGTAGAAGAAACCAGTATGTTCTAGAATAAAAATTAATAATAGAAATTTCATCCCAGACCGCAGTGGGCCCGCATGGAGTATTACTTTCTCTCTATTTCCTCTAAGAGAGGGACCATAAACCGCAGAAAGCACGCCCAAAGATAACATTGCCGAATGTAGCAGTTTCCATAGAGTTACATCGAAAATCATTTGAGTCGCTGTCATAGGACAGCCTTGAAGGTGCGGTTGCTCTCAAAAGAATAATGACCTTGTTGTATAGCATGTGAACACAAACCTCTTGTATGGCGATGGCATCTCCGTTGTCACCAAAGCGCTGCTTGATAGGCGACCACCATTCATCACTGTTTCCATTGCTGCGCCTCTGGGCTCGTCTGCAATAACACAAGGCGTTTAAAAGGCATCTTTTCAATGTAGTATGCATGTTGGTTTAGTTACATTTTCTTTCAGTTACTAGTGCTGTTTTGATAATGAATGGTATTTTGAAAAACATTCGTACAATGTTCAGTTTACTCAACAGATTAAAATATTTTAAAGTAGTTTGCAGGGTGTAATAAAAAAAGCACTTTCGGTTTAAGATGGTGATTGAGGCCATCAAACTGAATAACTTCATTTCAAATGGAGTACTTGATCATCATCACTGCTGGACACAAGCCTCGTCTGTGACCAGCGACTGCCCGCAACCTTCACTACGGCATATGTAAATCTGATGTGTGGAGAGGGCGGGATGTCCCACGCTGCCTTTCCCAAGACGAGATCTCCATTCGAGAATCCTTTTTTTTTAAAACGTGTACACTAGGAATTTCTCCTGTATCGTGTATCGTTTACAAACATTAAACTCACATACACAAACAGCCAGACCTTCGGGTCTGGCTGTTTGTGTATGTGAGTTTAATGTTTACAAATAGGTTATACAAATATTTGTATAACCTACAGGTAGTTGTTTCGACAACTACCTGTAGGTTATACAAATATTTGTTTCGTGCGGGGATCGAACCCGCGACACGCAGCGCAGCAGTCAATCGCTCAACCTCTGCGCTAACCGTGCCGTTAAAACCCATCGGCCATCGGTTCTTCGGGCTATATGCCCTGCCCATGCCTCAAGCTATTCGGCAAGCTATGAACAACATGGCGCGATACCAATATCGGGCTCTTCATATGAATTGCGTTAGCCAATGCGATATTTTGTATGGAAAGTGCTTTGTTATTAATACGCTTTTGTGTTACCCTTTAAATATCAATGTTAAACAACAATGCAGACATACTTTGGCGAAGACGCAGCTGATGACGTTGAGCTCGCTTCACCGCGAATGATCCGGTTTCGTTTACTGGGCTCCGATGAACCCGCCAGCATGAAAGCACTGCCATCCGGCTGGACATGAAATAAATACGCGAATTAAGCCATAAAGCTAGAAGAATAAATGCTTTTGTTTTTATTTTTCCGGAGATGGGAGTTGAAAGCTGTGCCACAGTTTCTAACCGCTGCAGCTATCATCGTTACTTATACAGTGTTATTTGTAAAACACCGGCAACGTCTCAGGACCATGTTACTAACATCATAATCAACAACTTTTGTTCTAGGACATTTAAACATTTATCATATATTATTTTAGTTCATCAGATTTTCATACAAAAATAAAAATATTGAAATTGAACGTTCTAAATGTTACCAAATCTATGCGAAGCAAACGTACCTACAAGCGGCGGTGTAGGTATGTAGGTACAGCAAAATACGGAGTTGAAATGTGTTAGATAGGACAACGAAATCTTGAAGATTTGTTTTTGGTAAATGTATAAAATCATAGAACAAAAGTTGTTGTTTATGATGATTGTAATACAGTCCTGCAAGGTTGTCGGTGTTTTACAAATAACCCTGTTTAACTGTAAGGTATGTTCATTTTTAGTTCTAAAATAAAGATTTTATTATTTATTTATTCTTCTTCTTCAAAGCATATCGATCAAGTTCTAGACATGCAAGTTTTAGAAAAAGATCTGCGATGTAGAGCATCTCTCATACTCAGGCATAACTAGCTATATCACTATTTAAAAGTTAATATGGCGTTAAGACCGTTTTTGTACAGTATTTATTTTATACATTAGGTTACAGTACAGTTTTAAATAATTAAATATGGACAGGTCAGGATCGTAGAAGAGCATGTTTTTATTTTATACATTAGGTTACAGTACAGTTTTAAATAATTAAATATGGACAGGTCAGGATCGTAGAAGAGCATGTTTTTTATCTTTCTACCGTAGTCTTATTTAATTGTGGGTTAAAAGTTTTTTTACCATTTTCCATTTACCCTATCAACTTCCTACTATAAAATACGTTACACAATAAAAGGGGATGATTAATTACCTCAAATTTCTTTCATACTTTTTTAACACAATCCGTAAATCTATATTTTTTTTATTAAAGAGTAAGAAGGTAACTAAAAATAAGTTTTTAAACGCATCACACTATCCACCTCGGCTCTACCATCAGATCGGGTCCATGTTACCATATTATGCTATGGTCATAGGAACTACGTATCCGTACAAAGTATCATTAAAATACGGCAATTAGAAGTACGTTTAAATTGACTTCTTAGATTTGATTACAATATTTGTTAGTTACAAGTGAAGTTAGCAACGTGTCACAAATACATAGTAAAGTTATAATCACCTGAATTTGACTATATGGCAAGCTTCTGTCGTCAATACAGGTAATTTCTGTAACAAATGAGAAGAACAGAATGAGAAAAATTAAAAAAAAAACAATATTATTGTTTCAGGACTACGTACAGGCATCAACAAAAGTTTATCAACACAAAAATCTATTAATATTCACAAAACATTTGTTTGAAATGAAATGAAATATAAAATCTAAACAGAAGTATTTGAATAAAAAAATGCGCCTAACTATCGTGAAAGTTCTTACCAGTTAACAAGCCATCGTCTTCGTCTTGTGACCACGACTGCATGTCTCCTTGCGCGTCGCCGTAGCCGCTCCAACTCGTACATTCAGACTAAACATTTAAAAATATATGTATTATAATTGAGACAGGTCTGGCATTACTCCTACTGCTTGCTTATAAAGGGACTCTACTGTTTTAGTTGTTACCGCTTGTTTAAAAGAAAAGCAAATTCGGTCTGACCAGTCGTATTAAAGGGCAAGGGTATGAAAGCCAGGGTTGCGGGTCCTTAAAAAAAAATACCGCAGCCCCGGAACATAAACGGCAATAGAAGGAACATGTGTGGGTTTTATACAGTACAAGTCTGACTCTCCCCCCGCTCCACCCAGAGGGGGGAAAGTTATTTGATGACTTCCCATCCACAAAAAAATGGTACGGAAATAGTTTGAAAGGACCATCCACAGATCATAGTTCTTTTAATGATCTGTGGGGTCGCAGTTACCAAAATCGATAAGGAGGTATAATATATTTAAAAGGGAACTCTTTTACACAAAATCCATACTCAAAAAAAATAAAGATTAAACCAGAATTAGTTTCTGGATTAGGCAGAGCTTTGTCTACCCATGATTGAATTTAGTCTTTGATGCATTTAATAAGTATTACGCACAAAAAGATTGCATGCTCTTATTACAAGGTTTTATTTAACTTGCATTGTTTTTAAGTTTGTGTGTAGGCACCTGCAGTGGCGGTGGTGTGGTAGGCTCGACGGGCACCAGCAGTGCTCTGTCAAAATGGCGGTGATGCTGTAAGCACCATGCCACTTCAGCAACACCCTCAATGTAAGCCCGTACAGAATCTGAGCTCAAACGAACCCAAGTGCCGTCTTTGTTCACGACCTGGGAAATAAAATCAAATATGTAATTTGCCATTTGTATAAAAACCTATTTTCTAATTCTGCATTATTTGTCATGATTTACTGAAATGCCTTATTTTTCCAATGCAGATTTTAAAAAAAATCTTGCGAGCGAAAAGTCCATTGCAATTCCAAGTTTGCCGATTGGATCATCAAGCCAATTGGCAACGAAACCCCAGATAGAATCATACCTCTTCCACAAACGCGATGTTAGCACCAAACGGTATTCGGCCAATCTCTTCCGCCTGCAAAGAGGTACTAGCTCTCACTCGGAGCCCAGAGCTAAAACGTGAAATAAAACGCCTCAGCTTCATCGGAGGAGTAGTGGGTAGTGTGCCCCCGGCCTGCACGGAGCGTTCAGCAGGCTCTACTTTACTCTCGGCTACTTCTATTGTCACTTCCTGCAACAAAGTCACATGGGTAAGATAGTGACATCTTCTCGGGTCTGTCTGGACAAACTTGTATGGAAAGCGCCTTGTACAATTTTTTTTGTTACTGCTGTTGCCAGTAGTAATCACCAAAATAAGAGCCTGGTCCTACCTACCAACAGTACCAACTTTTGTGTGGTTTTGGAATATGATCCATAATTTGTAGAGTAATTTATACGTGGTAACAATGGATTGAAGATGGCAACACTTATGACAGTGACATTTTATTAAAGATTTGAAACTGGCAAAAAATATTATTACGGCTCAGTAGCCAAAGAAGAAAAAAAAATAATATTACAAATGTGGGTATTACTTTTCATTGATAGAATCAACGATTTTTTTAATAAGATCTTTGTCGCACTTAGGATATGATATAACGAGATATATAACAGTAACCGGAACACTTCAACTACACTTAAATATATCGCGATATTAATAAATTTGGGGAACGTGCGTATATATGTGCTTCTGGCAACTATTTGAAAACTACCTACTCCCTTATTAGTGAAATTCAATATTTCACAATAAATAAATATGTATTTTACTAAATGCTAATAACATTTATTTTAATAAATAAATACGTGTGGCACTCGGGGACTGCCGCGGTAAAGCTATTGCATAGCATTTTTTATCACCTTATGCAATAAATAAAAACAATCTAAATAAAATATTTAAAAAGTACTTCCAATGAAAAGAAGTCGCAAAAAGAAACATTTTTTTATCAACTTAGACAATAAATAAAAAACTAAATATAATATTTAAAAAGTACTTCCAATGAAAAGAAGTCGCAAAAAGAAAAACAAGACCTTGGGTTTGATCCAGCGTAATGTCGATTTACTATCCGATTCTCTACCAAACACGCTATTAGAACATTAGAATCGGGAATGAAATAACTGACCGTATTGTGTAAACGACGTTAGACAAGCCACACCTCGGTGCCCGTCGGAGTGGGGAGCGTCATGTTTTTCTTCGTTACGGAATTTCTGGATTCGGTCCCCGCGCTTGAGGCCCGCGATAGAAGCTATGCAATAGCTTAATAATATATAGGTAATAAAACTAACCTGCGACGCTGGATGATCATCGAGAGTGCATCTGAAGATATAAACTCCCGGAGACCTCGGGACCCAGATGGCGACAAAGGAGCCGTCAGGATTCTCCCGGATCGGTAGTCGCTCTGCCGGTATACGCCCCCCATGGACGAACGCACCGCGTATGTTACAACCATCACTCCACGGTTCACTCGCCAAGCGTAGCTCCTCGAACGAAAAGTCTTGATAAGCCTGTAAATAATGAATAGTTAAATATCACCTAATTTTTTCGACACTGTTTCTAGCCATGCAAATCTTGAAAGCCTGAAACAACAGTGACGACCACCAGAAAAGCACCAAGGCAATAAAGCTTATGAGACCCGGAAAATGATTTAATAAAATTATCATTGATCTCGTAAAGAAATTAATCTTTAACGGCTGACGAGTAAGACAAAACAAGATTTCCAACAATTTTAAAAGGCTGTTTTGAGGTGCATACACCAATCAGACAATCATATTATGTTGACCTATTTTTCGAATTGTCTTCGAAAAAATTTCTTCCTGTTATTCATCCAGGAAAGATCAATTGTAGTGTTAAACCCGCCCATTGTGTTCCCTTATGTAAAATGTCTTCATGTTATTGTAATCTGTATAGTGTTCAGAACGAATATTCTATCATAGCCTATAGACGCTGAAGATCTTGACGCAGTTTTGTAGAGACGATACGACGCTTCGATTGTACAGATTTTATAATCTTCACTGTTGTAGCGTAAATATTTTCTAATAAATATCCTCTGATTATTTTACTCTTTGTCTATGAAATAGGCTAGTTAGAGATGCCACCCACACAAAAGTTCCTGTAGTTCGATCATAAATAATTTAATTAATAGTTTAAACCGCAAGAGGCTTCAGACACCATGGAAGAGTCCATGGTTAATCAAGTTCTGAATTACCTATTCATCAATGACCGGAGTCAGTAGTCAATTTGTCCGTAGCAATGTAGCAGATTCTTCAAACAAGCAGTCGATAATATTATTTTCAAATAGATTCTTTTTTAAAACTTTGCCTCTCACTAGGAATTTCTCATGTAACGTGGGTACGTTTACAAACATGTAAACTCACATACACAAACAGCCAGACCCGGAACATCTACCTGTAGGTCATACAAATATTTTTCGCGTGCGGGTATTGAACCCGCGACACGCAGCGCAGCAGTCAATCGCCCAGCCACTGCGCTCACCGTCTCGTGAAACTTACAAGCTCGTTTTGTGTCAGACAAAGTGAATTCATAAAAGTTCCGGGATATTTCTGCTATACATCGGTCAGTTTCCAATTACGTTATGTTACCAGAATACTATAAGCTAACTTTAGATTCTTGACATATCCCGCTGTTCGATCTCGGGTCACAAAAATAGGGCAAAAATCTAGACTAACTGGGTTTGCCTGCAAGTGTCTGTATTTTTAATTTATATCACGTAAACTAAGTCAATATGAATGTGGAAATTTCTGTATAACGTGTGAACCTGAACGAAGGACCAATTAATACCTTTAAAAAAAATGATTTAGATTGTCAAAATGTTATTTTATTTACCGTTTTCGTAAATAAAATAATATCAAACACATAGGAACTAAGAAAAAAGTCGAACATACAGCGATATAAGTAAAATTGGTTGGAACTAATCTTACTTAAGTCGCTGTATGTTTACGATACAGCCTCATATAACATAGGTATCCTACTAATATTATAAATGCGAATGTTTGTGAGGATGTATGGATGTTTGTTACTCTTTCACGCCAAAACGACTGAACGGATCTTGATGAAATTTGGCACAGAGGTAGTTTTTTTTCGATATCACGCGGGCGAAGTCGTGGGCACCAACTAGTCCGAAGTATTATCAAAAACGATATCAAAGATGGCCGACTGTCCGATTACCATTATGTACAGAAACCCAACAAGAACCGTTGGGTAATAAACCAGATACAATATCCATCTGATTGGAATATTCCCCTTTAGATTAGATGAAGACCTTGCCACCATATTCCTCATACTTTTAATCAGACATCACACATCTAACATAGGTATCATATAGAAAAAGAAACCAACGGTTACAAGATATAAGAACCATTATGTAATAGAACATGCAGCCTAACTCAGGTGGCAACTATGTCTCGTTCGTATACTGAAAAAAGATTTAAAAAATGCAAACTCCTTCATTAAACAGAAATAGCTGCCGTGTTAATGCTCGCGAAATTCCTGGATGCCTTCAATATTCAGAAATATTAAAACCTAAATATTAAGGTTCATCGTTTTTATCTAAAATAGCTTGACACGGCATCGTTTTGGGAAATATGCCGTAATAAACTCAAAACTGTACTGTACAATATACAGGCGGATGTTTTCATGGAAATGCGGAATTTACACGGGAAGATTTTGATGGCGAACAATGCGGTACCATAATGCGTTGTGATTTAAACCGAACCAGTTGTTTATCGGTCATATGCCAGAATCTTTAGCTACAGCAGGTTATTATTTAGAAATATATAAGTACCGCTATCAGAACACGATGATAACAAAAGATCGCTAATAACAAGCTATCTGCAGTCCAGCAACAGGCAAAATAACTGTGAATAGACTGTAGTTACTTATTCCAAAGAGATTCTCATAAAAACCGATTCGACAACGCGTCTCTTTTTTTGCGGCTGACAAATCATCAAAAAACTTCCCCCGCTCTCTACAGAGCGGGTGTGTAGAGTCAGATTTGTACTGACTAAAACCCACCCATGTTCCTTCTTTTGCCCTTTATGATCTGGGGCCGCGGTATCTCTTATGCACAACCCGCAACCGCGGCAGAATTAAAATGCGTCTTTGGACTTGGCTTCGACTCTGCACGTTATAACATCATCCTTGTAATCCCCGAACGACTAGACAAAGGTGTACTTAATAAACCCCTATTTCGCCAGTTATGTTTAAGCCTAATACAGTGATTTTTTACACATTTGAATAAATGACGGGACCGAGTCGGTTACTGAGAAATTTCTTCACGAAAACCCTTATCAGTTTCTTGACCTTGAAATCGAACTCGGCATCTCATGCTCAGTATTCGCACTCTCAAATACTACACCAATGAGGAAGTCAAGAAAGACTACTCTATGATTGTATTTTATAAAGTGATAGTTTCCTAAAAATTGGCTGTTTGTGTATGTGAGTTTAAATGTTTGTAAACGCACCCACGATATAGGAGAAATTCCTAGTGAGGGGCAACGTTTAAAAAAAAAACAATCCTGACAAATATTGAAAGCCTCGCCTGGGAAGTACCGTTTGCGTTTGACTAGACGAGTTCGATTTTCAGGTCGAACGTAGCAGTCTAGATAAATCCGGTTAGGCTTATTCCCAATTATTTCGAATATTATGGTCGTTCTACAGGTGAATCTCTGCCCAACTCTTTGAAGTTATAGACGTAATGTTATATGCTAATGATATTTATGATACGACAGACACAACCATCCGGGTTTCTAAAGCAATTGCTAAGTAAATCAATACCATTGACAGGCATATATCGGTGATCAATTTGATATCATTGTGTTGAGGTATTCTGGTAGTGGTAATAACCTTGTCTGTCACCGCAGTAGCCGCTCGTGATGTGCTCTTCCGCCGGTAAGTTACATAAACGTACGAAATTCCCGCGATTAGTGAATACTAGCTTATGCCCGCGGCTTCGCTCGCGTTAAATTCGGGGTAACGCAGTTCCCCTTTCCTGATTTTCAGGTACCTGCTACCTGTAATTTTTGCCCTTGCACATTATTTATTGTAATAGCAAAGGTAAATTTTCCCTTTTTTTCCCTGTTTCTCCCTCATATCTCATTTTTTTTTAAATTGCGCATATGTCGGTCTCCAGGGTCCTAACTATCTCTGTAGCAAAATTAATCAAAATCGGTTTAGCCATTAAGGCGTGAAGACGTAACAAACAAACTCACTTTCGCTTTTATAATATTAATAAGGATATAGTAAACCCGCAGCTGAAACACTGACTAAAATTCCATAAACCATTAAAATTCCATAATACGCTAGTATTATGGAATTTTAATGGTCTCACATGTCGACTACTCACACGATTGTGATTTGTTTTTGAGAATTCCGTAACTCAAATGGTAAAAGCGGAACTCTTATTAGATCACTTTGTTTTTCGCCTGTCTGTCTGTCCTTCCCCTTTATCGCGGGAACGCGTAGAGGTATCCAGTTGAAATTAAACCACCATATAGTCAAATCTGTGGTCTCTTGGAGATATGAAGCCACAAAAAAAAATCAACCCTATAAGTCTACGCAGCCAAAACATAAGGCCGTTTATGTCGCAAGTTTGTACGGAACCCTGAGTGCGGAGTCCGACTCGCACTTGGCCGGTGTTTTTGTATAAATTTTATATTAATTTTACACATACATATATAAACTCACGCCTTTGCCCACGAGGGTAGGCAGATACCACAGAGCGCCACCTGCTATGCTGAGATACTCTTTTTCCGCCGTCTATATTCAAATATCAAGTCATACACACACGTCGGTTACGAGTACTATGCACCTGACTTTTCTGAAAAACCTCACTAATAAGGTCAGTATTTTTCCGTCTAGGATGTCCCTGCCCAGCGTTGCCACTTGCCTCTTTTTTATTTTTTTTATTCATTAATTTCAAAGTAGTGTTTGTGTATTTTCGGATTACAATAATCTCAATATAAGATAATAGAATGTACCTACTACATATTATAATAATAGAATCTGCCATTTGTTTGGTTATTGTTATTTTATATTGAGTTAACTAAATTTCTACCTGTTACATTATTATGTTAAGCCTACCTGTTACATTTAAGGTGGCTACATTAGAGGATCGATACGAATCTTATAAATCTAACAAAGCTTTAGTAGTATATAAAAGCATAATAATTTAACACGATGCATGATTCGAAACCGTAAATTTTCTTAAGTAACTAATTAAGAAAGCAGACGAGTATAAGCAAAAACAATACGAAGCAGAAAATCTTAAGTATAAATATTAATTTTAGCGTTTCCATAAGGGTAGGGAGTAAATTAAATAGAAAAAGTATTACAAAGTTCGAGGAGAAGCCTGGAAATAGCCGGGCGGCCGCACAATCGTTGCCAAGTGCCAATTAGCTGCACTGTTACTAATTGATGCGAACATGAACAACGACTTAGCAGGAGGAACTCACACAGTACCTCAGAAATACCGAGCTGCTGACTGCTTGAGAATTACCGAGAATCAGTGTTGTGTATTGTAAAGGACACTTGTCTACTTTTGTCTACCTTGAAACAACCTCAAACGGACTAACAGAGAAAAGATAGTGGCTGCATTCAAATAGCTAAATGAATACGGGAATTTGAAGTGTCGTTAATTTTATTTAGAAAGTATTTATTTTAGCGAGCTGATGTATAGAATAATATTTATAGGAACATTTATGATGTCAGTATCTTATGTTATAGTATTTAACTATATAGTTAGAGTGCTTATTATATCAATGAGTATGAAGCGACAATTTGTGGCACTGACCATACTTTAATGCTAAAGAAAAAATCACTAACTCACTCATCACGAAATCCCGTAATACAGTTTTTTTACTGAAACCTACTTCAGGCACCAGTCTCTTACAAAGTTAACGTTTTGACCATGCATTTCTGTAAAGCTAGCATTAAGTAACTAGTGTAGATAAAATAAACGATTTTATTATTATTAATAATCTCAGGAGCCTAAAAATGTTTGCATGCAGGATCCTTTCAGGACCTAGGTGCTCACTGAGTTTGTATTTTACAACATTCAACCATTAAGGCGGTAAAACAGGGTGGCAAAGTTTGTATGAGAGAACGCGGTTCCTACTAAATAACATCACGCTACGACTAAGGAGCTGAACAGCGGGTGACACAGCTGGGAACAACTAGTTAATAAATAAAAACTTAAGGTACTTTACAAAATAAAACCTCAATCAGAAACTTGGTGTAATACTTAAAAAGATTGTCTTCTTGGCTCGGTCGTCAAAAGCAAATATAATATTCTTCATGAAAGGGTGGAAGCAAACAACGGGTGACATTAGAGTTTATGGAATATGAATTGTTTTGAAACATAATATATACTGCGTCTGTCAGAAAACACGGTACAAAGGCATATAAATATCCGGCGGAAGTAGAAACTCCATGTTCCTGCTTACTTTTCAATTAGGTAGATTTTCTAGGACCTAATATTGTATCGACTTTAAAGCGCTTTGTATTCGTTGTTCAATTGGTAAGCTGACTGAACTGAACTTCCTTTTAAATTCAACGAAGCCCTATTTCCTTATCATTTCCTGACATGTCTTTTATGCAGGAAGTAGTTTTATAACTTGATCATTTATAGAGGGGCATCCATTTTCTGACCATTCTTCAAAGGCAAGCAACTAATCAAACGATTTTATTATACCGTCCTTTGTTTGCTGATACTTTCAATGCTTGCTCTTAATTTCTGTTCCCAAATTTTCATATTGGACGAGCATATGATGGAAAACGTCGTGAAAAAACGTGGACTTACAAATTAATATAAGTCTGATATCACCAACCCGTCTCGAGCAAGCGTGGTGATCAAGACCGAGAAGAGACCTTTGCCCAGCAATTAATTAGTTTAAGATGGTGGGAAGGTAACCCCATCAGGGGCAAATCACTAAATGCATTTAACGTTAAATTTCCTTCTTCAAACGATTGAAATAATAAAAAATAATTTTCCAATTATGTACAGGTGTCCGAGTAAGCGCGGAACACAGCGAAAACTTCCGACGAATTCAGAACCTTTTTGAATTTTTAGAAGTCGATTTTAATATGTTTTAAATTAAAATCGACTAGTGGTCATCGCATCGTGTCATTTGTAGGTACTAGTGGGCCTAACAAATATATTGGTTAAATATACAATTAGGAACGCAGAACGCGTCTAAGTTGACCGCGGCCTGCCATGCAGTGCATTTCTATATGAAAGAACCACCAGTGCGTCTCATGACGAGTGCTAGTCCGTGGTTCCTACAGATGATTTTACCACAATAATTACCTTCATCATAGAAATGGCATGGAAGCACATGGTTTCTCTTACGGTGGGTTGGTAGGGCACGTCGGGAATCTTGTTGCGCTGGTTCTCGACGTTCGATGAGCGACCGGATCCGGCGCTCAGCCGCTGAACCACTACCTGCGGGGCAAATGAAAAAATACACTTATAAAATGTGCTAATTTTACGGAAGCTGCAAAAATTATTTTTTTTCTTTCTATTTAGATCATTAAACACACGTTTAATGATATAAATATAACAGTTCTTTTTTAAACGTCGGTCGTACACGTATTTGTTCTGTTCGGGGTTCGAATTTGCGACATGCAGCGCAGCAGTCGATCGCTCAACCACAGCGCCAACCGTGCTGCAAAACATTAAACTTCTTGTGTCAATACATCTTATCATGGGCGCACTCAGTATAAGTATCGCCGATACGAAAAGACTAGAATCTTCTTAAAAGCAGATAGTAGGTACAAATAGTAAGTAAAAAAAACAGAAACGTCATTGCGGGCGAGGCGTATTTCGGCCGCGAACAGCAGTGACAAATTCTGACGTGAATTAAACGACGTTTATTCAATACATTTACGAAGAAATTAAATAACAGAACATGAAGCACTTTTGTCATTAATTAAAATGAAACAACGATTTTATTCCCCGCGCTTTGTCTTCTCAGATTGAAAGAGAAGCCTAGGTATGAACAACTGAACAGCCTCATATTAAAAATAATAAATTGAAATATTTTTGAATTTATAAATTAATCTAAAAAAGAACACCTACCTATATATTTATCTACCGCGATAGGTATATTTTTTTAGGAAAATGATTTTATCATCATTTTTCTGCCCTTGTCCCATTCTATTTGGGACCCGAATTATGTTACCTTTCATAAACTGGGGCCTAAGTCTGCTATTACAATGGTGTCAGAATTGTCGATCACTGATCGCATAATGGTTGATTTTGACAAGTTTAGTATGTAGTAGATTACCAAAATTATCAAAATCAACCATTATGCGATCAGTGATCGACCATTCTGACACTATTGTAATAGCAGACTAAGGCCCCTGGTCACAAACACAGTTAATATTGAGAATTGTCACTTTGTGACCATTTTAACAATTTAAACGTAATTCATAAAATTATTCTATGCGGGCATTTTGGAAGGTCATAGTCGTCAGGATTAGCTAGAGTCGTAGAGGAGCTCGTGGCTAAATAATAGCAGCCGCTCGGGTCGATCTTTAGGTTAAGCCGCGCTTGCCTAGGTTGGTCTGTGGATGGGTGACCACCCGTTACATACCGAGTTTCCTCCGTGCCTCGGAAAGCACGTTAAGCCGTTGGTCTCGGCTGTCATTTGTAGATCTTTGACAGTCGTTACAGGTAGTTAGTATTCCGAAAGTCTGACAACCAGTCTTACCAAGGGGTATCGTATTACCCAGTATTAACTGGTTGTGGAGGTCAGATAGGCAGTCGCTCCATGTAAAATACTGATATTCAGCTGCATCCGGTTAGACTGGAAGCCGACCCCAACATAGTTGGGAAAAGGCTAGGCAGATGATGATAGTCGTCAGGATTAAAACTATTATCATTAGGACTATGCAGTAAAAAGCAAGGACAACCAAATAACGGCGTATTTACCTCACTATACCGTTGTCCGTAACGGCAAAAAATCTAACCTATTCAGATGCAAAAATTTTCAGCCAGTGAAAACTTTTCTAGGAAATGGAAAAATGTTTGATCAAGCACTGTACTGTACCGTGCACTGTGTGTGCGAGAGTCGAACTTGTTATTTGTTTTATTATAGTTTACATGAATCGGCGGCATACGTATTTCTGAATTCTAGTGACAGAGAACCACGCAACTATTTTAATCTATTTAAAAAAATGTAAAATTTCATAGTTTCGCAAGCTTTATTTATTTTATGAAAGCTGCACAACACTGGTCCTTTTTGTATGGAATATGAGGAATTTCCCACCATTCTGTGGCTACGTTATTATATACGACTAGCTGCGCCCCGCGGCTTCACTCGATACAATATATCTTTATTGTAGCCTATAATAGCTTATATATTATCAGAACAAAACTCTGATATGTAAGCTATATTATTGTAAAGTTTCATCAAAATCCACTCAGTCTTCTTTCCTCACAAACTTGCACCTCTATAATGTTAATAGGATGATATTAGGATGCCGTTGTCCGATGACGCAATTAGTTTGACAATTTGAATCTCCAAGCTATGAGAAAAACGTTAATTTTCGTACTTTTCAAGTTTGTTTTGACCTTCAGTTCATGTAAACTGAGTTAACGATCTAGTGATATTTTTTTAATGAAACTATCACGCCAAGCATAGCTCGGAAAATAATCATTGATCATAGTAATGGCGTAATGTGATCAATCTTACCTATTAGCAAAAAGAAACTATACCTTCTTGGGGTTCCGAACCTCAAAAGAAAAACCGATACACTTATTGGATCACTTTGTTGTCCGTCCGTCTGTCTGTCAAGACCCTTTACAAATAAATATCAACCCTCAATTCAATTCAATTATTTATTAAATGGCGTTTGTGGAAGGAGACATCACAATTTTGCCAATATCACGTAGGTACCTACTATGGTAGACAATCAAACGCTGGAGATTTTATCAGTAATTATTATAGTTGAATAGAACACAGCAAAGAGATTAAATGATTTAAAATATTTTAACAAACAAATAATGAACCAGTTTCTGCACAGACATTTCAGACAATTTGTTCTAAGAGAGAAAAAAAAAAAAAAAAGTTTGTTAGTTAACAGTTGTTATAATTTACAACTTTATTTTATTAACTTCAACAAACTTACACAGTTTATACACAAAACGAGAGAACATATCAACCCTCTAACTCAACGCAAACTTGTGACATAAACAGCTATATCCTTTGACTGTTATGTCACGTTTTTTTTTTCTTCTTTGGCAACTGAGCCGATGTCGACTATTCTGCCAGGGTCTATGTCACATGTTTGTACGGAACACTCGTTGCGTCTGTCTGCCAGTCTGACTCGCTCTTGGACGATTTTTCAGGTTTCGTAGAAAAATGGCTAAAACGGAACTCTTCTAGAGTAGCAGTCGTTTTACTCCCGAGACTTTTGGTACCACACAGTAAAAACTTGGGGTATCGTATTACCCAGTACTAACTGGGTTGTGGGGGTATCATATTACCCAGTACTAACTGGGTTGTGGAGGTTAGATAGGCAGTCGCTCCATATAAAATACTGATATTCAGGTGCATCCGGTTTGACTGGAAGCCGACCCCAACATACTTGGGAAAAGGCTAGGCAGATGATGACAGTAAAAACTTGGAGAATAGGTGATGAAAAATCATACAAAAATAATTAGGGGTTTCAGTCCATACCTACATGTAAAGAACAGTTGAAAAAAAACAATGTGTTTGTGTATATATATATATTAATTACGGTTGAATGTAAAGGAGAATGCCCATTCGAGGCCCACAGTGGACAACAAATTAGAGACAAAAATATTTATGCATAAATTTTAGCATAATAAATATGTTTTTACTTTCTTCCATTTATGCGCCACTACAATCCACAACAATTCTTTTAAAAAAGTAAGTTTACTGATAAAATAAGCTGTATTTTCCTATTTAACGCTAGCAAATATTGCCAGCAGCAAAAAATATTTTAAGTATTACGACTAATGAATCGATTCGAATCGGTTTATGAAAAAATACTTTAACCCCAATATCATACCCACGAGACTTTACGGGTATTGTAATTACTAGTTTTAATAACTTAGGAAATATAAAAAAAAACAGTTTGTACCCTCAAAAAAAAAAAGAATGAGGATAATAAATCAATAATCGGTATTTATAAGAAAATAATCGATTTAATGTTTCTTTTTCGTGGTAGTGACAACACTGAACTGAATTTGATTCTGACACTGACACTGACAGTTTGCTTGTTGCTTCTGCCAAATGTGGATGTTTTGATTTGTAAACAAAATAGCAACCTAGCAAGTGAATTACTTAATTAGAACTGCTAGCTTTTCTCTTTTCTATAATTTGATAAAAATATATTAGGATCATCCCTCCTATTATAATTTAATTACCAAGTATTGACAAAGAGAAGTTTTCTTATTATCTCACACTCATAGACATTATTAGAAAATGATGGGAATGTGAAAATAAATGAAAATGGGATGGGAAATAAACTCCAAAATGTTATTTGTTTTTAATATTTCTAAAATAGTGGCGTCAATTTGAATATATTTTTTAGATATCTAATACAGTTAAGATTTTAAAACAATCAACTCTTATTGTTATTGTAATATTTGATGTCCACCTTGGGCCTAGGACACCATGGAGAGTGGGCATTCCCCTTTACGTATGGATGTTCGTTAAATTATTGTTATTAATATTGTTTTGTGCTACGGAACCCTGTGTCTGACTCTTGGCCGGTTTTTTCAATTAGCTTCACTTGTTCCAGAACTTCGAAGTTCACTAAAAGCGTAGTTAAACTGCGTTAGAAGCAATGTAAGCTGCGGTAGAACCTTTTAAAGCATTTTGTAACATTATTTCGGGATTGTATCTACTATACATGCGTAAGTCGATCCGTCGATTCCGCCTGTTTTAATATGCTAGTTTCCTAAAAAAATATTAGCCCGTCTTTTAGAGTATTCAAAAATAAGGGACACGGATTTTTTTTATTTGTAATTTAGACCAAAAATGACAAAGATATAGCCCATTAAAGTTACGTGAAACTATTATTAAAGTCACGCATTCCTGCATTTTTCGCAACAAGTGACGTACACGTAACTTTTGGTTTGCGTGTCGCGGGTTCGTATCCCGCACGGAACAAATATTTATATAACCTTTAGGTAGTTCTTTCGGGTCTGACTTTTTGTGTATGTGAGTTAAATGTTTGTGAACGCACCCACGATTCAGGAGAAATTCCTAGTGTAGGGCAAAGTTTTATTTGGAATAATTTAAGACCTTGATATCATTAAGACATTTTTTTTAATCATGATGCTAAGAAACTCGGATTATCCCAGTTGTCTGAGGACAACTGAAAGGACTGACCTTTTATGCCTAATTAGCTACGGCCCAAGGCTTCACTCGCGTAGTGATAGAATATACAATATATCTTTATGAATTGTAGCCTATGTGTTATTCTGATATGTAAGCTATATTATTGTGAAGTTTCATCAAAATCCATTCAGTAGTTTTTGCTTCAAAGAGCAACAAACATACTTACATACATCCTCACAAACTTTCGCTTTTATAATATTATATTATATCAATAGTATATCTATTAAAACATCATATACGTTAGAAAAAAAACAATTTGATAAACGACGTGACAGATACAAGTATAATACTAGAAATAGGGACCAATTGGTTCAGCCGGGTTTCAGGTTAGTTAAAGTAGACTCATCTTTCATGGGATACTGTTTGAAATGCTGCAATAAAATACCTCCCCACATTCTTCAACTGAATGAGACTGAATGTCATGCTCACTTAAATGTCTCGCTGATGGTGGCCGGTGTGTCGGTTCATTTAGTTCCCTTCAAAATGGTTGAGCTGAATGGGGCTGATCCATACGTCACGTTCGTGCGGGCGCTGTCAGTTGGGACTGGTCATCTTTTAGCTACCACGGTTCATTTTTAATTTATTTAGATTTTTAATTGAAATTAGTTTTTATTTACTTTGGACGCTCTTACTGTGCACGTATTTCTACATCGTTCACATATTTCATCCTTCTCCATCCATGCCGTAAGATTGTGGAACTCACTCCCGCCTAGCATTAGAGACTTGAAAAGCATTTCAATTTTTAAAATTAGATTAAAAGAGCATTACCTATTCCTCTCAATTGTGAATATTTATAATATTGTATTTACATATCTGTTTATATATTTTTGTGTTATGTATGTATACAGTTAAATATTATTATGCTTATATGTGTACTTATATTTAGGTAAAGACATTCTTATTTTAGTTAAGTACTATTCTCTTCCTGTTCTCACACACTACTGTCTACGTTTCTTTCTTCATATTTCCTCTCGCAGGCCTGCTAGTAGAAATTTCTTTAGAAATCAGCTGTGCCTTTGTACTCTTTGTTTTTTATGATGTTTTCCTGTGTTTTCTCTTGTGTGTACATAAATTATTAAATAAAATATTTGTATAATCTTAACATGAATGATGTAAATGCAATTTTGTAATAGTATTATAATTTAAAAGAGTGTCCATGGAGTTTCTGGCCCATTCTTCTCCATAGAGATCAACGCTTTGGAATGGGCAACTACAGTACTTTCACAAGTTATTATGCCTTGTGACCGGGACTGTAGCTTCATTTTGTTTCTTGACATTCAAAAGTGCCTGTAATGGTCTAAGGGGGCGTCCATAAATTACGTGAGGTGTTTAAGGGGGCGAGGGGGTCGAGTCAAATCTCATCTAATCTTACGTTGGAGAGAGGGGGGGTCTCGGCAAATATCACGCAATTTTTTTTCTGATTGAAACAAAAATCTTTATTACACTTATAATTAAACTCTCAGCAATATTGATTACTAGTCTTAACTAGTCGTAAATAAAAGCACGAAGCAATTTTTTTTTCTTTTTACAATAACAATCCAACGCGTTTACGAAAGAAACCCACATTTTGAAAAATCTCACGTGAGATTGGGGGATGGGGGAGGGGGTTGAATAAAATCTCACGACATCTCACCAGAGGGGGAGGGAGGGACAGAAAATTTAAAAAAACACCTCACGTAATTTATGGACGCCCCCTAATTGAAATAAATGCTTTGAGTGTGAGTTTTTTTTTTAAATTATTAATAACATGATTGGCCTTATTTTGTTGTCTACTGCTTGCTAGAGGAAGGTGGGATTTGTATTGTTTCTATTCGTCCGCAATTGTCAGTTATCATTGCGCATATGCAACCAACGCTGCACCGATAAAATAAACCCCAAGCCTTATAAGTGCGGCCTGCCAGGGCCACCGCCAGCCAGGGTTGCCGGTTTTTCGAAAGAGATACAGGCCCGGAACATAAAGCGCAAATGAAGGAACATGGGTGGGGTTATTTTTTCAGTAAAGGTCTGACACCCCCCCCCCATTCCGCTCAGAGTGCGGGAAGTATTTGATGATTCCCCATCTGCAAAAAAAACCCTTTGTCGTCTGCTAATGGTCCAAGATACCGTGAACGCCAGACCTACGTCATTTTATATAAGCTGAATCTCTTCCGTCGAAGCACCTTACTATACATAGTTAAATTGGATATTATGACAAGTCGTAGTTGGTGGCTTTGGCAGATATCTGGTGAGAAATTAGTGCTGAATTACGTTAAACTAGAGTGATTTTCTTATTATGTCAGGGTACATAATGATTCACCTTACCAATATCAGATTCTTTTTGTGGTGTAAAACCCCCACCAGACACCTATAAAATGTGTTAAATGATAAGTGAATTTACGTAATATAAAATCCAAAATTTACATTACGTTAGTGGGGTCGTAGTTTACGTAGTCAGTCTTCCCACTGCCAGACATAAACGGAAATGCATACGTCATCAAAGCTCTCTGACAGCTTGAAAAACAGCTCCAAATAGTTGCCCAAGTAACATAGTAACACGTATAAAATCGAGATTAAGGCTGATTTTTCAATAGTCAGATAACTTTTATCGGAAGAATAAAAATAGCGGTTTGAAATATTTTCTATCGATAAGCTGTCAAACCGCCATTTCTATTCCTCAGATAAAAGTTATCTGACTATTGAAAAATCAGCCCTTAACTAAACGAAATGACCGAATGTTGACAGTGGCAGGTCTTTAAGGCGGTTATAGAAGTGATAAGTGGTTCAGTTTCATTAATTCCCTAATTGATTAAATCATATTTAAGAAGCGTTTTTTTCGGGTGGGAAATCATCTTATGACTACTCCCGCTCTGGGCAGAGCGGAAGGGTGTGTGAGACTTACTAACTAAACTCATCCACGTTCCTTCTTTTGCCCTTTGTGTTCCGGGGCCGCGGTATCTCTTTCAAAAAACCCGCAACCCCGACAGGAGGCCCACTTTACTTCAGTCTGGCAGTTCAGTTTGCTAATACTAGTGGCTATGTTTGTTAGTTCATTTCTGTGTCGGATAACTTCGCTCCGAATTTTATCCTTTAGGGAATCTCCGAGCACAACCCTCTTCATAAGTCCCTGAGCGAATTTGACCCGGTGGACCAGGACCGTCAGTGTCAAGAGCAATGGAGTGATACGACTGGTGATGATGATGGCATTCCTTTTTCATTGTCAATGTCAATTTGTTTGACATAAACGATTGCTGTTATAACTTGAAGGTGTTTTGTTTTGTGTTAACATTTTGTTTAAGCAAAGAAACATCTTATTTTTATGATTGGAAGGATAGAATGGTGTGACCTCCTAATTAACCATCGTCATCAAAACTACACATGTTTGCAAAATTTCAGCTCAATCTGAATCCGGGAAGTTGGCTAAATTTAACTTCTAAGATTTGTTTACATAGTTACATCCATAGGTGAAACGTATAAAAGCGTGTCAAAAAGCAATATGACGAGTTAATTGCGAATATTAATTACAGCTCAAACGTAGCTTTGATGACGAAAGAGAAGCCTTTATTATTAAATCAAAGACCTCTTCTGCGAAGTTTGTAAATCAGGTCAATGCAATAATAGACCGCTGTGCCGATATTATAAAGGGCAGCTTCGGTGAAAAAGCAGTAAAGGACAAACAAAGCTTTGTCAAAGGAATAAACAAAAAGATAGAAAATTATGGAATTGAAAAAAATACAGGAAGATTCGGGGAAAAATTAAAAAAACAAACTTAAACCCTTGCCCCTTTTCGATAATAGCCTTATATCCATACTTGCGACAAAATTATAAGGAAATTATAATGAGTTAAAGGAACCTCACGATAAAAATTAACTTTAATAGACGAGAAAAACAACTAACCTTGGGCGTACTCAACAAACGAACAATTGTTTGGCATTTTAACCCATTTAATTTAACTTCTAGGCAACTGATTAGTTATATACACACATCCACAATTACAAAGCCTTAAAAATAAGAGGTAAGTACAAAAGCTTACGTAACAGTAAAATTGATTGCATATTAATCGATTTATAGGAAACTAGCTTCCGCCCGCGACTTCGTCCGCGTGGCATAGTTAAGTACCTACTAACGTTGGGCTGACGCTGACTTTAACCCGCGTTATGATAGAAAAAAAATATCTTTCACTCCTCTTTTCTTCCCTCTTTCTCCCCCTTTTCCTATTATTTTATCCTATGTCCGTCTCCAGGACCCAAGTATCTCTGTAAAAAAATCATCAACAATCGGTTGGGCCATTTAGGCGTGAAGACAGACTAACAAACAAACTCACTTTTGCTTTTATAATATTAGTAAGGATAACAAAGGGAGTCAGACACGTGCACCAAGTTTGTACGGAACCAAACTTCTGAGTAACTAATGAAAGTATCAAACATTTCTTTAACGAAAATATAAACTGTATTGAAGGACAAACTTAACTTTGCCGATGGCAAACTGTTGTCCCCATACATCGTTATAGGTTGCGGTTAGTTCACCAAATGCAAACAACTTTGCAGTAATTTTTTGATGTATCTACGTACAGTTTTCGGGATTTTCCTTTGACAAGTGGTCATATTGCTTCTTGCCATGATACTAAATCAACGGGAAGTATCCTATAGGTTTTGATTTTCTTTCAATGGGAAATAAATCATAAGCGGCCATCTTTAGATTGCGTAGACTTAGAAGGTTCTTTTTTCACAGGTCTAAGAGACTGCAGACTGCCTTGTCGACAGTGGCACGTTCGTGTTCACACGTGGTTCAAAGAGATATCAGCAAAGCAAAGGAGCCTACCAGGACCAATGCACGCCGTAGTTGCAGGTTGTTCGAAAGAGATACCGCGGAACACAAAGGGCAAAAGAAGGAACAAAGACAAGGTTTTAGTCAGCAATATTCTGACATTCCCTTCCGGTCCACCTGGAGCCGGAGAAGTTAATTAATGAACGAGTTCAAATCCAAAAAAAATGGATTGCAGATCTTACACTGTATTTACTATTTGAAAGCAATTTCTCGACTCGATACCTCCACGCGTTCCCTTAGAAAGGGTCTGGACAGACAGACGGCCAACAAAGTGATTCTATAAGGGTACCGTTTTTTCCTTTTGAGGTTCGGAACCCTAAAAGAAATATACCTTTGTACCTATTTGCCGTTTCAGTGTTAACGGTTTATGTACATAAACCGTTAAATTAAAAAAAAACGTATTTCCACCCTAACCGGTGCGTCAATTCGTATTCGAGTCAAAATTATTTCGTTGTTTCATTTAATACGAACTGCCTGGCTTCGTTTAAGACTGAAATATGTTTCAGTCTTTAACAAAGTGTTAGGCTTCACTGCATCCGCTTTTGAAATCGACTGACTGAACTCTGAAGTGTTATCGATATGGATGAAATTGGTAATAATGAGAGAAAAATAATTAAGGAATTCGTAGCAGTAACAGATAAAATAAATGATAATTTAATTTCGAAATAAGATCTCGTGGGAATTTGTGATGCTACAGTGTGAATGCATTTAAATATAGACTGATACACAAAATTACGCGAACAAAATCATAATTTATCGAATAAATAATACTTGCATAACACGGTTATTAACTCATTCCTACAAGGCGTTGCTAACACACCGGAGAACAACTCTTTTTATGATATTTCTCCAGATACTATGGATAAAGAAACACTTTGATTACTTAAGTATCAGATAGCTTGCATGACCTGCTTTAGATAAACCGCAGCCACAAATAACTTTTGATCATCTCGACATCCCAGTTCGGAGATCGTGATTGAATTTATGCCAATGAAAATTAATTACTAATCAAATGCCACATTATACTATTCTGTCAAAGAAAGTGATCAATCAATAATTCATCCAAACTTATTTGATCGCCTTCAAAGTATATGCTTCTCCATAATCGATGCGTATCATTTAACGCCAAGGAATAATCCAATTCAGCAGCTATTTCTCTCGAACTTGAATGAGGATTTTCAGTAACTCTTTCCTTCACTTTTGTGATATTAACTTCAGTTGAAGACGGTGATGGCCTACCAGAACGATTCAAATCTTCTATTAGATCTCGAGTGCTTTTAAACGCTTTGTACCACTCATAAGCACGTGTTTGTGATGAAGTCGATTCACTGTAAGCTTCTGTAACATTTTCAGTGACGAACTCGAAATTTCATTGACGATGCAATATTTAAGACAAACTCTTTGTTCGATGTTTATGACTATTATGAAATTTGCAATACACTCTCGTTATGACCAACTAAAAGCAGCACTGTATTTAATCTAAAATACAGAAACTCGTTCCAAAATGGTTAACAGTTGTGCCAGTATGAAAACATAAACTAATCATCCATTACCGATACTTTTTTGACTGAATATATACCGACGCCATTTAATTGTTATACAATAACACGTCAGTAACACAAGCACCAATTAGCAATACCTGAACTGTTCATGTGACATTCATAGTAGTGATCATTTTGTCTAGCTTATGTTTCAATTCAACAGAACATCGGCAAATTGGTGTCAAGATACATTGTCAATGATTTAATAACGATTTTGAACCTTCATATATCACCTGACATTTAGCACCTGAATAGCATAGGTACACTAACCTAACCTTTTCAATGATGTTAATCAAAAATGCTTTATGTGTGAAATATTCGCAACCAGCGTGTACGAGTATGTATGATCCGGTGACGTTATAATAGTATTAGCATACCTATTCAAACTTTAATTACAGGTACTTTTGAATGTCAAAAAACAAAATGATGAAGCTTCAGTCCTGGTCACAAGGCATAATAACTTGTGAAAGTACTGTACTTGCCCATTCCAATGCGTTGATCTCTATGGAGAATAATGGGCAAGAAATTTCATGGACACTCTTAAATTATAATATAATATTGTAATCAAAATTGGTATATCTAGAATAAGATTTAATCTATTTACATTGCAACTGACTGCAGAACAGGGTGTCTATAATGGCCAGATTAGCTGAATCATAATATGATAATAATATGAATTTCTTAAAATGGACACAGACGTGGTTGACGCATTGTGAATTATTGTAACTTGGTGACCATTTTACGAATTTTTACGTAATTAAAAATATTATCCTACTAGCTGGCGCCCGCGGCTTCGCCCGCGTGATTTCAGAAAAAAAATATCCTATGTGTTATTCCAGACCATAATCTACCTTTGTAACAAATTTCATCAAGATCCGTTCAGCCGTTTTTTCGTGAAAGAGGATCAAACATACATCTATACTCACAAACTTTATATTAGTAGGATTATGATTCTGCTGAAACGGCCAAACATGACCCTAAGGTCACAAAAAAACAATTTAAAAACAACCGAGAATATCATACTGCCTTGTTTCAACCCCGCTTTTGTTTGTTTCTAAACTTGTTGAATATCGGATTGAAAAAACTATGCAAGCAAAAGCAGCACGTAGTTGAGCTGTTTGTTGAGAAATAGTGTGAACTCGCAACGATATTGCCTCCAACTAATTGACCTATATGTCCGTATCACAATTCCGAAAACACATTCCGGAGTTGCGGACACCGGCCCTTTATAAAGCACAAGGTTTATATATAGACGATAGTTTTATTCAAAGACAGATTCACAACGTAAGTTTAACGAATTTTTAAAGCTATATACACACATCAAAAGTGTCTAGGGATCAAGCATTTTTATGCGGATTTCTTGAGATTGAGATGTGGCTTTGTAATAAATTTATGATTTTATAAATTTATATGGATCCTTTTTGGTGCATTTCATAATTTGAATCAGGAACTCTCAATCAAATTCGAGTAAAAGATGAAAATAAGCTGTCAATATTTTCCCTATAAAAACATACAACGCATTGAAGACATTATTAGTGCTACTGTTTCCCTACTACTGATTAAAACCAACGTTATTATGGAGCGGCGACGTCATTTAAGCAGGGAAGAAATGCTCAGAGCCGTGGGAATGATAGAAGCTGGTTCCCGGCAACGTACTGTAGCTTTAGCTCTGAATACAAGTCAGAGTGTTATCAGTCGACTTTGGACACGTTACCGAAGCACTGGTACCGTGGCTGAGCGCCATGGAGGACGGTATCGCTGCACCACACGGAGACAAGACCGATACATTCAAATCTTAACTCGAAGAGCTCCAACAATAACCGCCATGATGTTAGCCGTGAGGCTTCATCACTCTTCAGGGAACTTAATTAGCGACCAAACAGTCAGAAACCGCTTGCATGAAGTGAACCTTCATTCCCGAAGACCGCTACGGGTACCACCTATAGCAATGCACAATCGTAGGATTCGATATCAATGGGCTCTTGAACACAGAAATTGGGCAGAAGAACAATGGCGTTTCGTGTGCTTTTCTGATGAGTCTCGTTTTGGTATGAGAACGGATACAAGACGTATACGACACTGGAGAACCCCTGGACGCCAACAGCGATTAAAATCCTGCCAGGAAGTCCATCCTTATAGTGGTGGAACCATCATGGTATGGGCGGGTATTTGGATCGGCGGAAGAACTGAGTTGATTTGGATCAGAGGCAACCTCAACGCTCAAATTTATGCTGAGACGATTGTATCAGACGTCATCGTTCCTCTACAAGTGCAAATCGGTCCCTTATTTCAGTTAATGCATGATAATGCACGACCGCACACCGCAAGAGTTGTAAGACAGACTCTCGCCGCAGCTAACATCAATGTCCTGCCCTGGCCTGCTCAGTCGCCAGACTTGAACCCGATTGAGCATGCATGGGATATGCTACAGAGAAGAGCTCTGCCGAATATGGAGGGTATCCAGTCGCAAGAAGACCTTTTTTTGTTGTTGCAACGAACATGGGCGGCCATTCCACAGCGTGATTTGGATGAACTCATTTTGAGTATGCCAAACCGATGTTCTTGTGTTGTTAGTGTTCGCGGTAGAAACACGGATTATTAATTGTTTAAGTTACCCAATAAAATTTTAAAGAAAACTGTTATTTCAGTCTTTTTTTCGAACTTTAATGTTAGTGGTTCAAATGTCAAAAATCCCTTTATTAGGAAAATGGCAAATTTCTTTATTAATGCAAAGGTGACTTGGTTTATCGTTACTGTGACAAACGAAAACACTTTATTTGATGAATCCTTAAAGAAAATTTTAATTAATATCAATCAGGAGAAAAGTTATTGCAAAAATATATGTTGATCCCTAGATACTTTTGATGTGTGTATAATTGTATATATGTCCAATTTTACTTACTTTAAGGCATAAAATCCATCTTCTTATTTTATTAAACAAAATCGGGTTTGTTCGAACACTTATAACTCGAAAACGGCTGGAACGATTTTCATGGTTTTTGTTGTCAGTTTTATTGATACAATACAACCTTTGGCGTAGGTAGGGTAAAGTCGTAAAAGGTGTGTAGCATCGCATGCCGCAGTACAGCTAGTTTAGATATAAAACAAAATATACAGTTACAACACTAAAAATCTGAAAAAAATGTCTGCCGCTCCATACTACGTCTATGTATTAACAGTGTGAATCATTCATGAATAAATGATAAGTTTCGTGCCTAGCGTGTTGTATCTATTAGCGTTGTAGTATAGCTGAAGTCGTAGACTCAAAGCAGCCGCTACGCCGTAGCGGAAAATTATAATGTTTATTGACAATGTATTGATTTGTATTAAATATTAAATTACTAGTTTGCGAAAATATAATAGATTCTTATTTTTTTTAAATGTATAATATAAATAAAATTGGGCCTGTCAGTAATTGTTGCACTTATAAATCTCGTGTAATTTTAAGTGAAATGTAACGTGTAAATAATTGTTGGCTAACCTAAATAAAAAAATATAACTGATTATTTTTTCCGACCCAAATATCGACCAATAGAATTGCACCATTCGACGTCACGTGGTACAACCTACATGGTATTATACTGATATTTTTTGAAAATTTTCTCTGGTCGTTGCTATGCATAAAAAACAAAACATCGTCGTCGTTCGTTGCAAACAAAAAATCGTCAAGTTTTTCAGGAAAAATCACTCGCGCTTCGCGCTCGTGATTTTTTAACCTGAAAAACTTGACTCCTTTATTTGTTTGCAACGAACCTATCGGGAAATACCCGGTAATTTTGAAGCTCTTGTGGTATTATAAGTGAAACTTTAATAGACTAAGTTAGCACAGTGGCTGAGCTATTGGCTGCTGCGCTGCGTGTCGCGGGTTCGATCGCCGCACGGAACAAATATTTGTACGACCTACAGGTAGTTGTTTTGGGTCTGGCTGTTTGTGTATGTGTACGTGAGTGTAAATTTTTGTAAAAGCACCCAAAATTCAGGAGAAATTCCTAGTGTGGGGTTTTTAAATAATTTTCCTTTTTTTTTGTTACTAAAAGTTATTCGCAGATTATCCATATAGACATAGAAGAAAATATATGTATTATAGAAGAAAACTCAAAAACAACCTAAGAAATTAAAAAAAGTTCATAAGGCACCAACAAAGATACCCTTTCGTTTTTTTTAATTGGTTTTTGATAGTAATTTAACCTTGTAGAAATCGGTTAAATAGGGGACTGACTGTTCGATCTAATGTTCGCTAGCGCTACAGCTGAACAAAGTGCTATTGGCTTTATTCATCACGAATAAATAAAAAATATCCAAGAACCATGTCGTGACCGACTGATGGCAATGATCGTTCCCGAATTGCAAAGGATTGAAACACATAAATGGCAAATATTATCAAAGCAATCCATTTTCATGGAAAAACTAAATAGTCACACGGCTTTTGAATTGCATTGAATTCCATGATTACTAGGTCTTAGCAAGAGTATTATTTACGACAAAGATGAGAGCTGTCTCACAATTTAGGGTAGTTAGCAGGACTCTCGCTGCTTCGTTTCAACCTTAGACAGCTCATATTTTACATATAACTTCACGGCGTGTGATCTCCGAAGGGGTATACCGATGTTTGATCAATCAATCTACAACGTTTATAATAACTGCCCTGCAACGGTGCTATACTGTGACAACTTACGTCGACAATAAGAAAAAGTAAAACTGCCGGTTGGTTTTTCGTTCAAATAAACGCGTTTTTTTTCGTAATTTCCAACTGAACCGATACTGAACTTTAACGCCAACGGATAAAGTTGACCTCCACCGAACACACGAATTTTTCCTCATGTATACTCGTCTCTAACAATAAGTAACTAACATGGGTGGGACAGTTCTGTTATTATCCGGCACTTTGTTCCGTGTTCTGCCCACCAAACATTTAATCACATAAACAAAACATAACGTTTGACGGTTTAAGCAGTCTAGTTGTGTTTAGATAACTGTAATAGGACGAGCCTTTTTCCATTCACTGGGCACAAATCTCTCATTGAGATGCCACTGAAACATTTTCCTGGAAAAATCTAATAGCACCTGCTGGGAAGTTAACTATGGGGCAGATAGGACCTATCGTAATAGACGAAATCCAATCAATTCCGGTGCACGTGAAGCCGAATACTCCACACCGAACACATTTCGGAGAAATGTACAAATATCAAAGTGAACGGAGCGATTACAAACCGACAATACATAAGTATTGGATAATACCACGCTCGTATACCTACAAAATTCTATTTCAATTACTTTTAAAAATAGAAATACTAGCTTTAAGTAAATCAGTTTAATCTGTGTGCCCTACGAGAACACTGCATTTGCATGCCCAATATTTATTTTATCTACAGCAAACACCAATATAAAATACCTGGCCGACCGACCTCTGCTCGTACGAATTTTGAAAAAACAATTTAACAAGTATGCAATGCCTTTCAAAATAACCGTCCGACCGGTCAAGTTTTATGATAATTATTTGAAGCATAGTTTTAGGTTATGTACTAAGTTGTACATAGTTATACGGCTAAAAAACATGATTTCTGAACGAAAACGTTCAAATCAAACGTCAATGTCAATAAACAAACACAACAAGAAGAGTTTAACAGCAGAGGAAGATCAAAGGAACGTTGGAGTCTGTGTAAAGGACGTTATGGCTAGAAAGTAGTGACTGAGATGACAAGTAATATAGTATATAAAGACATATACGAGCTAACCCGAAATTAATTCATAAGAAAAGGAGAATGATGATGATGAAATAACACAAGAATTAAATATAATATGACAGTGTATTTATTTATAATTGTTTTATTTTGTTTCGTGTCCCAAGGTTTTGTTTCTAACCGAAATCATACAAACTGTCGTTTTGTATCCTCTTCAATTGAGTAATGCAAATGATTCTCGACTAGAATAAATTATAAAATGGGTAGGTTTTTTTTTCTTATTTTTATGGAAATCATCGCAATTGCCTGTCTGATATTTGCTTATAACAAACACAAAAACGTAGCACTTTCATACACAAGAAACTCAAATATTTATTCGATAATTTGATTCCCAAGCCACGATGACGACCGCGCATCCCGCGCACGTTAGCTTAGCGCGCCCTCTGAGAAATTTTAACTACTTACAAAAAAAACAGCGTATATTATTATTAAGCAGGTACTGTAATTTTAATTGATTGTTTGTCTTGTATGATTCATAAATTATTATAAACGTTGCTGCTGCTATTAATAAAATATAAACACGTATTAGGCACCGATTGGTGCATTAATGTTGGTACAGGCTAATAGATGTCGCCACTAATCAATGTTAGTAATCAAATCATTTCACGAGACGGCCCCTTCTCATCCTTTTTTGTTTTTCGCATTTGGCTACGCAATTCATGATGAAAATGTAACTTTTCAAAGCTTTGACTTACATATTGACACACTAAAACTCTTTGACAAATATAGAACCTGTATGCGCGGATGACCCGAAGCCAAAAAGCTATGTTGACGGCAATCAAACAAGTTTTTTATTTTATATTTCTGTAAACTGCATGGATGCACGAATGCTGCTGCATGGTTGTATTATTTATTTATTCATTTAATGCACAATGTACATATAGTTACACGCTAGGCTTTTAACTAGTGAGTACATGACCCTGTTAGGGCGCAGCAAAATGTTTTAAAACTAATACATATTTAATATAGAAGATAACTTTTAATACCTACATAAGTGCTAAGTTATTATGGCAACAATATTACAAAATTTCTAGGAACCGACAGTTCCGATTCGACTAACACCGTGAATGCGTGCTTCGAAATTTGGACCGACTATATGAGTAGAATTTAGGCCGCATGATGATAGTTTATGAATAGTAGATGTTAGTTACGGCTGAAAGTTTGTTTGACCATACTTAAAAACGTTTTTACCTAAAAAACACTAAAAAGACGGAAAATTAAATTACTTCCGGAAGTCGGTGTTTTTTTGTTTCATCAATTTCTGCCACCGCATTTCTGGCAAAAATGTTTTTTTTTTCAGCCTTTTTAGTTATGCTATCTCTCACAAATTATTATCGAGTGTTAATTTTTCATTGCTACTAAGAGAATATCGTACCATATACATTAGAAGAAGAAAAATAAATATAGAAGGTTACACATAAATTATCTAAGCAATATAGATAACATTCATATGGAAGCCCTTCAAGATTACGCTTTTGATAAAAAATAAGAATTTAGTAAATCTGCTCACAATTGACGGAGAAATCGCGTAACAAACAAACAAAAAAACGTAGTCGAATTGAGAACCTCGATCTAACCTACCTAGGTAACCTGTGTGACCTAAAAAACCTCTGTGACCTTCCTCTCTAACCTACCTCTCTTTTTTAAGTCAGTTAGAACTCAAAAATAGCTTACCTCAACTCTCAGGGCCGGTGAAGACACGTGTTCACCGTACTGATCTCGAACAAGTATGGGCAGCGTGATCTTGACAGATGGACGCACAGGCTGCGTGGGCGCCTTTAGCTCGCACTTAGACGGCTCGACTCGCGACGTTGGTGCCAACCAGCGAGCCAAGCGGCCCCCAGCCGTACTCTCCGCGCCAGCCACAAAGTCAGTCAGGAACTGTCGTTCCGTCGAAACACACCTGGTAACAAACAAAGACTTTATTTAACACAAAGGCGCACTGCAAACTAACTGTTACAAGTACAACACACCATCTTATCAGATAGAAATGTCTATAACTCGAACTTCGAAGCTGTGTAAACCACTAGAAATAATGAAATAACTTGAAATGCAATATAAGTTTTAGCCGTTTCTTCAGTCAGAAAGGCCTCGAAGTGATACAGAATTGCATCGATTACCAGCGTACCTTTTACATAAGAAAATGTATGATCAGTTGGAGACGTTTAGGTACAATTAAAACTGCACTATATGACGAAATGGCTTAATGTCTCAATGGTCTTGATTTGTCTGCTGATCCTTGTCTTGGAAAGCATAATAAGCTGTCATTTGTACTTTTTTTAACAGTCGTAATTATTAGTCAAAATCCCCGAAAGTCTGAGCACTAATCTAATCAAGGAGAATCACACAGTAGGTTGTGGTCAGATATTTAGTCGCTTGATGAAAAACATTGGTATACTACATCCAGTTAGCTGCTAGGCGGCTAAAAAATAATTGTGAAGTCTTCTTCAAGAAAGAATAGAAAGGAGCGAGCAGAGAGATACTTCAAAATAATTTTGTTCTGTCAAGTGGAGAGTGGATACCTCATAATTTCCGTATCCTAACTATATTTCCAATGCTCTCATTAATTAACAGAAGGGTAAATATCGTGCTTTCAGGAAATCTACGTCCACGCCGCCAGAAGGGTGAGCGCGAAAATTGTCATCCCTGAAAATAGAATTCCAAGAGCAGTCAATGCAGGTTGTGCATGTGGAATTATAACTTCAATGCAATTTAATTATACGTATTCATAACGGTGTGCATTTAATATTCCATTTTCTTGGCAATTCAATGCTGCCCAAAACATAATGGAACCTGCGCCATAAGACTCCTTATTTCGATTACTTCAAAACACACTTCTGTATAGCGTTCCCCTGATCTACAAAGCACTCGCCGGTGCCGGTCCTCTCTACATAAAGATATTTTAGCTTCATCAGAAAACAATACTTTGTTCCAGCCCTTTAGAGTCCGTGACAGCACAGTTTCGAGCAACAGTCTTTTTTTATTGGGGTTGGGAAACCACCAAATAACTTCCCCCGCTCTGGGCGGAGCGGGGGGAACTCCTCACGGAGTAATTTAGGGCTGGGCGGTAACTGCTGATATGTGCAGCCAAAAGCCTCCTTCTGACTGTCCACATGTCAACTTCTACTGCTCTTACTTCTTTAAGGCTCTTTTTAGCGTCACACTAGTCGCCTTGCGAATCCGCAACG
This sequence comes from Ochropleura plecta, assembly GCA_905475445.1. NCBI lineage: Eukaryota > Metazoa > Arthropoda > Insecta > Lepidoptera > Noctuidae > Ochropleura > Ochropleura plecta. The sequence goes on along the minus strand of FR997721.1, from coordinate 5,570,362 downwards.
CCTGGCCCTTTAAAAAGCGGTTATCTCGTAGTTCTGTGTATCGTTTTCTTCACAAACCTGGTTTTCTTTGACCTAACCGCTCTCAGGATACTCTAATTGCCCATTCGACTAACATTTAGCCACTGACATACGTAAGTTTACGAGCAACCTTATCTAAGTAGGGTTATGATTTAACCAGCGCACTATCACACATAATAGAAAGCGGTAGGTATTTAATGTAAAAATAAATATTAAATTGTTCAAATTGTGCAAAATACTATTATGCATCAGTTTGGCCGTTCTTCTATATTAGGGTAGATAGCAACGTTACGTAAACAATAAAAAGAAACCATCTAAAACGGTGGACTACTTTCATTGTGATACAGTTTACGATGGTATCCGAGTTTTGGAAGTTATTTTAATCGCAGAGTCCAACCACAGGAGCGCAATCAAAAGCCGAATGCATGCACATTAAATAATTAGTTTCAATAACAGATTCGTCGTGATGGCCCAGAGATTAAGCGAGTCGCTTCTAAGACATGAGGTTATGAGTTCAAATCCGGGCAAGAGCGAATTTGACTTTTTCAAATTATACGTAGTCTCTAAAAGTTTATCTAAGACATTACAGACGCAGAGGGGCCAGCCAGGGTTGCGAGTTGTTCTTAAGAGTTACCGCGGCCGCCCCGGAACATAAAGGGGAATAGAAGGAACATGGATGGGTTTTATTAAGTACAAGTCTGACACTCCTCTCCGCTCCGCCTAGAGCGGGGGAAGTTATTTGATGATTTTCCATCCGCAAAGAAAGTCATCACAGACATCGATGAAAGAAAACATCGTGAGGCAACATTGACTTTTGGTTAATATAAGTCTCAAATCGCCAACCCGTCTTGAGCAAGCCTGGTAATCAGTTTTCGTGCTTTCTCTGTATGAGAAGAAGCTTTTGTTGTGGCACAGTTATAGGCTAGTAATATTATATTATAACTGAGCTCACATTTTAAACATCAAATAATGATAGTTCGTATTAAATGTTAAAATCACATTCATTTCCCATAAAAAATAAAACCACGTAAAATTAATAAAATATAATTCTCTGAAAAGCATTTCTGAGTTCATTTCAAATCAAAGAAATAATCATTTGCATAATGAGCGGATTAACTTATTAAGGCCACAAATATTCATTGCTTTTACAGCTAATTAATTAGCGGTTGCTAACAATGGTTAGGTATAGTGTAACCTACACTATTAGTGTAATATGTCTATACTTTTTAATGAACTTTATAGTAATTCACTGACGATGTTTCTTTAATATAAAATAACTAGCTGTGCCCAGCGGTTTCACCCGCTGAGGTTTAGGGGTATGAAAAATAGATGTTAGCCGATTCTCAGACCTACCCAATATGTTCCCAAAATTTCATAAGAATCGGTCGAGCCGTTTCGGAGGACTACGGTAACTAACATTGTGACACGGAAATTTTATATATTAGATTAGATAAAAAAAACAAGAAAATAAAATATGTGGAAATACCTTTATATAAGGCCTTTGTTTACGCGCTAGGATTTCCCATCGGTTATTATTATTTTTATTTTCTTTAACAAACGTTGCCCCACACTAGGAATTTCTCCTGTATCGTGGGTGCGTTTACAAACGTTTAAACTCACATACATAAACAGCCAGACCCGGAACAACTATCTGTAGGCCATACAAATATTTGTTCCGTGCGGGGATCGAACCCGCGACACACAGCACAGCAGTCGATCGCTCACCCACTGCGCCAACCGTGTCGTCAAATTTCTGTTCTGTAGTCATAGTGGATGATATTCTAAGTAAAAATACAACTTATTTTTCACTTTATTATGTATAGAAGTCGAAGTAGCCTCAAGGTCTCTTAGTTCATAATATGCTCTTTAATCCTCTATTTAATTATTTTAAGGAATGGATTTTAACAAAATTCACCAGTGATCATTTTCCTTATAAGAAGACACAATATGCGCTTTTTTTTTATTAGATTATAATATTACTTCCGAAGACATTTCCCTCTTTCTAGTTCTTTCGATCCACGGCTAAACGCAACATGAAACTGACAAAAAAAGCCACGACCAAAAAGGGCCAAGGAGCGTTTAGCCTAGATTTTGAGATTCTTTTGTTTGCAACAGTAGCGCATTCATCATATCGTTACGCACTGAGACTGAGACTGAGGAGTGCATGGGTTATGTTGTGGTTGAGAGTGCATACGCACGCCGCAGCTCGCAGGTTCGCTAGTTAACTGCGAGCAACCGCCGACCTCTGTATCTCGAGTCGTAGGCATGTGCAACGTACAATGTTTATCGATGACGCGTGAGTTAAATATTATTTTATTAGATGGAATTCTACTCCTTTAGTGCTAATAATTCTTTAGTTAGTAAAACTTCTCCTGAAAATTAATATAAGATGTATTAAGGTATTTTATTTTAATACATATATGAAGAAAACGACGATTCTCATTTACTCGAGACGTCATTTCCTTAAGTCTGAATCTGCCGCGTTCCCGATAAAGTTATAGAGTCAAGTAATCGATTGGCGTCAACCATAGTAAAACACAAACATACTCTATGCTAATTTGCTCTGTGGTCTGTCAGAATATTCAGCATTCACGATTACACTAATTGTGCTAGAAGTAATTATTTAGGAGTAAAAACTTTAATGTTTTTTTTCTGTTTTTATTGCAGGTGAGGCTATTTGTAATTGACTTGTGTAATCTTATCTTGAATTTATCTTGTAAATAGAAAAAAAAAATGAAACTGTTTTTATTGCAGAAACCCAACTGAGTTTTTATTTCGAGCAGAAGTAGTATAAGAAAGATTATTATACATATTTTCAGGTATGATTAATTTATGTTTTTTTTTTTCTGAAAAAACTACTATTGTGAGTAATGAGATGACACTGATCATGCTTTTTAACCGAATGCGGCAAAGCCCGAATATCTAATTGTAATACTATATTCGAAAGAGGACCGCTATTACAATGCAATCAACTTCGCAATATGTCAAAAAAACCGTTCATTTCGTTCAGTGTGTTGTAAATACTAGAATTATTACCGATGCACTGTTTAATAATGTTTTTTTTACTTATAAATCGTTAAAATATAGATTTTTACAAAACTCAAAATAATTAAAGCTCTTTTTTCAACCCTCGCAGGCGCCAGTCACAAGGCGTAATAACTTACTGTAAGTAACGTAGTTGCCCATTCAAGGGAACTAAATAACGCGACACACCCGCGCCTTTTTAGCGACCTTATTTTTGTCCTACAGCTGGGCAAAGTGACTTTTGACCATATTAGCCCCGCTTACATGATCAAATTGTCATACCAGCTTCGCTTTCGTGCACGGCGCAGTCCTTCCTCAAGCGAACAGTGTATGCTGATCTGTGATCTTCAATTCGAATGCAATCGTGCTACATGGTCTGCTCACTCCCATTTCAGCCTGGCTAGGTATTTTGTCCAACATCAGCTACTTACTCAAGTACAAGTCAAGTCAATCAAGAATCACCACCAGAAACACCACCTTTCGTTCCATGCGCAGGGTGGTGTTTCGCTTAGCACCTATTATGCCGCGCTCTATTTCTTGCTGGCAAACTTATGTTTAGATTTCTGTTGATCAGTAACTGATCAATATCGTAGGTACTCGATAATGTAATTATCTAAAAAAAATACGTCGAATCAAAGCCAGGGGAAAAAGCCTAGTTAACATATTTCAGCGCTCAGTTAATAAAACGTGAACAACTAATTTTAATTTGTCGTAATTATCATCTCATGAAAATGAGCACGTTTTAGCAATGAAAATTCGAATGGTGATAATTACAGTGTTTTCAGTGTTAATAATACAAATGAAATCGCATCATCGATATCTATAATAAGCGGGAGCGCGAGTGCATGGCATCACTAGCATATGGTGAGAGACAGCGGCGATCCGAGTGATACCGTACCGGCTTGCCAGTTGCCAGTCTTTGCATGACGCTCGACGCGCGCGGTCATTCGCGCCCACGCGCGCACTATGACGCCTCTCACGGCGTTACTCGCGGTCCTCGCGCTCGCTGCGCTAACTCCTCTCATAAGTGGTGAACATGAAATTGGTGTCTGCAAACTGGACTATTGTACCTGCACCCCAGACGCACACCCATCATGGAAGATCGTCAACTGTACTCTTCGAAATGATCAGGTACGTCTTAACTATTCGTAGGTATGTTTCAAACAAACAAAAGTGAACGTGCTTCGCCAGATGTACGGTCAAACGCCCTCAGTTATTCGGACATTAACTTATTCTAGGAATATAAAGTGTCAGAAAAGTTTTCTGCTCCGATATTTATCTTAAAAGTTTGTTGAGTAGAGTTCTTTGTACGGCCGGGCACGTTAACTAATCGGAAACTAGTTTAATTATTGCTAATGTAAATCAAACAAACGATAAGTAGCCCTTCATGGAAGGAAATGATAAACAACGGAAGGAGCTTTATTCTGATTCTCAGCACGTCGGAACATGTTACAGACACATTACGACAAAACCATGGAGTTAATGTTGTTTTAAAATGAACAAAACGTCATGCCACAAGACTAATTTAATGTAGAGTAGCATTTCAAAAATAGCACCAAGCTTACACCGACACATCTCAAATGGAAATTGTTTAGTTTTGAATCACCTCATTTACCTACGCTACGTGACCTCAATAGTTACACATATTTCGGATGCAACTAGATTTGGGAACATTTAGATACTTTTTAATCAAATGAGACTACATTTCATTTTACTTAAAATTACAATACTAAAACGTCGAGCTTTGTGCCAAACAAAACATGCAAGGAACGATATTTCCTGCTTTTGTGACACCAATAATTCCAAAGTGCATTTGCAACAGTGTCCGAAGACATATTACTTAAGACTTAAGATGTTTAGACAACCATTGACTTAACAGTTTCTACACAACAAACAAATAATCATACGGCGGCAGTCGCAAAAACCAGTGGCCGGAGCCTAACGTTGTGTTGTGAATAAAAAAGAAGTTTACCTGAACCGCGACCCTCGACGCATTGTCTGCACTCTCAACAACAAGCCAGACGTGTATCAACACAACCAAATTGTTCACGATATGTGTAACTTAAACAGTTAGTACAGCTTTTAAACTAAGGTTTTTTTCTTTTATGCGTCATTCAATAATACAGTTTATCGAGCAGTAATGATCTCATTACTCACACACACCGAATGCTAAATTAGATGGACAATCATCGTCTTTGTTAATATGTCGACGCTATTAGGTACTTCTGAACAGATTTCTAACATTAAAATATTATCTTAACTGCTACGTCAATATTTGAAAACCGTGTTTGTTTTTAAACTTGATTTATTTCGTCATTTGAAGATAATATTAAGGATTGTACCTATCTATAATGTATTTTTTTGCACACACGCAAATGACAAAGGGTAAAGGCTAAACCTCGATCGCGTTACAGTTCCTATTGTAACGATAGCGTTGTTAATACCAATGGACCAGGGCAGGCGGTTGGTCGCCAAGAGTCAGGTTCAAATCGGCCGCCGCTCCCCGACCCAGCTATTTGCGGTGGCGGCGCACCCGCAAAATTCAAGTCTAGTTCATACACAAATACATGCGTCCGTGTAGACGTCGACTCAGATATTCTAAATTAAAATATGTTTCGTATGAAGGAAACCGGCGTCTCGCATCGAAACAATGTCAAACATACAGCGCTCAGCGAAATATTGGACACAGTTCAAAAACCTAAAAAATATATGGGAATATATGTCAATGACCGTTGTTGTAATTGCCTCTGTTGTAATATACATGAGAATCAACGCATACTCAGACAGTTGTTTATGCAATCTACCACCATAACTTCTTGACCAGCCAGAGAAAGTTTATTGTAAATAGCGACCAGAAGATAAAAACTTAAAAATAAAATTACACAACACAGATGAGCTAACAAAGTAAACAAGGATAACTGATAACAAACGCAAGAAAATGAAGATCGAAATTCTTGGAAAGTCTAAAAATATTAATGATTGCTGGTGAATCATTTTAGAACACAGTGCGTATCAAAACCAACTGTGAGCGTATTTAATATGAGCTAACGGTACATTTAGATAAATTGATACGTGTGCGTGTTAGCCCGCGCCACCAAACTGGTGACCACCGATTGTAGCATCGAATAAAACAGGAAGTTAATTACTGTCGCAGTGTGTATGCCCTCGCGGGGCCATTGTCTATTGGCCGAGGACTCGACATCTGCATGCGTGTGATGTACAAAAGCCATCAGCCAATACCAATCGTTTTCTATAGCTTTAATAATTAGTTGTAAATTACACTTAAAATAATCTTTTTTTTAACAAATGAGACTATATTTGGAAACCAGATAGAGGATACAAGGCAATCAACAGACGCATTCAGCTACGACGAACTGCATTCGGCAAAGTCGAAGATATATTCAGGGATTGATACTTGAAGATGATAGGCGACCAGAGGAGTGACGTTCACTCAGGAAACAGCACAAAATGAAGCTTTTGCAACTGATCCAAATAAGGATATTCAAACAGAACAAAATAAGTTTAAAAAACATGCTTAAGGTGGAAGTAGTAGGGAAGCCCGCGAATTCAAATATAAAAAATACGTGTCCCTCATTTTTAAATAATCTAAAATACGGACTATTTTTTTTGGAAACTAGCCTATTCAGTAAACTCATATTTTATATATTACAACATCCTCACAAACTTTAGCATTTATAATATTAATATTAAGTAGGATCATTTGAAAAAGTTTTGTTTTGTGCCAGACATGTCAAAACTTTTTGTGTAAAAGAAATAGTTCTTATACGTACTTTTTCGCTGGTAATCCTAGCACGACAGCATACTAATTAGAAGATCAAACTGATGTGACTAAGGGTGCTTGTACACGGTGCATGTAGCTTGCGCATGTTGAGGCACTTGCGCGGGTTATATGCATCGAAAGGTAAAATAATCATTTCAATTGAACTTTACAGGGAGTAAAGTTCAACTTATAAAAACTTGTGTTGCTTAGCAAACGATTAAACATCACCTGTCATGGTCATTTCTATTTCAAATGAATAGAGATGGCAACATGCGCAAGCTACATGCACCGTGTACAAGCACCCTAAGCTAACTACATACACTGCATCTAATTTAAACATGTGTGCCAAAACCCAGCTCAATGGAAACTGGAAAGTAGAACAAATTTAACTTCAAAAATGAATTACATAGTAACTGTAAATAACTACCTATGCTATGTAATATAAAAATTAAAGCTAATAAAATCGCGTTAAAAAGTAGAGACTGATTCGGTGTTTTTAAAACTACATTATACAAATGGCAGCGAACAGATTAGGTACCAGACAAAATCCTCACAAGATTAGAAATCCGGGCACAGAAAGCTGTAATTACCGTAGGCCAACATTTTTGGAAATAAGGCGATATGTATGACACAATACAGACCACAGGTTCGTCGTCGATCGACTGAACGAGTGAATACCGTGGTAGCCAAGAGAATGAGGGATCGCAGATCTTGGGCACGAGATAAAGTTCGAGCCTTGCTTACCCCTGAATTTTTTTTTTAGGAGAACTAGCTTTTTATTCTGTTACTGTTTAGTGCTTTACTGTTTGTTACTGTTTGTGCGTCATCCAACTGCTGGGCAAAGGCCCCATAAGTTAAAGTTGGTACGATCCAGATTTTACAAATTAAAATGACTGATTGTCGATGATGAAAACGAAATTGCGGAAACTTGGGACTTAATCTGAAATCGCCAACCTACTCTTGACCTGGCGATTGTGTAGGGATAAACACGATCGTTCTATGGATGATAGTGACACAATTAAAGGCTTGTAAAGTTTACTGTAATTGTATCATAATGATAGAATCCAATTGTTTTGGAAGTACTAGAAGTGGTAGTTGAGAATATAAGTTTTAAAGAAAAAGTAAAACCATTGGAAACCGAAACTGAATCCGAAAAATTACATCCTTTTTAGTCTAAATAGGCTTCTTAATTAAAATAGGTGGTGATACATACTACCTGATACATTTTAAGGCGTCCCCAATTATATTACTTATAGTATAAAATGGATAGCTTGATTATTTTCTTTAATAATTATAGGATAATTATAATATAATAATTATATAGTGATGATTCATAATATGATTTGTTTAATTTTTGACTTACAATTATAAGGACTAATTGTTTTATTATTTTGAAGTACTCATTGTAGTCGAACAGACAGGGCAAATACATAAGGGTTCCGTTCTTAAAAAAATGTTTGTTCGTGGGGCTTTTGACGTGAAGGAATTTGTTTTAAGATTCTAGGTACTATCAAGGTACAATATCACTTCGATGGCAAAAGGCGTCGAAATAAGAATCTCCTTAAATTTAGTCAGAAAAAAATTGGAGGGACTATTAATAGTCAATGATCAGGGGAACTTCCAACTTTAGTAAATTAGGAGTACAAATACAAAATTGGCAACGCGTGACAAAAGGGCCCGATGCTAGCTTTGTCAATGCAAAATATACGCTTTTAAATGGAAGAGTGATGTTGAACATAAGCAGAACCGCAAAACCAGTCACGAAGCGTAAAATATTGATACAAAACCTTTTTAAACTGTTCAAGGACTTAAAAATAAAAAAAGCATACGGGGTTCGTATGTGGTTTGACGACACGGTTGGCTCAGTGGCTGAGCGATCGACTGCCGCGTTGCGTGTCGCGGGTTCGATCCCCGGACTGAAAAAATATTTGTATGACCTACAGATAGATGTTCCGGGTCTGGCTGTTTGAGTATGTGAGTTTATATGTTTGTAAAAGCACCCACGATACAGGAGAAATCCTATTGTGGGGCAACGTTCTTTTTACAAAAAAGAAAATATATGTGAACATGGTACAAAACATGTCAAAAACGAAGTGTAAAGACGTATCAAGTACACGTGCTTCTTTGTCGACTACTATAATAATATGTCGGAACGTATATCGTAGTAGACCTGTGTAAAAACTTAGAACTCCATGCTTACACCTGTTGCTCGAGAAGCCGGGTAACTGCATCTCGAGACGTTAAAACACGAACAGACCGACCCGCTGACAATTATAAAAACCTGCCAGGTTCGAGTCGGATTTCCACATACAGGGTTTCGTAGCACCAAATTATATCAATATTTTAAATGGAAATTTACATTCAATCGCAAAACTGAATTTGTTCTTCATAGTATTTTAATGAGAAATAAAGTAGCGGCTGCAGTTTGATGCAAAAGTCCCTTAGCTTATAAACTGATCTTGTTCAAACCAATTTTCGTTGAAATTTATTTATACGTACAAACTACGAACATGAGTTTTTTTAGTATTCTCCTCTTCTTACTTTCGAAATTAACAGGAGGGGGAGAATTCATTTTTTTACGCCTTTCGAAGTAAATATGTCATTAACCATTTACTTGAGAAAAAATATATAAGAAACCTCGATATTTTTTTTAATATACTTATTTTTTTTTAACTCATTTGCCCACTTTTTTTTATATCAGATTATACTGTAGTGGCTCATAGAAAGCATCTACTCTCCAATTTTCAACTATGTGCTGCCTATAGTCTCGGAGTAAAATACCTGTGATATATACGAACAGACAGGACGAAACTATAAGGGTCTCGTTTTAGCCATTCGGCTACGGAACCCTAAAACGGCCCGCATATTGAACCTTGCACGCTACCCGACCCTTTCATCATTTTTTTCGGTATACGTGTGTACAAAACCAAAGCCAAACAAAATATGAACAGAACAAAACATAGCTTAAAATAAGCACACTTTTATTAATTATTTAAATTGTAATAAGAATTTTGGTTAAGAAACATAACAAAAGAAATCACAAACAAACACTCACAAACTGTCCTTTGATCAATTCGCATTCGATTCAGTTATTTACATTGAAATACGGCAGCTTACTAAAAATAATCCGATCTATTGTAGAAAAAATAAATAAAACTAATCATATGAGCCGGTCTCAGCACGCATCGTGAAACGCAGCGCGGCCGGGCGGGAGCATCGGACAAACCATAAAAAAACGTAATGAGAGATCGCTTCCTGCGACGACCGAGGCCACTATTACGGTATTCTGATACGAACTCCACATCGGACATTAGTAACGTTTTACGAGATTTTATGAATTCCTGTTCCATATTATTTTAAGGATACAACATACAAATCGGCATGAAAACAAACTTGATATAGCTGTTAATATACCTAAAAGTTATAGCAAAATAATTTTGCGAGTAATATAGTTAGGTAATAATTTTACTGTTTAGATAATTATACAAATATTAACAAAATAGCGTTTTGTACAATTAATTTATTCTACGAACTTAATTATGCATAATCAGCTTATGGGTGCATAAATTTAGCTACATACAATCCCACGTTTTTAAAAGGATGTATTACAGAGAGTTTCGTAAAACTGTCATCGACCATTGAATTGAATTTATCAACGGATTAAATTCATTTTTTTTTTCAATCTACTTAGGCAGTGACAATGTGATAGAAAGTGATGGTGACAATTCAGCGGAAGAGTAAGAGATGAAAAGCAAATGAATAATGTTTATCTGCAGTTGAGTTGAGACTATTGGAAAAAAGCAATCCTATTGGTGCATACATTATACACTGTCCACCACGTTTGGGAATAGAGTATAGACATGTTCACTGTCATATTTCCCATAATGATTAACCTTTAAAAGTATAAAAAGTGGGTTTACCAAGGAAATTTATTTGCGAAAACCACTCACAAAACGTAAAATTGATCGGAAACTGATTGAAACCAGTTCTGATAAATTAATGAGTTGAAATGAAACTAGGAAATGATTTGTCAGCACAAAGAAGCAGAAGTTCTAGCAATCTTAAAAAAGAATTTAACATAGTCAATAATACAGTTATTTTTAAAATCACCATTGCATTTCAAAATAGCTATTTTATTAAGCTGCTGAATATAAGTGTGGAGAGATGAATCTTATTTAAAAAGACTCGTAAACAATCCTATGACATTTAGAGCCTGTCGCAACATCATTAAATGTACGTCTAGAATGTAGCGTTTAAAATATACCAAAATTTATGCGATTTAAATAGATATTTATTGAAAGAAGTACCTAATTAAAAATAATCTAGATGGAAATAGTATTTTTAATAACTTAGAACGAAAGCTACTTAGTTACAGATTCTAATAAATATGCAGCAGTGAATGGCAAAATAAACAAACTTCACGATATATATGTTATCATCAGTGTTATTTTAAATCAATATACGCAAATCGTATTGAAGTAGCATTTGGCTGGACGTACATCACTAATATTTATTTCAAGAGTAGATAAATGTTTATATTATGCTCAAAACCTACGTTGATGTAAATGGAAACTATATAAAAAAATACGAAAGAGGAAAAAATATACAAGTAACTGTGTTCCACAGCACTTTAAAGCTTTGACTGACGTTTGTTAACTAGACTCTCGAGCTCGACCACTCGTTTATCGACATGCAAAGCTTTCCGGAACAAAAATCATCTGTTTAATATCGCCGTATGAGACGTTTCCCTTTACATTAATATTTAAGAAAGCTTTGAATTATCTATCCTGCCTAAATTACACCATTTTATTTAATTAGCCGACTTCAAGAAAACGAGTAGGTGCTCAATTCAACATATTTTTTGTATGTTTGTAACGCGATTTCCCGTCAATTGTGGATTGATTTTCAAAATGGGAAAATAACATGTGTTTATGTTATAGGTATATGTAAGGGAAAATTCTTAAGAGCTCCTTAACATTTTTAGTGTGCTAATGTCAAATGTTGTAAAGACTCGAAATGACAATACCGCAATTACCCTGGGCTGATAAACTTTTCGCTTTTCTACTTATTAATATATCATCAGAACCATCTAAAAGATTCCGTGATTCTAGAAAAGTTTTACCATTCATGGAGAACATATGATGTTACATTTCCCAGAATATGTTTTACGTCGTCTCCACACACGTTACGAATGTCCCGGTATAGATAGATATTATAAAACCAAACACAAGAGGTATAAAACGAAATTACATAACGCACTTTCGCTTGTTGCACGGAGTCATCATTACTTTTGGTGAAGGGGCCGAAAAAGAAAGATTTATAAGAAAATAATTACGGTTACATGCATTGTTTTAATTAAGTAATAATGTCAATAAACAAGTATGAATGTAAAACGATAAGTATCATTACGATGGATTATTGATTCTATTATATAATGCTAGGTAGTCGGCCATTGTTTTATTAATGACTTACGGTGAAAAAATGTGAAAGACCTGAACTAACGAAATATCTTAAAAAACAGTTATCGTTACAGACTATTTTGACGAAAAAGATAAGATAAAATAAGCATAACATTAAGACAATAACAATTGAAGAACAACAAAAGTACAAGCTACGTAGACTAATGTTTTTCTGCGAATGTTTCAGTAATTATAACTTGTTTTTATGAAGTTTTAGTTGAACTTACAAAGTGGTATGAAGTCGACTTACAATTTTATTAACTAGCCTTGTTGGATCTTTATTATTTTTAAAATGCATCACCGGCGGAAACTATTCTGTTTTGTGTTTTATTGGTTTTGTATTTAATTAAAGAAAAATAAAAGAACTGCTGTCACAGACGATAGACCTTTATTTTCCAACTGGATTTGATGGAAATGTCGAATCTTTATACTTCTAAAATACACGAGGCTTGTTTTCCCTCCGATGCAATCTGTTAAAATGGCAAAAAAAGTGGAAAGACGACTATGCGCCCCGGAACAGTGGGTTACGGACGGCTTGTATACGCTTTTGTAAAAAAAAATGCACCGAAATGCTTTATTTAAATCTAGATTTTCTGCATTGAGATCACAGGTTGGAGAATTAGGTTATTATGACACATGGGATATCCCAAGTCATGTACATTGGGAAAATCTGAAATTTCTCGGGTTTTATGATTGCACAAGATTCTTTTAAACCAGCTTCAAAGGTTTCAAAGAATTTATATGAGCGAGAAACCCGAGAATACTCAAACTAAGTCATAGTCCATATTAAAATTACCATATTAAAGTCTTTGAGCTCAAAGACCGCATGATCGTAATTTACAGTTTTCTTGGAAGTTTTTCGATGAACAAACTATTTTTAATCGTGCTTTGAACGGTTCCTCCACGAGTTACCTGGAATTCCTTCTTATATTAAAATAAAATAATCCGATACACTGCTATACATCAGAGAAGGAAAATATCGTGAGGAAACCTTCACTGCACCTATTAATATTTATTTATTACTAGCTTTTGCCCGCGGCTTCGCTCGCGTTAAATTCGGTAGCGCCTTTTTGATTTGTAATAGCAACGCTAAGTTTTCCCGTTTCGTCCCTCTTTCTCCCTCATATCCCACTCTTTTTAAAATAATAGCCTATATCCGTCTCCTGGTTCCCAACTATCTCTGTACCAAAATTCGTCAAAATATGTTGCCATTAAAGCGTGAAGAGGTAACAAACAAACAAACTCAGTTTCGCTTTTATAATATTAGTAATTAAGACTTATAAGTCTGAAATCGCCAACCAGTCTTCAGCAAGCATAATAATCAATGCTCGTGCCTTTTCTGAATGAGAAGAGGGCTTTACCCAGAAGTGTGGCAGCAATAGTTTGGTATGATTATACTTCTTCTATTCACTAATCATCTTATATTTAATATTATAAATATTTCTTTAAAAAAAAGTTGTGTTCTGCCAGTAACAGGAGCAGGGTCCAAGCTACCGGTGGTTAGGGATCCAGAGACAGAAACCTCCTCACAATGTGAGATGTATTGAGGAGTACAGCCTTCTGGATTAGGCCCTTCGTCTAAACGAGGCTGCATAACTCTCGGTTGTGGAGGATCTTCGCGTTTAAAAAGCCTCGACCATTACTAAAAGTTTTTAATTACTTTCAATAGCTCCATCCTCTGATGGAACTGTGCAAATCGAACGAATAGTTGCTACTTAAGTTCGGATTGCTTAAAAAACTTCTTCTCGTTGTGCAAGATCTATGCTAATATTATATTATGCGAAAACTTGGATGGATGTTTGTTACTCAATCACGCTAAAATAGCTAAACGGATCTGGGTCGAATTTGGCACAGACTATAGTTTGGCCTAGGATACTTTTTGCTGTAGCACGTACACATCAAAATTTCCCTAAGAACGAAACGCGGGCAACAGCTAGTGTGCTATAAAACTAAACTTTCTGCAACTTTCCCCAAATCTATTGTTCAAAGGTATCAATAAAATATCGTAACTTCCGGATTGCTAAACAAAAGCCAAATCGTTGTTTTTGTAATTACAAAGACCTGTGGGGCATAACGTCTTGCATTGAACATTTACTAAGACGTTCTCTTATCTATGAGTCAAGTGCGGGCACACTGAGAGCAGTATGTTCTATGCAGCTCTCCTTTCATTGGATAAATCCAAGCCGATAACCAATTCATAGTGATTTCTCCGCTACTCTTTCCGAATGATATTCGCTACCATTAAAAAAACTTTAAATGAAATGACCTGTTTCGTGGAATAGCAATTCGGCAATACAGTTTCACTGAAATTTAAATATTCAAAGTATTACAGAAAATCCATATTAGTTTATTGTTTTTTATTAAAAAGCCTTTCAGCAAATTCGTTGACCAACAACGAAACCCAAACATAGCCTATTAAAATTGCTGGAATATTTTAGCAGCTAGAATAATAGTATATGATATACTACTGTGTCAAGAAAGTACCGGGAAAAGATCAATAATACACAAAATGTTTGTTATTCATCCAAATTTATTTTATCACCTTCAAAGTATGCTCCTTTAGAAACGATACACTTGCGCCAACGAATAATCCATTCATCAAAACATTTTTTAAACGCTGCTTCCGGAATTGAGTTCAGTTCTCGCCGCGAATTCTCCTTTATGTCTTCTATCGATTGAAAACGGGTGCCACGAAGTGGTAATTTGAGTTTAGGAAAAAGAAAAAAGTCAGCAGGAGCCATATCTGGTGAATATGGTGGTTGCTGGATGGTATTTGTTGAGTGTTTGGTCAAAAATTCGTTCACAATGATAGCCTTGTGCGAAGGCGCATTGTCGTGGTGCAAAATCCAAGAATTTTCTTTCCACAAATCTGGCCTTTTTCGTCGAATTTGCTCTCTTAAACGCCGCATAACGCTCAAATAATATTCTTTATTTACCGTTAGACCTTCCGGTAAGAATTCAGAGTGCACAAGACCGCGATAGTCCAAGAAAACAGTCAACATGACTTTGACTTTTGATCGAATTTGGCGTGGTTTTTTCGGTTTCGGTTCAGTTGGAAGGCGCCACTCCGAAGCTTGTTGACTAGTTTGCATGTCAAACTCGTAAACCCACGTCTCGTCACCAGTAACAATGCGTTTCATGAATGTTGGGTCCGAACTGACTCGTTCTAGCATGTCCTCAGCGACTTTCATGCGATTGAGTTTTTGGAGAAAATTCAGATCTTTTGGGACTAGCCGAGCAGCAACATGTTTCATACCCAAATGATTAGTTACAATGGTACGGATCGACTCGTGAGATACAGAAAGTTCGGCGGCTATCTCTCTCAGAGTTGAATGGGGATTTTCAGTCACTATTTTCTTCACTTTTGCGATGTTAACTTCAGTTGCAGACGTTGACGGCCTACCAGAGCGAGGCAAATCTTCCATCACATCTCGACCGCTTTTGAACGCTTTGAACCACTCATAAGCACGAGTTTTTGATAAAGTCGATTCACCGTAAGCCTTCTGTAAAATTTTCAGTGACTCCGAACACGAAATTCCATTGGCGATGCAAAATTTAAGACAAACTCTTTGTTCGATATTTTTGTCCATTATGAAATTCGCAATACACACTATATATGATATTACTAAAACCAGCACTGTATTTAATATAAATAACAGATGCAACTCAAACTCCGCGCCAAAATGGAAAACAGTTGTGCCAATCTAACAACTACAAAAAAAACAAAAATTTTAATTTGGAACCATAAACAAATCATCCATTCCCGATACTTTTTTGACTGAATGTTTATAACATAACATCATGCCAGTAATCTCCGGAGGGATTGACAGAGGTGTACCCACCTTTCGCCAGTCATGTTTAAGTCCAATTTTATAGGGGGGAGGGAGGGGCGGCCTATTGCCACCACCGGACATAAATACAGTCTCCGTAGCTGCTACTTAGAAGTTCTGATGAAAACATTGTATCCGTATATATTTGAAATCTTAACTAGGTATTTTAACACAATACTCTACAATTAGTTCTCTGTTGGTGACAATTATTTCTTGACTTAACGACCCCAGTCGGCCGCGTATGCAGTACGTAGTTTTCTGCATTACACGTAACAATGAACAAAGAGCATAGAGACCTCATTGGTTTATTAAGGTCTGCTACCTACGTCTTAGTACAAATTCTTAGACTTACACCCATATTCTAAAATCTGTCAAAGAGCCGACTGAAGTCCATTTCTGACATTACGTTTTCATTTGTTGTCATGACAACACTTAAGCAAAGCCCAACACAACTAGGGTTGCCACCTTTTTTTTGTCCAAATAAAGTACAACATTGGCAATGAAGGAAGAAAAAAAAGTACATCGTGTCAAATATAGTACTATACGAGTATGCACCGTTTGAAAATATATTACTCATTACTTTTAGCACATTTAATCGAATAGTTATTTTCAATGAATATCTCCACAGCATCTTTACATTCAAAATCAAAATAAATTACGGCATATTCTGTCGTTCTGTTTTACGCAAAAATTTTACAGTAATATAGTACCCTGTTTCTGTATATTTTATGTGAAAAGAAATCAAATCACGCAAAATAAAGTATTTTCGCGCACTTTATAGATGGTATAAAGTATAGAGTACAATTACCTGAAATAACGTACAATACTTTATTATAAAGTACGGGTGGCAACCCTAAACACAACCCGCCGCCGCCTCTCAATGATGTTGTTAAATAGGTATAGACTAGGGCAAGCTTTTCTAACAAGACTTAAGCAGCTTGAAACTATGCTGAAACTTGGTTTTGCTAAGACGAGCCAACTTGTGTAACATTCCATCAGGCAAAAACAAAAGCGCGGGCAATTCGAATGGTTGGTGATATTGAGGATACGTCGATCAGAAATGTACGCATCTAACTAACAATTTTAACACAAATTAAAGTGAGTAATTAAAGTAAGTAAAGTGGGGAGTAGTGATAAACCTACTAGCTTTTGCCCGCGGCTTCGCTCGCGTTAAATTCGGTATAACACAGTACCTGCTACCTGCAGTTTTTGCCCTAGCGCCTTATTGATTTGTAATAGCAACGCTAAGTTTTCCATTTTCTTCCCTCTTTCTCCCTCATACCCCACTGTTATTTTTTTAATTGCCTATTTCCGTCTCCTGGTTCCCAACTATCTCTGTACCACAATTCATCAAAATCGGTTTAGCCATTAAAGCGTGAAGAGGTATACAAACCAACAAACAAACTCACTTTCGCTTTTATAATATTAGTAAGGATTCATGATTAATGTTCATTAAATCTCAAACTCACAGTTATACTTTTTTTTCGTATCCTGAAATGTAACTTTTTTTGAGTTTCGATTTAAATTCTGTTACAACTAAGAATACCAGCGAAAATGTCTGATGTAATACACTGCAAGCTCAATTTATTCAATCTGTTTCATGGTTATTGCAATTATGTGTATAACGCCGCCATATAGTTACTTTGTTTTCTAATAACTTGACATTATTTAAATACCATATTAAAGATTTTTCATGCTACCTGTTTTTGACACATGCTGTCAACGAGATAAAAAATGTCACTTACAGTCCTACGCTACAATAAACCCGCTTGATATACAAGCGGTATTATTGTTTGCAAACAAGGTCGCCACAGAAAATTATTATAATGCCAATTACGTCGGGCCTACGCTGTCCTGCCATACTTATTAACTTAGTACTAACGTTTTAACATAATAACATTGTGAATCAAAAATAAAAATTAAGGTTATTTCTGTTGTTGCCTTTCGGTTCTTCTTTGTAGGAAACGAACGAACCCGAACCGTGCGCCTTTTCTTGACATTTTATAGTATACAATCCCCGAACGTTATAGAAATATTTGGACGGAAGTAGAAACATTCAGATGTACTGGAAATTTTCCTTAAAAAACATGGTAAATCGCTATCGATAGTCTCCAATAATTATACTCATGACATTTGTAAAATCTTGTGTAAATTGTCAGTAATTGGAAATCAGCGCCAACTCGTTTCTGTAGTGACTCAAATGGCTCAGTTACACTTGAAACGTACAGTGTAGTAGCCTTGCAACATCCAAAGCAATGTTAACATTACGTCACTGTACTAGAGTTCACTTTCCACCGAACCATACATGTGTTGAGATATGCTGGCGCTTTACGTCGCAAATCTGGCTAATTGACGCCCAATGAAAAAGGTGAACACCCGGTCTGGCTCACAGGTCACCAACTTTATTGGTAGTTAACGGGAACATGACAAACGTAGTCTTCACGAAGATTCAACCTTGTACCGATTAACATTATGTTGTAAAAATTGTTTTTATAAAGACAACAATCGCATTGATAAAATCATAGCCTTTGTTGTGTTACATCCTGCCTTAATATATTTTTCTGGTTTTTGGTTAGCATACCTATAATAGACAATATTATTTGCGACCACACACGCTGAGATTGTAGCTACTTGGGCGCAGTAGTATTCAGATCCCACCCATCTATTGTTTCAATTGACTTATGCCCCATTTGTCGGCCGAAAGTCTCCGGGCATTGTGTTCGCCTTCCGTCGAATCCACCTAGTTCTGCAATGCCCATGTCCATCCAACTGGCAAACTAGAGCACGACCTAATGCTAGCCTGTCATTGGTTCCCGATCTGTGACATTATCAAGTAACAAGTAGCAGTGTAATTGCGTCTCGCGTTATAAGAAACGAGTCATGTTGTTCTGACCCACCGTATGGCTCACCCAACTAACAGGTTTCGCACGCAACAGACCCGAGTACCGACTTAATTCGTCGACCACAACATTATGTCTACGAGATAGATCATTATTTATCTTTATTATTTTTATTCTCTTCCAAGTTTATCAAAGATTTCTTGTTTTTATAGCTTTCAAGCGCAGTGCTTTATCTAGGCACCCCATTAAGCTAGACCAGACTATTTCTTATTGGTTATGAGGTACCTATCAACAAGACAAGTATGAAACGCAATTTCCGCTGCCGCGTATACATGGACAGGTCTTTGAGATATCTATTCTTCTGAAGTCTTTCGGCTCAGGATAAGTTGAATAAAGAGAATAATACGTCTGCTCATAAAATAAATTTATATCTCAAGTAACATTTAAACAAGTCTTTGAAGTGGTCGAAAAATCGCATTGACTAGTACTTGAATATCTCGCGGTCATCTCAGAATTTAACGCCGTACATGGCAACACTTACAAAAGTGCACAGACTCGACTGTGACTCATGTTGATTGAGTCCACAACACCGGGACACATCTGGGAGCTTTATCGTCCTACTGTGAATGAAAAAAAGTGAATCAGACATACTTCTTGGCTCAGATGACGACCGTGACGTCTTTAACGCAACTCAGTTGACGAATTTTATTCAGTGTTTAACATTGAAATCTACACCGCGGCATGGAATGCGAACTAAATTTAAACCAATAATCTCATGCGTTTAGAATAGATCGGTTTGTGTATCCACTTAATAATTTAACAAATCTGAGCGTTGGCATGGATTCGGTAGAGGTTCCTTGAAAATGCAAATTAGAAGTTTATTAACATTAGCAATTTCATTAATGACGGATCGGTAAATCTAGTTTAGTACAATGAGTATGACAAAAACAATTTGAAAAATGATATAATCATTAGCATCATAACTACACTACCGAATACTTCGAAGATATAAACGTATAAAGTTCAAGTAGCCGACACTGACTTGAAATGCGATTGGAGTCGGTTCGCGTGTGCGTGTGTGTGTGTGTGCGTTTATTTTTATTTTGTTGCGCGTATGTGAGAGCGGACGTGTCATCTATTCGTTTCTTTGTAGTTACATACTTTGAGTCCGAAGAAGCGGCAACTTCGGCTGCTATACCTACCAACATTTTACAGCCGCCAAAATTAACAGAGCACACTGGAACAAACACGAAACAGTTATGAATTTTTCGTAACGTGCATTGTTCTACTATCTTGCGCTCTGAGTCACATTCGTTATCTATGTTAGTGGGAATGAATACCAGCGACTCGATAACAGATACTGTACAAGAAGCCGCCATTAGTCGATAAATGGCCGATAACGTAGCGTCTAAAATGGGGATTGTTCAAAATATTTGACCGCAACAATAGATAGAGACAGTCGCAGTCGAAAGTGAGTGTAGTTATCTATTTGGTCAAGGCTAAGCGAATGCCGTCAATGGGACTGCTTGACTGCAGAGGGTGCGTAGGTGTCCTCCGGCCAAGTCGTTCACTTTCCCCACATCATGCGTAATTTAATCAGCAGCCCGTATCCGTTGAACCCCTCTCCTATAAGGACCACCGGAATCGTTTATCTTGTTTGTGTTTTAGTTTACAAATTGGCTGCATATTACAAAATTATTCAAGTGTGGTTTTGTATTTTTACCTGATTCTTTTATCACTTAGGTTCGTTATGGCACAAGGCTCGTTTAACATCATTAGAATACAGTTACAATAAACACGCGTAGAAAAACATCGTTATCGGTCAAAACAAAGCGTCTGTTATACACCACTTAGTATTGTCTTACATCCACAGGTTCACTTTAAACATCAACATGACCTGATTTAATAATAATATAGCTTATTACGTTGGTACCCAGTTATTCATGTTAGTCATTACCTGGTTGGTAAAACAATTCTCAAGACACAATAGCTTAGGAACAGAATGACAAAATAAGCGCAGCAGATGTTTCAACTTATAGCACTATGACGTCAGTTGTTTGTCATAATACTGAAAACTACTGCGGTCAGTCATTCAAAAGATTTGAAAACCATTTTGTGGTTTGCAGAAGCTCGACCTCTTCGAGGGAGATATACCAGAAACTACGACGGACCTGATAGTGAGTGGCGCCGGGGTTCTCATGTTTGGCGCCAACTCTCTATCGAAGCTGCGGGATGCCAGGCGCATCTACATCACCGGAGTCAAAATCGTTTTCATGAGATCATACGCCGCCACCAACCTGGATGTTCTCAGTCTCCAGCTCGATGTTGAGAACTGCGATACCTTCAGTATGCAGGAGAAGGCCTTCGTTAACATTAAAGGTGAGTGCTTCTAAACTTTTGTGTGCAATGCGATTCTTGCTGCATTCGGCGATCGATAATGCTCCGCCTAAGTTAAAGAATCTTCTTCACTTTAATCGATGTGATTGCATACTTGGAAGTCTGCTTCATGTCGCAACGTGTCGATGAATTGCGCAGCGATTTTCTTGTATAAATAAATAGAGTTTATTATTGGTGAGCCGTAAGTGCCGATTTATAGGCAAAACAGTAGCTTTATGCACAAGCGGTCAAACCATAAATTACATTTTGTAAGTTGGAATTTCTAATCGTGGTGACGGGGCAGCTGCATTACTCAATGTAAGCAAGTACTAACTACATCTCGATTTGTTGCGGTTCACTAGAAATTGGAAAATGCACGAATGTAAATCAATAGCTCCCTTTTTCCTTAGGGGCATTAGAATTTTGATAGTTAAATGTATTCGTTTTAACCTCTTGATTATTTTATTTGGTAAGTGTACACTACAGATTTACAATTGATATTATTTCAAATACGATCTATTAAAAAAACAGTTTTAAACATATTTTCGACCGACGTCGGGACCAATAAAATCGTATGTAGAGATATTGATAATGCGAGCAGTAGATTACTCGCAACTGATGCAAAACTAAATATAACACATTGGATATTCTTCGATGATTTCGATTCTCTTAGGTAATTTCTGAGCTAGATTGGATTTTTCGAGAGCTAAAATCCACTTCTCGTATCTGTTTTGCAATTCGCAACATTATCTTTGAACTTGGGATGTCTCCATTTCAATAAAGGTAGTGTAGTCAGTTACATAATTTCATTATAAAGGGATGATGAAATCGATATTATTGTATTACACGAGAAAGATAGGTGCGTTATTTATGTCAAGATTCTCGCAAGCAGTACAAGATGCGGCAATGTAAATGCGATTATGTTGTAGCTTAGATTGCAGCCGGTTTGGGTCGGTGGCCCGATAGTAGCGAGCCGCCGGATGGTTCCGATTATTAGGTCGTCGGCCAATATTCCACTAGATGGACGACGTTCATTATTTTATTGTACTGATTGTGCTTGAAGTCTGAGATGCATACATGCTCTGTATATTAGTGTTCTTTATAGTTGTGGCAGTTATTAGACGTTCACTCTAAAAACTATTGATCAAAAAACTGATGGCTAATAAAAATACAAGAAAGAAGTAGACAGTTAAATGAATTACCAATGTTTTAGGAGATCTATCTATACACTAGGCTATTAGAGAAACTTGAATTACTTATCTCAAACAGCAAAGCACATAAAGAAATACAAAAATAAAATGCGTTGAGCACAATAACTGCATCGTCTGTCAAGATCGGCATTAGATATGCCACCGGACGGACAACGGAGGTCGTTCACAATAAAATTGCTCCTTCATCTTCAGTGACACGTAATGCGAGCTAGGAATTTGAGCATCATTGTCTATATCACATCACTAAATGAAGCCAGTACCAAGTATTTTCCTCTAACGAAACCAGTACATAGGATATACAATTTGCCTAATTAAATAATAGAGGTATTCAACTGATCCGAATGACTGTAATTTGATGATCACTCAAACCATTCGTTTGTTATTCTTTCCGGTACCTAACCTACCTACGAGATGTTTTGAACTAGATCGTATGTTCATAACAAAATTCTGTTTTAGAAGCTGTAGCTAAAATTTGTAAATAAGCACAACTTTTAACTTATAGATTCGCACTGTCCGCCCGTCTGACCGTAAGACACAGCCATTTTACTCCAACTGAGTTTCCTAACACTGAACATCAAACATAACTTTACAATGTAACTCTTTCAGGCAAGACCTAGCCCAGCAGGAACTATTACTAAACCTGAGTGATATTGACAAAACAGAGGCGTCACATGTGGATAACAAAGACGCAATTAGTATTGTTGTCACGTTACGTGTCATCCCGACGGAGGGCTGCTTTAGCACAATACTTCACGCATTAGCTGTTGACAAACAACTCGCTCGCATTGTCCGACCCGCATGAAGTCTACTGCACATCGCCTATACTAAACTCAACTGATTATACATCAAAATACTATCGTATAGTGACCCAGTTAAATTCCAATTGACAAGTTTACAATTAAATTAAAAGGAATTTAGATGCCCATTAGTGCTTTTGTTTGATAATTCAGTTCAAAATTTAATTAATTAATTCATCCAACCGTAAAGCTTTGTGGAATAATCACTCAAATCAGAGGGTCAACGGGTAGCATAAATACTTTAACATCAAGCGTCTAATCAGATCACACGCACGAAACAGAAAAGATTGTTATACAAAAATCCCAATATTCATGGTGCTAATATTGAAAATGTTATTCGCCGTAGTCAGCTGCTGGTAGTTTTAAAAGCTGTTGTTAAAATCTCTCTTACTTTGATGGAAGCATAGTAAGAAAGTTAACCTAACCCAACCCAATGTTTGGTACTAAACAAATTTAGATGTAATTTAAGTTGCTTCTATTTCTGGCTGAGGCAAGCCAAGCCAATTTCCAAAACCCTTTGAAAGTAGTTTTAATTTCAAGATTCAATGCTTTTGCTGTTCATTGCAACATTATTTGGTACTTTCCCTCTAGGGCCCACATTAGCTTCCATCCTTTTAGATTAAGGACACGTCATCACAATTCAGAACAGGCCAACAATTGGTATCCTGTTATCATTTTATATGGTTTGTTGAAGTCCTAAAAATGATCTAGGAATAAATGTTCCAAGCAAATATTTAAAGTCGCTGTCAAACCTAATCTCATTGGTATGTAACTATATTTTCCAGCCGTTTGAGGTTGAAACTTTGAGACCATAGGGTCCTTAAGCTCAAAGCCTTTTTATGGATATTGTCCACCCAAGGACTGACTTTTACTTTGGCCATAGGCTAAACCGCTAAACGTTACCATACAACGTGGCAACGCGGCCAGTCTCATGGGGACATTTGTAACTGACAGCGTTAAAGACGACATTTTAGATGCTATTTTTTAGTTTATTTAGAAGTAAGTTTCACTTTGTTATTTTAATGTGTTTGTCTTTGCGTGAATAAATATTTTATATTTATAAATATTTTATTTTTATAAATATATTTTTTTAATTTTTTATGAAATAAGTATTTAAGAATGTAAATAATGAGACAAAACATAATTAAGAATTTTCATTTCATTGATAAGGATTAAAAAGGGAGTGTTAGATTATTTCCTGAAATGCACAAGTTCGAGCGAGCATATTATGATCATTAGAGCCGATGTCGCAACATGTCCACATGTGGACAGAAGCTGTGCACTGACGCACATGACATACCAAGCTGCATACTCGCAGACAAAAAATATACAATATGCTGTAACCACACATCGAAACCAAAGATCTATATTTGGTAAAATTACTTTTGGGTAGAATAACTTTAAACTGATTACATAACAATTTCTATTGAAGCACTATTATGTAATCTTTCTAGTTTGTTTTACTAAAACGTTCTGGGATTTCGTAACGTGTGTGTTAATTTCGACGATATAATTTGCTTAACTGAGTCTTGGCTTATTGAGGGTATTGTTTAACGACTGTTACATAGTTTGGAGGCGCCAAAGAAATTATTCTAACACGAAACCAACTTAAGGGGCTGGTGTGCTTATTGCGCTGTGCCATGAACTTGTCAGTGATCTCCGCAGTGAATGATTTCGTCTGCTGAAGTCTAGTCCTTCTCGTATTCGCGGTCTCTTTCTATGAAAGGTGAGAGTAATCTATCACCTTTCATAGAAAGAGACCGCGAATATCGCACAAAAGGCATTTTTGTGTAGTGTATATCTGCAATCAAAGTTTCAATCACTCCATAACTGACCAGATAAATAACTTTTCTAAAAACCATTATAAGCTCGCTAAAAAATTATTGGTACTTGACGGTTTTAACCTTCCGAATATAGATTGGGGACCAAATGACGATGGTTAGTCTCTTTGCCCTCTTCAAGGTCATGTTCAGGATAATTTGTTTGATAATTTAACCGTCTGGAATATCTCTCAAGACACACGTTAATATTAAAATAAAATATTAGATCTAGTTTAATCTTTCAGCGGTTTCACTAGCAAGTTGCGCTGATCTACTGGTGCCGGAAGATCCTCATAGGGCTCTCTGTGTGTCTATTGATTTCGTGGAACTTCATATGTATCCCGCGTCATAGTATAAAATGTGTATTTATATCGGTCGGCCGATTATACGGCCATTGGTCACCGGCTGAGCCGGGTCGAATCAACGAAGTGAGTACTAGGACTCTCGAGGATGCCGTATCATTTTTCTATATCAAATGATAATGAAGAAAAACATATATATTTTTTTATCGTCGCTATAGACAACTACCCCAAATTTCAATTATTGGAAAAAACTATCATAATTATTAATGACGTGTATTAACTTTTTAAGTTGAATACCTACCTATGGGTGCACCTTATCAGGCGGGAAATCTTACAACTTTGGAAGGCTTAGAAATAGCAGGGTTACTCGTTACGTGTTAACGTCGGCGTCGTTTAAGTTTAAACAAATATATCGTTTCGTGGCATCCAGGGAGGTGGTAACGGCGCTTGTGCACCACGCCTGGGCGGTAATACGGGAAATGCTTGCGGCCTCTCAAAATAAACCGGCATTCAAATTATCTACAAATCACGCGCAAGCCTTGGTAATAGACCAAATATCGGCGATCGAGTTAAAGACAGTGGGTTACTATATAGTCTGTGGACTGTTATACCATACGAACATAATTACCAAAAAAATAAACTCCAGCCATTACCTACAGTATAGCGATTGTTCAGTTACAATAAATTATTGTGAGTGATTCGTACTTACGTAATCAAAATATCCGTATGAAGTAAATAAATGTATGTGGAGGTGTGACTGTAATTTCCATTCTATTATTATTCAGGAAGATTTGATAATAGAACATTTTGCTAAAGTGTCGTTTAGAAAATAGGTCGTTTTGATAATAGGACTTTCTTATCCTAATGTATTTATATTTCTTCGTTTTTGTATGAAGCCGTTTTTGTAACCTTTTGGGGAATAAATAAATGAAGAGTATGCTAAAAATATATGTGGTTGAATATAATGTAATTAAATAACGTGTACAGGTTAAGCAAGAAGGGTATCAGTTCTTGGTTCCGAATTGGCACGAATGTGACACCACAGGGTAATATCCGACAGTGGCGAAGCCTCTAAGTTTCGTCATTCATCCATCCATGTGCGTTTGTATGAAGTTAACACTTTATTGGGCGAGAGCAAGCTACCTCATCTCTTGTTTGGCTTCTTTTATTGGTAAAAAGTTGTAAATCTAAATAAAGTCTATTGTATTTTCCTGTAGGAACTTCTCAATACGATTCCGATACAATAGGATAGCGCCCTATAACATGGGCTTTCAATGAATGGACGAATGTCAGTGTTCTATGGTATACTCCTTAAAAAGAAATAACATTCACTTTAATTCCTAGGAAATACAGACAATTTTACTTTCCTTTACAAAGTTGTTTTCCACTACACAAGTGTAGTTTTCTTTTTTTTTGTCAGAAATCTTTATAAATATAGGCAAATTAGGCCGTTTTAGTTTTGATATGATGGTATATCACACAAATTACTATCGAATATTCATTTCCATTATTCCAAAAAATATTAGCAAATCGTCGACATAGAACCTTTCAGAAACATTTGTGCTAAATTTGAACAAAGTCTATGCGATAGTTTTAGCAAAATTTTAGTTCAGTCCGAAATATAAATACAGACAGACTAAGAAACTATTTTCGAACATATTATCGTTCCCAAATCTAGACGCAAATGCTCTTTATCAAAAATATTTAATGTACAGTTTTGACTTCACTTCGTTTATTAGTTATTTAGTAAATTTTACTAGGCATAAATTATCACGTTTAGCTTAAGCGCAAAAAGTTATTAAAGTGCAATTTATTTTATGCGCCATAAGCATTTTGCTGTTTAAGGACAGAATGCTTGGTATAAATTATTTCACTTCAAACAAAATCCTTTATACTCCCTTTTTTTATGAAAATTACGCGGGCGAAGGACTATATTTTACAATTTGGCGCAATAGGTTAATATAAGGAGTTCAGGAATCTGAGATTTTTATATAAGAATGCATTAGAAGTACAAATACCATGCGTTGGACGCACATACATATTTATGCTTGCATAAATTCAAGGTGTTTTTTTCTAAGAGTACCATACAACACTACACACAATTTCCGGATAAAACCTACTTACAGAAGAAATTAATATAAAACGTAGTAACTTAAAATTTCAATGAATTATGGTCCAACTAGCTTCCGCCCGCGACTTCCTCGGCGTGGCATAGTTACTTTGGGCAAACACTAACCTAATCCCGCGTGATGACCGAAAAAATAATATTTTCCCTTTTCTTCCCTCTTACTCTCTCTTTTCTCACATTTTTTTTTAATGAGCCTATGTCCGTCACCAGGGTTCCAACTATCGCTGTACCCAAATTCATTAAAATCGATTTAGCCATTTAGGCGTGAAGACGTAATAAACAAACAAACATACTCACTTTTTAACCGACTTCCCAAAAAGGAGGAGGTTCTCAATTCGGCCGGTATGTTTTTTTTTTCTATGTATGTACATCGATTACGCCGCGGTTAATGGACCGATTTGCGTGATTCTTTTTATAATATTAGTAACGATTTCGACCACTGAGCGACTAATAGTAAGGGATCTTACAACTGTGCTCAGGTATTTGGATTCATGAACAAATAATACGGTGACTGAATACAGGAAGTGCAAACGTTAGTTATGTCCAAGCAAACTAGTGCTGAGACTGTGAACTGATACCGTGATGTGAGTTATTTACCAGCCACAGTTAACGTGCTGTCATTATCTCCGCACACAGGTTATCGACAACTTAATTAGGAGCTAAGAACATAAACCTACCCATTTATAATAAGGTATACTATAAACTATTCTGAAAGGTGAAGGAAACCATCTTGTGTGAGGAATACAGAATATACAAGAAACAGGCATTCAAAGACATGCCAAAACATTCCCTTTTAGAGAGACCTGTGTTTTAAGAGTAGAGATGGGATATTCGGATGCATATTTACCTAAAGTTAATTTCCCAACTTACACTCAACTGGCGAAATGTGTCTAATGTCTATGGTAGATTTAATCCCCTTTCAAGGAATGCAGAATTAATGTACTGCTAACTCTCAGCTTTGTCTTAAAAGATTTAAAAGTTGTAATTATTCAAACAATAAAGTATATTTCGCAAGTTATACAAAGTTTCGCTTTCATTAAACTGAACAAGGCCTGCGCGCGGCTGGATGACTAATTCTGTACTATTTCTGTGTCCCCGCCGTTCATAAAGACCTACATATACGTGTGTGTATTAATGTGTTTGCATTGCATTACTGTCGAATAACTCGCCGCTTAATTATGTGCTTAACATCTGTACGGTGTTGTGAAAAGCATCGTTTTGCGTCTTTCTTAGTAACTGATTAGAGTTACGGGCTAGAAGTTCTAGCCTAGAACTATGTAATAAAATAGTACAGCTGCAGTAATTTAGTATCAAAATGATACACTCTGTTACAAATATAACGAGAGTCGGTGGTTTGGTAATTATTGAAAAAAATAAAATGTGATTTGCAATTGAAGTAGATAGAAATATGTTTGAGTTTTCCGATTCGTTCCCACAATATCCATTTTTGATTATGTAATTAACATTTACAAAATGTATACACCCTAGCAAAGTGTTTTATGCTTTTTTTGTGGTAGTTTATGTAATGCTTAAATGCGGCTTTTGATACAAGCTTCTATTGTAACAAAACCTGCATTTAAGTATTGTCGTCTGTATCTCTGATACTGTGTGAGATAGGGTTGGTGAGATTCTGGGTAGAAAGGAATGTTTCTACAGCGACTTCCGACTTCGAACTCAAACTCAAAGCATTAATTTCAATTAGACCATTACAGGCTCTTTTGAATGTCGAGAAACAAAATGATGAAGCTACAGTCCCGGTCACAAGGCATAATAACTTGTGAAAGTACTGTAGTTGCCCATTCCAAAGCGTTGATCTCTATGGAGAAGAATGGGCAAGAAACTCCATAGACACTCTTTTAAATGATCATATTAGAGATTATACAAATATGTGAGAACGATGTAGAAAGGACGTGCCCAGTAAGAGCGTTCAGAGTAAATAAATATAATAATAAAAAGCCAAATTCACCAGGGAAACCCGTTTTCCTAGCCGTTTGTTCTATTAAACTTTTTTGATTTCCAGCTTAGATTCATAAAAATTGTTTATAATCATGAGTACAATAAAGAAACCCCATAAGTGGGAACTAAGATTTTACCTAAGTAACACAATAGCAAACCCACCCTACAATAATCAAGTGTAATATTGTATGGACCATAACGCCTAACCTTCACTTGGTTGGGCCCGGAATATCTATCATAATATCAGCGCTGTGACGTCTGCCATGTTGCAGCACCATGCTGAGATAGCGGCCTTTTGGCCTCGTACAGGACTGTTTTTTTTTTCATATTGTTCTTGATATTTTGTTGTTCTTTTTTCAAAAATAATTTTGTTTTATTGTCTTGTCCTGTGAGTGTCTAATAAACAGTTTTCTTTCTAATATAACCTGACTTCGTGCACAACTAAACGGTAACCACGAGATGACGAAATTTATCTTCGCCTTCAATACCTACAGCCGACATACGTAGCTAAGTGCAGGAGATCATAAATCCTCGTGTAGATGTGCGAAATCGCGGCCTCATTCAAATAGTTCGTATCAAGGACACCCTTGATTACATATGACCCGTACGATCTGCTCGACACCCACTCAATCTACCATCAGCTTGCCTTTTCCCTATGTTAGGTTCGGCTTCCAGTTTAACCAGATGCAGCTAAATACTAGTATTTTACTTAGGGCGGCTTGCACCATCTGCACTTAAAACTAGATTTTACTAAGCTCGCATTACACATTAAGCTCGACTTAACTTAAACTATATTAGATGGGTCTTGCACGTGTTAAAATCTGCTCGACTTAACTAAATCTAGTTTAGCACGTTCCATTCCTTTCATTCGTTCCATTGCGTATCGGTTTTAACATGTGGTGTGGATTTTTTGTGCATTTTAAACTTTTTTGTTTCTGACAAAAAAGTTTAAAATGCACAAAAAATCCACGTCTCAAATCTGATGTTTAATTTCATAAATATTGCCAGTTTTACCGGATGTTTTTTAATCCTGGTTTCGTTGTTTTGTGGTAGTTTATTTTATTTGAAAGATGAAAAGATCACGAGCGGCTAATTTTAGTAATAGAGAAATAATGTATGCAAATGTCTTCTTAAATTCGTCATCACGCAAACCTTGTATTAAATCACTTCTTTTGTTGACGTTTCGCGAGAAAATTGGGGAATCAAGGGATTGAACTAGCATTTTGTCTTCGTCAGATAGTAGATCATCATCGGTATCACTTGAATAAAAAATAGATCCATTATATCAACATAGTATCAATCAAATATCATAGTATCAACTATCAAAATGGATTATGACTCGGTAATAATGCACAAAATTAAAATGACAACGAGCATTCCACATACACTAAATCGAGATTTAGGAACTTAAACTGCCGACCACGCTGGTTTAAATTTGACGCTTCTTTAAATCTAGATTTACTCTAAACCGAAGTCGTGCAATGTATTAAGTTCGACTTAAGCTTAAACCGAGATTAAATCACACTAAATCGAGACTTAACTCGCACGTGCAAGCCGCCCTTAGAGCGACTGCCTATCTGACCTCCACAACCCATTTAGCACTGGGTAATACGATAGGTACCCCTTTCCATCTATTCATACTATTATTACATATACATATAAACATAAAAAAATTGCGTCTGTCTATAGATGTTCATGCCTTAACGGCTAAAAGGTTACGAAGAAAACTGGAACACAGGTAGACCAAGATCTGGTTGAGAACATAGATTTCTTTTTCCCGGTGGTACATTTTCATAGGATAATTTCGAACGTTCACGCAAGCTTTATCCACGGGAAAAAACTAATTGAATTTACAAGCTTCAAACTGTATGTGACTTGGAACATCAGCATGAGAATAGGATCAGGTCATACCGTGGCTCAAAAAAGAGAAGTGATTGTAGAACAAACTGGATGTGCTTGATGACGCTATTGTACTGATAAGAACCAGCAATAAGAATAAGCAGGAGTGCTCATTTGATGCTGGTCCTGGTATGGTAGGTGTACCATATTATAATCTCAGACGCCACCGTCAACATGCTAAGATAACCAGAACTTAACAAATCCGTGCGACACCACAATGTTTGCATATATTCTGTGCATTTGTGAAAGCTTGAGTTGAAGGCCAAGCGAAAACCTGAAATTAATATAGTTGAAAGAGCTGATGTATTAAAAAATATTAAAGAACGTCTCTAGCTAGAAGTACTGTTTTCAGAATTTTGCAAAATCTCTTTGATGACAAACAAGCGTATGTGCTCCTGACTCCTCTCTGAAAGTTTTTTTTCTACGTAATACGGTATTACACCCATTATTAAAAAGTATCTCATTTTGATTCTAGGGTCCTAGTAAACCACCAATAAAACTAAAAAAAATATTCAATCGATAAGTGCCATAAAACTGCATTTCAATTTTACAATTTCTATTTTCGCGCGTAAAATCACAAAAACGCTTGACGCCGTGTTACTCTGTGGTCATGACGTCAGTTGGTCATGTAAACAAATGCGCTGTTATTAGTCTTTCTGTTTAGTTGTATATTTCACTATAATTTAAAAATGAAAAAATGTACTGTCTCCTTTTACGAAACCGTCTTCCGTGGTATTATTACTATTATTTCAATAAAAATAAAAATGTAAAGTTTTTTTAATACAAAAATAACAGACGTTGCTCAGTTGACAGTTGTCACTTTTTGTTTACATGACCGTATGACGTAATAATCATGGCGGACACTGTTTCGCTTAGTAAAACAACAGACTAAAAAAAGTGAAAACTTTGAAATCAATTTTAAAATTTATTTAGTTATTTTATTAACTAAATCTAACATTTTCCGACTGCTTATTGCCTAAGCTATCTAAATTGTATATTTTTAGAATTTCTTTCATATAGAGTAAAATACCCTATTGCGAAACCTTAAATGGGCGAATCAGACTTGCTCATGACAGTTTTTTTTTCATTACAGACTAAATACTAATAATTCATTTCCCTTTGTGACTAATAAACCAACAGACAAAAATCTTGGTACTATACTGTAGCCAAAACTAAGGACATTATATTCTTCTACTTTCCGCAGGTTAGTGAAAACCAGTTACATTCGCTCCAATGCAATCTTTTCTCGATTAATGTCACGGCCACTTATCTAAGAACTCTTGAAACCACCAATCGCTGTACATTGCTCACTTAGCAACACGTATTGTAGGGTCCATCATGGCTGGTCGACTTCGACGTACTCATTCAACTGAACTTAAGCACCGTTATACGAGTTTTATTCACTTGTTAATAATATAGGTATTGCATTTAGAAAGCTTTATATTGTAAATGTCACTTCTATTACAATCAATGGCTAAAACGGGCAACGGTACTATTATAACTGCGACTATATGCCTGCCATTTAACCTAGTTAGGTACCCAAAATGAGATTGTAGGTGAGAAGATAATTTATTATAAGATGGTTTATTAGTTTAAGTCCAAATCAAAGACACCTCCAGAGTCGATATGCGACGGTAAAGGCGCGCCATACCGTCAGTCCGCGGATTGCATCTAAAAATACACTATTTCCCCGACTCGATATTAGTGTGCCAAAGGATAATGACTCATGAGACAGGAGAGTGTAATACGAAAGCTTACATATTATGGCTTAAATAGAAGCTGTTGTACTTATTGTACCCAAACTACAGAACAATGTGCGAATGTGCTTTTTAATATTTTGTGAGTTATCCTAAATATTATGAATGCGAAAATATGTTTGTTTATTTGTTGCGTTTTTACGCCTTAACCATTGAACCGAAAATCCTGAAAATTTGCATTAACATGAGGTGTACAGAAACGAACATGTACCAGATGTCCTTTTGTCTGAATGGCCGTCTTTCGTTACGAAAAAAAATTAATGAAGTCCTCACAAAAATATTAACAAAACAATATTAATTGCTTCCAGGTCCACTTTCCGTCACGATCGAAAATTGTGAAACTGTCTCGACGGAGGGGCAGACTTTCTCATGGCTGCTTAACATGAACATTACTAATGTTGATACCCTGAAACTCGGACCCGGTTCTTTCACCCTGGACCCCTCTGCCGGTAACGTTGGCGAGCATGGGCCCGGGATGTCGGTCAGTATACCTTTTTTCCAGCCAACTACAATGCAAAGCGCATAGCGAATATTTTGCACATGCGAATAAAACATTGCAATAACGGGAACCTAACACCATTATTCTCATGCCTTTACTAATTAGTTTGGGGTCGATAGAGCACCTGTTCCTCCATACATTTTTATTACTTGTCATCTCATCAGACAGTTCCGTTCTTGCCATATCGTTCTTCAGAGTCCATCTATCGCTTCTTTAGACACCGGTGCCCCTTTCAGACTACCTCTTATATTCTTGTAATATTAATTCGCGTAGCACCTCCTAGCAATAATGCTCAAATTTAACTTTCTCATGTTACAGATCAGATTGAAGAACATAACTGTGCCCGCCATTCCTGCTTTTACCTTCGGATCCTCGGCTGCTGAGATTGTTCTGGACAACGTTAGAATTAATGAGATCTTCGCAGGAGCCTTTTCTGCCAACACGTATAACATCGTGATGGCGCTCAACTCCTCGGTGCAGAATATTGATGAAGATGCATTCTCGCAGCAATCTCTGATAAACAACCTATATTTCTTCGGTTGTAAAATCCAGAAAATCGCTTCAAGAGCGGTTCAATCGGCTGTCGGGAACCTTAATATTTCGTACACCTTGTAAGTTTTGAGTACCCTTACTTTATCATTAACATGACACCTGCTTGTATATACATATAAGACAAAATCACAGACTTACTCATCACGAAATCTCAGAACCTACAAGTGTTTCAAAGTCTCAAATTTTTGCTCACTAAATCAGATTTTTGCAAAATTAAACCCCTAAAGGGGTGAAACAGGGTGGCACTTTGTATGACAGAACGCGATTCCTTGACTAGAATTACTTGAATTTTTGCATGAGCATTATTTTACGCTAATATGGAATTTACAAAATCACGCTAAGAAATTAAGAAGTTGAGCAGCGGGTGAAACCGCTGGGCACAGCTAGTGATATATTATTTTTTCTGAATTTCTTGATAGTGTGTTATCAGAAGTACATAGTTTTCTGATTGTTGTAACGTATACACCCCAAAACTCATAAGCAGCGTCACTGTTAATTTACTAACTTATCTTTGTATCATTTCAGGATTGAACATATAGACACGGGAGCAATCAACATAACTGTAGCTTCCGTTGTAATCCGAGATACCGAATTTAACCAACTGATGGAACGAAGTATTGAACTGTCTTCATGGAATAAACTTCACATGGAGAGAAACTCGTTTGACGAACTCGTACCAAATGTCATAGTTGCCTTGGAATCCTTGACACATGAGCAATCTGGTCATCATTTAACTTTCGTTGAGAACGAAATTGAAACTGCTCATCCTAATAGTCTCAAATTTATAGGCCAAGCCCAAAAACATACCGCATACTCTGTGGTATACAAAGATAACTACTTTGGAAAAACTTGCTACTGCAATATAAGCAATTGGCTCCAGGAAGTGTTAGCCACTGAGGAGGGTGATTCTTATAAGTCAGACAGCTATTGCACGGTGGATGAGTTCTTGGCACGCTGTTTTAACGAACCCGAACAAAATATACTATTCGACAAGTTCCTTGATGGAGTATGTAAAAAAGATTCAATAACATTTCACTGCGAATCATACGTACGAAAAGCCGATGGTACTTCGACTGAAATAAAGAACCCAAGATTTCCACATAAAAATAAACACGAACAAATGATTAGTGAACGTGATAAGAAGGTTATTGGAATTGTAGTAGTAACTTGCTTAGGCTGTGTTGTTATAGTCATGATAATAAGCTTAATACGATGGATGAGACGCAAGGGTTACTGCATCAATGTGAAGAATTTACTTATTTCTTCAAACTCTTCTTGTAGCTCGTTTTGCGAACGGATCTGCACGTGTGGAGTCGTAACTGGTTTAGATAACGCAAGATCAATATCTCGTCTCTCAGTGAATGAGTACTCTGAGCGTCACTGTTTAAATGAACCAACACGAGTTCATGATATAACTCAAGAGTCAACTTTGCATGACGAACTTGTACCGACAGAAGATAAAACTACTCAAACATTACCTGAAGAGCTAACTAAAGAATTACTAGACAATCTGAAAGAGAGATTAGAAAATCCAGAAAATTACACAGAGGCTCGTGAGACCATCGAACACTTGTACGTGCTAACTAAACTAGAAGAAAACCGCAATATGATGTTACCTAAACTGGCTAATGTAGAGGAGAATATATATGAACTGCCATTTCAGAATACCACTCCTCGCATTGGAAAGAACAAGAAGCAAATGGTTAGTATTGGAACTCGTACGCCTTCTTTGGACAAGCTCTTACCTCTTTCACCGTACAACAGACAAACTGCCCTCGTTCATGAATATTTCGAACCAAAAGATTTTGCTGTGCACCTGTACGCCGAAATTGCTAACAACGAAAAGGAGAAAAGGACGCTTCTAGGAAACATGCCCGACGTTGTTGGTGAACAGGCCGTGCCGCGTGGTCCCTATCTTCGTGCCGTCCGGGAAAAGCAAAACTCTGCCTCAGGATCACCAGCTAGCCCACTTTCCAAGTCTCTGAAGAAATCGAGCGGATCCCCCGGCATGTCTACCATCAAATCGAACTCGTCCAATACATCGGCTAAGATGATAAACCGCCCCCTGCCGGAGAAGCCCACCACCTTGGACCCTGGTGAGGGGACATCCTTACGGCACGGTTGAGGGTTGGCCCTTGCGCGGCCGGCGCCAGCGCTTAGCGACAGGGCTGAGAAGAGATGCCCTCGCCAGGAAACGCATCGCCGACCGCCGTCGTCGCCGCCCGGACAACGTGGCAAGGACTTCTACATGGAATTGGATCCCTGCGTAACAACCTAAACGGGCGAATGATAACGACGCGACAATCGAGATGATGCTTAAACATTTCTTTGCTGTGATATTAATTTTGTTTACGTTAATTTGTAATTATTACCTTTGAGTGATGATGTGTCGTGCCAGACACTGTTGTATGTTTATTTGTAAATAATTTATGAGTTGTAATTAATTCTTAATGTTGAGCCGAGAATCGGCGTGATCTATTGATATTGTACGAACTTGTATTGGGTTCGTTTCTTGTTTAACATTGCTTTATATATTGACGCTTTTTAATAAGAATGCAAAGTCGCAACATTTCATGTTTTCAAACCAAGATTCCTATAACGACACATATGCATAGAAACATGGACTACGGATTATATTTAATAAATCTTCAATATAAAACGAATGATTCACTATTTTAAAAGATAATTACAGTAGAACATAGTCATTTTAAAATAATAATACAATAAATAACCAATATATACGTACTTACCAATCTAAATGTGAAAAAAAAACAGTAGAATTGATGTTAGAAGATCGTTGCAGTTAAAAGATTTTAACCATGTCATTGTAATAGATACGTTTCAGAATCATTGAATAATTATAAATGTTGTATTAAATCCACGTACTAACCAATCTAAATGTGAAATTAAAAAGAAAACAGTAGAATTGATGTTAGAAGATCGTAGCAGTTAAAATATTTTAACCATATCATTGTAATAGATACGTTTCAGAATCATTGAATAATTATAAATGTTGTATTAAATCTCTAAATAACATTCACCCTGAGCTATCGTCCCAAAGGTTAGTGAATCCTTTTTAAAGTTTAATTTGATATATCAAATCCTATTTATTATATGTATTTCTATAAAATGTTCATCTCAGAGTATACAAATTATTTATGTCTTGACTTTTGATCAAATTTACCCTAACGTACTGAGCTCAAAATATCAATTGTTATCAACTAGGCCATATTTAAGATATTTATAATAGATCCTATTTATTTTAGTCCCCAGACCTTGTCCTATACCTAAATGTTAATATATATTTTAGAACTTAGTTTATTTAAGAAATAAATATCAGATGTATTAATGTCTCACTGGAAAATACATGATTTTTGCCATAAAATAAAACAGTCATTATGATCTATACTATATTTAATTATACAGAGAAATATGAAAATAATGATGTTATTTTGAGAGACTTTGTGAAGAAAGAGGATATTATGTTATTCCATTTTTCCAATTATTATAATAAATGAATGTGATTAAACGTAAAATGCATTATTAGCTTTTTATCTTAATCTACCCCTTAATATTTTATTCAGATGTGCAATTTTTAAATGAGTTCTCCTGCTTTGTCCCGTTCGCTCCGCTCAAAGACAGGTAGAGAAATATGATTAATTTGAAAGATAGATACCGCGTACCAGTATACGCGGTATCTCTTTCAAATTAATCATATTTCTTAAGGGTCATAGGAAAGTGTGTGTGTTGTTCTTTCGAACCAAATCGCAGCCCCAGCTGGTTTATCTACCTCTGACTAGATTTCGGAGTTCTGACATGCCTTCTCTGAATTAGTTTATTCCGGTACGTCAGCTCTTTAATACACCAACAAACAATTCGTTTCAGCTAGTTGATTTGTTTAAAAGACCTTGCTTATAGAATGTTAGTACAAACAAATCAAATACTTATATGGAAACCCTTTCAGGCAACCCATATTCATGAATGTGGTTCAAAACGATAATTTTATTTTTCTTTTCATTTATCTTATCGCTTTTTATCACAAACACACAATGTTATTTGCGTTTGATACGAAAGTACTTACACTGCACAATCAATTCATAATCAACTTTTGTATTTTGACCCAGTTTTATCTATACGAATAACACTGCAAATACATAAGTACGAATTTTGTGGTTCCAATTAGCAATACATTTTACAAAGTACCAGTAATGTAAATTAGAGTACCAAATTTTAAAAAATTACACAAAAGTAAAGTAGATCTTCTGTCTGTGCATAAGTTAAGGTTTGAAACAATTCAACTATTGTTTTTTTACAGCTATAATAGTTAAACTTATAGATACTTAGTTTTCTATTTAACCTATTGTACAGCAATATTATTTCCACAAAGACGTGTTTGGAGGTTGCATTAGACGTGCATACAACATCATTCCGTCTCTTGTTAGTATTGTCATTATTTTACGTGAGCTTAGTGTGCTGTTTTAATACTAAGTGCGTCATAAAAAGCTGTCAACACATTGCAGGATTTTTATAGCTGATCTGTAGGAAAGAAAAAAGGAAGGAAGTTTGCTAAATTGCTCTTTGTGCTCTTTCAGGAGTAGCAAGATAATTTTTGGTGCGCCACCCCATGAAGTAATACAGTACTGAATTATAGACTGACATGGGGCGAAATAAACTTAATGTAATTAATTTTGTTATGCTATCCGTTGTTATGCAAAATAAAATTATAACATAAAAAGTTCTGCTATAAAGGGTGGACCCCTTTTAGAAATCATATTAAAAGTTTGGTTAGAAGAGTACGCAAATTAATAGTATTTCTTTTTCGAAATACTTTTTTATTTTGCATAACAACGGATAGCATAAACTTCATTTCGCAGAAAATTGTTTTGCAGACACTCATTTATCAGACATTCAAAACTCATAATTTTGTAAGTCAGAGATCTCTAGACACAAATTTCATATCCATAATATTTAAAAAGTAGAAACATCATATCGCAGAAAGTTCACAGTCAGAATCTTCTTTTGGCATATATTTCATATCGATAAATAATCATTAAACGGCAGAATTGTCATATCGCAGAAAGTTTATAGTTAGAAACATCTTTGTCATTGTTTGTTGTCATTCATTTTAATTATTCATTTATTTTAGTTATTATTTTATTGAATTTGAAATAATGTAATTTAATATAATAAATATTTAATATGTAATTTAATTATCCTAATCTAAATAGTTCAGTTCCGGGTAACCTACTAAAAACAATCTCTTTTTACCCGACTGCGCACCGCAAAGAAGGTAATGTGTTCATCAGTCTATGTATGTATGTTTTTTTCTATAAATGCAAGTCGTTTCTGGCGAAGCAGGTCACAGTTTTAACCTAACCTAACCTAGCCATTTCTGACATCTGCATAGTACCTATGCCAGGTGAAATTATACCAAATAATCAGTTCTAAATGAACATTATGCTAAACGATACTATGCAAAATTTGAACTCTGCCAATCGTAATTATACAAAATGTAATTATGCCATCTTAAAATTATGCCATTGTAAATTCGGAGTTTTAAACATTATGCCAAACGTAATTATTTCAAATAATTTTTATGCCTTAAAAATGTTCGTTTAAAGAAAATTATGCTAAGTGTGTTATGCCAAATAAATTTTACAAAAAAAGAGAGGATGTCGTCTATTATCACGTCGAGGTTTATTGTTACAGGTTTTAAGGATAAAAGGACAATCGCACATACTGCATTATATCACATGTGGATCGTGAACGTAGATCTATGGGACACTGGACGTATTGTACCTGAGTCAGCTACATATAAGTGGTTAAATTTAATAAAAAAAAAAGTGTCGCTACTGCTTAATCTAGCTTTCCTCTTATAGATTGAGCGGGTTCTCAAAATTTCACCCAAACTAGAGAGCAATCAGCAGTCAAAGTTCAAGTCAAATAACTAGTGAGTTCTGTTCAGGCATCATCAACTGATGATGCCTGAAGATCCTTCTTGGAGTGGGATGTGATCAAACGACTTCTCCCGCTCGGGCGGGACGAAAGGAAGTGGCATATTTGTACTCACTAAAACCCATCCATGTACCTTCTTTTGCCTTTGTGTTCTCTTTCGAACTAATCCGCCTGGATAAATAAACACCGGAGGTCTGTCCGCTGAGCGGCGATTTGCCGCGGTAGCGGATTTTCCCCCGCAGTAGTGCCCCCGCGCGCCATTCGTAAAAGCGCGCGAGGAGTATCAGCTAGGAGGATAAGTTACATGAAGCTTGTGTCAATGCTACTGTCGTTGTTAAAACAAATAACGATTCAAAAGATGCCAATCGGGGGTGCACGCAAATAGAAACAAACAAACTGCTCTCAGGTTCTTTAAAACAGTTTAATATTTTCTATAGTTAGGATAATAGAAATCGTACCCACAGCATGTATGCTTTTGTCGAAGCCGAGAAATAGCTTCTAAAATTAATGATGTAGCTAAGATAACTTCGAACGAACCGCCTATTTACATTTCCGCAACACAAAGTGTGTTAGTATTTAAGCAAGTTAACTGACGCAGAGCACAATATTGCCATTAGTGCGAACGCCATTCACCCATCGGCTCTAAAACGTGTGCGTTCGCGCAGCGGAATGTTGTTGAATTTAAAGATTTTAATTATGCAGATATTTAGTGTATGAGGTCGTGTAATTGTGTATGGTAAAAAAAAATTTGTGCATGAAGCCATTGTGGAGAAATTCACCAAAAACTGATTCCGCTGCGCGAACGTTGTCCTAGCGGAACTTTTTTGAAATATAGACTTTAGAAGAAAAGAGATGTGTCTAAAAATTAGTGTGTATTTGTGTGTAATTGTGTATGTATGAATAAAATTAGTGCATGCATAAACTTCGGAGATATTCAAGTTTCCGCTGCGCGAACGTTTGGCCATTAGCTAGTTTTCATTTAAAGCGCTTACATAAAGAGCTGTAGATTTTTACATACATTGTTTTGAATTTGTGTATATTTGTGTAAAAAACAGATTTAGAAAAAATCGCAGCGTTTAAAAGATAAAAATATAAACGTAAAAAACGCTTATTAGGTCTTAGTTCTTAAAGTTTGCACTTTGGGGTCTAGATTTTCACGTTTATACAAACCTTGTAAGTGTCTGCAACATGTTGCCAAGTATCAATGATGTTCCGTTAGTAATTAAAGAGTTATAGGACAATTTACCATGAATAGATCACTGTTTACAAAGCAGTCAAATATCACGACGTTCTAAAGGAATTACATGGTAAAATGTATACCAATAATTAGTGTATTCATTCAACTATTCACATGCAAAATTTCATGTCATTAAATTCAGTAATTAAAGAAAAACAATTAAAATACTGACGAAGCATCGAAAACCTACATAACCCGACCAAGTTCGGATGGCTACAAAAAAGCGGCCGTGCAATATATTTAGGTAACATCCCAAAATTTACAGTATAATACCGGTATTGAATTGGTATAAGTGATTACACAATTGTTGTTTCGATATAATTTAGAGGTCATTTATTTTTGTACACCTACTTTTTTAAATGTATTTGACTATGACAGAAAGTAGGTACTATTTACGTAGGTACTTTATTTAAGTATGCGCTTGAGATTTGAGATATAATCTAGATATATTGTTTAAGACAAATAAAATTCATA
This sequence comes from Ochropleura plecta, assembly GCA_905475445.1. NCBI lineage: Eukaryota > Metazoa > Arthropoda > Insecta > Lepidoptera > Noctuidae > Ochropleura > Ochropleura plecta. The sequence goes on along the minus strand of FR997721.1, from coordinate 5,528,447 downwards.
CAACTAATTTCTATTGAAGATTTCACGGATCAGTCTAGTTATGTGATGTGATTTAAATTTTTATTGAAGCTCGATTTATTATACTTACGTTTAAGTCTATTGCTGTCGTTGCAAGCGTTTGTTAACGTTATTATAATTACATAATTATTTTATTATATGTAATTAAAAATATTTTTTTACACGGATATTTAAATAGAGAAGTACTTGTTAATTGAAGATTTATTTTAATCGTAGATAGTGGCGTTATTATTTAAAAATATTTTTCATTCAAGAAATGCAATTGTTTTATTTTTTCCTAGCGCTTGTGTACACAACTGTACTAAATTAATAAATACTATATTGGAAGGTTAAGAACGTTTGTTAGATATATGGCACGGCCGCTTTTTTGTAGCCATCCGAACTTGGTCGGGTTATGTAGGTTTTCGATGCTTCGTCAGTATTTTAATAGTTTTTCTTTAATTACTGAATTTAATGACATGAAATTTTGCATGTGAATAGTTGAATGAATACACTAATTATTGGTATTCATTTTACCATGTAATTCCTTTAGAACGTCGTGATATTTGACTGCTTTGTAAACAGTGATCTATTCATGGTAAATTGTCCTATAACTCTTTAATTACTAACGGAACATCATTGATACTTGGCAACATGTTGCAGACACTTACAAGGTTTGTATAAACGTGAAAATCTAGACCCCAAAGTGCAAACTTTAAGAACTAAGACCTAATAAGCGTTTTTTACGTTTATATTTTTATCTTCTAAACGCTGCGATTTTTTCTAAATCTGTTTTTTACACAAATATACACAAATTCAAAACAATGTATGTAAAAATCTACAGCTCTTTATGTAAGCGCTTTAAATGAAAACTAGCTAATGGCCAAACGTTCGCGCAGCGGAAACTTGAATATCTCCGAAGTTTATGCATGCACTAATTTTATTCATACATACACAATTACACACAAATACACACTAATTTTTAGACACATCTCTTTTCTTCTAAAGTCTATATTTCAAAAAAAGTTCCGCTAGGACAACGTTCGCGCAGCGGAATCAGTTTTTGGTGAATTTCTCCACAATGGCTGCATGCACAATTTTTTTTTTACCATACACAATTACACGACCTCATACACTAAATATCTGCATAATTAAAATCTTTAAATTCAACAACATTCCGCTGCGCGAACGCACACCTCTAAAACTGTTTTGACAAACTACTCACCATGACAGTGGGTTATTTCTAAACACTACAGTGTATAGGTAGGCCGTAATATCCTACACAGAAGCGCCACAGCAGTTAAATATCCAAATCCGTTCACAAATATACACGACATTCTCGCATGTTTGATAATTTTAGCTGTCCGATCTTTTTAGACTTCCTAAAACAGCCGAAAGTTCCTACAAACTAAGGTACCTTAATGATATTTCATGCAATAAGAAAGCCAGATGATTTTTTTTTCGTACAGGTGCGCAAAAATGATTTTGTTTGAGTAAGTACTTATGTAGCTTTTATGGAGTTACTAGCTTTTGCCCGCGGCTTCGCTCGCGTTAAATTCGGTAGCGCCTTATTGATTTGTAATAGCAACGCTAAGTTTTCCCGTTTCTTCCCTCTTTCTCCCTTATATCCCACTCTTTTTAAAAAAAATAATAGCCTATGTCCGTCTCCTGGTTCCCAACTATCTCTGTACCAAAATTCATCAAAATCGGTTTAGCCATTAAAGCGTGAAGAGGTAACAAACAAACAAACTCACTTTCGCTTTTATAATATTAGTAAGGATGTTTTCGTGATCTACTGAACTCCTCAATAACTTCAAAGAAATCAATTTCTTTTGAAACTTTTCTTTCCATTGAGGGCACAGACAGATAACCAAGTCGCTCTGGATTCATTTGAAATCGAAGATAATTTTTAATTAGTTTTTCTTTGGAAAAAGTTCTCTCGCATGATGCAACGGAGATGCAAATGATCAAGAACTATTGAAGTTAAAAGCCACTTTTATCCTGGGTTACGGGTTGTTCGTCGGGGTTGCGAGCGGGGGGAGTTTCAGACTTTTACTGACTGAAAGCCACCCATAATCCTTCTTTTGCTCTTTATATTCCGGGGCCGATATCAACCCTATATATTAATGATTTCAAAAACTAACAGTTTTAGTTGAGCCAACGGACCGCGAGTGAAGCGAGCTTTAATCATTAGAGTGAGTGCATATTAATAGACTAATAGCGAAATTAGTAACGGCAATCACAAAAGGTAGGCTAATAGCTTTCATGCAATCATGGATACTGGATAATCGAGTGCTGGTAGGCAGATCGTAGCATCAGAATACAATTTGGAATTTTCCGTCAAAAAAAATTAAAAGTCATTTATTCAAATTAGGCTGATAATCAGCACTTTTTGAACGTCAGATTACAAGAGACAGTCCCACAAAAACGCCCTGCCCTTCGCCACTTCCTAGTGTTTCAGTTGTCAATACTGAATGGATGAAATTTGGCACAGATGTAGATTATTATAAAACGCGGGCGAAGCCGGGCGCCAGCTAGTGTACTAATATTATAAATAGGAAATATTTGTTTGTGTGATTGCATCGAATGGGCTCCAAAACAACTGCACCGATTTTAATTTTTTTTTCAATAATAGGACGCTACAAAATCAGGAAGTAACATAAGCTATACAACATCACGCTGCTAACCACGGGAGCAAAACGCCGGCAGTCAAAGACGCGGGTGAAACCGCGGAAAACAGCTTGTAGTTATATAAAACTACTCAGTTCTTTCGCTAACAGATGCCATTATGTATCGAATTGTGCCGCTAACAAGTGCTCTCTAAAACTGGTTTATTGTCGAAATAGTTTAAACGTCTAATCTTTCCAATAGCGACTAAACTAGATTCAAGATCATAGACACCTGACTTGATTAACATTGGTCTTAATTTGGCCCATAAAGATGATGATTGTAATCTGAATTGAGTACATCCGGAGCACACGCCTGGTGCTACAGCTATTTTGCAGATTTTTTTAAAGTTTATAACTTTGTGTATCAATAAATAAATTGTTTACATAAAACATTTTTCCTTGAATATATCCAAGTTGCTATCTTACTAATTTTATAAACGTGAAAGTAAATTTCGCTCTTTCAGACGAAAACTACTGCATACTTTGATGAAACGTTCACGTTCGAAAAAATAGATAGATAGAATATTCTTTATTATGTACACCATACAAGTAACAAGAATAAAACTAAACAAACTTATAAATAGGGTGACCCAATGGGCGGTCTTATCGCTAAAAGCGATCTTTTCAAGACAACCTTTGGATGGATTTAAGAAGAGGAGAAACAGTACTGTAGGTAGTCTGTGTGTTATATCATCCTTTTTTCATTGCTACTACTGGCCGACAATCGACGTAGAAATCGCGTAACAAACATACAAAAAAAATACAAATACAGTAGAATTAAGAACCTCCTCCTTTTTTGAAGTCGGTTAAAAACACATTTTCTTGTATTCTTCTCAGTAATGTATTATGCATTCCCATGTTAAATGTATCTCAACAATCTGACTAACCTAGTCACTGATCTCTTTTGGTGACTGTGCATACGCTATCATAATTAGATCGCTTAGATCAGTTATCGCGCGATTAGAGAAGCAATTAAAAAGAGATTTCGTACTGTGCAATTTGTGCAGCAAAACTTCAGAAGAACTTTTTGAAACACCCAGTATGCGTATGCGCGTAATACCTGAAATATTCCAAACCTAACCTAACCTGGTAATACATAGTAAGTAAGCCCTTTATTGAACCAGGAACACAAATTCAAAAGGTGGTTCTGCAAATTCAAAAAAGCTTTATGAACTCAATTTATTCCTATTATAATTGAAACTTAAAGCAAACCACAAAGTACGACAAAGTCGAAAGAATCTAATTTCTCTATAAATTAATCGCCATGGTCGGACGGATTCGAAAGGTAAATCATGAAAGAAAAACTGCTTAAATCAAACTTCTTCTTCAGTTGGAGTTAAAGTTTGAACAGGTCGCAGATTATCTAGTTAAGCTGCACCTTTAAATATAAGAAACTTGGAACCATCAAACGTAGTAAGTTTTCAGAGTACAGTACCATGCGGGTCGTGAATCGGAATCATGTAAACAAACACTCATACGCCGGGCGTTACGTAAACTTATGGACAGCATTCAAACAAAGTTACGTTCCATTGGAAGCCTGCACAGTGTCTCCATTATGTTTTTTGAACAAATATAGCCAAACAATACACACAACTTTCAACTCTATCCTCTACACACAAAGGTTGTTCGGCAGTATTTTTACCTAAGGATGAACTTGTTTATTTTTGCGGTCAATTAATTCAAATGCGGTTAGCTATGTAGGTATCGTAAACGCGTGTGTTACGCACGATTTTTTTTAAAGTGTCGATAAACTTGAATGGAGGTGTAAGTTATAAGTACCAAAGAATAATTAATAGAAGTAACGTATTTTACGATGAGCAAACTTTATGCTGTAAAGATGACTTTACCGCAAATGATGCCCGGATATTTTTGCAACGTATTTCTATTTTTTTTTATATTTTTGTAATATGTAATTAAAGTTATGTTTCTAAGATTTAGTGATGTTTAGTCAGGTCAATATTTATCTGCAAAATAGTTTCACTCATGCTTCTAGCTCATTATTATATGTGTGTTTTTCGTGCTGATCCAATTGTAATTGTATATAATAGAGAATAGAGCTGTCATTAGCTGCTGTAAGGAATGGTACAAAATCATTCTGTCTACTAGTATTTGTTGAGTAGGAGTGATTTATTGAGTATAAAGAGTTTCACTCGTGTCGAATGGCGTTAAAACTGCTTCCAGTTATAGAAAAAGCTAAATTGCAAAGAAGTACCAACACAAAACAAGAAATACTTGTAAAGTCGCATATTATGCAACGAGAGAATAGCGTAGAATTTAATAATACACTTCTGGACTCATCTATTGGCCCACCTTGTATTTTCAGTTTCGTTTGGTCCTAGCTAAAATTTTATATTAGGTCGAGCAAAAAGTTTTTATGCAGTTTTTAACCTGGCACATTCACAATTTCATTCAATAGTCTTTTTTTGAATTTCGAACACAGAATTTAAAGAAACAAAAGACAATTTGGAGCCTGTTTGTTGATATCAAACAATCGAATACTAAGAAAATCAGGTTTTATTGGTTTACTTGGATTTAATTCTTGAAAAAGTGATTGATATCTTTGGTTTTGCAACAAACATTACTTATTCTTAACATTAAGGTGAGGTTCTATCAATAATCTATGGATACTTCACCTGAAATTGCCGCCCAAGCTGTGGCACTTATTCAGGCCGGACACAGCCAAAGAAACGTGAGTGCTCAACTTAATTTAAGTCGATCTGCGGTCCGAAATGTTTATCGGAGGTACCTAGAGACTGGCGGCTTTGTTCGTCGCCAAGGAAGGCCACGATATCGGGTCACAACTGAAAGGCAGGATCGATTCATCGTGACGACCAGCTTGAGAAATCGTCACCTTACCTCCATTGAGATACAAAACCAACTTCGCGACTTCCACGGAGTATCTGTAAGCGATCGAACTGTTCGGAGAAGGTTAAAAGAACGCGATATGGTACCACACAAGCCAGCTAATGGGCCCAAACTAACGCGAGCCCACCGAACAGCGCGCCTTCATTTCGCACGCAGTCATTTAAATTGGACACAGCAAGATTGGAGCCGTGTACTCTTTTCTGATGAGTCTAAAATTGTGTTACATGGCAATGATGGAAGGAAGAAGGTCTACCGACGTAAGGGAGAGCGTTTCGCACAATGCTGCTTTGAAGAGAGGGTTGCTTATGGCGGTGGCTCATGGACTGTCTGGGGCGGTATATCCGCGAGCGGCAAAACTCAACTTGAGGTTGTTACAGGACCACGGCTGCCAACATTAAATGCTGAAAGGTACATTCGTAAGTGCTTAGAACCTCACGTGATGCCATACGCGGACTATGTGGGCCCAAATTTCCTTTTTATGCATGATAATGCAAGAGCCCATGCGGCCGGCATCGTCAGGGAATATCTTCGGGATGTGAACATCACAGTTATGGACTGGCCAGCCAGAAGCCCAGACATGAACCCTATTGAGCACATGTGGGACGAGCTAAAAAGACGTGTTAGGGCTCGTCAGCCAGTTGCCCAGACGATGCAGGAGTTGAAAACTGCCATAGAAGAGGAATGGGAGATGATCCCTCAAAATTTCATAGAGCGGTTGATAAACTCTATGCCTAATCGTATGAGAGCTGTGGTAGATGCCCATGGAGGCAACACGCGTTATTAAATTAAACCTTTATTTGATAAAACATGTTTTTTATTCAAAAATCAATTGCCTTTAACAAGGCGCATATCCGACTTGTTAGGCGTAGCTCCATGTCGTATGGTATTCTGAATTCAAATTTAAAACAATACGATCGAAAAAGATGGTAAAATGTATCAGGTTTAAAACTGCATCAACAGTTTTTGTTCAATCTAGCAATCATATTTCGGTAGGGGCCATCGAAACCTAAACTCTAAGGTGGGCCAATAGATGTGTCCAGAAGTGTACTTCGCAACTAAATATCAGAACGGAAAATACCTTTACAGCTTTTATGCTACAAATATAATTGACGTTGTAGAACCGGTCCTATAAAACGACAGGTATTTAAATCCTGTAGCTCCCATATTATTATTACGAATGGTCTTTATTCGTCGGTCTGCTGAAATTTTGGTATATTCACTAACACTAGAGCAAATTTTTTAAAAAAGAAAGATGAAAGAAAGAATGTTATGCTGGTATTATTACAAAAAGATTCCACATGTTTAGTTACAGTATAAATACGTTTAACACCATTATGCTTCTTTTTTTACAAATCTATGGTAAAAACATTATTTTATTAAATGATTCCTAAGGAACAAACACTCAATTGGGTAGTTGACACCATTAACCAATAATTTAAATACACAATTTCTCTGAAAGAACACGATATTCTATTCCTGAGAACTCCATTCATTTCAAAATTACTTAAAATTCGATTTTTAGTTGCTTTTAAATTAATAAATAGTTGCATCATTGACTTGACAACTTAGTGGCGTCATCGGTTGCGAGTCTCATACAAAATCTATGGGGGAATCGCGTTTTGACAGCTCATAAAAAGTATGTCAATTGATTGGTGGTGTCAACTACCCTATTGCAATTAAAAACATTAGATTTACATTAAGTGAAATTGCCGATCCATTAAAACGGTTTGAGGTTTATCAAAGGTTTCAAGCATTTGGACCTTTTCTTCGAAGTAGTATATAGTTTTTCCGATATAACAAACGACGGAAATTGGTACTTTGAAAACCAAACCAATCAAGATTTTATTAACATTGACTCCGATGTACACCATAACAAATAATAACAGTAATTAGCTAGGTCAAGGTAAATGTAAAGGTTTGTTCAATACAGGCAGCGGGCAAACTATTATCTACGCAAAGTGATTGCTTGTGTGATTTGACGACACGGTTGGCGCAGTGGCTGAGCGATCGACTGCTGCGCTGCGTGTCGCGGGTTCGATTCCCGCACGGAACAAATATTTGTATGACCTGCAGATAGTTGTTTCGGGTCTGGTTGTTTGTGTATGTGAGTTTAAATGTTTGTAAACGCACCCACGATACCGGAGAAATTCCTAGTGTGGGGCAACGTTTAAAAAAAAACAAAAACAAATATTTCTATAATGCTTTCCTAGGTTGATACTTTCATATATTTTTGAAGCGCGATTTACATAGTATGTATTTACCATAGAATGAACTTTGTTCGGGATTCTGAATGGTAGACTGGCACTGTCACAACACAAATGGTTTTAAAGAAAATTATTCTTTATCCATTGCTTTAGGTATATGTTACAAAATCTTCTGATCGACAAAGTAAAGCTTCTAATAAATCATCTTCCTGCCTGTGTCCCATTCTATTTGGCGCAACGTATTTTCTTATTCCACTCTCAACTTTTACACGTGACAGCAACAAATAGTCCTTTTTCCTTAATATTATTTTTTTCTACTGCGCTCAAAAACAGGAATTACGCGCGTAGGCAAAATGACTCAAATGGGATTTGGCGGGACACGTGAGCCGCATGCATAAGGACTCCTGGGCAAAGGTCCTAACGAGTTAGGTGCCTGAGGATCGAAGGCACCGCTGAGGGCGGCCTAGAAAGAGGTGGCGACACGATCTACACGCGCATCACGAAGGTTGGTTTGAGGTGGCGGGCGTGGCGCAGTAGAAGAATAACTGGAAGGATATGGGGGAGGCCTTGGTCCTACCAAGGAGGCAAAAAAAACCTTACACAATCCAAATTATGTAATGCATAATTTTTAATCATTGGGTTTGCGATTGCAAGTGCATTACAGAATTATTACGATATTTTGAAAATAATAACACTGGTCCAATTCGCTTTAAAGCTAGATTATATGCTGACCTCACAATAGGGCCGAGCCTAAACCATTCAACCGGGCTTTAAATCAATGCTGGTGCTACTGTGAAGTCCCGAGTTCATTAGCATTGACGACGTGATAATATAATATTGCGGACTAACAATGTGCATTAAATACCGCTGTTGTTATCAGGCATTCATGTGATAAGAAGATGCTCTACTACAACGAATAATTATGGTGTGTATTTGACACTGAATATAAACCTTACTTTTATAATTATACCACGTGCAAGCACGCCGTTTGATAACTGTCGCACAAAAGCCAGAGTAAGACTCGCCTATTAAATGTGCATTTAAATATATATTACTCAATCGACCTCGTTTATGTGGACACGGTGAATATAAAGGTAGAATTAGGTTTCATTAGTTTACATGTCGTAAAATATGAGTAATATTGAGAAAAACTCAGGGGCAGTGTCTTGTAGGTAATAGCAAACTATTCATCTCTATTCTCCTTAGGCCTATGAAGAAAAGATTTTGCCTAATAAAACGAATACTAATTCAAATAAACTAACCAAGATATTCGATCTACGTTACGTCTACATCGTAAAGTAGCAATATCTTGACCTTAGACAAAGGCCATCAAAGAATTCACCTTCAAAGTCCCCAAGCGGATGATTGAGATAAAAATGTTTGGTTACGCTGATAACCCAATGGCAGTGACCTGTCGGCAAGGTTAGCGATGCACTTTGATGTGCGTGCGGAACTGAGATTACGTCGGATCAGACCTATAGCAATTGATTTTTCTATGCACAGCGCTGTTTGTTCGTCAGTTATTTTGTACACACCAAATACCTACCTACTAATGATTGCAACTAAAAAGTTCGACCATTCCGTTATTGATACTTCCTCAATTGAAACGAATAAATATTTTATTTCCAACTGAATGCAATGTATGTAATGGAGAAATAAATATTTAGTGATCAAACAATTTATAAAATACTCGATCGCGCAGTGTTGAAAAGTTGAGTCTATGTCATTCCTACAACCAAATAAAAGCAAACAAAGCATTTTGTTCAGTATTTTTCTCTTTGTTTATAGAGTTTATTGTGGAAATACTTCGGTTGCTATGGCAAATGGATAGTCTAGGAATTCTCGCTTATTAAACTGGAAGAGAATCGAGAGGTTTCAGTTATAGACTTAACGACTATTTTTGCCTGAGAGTCCTGCCTGAGACAGTCCCACGGACGACGATACAAATTACTAGTAACTAAAGTTTCGAAATTGTAGCGAGAACAAGCAATTCGTGACTCGATGACATGACTAATATAAGTAATCATAATATGCAGTAGCCCGAATAACTCGTGTACAGTTACAATTTAATAAATACTGCAGCAATACCAGTATTTAAGGGTCAGAGCCCATTCGTCCCCTAAGATTCGCACCCTGTGCCCACTCGTCCCCTGGAACTTTTGAGGGGCCCATTCGTCCCCTCAAGAATATTTATTTTTATTCATTCTTCTAATATAAGTACATGTATATGTGCATACTGCAACTTGGTGGTCCTGGTACAGTCGCGCAGAAAAGGGTAAAATAAAAAATATAGTAATTCGGTAGATATCATGTTTATTTCAAATAAGATTAAGTTTAATAAAATGCCTCTAGGCTCTAGGCATTAAGTCAGTCTTCAAAATAATTAATCAACTTTTGGTTTCTTGTACATTTGTAAATATTTAGCAAAATATACTAAGAATACCCCTCCCGCTTCGGCATGCCACACCCCGCGCACATCTGGAGAGTACTTACCAATTTTAACGCAATTTTTGGAGCAAAACAGAATTAATGTTAGAACGTTAATTATTTTTGTACATTAAAAGGGTGACAACGACTCCCTATTGAGCTAAAACGAAACACTTAGAATACAAGAACATTATAACATCCACTAATATGATAAAATTATAATTGCGGATAAAAAATTGCTATACATATTTAGGAGTAAATAATTTAGTTTTGACTTTTTAGTCAAAATATGACTGTAGTATTCCACCATAAAGTGAATTACCATCAATAATAAAACTACTTAATCATATTCCAGGATTCAAATGAGATAATTCGATTCAATTATGTTAAAAATATTATTATTATAGATAATTAACAAAAAAATTAAAAAAAAATAACAGTATTGTTTATTTCGTTAGGCGAACTTCATTTAATAAAAGACCAAAGACACATTGAACAGTCTCGTATTCGCAGTCACTTTCATGAACCAATATGTCACCGAGGCAGCCATAACATACAAACAAAACACCTTATCTATTTTGTAACCCGTTTTTTTAACAAGCCATTCGTAGAGAGACAAATATTACAGCGTAAGCCTATGGACAGGTTATATTATTATCATGACGGATTATCATTCATCATAGCTCTTTTTTCAATGATCTGTTATGATTTATTAAATTAATTCCGTTAATAAACTGTTCACAAGTGTACTATGTTAACCGTTTCTTATGTAAAATAAAGCTAATTTTATCTCAGGGGACCAATAGGCACCTGAATAGGTGCCGAATCTTTAAGTTATATTGTAAATATATTAGAGGGGACGAATGGGTACCTTAAAAATAATATTTTTTATTAAAATATTAATTGGTCCCCTACCAGGAGACCAATGGGCACCTATATAGGGGCCGAATCCACAACTTTTATGCTGGGGGACGAATTTTAGGGGACGAATGGGCTCTGACCCGTATTTAATCTAGTGTAATTCGTTTTTGCCGTTGTACAAGAATAATTGGCATACGTCAAAGGAAAATTGCGTCCTACGCATGGTTTAAATTCTGTTCTGTTAAGTGAAACGGCTGATGACTGTTTACTTTGTAATTGCTGTGAGTTCGTGTGTGTCATTGAAACTGGCGGTTGGTTTCGTCTGCAACAGTTTTACAATGGAGTCATATAGGGATTCGACTCCAACGTAAACTCTTGCACACAAAGGAAATAGTCATACAAGTTTAAATTAATTAATCGTTTTTTGTATTCAAACACTGAATTAGTTAAAATAAAACTCATTCGTAGCAGATTCATTTAAATTTCCAGAGTCTATGTAAACAGCTGTTTGCTGAATGAATACGACAAATAAATGATCGCTATTAAGTACTTACTTTATAAACACTGTTCAAATACCAAGTGATCCACAGGTGGTGTCGTAAAATTCGGACGAATTGAAAAACATTTTTAATTTTGTATTTAGTTTGCAACTCACCAAACTATAGACAGGGAACGTAAATTGTAATATTTTATTCCTAGTTTGCAACTTCGTTGGTACACGTTTATCGGCGACTGTAACCACTTTTCATCCATGTGTTTGCTTGAGAGTGCAAATGAAAAGATACACTTGCCTGACTGAATATTTAAGATATCACTTCATTATTAGGGTTCAATCAGACAGTGTGTGTGGACGTTCAGGCACTCTGTATTCTATGGTTTATGAAGGCTTTCTAGGACACACGCCATTCTACTCAAAACGTTCAGTTGACAGCATTATTTGTTCATACACTGTGCCTTTGAGCTGGTCTTGCGTAAAACGGTGTTTACAATAAAATAATACTGCTTTTGTTCTACAGTAATATGTGTCGCCACCTCATCATCACATCACATTCAGTACTTCCTATTATTGAGATGATGAATACTTTCGGGGTCGTCTCATATTTGCTAGAAGTTGGCGCCACTCACAAATACGCCAATATTTACAAGAAATAATAAATGGCCGTTACAATTCGTGGATTCCTGGATAAAACTTTATATACACAGGTGGTATATGTGTAACGTACATGGATCGGATACTGTTACGGTCGAAAACAAAATCCCACAAAAGCCGAGGTCGTTTCAACAAGTCTCACATTACAGCCAATGCGCCAGCACCCACAAAATTACCCAGCGCATTGTTTAGTTTGGCATAGGTAGTTTGACACAAGTTTGGAAACTTCTTTGTCATTGTATACGAGGTGGAATACACTCCCGAGGCGTAGGCGATAGTGTTATGTAGCCAAGTGTCCATAAAGCGACATTTTTTAATTACCTTAGGTACATGCTACTAATAATTAACAAATATTTATTTTGCTATTTTTGCACTTTGCTTTATTAAGTTGAAGAAAAAGCAAAGTTGTGAAGACGCAAAACACCCTGTATGACAAACGAAAAATTCTCTAAACACTAGGTCTAAAAGCCATATTGCGCCTCATTGCTGACATTAAAAAAATAATATAACAAACAAAAACAATAAGTCAGCTGACAAAACGAATGCAAATGGAACCATGTTGGACTTGGTTATCTGTGGAAATAAAACAGAAGTAGAAATAAATATAATATATAACACATTTTTAATAATAATTTTAATTTATAACACATTTTTTTTATATAATATTTTATTATTAGTTTCGTCTCAAATATTAAACATACTAAGTAACTTACAAATAAATTAAAAAATAGCGTCAAAAAATTCGTCCTCAACGCTATCAGTTGGCAACGTCCCCAAGAGACTGGCCGCGTTGCCACGTTGTATGGCAACGCTAAGCCTCTGGCCAAAGTAAAAGCCAGCCCTTGGGTCACGGGAAGTGTCAACCAAACGTTTTGATATTTCCTTAAACAGGCTGTGAGCACAAGGACCCCACGGTCCCAGAGTTTCAACCCCAAACGGCTCGAAAATATAGTTACCAATAAGGTTACTATATTTACGCCGCTTGAGGTTCTCTGCAGCCGCAGCAGCAGCGCCAGCGCAGCACGAAGAGCTAGGAAGATGGGATGGCGCAAGAGTATCGACGCACGTTGCGTCCCACACTAAAGGCCTACCCAACTTCCACGGAAACAAAGACATACCGTCCGGTCTTTTTATATACATAAGTTTTAGAGCTTTGTAAAGCCAGCTTAAGCTGAACTGGGATTATCTCTTCTCAAGATGCACAATAATTTCACAAAATCTTTTTTATGTTGTAGATGTATTAAGGAGCAGCAGTTAAAATATAATCTAATCTATTCTTCTTCGAATCAGAGAGACTGTGGGGCATTCGAATTTAGACAATCCAGAAACTGGCTTCGAATTTGGAACCTTCAGTAACGTCAATCAATTCCAAAGTGTAAACAAAATTAAATTGGTTAACCAAAAGCGAAAATCATAAGATTAATACCGCTTACAAGGAGAAAGTAATATTCTCAAAAGTTACGAATTGCGACACCTATTTGGAGCATTGGTGCCAGGTACACATCATTCAGTATTTCGTTAAAATAATGACAGCGACTAAAGTCACAGTTTTGCTTGCTTCTAGTAGATAGTAATTATGATCCGCGTAAGTTATTCAAAGATTTGAAATTTAAACTATAACAAAAAAACTGTATTGCTGCACTTCCCTGAACTGAAATTTTGCATAGGTACATGTTTAGTTTGGATGACATAGTTAGCTAAGTCTCGTCATTCTAATCTTCCAATTATTAAAAAAGTATGTTTATGATCTTTTTGTGTACACAAAAAGTTTTGGCACAATAACTTACATTTAACTCAATGAAAAAAGGTTGCCAGCGTGATAAAAATGTATAACTTTAAACGCTTTCTTAAAGATTATAATTTTTATGAATCTTAAAATTAAGCAATAGTATGCCTCTCATAAGGTTGTCGTTTATCTTGAGATGAAACCCAGTAACAAAAAAAGCATTTAGAAGACATTTGAAAGTAAATGTGAACAAGACCAAAATAATGGTGTGAAAGAGAAGAGGGTGTATCATGTGAATGAGTTTATACATTTGGGCAGTGTGTTTACAAAAGATGGAAAGATTGACGCAGATGTGAAAAGGAGAGTAAATGAAGTGAATGGCACATGCTGTTGCGTGACAACGATGTCGATGTCAAAAAAGGCGCCATTGGCTGTTCAGAATAGTGTGCTGGTGCCTCAGACGAAGCAAAAGAAGTGTGAACGGATCGTAGCAGGAAGCGTTATGTTGTTTCTTTTAGGAAAGAGGCATGAGTTTATGTATGTATGAAACCCAGCCCTCAAATGACAAAACTATAAATTTAACGCTGGCAATAAGAATCAGCCCTGAAGTTGTTTTTCCCCGATTTACTTTAGTCTCTGTAAAATCAAGCTTGATTTGAAAGACGCAACATTGTATGATGATTTGTCCGTTCATGTGGAGCCTTTTCTATAATAAATGTATTAACTTTGGCGGTCAACTGACAGCATATAATACAGATGTTACTGCAACCATGACATACGATACAATTTTCCGAAGTGTCAAATGCTTTGGCAAATGCGTTATCCAAAGACGTTAGCACACTGTGAATTAAAGGCGCGTACCTAGAGCGAAGGTCACACGAACCGCGCAGGCGCTTGCGCACCTCTCGGTTTGCTTCAAGTCTCATATCAGTCGCCTGCGCGGGAACTGAACGTAACTGACGCGCGCATTGTTGCGTATGCCACCTTATTTATTCATTTTAATATCTGAATTATAGCGTCATTTACTGCACTAGTGACAAGTAATAATTCCAGAACATCGTTTCAAACTTCAATTCTAATCGAAATGTTTATCGCGTGTGTACAACAGTGATTCTGTGATTTGTTTACCTACCAATCAGTTGTTCGAGATAATCACCGAACTGCTCTCATGAGGTAGGTACTATTATCGTTTTTTAACATCCAGTCCAAATGTTAGTTATTAGAGTTGGCTCAAGATCAAAGTTTTGGAAACACGTGGCTCTTGAGTATGAAGTGTAGTTGTGCGTCAGTAGCACTGAAGTGTATGAACACACGGAAATACTAACGGTGCAAAATTGATTCATCTATCATGTGTATGCGAACGAATAATCTTTACTTTTAACATGCATTTTATTTATATTTATGTTTGCTACATCTAAAATGAATGACTCATCAGTGACCTGCGTGTGAGACATAAGGAATTCGTTCTGTTTTTTAACCGGTCACTTTGGAGAAAGGGTTGCACTTTTTTTAAAGCTGACGGTGAGTTTCGCGCGAGTAAATTAAGCTGTCACCGTTTTTAAAATGAAAAAGTGTTTATGGTTTTATAGCAAACTCTTTTCATCTCGAATCACATTTAGTAGGTACTGCATGAACAGAATATATGTACTGAATGCTGCGACATACTAACGTTTCGCATGTGTCATGTCTTATCTGATTACATAGAACCACATTCTATGAGTGGTTCATGGAACGAGTACATTATAAGCATAACGTAAGCACGGCGGCGAAAGTTCCGACCCATCCCGTGTCCCATAGAGTGCTGTTAAGCGTAAACAAACTGAGACCGAGTTTTGAGAACTGTCAATAGTGTAAACGGACACCGACGTCCAACAAAGGACGGACTATATTAAACGTTTAACCTTTAAATTTGAGAACCTTATCATCATGGGCATCATAGCCTATTTCCATATGTATTAGAATATTGTAGCTGCATTAATAATAAATAAAAATGTCAACCTGCCTCTAAATACAACTGGAAACTTACAGAATCAGTCTCCTGATAAAATGAAAAAAAAATTTAGTTTTATACCACATTGTTGAAAAGTGTAAAGCTGCTTGAATGCAACACTACTTATAGGTAGCTCTACTTGAGCCAGGTAATGGTCAATTAGGGTAAGCCCTAATTGAACATTTCCCCGCTCGTTATTGAATTAAGATTCAATAAAGTCACACTGACTGCGCTCGGTGATTTAACCTTTTTATCCTTGATCCCTTAAACAGTGTTAAATATGTAACGAAGAAATGGTTCGTCTGATAATACTTCGAAGGACATTTACTTTTTAATCAGTATACGATTGCCATGGATCAGATATTGCACTGTTTTAATCTATAAATTTGATGTGTTATGTTGTGCGTGAAACAATACTAATAAACTGCGCATTTATATCGCTCAGAGACCATCAGAAAAACTTCAAGAACAACATCTTAGGAATGTAGAATTTTCAATATGTAGTGTCATACATAAGTTGTTTTGTAACAGAAGCCAGTGCTAGTTAACCTAGAAATGCCATCAATGTCTTGATGACATTTCTAGGGTGCCGAGGGGGTAGTCTTCTGTTCGCTTTATGCGACTCGAAGGTCGCTCCATTTCATTCAATCCGAGAGGTATTTGACACTTTCGCCTGCAAAGCAGCCCATTCTTCAGTACACAAGGCGGTCAGACAGGCGATAAAGAAACAGTTACATACAAATAATTAAGCGCAAATAAAACTTTTCGCTCATATTTGCAAATAAACAAAATATGTTACTGCTGTTTGGAAGAATGATTAAGAGATTTAAAAAAATACGAATATGTAAGGGAATAGATGTTCATTATTATGTTGGTAACTTTATTTCATAGTCAATGCCAATTATGAAACTATGAAATGGTTTTGTGCCTGGTATTAAAAACTTCGTGTACGCAAAGAGATCATAATCCATTTTTTTTTTAGTAATTGGAAGATTAGAATAACATGACCTAGACAACTATGAATAATCATAAAAACTAAACATGTACACAAAATTTAATTTCAATCGAACACTGTGAATTGGGTAACATTTAACTTTTAAGATTTCTTTACATAGTTATAGGTGAATCAAATAAAAGCAAATTGTTAAGTCGTTGCTAAACAGTTCAGAATAAACATAAACAGATTTGAGTCAGCAACAAATTTTCAATTTACAGAGTGATTTTGACTGTTTGAATTAACTTATATTCAGTCCTATCTAGCTAGTTTTAATGCCGTAATTACCTAAATCAGGTCACATGTCAATCAGGCAATTGACCGCAAAGTTGATGAGGTCACCGGAGGCAATAAGTTTTAAGTTCTTACTACCTGTCATGGATTAAGATCTTAGGACGTGAGAGCATTATGCTAGCAATGATATGTTAGACTGTACAGTTGGATTTGAAGATAGCGAACTTTACAATGAAGGGGGTTCTAAAAAGGGGGTAATCTTCTTCTAAGCATAGAGTATAGAGCCAAGGTCTAACTGAGACATATCTAGTTAATAGCTTCTCAGCAACATTGCTGGGGAGCTGTTTCGCAATTTCTTCTCCCGACAACACTAGTAAACTGCGAAAAGGCGAGCGTTTTTGGGGACTATGTTATGAATATGCTTTGACGTTTGGAAAGTAAAAATTCTAGCCTATTAAAAATATGATCATGGTTTTTGAATTGGATTTTGTTTCTTAAAAAATAACTTAGGATTAATTTGAGTAGGATCGTTAAAGTTATTATTTTATTGTGATTTTGTCGACATGTTAACCTTGAGTTCGGGTAGATAAGTTCGAGGCGGTTATACTGGATGATTTATGAAGTTATTAAACATAATACTGTATCCTGCAGTCCTACACCAGCACGTGCGCACGAGTTTGCGTTCCGCATTAAGTTTATTTGCTTTCTATAAACTAGAAGGGACGTGCTCCATTTTGTAACACCATGGATTGTGAATATTTGAGAAGCGAGCGAATTTAGTTCATGCATAGTTTGATAAAAAAAAAATTGTGGACGGTTAGTTTTTCATAGCACTCGCAATTCACTATTCATTTTATGTATTTTCAATTTTTCATTTTTATTATACGCTTCGGAATAAAGCCCCAACCTAAATGAAGTACCTTGGTTAAAGTTCAACTCAAGTAAATTTTTTAAGTACTTTGCAACCACCAAACCAGTGCTCATTCAAAATGGCTAAAGGCTCGATGTACTATAAACTCAACAATATATATTTATCGCGTATCAAATATCAAAGTGAAGTAAACGTTAACTCAATACAGGGATCTAGATATAATTCATTCAGCGAAGGACAGCCCGGTTATAGCATGACGTAATCAGTGAATAATCAACTAGATGATTATTAAAACCAACAAAACCGCCTTAGTTACCGTATCGATGGCAAATCGAGCGTAAAAACGATACACAAAGATACAATACCACAGTATAAAGCTCACGCGAGAAGGCTTTCAGCATTTTTGATTGATTGATTTTGGATGCAAACAAACCTTCGATACTGCTGACCACGTAATTTACATTGTAGGTATCTGTCATTGTACGCTTCAGATCCATCAAATAGCAACTAACCGAGGGCAATTCTGGTGAATGTAGAGAATGTCTGGTTACTTAGTTTGATATAGTCCACATAAGTATCAGTATGATTATTATATGAGATATCGATAGAAATTAATTAATCTATAATTAATTGTAATTACATCTCCAGTGTACTTATATAACTGCGTTTATATACTACGCAGTACATTTCCTGAAGCATATGATTATAATTATAGTTCATGATCACATCTTAGTTGACCTGTAAATAACTCTGTTCATAGCACATACACATAGGCGGGATGACGAGCAATTATTAAGAATATATATACACACGCCTAATTCCATATATGATAAGTAATTGGGTATATCGAACCGTCCACAGGTAACGCCAGACATGGGAAGTCTGGAGCACTTCAAGCACGTATTTCAGCACAGTGCAACCGGCTATAAGGAATTGACGAGTCAAGGGTTAAATTGAAACGAAAAGGATGCTATGTGGCTTCCTACCCACATAGTGAAATGATCGAGATAGCAAGAATGGATACAATACGTAGGCAAAATCGAATATCATGAAGTTGACATGCGTTTCGGGTCCTATTCGGCTTAACTCGATATTTTGAGCCAAACCGAAACGCCGAAAGGAATTTTCCGACAGAAGGAAGGAATAAGCCCAAAGTGGATTATTTGAAATATAATTACTTTCAGATTTGATGATAAACAAAAATATAATGTGCACCCCACAAATGTGAGTGAATGGTAACAAGGAAACAAACCACTAAAAATATTGACCTGACTTTATCAAAAGTTCAGAAGTAATTAGAGTCATGCAAATACCCATCTTATTCAGACAATGTTGTCAATTTATTAAAATTGGAGCAGTTAAGGAACAGTCTGACTGATACTTAAATCACACAAAACTAACTTATAAACATGACTCAAGAAACGTGTGTATACTGTTGGGACACTTGTACCGAACCCGTCTGTGAAAAACACCATATGTATGATATGTGGAATGTGGACTATATAGTCAGCCCCATACATAAATGTTATTATTTTGTCAACAACCATGATCTGCATAGCCTTTTGCCAACTATTTTAGGGTTGGTCAGTTTCCGGTCTTTACCGGAAGCATCTGAATACCAGTATTCTACATGGAGCGACTGTTTATCTAACCTCCACAACCGTGTGAGTACTGGGTAATACATGCGATACCCCTTGATGAGACAGGTTGCAAGACTTTCGGGACTTTTCTAACGACTGTCAAAGATCTACAAATGACAGCCGGAACCAACAGCTTTACGTACTTTCCGTGGCATGGAGGACACTCGGTATGTGACGGGTGGCATGGAGGACACTCGGTATGTAACGGTTAGCCCAGCTATCCACAGACCAACCTAAGCAAGCGCAGCTTAATCTAAAGATCGACCTGAGCGGCTGTTATTATTTAGCCACGAGCTCCTCCTATTGTCTACGACCATTGTTCCATATTTTAGAAAATAATTTAAAGCTACAAAATATAATAGCAAACATGTTCTTATTCCACACTCTTCAGTTCAAAGATCGATTAAAAGAACTAACTTCTTTAGCTATTGGCTAATACAGTCTGCCATACACCTAAGTGTAGAGCAAACATGAAATTTCCGTTGAAGCTTTGGTTGCATTAATAAACAATGCAGTCGTCAGGTTACACATATGATTAATATGAACCCTGAAACACGCGATAACAAAGGTGCAATGAACATTCTTTGAGACGCCATGTTTATAAGTCACCAGCGACTCGATCGGAGATCGCGCGACTTTTAACTGTTTTACAAAACTTCGAAATTTCTTTGCAATATGTAGTTATAAATTAAATGCAGAAACCTCACGGTAAAACTATGAATAACGAAAATGTTTCATCATCCATTGCGTAGTTTTCAAACTTGATTCATATTTAGAGACAAGAAAAGTAAGAGGTATACTTTAAATACACTCACATTTTGACAGTCCCTCCTATCTGGGGAGGGCAGAGGAGCCTGTCTGAGTAGTACTGACAAAAACCACATCGGTGTAAACACTTGCGTCGAGGAGCAGCTGGTTCTAATGCGACTTCTGCTGGTCCGCTGAACCTGCGGTTCTCGATTGTGTCGAGACCGGCGGCGCGGCGGTATAGCAAATAAT
Organism: Ochropleura plecta; assembly: GCA_905475445.1. NCBI lineage: Eukaryota > Metazoa > Arthropoda > Insecta > Lepidoptera > Noctuidae > Ochropleura > Ochropleura plecta. The sequence goes on along the minus strand of FR997721.1, from coordinate 5,507,820 downwards.
TACACCTGAAGGGTATTTGAAGATATAGCTTTAGACAATACTGCCCACAGTTACGTTGTGGGATAATCGGATTTGTTGATTAATAATCTAAATCTCATATTGGGAACGTAGCAGCTGAATAGCAAATATTAGCCAAGGTTTGATAACAGATTGCCTATGTAGCAATTAGTATATTTGCAGATAGTGATGTATTATGATTAGTTTATGCCATCGGTAATGTCAGTGTTAATGTAACTATAATATAATCGGATACATTAATGTCTGCCTGACACAGATTTGCTACACAATAAAGATAGATTGAAAAAAATATACCTACTAAACCGGTGACGAGTTTATGACATAGGACTGTAAAACTTTTTAATGCATATTACGGGCACGGCCAACTCATAATCAACGTACCTAGAGATATTATTCATAATATTAACACCACAGAAGTTACTAAGTACTCTCTGTTTCAACTACATGTGAATCATTTTCGCACTAAAACCGGATTTTTCCTAGAGAATAAACTAAGTTAATTTCTAGCGAGGTTCCAGTGATTTCGCTGAAAACTGTCCGCTGTATATTCTGTGTTAGCTTCAAAATTCGAAATTCAAAATGAGGGCAGACTGTCGCACAGTCAATATTTATTATTTCAGAGCAAACTGTAAGTATACACGCGTAATTCACCGCCATTTTTAACGCAAAAAAACAACCCGAAGATCGTATTTAGCATAGCCACCAGACGCATTAAAGATGGAATGCCCTTATAGATGTACATTCTTGCTATATTTAAGTAAACTCATGACCGAATCCGTGCGAGGGTTCTGCCAGCCGATAGAAAAAAAGTAGCGTTTTAATGTAGCAAACGTGAATACCACACCGTTTAAATTAGTTTTTGTGCAGATACGGTTTAAAACGGACATATATAGAAAGTTATTCAATTTTGTTCGTCAAACTCCGATAACAAATGTAACTGAATGTCATTAAAACTTGCATTTTCAACTCTGTAGTGTTTCATCAGAATTCCATCTGCACTATAATAAACTCATATTGACTTATTAGTCGGTAACAAACCCATGGGTACGTGGTATCGGTATAAAAGTATCTTGTATTCTTAACCACGTCTGGTGCAACAATTTATCAAAATCCGTTCAGGCGGCGCGAAAGATAAACTTTAAAAAACACACATCTACACAAAACTCAATTCGTACCTCTTACACGATAGCAAATCATGCATTTTAAAACTAGTATTTTTTTCCAAAAGTCTTTCCCTTATTTGCTAACCGGAAAAGTAAAATGGAACTACAATAAATTCCAACAGTATGAATGAATATAGTATAGCTAGCTCTAATTCATAACGTTATGTATTTTTACAAACTTCCTTGATAACACTTTCCTGCTATATACTTTAGTGTTCACTTTTGATAGCCACTTTGAGACTATGTCTTGTGTAGCAGTTAATTAGTATGGATATGCCCCGTCTTCCTTCCTGCCCACCCTGCACAATCACTTGGACCTATTAGGATTCTTCTTGTTACCGTGTCGATAACAATCTAAATAGAGTCAGCCCAAAAATCGGCGACGAGTTTGGCACTTTCAGTAGCGTCCATCAACTCCTGTGATGTGCAAGCAACAAGACAAGCAGGACACGATGTCAAGTGTCCCATCGTTTGTGGAGCAACGCCACATCTACACTCCAGGGCAGACTCATCTAAGACTCCCCACCTGAACCGGTTTTCTTTACTTCGGCCAAACTGTATCTGAAGTCTATTAACAAAACTTCCATTCCTGCAATTAGCCTATCAGGATTTAAATGTTGCAAAAGCTATCGGTGTGCACCGTGCAGGTGGTTAAATACTGGTCTAATTCAAAAAGAGTTTCATTGACACGCTGATACGACTCCTTATAGCCAGTTGAATTCCTGGCCTGAAATATTCACAATTTAATTGATTTAACCAAAAAATGCAGAAAACATAAATCCAAATTCAATGTATCTAGGTTAATTCAATTTAATTCCAATGGCGTATCTATCATACCCAGGTATCTTATGAACCAGGTTTCGAGGCAATAAAATGGTTGAAAAACTCCATTCAGCCATCCAGTTTATAGTCTCCTTTGTATTCCCAACTAATAGAATAAAAACCGGACAAGTGCGTGCATGGTTCCGTAGTTATTATTATTAAGGGTGTTATATTTTTGTTCCATGATTTCACATGGTCCGTAAATTTATAATTAGGTACCTACACACGACGACACATCAACCTATACAAAACCAGTTTATGCGGATCTCTCATCGTACGGGAAATCCAAGGTGTACGATACGTTGTTAAGAGATCAGCATAAACTGGTTTTGTACAGGTTGATATTTCTTGTGTGTACTACCTTTATAACGTAGGAAACAACTTCACCTGACAAATTTTTGTTCGAAATTTAGCTCCTCAAACAAGTATATTTTAAAGGTTGGTCGACTATTACTTGTTTACTGTTAAACATGCTTAGTAATAGTTTTCCTTTTATCCTTACTATATTATAAAAGCGAAAGTGAGTTTGTTTGTTTGTTTGTTACGTCTTCACGCCTAAATGGCTAAACCGATTTTGATGAACTTTGGTACAGAGATAGTTAGAACCCTGGAGACGGACATAGGCAATTTTTTCTAAAAAAAAGAGTGAGATATGAGGGAGAAAGAGGGAAGAAAAGGGAAAAATTAGCATTGCTATTACAATAAATAAGGCGCAAGGGCAAAAACTACAGGTAGCGGGTACCTGCAAATCAGGAAAGGGGAACTGTGTTACTCCGAATTTAACGCGAGCGAAGCCGCGGGCAAAAGCTAGTATTCATATAAATGCTACCCACGGCCATGATATTTTACACGCCTCCAAAAACAAAGGGGGGGGGCACACTTGATTAAAAAAAACTGGCAATTTAAAGCTTAATATTTCGCTAACGGATCTTTGGATGGAAAAATAGTTAAGGCACACCCTCAATATTTTTAAAAGACTTATCGAGGGACACCCCATAGGATATACGACAACAAGATATCTGTCCTTGTGTCACTCTTAGATCTCATCTACAACAAACCTTTGATTTCATTAAAGACTTGTATTTACTAATATCTCTTTTTGCGTTACTCATATTACCTTAACGATTCAATAAAATGTTCATGACTGTTTTCCAAATAGCGTTTAATGCGTAAATAAACACACAATGGCATGCTACCGTTATCATATTATATCTCGAACGATATCTCCCCTGTTAGTCTTGCTAAATTCATGTACCTACGCGGCGCTGACTAACTCACAGGTTTATAGGCAACAAACAGTAGTATCGTATTATACCAAACACAATCATAGGTAGGTACGTCATTCGCTCCAACATACAAAATTAACAGGAGCCGGTCAGTTACGTACCGTAACAAGCAGTCAGAAGACGTTCCTTAAGAATCACACGAAACGTCTTTATTTACAAAAATAATTCGTCAATTCCACTATTAGTTTCAAGAACTATCTGCAGTTTGATTACTGTAGGTTATCTGAAGTATTATAAGTCGCCCCAGTACTGTACCTACCTCCACGTATCTGATAACAGCACTCGCGATAACGACCGATACCTAGCTGACTCAGATTGACTTCATTAGCCCGTGAATGCGTTGGTCTATTAGTTAGTTTACAAAATACGAGGAAAAGTGTGATGTTGGTGAAGTGAATAACTTGTTGGTGGTATGATGAACTTAAGATGCTAAATAGTTAATTGACGTGTTTTTTGTTTTCAGTGTGTGAATAACAGAGTGAGATGGTGACGTGAGAACAGCATGCGCTGGTCGAAGTGGTGGTGGGTGATCGTGGCGCTCCACGCGCGCTCCCTCGCGCAGTCCAGGACGCCGACCATCTGCGAGGAGGAGGCCTGTCGCTGCAACGCCTTCACCAGAGTCATTTGTTCATGCACCAGAGAATATACCGTACGTAACACTGTATTAGTACTTTTCTCTTAGCCAAAGTTAACTGTTTCAAGATGATCTAATGTAGAAACAGTGACTCATATCATCTTTATGATCTTATAATAAAAATTAACATAAAATAGTGATCACTACCTGCGTATGTAAATATTGTATCTATTTTCAAGGTACATCGTGTCATATTATAACGCCCGCAGAAATAGATTCTAAGGAAACGGTCTTTTCTCAATGGCAACATTTTCTATTTGTTGCAGGAGGTGACCCTACGGCCAGACGGAGCTTACAGAGTTCCAACTACTGCAACTGCTATCATTATTGATAACTGTTCTCGGGTAACCTTCTTGCCTGACACAATTCGAAATCTTAACGATATTCGTAACATAGAACTAAGAAATGTTGATCACGTTGTTATTAACGAGCGAGCACTATCTTGGTCCCCGTTCTCCAATCAAAACGAAATGAACCCGGGACTACGGATCTCGATAAACAATTGTACGATAGACGAGATCGCCTCTCACGCCATTCAGGGACGCGTCAACGATGTCGTCATCAGCAACAGTCGAATCAAGGTCTTGAAGCCATTCGCATTCTCAAGCCTCACAGGAGTCAACAACATAGAGTTGTCAGACAATGTCTTCGAGAACATTGAAATACAGGCTTTCAAGAAATTCACTGTGGAGAACTTCGTGCTGCGCGGCGGCAGAATCAATACACTTCCGAGCAGGTTTCTGTCGGATGTGGAGGTGACCAACCTGTTCCGGATGGAAGGAGTTACTGTTAAGTATTTGTATAGTTTAACTTTTCTTGTCAATTCACCAAAGAGGGTCCTCATAGAGAGTAACTTTATAGAAACGTTGGAAGGCGACGGATTTCACATAGTTACAAGAGGACCAATTACATTTAGAAATAATACAGTAACCAATTTAAGGAAGGGTGCGTTCTTTGGTTTCACCGTGGACTTGGAGATAGCATCGGTCATGGGACCGCAGGAGTTGCTCATCGACAATAACACTGTGACTAATTTGACGCCGTCTTCATTGATGTACAACCGTACGAGACTGACTTTAAGAGTGGACGGCTTAAATCTAAATACATCTTGTGCTTGTGAAATCGCTGAGAACTGGAAGGAAGTGTTAAAAGAACAAGGTGGTACAATAACATGCTGGTACGAGCTGGAGAGCTACTACGTATCGTTGCCGACTTACGTGGACAGTAGATGCGGCCCGTTCAAACATAACTTTTGGATATTCGTGGTCATAGGGGTCATCATAGTGTTAGTTCTAGCGGCCGTAGCCATATTCTTTATAGTTAGAAGAGAAAATGAAAAGAAGAAGAAAGTGCAAATAGTCATGCCAGATGGAAAGACTTACAGGGAAACGGAATTCCATATTGTTGTCGAGCGAGCAGAGCTTTTGACTACAGACTTATGATTGGCTTGTGTTGTGAGAGCCTTTGATCTCTGTCATTGTGACAAACAATTGATGACTACTTCCTTGGATTTGACAAACCGTGAACTATCACTGCGGTCAGAATTCTACCTCAGGGGCTCGATGGCTCGATACTACTACAGTAAAGGTCTGCTTTGAAAATCGTTTTCACGGCACGCATTTGATGTCGCCACCCGGCAAGTGTGGCCCTAACATGCCATTTAACATAATTGTGGCAGCATGCCCCGCCGCCGCGCCGCTCCGTCATTATAAAAGTGCCAACATTAGTTTAACACGGATCAGTATTACGCGATGTGGTGTTGCTAAAGATACTACTTATGTTTTTGTTAATGGTAGCATTATTTTTTTGTGATTAATAAAAAGTACAACGAATATTTGTGTATCATTATGACGTAGAGGCAGACGAGAGCAGTGCGAATGTTTACCGAATATTGCGAAAGTAACACTGTTATGTTAGTTTTTAATGACGCACTGCATTGCGAACGTGACGAAATGACCTACAGCTTATAGCTGACTATAAAATTGTTTGTGACTACAGAGCTGTGGCGACCTACTTGTTCACGTAAAACTTGGATTTAAACGCACTTCTAGTAGGTTTGCAAACGACGGTATGTTTCCATACAATAGAACACTAGTAACACAGATACTACGCTCCTATATAACATTAAGGTAAATACCTATTTGTAATTGCTGATATGCGACCGCTTATACATTATTGTTTTATTATTAACTAGCTGCACCCGGCTGTTTGACCCACGTAGACTGGGATATTGTAGATATAAACCTCCCTGTATTGCTGAAAAATGCATTTAAATCCGTTTAGTAGTTTAAAAGATCTAAGCGAACCAACAGCGAAAGCGACTTCATTTTATACTATGTATAAATAAAAATAAACAATCAGTAGTTGAATTTAGTGCAGTGAGCAGCTACCTACTCATACTCCAACGAGAACATCGACAACGAACATCGTCAAATCTAATTACAGTATGGATGATTTCTATCAGTATAATTTGACCGCATATTAAAGTGTTATTGAACATTCTCTCTAAATGACTGAAGTAACTTAGCCACTTCACTGATAGGTGCGGTTATTCTATTAACAATATTGTATTATCCTACAAGGTATTTACCAAATGCAGCGACTTGTGCACGTTTTTGACATTTTACGACTTGACCTATAGCCATTGGAACCAAGTAGTGCTAATCTATTAGCAGCCATAGTGCCTAGGAATAAGAGGACAAATGGTATACCGGTGGCTTGTTTACAGACTGCGCCTGTTACTGGTTTCAAACAATCGTCGAGAAGAAATAAATTTACTATCGTCACAAAGGTTGCATTATTGGCCGTTATAACAATGCGTTTATATAAGTCTTGGTAAAGGTAAACAAACTTCTTAAATGTTTCTTTGTAAGAGCGTATACAAGAAGAAAATTTAAGTTTATAAATACTGTAGCGTTGTGATGGTTCGAATTATTTGTCATGTAACTTTCGTGGCCCATACAAAGCAGTAGTTCTCGTATCTACCTCTGATCAAGGACACGGTTTAGGTCTAATTGAAAGGTCTTACTGTACAGTGTTCAGATGTGTGTTTTCAGCCAGTGCATGGTCGCATTATGATGCAAATTTTCATACGATGTGAATACGCACTCTTACGGTTCTTACTTGACAATAAATCCTCCTGGTAAATGTTGTCATACATATAACATATCACATACTTGCCGTAGGAGTAGACCATTGAGAATTCCATGTCGTCGGTTTCAAGATATACTTAGCTAACAAGGGGACTATTATAGAAGCATGCACGGAGCATGCAAATGTATACAGTAGATGCTATGTACAATGTTTGAAAGGAAGCGATGATAATGTCGTTACGTATTTAATGCTTATTTAACTTGATATTGTTAAAGATTTGTCATTTACACAAAACTCTTTTTTTTTTTTCATCGAGGCCATCAAATACAGGACTAATATTTGAATAAATATTCATTCTTAATAATTTAAAGTCAATCATTTCATCATCCTAGTGGTTTAGCCTCTAATAATATAATAAAAGATCTAAGAATAATATGCAATTGTCCTTCTGGTAAAAACTAGTGGCGATACTTTTATACAAAACCAAAAACCTGGCTTGCGCTTATACCCTCCCTGAAGTAGAGGTTTCTGAACATTATGGTTACCTAATAAGACCTACCGTATTGTGGCTCTACTCTGGTGAAAACCTCCTTACTTTTACAAGAAACATAATTGTGGAAATCTGCATGCCCACCTTTTCATTGGTGATTTCTTCAAGCACAACAATGTATCGCATATTGGAAACAAAAACCAGTATATGTTTGTAAATAATTACAACTATGTGGATTGTAATTACTTTGAATTCAGGAAGTTTAATGTATAAATATAAATTGTGCAACAATTTATGTTATTTGTCCGTTGTTTAATTACTATAAACTTGTTCAACAGACCCTCCTATAAGTAAGACCTTGTAAACATTATGAATTGAAAATATCTAACTGCGTTCGCAATTATCAAAGATGATTATTTTCTTTGTTATCATTATGACAATTATTCATGCTGTTTAGTATCTTGATCTCTTTAAATTTTGACTTTTATGAGTCAAAAATTAAGACTATTACTCCTCCAACATATAAAGCGTCTGGCAGATATTTACACTATGACCGGTATAACGACGAAAAATAAAAATATTATAATGTCAAATATTAAGGAAGCACCTATGAAACGTTTATTTTTGCTTGATTATATTGTATGGTCTTATAAAACTTCGCGTGTGTGATTCAAGCTCGAACTGAGCCGGTTTCTTTTTTTGTTACTGCTTTCAAATAACCGTGAAAAGATTAACATTTTTTTTATAACTACGACATTAGGCAACTTATAGAAGGGCACATTGGACAGAAAGTAATTTTTTAAATGTTCAGCTTCCTTACATATCTTTGTTTCCAATACGTAGGCTGTCAAAACAAATGACTTACCGAAGCAACGGCTGGCCATCCAGAACATGATGTATTGAAGGGGGCGAGGATAGTTCCAGCCCACGTGACAGCAACAGAGCCTCGCTACCGTCCTGTGGAGGTTCTCCTTCCACCCCGACCGGACTACCGCCCATCATGGCGTTTACTTGAACCTCGGCTATGGTTGCTAGACAAAGAGAGACAAACGAATTTAGTTTTTTTATATTTTATAATAAAAAAACCAGTCAAGTGCGAGTCGGACACGTGCACCAAGAGTTACGTGCAAACGTACGATATAAACAATTTAGTTCATTTATTCACAGCTCTAAGGGACCACAAACTATAAGGTCATATAAACTTCAACTTGATACTTTGAAGCGTTCCCGAGATGAAGGGTCTTGACAGGCAGACAACAAAAGATCCTATTAGGTTTTCGTTTTTTTTTTTTCATTTGTGGTCCGGACCCTAAAAACAATTAAATGTGTAAGGGCTTTCAGGTTTAGTGATCCATAAATGTATATATAGTCCAATGTGTAATTACCTAACCGTGCTAGGGCTACTTGCTGAGTAAGAGGTTGTGACACACGGTGCTGACCCTCCGACCGGTGTCACAAAAAATTGATGAACAAAATAAATAAAATAAAATTATTTTATTACAGACCAAGTCCATTTTGTTAGTACAACACACAACTTAAAAAGCTAATGCATAGCCATTACTGGTTTTGTGATTTCATTTATTATATCCCAAGAGTGGACCCTTTAACAGGGTAAATAGTATTTTACACCATATATTCGCAGCATTACTTTAGCACTGGTAATTTAATAGTTGAGAGTTGAAGGAAGCAAACCAGGTTTTAAAAAATGAAGCAGGTTTTATAAATATTTCAAGCACTAAAAGCTGCTAGCCGTGATCAAATTATTATGACCCAAAAAATGATGGTTGAAGATGAAATGACAGAATAAAAACGAAATATGAATATTCAAAAATTTCAAAATCAATGTTGACCCAAAAGGAAAGAGGTGTTGCCTCACAGAGGGGGTAGAATATCCACTCTGTTACAAGGTCTTGGGTTGAATTCCTAGATTCTTTTAAAAATGAAGTTATGTTAATGTTTATGACTAAAACCACTGATGCTAAAACTTGAAGAAAAAATATTCATTTTGATTGTTTGTTGTGAATGTGGGGACCATGTGGGTCATTAATGTTTTCTTTTTTTTCGTTTGTTTGTTTTTAAAGATTGTCTGACAGTTTGAGAACTATAAACGACCTACACAAATACGTTATTTTTGGTATTGTTCGTCGTGTCATTGAATGCTTGTGTAGTTCTTTTTTATAAACATTTCAGATATTAGTCTGCATAGTCCTCATGTCAGTTGACCAAGATTTTTGTCTGAACCTTAAAAGAGACGATGTCCTTTAGTTTCCTCTCAGAATAGTCGGGTACGACTTACTACTAACACGGACATCGCCTAGTTTAAAAATAAGAATGTTAGTAAAACCTACTTGCAAAATAAACATCATTTATCAATGCAAGAAACGATTCTGCACAGTTAGTGTTCCATTGCTTATTTTTTGACATAACTGGCAACATCGATTAGTATGCCACAAAGGATGTTAGTATGCTTCAAAAGGTTCCCCACACCTGCATCAACACATTCTGATCACGGCCGGGGTTCCCGTCGTTGTGATTATGAACAATATATCATTACACAAAAATAAATCATTTATCTGATAACCACACTTCTGATACGACCTCTTAATAAACTCCTACCTTATCTCGAAGACGTAAGATTTCAATTTGGAAATTGTATGTTTAGGAATATTTTGGATGTTTTATACGATGCCAGTATAACCTTCAAACTCAATAAGTTCAAAACCTTTTAAATTCATATATATTAATGAATTACGCAATAATATAACACGCTAACAACGCTCTTCTTATTTATAAAATTCCCGTGTTAAAGTTTAATTGCCATACTTCTCCGAAACGGCTTGACCGATTTTTTTGTTTTTTTTTAATGTATATTCGGTAGGTCTGATAAGAAAGAAAGAAAACATATTTATTTAGCACTAGCCGTGCACATATTTTTTAACCTTTACAATAAAAAAAAATTTGATATATTTTGTGTCTCACGGCTGCGCCAAGTACGATAAGGGTGGCCCTCTTCAAAGAAGGATCTGAGCAGTGAGTGAAACCGCTAGGCACAGCACGATACAAATTATTTGGTAACGCTATAACCGCTTGAATTTCCAAACTACACATTGAATGCGTTTTTCCCCATCTTTAGTGCGTTTATTCCCGAAGCTTCGCGTCTCAGTTATTGCACAAAATCTTGATATTTTGATTCACCATAACTTACGCTCAACCGAAACAGGAGTGAATCGCTAATCATTGTACAATAATGACTTTTGACACTTGAAAATATTTTCTGTAAAAAGCATACACGACACGGTTGGCTTAGTGACTGAGCGATCGACTGCTGCGCTGCGTGTCGCGGGTTCGATTCCCGCACGGAACAAATATTTGTATGACCTGCAGATAGTTGTTTCGGGTCTGGCTGTTTGTGTATGTGAGTTTAAATGTTTGTAAACGCACCCACGATACAGGAAAAGTTCCTAGTGTGGAGCAACGTTTTTCAAAAAAGAAAAAAATCAAGGACAAATCCTTATGTCCTGCAGTATAAGGCAATTAATCCTAGTATTTGGGTGCAGGAAATGCGTAGTTATATATCATGAACAAGTGGCCTTCGTAATATTTATTTCTATTTATAAATAACAGTCGGATTGCCAGCAATCCGACTACTACTCACTAGCGCCAGCGCTAGTGAGTGAGTGAGAGCGTAGTCTCGTTCATTCATGAAATTATCAGCTAAAACAAGAAGCTGTTAAACCGGAATCCTAATCTCGATATAAGTTACCATTAGCGAACATTGAGCGAAAAAACATTGGAGCCGGTTGTTAGATTTTCAACTTTCGGCGCCAAGTCAAAGGTTGCTAATACAAGAATGTGAGAAAAAAAAATACGAAATTTAAAATTTCCGCCGTTGATGTTAAAGTATAAATTTTAGTGTAATAATAAAGAAACTTGTTTCTTCTCGTTGTAATATCTTGTTATTAACCTTGAAACTGTATTCATTTACCTATTATTATCGTACGTTATAAATGTTGCGTGACGCAAAACAAATTTTATAATTAGGTAACCACATCCACATTAAGTGTTTCTTACTTCCTTTTGGTTATACTTCATTCAGAAAAAAAGTGGTGGTTGTTCATCGGGTACAGTAAACAACTTCATGCATATGGGCATTCCTTTGAGATCTCTATTTTTTTTTTCTAGATCTCGTTTCGTCGACACTTGCAGAAAGGAGAGTTGTGTCACTACAGTGTTAACAGTACAATCTGATTTACATCTGATACAAGTTTCTTGAATATACCCTATATTCAAGAAACTTGTATACTATCTGGAATAATGACGTGAAACTCAAAAGCGTTTTCAGAGAGAGACAGAGCTTTAGCTTATAAGTTAATTTAATCCTTTTTTTTTGACTCACTACTTCATTTGACTGGCTTGTAACGATATGACTCCACCCGTACGCAAAATACGCGCCTTAGACGTAGAGTTGCGGACGCAAGCCCGTTACATATTTATTTATTTTACATACAATACAACGATATGACTGCTCATATGATGAGTAAGAGAGAAGTGTGAGCAGGACATTATGATGAGTATGAAAATTCTAGAACCATAAAGCTAAACTCACAAAAAGTCAGTGGTGGTATCTCAATATCCGGCGCCAAGAGTTTGGAAGCACAAGCGGCGCCAGCATACACCAGTTCCATCTCAAGCGCCACCAACCCGATGCGTTGAGTGGTCAGTGGTGTATCTTCGTAACCCACGCAGAGGCATCGGAAACCGAAGCTGTTGTCTTCACTGAAAAAGGGGTATTATTTTAATGTACGTAGCTTGTAATCTTAATTTATTAAAATTGAAAACTCTGGAACCATCCAGCTAGTTTGAATGAAATGGTGTGAATTGTTAGTTCCAGTTTTAAAGATGGCATACTTTTGGACCCGATGGGGGCGCTGTGCGAGGCAGTACATTATTAATTACAAAGTTTCGCCGTCGCGTTCAGTTATACAATCTATCCCAAGGGTACGTACCCCCAGAATAAAAGTATCCTTTGTCCTATTCTGTAACCTAGAACTTATTGTGAAATGTCTTCATAAACCTTAAGGCGGTAAAATTCAGAGAGGTATAACACTGTCGGAGAAACAGACGGACGGACTGACAAACGATGACGAAACTGAAATCAATGCGTTACTTGCGCATTTCATTGTAACCAATGAAAAAAGAATCGATATTCAATGAATTACAACCTAATTCGCTTATTCCGATACGTTACATCAACATCCTACCTGCATATAAACATTTTGCTTAACTACAATATTATAGTAGCAAGACCTCTTTGATATTTAAGGTCTGCGCAACGTGAATTTCTCTTCATATTCATACCAGCGGTATCTTATCTTCTTTTTCTTGTCATTAATAATTTAGCGGTTAAAAAAGCTACACGTCAAATCAGACTATAACATTTCCATAGCTGGGACTGACCAGACCGCCACTGTGACTCAGAGCCGGGTCCGTACGTCGTACGCAAACAAAATACAAATTATTGTACTTGCAGCATTAATAGCTCGTAATCTAAAATTTATATAAAAAAAACCTTACTTGTTAGATTTATTGAACTCGGTGAGATAGTCCGATGCCGTTTCCAAGGAGAATATTACTTCATTTCCTGGTACTAGCAGTGCTTTCTGTGGCCAGTCGCTGGGACTACAACAAAAAAATGCATGTTAACGAGGCTTTTATTTAGGGCGTCCTCCTGTACAGATTTTCAAAGAAATATATATGCCCAGGAATCTTCTTCCCTCTAAGAAAATACGGTCGAGCAAACGCGATTTTTTTTATAGAGAACTGTTTTAATTGCTATTTTAGAAGTACTTGCCATTTTGTATTACCATGGCCGCAAAATTAGAGATAAAAATCCCTAAGAGAACACAAAAATTCAAAAAAGTGGCATATGACGAGGTGTAAAGGTTTGTGTAAAAAACCTGACAGAGAGAAAATTTCATACAAATGAGTGATGATAGTCGGACTATTACAAAAGTGGCAGCATAAAACCTAAAAACCCTTGGCGTCTATTGGAGTTATTCAAAGCCCGACGTTCGCGTTTATTCGGAAACATTTACATTTCCGAAGCGCATATTCTTTCCCTTTAAACTGTTAGGAAACATTTTTATGACCACATCGAAATATATGGATTAACGACAATGTTCTTTTTTTATAAATAAATTACACTATGAAACTTACTCGTTAGCCAGTCGAGGTGTCACGCTGACGTACGTGCAGTTGTAGTGCATGCATACGCCGTCACCGTCAGGTTCATCGCCTAGTTCTTCAACCTCTCCTTCATTTGTGAGCTGAACTAAGCGCTAGTGAAGAAACAAAAGAAAATTAATGATTTTGTCCCAATTATCAAGTTCCCAATACTGGTAAACTTAGAATTTATTGACATCTTTGCAAAGGTGAGGTAAATCTGTTTTTAGATCGGTCCCAAAGCAACAACGACGACTTCGTTTCGTGGTATTAAACTTTTCTCTACGTATCTAAGAACAACTACGTATATTTGCGTTAGATAAAGATAAAAAGCCGTATATTATGAGGAAAGGTTTTCAATTAGCACAAGACAGTATTACACCCCCTTGGAAAGATGCCAATGATTTCTATTTTCATAATTTATAGCACTGAATCCGGAGAAGACGATTGAAAAAAAGTGATACCTTAATACTTATAAATGGCTCACATCTACAGGAGCTCTAACATTGGGTCAAGTTTTAATACATTTTCTTCTAACATTACCTTGCATGAGGTCCAAAAATTTTTGCACTCAAGTATACTTGAGGAGCTATATCGTCTATTCACACTAGAGGCTAGGAATCTACTTGGGGATGGTAGGAACCTCTAAACTGGTCCTAAAGTCAAGGAATACTACAATGAATGAAGTTAGCTGAGCGTGGTTTAATTGCAATCGTCACCCAGACAATGTGTGGCAAATAGCTGCGAATTTACTCAATTTATCATACTTACTTTTGTAGAGATATTTCAGAAAAAAATGGTTTGCCCCACTGTGTGGGTTGTTTGCATGTTTAACTAATAGCTTAATAAAAAAAAATTGAAGCACTTTCATCTGGTATCAGAATTCCAGGTTAAGCTAATGGCATTTCTTTTGCGGTCACATTACGCGAAAACGTTATTATGTCTAGGCGATCGTGGCCGACACTCCTAGGTTTATAATAAAAGAGCCTCAATCAATAACATTTCAGCGAGTGCAACTGGCGTGTTGCTGAGCTTTGAACTTTCAGGATTGCGCCAAAAGTTTCAAATCCATCGGCACTCTCACTCAAAGGAAAAGCAGGCACAAAATCAGCCCGAGTGGAAACGTCATGTGCATCGGCAGTTTAAGGTCTTATCAGGAGAAGGTCGCTAATCATCTAAACTCTACAAAGCCGTCAATGGTCTCCTGACATGTCCTCTTTATACTCGGGAGTTTTTCGGCTAAAGATGTTCTGCCAACGGAACCACTTGAAAGCATAATTATGAAAAAGCATCACAGCAAAGCTCTCAACAACCAACCTTGAGAGCCATCGAATGCAGTCGATTTAGCCAAAATCGGCTAGACGGCAGCATCATTTCCCAAAAACAATCATACTATTACTTATGTACTAAAATAAATCCTGCTTCGGAGGTTAGTCTCCGCTAGGATTGGCCGCCATGACAGCAAGTTAGGAAGGCTCTTACACAGAGCCGAGCTCTAGAAGATTCCAAAGTATATTGTAATATGCATTAGCACTAAAAATGAATGACGTGGGTGATGGACGACTTTCTACCTTATATACCTTTCTGAAAGGCGGGTCCGAGACCCGGACCTCATTAGCGCAATGGCATCGGTGTTTAGGTGTTCCAGCGACGGCGTAAACGGTGAGAGAGTCTTCAGGCTGCGCGGTGATGCTGCGCGGGTCCATTTCAAGTACTACCCAGGATACGCTGGTTGGGAATAAGACCCTAGAGAGAAATAAAATAGATTAGGATTTTTTTTCAATATATAAAATTTTAGCACATATTAAAACAGTAAGTTAGCAAGTGAAAAAGATCTGCTTGAAAAGCATAAATTAGTAGACCACTCCAGTTTCAAGTAATTCGTGGAAGACTATTAAATCGTTATTATTATTTTTTTCTGTTGCCCTGGCACTATTTACTTGGGGCATTCCTCGCCTATTCTCATATATAAATCTTAATCTGACATGAAGCCTATCCGTTAAAAATCTAATAAAGTTTTTTTTTATAAGTTGCCGCTCAATGTTACTGAACATGTGCAGTATTCTCAGTATATTGACCCTGTCTTAGACCTATACAAACGTAAACTCAGGCATTTTCCTATGTAGATAGACAGCAACTACAGAAAGCCAACTGCTAAGATCTT
Source organism: Ochropleura plecta (assembly GCA_905475445.1). Taxonomy (NCBI): domain Eukaryota; kingdom Metazoa; phylum Arthropoda; class Insecta; order Lepidoptera; family Noctuidae; genus Ochropleura; species Ochropleura plecta. The sequence continues at coordinate 5,491,928 of FR997721.1, read as the reverse complement.
TACCTCATTGGGTCAAATTCAAAACATTTATTTCAATTAGACCATTACAGGCACTTTTGAATGTCATATAAACAAAAAAAAGATGCTGCTACAGTCCCAGTCACACTTGTGAAAGTACTGTAGTTGGTCTCGTCCCACCGGTGGAGACCTCATAAGATCAATACATCTAGGCAAATCTTTCAACCAATCTCTTCATTCTTCAATCCAGCACTATTCATTATTACTACAGTCATTTTCCTAACCTCATATTAGTGACGGTGGCTTGCTTGTATGGGTGGTCGCTCTCGAGCCACGTGTAGTAGTGCCCCGTGGTCGTGATACACTCCTCCACGTTCGGTACAAGCAGGTTCATTGCAGCTATGTGAGGGAGTAGCTTGTGAATCATCTCCAGGATTTTGATGACGCTCTGTAACACAAAAACAAAATTCGTTTTTTAGTTTACATAAAATCAATAAAAAAAAAGAAATATATTTATTGCCAGAAAGAAACTTGTACATTACCACTTACAAAGTAACAATATGACCACAGGACCACAGACTTAAGTACCTACAGGATGTTGATTTGCATCCTCGCCAAATTCAAGGACGTAACTATGCTAATGATTCTCGACCCGAATCATTAATAAAATAAGTAGTTTTTTTTTTGTACTTTTTTCGTATTTTCAGAAATCGGTAAGTGTACACTACACTCGGACGATCTGCTCCTACCTTTACAATAAAATTACGCACACTACAAAAAAGCGAATGCACACAACCACATAAACTATTGCACGTATTTCTAGTGCCTAAACCGCGGCGCCCGCGCACCCCCGCTTTTACCCTTATGACCCGCCCAGCTGGCCCCCGCTCCCGCGACCAGTGTCGACCTTGTCTCTGTGCAGTGAAAACGCTCGCAAAAAAATAAAAATATCGCTCCTCAGGCAGGTGCGCCCTCGGTACATCGTATGTTATAATTATTTTAGTGCAAGATAGCGCAAAATGACTCCAATGTTGAGTTGGTGGAGATGGTCCGTTTGTATGCCATTAGTGGAGATAGCCTACGTCGAGTGAGCAAAAGTTAAAGTGCTTTCGACACCATCAAATCCAACGTTTTAGTGTTACGTAAACTGAAAGATAATCAGCGACGTCGCGCTAATCTGTGCCTAAAGCGTGTGTGGTGTGTGGTGGTGGCAATTTCGAACAATTCCTCCGGGTAACATAAGGTACATACCTACTTACCAATTTTATTTATTTCTAAATAAACAATCATTTGTAAATGCGTTATTAGCGTAATCAATTACCAGTGTAAATAAGTTGATTTCAATTAACTACGCCAATACCTAATACCTAGACAACATTATCATGATCATTTCTCCAATAAGTAGAAAACATTTTCACAACATGTACACCAACTGAGGTATTTTTGCCGGTCCCTAAGCCCGTTAAGTAGGAAGGAAAATTTAAAATCAACCAAAACAAAATCATTTACTTATGTTAAATAAAACGATGCGCGTTGGACCGAATTTACCTACAATGCACTATTATTATTACGGGCGAGCGGGAGCGCGCGCTCCATGTAATAAAAAGCCTACAGTGAGTTAACCTGGTTTTTATTAGAGATCTAAGTTTACCGATTTTAGGATTGTCCGTTTATAGCAGGATTGCAATAAAACGTAATTTTAGGCAAAACTAACATTTTATTAATCAGCTGATGCGCGGGTCAACGCACGCCGCACGCTGCGTGTGTTTAGTAGGTAACTAAGTAGACGGAGCCTCGCATACCTGTGTGCGTGCATGCCGCTGTATGATACGAATGCGCCGACGCTCACGCACACTGTTCTGTTTGTTCTGTAGGTGATTCTGTACTTTGAAGTGGAGATATTCTATAATACTGTTAAATTAAAACAGACAGAGACATATCATAAAAGCGCCGTATACTATTATTGATCAGGTACCGTAATTTTCATTGATTATTTATGACTTTTATTACCACCTCCTAAATTTTGGCGAGGATGCAAATCAACATATTGTACTTATATGGTTTTAATTTCAACTCGATACCTCCACGCGTTCCCGAGATAAAGGGTCTCGATAGACAGACAAACAGACAACGTGATTTTCGATTTTCCTTTTGGCCTGCATAGCTTACGAGCCACTCCCTATTACAGAAAAACGTAACAGGTTCATTCTGCAAAATCCGTCTTACCTTAGAATCATCAACTCCATCCAAGTTAGCCAAAGTATACGGGATCAGAATATTGATAGCCGGTGATGTCTGCAAGACTGAAGCGTTTCTTCTCAAGTCCTCAGCAGTGAGCTCGTTGCGAAGAGTGCAGAATAACTCGGATGCTCGCTCCATGACGATAGAGGCCGTGCGGAGAGTGATAGAGCGGAGCGAGCAAAGCAAACTGTCGGCTGACTCCGAAGAGTTTGATAAAGTTTTTGATGACCTGAAAGAGAACGGAAAATTATTAGCATAGCGTAGATCGCACTCGATGTTTGTACATTCAATCCGCGAACAATAGACCTCATGCTGGGTATATTGGCCCTGCGATGTCAGCAAAGCAGAAGGGCCTGCCAGGGCTGCCGCCTGCCGGGGTTCCAGGTTGTTCAAGAGAGATACCGGAACATAAGGGCAAAAGAAGGAACATGGAACACTCCTCCAAGATATTTGAAGATTTACCTTCCGAAGTCCCATCAGTTATTTTAAAATCCTTTAGTTAGGGGCGAGATTTTGGCCACCGACAGGGTAGAAGACTGCAACAAGTATTGCAACAATGACACTATTATAATAATCAAATAAACATACCCATAATAAACAAGACTGGGTATCTGCCCCCTCGCTAACGTGGTGCCGTTAAAGCTAAGCGAGCAGGAGGCGAAGCGGAACGTTGTCCCGTCAGGTCCCATCACTGACGGTAGACCGCAGTCGCCGTTGGAGGTACGACCTCCGTTGTTGCATAAACGTATGGCGTAGCGCAGATTCTCCTGTGCATTGTAATAAGGTAAATATAGGTGGGTATTAAGGGTATAAGAATAATAAATCCATCCATGTTTTATTTGGTCTTTTCCCTAATCTTAATCAACATGCAACACTATCATTGTCAATGGTGTCAATTCTGTTGTAACAAACGAAACTAAAACTAACAAATTTTTTTTTTATTCCAGTCAAACGAAATATCTTCTTCTGAAAATGATTAATATGACACAACTTAAGCATATTGTTTGACGGAATTAATAATAGTTAAGTTACAAAATTTACAGAAAATTACAATGCTATTCTGAAATTGACGTTTTTCACTAAAAGTAGTAGTTCTCAAGATAAATAGGACTACTTTTAGGCTCGACTAAAATGTTGTGGAATAAAATAAGATATGATTAGGAATGTCATTTTAATACTAGTCTAGTAGTTTAATCTGTGGGTTTATCAAAATCGGCACCACTCTCTTGCATTACATAACCATATCTAAACAACTAATTGTCCCACATATTTTCAGTGACCGGTGTCAATTTCAGAATTCTAAAAATATCTATGCTCGTTCCCTGCTAGCTTCGTACCCGTGAAGCTTTTGTTTTAACCTTAAACATACTCTATGGACACGGCAATAGTTAAGCTATTTAAAAGGCTGACTCTTTTCGGTCATTACCTCCTGCGTCTCTCTAAGCTTTCTCAGGTAAGTTGCATGCATTACAAGTATTTATTAATTGACCAGTGGAAACCCTTCGCGTTCCATGACCGAGTAAAAAACTAAAACGTTCGATTACCTTCAAAGGAACAGCCCGTTCGAACTTAATCTGCACGGTTTCATGTTTTAGGTCAGCTACGGTGAAGTTTCCATGTACGATTTCCACGCTCACCCAACAATGCGTCGGGTTGGCTTCGTCCGCTGATGCACGGAGCTGTGAAAGGGAATTAGTTGGTTAAGATAGTTCTTGTTTTATTTCAACATCTTCTTCCCTCATCTGCAACACAAGTTCTTTTTCCATTCTCCTCTGTCGCCGTCGTCTTCCTTTCCAGGCCTCACCTCTGTGAGGAGTAGACATCAACGACCGCGCGGGCCCAGTGCAGGTTTGATGTTGTATTTCTTATAATTTATGGTTTCAAGACTTTCTGGATTCTTCATGCCATGGTGTCCCGTCATCGTTTTGTAGTTTGAACCCATGAAAGTGATCCCACGGTAAAACTTTTGCATAGCAGTTGTATGTCTCTTACCCGTACATCGTGCAGTAGTTCGAGCGAGTACTCGAAGCTGCCGAGCCCGCCGTACACGCTGACCCCGACGAGCGTGATCCCGGGCTGGTCCACCATGAAGCAGATTGCGTCTGGGCTGCCGTTGCCGGTGTTCCAACCCCGGGACTGATTCACACGCATAAAGCGGGAGGGGGTCACTAGGTTCTTGACTGTGTTGGAGTCGGTGTCCTCCTGTAATATATTTCAATGTTTTGAAATAACATCATGCATTTTGTTCCAAACCGGTATTTATAGAAAACAATGATTTTTTTATGAATAAAAATTACAGACTTCCAAAACAAGTGGAAAATAAGTTTACTTCCGGAAGTCGGTGGCTCCTGTTTGTTTCGTTAACTTTTTGCCACCGACTTCCGGAAGTAGTCGAAGAACATTAAAATAAAAATGGTCGAAAATAGAACCTCCTTCTTTATTGGAGTCGGTTAAAAATACGAGCTGTTTTTGTACATAATAAACATGTAATGTCTGCTGGCACAGTATGTCTTTCTGAGTATCAAATGGACCATAAATTAATCCACCCAGTGTTCTTTGATGGATACGGTATAATAAATTATTTGCGTTACCTTAATGAAGGATGAGCATAATATACAGGGAGGTTTATTACTCGAGGGGCAGTCTATTTGTTCTAAAAACGATTAAGAAATCCTTAAGAAACCAATATACATAATCTTGTCCCTGGTCCATCAATCGCTACAGTGAAGCTGCGCTGAATTTCCTATAGAATGTTACGTATGCTTTTTTCATAACCTTTAACATACCGCATTACTGGTGGTAAGATAGCACTCCGGCAGTTTCTCATACCGCATGTAAAAACATCACCTTATGAATAAAACTGACCTGAATGTTAGTGGCACTGGTCGACAGCTCAGCCACGATCCTGGCGGTTAGTTTGCAACAGAACTCAGACAGTTTCTCACACTGTTTGATCTCGCCATGGTCGTGCGACTGCCCACACTGGCGCGTCATCATCTGCTGCTTGATGGGAATCATCACGATGTCCAGCATGCGAGGTAGCACGTCCAGTAAGTGCCATTCAGTATGGTTTGGCCTGGCTTCTGAGGGATCCGGTTGCTGTTAAACAAAGAAACTTTAGTCCATAAAATCTAACTCGATTAAAATGACACTAATAAAAAATATGACTAGTGCCGGAAAAATAGTTTTGGTCGGTATATTGATATAAATTATTATAAAAGCAATGATTGTTACTGTAGTGTCAGACTGTGTGATCGATTATTTAGTTCTTATAAATCATGGTTTCTACAAATATTTAGAGATATTATTCCGGAATGTTTACATGTAATATTTAGCTTTGACAGAGCTCAAAAATCTCGATAGTTGAACATGTTGCTTCATCAGTTCATGATACCCGTACTAAACTTTCCATGATCGTTGATTAAATTATACTATACCGATGCATAATTATTAAAAGTTGTTTTTATTTTTACTGATGATAGTACGCAAAGATACAAACAAAGAATGTATTCTCTTACATCATGATATTATCATCTTAAAATATATATTTCATTTAAAAAAAACTAATAAACTCACTTTCGCATTGTTAGCCCTAGGAGGTATAGGGGGCGGTTTCTGCGCATGCGACGATCGCGGAACTGTTGCTGATTTGGAAGGCACCTCTTTAAGTACCTATAAAATTAAACATGAATATAAAATAAAAGTTAGAAAATATATAATAGAATCATTCATTGAAGAAAACAATATTTCAAAAGTATCGTGTGGTAAAAATAAGTAGCAGTTTTTTTTTTATATTCATATAAGTATTGACTATGAACACGCTTAGATTTTTGAAATTTATTGTTTTTGTTTCATTCTTTTCGGAGCGCGATATTCACGTACTTTCTGTTATTAAACTTATACATCCTAATAACAATTCTTACCTTGCTATCCGGTCGTCGGTTCTCGTAAGTATTGATATAGCTCTGAGTGACCGGAACTACGTACTGTAACACGTCACGCAAACTTCGCGACGCGCACATGGCCGCGCAAGTAGATGTCAGCTCACGGATCTGTGATGGCGGCACTACACCTTCCTGTAAAATATATTTTATTAGTAATTGTATTTTATTGTTTTATTAATAACTAGCTCTTGCCCACGGCTTTGCTCGCGTTAAATTTGGTGTAACACAGTTCCCTTTTCCTGATTTGAAGGTACCTGCTACCCGTAGTGTTTGCCCTTGCGACTTATTTATTGTAATAGCAAAGCTAAGTTTTCCCTTTTCTTCCCTCTCTCCCTGATATCTCTTTTTCTTAAAAAAAAATAGCCTGTGTCCGTCTCGAGGGACCCAGGAATTTTGGTACAGAGATAGTTATCTTTGTACCAAAATTCATCAAAATCGGTTTAGCCATTTAGGCGTGAAGACGTAACAAACAAACAAACTCACTTTCGCTTTTATAATATTAAGTAAGGATATGTTACCTCAAGCGACTGAGTTCAAGCATCCAAAGCAAAATCAACATTGACGTCATGCAAATAAAGTTAATTTCCGGATGCAGCACGTCTGAGCTAAGGTTGAGCCAGTCGAACTTCGTTTTATTAATTTAGGTCTCAGGTCAAGGGGCACACAATCATCGCTATAGTCACCGAAACGATTGGCGAAGCTTTAGCGGTACGAATAGTTCGACGCGGACTCGAACCAAAACCCCGATTACGCCGAATTACCGACGAAAATTTAATAACAGGGATAACTTAAAACACGACATACCTTGACGTGAAACAGCAGACAGCAGAGATGATTCCATTTCAGTGTAGGAGTAGGAAAGAAGGCATGGAAGCAAGCTGTGATCGTATCATGAGCTTCTTTCAGTATCGATGTAGTCAGTTCCAAAGCGAACTGTACGTAACAGACTCTGTGCGCTTTGCTTTTCCCCGGTTTCCTCGGCAACATGGAGCACGTCGGTGTCTGGTCCGCCATTATCGCCTGAATCAGGTTCCGTACTTCAGCGATAGCTTCGAAGTAAGACATGTATTCGTGAGAGTTCCGCTTCTTATTATTCTGAGGATATATCTCATTGATGTAAGACCGCACAAGTCTCAAGCATGCCCTGATTACGTACACCAGTCTCTTCTGATGCTTCATAACAGTCAATTTCTGGTAGTTAATCGGAACAAGTCCGTTAGTTTCCAGAATGATCTCTTTGAATGTATCCCAGCTCCATTGTAGTAATGTTATGAGTGACTTGAAGCACGGTACAGTCACTTTTCTGGACAAATTTTTGGTTAGGACTATGATCGGATCACCGAATTCTATTACTTTGACAGGTATTGGGTGATCTGCGCTGACCGTGTTGTAAATAAAACACGGGATTTGTCCAGCGTTCACGTCTGTGCCGTTGTTTGATTTCTTGGAGGTTTTAAAATGGAAACCTACGTCGTCGTTGATGACCATTGCCTGGCCTGAGGAGCCGCAGTCTGAAGATGGACCACTAATGCATGCCCATGCGACATACCACCGGTTTGCCTGCAAAGATGATGATGGGTCATTTATGCAAGTTGTCATGAATTTCCTCTAATATTAGCTGCTTAATATCACAATGAAGTTAAGGTTACAATTGTGGACATGAAGCGCGAAACAGGTGACACAAGATCCGTATTAGAAAGAAAGAAAACATGTTTATTTGGCATTTGCCACAAGTACACACAACAAAAATAAAATAAAAATCTTAACAAGAAATAATCAAGAATAATTTTGTACTGCAGATTTATTCTGGCATTCTATTTAGTAAAATGTCACGGTATTACTCACCGCCAGCGGTATAGGGTTGTCAAACATGACAGGGAAGCGGTCCCTAGGGGGGCACTCGTACACGATCTCTTCGCTCTCCGTCAAGAGTTCACCGTCGCCCTCTTGATCACCGCCTTCCACGCCAACGTCATAGAGTTTCACTTTGGCTGTATAATCACCTCGACCGCCATACAGACCGATGCCAACTGGAAAAAAAATTACAATTGTTTATTTAGAAAAAAAACTTATTTTACTCGATGGAAAACGATATATATCTGCTCACGCGCGTATAGGCTGGATATCTTACATCTAATATACAAAATTCTCGTGTTGCGGTGTTTGTGACCAAACTCCTCCGAAACGGCTGGCCCGATATGTATGAAATTTTGTGTGCATATCGGGTAAGTCTGAGAATCGGCCAACATCTATTTTTCATATCCCTCTCCAGAAAAGTGAAAGAAAACTCTCCAGAAAACATTTGATATGGGATTTATATCATGTATTTACACATAAACCATGTTTATACATGTGTACACATGGGTGGGTTTTAGTCAGTAAAAGTCTGACTCCCCCCCCACTCCGCCCAGAGCGGGGGAAGTTATTTGATGATTTCCCATCACAAAAAAAAAAGAAATGGTTTCAATGATCTGCCATTCAAGCACGATTGCATGGATCCCAGGTGTATACTAAAGCTACACTAACTTACCCAGCAAGATATCAGTGTCGCACATGAATCGTATGGCTTCAACAGAGTGTCCGGAGTAGCCCCAACCGCCACCGTTACTATCGAACCTGTTCACAGTCTGATAGTCTTCCTTGACTGGGAGTATTGGCGATCCCAAGCTATCACGTTTGGAATCCGGTGAATGTAACCTACAAAAAAAATAGAACTATACTGCACTGGTTCTACACGAACAATTAATGTTTAAAGACTTGTGTTCTAGGTAAAAAAAATGTTGCACCACATTGTTTTAGGGACATGTCTCTGATTTGTTCGAAACAAACAGCCAGCAACATTGCGTACTTCCTGTTAGTGAATTTCTCATAAATACAAAACCTAGTTGCTGATATAATGTTGCGTTACCTTTTCACGACATCATCTGCCTAGTCTTTTCTCAACTATGTTGGGGTCGGCTTCCAGTCTAACCGGATGCAGCTGATAACCAGTATTTTATATGGAGCGACTGCCTATCTGACCTCCACAACCCAGTTACTACTGCGTAATACGATACCCCTTGGTAAGACTGGTTGTCAGACTTTAAAGACACTGAGTATCTGTAACGACTGTCGAAGACACGGCTTAACGTTCCTCTTACCTGATATCATGAGCATAAGTCAAAGAATCCAAACACCCCAATAGATGCAATGCAGCATGCATCCTTGTTACAGTGCATCCCGAAGCGGACGGTATTGCCAACTCCTGGTTTAATACCGACATATTGGACAGAGCCACATTGTCTGTCGGCCTATCTTCATCTCGACAAGACAGGTCAAAATTCTCCAAGTTCTTGAAATCTTCTAAGCGTTTCATGCTTCCGTAATTCGGATACTCAAAGTCGCCTTCACCGAAATACGATTCGGGATCGTTGCAACATTTTTGCAATTTGTGCGAGTCGAAAGCTAAGATGTTGTAACACTTCATGACCCTCATCTGTGGTTGGTAACACCAGAGGACGTCGTATAGGGGGTCTAAGCAAGCGAGGCTGTTGACAAAATCTACTTGTTCGGAGCCAGTCCAGGTGTTGCATGAGCCGTCCATTTTGTTTATGGTAATACATTTGAAAGTATGTTCCGGTCGATTTGGTAGGATTACTGAAAAAAAGAAAAATGTGTTGAAGAAGCTTCGGTACAAAACTGATACAAGAAGAACACATGATGCAACATCAACTATCTGCCGCAGCTGCTTATATCAAAACCTACTAATGATATCGACTTGATAAAATTGATTTATAAATGAAATAAAGGTCAGTTTGACGACCAGTGGAATTGCGTATTTTCAAAGCAGCATTTTTACACATAAATAATAATACTTACCAATAGTATTATTATTCGACGTAATAGTTGAACTGAACAGTGTATCCGTCTTGATAAGTGCCTGGGACACTCGTACGAAGGTCTGGTCACCGGAAGCAGACGCAGAGTCTACCTTGCAGGAGTGGCGGGGGCCCAGTCGGGGGACACGACCGGGAGTTGCGTACCAGATGGGGCTGCGGTCTGTTCGAAGAGGTTCCTCCATTCGCGGACGACCGAGTGAGCCTTTCTGTGGATGGAAGAGTAGGTTAATCATTTGTCTAATAGTGTATAGTTAAAACAGTAAATGTATGCACTTCGGTAATCTTCGTGTTTTTGCAACATTGCGGCAGAGTTGGCCCCCAGAGGCCAATTGAGCGGCTAATTTTGGTTCTACAACACTATTATAGCACTTACCCCCGAATACTGAAACGTCACTCAAAATTTAAGTACCACTTAAATTTTACAGATACTCAAAAGTGACGTTTGACAATACAAAATCTAAAGTTTAAGGGCTGCTCAAATGTTAAGCAGCCCTCAAATTTTGGGTAATGTTTCAGTATTCGGGGGTTAGTTTTATAGTTTTCTCTTTGTCGGGTCAAACAGGTTGGTTCGTTACACAGATAGTCGAGACATCCGAAAGGCATACTAATCTGAATATATTTTGGCTAAATGACTACAAACCTGATAACTCCCAAACGTGTATAGCTCTCCCTCTCTAGTGACTATAGCGGTGTGATTGCTGCCAGCGCTGATGTTCATAGCTTTAGGGACGCGCACGCGCACAAGTCTGTGATGAACTGATATGTCGCCGGCGCCCAGCTGGCCGGACTGGTTCGAGCCGAAGGTTAGGACTTCACCTAGTAACAAATATTAAAAACATGGTAAAACGGTCACATGGTCTGAAGATGATAGGATCAATGTAATAAGTTTGTTTTTTATTTGAAAGGAACATTTATAAAAAAAAAACAAAATTAATAAAATATAACACAAATACTACTTGATCAAAATTATGTTCGGAAAGGCAATTATTATTTTTATTGCCGATGAAAAATGAAAACGATGTACTGAAAGCGCGCTTCAATGTACCTTTCACAGTGTATTCAGTTAAGATTTCTGTAAAGACTATAAACTTACCATGCTCAGTAAGTAACACAGTGTGGTGCAAGCCGCAAGCGACGGCGGCAATGCGGTGTCCACCGGGCACGGCAACTCGGCCCGGCGGCAAACAGGTTACTTTGATACTAGCATCACGATCTACCTCTGCACTGGGTGCTTGATGGCTTTCAAACACGGCGAACTGGACGGTTCCTTTTTCTACAAAGAAATAATATACTTAACCTCTAGAGCCCCAGCGGCACAAAAACGTGCCAGTAAACAAGTATTACCGTTGAGCCCCACTGGCAGAAATTTGTGCCACCAAACCCCGACCGATTTAAAACTGTATTTGTAGTAAAGATAAATCTTAAAATCAGATTACGCTTACGATAAGAGCCCGCCCGGCGGTGCTTTACGGATAGTTGACGTAATAATGGCGGTCCTTGAGAGGTTAATTTTCTTTGGTTCGTGTATAGAACCTGTTCTGTGAATTTGAATGGATTGGATTGGGTTTGGGAGTAAATATGACAACATGAAAACCAGGAGTTGATGAGTTGCTTCGCAAAGTGTTGTGTTGCATTTAAGTTGATTACTTGCTTCTTAATCCAATTTAAAGCTTAAGTCATAAGTACTAGCATTTCTATTTGTCTATTCTAAAATCAAACAACCTAGCTTACTACGAAACACGACGGAATGCTCACCATTCCTTGAGTCTAGAATAGCGAAGACTTCGGTGATGTCATCTAGATCTGTGACAGAAGGCTCGCTTAGGGGGCGTCCATAAATTACGTGAGGTGTTTAAGGGGGGGAGGGGGTCGAGTCAAATCTCATCTAATCTTACGTTGGAGAGAGGGGGGGTATCGGCAAATATCACGCAATTTTTGTTCTGATTGAAACAATTTTTTTTATTACACTTATATTTAAACTCTCAGCAATATTGATTACTAGTCGTAAATAAAAGCACGAAGCAATTTTTTTTTCTTTTTACAATAACAATCCAACGCGTTTACTTAAGAAACCCACATTTTGAAAAATCTCACGTGAGATTGGGGGATGGGGGAGGGGGTTGAATAAAATCTCACGACATCTCACCAGGGGGGAGGGAGGGACAGAAAATTCAAAAAAACACCTCACGTAATTTATGGACGCCCCCTTAGAACTATTTCCGACCTACTTGCCTACTCGGAAAATAAAGTAATATTCTGACAACCTGTCGTCACGTACAACTATCGTAATGTTCCGGTTGCGAAGGCCTTGTCTATGAAGTACGACGTTTTGGGTTCAAGTTCGGATAAGTAATAATATAAGTTTATATTGGATATTAATTATTAACTGAAACCTGGACTTATAATTCATGTTAGTCTAAAATCCACCTTTAGCAAGCGAGATAAAATAGTGCTCATGCTTCCTCTGTATAAGAAAGGGGCCTTTGTCCTGTAGTAAGACAGTAGTAGGCTGGAATTTTAAAACCAGTTTCACAATGCTCTGTGTTGTGACGAATACTCTGTTGCCTGCACAAACTGATGTCTAGACTAATACATATTCTAGACTAGGGATTGCTCACCGCTTTTTTTGTCGACTCTTGCGGAGGCTCCTCCACAGGCGTTATCAAGATCTGCGATAATGATTGGACATGCTTTAGTATGATAGACAGTAGGCAGTTCAGCAGAGTATGTTTTTACATGCATTATTAATATATTAGGATCAATATGGCACCTATTTATCAAATCATAACCAATTTCATTAAGAAATCACCGCGTAGTTTGTTGCGCCAGTTCTTTTTGTAAAATTGAACACTTACAAGTGGTAAAGGGTGAGCGTTTTAGTTGGTTGAAATTTGTACTGTGTGAATTTTAAGAAGTGACGATTCTATTTCATTTTAAAATAGATTATTGCAAAAATTTTTGGAACTCGAATCAAGGATTTTGGACCTTAAGGACCCGTGAAAGTATTTTCTCCACACAACCATTCCAACTTCAACTGAAACCTTTGTACATTAAATAAAAAATAATTTGATCAAAATCAGGCACCAAAAATGTTAATCAAAGGAGGCACTCAAAACATTGTGCTGCTAATGGATGCATTGAATAGAACAGGGTCATACAGGTATTTAAAGTTATGACAAAAATAATTGAAACTGTACTCGATATCTCCGTAAATATAAGATTCTAAAATATGTACGGTCGACAAAAATATATAACCGACTTCTACAAAAAAAAGAAACTAACAAAAGTCACTGATTGAGCCGATTTATCAAGAATAGAAGTAATCTCGTTTTTCATGCACTTAAATACCTACGAATCAAATACTTACCGGCTTTTCTGTCGGGTCTAGCCATAGCTCCGCCACAAGCATTATCAAGACCTGTAATTGTGAAGACATGTTTAGCACTAATGTCAAGACGGTAAAATTGGATGTAAGAGACAGCGCGTTATTTTATTTTGGAACTGTAGGCTCAAGAACCGAATATTGAAAATTAATTTTTGCCTTTTTTTCGCGTATGGGAAATCAACACACAACAAAATGGGGGAGTGTAAGACTTTAGCTGACTAAAATCCACTCATGTTCCTTCTTTTGCCCAACCCATGTTCGTTCAGGGGGTGGCTCTGGAAGGCAACTGACATTATTGCCTTAACGCAATATATTACGACGTATAAGCTTCGAAGCCTGTCATATCAAGATCTTTAACAGTCGCTACTCAGTGCTATTCAGTGGCCCGGAAGTCAGATAACCAGTCTTACCCTCTTAAACAGTACAAACCGGTTCGTACTGTATGTACTACTACTATGTGTACTACTGTGTGTATTTTACATGGAGGTGGTCCTCCATGTAAAATACTGGGATATTGGGAAATGGCTAAACAGAAAATGATACCTAAAATTCGATCTACAATCTAACTACGATCCTGCAAGAGATAAACCAAGTTATAAGGCTTTTTGAATTGTTTTCCTTATCTTTCTCAGCATGCATACTCTCTCCGTAGTTCTGCTAAGCCCCTGGCTGCGGGGTGTGGCGACATCTACTGATTAACATAGCCATAGAGCGGTATATACAATGGCCTGACAACAACCGGAGGGCACAACAAATACAACACCCTTTTGGTCAGAGGATCCTCTCTTTTCTTTTGGAGGAACTTTCTACCCATATCCTCAAACGTTAATACTATCTCTCTCTCGCTTGGACTCGCATTTATCTTTTCTATTTGAATTGTTAGCCTACCTAGATGTATTCGAACTTATGTCTATGTAACTGAGAGATTGCTCACCGCCGTTATGGTCGACTTTAGCAGAAGCTTCTCCGCCGTCGTCAAGATCTGTGGTACGACGGAATAGGCATTTAGGATTTATAACTGTCTACACACAACGGTGATCTTTCAATGTGCCGAAAAAGTTTTGGTCGAATTTCATTGAGAGAACTGTATCACTTGGGCTGCCTGGACTGAAATACTATCATATTATTTTAAGGTATTAGGCTCTCCCCTATCACATGAGACACAAAACAGAACAGACTAAATGTGTCTGTTCTATTAAGAACACCTATGCCTAGCAATTCGGTGATCAAAAAAGAGATTTTATGTAAGTATATCATGCTTTAGACGGCTTTAATTTTGGTACCGAAAAAAAAAGTCGGAAATACATAAAATCTCTTATGTATTTCTGACGTAATTGTCCAATAAAATACATTATTCATGAACACTGGGCGCGAGAGAAGTAAACTTGTAAACAGTGAAGTAAATCACGCGGCAAAATACCTACGCGCCGATTCTACCAAAAGGCGTCCTAAGCCAGGTTTAAAGTATGAAGGGAAAATGGATTATACCTAAAGGTCATTGACATGCACACATGTTCTGCGATAGTATTAAATCGCTAGCGCAAGGGTATATACACGTTGCGAGACTTATGCGAAATTTTTGGTATGGTTCTGTCTTTTATTTATTAGTGTTTTTTTTTGTTCATATTTTTATTAGTATCATGTAAGTATGCACTATTGTGGGTTTGAATACGTCCCTCGTTTAAACTAACATACTGTATATATATATTTTATATCGTAAAGAAAACAGTCTTAGTAAATTACTCCCCCCCCCCTGTACAACTGCCCCTGATTTCCCTTTTATGTCCTAGTCGTCATCGCATTATATACTAATTCGGTCGTTTTGTATGTGTTACTTTGCATCGAATAGAAAAAAAACAAATGACTTGAAGTGAAGATTACGTAAGACAAGCTTCAGCGAAACCGGGTAATAAAGGCAAAATCAAACACGAAACATTATGATAATTTGTCTGCATCTACGTTATCAAAAATATAATTATGTGTAGCAACTGTCTGTTGAGTAAATACATCGATTATTCAAAATAAAACAAAATGGAAGATGTTGTAGTTTACAATATAACTTACAAAACAAATAAACTCTTTAAAAAACGGTCAGTAAAACAGGGTCAACATTATATGACTAAGCAAACTGTAATTTGATTTGAACAACAGAAATAACTTTTATTAGGAATAAAACCATTTTATCGAAATGAAAATCGGCCAAAAGTAATTCGATATTTTGACAGAAAACCGTTGGATAATATTTTAACATCACTACTACTAACCGATTCTCGAGTCGGATCTTGTTGAAGCTTCGCCGTCGTCGTCAAGGTCTGTTACGGTGACGGTCGAAGGTCGCTCAGGACGACTTGCGACGACAAATCCGTCGGCACATCGTCGGCAAACACCGCATACGGCACACCCGCTATCGCCTTCGCCGCAACCGCATTTTCTGTCGTGAGCCAAAGTATAGATGTAGTAGATTAGACACACAGAGTCGGTCTCGCATACCGAAGGTTCCGTACAAACTTGTGACATAAGCGGCTATATCGTTTGATCGCGTTCACAGCTCCAAAGGACCACAGACTTGAATATATGGTTTTAATTTCAATTCGATACCTCCTCGCGTTCTCGAGAAAAAAGATCTTGACAGAAAGACAGACGGATAATAAAGTGATACTATAAGTTCCTTTCGAGGTACGAAACCCTTAAAATAGATACCCTATATATCTATATTATTTGTAAAACACCGGCAACGTCTCAGGACCATGTTACTAACATCATAATCAACAACTTTTGTTCTAGGGCATTTAAACATTTATCATATTTTAGTTCATCAGATTTTCATACAAAAATAAAAATATTGAAATTGAACGCTCTAAATGTTACGAAATCTATGCGAAGCAAATGTACCTTCAAGCGGCGGTGTAGGTATGTAGGTACAGCAAAATACGGAGTTGAAATGTGTTATATAGGACAACGAAATCTTGAAGATTTGTTTTTGGTAAATGTATAAAATTTTGTAAAAAATCATAGAACAAAAGTTGTTGTTTATGATGATTGTAATACAGTCCTGCAAGGTTGTCGGTGTTTTACAAATAACCCTGTATAGTTAAGTCTGACCAACGTGCAAACGGTTGCCATGTTTCGCGTTAATATTCTTTTCTAACTTTATTAGTTTGTTTCGCCTACGTTTAAAATAGGTTTTCCTAAGACTTACGCGTTTAACACGATGTCTCAGCACCGTATTCTCAACTAGATATGACAGGCCAGGTGCACAAATGCACAGGTAATGCCTTTGATCCTCACTTCACGTAGCTGTGAGCATAGCATAGCACATGATAGTAAAACGATCAGCGAAATTCCAAAAAAAAACGTTTAAGGAGCCATATCTGTGCAAGCGCATACTGTCGATACGCGCGCTACGCTCATGCTCTTTACGTAACAGTATCGTATTTACTCATGCACTCGTATTACTTCATGGTCTACAATTTGGACGCGAAATAAACGCCAACATGAACAAACGTGTCCTAACAAACGTATCTAGCACGTAAGAGAACTACACTGTTTGTGTAGTTTTCGAAATTTCTGCTTGATAAAAAAAACTAACTAAAGAAAGTAATGTCATGTCTTCGGAACCAACGAAAATACATTGGCAAAAACAAAATGGTTTACAAAACATTCATCATTAGTCTTCTAAAATTTACATAAGTACGTACTCTCCAGGCACTCTATTGGGCAGGTGCGAGCAATGGCACGCGCTGGAGAAGCCCGTACAGTCACGGCACAGGATACACACGCGGCAATAGTCCGTAGTCCAAGTATGCGCCGTTGTGCAGAGCCGGGAGTCTTCCTTGCTCTCGCTGCGGCGGCGAGGTAAATATACCTCTGAGAAAGAAATGTCTCACCATTATTTGATTTCAAAGCAAACCAAAAATCGAATTTCACAGTTCATTGATAATTTATCAGGTTTTCAGACAAAAAAAAACTACTAACTTTACTTTTAAGTGTTTTATAGAAATATTGTTAAGTATCCAGTTAGCCTACAATGTGTCCGCTGATAGAATTTCTCGCTAATACAACAAATGGTTTCAGGTTAGTTTCTTCTGTAGGTCCACAATCAAACATCAACATTTAATTTTAAGAATGAGTATGACTCCAACCTTTTTTAAGAATGGGAAATCAAGCGGGTCTTATACTGACTAAAACGGTTTGAATTCATTTATTTCTAAAGATTACAAATCACTTTTACAGAAATAAATACTAAAGTATTAAATAAATAAACATGTTTGTTGTCCAGGAGTAGCAGAAGTTTGTAGACTTAACAATTAGTATGTAAAAAGAGGGTAATTGATTGCGTTATTTATTGTCTACCGCCGTGCAGCGCGTTATAGCGGTGACTTGTATCCTTTGTTTATATGCTTGAAATATTAGGCCTGGTTTAAAACTGGCTTAAAACCCAAAGATGTTCCTTTTTTGTCCTTCATGTTCCGGGGCCACGGTATTTCTTTCGAACTACCCGCAACCCCGAATGCCTTTAACAGTTAAAGCTAAGAAGAATAGTATAATCGCATTAATAACTTACTCTCTTTCGTGTACCCAAATTCACGTCCACACTGGCCTTTGTTGTTGATGCCAAATGTGTAGACATGTCCGAAGTTGGTCAAAGCAACCGCGTGCGCCTTACCAAGAGCGACCTGGGGAAATAATTATTTATTAATTACAACATGGAGGACTTACAGCTTAAAAATAAAATTAATTAAAAAAATGATATGAATATAATCATAAGATTTTGATAAGATTCTGAATCTTCTGTAAAACATGTTTTTTTTAACATGCAAAGATCAATTTACACTAAAAAGTATCAATTTTCATGGCAAGCAACGATTTTATATCAAACTCCATTCAGTAGTTTTTGCTTGAAAGAGCAACAAACATCCATACATCCTCACAAACATTCGCATTTATATTAAACTAGCTTTTGCCCGCGGCTTCGCTCGCGTTAAATTCGGTAGCGCCTTATTGATTTGTAATAGCAACGCTAAGTTTTCCCGTTTCTTCCTTCTTTCTCCCTCATATCACACTCTTTTTAAAAAAATAATAGCCTATGTCCGTCTCCTGGTTCCCAACTATCTCTGTACCAAAATTCATCAAAATCGGTTTAGCCATTAAAGCGTGAAGAGGTAACAAACAAACAAACTCACTTTCGCTTTATTAATATTAGTAAGGATTAAACTTACTTGTATGACCCTCTCGTGTCGGATACCCAGTACTTGTCCGGCCGAGTCGCAGTGCTGCGTGTCCTTGCCGAACATCAGCAGATGTCCCTGCCTGGTCACTAACGCAGTTGAGCCATTGTTGCAAGCGGCGTATGTAACGAAATGCCCTTCCGCCTAAAATTAACGATATGAATTTTACAAAAAAAAACAATTCCTTTTCTTCTTTATTTTCTTTCTTTATTGGTCCTTACCTTAAATATCTTCTTGGGGCGAGTGGGTTTGGGTTGGCGCCTATGTTTCATGGCGTCACCATCTTCGCCTCGGCGTGCGATGCCCGTGAATAACGCGGTGCCATTGTCTAGCACCAAGATAGCGTGAACACCTTCGTGTCCAACAGCCACCTGTAATATTCGAACGTAACATTACGTATAGAAAACGTAATATAAAACTCATATTTCACCTTGAAATAGGGGCGAGCCTTTTGTTATCAACCGGGCATCGATCAAGACTACTGAGATTTTTATGATGAAAAACCTAATAACACTTACCCTAGGAGGGGTAAGTGTCGAACTCAGTGCCTCATTCTCAGCAGTCAATCAATAGAGCAGCAAGGCATCTATATAAAGTCTTGGAAAATCTTTGGATGGAAGGATTGTGTTAGGGATATGACTGACTAGTAACTAATGGGTTTCAGAAATGTCTCTCTGGACTCAAAATGGTTTTTGAGTCCAGAGAGACCCAAAGAAACATCTTCTACTCAGCGTGTCGATGACAATCTAAGTTGAGTAAGTACGAAATTAGGCGAACAGTTTAGGGCAGGCAGGAGAAGAGTAGGAAAAACCTCAAGCTACCTTTAGGAACAATCTCTGGTACTAACCCAAGTTAGACATTTTAGATAATGCAACTATTTTCCACTGGTACAAGTATTACAACAATTTCAAATCAGTATGTTATGGGTGGTCAACCATCCACGTTCCAACCAATGCAAACACGGCTTGCGGATTTGGATAAAATTTGGGACGCAGATAGTTTAAAACCTGGATTAACACACAGACTACTTTAGTCCCGGTCTACGATGGTGAAGCCGCGGGACGCAGCTATTTGTAGGTATAAAGTTATTTTTACGGTATTCTAAAAACTAAGCAGGATACGCTTACCTGTACAACTTTGCACCTCTTGACGTTGGGTGCTTCATTCCTGGAGAATATAGTCTCCTTCATCAGGGTCCATCGGCCGGTAGGCGAAGATGCTTTGTAACCAAGACTAGTGCCTTTGCCAGTATAGTATACCTAAAAGAAGGATAACCATGAAATGGGTATAAGGTCTCCTCTAGTACTGTTAGAACAAAGAGATTTATAAAATGCTGAAGGGAAAATATTAGGTCCTTACATATGAAATTGGCGTTTTGTATGGAAGGAACAAAAAGTCGAATATTTTTTAATATAATATATTTAATTAATCAAAGTATGAACCATTGTTTTCAATGCACTTTTGCCATCTTATAGGTAGTTCATTGATCCCTTTACTAAAAAAACCAGTCGGACGGGAATCAATAAAATCTTTGAAGGCGATTTGGACTGCCCCATCGGAGTTGAATTTTTTCCCTTGCAAAAAGTTATCCAAATTGCGAAAAAAATGGTAATCTGTTGGAGCAAGGTCCGGGGAGTACGGAGGATGTCTAAGACATTCCAATTCAAGCTCTTCTAATTTGGTAGCCGACTGTTGCGCAGTGTGTGGTCTGGCGTTGTCGTGAAGCAGCAGTGGCGTGGAGCGATTGACCAGCCTTGGTTGTTTAGCCGCTAGCTTTTCCATCATGGTTTGTAATTGCTGACAATAGACATCAGCTGTAATAGTCTGGCCAGATTTGAGAAAACTGTAATGAACAATACCGGCACTAGTCCACCAAACGCTTACAAGTAACTTTTTTGGGGTTAATTTTCGCTTGGGGCAGGATTTGGCTGGCTGGCCAGGATCCAACCATTGCGCTGAGCGCTTCCGATTATCGTAAAGAATCCATTTTTCATCACAGGTAATGATTCGGTTTAAAATACCTTCATTGTTGTGCCGGTTCAGTAATGTAACGCAGCAGTCGACGCGCGTTTGCCGGTTTGCTTCAGTCAATTCGTGAGGTACCCACCTTTCAAGCTTTTTAATCTTCCCAATTTGCTTCAAGTGAATTAAAACAGTTTTATCACTAACATCGAAGCCTGCAGCTAACTCGGACGTGGTTTGCGATGGGTCCGCTTCCACAATAGCCTTCAAATCTCCATTATCAACTTGGGTCTCAGGCCGTCCACGGGGCTTGTTCTGCAGGTCGAAATTTCCAGAACGAAAACGTTGGAACCAAAAACGAACTGTGTTTTCTTTTGCAACATGACCGCCATACACATCATTCACCCTTCGAGTCGTTTCCGCAGCACTAGTGCCACGGCGGAACTCGTACTCGTAAATAATGCGATATTTTAAATTTTCCATTTTGTAGTGAGTGACGCAAACAGAAAAAACAGAAGAAAAAAAACAAATGAATGACGGTCATCGAAGCACAAATACATGAGTAAATAGCTGTACAAATTTGAATTTGGAATTCCTTACCAAAGAGGAGAAATTCGTGATTAAAGTGGCCAGTACGAAAAACGCCAATTTCATATGTAAGGACCTAATATAATGCAATCGACAGGTTCAGGCGGCCTATCGTATGGCTGAAGTGGTATTTGAGTGAGAGGTGTGGTGTGGGAGTGGCGTTGACGCCCGTCAGTGTGCGTGGCTGAGCTGAATGATGTCCCGCACCGCGCTACACCCAGTTTCGGGGCGCCCTAATGTGGCAAGATTCAGCAAAGCCAGTCGGTATAATACACATTAACTCTTTCGCTGCCCAGAACTCAGCGTTTGAGTCCAAAATATATGGTAAAATTTGGGCTGGGCAGCGAAAGGCTTAAATTATACCGCCCAGACGCCTGGAGATACGCAAGTGAATATATTTTGAATGTACAGAATTAAATTCACTTTAATACCGTGTAAACTTGGCAAAACCATGTATCACAGTAATATTACTCTTAAAACGAACCTTTCCGGAATTAGTAGTCAGAAGAGCAAAGTCCTGCCCTCCATGTATGCTCGTCAGGGGGTCTTCATCGCAATCATCAAGCTGCATCGCTATTGGTGCATCCAATTCCACCGTGCGCCGCGACTGTCCATCTTCAAACGGACTCCGGCCGAGAACTAACATCCTGCGCCTGAGTAGATGCACGTTGATTTCTCTCTGTGACGTCAGAGTCGTTGTGGCCGTGCCTTCGTCCCGCTGAGGTTGTGCATCAACGTCGTACAGACGGATTGTAAGGTTGTCCTGCAACAAATGACGACATAGTAAGATGTTGCAAAAGCAGCATTGTATCGTACAGTGGTAATAATGTTTAAATTATCGAAAAAGAATCCGAGTTTCTTTGATCTGTTGTTTAATAGTTTTATTGGCTAACCAGACACATCAGCTTATTTTAGCTCGTTCTGCTAGCTATATATTTTATATCGTTTTTAGCCTTTCAGAAACTTATGACTGAACTGACCTCTTCTGAGTAAAGAATCAGCTGTAGATATTGTTTACAAGTACAAACTTTGACTAAAGACTTGTTATAAAAAGGTGTACTTACAAAATTAGTTAATAATATCAGTCCCAATTGTGTTCCGTCCGTAAAAACCGCTGACTTGGCTTCAACAGGGGCCGGCTGGCCGGGTTCCAGTCGTATCATATTTCTCACTTCCAAAGTTTCTCTATCTATTTCATAAACTTCAGTCTTTTTCCTGCCTATCCTTAGATATAATTTATTCTGCAACATAGTAAAGTTTTGGTTAAGTTTCTGAACTAAAATAAAAAAAATACATCCGTATTTTAGATAAGGGAAGTGATCACGCTTTTTAACGTGGAATCGGTTTTAATAGGTTAGAAAGCGCTTTATCTCCATCCCATAAAATCAAAACCTCCTGTATTTTTTAAATTGTGTAAAAAACATGCACACATTGCGTCCCACAATTTTTTTGTAATATGGTTAAATCTCTCTCTCTCTCTGACCGTTTTTGATAAGTCTGATCACTCCCTTAACTAGTTAAAACTCACCTTACAATAACCTAGCCAGCCATGCCGATCGCTAGCAAAGAAGTCTGGCTTGTGCAAATAAACATGCTGCCTTATGGAGCTGCCGTACCCTGATCCAATCTTCAGCAGGCCTTTGGACGTAAACACGTATAGGAAGCAGCCGTCCGAGACTAACGAGCGGACCACGAGCTCACCCGCGCCGGTGAGTTGTGCGGGCAGATCGACGGGAAAGCTATTTACTAGACACTGGTGGGGGACGCCATAGTTCAACCAGAGGTTGCGGGACGGAGAACCAAGTATCACCGATTGGACGCTCCGCTGAAGTGTGATTAGGTTTATTGGTATCTGTAAAAAAATGGATTTGTAATTATTGTTTTCCGTGCCAGGGCATTTCTTGAAAAAATATTATATTTGCCGGGTTTCGTGAGTTTTTGAAAAACCCCGGGAATTGTTTTTTTTTGCAGCTAGGTAAATTTTACGCACTACTCTCATCAAAATAATGTGAAGGGCACAAAAAAAGTCCTTATATTTTAGGAGATATTAAGATTTAAAGAAGTTGACATGTTGAGGATAATGACGTTTAGTGTCGGTGAATGATGATTTTGGTGATTGTAATGACGCTATGTTGCACAGAATGACAAACATTATTATTTCAAAATCAGCTTTATTGTAATAAACAAAATAAAATATTTTCTTTAAAATAACATACCTTAATCTTATTATTATTATTATAACAATCGCTTTTCACTCATGATTTTCGATGATTTATAACTTGAGGTAGGTAAGTTACACAACATCTATGAATTTTGAATATAGATATTGACAAAGACGCCTCACAATAACAGATTAAACTTAGCAAGTTTTACTTCTTAGACAGATTTTTATTAGAAATCAGCTGTATTCTTTTTTTTACAAGAAAAATAACTTACCATAACGTAACATAAATAATACCTTATCTTTTAATACTATCACAACAGCTTATAATTCAGTCTCAAAAAATATTCTTATTAAATTAAATATAAAATAAAATAAACCTGAAAATCAATAGCTTTGATCTAACCCCCCTTATTTAGTATTATTGAATTTTCTGCCTACTTATACATATAATAAAATGTCATCGCTTACTGCGAAGCTATTACAAATTAAAATAAAATCTTATACAAAAACTCTTTGAAATAGTTATGATTAAATTTTAAGGACGTACAAAAGGGAGCACCTAAAAACAGGGAGCTAATTGAGCTAATCATTATAAGGCCAATTTTTAGATGTTGATGGGGTGTTAAAATGAGTGACATTGATATCGGATAGAATGTTGACCTTCGGATAATCCTGACGAGTAAGAGGCACTATTCCTGGGTCAATATTTTCTTTTTTAGAAACTGGTATGTTATTTATCGACCCAAGCTGTTTTACATGTACACATACTTCATTAACGTCACACAGAAAGCAACTCATGCTTCTGAAAATCGTCCTGGGCACAAATTTATCCCATAGGACCTGGTATACGGAAAAGGTGCCTTTGAATGGTTTTAAATTAGGTGGGATCAGTTTTTCTTTTATTAAAATATCCTTTTCTTCAACTTCTTTTACTATTATGTTTTCTAAGGTTCCAATCAACTTGTAAAATTGTTCGAATGATCCGACATCAGACCCAAAGTTTACCATTCGATCGGCTGTCCTTTTGACAGTCGCACCTACCCCATCAGGGGGACCTTTTCCATGGCCAGCTTCCGAATAATTCCACGTGATTTTGATAAGCTCGTGGTTAGACTCTAATTGGCTTATGACATAAAACATGCTTTTGTTCCTGTACTGTGATGACGGTGAATCCGATAAAAAATGAATTGTATCTACGAAAGAATTCAATTTCTGGACTTCTTCGATGAGTGGATCTAAATGTGCCCAAATAGCAGGAACATCATGGCGAAGACATTTGCTGACAGTGCAAAAAGACGTTGGGGAGATACTTCCAGTTGAAAAATTATGAGTATAAATAACAGCAGTGTGGATGGACACCTGCTGGCGACTTGCACCAAAGTGCATCGATTGCACTTCTTCTGAAAATTTCAGAGAGTAATTTTCGGAAAAATCTACGTGCACCACTGCTTCAGATAAATTTAAATTCTCTTTAAGGTGTTTAATGGTCTCGTATTGGTGCACAATCTTGTAACAATGTTTAAAAAAAACTATCAAGTCTGTTTCAAGTTTAACAAGTGCGTCTTTAGGTTTTATTGTAGTTTTTTGTTTTTCTGTTACTGTCACAATTTTGTTTTTAACTCGTTT
This sequence comes from Ochropleura plecta, assembly GCA_905475445.1. Lineage (NCBI taxonomy): Eukaryota > Metazoa > Arthropoda > Insecta > Lepidoptera > Noctuidae > Ochropleura > Ochropleura plecta. Next base: position 5,466,954 of record FR997721.1, on the reverse strand, counting down.
AGAATCTACAGATTTTTGCGCTTTCTTCCAAACAAAAACAGTTATATCGTCGTCATTATTGAACTCCTTATATTCCAAGCATTTTGTTGAACAAGCCTCGCAAACTCTTTGCAAGCAATTTGTATTTCTAATGCCACAACACAACGCGGACAACACTTCCGCCGAGTTCTTCTCAAGTAAAATTTTTGCCTTATTTAGTGCCCCAATCAAAAGTTCCATGTTTAGATGGACAGCACATTGACAAGTTTCTCTGTTGCTTGGCTTTGGAAATAAAACCCAAAAAGGCCGACATTTGCAAAACAATGAGTAGCTGACTCGAATATTAGTTTCCGTTCTAAATTGTTTGTATAAATCAGTCAAGGATGCAGTTAAATATCTCTTCTGCATCCTTTTTTTATTTCTCGTTATGTATGCTTTTTTTCCAGCACCAATTGTACTATTTTTGTCATCGTTATAAAAGCTGGTTATGGCATTAATTTTGCGTTGCCGGGTTTGGCTCACAAGAGAAACTGATATATAGCTATCTGGGTTTAACTCATCGTTTTCATCGTTTTTAACCACTTCAGCCGGCTTATTAACATCCTGAAGTTTCTTTTTAAGATAATTTATACACTTACGCTGCGACTCGTTTCTCTTTTTCAAAACAGTGATTATGCGTTGCAATTGTTTGAAACGCTTTTGTGTTCTGTATCGATGTTTTCTTAGCGCTAATCGAGCGGCTAAGCAATCGCGATGCAAGGGATCCGCGTCGTCGTGGACTATAATATTGGTGTCGTTGACAGTGTCTACTGACTCTGCTTCTATCTGAACAGTCTCTAAAATGCACTGCTTTTTCGCATTTTCCTTCTTCCTCTGCCTATACCTTTTCGAATTCTCCTTCCACTTCTTCCGTTGTTCGCGTTGCTTGCGGGGACTTTTGTCTATAATACTAGTAACCTTTTTGTTTTCCTTTTTTTTTAAGTACGCTGCTCTTCTTTTCTCTTTTTCCAAAGCAAGTAATTCTGGATTGTTCTTAATCTCAATATAACGACGTCGTTTGTTTACTCTTTGTTGAACTAATCTCTCTTGTTCTTTGGATTTCTTTGGTTTAGTCATTTTGTATCCTACAAAATAAAAAAGTCTATAAAAATGGATTCAAACTCTGAGTTTTAGTTTTATATTATTAATGAGTGCAACCTAATAATGATCAGCCGAATTTAATTGATTAGCTTAGATTAGTCATTTAGTTATGTTCACATCTAATTTCAATTACACTATGCTCAATGGTAACAACTCTATTGCTCTATAGTCTATGCCAAGTTATTTAATTGAATAGACGCCACAATAGAACTGAACGAAGAAACGCACACAAGCAATAATACAAGTGCCCATTTTATAAAATGGACAGAACATATAAGTAAGTTTTTATTATATATTTAAATAAATAGGCATTATCTTGATAGAAATGATTTTAACACGGAATATTTCTAGGTTACATGTTACTGTTCAAGAATCTGAAGAATCTTCTAGTGAGAATGAGAGCACAGATCAGCAAGAAGTTTGTACTGACTTACCTGTAATCGAAGGTAAATCAAAAAATATCTTGGGGTCTAATGATACAACTCCAGACTTATCAAGCGATGACCTTGTAGAAGATCCACAACCAACTCGTTCTGTTGACTCTTCCACAAATACAGAAATCGACTGGAATGAAAGAGAAGATATACATAAAGCATATTTATTTGGCATGATTGTGGCTCAATCGTTAAGCTTCGTAACAAAAACAGAGAGAAAAGCATGTCAGCGTGCAATAATGCGAGTCCTGTACGAATATGTAAGTTCTGAGAAGTGACGTAAATTGTATGACATTGATTTATTTTTAGTGAAAGCCATGTTTCTAATAAAAACAGTGTACTTAGTTTGTTGTTTAATTTAACCTCTCCAACTGTACGAAAACGGTTAGTAAACTACGTATACGAAAATCATTATTAGCCACATGAAATCATTATTGTTTATAGGTACAGTCATTCTGTGCTACAATGCGTCATTATGGGCAGAAACGATTTTACCAATAATGACGATACTAATAATGACGGATTGTACCAAAACACGTTGTAACATGTTAACAAAGCGAGATTTGAAATAAAGATTCTCGCGTAAAGATCAACTCATGAGAGTATTATATAATAGTTCGATTATGAATAACAGTGCATTACACATTATCTAGATAAGTTAAGTGACACAAATGACATTTTTTGTGACAAAAGTCGGAGAACTAGTAAATTATGACTTACCTTAGCAAAACTAGCGCGTCTACTCCCTTCAGCGTATCAGGCAGGACTGCCGAATGTGTCGCGGGAGGGGTGGGATGCATTACTCACTTCATTCGTGTTTAACATCGAAAAATTCACTGCTCGCAAACAGTGATGACCCTAATGACGTTTTTTTTGTGACAAAGTTTTAGGTTGAATGAATACATCGTTTTTTTTTTAATTTATTTGATTTTTTTATTTTATGTTGAAGACACATTAGTTATTAGTTAAAAATTGTCGTTAAATATTTTTTATTCAGTCGCTTGAATAAATTACGACACCAATACTGTAACTGGTGGTGTTTGGAAACGGAGGTGAATGACGATTTACGTGATGTTTTGTCAGATTTCTCTGTTTTCGAGAAGTATTATACATTATTGAATAATGAGATTAAAAGTTCATCCCATGACAAATTTTTATCCGGACGATCTCGGTGTTTAACTGTATTCAGAAAAAGCATATGCCACCGGAAAGTGTTTTTTCGCCAAAACAGAGAATGGCCCGCCAACTCGCTATCTTCTTTGCGGATGCTCACTTGTAATCGCTACGGATTACTCAAACCTCCATAAAAAATCTCTGTTTTTTATCATATACGGTGACTGTTAGCGAGTCTCGATTAAATGATATCATATCATACACGCTTTTACCCGTATCTCAGTTGACTTTAAGCTCATTATAAATTCACCAATTAAAACTGCTCGAGCATTTTGAGCTCTATCTATGCTGGTCCTAAAAGTGATTTTCGTCTAATAATCACTAAATAGTATAAAACAAAGTCGCTGTCGCTGTCTGCCTGTTGCTATGTTGTATGTGTGTTTAAATCTTTAAAACTACGCAACGGAGTGATTCAAGAGGAAGGTTTATATGTATAATACTTTCAAAGAAAACAGAACCTAATTATTTTGTTTCGTTAGTTCTACTCACTCACCTGTAGGTCTTGTTCGGAGAGCGCAGGTGCGGACATAATCAGGGACGCCACAGCGTTGAGGATGAGTTCTGCTTCGCCTCGGGCAACTGAGAGGGCTATGAGGCTCGAGCTACTGAGAGCAGTCAGGTTGCTCGGTCGTTCCATTGTACCACTGGGGCTGCTGCCACTGGCGACATCCACGAGCATGGCGTGGAGGTTTGTCACGATCTGAAAATATAAGATTTTTTAGGCTTTAATAGTGTATTTTTTTTTGTTTCAATTTATAGCCCGGATCTATTTAAGTCTCTTAACTTAAATAGATCCGGGCTATAAAGTGAAATGTTATGAAGTGTTTACTCTTGTAAACAGGCTTGTTTTGGGTTTGCTCCTCCTATAGTCGATCTCATCACTAGACAAGAATGAAGCCAAGAGTGAGCCCATTTAAAAAACAAACATTTCATTCACATCTTGGAGCGAAGCGAATTAGGTCAAGCCGCATGCGCGTGCGTTACTTAGGTCATCGCCTTTTGTGACACTTGGCATAATAAACTTTTTTTTGTTTTCTACCAAGTCGCTTTTTCAAGAACCTTGGCACTTGGTTTCGTTGCCAGGAGGCAAAGAGTACCTGCAAGTATATACTTACATCTGTAGGCTCTTGTGCCAGTTCTTCAGGAGCATGACCCTGCAGTACGTCCAGTAAAGCAATAAGAGCCTGTTCACAGAATTCTGTATTGCTGAACCGCGCTTGCGATATCAGGGAGAAGACTGATTTAAGGCCAATTCCTGTAATCTGTGAACAGATAAACAAACATTATATTAGGGATCGGAATCATTCAGTGGCTGTCGAATTCGGTTTGTGAATGGGTGATCTATATCCATCCATTAAGTATCGTTCATCAAATAATACCGAGAGCTCATCGTCAAGCCAGGTGGAATTGTTGCAACCCAATATTTTATTTTGATTGGCAAAATGAAATAGCAATTTTTAACGACTAATTATTTATAAAATAATAATAATAAAATCTTTATTGTATAATTTGAGACAATCATAGAGAGTAACTTAATTATAACCTACAAGTCAACAGTTGTAAAATTTGAAATGGTAGATGTGACTGATATTTTTTTTTGACAGAGTGTGATTGTCTTCGGACTGATTCGCCCTATCCCCTCGTACTAGTAAAACCTGTATCACGAGCGGATAGTCTTCCTCACCCTTAGAACAACAAATTGGGTGAGGAAGACTATCCGCTCGTTTTGCAACCCAATATTTGAATTTTGATTGTCAAAATGAAATAGCATATTTTACCGACTAATTAAGATGCACATAAAACAAGTCTATCCGGAAGAAGATCAGACGAAGGAATCAGATCAACGAAATGAGTTGCCCTCTCCGTTATTAATATAAGTTTGACCCCGCAATTTTTATTTTTAATAAAAACGTTGTCCCTAATTAGGAATTTCTCTTGTATCGTGGGTGCGTTTACAAACAATTAAACTTACATGCATAAACAGCCAGACCTGAAATAACTTTTTGTAGGCCATACAAATATTTGTTCCGTGCGGGAATCGAACCCGCGATACGCAGCGTTCAGCCACTGCTCCAACCGTGCCGTCAAATTAAGTTCATAGTTAAGTTTTTTAGAGTTACCTACATAATTGAGAGCTTTTTGTTTAACAGTTTTAAAAAATCTCGAGAGGTGTAAATTGTTGTTCTGTTTGTTTCAAACGTGAGTGACATGGTGATTCTCTCGTGAAATCATCAAAATTAAATTATCAGTTTTATCAGTATAGAAATATTTGTTAATCTAAATTGGGCTCATATATTACTTAATTAAAACCATAACAACTTTACTTACAGTTTTACTTACGCTCGCCCTCGGGACACCCCTTGTAGATCGCACCTCAGATCCCTACTTAAATCCCTTCCTCATAAAACTAGTTACTATTCCTATTCCTTCTCCATCCATGCCGTAAGATTGTGGAACTCACTCCCGCCTAGCATTAGAGACTTGAAAAGCATTTCAATTTTTAAAACTAGATTAAAAGAGCATTACCTTTCCTCTCAATTGTGAATATTTATAATATTGTTTATACATATCTGTTAATGTATTTTTGTGTTATGTATGTATATAGTTAAATATTATTATGCTTATATGTGTACTTATATTTAGGTTAAGACATTCTTATTTTAGTTACTATTCTCTTCCTGTTCTCACACACTATTGTCTACGTTTCATTCTTCATATTTCCTCTCGCAGGCCTGCTGGTAGAAATTTCTTTAGAAATAAGCTGTGCCTTTGTACTCTTTGTTTTTTTATGATGTTTTCCTGTGTTTTTTCTTGTGTGTACATAAATTATTAAATAAATAAATAAATAAATAAACAATAATAAATTATTGTGCCGATAGTCGTATCTACCAATGGCTTTATTGCCAAGAGCCTCGACCAATACCTGAGGAGACTCTCGTTAGGCAGCTGGATCAAGGGCTTGATACAGAAAGCGGTACTCCTGGACACAGCTCGTATTGTTAGGAGGTTTCTTTCTCTGGAGCCCTGACCGGCGGTAGCTTGGACTCTGTTCCCGATACCGGTGGGCTACTATTTTTATATTTTTAAAAGGTTTTTTTTTTTTAATTTTAAGAAATATTAAAAAATTTAATTACATGTAATGAAAACAATAAATAAACTACACTACGTCTTTAAGTGAATTTCCTTTATAGCGAAAGACTGTCTTATAAGCACCTAGTTCCCCTCTCAACCCGCAACACCCTGCTATCGCCCTACAGCTACCACCAGCTTAATCCAGTGTGGGTAAGAGACTGCTAGTCGACCTGTTTACCTTAGTGTCTTTCCACACTGGACTAAAATTAAAACAATACTGCTATGACGTCATACTAACCCTGATATTGGTTAGCATATGACAATTTTGTATCAATAGGTAACGAAAGTAAACAATTATTATTAAATGAGTATCTTGCACGTTCCTTGTGTAATCGATATCAAAAACTACAGAACACTAAGTTATTTGCTGACACAGAGACCGTAGCAAAACATCGTAGTATATAATTGTTTAAACGATATCGCTTTTGAGGGTTCCGTACTTAAATAGGAAAAAAGCAGAACCATATTGGGATCACTATGTTGACCGTCTGTCTGTATATCTATCTGTCGGTCTTTCTGTCTATTAAGACTTTTTATTTCGGGGACGCGTGAAGGTATCCAGTGAAATTTAACCGTATACATACTCAAGTCTGCGGACCCTATGATCATTTATGCCGCAAGTTTGTAGGGAACCTTCGGTCGCGAGCCTTACTCGCTCTTGGCCGGTTTTTACATAAGAGGGTGACATTTCTTTTTCACCTGCTCATGCCACCTCTGTAATTGTTCACTCATTCTCCATTCAAGCGGACCCTTTGTATGTCCAGCACTTGAGCACTACAAAACCACTTTCACAATCAGGCCCCTCTTTCCCACTGGGCACGTGCCCAGGGCCCCGCGATGGCTGGGGCCCCCTAGTCTAGTCCCTACTCCATTACCAAACGAAAACCGATAACTACTCTACTCTCGCCTGAAAATCAGTCTTAACAAATGCTTACCGACTATGGTCAATTTGTAGAATGGCACTCGCAACTGCAGTGGGGAACGCTTTTTCTCCAAATCAAAACGAATAAAAAATGAATTAAGAAGTACAATGCTCCAAGAGAGGTTAAATAGTTTGTCGGTAATGTTGATAGAATGTGAATTGCTCAAAAACATAGATTTTGAAGATGAAATTAAGGATTTTAATCAACTCAAATCTAGAAAGGTACCTTAGATAAATAAGGACTCGTCGTGGATGCTGGTTAGTTAGTGTGAATCACATTATATTATCTATTCATTATAATAATATCTAATGTAACTGTAAAGAAATAAAAATAAAGCTACGTTCTTTGTTTATTCTAAGAAAAGAGTGCTTTATTACTATCGTCATAGGGGGGCCCCATTATCCTTATGTGCCCAGGGCCTCTAATAGGTGAAAGACGGCCCTGTTCACAATATAACTAAGTACAAACCATTGATTAATTCACAATCAAATACTCAACGTTAAATCCATCCAGAGTGGTTACTACAATTAAAAAAACATACATGTCGAATTGAGAACCTCCTTTTTTTCGTCGGTTAAAAAGGACAATGTCTAAACGGAGTCGTCAGTTACATAAAAGCCAACAACAAAAAAGGACATTAGGAATTCTCCTGGCCTTATACCAATATATTTGGAGTCACTGCAGCATGTCTATTTTTTCTACACAAGAAGTGTGGTAGTATTTAATATTATTAACAGTATTTAGTAGTATTACTATTTAGACAATCCCCTTTTTGCCATATCATCCTTCACTCAGTCCATCTCTTCTTTGGTAATCTTCTAACCGTATAGATCCCCAAAACACGCACACCCGCAAACAAATAAGCCTGCTCGTACGCACTCACACGCACAGTGAAAAAGATAATCTGGCTAGAAAGGGGAGACTACTAAGATGGTGACTAATATAGAAAGAAATAGGGAAGATAGTAATATACAGCGTCAACCGCTAATAATTTCAGATAAGAGCCGGGGAGACATGCTAATAGAAAAGGCGAGGAGAATAATCATGACTGAAACTAACTTGAAACCTAACCTTTGGTAGTTTGCTGACTGGTGATACCGGCGCCTCTTCACCGTCGCTGTCATCAGACAAGTCAGCGTTGTTATGTAGATGCCGCCAGCGAGCAAGTATAGACTTCCGTACGCTGGCGTAAACGGCGAATTGTGATGGATTGGCTAGGAGTGCAGGGGCATAGCAAACCGCTAGGGCGCTCGCCGCTTTTAATCGCCGGAGTTTTTCTTTCTTGCCGATTCTCTTGTGGGATCTTCTTTCTTTCCTAAAAGAGGTTGCAATATTGTTGTGAGAAGCATTGCCGGCCTAACTTCCGCCATTTTATTTCATATTCATGGCGGAAGGTAGCCTAAATAATTCAATTTCCTTTATTTCTTTTGTTTCAGAAATAGTGTAAGTAATAATCAGAAAATTCTCAAAACCGCCAAAATATACAGCCTCATTAGTCATTGCCTGACTTGAGTGTTGTTGTTGATTTGAGTTGCACATTTTAAGAATTTTGAAGTGATTCTTATTATTATTCTATTATGATTCTGCACAAGCAGACATTTAAGCCCCTTGTTTCAACAAGCGTATTTATTACAATCATCTCTTTTCTTTTCTGTTAATTGTGGTTGTAACAAGTTTGCACAGGCAAAAGACAAAAATAGGAACATATTATAAAGTAAACCAGTTTCCAAACAGGATAAAACTGTTTACTTCAGTTTTTATTAAATTCTTAATGGAATATTACTAGTATGCAAACAATGATTTCTAAACTAAAGGAAGCACTATCTTATTTTTCTGTGTCTAAATTAATTAACTATCCAACCAGTACTGGGCCCGCTTATTACATTATGGCGCAGACCCTATCAGAAGCAGGTAGACAACCTGCTTCTCCTCCTGGCTGATTTTGCTATTACTAATTCATCCTGATTACACTGACCTGTAGGTAAAAGTCGTGAGGGCCCAGAGGTTATGACCTCGCTCTCATGTGTTAGGTCGTGGGTTTATTTCCAAGCAAGTGCCAACTGATAGATGTCAATAGACCAATTATATTACTTCTGAATTAAGTACAATTATTGTGCGTCACAACAACTCATCAACAAACACACAATATCTCTCCACACACACTTGACTCTGCATGCATTACCTACTCTACAAACCGACTTGCACTTCTTAATTAATTTGAAATATGTCTGTTTTCCTCACTTCTGCATAAATCAATTGTCTAGTGTATGCAAATCTGCAATTATATTGTATGTTAACTACATTAAAATTCTAGCTCGACACAGGGTATCCCAGTATGGAAGACCAATGTCACCAGCCTCTTCTCTATAAAAGGAATCGGTTGTATCCTTATTTATTTTAAAATCACTATTATACCAAAGACAACAGTGCGCGTTATGTTTATTCTACTATGATACTGAAACTAGTTATTGTGACATGTAACAGTTTTTTGGCCCTAATATAAATAATCCTTCATCCCAACCTAGTGTGGGTACATACCCGTGGTTTGGTTCTCTAGAATAAAAAAAAACGCTTACTTGGTGCCACTCCAACATATTGCCCGAAAATATTTCTTATAGTTCTCAGGTTCCATACATCTTAACTCCGGCACTTGCATCCTTAGAGCCATGGTGGTTTTAACTTTTTACTTCTGTAATGTTATGATTGTGCATCACATAGACTCCAATAGCTAGGTTTAACAACATTTATTTAAACCACACTTAACTTCACACAGTCGGATTACAACATTATGAAAGAAAGAAATTGCAGAGCATAAACATTTCTAAAGTTAGCTTCGAATATTGTATAGAGTATGTGGATTTTGCATCGCTAGCAGTCAAACAATCAATTTAAGAGTAAAATATCCACATCATAAATTATTGAATTTATTGTAGCCCAAATGGGCTTGGAATTACCTTAATTTGTGGTAATATATGACAAAAAACTTACAAATTAATATGGGTCCTTTTTCATGGATGTGTTGAATCATTTATTTTTTATACTAATTATGCTTGCGTTTTGACGCAACTCGCCCGTTAAGAAGCGATACATATATGTTATTTGATGTTTGACTCTATCAATCTAATAATAAAATCATTTTTAATTGAATTGTTATGGTCTTATAATAATGAAAAAACTGATCTAAAACACCAGCCAGCAATATTTTTGTTTATACACAAATATTCGCAAAAGCGACATACTTAAATGCAATATTCTGAGCAGATTTTAACAAAGTTTTAATACACCTTTTTCGCAAATTAATGATCACTGTGTTTAATGCAGTATTTTATTGAAAGTTTATAGGAATATGTGTAATGCAACTGTATTTACTTATTTATTCACAATTTATTAACATTTTCAATAATATACCTGACGCACTTGTAACGGCATTCTGTTTACTTTACACATATTCAGTAATATTATGGTATTTTAATCCAAATCGTCCAGAATCCCAGGTTCAAACGGATTTAAACGTAGTTTGCTGTAATGTCAAAAAATCAATAAAACACTAAGAGCTAGTGATGGGCTAATGAATCGGTATTTTAGTAATAACCGTTTATTCTGAGAAATGGTAATCTTTTTCAAAAAAAGATTAAACTCGTTTTAAATATTCCAACAAATTAAGTAAGTAGAGCAAGATAGAATGACTAAGTTTCACAAAAACATTAATATATAGTAAGTAACATTTATAAATTACATTTATAAATTACTAAACTAATTATACATACGCACCATGTTCCCATCTAACTACGGACTTGGAATAATAGAAAAAAGGGAAGGGTGCCCTTAGTCCTGCAGTGATACTGTGGGACAAACACAAGCTAATAAAATTAATAGGTTTATTTATTAATTAAGTATAATTAAATAAAAATAAAATTATATGTGTTAAAATGAAGAATAATGTGTTGCCATCCTTAATAGAGTCGAATCCATGGACATATTATTCAATTAGAATGAGTTCTGTGCGTGAGGCCGGTTAAGCGGATGACAATCACATAGGTTGACCAAAAGTCGCCATTTCTTTTTCTTTCTTTTTTCATTTTGGTTCTTTCTTTTCTCATTTTGGTGAAACTAAAATCCTTCAAATCTGTCACCAATGGTGTCATGGCGGAATGCTAGTTATTTTGTGATCATTATTATTAACTAGCTTTTGCCCCGCGGCTTTGCTCGAGATAAATTCGGGGTAACCCAGTTCCCCTTTCGTGATTTACAGGTACCTACCTGCTACCTGTAGTTTTTGCCCTTGCGCCTTATTTATTGTAATAGCAATGCTAAGTTTTCTCTTTTCTTCACTCTTTCTCCCTCATATCTCAATCTATTCTTAAAAAAAAAGCCTATGGCCGTCTCCAGGGTCCCAACTAGCTCTGTACCAAAATTCATCAAAATCGGTTTAGCCATTTAAGCGTGATGACGTAATAAACAAACAAACTCACTTTCACTTTTATACTACTACTAGCTTTCGCCCGCGGCTTCGCCCGCGCTAAATTCGGGATAAGCCAGTTCCCCTTTCCTGATTTGCAGGTACCTGCCACCTGTAGTTTTTGCCCTGGCACCTTATTTATTGTAATAGCAGTGCAAAGTTTCCCATTTTTTCTCTCTTTCTCCCTCAATTTTCACTCTTTTTCTTAAAAAAATAGCCTATATCCGTCTCCAGGGTCCCAACTATCTCTGTATCAAAAATTTGATCAAAATCGGTTAAGCCATTTAGGCGTGAAGAGGTAACAAACTCACTTTCGCTTTTATAATACACACATCAAAAGTGTCTAGGGATCAAGCATTTTTATGCGGATTTCTTGAGATTGAGATGTGGCTTTGTAATAAATTTATGATTTTATAAATTTATATGGATCCTTTTTGGTGCATTTCATAATTTGAATCAGGAACTCTCAATCAAATTCGAGTAAAAGATGAAAATAAGCTGTCAATATTTTCCCTATAAAAACATACAACGCATTGAAGACATTATTAGTGCTACTGTTTCCCTACTACTGATTAAAACCAACGTTATTATGGAGCGGCGACGTCATTTAAGCAGGGAAGAAATGCTCAGAGCCGTGGGAATGATAGAAGCTGGTTCCCGGCAACGTACTGTAGCTTTAGCTCTGAATACAAGTCAGAGTGTTATCAGTCGACTTTGGACACGTTACCGAAGCACTGGTACCGTGGCTGAGCGCCATGGAGGACGGTATCGCTGCACCACACGGAGACAAGACCGATACATTCAAATCTTAACTCGAAGAGCTCCAACAATAACCGCCATGATGTTAGCCGTGAGGCTTCATCACTCTTCAGGGAACTTAATTAGCGACCAAACAGTCAGAAACCGCTTGCATGAAGTGAACCTTCATTCCCGAAGACCGCTACGGGTACCACCTGCACAATCGTAGGATTCGATATCAATGGGCTCTTGAACACAGAAATTGGGCAGAAGAACAATGGCGTTTCGTGTGCTTTTCTGATGAGTCTCGTTTTGGTATGAGACCGGATACAAGACGTATACGACACTGGAGAACCCCTGGACGCCAACAGCGATTAAAATCCTGCCAGGAAGTCCATCCTTATAGTGGTGGAACCATCATGGTATGGGCGGGTATTTGGATCGGCGGAAGAACTGAGTTGATTTGGATCAGAGGCAACCTCAACGCTCAAATTTATGCTGAGACGATTGTATCAGACGTCATCGTTCCTCTACAAGTGCAAATCGGTCCCTTATTTCAGTTAATGCATGATAATGCACGACCGCACACCGCAAGAGTTGTAAGACAGACTCTCGCCGCAGCTAACATCAATGTCCTGCCCTGGCCTGCTCAGTCGCCAGACTTGAACCCGATTGAGCATGCATGGGATAGGTATGCTACAGAGAAGAGCTCTGCCGAATATGGAGGGTATCCAGTCGCAAGAAGACCTTTTTTTGTTGTTGCAACGAACATGGGCGGCCATTCCACAGCGTGATTTGGATGAACTCATTTTGAGTATGCCAAACCGATGTTCTTGTGTTGTTAGTGTTCGCGGTAGAAACACGGATTATTAATTGTTTAAGTTACCCAATAAAATTTTAAAGAAAACTGTTATTTCAGTCTTTTTTTCGAACTTTAATGTTAGTGGTTCAAATGTCAAAAATCCCTTTATTAGGAAAATGGCAAATTTCTTTATTAATGCAAAGGTGACTTGGTTTATCGTTACTGTGACAAACGAAAACACTTTATTTGATGAATCCTTAAAGAAAATTTTAATTAATATCAATCAGGAGAAAAGTTATTGCAAAAATATATGTTGATCCCTAGATACTTTTGATGTGTGTATTAGTAAGGCATAATTAAGCATTTTGCTACAGTTTTTTCTTATTTTTATTGTGAAAAAAAAATATACGGTTTTTGTTTTATATCATTTCACTGCTAAGATAGATTTTGTTTACTAACAATGATGAGTGTAACCATGGTTTAGTATTATGTAATCGAAAAACTTATTTTCATTATGCGTATGAATGAAATGGTAGAATAATATTATTTTCCTGAATATCGCATTACAAAGCTTTATTTTTTATAAATTTCCATCAAAAGAAGAAATAAATCAAAAAAATATTGGGTGTAATTCCTGAGTTACAAACAAATACCAAAAATTGTGCCGTGTACAGCTTCTATTTCAAGCCGGTGGATTTTTATACTAAAATGTTTTTCATATAGTCTTAGTTTTATTTCCCTGTATTAGTGTAGGTACCCAAACACTGTAAAGCAAGGTCATGACAATCAACGAAATTCTGCAAATACTCTTGCGTACTTTAACATACGACAAGCTACTTTATTCATTTATAAAATAATTCAAAATCACTACGTGTTAACTTGACTCAAAATATTATGTTTCCAAACGAACTTATCTAATTTGATAAAAAATGTTTCGTCACCCTATTTTAAAGAGGTAAACCATTCGGCACGTTTCTCGGGAAGAGTGCCTTGCACTGCTCAGGGTTGCCAGAAAGTCCCTTACAACGCCCTAATTTTTTCACACTTTTGCTAAACTGTACGTCTGTACCTTCTTTATTGACTACCAGTCCATTTTTTTTTTATTTAGAATGAACTCACTCTTGACCATTACGCTATGTTATGGGTAATTTTTGTTTTTTTGTCCTGTGCGAGTCAAGTAAATACTTTTCCTTTCTTACATTCACGCACGACCATCTAGATATCGCATATTTCAGGGTTTGAACGAGTTTATTATGGTAAAAGCGCCAGAGTAGACTGCGATATTCAAAATATCTTATGTTTTTGCAATCGCAGGTCAGTGTCAGGTTGTATGTTGGTTTAAATGTAAATTGCGACCGTAAGAAATATAGTTTCACAGAGTTATAATAATCAAAACCATCAAAACATCCCTGTACGTTAATATTGTATGTACAAAAAAAATTGTCACTTCATGAAAAACTTACATAATTGGGTCAAGAGAACATGGAACGTTGTATGATGATATCGATGATTTTAATGAATTAACTCAGTAAACATTATGTCTGGGCACTGAAGACAAAATACACTGAAAACAACAAAAACGCTGAAAATTTTAAATTCCGCGGGCTATACCGACTCTTTCATAAAAGTCAGACAAAATTGGAGGAAAATTAGAACGATCTATTCGTTTCATTTTTTTGCAGATCTACATTAAACAAACTTCGTTTTTGATTATAATTTTACACTTGAACATAGAAATTCTGAGCTAAACTGTACTACTAACTATACAGATTCCATTGTAATTTGTTATTTTTATACGTAATGCAAATTATAATTTGAGATGTGAAAATAATACAAATAAATCGATTCTTGTTTATTTTGAATCGATATTCTTTTAATCGAGTCGTAATTTATCTCATGTCCGTTACTTTTTACCGGTTTTTTGAAGTTTGAACAGCCCTGGCGCGCCATTGTGGTGGTTGGTGTTCCTCGGTTTGTCATTTTATTACAGCTTGTGTGTTTTTAATAAGATTAGGGACAGTAATGAATATATTTTTTACGAATGTTATACTGCAAGAAACAACAGTGACAATAATGCGTGCCGAACCTTTTATACCAGACTAACGAACAGCTTTGAGTCACCACGGTTAGTTCAAATTGATGGCTGAGGTTATTTGTTGTGACATAGCTAGCTATATAATATCTGCAACAATTTGTCATCAGCGTTTAATAAAATCATCGTACAAATGTTGTTAGACATACGGTAATGCAGCATTTATTTACTATTTAAACTATTGGTAACAGTTCATTGAAAATTTGAGCATGTTCTTTCGTAATTTTATACATTACAAGCCTTGCGACCCTTGGCGTTGGACTTGAGCTTACAAAGAACTTAAGTTTTTTTTTTCTTTACACACTTGTGTTACTGTAATTTGAAGTATTCTTTATTCAGTCATAATTTGCATCACAGTGTGTACTCATTAAATGATACCTTAAGTTCACTAACTCCTGTTAAAGAACTTTGTATGCAAGTACGAAAGAACATAAAAGAAATAAGATACATCTCAGTGTCATCAAATACTGGTATGGAAGAAATATTGCTAGTAAACATAGTTTGATAACAGTATTCATTTTAATAGATGCTGTGTTGACTGACAGTAATGTACTGCCTGAATGTTCACCTTTTAAAAGTGTTTTTGTATTTATTTGTATTATTATGCATGTTGTTAGTTGTTGTTTGGTGTTGAATAATTTTTGATTTAATTCAAGGTATTTAAACAATTCACCATGGTTGCTAAAACACTGAGCAGATTGATTTCTATAACATTAAATTAACCATCACATGTGGTCTTGTTTATAATATTTACTCATTGTACTGAGAGAATTTAATGTCTTCATTATGTCTTACCTTACATACCTTGTTTACAGGTAAACACTGCCCAACAGGTTCTCATTTATATTACACAAGTGTTTGTTTATTCATAAATAATATTTCTGGGATGTTGGTTCAAATATTTCTAAATGTGCTGCTGTATCTTGAATTTAATAATAAAAAAACCATTGAGGTCAATTGATTACTAAATAATTTTATTTCAAAACACAAGAAATATAATAGAATACATGGATAAGATAATATAATGGATAAGTTGCAAGCTAAGAACATTTAAGAGTCTAGGCATGGTGCTAATAATTAGACACAAATCTCATTTATTTAAGAATGTTTCCTGCATTTGTTTGTGCAAAAACAAATTGAATATTTCCCAAGGCAAGTTATTGTAGCAGTGGAAGTAACCAATTATTTTGGTACACTTATCAACAAAGTATGGCCGTGAGTCATTGTAGGTCAACTATTTAAATTTACTCATTAATTTGATAAGCTTGTTGGGTAATCAAGCCAATTAGACTTTTACAAACATTAATTGTTAGGAATCCATTGCTTCTTCCTGATAGTAAGGCTAATGAAATAGATGTGCATCCTTTATTTCATTGTAATTATTTATATCATAAATATCTTGCTCTCTGTTTCTAAATTAACACTGACATTGGTCTGTATTGAGTTTTATGCAATGCATGTAGTAATAAAATAAAGATGTAAAAGTTAAATAATCAACCAATGAATGAATGCAAAAAAATGGCAAATTAACAAACCACTCAAATTCAAATGAATAAATTACTTGGTTTTTTAATTTTTAATAACCTGTGAAAGCTAGTGAGAATACCTATACAGTAAATAAAAAAGGTTTAATATTTTAATTACACTGTACAAGAAATGGTGTTGCCAAAAAGAGCTAAATAATAAATAAAGTGCAGTGCATTTTTATTTAATGCAATAGGTAACATGCAGTTATTATTTATATTCTTTTGCATGTGCAATGGCAGTCTATAATAACTTGTAAATGTGTTCTGTTTGAGACTAACAAACATAATAGCATTGACTCCTTTCAAGTGAGCAATGAGTTTCTTGTGCTCTTGAGCCATTATAGTAGTGTGTGAGCATGTTATTTAATGTTTACATCATAAACAAAAACATTGACAATTGTGTCACTGCTAATTTGTGTTTTATTAATTTTATAATTATTTTTGAATTGGAACATTATTCATGTATTAGTAGATAGTTTTTTTTTAAGAGCTATATCATCAAATAATATTATGAACAACATCCTTACTAATATTATAAAAGCGAAAGTGAGTTTGTTTGTTTGTTACCATGCTTTAATGGCTAAACCGATTTTGATGAATTTTGGTTCAGAGATAGTTGGGAACCAGAAGACGGACATAGGCTAATTTTAAAAAAAAGTGGGATGTGAGAGAAAGAGGGAAGAAAAGGGAAAATTTTCCGTTGCTATTACAAATCAATAAGGCGCAAGGGGAACTGTGTGACCCCGAATTTAACACGAGCGAAGCCGCGGGCAAAAGCTAGTTCATAATATTTTTTTATTGCCACCATAATTTTTCCCAAACTAACATCAATATCTACTTCAGTATAGCACTAGTGTAAAACTAAATTTTAATTTGTGTTTGTCATTACACAGGCATCTTCAGAGTGGTCACTGAGTAGGGGCAGCAATGGAGGCTGGGGCGCGTGCCCTGGACGTGCTCCCGCTACTCCAGGAGCGGGTAGCGGCCCTAACCGGAGGCCGCGACCGCCGCGGGGGGCCGATTATATGGTTCCCGGCGAATTCCAGGCGAGACCGCGTCGCGCCAGATGACTATAGGCGTCTGCTGCACTATTTGATCAGTATTCCCAAGTAAATATTTTAATTTCATAATAATTAATTTCTAATCAATAAAAGTTAACAGAACAAATGTCACATATAAGTTAGTTAATGTGCTCAGTATTACATTGTAATTGTTAGGTCCTCTAATGTCTTCTATTAGTGGCTATATGCTGTTTCAAGTTGGTTGACATGCACTCTTTTAAATGCATACTACGGCTTAAAAATAACTCAATTGGCCCAGATGTCACAGATCTTTTCCAAAGGAAACTCAAACCTAGTTGTTTTTTTTTGTGACGAATGTGATTTCTACTTAGCCACCTTTCTCAGTCTAGGCTTTTGACCTAAATAGGTTTGAAAACTTTGTGCTAAAAAGGTATGTTACAAGAATTTGGAACCAGTCTATTTTGTTTTTGGTCATTAGAGCAGACAATGCCAAGAAGTAAAGTAAAATAAAGTCTGTTTATTAAGAGTTAGAGGGTTTCATTTAGGACCGAAATAAGAGGTATTGATTTGTTACTCAAATGAATAAATGAATCTTGAACTTGAATCTCGACACTGCCACAAATGTTTCCAGGTAGAGGGCGAATAATGCGTTATTTCAATCACTAACATGAAACTCGAACAATACGCCTCAACACTCAACATACTTGTCTACTTCAAAGTAATTGTGTATGGTAGCTTTCTTGTGGTTAGTAAATATTCCACTTGGCTGAATTTGTTGTAATGAGTCCTATTGTGCCAAGAGTTGCTAAGTTACCATTCTCTACTTACCAAGAAAATTTGATAGGTAATTGACATCATATTTGTGAAGGTGACTGCTATATTTGGTAAAATACGAGTAATATTACTTGACGTTAATGTCGTATCCCTATAAATTATAGCTATTCACAGAAAGTTGCAAGATTGTTAAGAAGTAATCTTTGGTTATTTCGTTTTTATTGTTTTGTACAGCCATTGATTGCCTCATTGTTCTACTGGTGGCGCGTGTTACTCACGATTCACCAAGTTTTGGGTTCGAAACTCAGGTTTTTAGGGGGGATGGCTGATGGCAATAAGTTTGGCACCTATTCAAAATCTTAAAAAATATACATAAAGATTCGGAAAATTAGGCGTAATGATATTTTTTTCTTTTCTTTTAGTGATTCGGTAAGAACACATGGATTCACAATATTGATTGATATGCGAGGTTCAGCATGGGCAGCAATAAAACCTATCCTAAAAGTTCTGCAAGAACACTTCCCTTCATCCGTCCATCAGGCACTGGTAGTAAAACCTGACAATTTTTGGCAAAAGCAACGCACAACCATAGGAGCACATAAGTACAAGTTTGAAGTAAGTTTTGTATGAAGAGATACGTATAATTAATATATTTTATGTTCATATTTCGAATTTGGTTGTGCCAATATTGTTATTTAATAATATGACCTCTTTTTCAGACGACCATGATTAGCTTAGAAGCACTGCCTAAAGTGATAGATATTTCGCAACTTACACCCGATTTAGAAGGTACACTGCAATATGATCACGCGCAATGGATAGACCTTAGATTGGTAAGCATACATCATATAGTCGCTTAAATTTTACAATTACAGGAATTCGTTGTTGAAGATTGTGAGTAATGCTATCGTGCTTCCCATATAGCCCACACCTCTCGGTATGCGCCATACGTGCGCTGACGCACACAGACACCAATGACGTCATCATCATCGCGTTGGTGAAACTGTTTTGGAGCGCGTGTATAAATACACAAATTAAATATGTTTCCTCGATTTACGAAGCACACAACCTGCAAAAATAAGTAACATCTAAAACAGTACTGTAATGTGAGGCTTTTTGAGATTCTGAGTCTATATGGAAGCCTTGAAAATAAAATATTTAATTGATTACTAGCTTTGCCCAGCAAAATTTCATACAAATGGGTCCAGCCCTTTCGGAGGAGATTGGTAACAAGCACCGCAAAACAAGAATATTATGTATAGAAGATATATTTCTTCTAGAAACAGTACTATCTTTTAATACATGTTTAATTCATTTCACTGGCGAAATTAATAATCAATCAAATTATTTATTTCTAAGTTCTAAAGTCGCCTCAGAATCTTGTCCCACATTACGGTACGTTTGCCGACGGAGCTGTAAAATGTACTAAGTGTTGTAATGATAGAAACAGTCAACATATGTTTCGTAGAAAAGTGTAAAGCAATGTAGTCGGCGATTTGGTGAATTGTTTCTGCTATCCATTCCACTCGCCACCACTCCTCGAACTTAGTAAGCGGGACGTAAATAATGCAATGTCTGACTATATTGTTAGTTGGCTACCCTTATTCAGACAGTGAAGAAGTTATACCTTAAAAAATTTAACTCACGTTAGTGTCGGTCCTTTATTAAGATCAGGTTATACATATACGTATATGGCAGACTCCTGTAGTTATTGTTCAGTGTGAATATATTTCTAATGCGGTGTTGTTTATAGGCTTTGGAGGAGCTAATGTGGCAAGCTGGTGAGCTGCTAGATAGGCTCGATGACCTGCAAGAGGATGTCGCAAGAGCAGATTTCGCTGATGACGTCACGGGCGCAAGGAGAGCGATCGACGCACACGCAGACATCAGCAAACGACTCGCTAAGGTCCCCGTCGACGAACTGGAGGGTCAAGGTACTTGAAAACTCATTATTATGTAGAATCACGATCTTGAAACATGGCTTTGAAAAATCTACAAGACCTGCCATAATAATTCTTAATTTTACAGCGATTACCTGCTCACTTTTCAGCTTAGACGTAATTATGAAGGGGTAATTAGTCTTTATAATCAAATAGTAGTGTTAAATGCGTTTATAATCATTGATCGCATAATTACGTATCCATATACGTTTAAAGTATGCACATAAAAAATGATAAAGTGCATTAGAAAACGTTAATTTGCGGAATTGCTTGTCTATTTATTTTTGATTCATATAACGTGGTGTTACGCTTGAACGGCGGGCAGTTAGGCAGGTGGTCAAGCGGTTGTTGTATAACCTCAGGTTTCAGCAGGTTGTCTGCGCACGCACTCGCTCTAGTGAAACACTGAAGGGTGTCGTATTATGAACATTAGTGTTAGTGATGTGTTTCGATTGTTTGTGGTGCTCTGAACAGCCTGGTACGGCAGAGAATCATGAGATTTTGCGCATAAGTTCCTTATACAAAGAAGGTGAGCACTATGGAAAGGGTTTTTAACGAATCATCTCCTATTAGACTTCACTTCACAAAGCCCTTCCATGGCATCACGGCCTCCTCCTCCTTCGTCATTCCGAATACAAAAGTACCGCTAAAGAGATACACTTTCGTCTGCAGTATTATTAAATCTTCATCTGCAATATAAATTAAGATGTGTTGCGAAAATTTTGATGTAGAAATATTGTTCTAGCACTAAACCATACTCATTTGCATGTCTAATGACTATAATGCGTTTCGCCGGTATTTCGTTCGATTACAGAAAGTTGCAGTTGTACAAGACAACGTTCTATGCATTATTGCTGCATATACAGTTAAAACACATTTACTATGCCATTTTCATGTAGAAATGTTCAAGCGTACTGATGAAAGGCGATTAACTAGTATACAATATGCAATCTGAACTTACAGTCGTTATTGGTGGCAAGCCGCGAACTAGATGCGGTTTAAACTATCCGCCATAATGAGTTTCTGCTTGATTTGCGACTGCATTGACCGACATAATGTTGGCTTAACGTTGTTGTCTATTAGACAACAATGTTTTGCATCATAATACAACGAAATGTAATCGATAGCGTTGTGTTATGTGTATGTTAGGGTACAAGTTACCCGTGTCGACGGCGCGTTCGTGGTCCACGCGAACCTCAAAGAGATGTCAGCAAAGCAGAGGGGCCTGTCAGGGCCAGTGCCTGCCTGGGTTGGTGGTTCGAAAAAGATATCGCGACGCCAGAACACAAAGGGCAAAAAAAGGCCTTTCTTAAACCTGGAATTAAAAAAACATAAAGAATCGTACTTCAACATGCCGAGCGCAAGCTACAAATAGTATGATAGAAACGGCAATAAAACAAATGAAAAACATGCGTGTAGCTTATCACGATTGTTACCACGTCCTGACTTGCGCTAGTGCGACGGAACAACCACATGTGTCGCGTCGCAGGTCGTGAACAGTCGTCGGTCTTCGAGCTAACTTATTAGTAGTTAAGGTAGAAACATCCAATTACTAGACCTTCAAAATGATTAATTTCCCCAGGCGAACGTGTCCTACAACGCTTAGAAGCAGCGGAAGCAGTGTGCTCCGAGGCTAGCGGTAGCGGTGGCGAGGCCGCGTTCCACTGCGGCTCGTCTGGCGCTGTACGCGCGCAACTGTCGGCCGTGCGCTCGGCTCACGCGCATGCGCACAAGCTCTGGCAGCACAAGAAAATGCAGCTCGATCAATGCTTCCAGCTGCGCTTGTTTGAACAGGACTGCGAAAAGGTTGGTGTTACTGTATTCATTTTTATTAGATGTTGAAGAAAAGCCTTATGTTAGCCACTACTGAGTATTATGTTATGTGATAAGCCTTACTAGTCCTATTGGAAGTCTCATGGATTTTGGGGATGCATGAGACTGGCTTTAGAGTATAGAGTGTTAATTAATTTCATTTCGGAAGAGTATGAAAATAAATTAAAATCTGGAATGATATTTAATAAACAATTACATATAATATTTGGGTACGATAAATTCTTCTTCGAAAAGTCCATTTACATTTGGTATACTTAAGATTAACATTTTTAATCTACACACTGCAGTGTCCCAACTGAGAATATTCAGTTAGCATCTTCAACTTCAAACCAATCAGAGATATGTTTAACAAACTCTGTCACAATGTCTAACAAATATACTTGTACCTTCCCCAGATGTTGGAGTGGATTGTGAATCACCGCACGGCATTCCTAGCGACGTACGTGGAGATCGGCCGGTCTTGTGCCGCCGCTAAGCGGTTGCAGGAAGAACACGCCAGGTAACTAAAATACCTACAAGGCCGTTAATATGCCACATTTTTTTACGATCGTCAAATAAACGTATCAACAAAGTTTTAAACAGATGTGAACTCAAATTATATCCACATTTCATCAGCTATGTTATGGAATACGTGAAAATTCCAATTAAACTACCCAACCTTGGAATCAAACCCTGCAGCTTAATAATACTATGCAAACAGTTGAGATTGAGATAGTTGAGATATTATTATCTTTCTGCGAAAATGAGATTGCGTAATACATCCACGGAAGTAATTTTATCTACTTTAAATTACTTTTCTCAAATAGAAAAACATTCAAAACACGTATAATCGACGTGCGACCGAAGTAGATAAGTTGGGAGACAACTTCACACAAACTCATTATGATAGTGAAGTTATTATATTATATATTACAAATCGAGGCATTAGGCATACAACTTAGGGTAGTCAAAACAAGCAAATTTAGACTCCATTACTAATGTATAAAACGATTTATTTTGTCTGAAAGTAATAATATTATGATCATGTTCCTACTCTTAACTTGTTTATAAACGCACATGGCTTGTGTGACAAGATATTACTACCTAACCGATGGAGCAAACTTCACCGAGAGGTATGAAGTACTTACAGTAGTATATGACTACTCGAAAAGTTTATGTTTAATATGTAAATACAAAGTGAGTGTAAAAGTTAGCAATGAACTTGAAAAATTATAAAAAATATTCAGTGAGAGATAAAAGTAAAGTAAGTAAGTATTGTAACAAAAAAAAAATAGAAGAGTACATTTTTAAGTAGGCTTGGATATATACATCATACAAATACCCTATACTCAACCCAAGTGGCGTAGCAGAAAGGATGAATAAAATGCTGTTATAAAAGGCTAAATGCATGTTGTTTGATGCTCATTTGTTAAAGCAATTTTGGGTAGAGACGCTAGCAAAAGCTGCCTACCGGGACCATGAAATTGTTCCTCTACAAAGTATTTTTTTTTTGCTAATCTCAAGTTCTAGTGGAACAAAAGTTGTTCAGTTTCATGGTCCGGTATAACGACTACCGCGTCCACCGCGCAGGTATGACTCCAGTTTAAAGTACACACGATTTTAAATTTAGATTTTTTAATTAGCTGGTTATTTTGACTATATTAAGGTACAGCTACTTGATACTGATAACAGTAAAGTTATCAAAGTGGTGATGTAGTATTTCTAGAGAAATGTTCATAGAATTGAGCATAACACCATGCTCACCAGTGATCCTGAAATGCATAGTTGAATGTACAACAGAATATGTGCAGTACCTCTTAGGATTCACTCAATCTGGATAACTTTTCAGACTCTTTTTCAGAAAAAAAAAACTGCAGTGTTTTTATTCTGTTACAGCGTGACTGTGCATCGACATAAATAATAACCTAAACCGTGTATCTGTTCAGGTTCGCAGCTGCTTGTACCGGTGGCGGTCGACCGAGCGTGGCGCGCGTTACTACGGCCGCTCGACGCCTCGCTGATAAGCGTCACTACGCTGAGTCCGAGATCTCTGCGCTTGCGCATCGCCTCGAGCGGGCATACAAACAACTGTCAGCTGGTGAGTGTTTACTGATCTGCAAATGTTGCTGTCAAAGTTAGATCAACATTGACAGACTAGACACGACATCCCTTGAATGCATGAAACAAAACTAGCGAAGCGGTCGAAGGCTAGTTATCACTTAAAGCAAAAAACACAAGGGAGAAATAATGACATTGTTACATTAACCCAATTAAACCCACCCATTAAAACTGCAATCCAGGTGCTGTTGGAGCACATTTCACAAATATTACACAAGCATAAGCTAGATCAAAGTAAAGAATAAGCTAGAACATGATTCATCTCCTTCCCAAAAGCCAGATGTGCATAATCATAGTTTTTTTTTTTTCGACAGGTTTGGAGGAACGTTCGGCAGTTCTGTCTCTTTCTGTTGTATTCCACCACAAAGCGGAGGCCTATGTATCAGCGGTCGGTGGCTGGGGCGCTCAATGCGCGGTGGCTCTGCAACTGGCCACGGGCCAGGGCGGAGCACCCTGCAACGATCCCAGAGCGCTCGAACAGCATGCGCAGAGACATCGGCAATTATACGAGCACATGTGCCAAGCTTACACTGAGGTTAGTTCATAAATAAATTGTTATAATCCAAGTACTCATAGACTATTACTATCTCATTTTCTATTTCTTATCATTCTTCTCTATGAGTTCTACACTTTGACACGAGCAACAACAATCCTATCATAGTTATATGTCTTTGGCTTAACTGTAGGTATGTCTAGTTACTTAGTATGCATAACTGCCTGTAATGGGGTTTATATTTTTGTAATCTAAATACGGTCTTATTTTTCTTCCTGGTCATATCATCTGTACTCATGAAAGGACAGGTTTGTTCCATAATTGCTGCTGTAATGAATATAATTAAATGGAAGAAAAAATACACACTGCATTACTCCAAATTAATTGGAAGGTAATATAGGAGCAGAAAGAGGAAACTGATTATGTACTAGTGTTTTAATTTTAGGAATGTGTTAAAGCTTAACCCAAATCGGATTATTTCATACTAGTGTTCCTAATTAAACAGTAAATAATGTCTTGTTTGTATTCTTACAGGTCCATTCTACAAGTAAAAAGCTGTTGTATCAGCTGGATCATCTTGTTCAAGTGTGCCATCAAACTGACCCTGCTGATATGGTGAGAACGTTTTTAAGTAAACTGCAGTTTCATGTTCCTCATAAAAATATTATTGAGTTTGAAGTACCTGATAACCTCTCCAATAGCCTTGCCCACGAACGCAAAACAACGCCCAAGTGACACTTGTGTTTTAAAATGCGCTTATGAAAGACAGAAAAATATACATTTTCATTTTGATGTTCGTCGTGCAAGAGTTCCAATAGCCTCGTATCTTTCACGTCCAATACGTTTATCATTAACAACATTTAACCCCTACAGAACGACGGCACGGTAAGCAGCGCAGGCAGCAGCGGCGGCGACCCGGCAGCTGACTATAGCTCTGGCGCGAACCATGTACTAGCCGTCATCCATCAGATACTGGGACACCACAGAGCGTTGGAGGCGAGGTACCACCAGGCTAGGCTCAAGCTGCATCAGAGGCTCGCCTTGCTTTTGTATAAAGAAGATTGTAGGCAGGTGAGTGATATAGCAACAATGATTTTCATTACATGTAAGTTAGATACTAAAAGGATACTAAAACCCTTTCGCTACCCAGTCCAAGTTATACCATACGCATATTACCATACACATATTTTGGACTCATATGCTGAGTTCTGGGTAGCGAAAGTGCTAGGCAGATAATCACGAGAATCAATGACTGTGTGACACTCGGACGTGTCCCTCTGACCGATGCCGAGATGAGATGGAAGTAATGGGACAGGTGAACAAATAATAGCCACTACAGGTTTTGTGATTACATTTAATATTTCACAAGGGTGGACCTTTTAACAGGGGTAAATATTATATAACAGCACAGTGCTTTCGCAGTGGTTTAGTTGAAGGAAGCACACTGATTTTAAAAGATGAAGCAGCTTTTATAACATATTTCAGGCACTTGTGGCTGCTAGCCGTGATCAAAATGTAATGACCCAAAAATTATTGTTAAAGATGAAATGACAAAATGAAATTCGAAATACGAATTTTCAAAAAAAAAACAATGTTGATCCAAAAGCCAAGAGGTTGACGCAACAGAGGGGATGGAATACCCACTCTGTTACAACTGTAATCCTAATTAGCTTGCTTATACCCTGCTTATGCTTATATGTATCAATGGCGAATAGGCTCAAGGAGAACGTAAGCATCGTACTAGGTGGAGTTGTGTAGTTTCTGCTTATACCAATGGGAAAAAGCGTGGGTTTATTAAACGAGAGAGTGAAAGATTAGAGCAGGTGGATTTCACTAGTGAGTCAAACTTATGAACTTTGAATGACTTAAATTTGCAATGTAATGTGTGGACAGTGCCCAAGCCTAACAATAATGGCAGACAAACCCTCCCCCGGATAATAAGATGACCTGATAAAGGTCTCAGGTCGTTAATACATCCGAATGCCCTATTGTGCACGTCGCTACTCAAAAGTAACGTGTTGCAAACATAGGTCTTAGGATTTTACAAAAACTCTGGGTGTTCCATCCTTAGTGGTCATTATTTAACTAGCTGTGACTAACGGTTTCGCCCGCTGCTCAGCACTTAAGTGTTATAGCGTGATGATATCCATTCTATTAGTTTCAAGAAAGATAGCCTATGCGAAAAATCAAGTCAATTCACAAAAGGAATTTGCGTTCTCCCAAACAAACTTTGCCAAAACTTATATATTATCTTGTCTTAGTGAGTACCTATATAGTATTCTAAAAGGATACCGCTTGCAAAGTTTGAGACTCGGTCAGTTATTTTCTCTTCTATAGATATAGATACGAACTTGCACCTAGGTTATTACAATGAAGCTGATGTTTTATAGCAATGTATATGCTTCCGAACTACAAAGTGTTTGGACATCAAGTACAAACTAAGCGTTGTAACGTTATCTCCTATGATAAAAAATACGTAAAAGTAATAACCTTATATAAGCTTATTGGGTATTAAATATCCACATGATGGATAGGAATTCATAGATTACTGAATGTGTTATGATGTAAAGGAAGATAAGGAAGCATTATTACACTAAAACAACTTTAATGATTTATCAAAAATATTATAAATATGAAAATAAATGTTTTCTCAAAAACCTGGTACATGAGATACTTTTTAGAAACGCGCGTGAAAATGCGAAAACAAGCTAATCTACTATTTAAAATTCTCGTGTCACAGTGTTTGTTACCACCTCCTTCAGCTGCTCAGAATTGTATGAAATTTTGTGTGCATATCGGGTAGGTCTGACAATCGGTTAACACCTATTTTTTATACCCCTAACTGAGACGGCACTGGCACCTGAGCAGTGGGTGAAACCGCTGGGCAAAACTAGTATGACTATAAAAATGTCTTTGTTACAGGTCCTCGATTGGTTGGCAAATCACGGCGAAGTATTTTTACAGAAGAATACTGGAATAGGAAGGAATCTCCATAAAGCTAGAGTTTATCAAAAATCTCATGAACACTTTGAAAATGTAGCACAAGTAAGTATTGCAAGAGATCCTCCCAATATTGTAAGAGATCCTTCTTCGCTTTTTTGACACTAAAATTTACTCTGTTAGGTTCCCAATGCTCAATGTATACTGAATTGAACACTGGATTTGATTTTCAACTTTTTGTATGAAATTACAGTGCAATCGTACAATCTCATTCTGTATCTACAAGTTGATCTCCTTAATTATTTCCCAATAGAACACATACACGAACGCAGAAAAGCTTCTCGCTGGTGCCGAAGAGTTAGCTCGGTCTGGCGAGTGCGATCCTGAGGAGGTGCTAGGTGTGGCACGAGAGTTAGAAGCTCATGTCGCGGCGTTCGCAGCTCGAGTTGACAGGAGAAGACGAAGACTCGACCTCGCGGTACTCTTGTATACGCACGAGAAAGAGGTTTGTAGTCTATATTATTATTACTAATATTATAAATGCGTGGGTCTAAAGAAATGGTTCGGTTTGGGGAGTGTGATTCCCAGGAAGTATTCGGTGTGGCACGAGAGTTTGATACTTGTCTCAGAATTGGCAGCTCACATCAACAAGAGAAGACGAATAGTCGACCTCGCTGTGCTCATGTATATGCATATCATGCCTTAAAACAAGTTTAGTTGAGCAGTTCTCAATAAAAGGTAAAACTGGTCTAGCAGCGGTCTTAGTCTCAGGAGTTCAGTGTTTATTCGTGGAGTGACGTCACGGATGTCAAGTTAGCCCGTGCTTTGTGCGATCGTCTTATAATTAAAAATAAAAATAACACAGTTAACGGGATTGATTGGGTACAGAACGTTTTATTATACAGTGATACATAACTAGAAACGTTATCCAGTGTATCAGTACAGTGCATAAAATACAATTACATGTTAAACTTAAAACTAAAACAAGTGACTAAAATCTACCCTAAACAATAAATAAATTAAAATCACACAGTGATTCCGTTAAAATAAACAAGTGCTGAAGTGTTGTCGAGGAGTGAACGCAAAGTCTGTTTACCCCTGTGTTGACTTATGGTGTAGTTATACCATAGCATTGCAAAAAACCATAACAAGTGTAAATTGAAAACAGCGCCATCTGTGTATGCAGGGTAGAAACACGGAGAAAGAAATTGACACTAAATCATGCCTGTAGCCAAATGTGGTGGTTGCGCGAAATTTATGACAGCGGTAGATGCCGCTAAATGCTATAAGTGCGATGCCTTCTACCACCGAGTTTGCGTCAACCTGCCTAATACGGGCTACATTACTCCCACCTGGTGCTGCCCTGAGTGCATCAAGAATATGGTAAGGGATAATAAAGCGGAGACACCTGTTCGAGGTGTGGCAGATTCTGTGCAGGCGAAGAAAAACACCCCGGAGGAGTTTATGGATACCAGTCCATTAAATAACGCTGCGCTAGATGCCACCATCCAATTCTCCCCAGGCATGGCTGATGAGCTGCGCTTGTTTAAGGAGGAGATGCGAGCGGAGTTCCGCCTGATCCACCTGGAGTTTGATCAGCTGCGTACGGAGATGGTAGGTGTAAAGGATGCCATAAAAGCGTCTAATGAGAGAATGGACCATCTGGAGTCTCGGGTGAACGCTCTCGAGGTCAAGTTAGAGCAGAAACTCACGTCAGAGGGGGGCGGGAGTATCGAAAACACCATCGCTGACCTGAGATGCCAACTAAATGATCGAGATCAGGAACTCCTATTAAATGACATCGAAGTATCCGGAATTCCTGAAAACAAAGATGAGAGCACCTTGCACCTTGTCAGGGTAGTTGCCCTGAAACTCGGTGTCGATCTGGATGAAAGGGACATCGTGCACGCTGAGCGGGTAGGGTCCACGCACCGTAATCGAGTCGAGAACACGGATGGCTCCATCTCTGCTGATCCCGCTGCGCAGCGACCGCGGAGTATATCTGTCCGCTGCGCAAGGCGCACATCGCGCGATGTAATACTGCGCGCAGCCCGAGTTCGCCGTGGTCTAAGTACACACGACCTTGAAATGACTGGGCCGTCGGCGTCGCGCCGTGTGTTCATTAATGAGCGTCTTACTCGGACAAACCGCCAGCTATTTTATCACGCTCGTCAGGCAGGGAGTCAACACAACTGGAAGTATGTGTGGACAAGAGATGGGAGGATTTTGGCTCGCAAAGAGGACCGCCAAAAAGCTGAAAGAATCAGATGCCTCGATGATATACCCCGAATTTTTGGTTAATCTTCGGTTTGCACAATACCTATTCCAAGTTGAGCCACCAGACGTGTTTATCATTTGTTCGATCTCCACTGCTGGCTATTAGGGGCTTTGTCAATTTGTTTTCCTTATTACTTTGTTGTGTACGTCTTATACAATACTTATGTTTTATGTGTGTTATTTCTTTTACGGAGCGGTGTGTGTCTCCTGCCGCAACAGATTGGAATCTAATCGGGTCACCGAGTAAGTGTACTTTTAAGTTGTATATTAATTATCTCCCGGTCTACCTACTATTCCTTTTTATAATTGTTTACAGTAATTTACTTGAATATCACAGAGATTACTTAATATCAAAAACACAAACAGACGATACTTTAACAACAACAAACAGACACCTGAATATTTTACATAATGCAACTATATCTATTTACAAAACCAAATTAAACATATATACTTATAATCTTATTATTATTGTACATATTTACGAAATGAAAACAAAAAATATTGGAAAGGAATTATTGTTTACTTTTATAAATCTCATTGTCTTTTATAGATTCAAACATGAGCTTTTATTATTCACATTATATGTCTATTTCTATATTACATACAGTAATTATTTTTTAATTGATATATTTTTTTTTAATGATATACTTAATATGAAAATGCTAATCAATTCCTGCAGCACATTTAGGACAACAATTCAAATAAATAATGCTTGAAAAATATCTTAAAGTTGGTTTCTTAAATGTGGGTTCGCTTGGCACTAGCCACTCTGACTTTGTCGTTGCTGTGGAAAGGCACTCTTTCGATGTAATGGCAGTCAATGAGACTTGGCTACGACCTGGTGAGGAAGGGCGTGCGCCTAATGTTCCAGGCTACCGTCTACGACACACGCCAAGACCGCTGGCTGTGCGCGGGGGTCGAGGGGGTGGTGTGGGTTTCTACCTTAAAAAAGGGCTGAACGTTCGTACTCTGCCTGCCCTAACTGATCCCAAATATGAAGCAATTGAGCAAATGTGGATTACCCTCACCTTGAATGGAAATAAGATAGCGGTAGGCACAGCGTACCGCCCCCCACGGTTGGACTTGGATCTGTTCTTCGATGCTGTCACTGAGGCTATTACTTCTCTAGGCAAATGTGAACACATATTACTATTAGGCGACTTTAATGTCAACTTACTGGCCACTAATGGTCAAACAAAGAAGGTACATGCCTTTTTAAATAGCTTGAGCCTCAGGCAATTAGTTAGTTCCCCCACTCATTTCACGGAACATAGTGAAACATTGATCGACCTGGTGTGCACTAATCTCAACTATAGGGGAGTTTCTGTTGAATCTTTTGGCTCACTAAATGGCCATTCACTCATTGCTTGCGAGTTTAGCATCAAGCGTAGTAAGTATAAGCCTCACTCAGTAACGTACAGACCCATTAACCAAGTTAATAAAGAAATGCTAAACAGTGACCTATCGCATATAGATTGGGATAACATCTGTGAATTACAAAACGTAAACAGAATGGTTGAGATATTTAACAGAAACGTCCTAGCTATTCTAGATACGCATGCTCCAGTCAGAAAATGTTTAATTAAAGAACCGTCATATCCGTGGATAACTGACACAATAAAAATTATGATGAGCTTGAGGAATGATGCCCTGGACACGTATCGTAAAACGAAATCGGAGTCCAAACAAACGTATTATAAACAGTTAAAATCTCTTGTCACAAGCTCCCTATTTAAAGAAAAAGTTGCCTATTTTAATCACAATATAAACAACAAAATTAAAGATCCTAAAGAACTATGGAAAAATTTAAAAAAAGATGTATTGCCAGTTAAGCAGATCTGCGATATCCCTTCTTATTTAAGAGATGCAAACCAATTAAATTCCCATTTCTTGAGTGTACCTGGCAACCCAAACTGTAATTTATCACAGCGTACTTTTTTTGTGTCTAACCGTTTTAGCGATGCATCTTTCACCTTACAGCCAGTAACTGAGGAACAAGTTTTTCGATATCTTGGTCAGCTGAAATCTAATGCTGAAGGTTGCGATAGAATTACTTTGAATATGCTGATGTTAACCCTTCCGCAAACACTAAAAGCTATCACAGACATAGTGAATTACTCAATTGTGTCTTCAACGTTTCCTGACATCTGGAAAGTAGCAATTGTTCGACCAATCCCAAAAAAAAGTAACCCTACCGAATTCAAAGACCTCAGACCTATAAGTCTTCTACCTTGTCTATCTAAAGTATTGGAAAAGGCCGTATGTCAGCAAGTTTCTCATTATTTAGAAAAAAAAAATATTCTACCGGAACTACAGTCAGGATTCCGTAAGCGACGTGGCACCTGCACGGCCTTGTTGGATGTGACAGATAACATCCTTGCTGCACAAGACAAAGGCCTATGCACACTCTTAGTCCTGTTGGACTTCTCGCGGGCTTTTGACTGTATAAACATTGATCTGTTCCTAGCCAAGCTACAATACTATGGATTTGACCACGAATCGATAGGCTGGTTCCAAAGTTACGTCAGCAATCGAGAACAACGTGTCGAAATACGTCTGAGTGATGGAACAACTCTTGCCTCATCACCAGTCTCTGTAAACAGGGGAGTCCCGCAAGGCTCCATACTTGGCCCCATAATTTTTATTTTATATTGCGCGGACATAATAAAAACACTGCAGTGTTCCACATCTATGCAGATGATATACAAGTTTATATCTCGTTCAAGCCTGACGAATATGAGGGAGCCTTAAAGGATCTGAATGAGGATCTTGG
Source organism: Ochropleura plecta (assembly GCA_905475445.1). Taxonomy (NCBI): domain Eukaryota; kingdom Metazoa; phylum Arthropoda; class Insecta; order Lepidoptera; family Noctuidae; genus Ochropleura; species Ochropleura plecta. Next base: position 5,434,404 of record FR997721.1, on the reverse strand, counting down.
GAGGATAGCATGCTGGGCCGAAAGTAATGGTTTAGTACTTAACCCGATCAAAACTAAATACATGCTACTCGGAACCAAGCACCAAGTAAATGGTTTGCCTCCAGAGCTCAAAGTTACTCTACTGGGTGAGTCGGTCAGTCGAGTCAGTGAGGCACGAAATCTGGGTCTGTTTATGGATTCTGAGCTGAGGTACGAAGGTCACGTGGCAGAGTCGGTGCGGAACTGCTTTTATAGGCTCAAGGTCCTGTACAACATAAGGCCGTATCTGTCGGAAGAGCTGCGTATTCGACTAGTTGAGTCACTAGTACTCTCTAACCTGAACTACGGAGATACCGTTTTCGGTCCTCGACTACTGGCAAGGACTGAGCGACTGATCCAGAGAGTGCAGAACGCTTGTGCGCGATTTTGCTTCTCAGTTCCGCCTAGAACCCATATAACACCTTTTTTAAATCAACACTCCATTCTTAAAATGAAGTCACGCCGTAAATTACACTTAGCATGTCTATTGTTTGGGGTTATTAAGCACAAGGAGCCGGCTTATCTTTACAAAAAGCTAAGCTGGATCGCTAGTAGAAGAGAATGCACGATTAGACAGTGCTCTCAGCAACTCACTACAGAAGTGCACAAGACGGCAGCCTTCAGAGGCAGTTTCAGGTACGCCGCGTCCAAATGTTGGAACAACATTCCCCCGCCGATAAGGAATTTAAAAACACTCGGTACCTTTAGGAATAGATTGCGGCAGTATCTGATCGACGCTCAGAAGAAACTGGGCCTGACCGTCACCAACACTTCCATAATATAGAGGGTTTTCTGGTCCTAACGGCTCACTTTGTCCTATTAACAACAGACACTAACTATGAAAAATGAAACGCAAACACGAAACACATTACACTACACGAAACACATTACAACTATACTCACCGTACATTATGATAAAAACTGCAACATAATGATACCTACATGAACAAGTAAACTCGTACAAACACTAAGTCTAGACACACTCCATACAACATAAATAACAGTTACTCATTACACATATTACCTATACTGTGATAATCAAGTTTATTAAATTATTATTTTTAGTATTTAAATTCAAAATCGTCTTACCGACAACCCACCTGCATAATATTCGCCGCACATTATCTCGACATCCGTGTGTCACTAGCAGGATTCAGCAGAATACCAGCGTCAGGTAATCCACCTGGCATTATGCTGAGCTGGACTCCTTTTTGGTGCAATTTTGAGACACACACCGCCCATTAGTGGGCGACCTTAAAAATGTATGTGTCTAAATGCCTATGGGTCGATTTAACTCATTCTACCTTACTTTTTTTTTTTTAATGTGTGCCATTTTTTTTTCTGTGTGATGTTTTTTTTTATTTTAATTCTTGTATTGTGTCTTTTGTTGCATCAAATAAATGATTTATCTATCTATCTTATCTATCTATCTATTCGGTATGTGTGGGACAACACAAGAAACATGGCGATGGTTATACTCTATTTTGTAGAAAACTTATTATATAATATATATTTGTCGATTGCAAGTGACAGGTGGCGTTTTGTAGTTGTAACCCATGAGACTGAGTTTATTTATGTGAAAATAAATAAACTGCTGGTCTGAAGAAAGCCATATGCATGCAACTATCAAGTTATTCAGAAGGGTGAACCTGTACAGCGATTAATATTTTCAAATGATCTCATTGCCTTGCACAACACTCACGTAGGTCGGTGGTGTTCGTATAAACGTGCCTGCTTTACCTGGGTTAACGCCAGGTCCTACCAGCCAAGCAAGTCACCTGGCGGTGCGACCTTCAACTTTCACTAACATTTGTATGCGTACAACTGCCAAGAATATCTATTTATTTAACACTTGATTTCGCTTTTTATGTATTCTCTAGTTGATTTGTATTTAGATTTTACCCTGGCGTTATAAAACCAATGGAATCTGTGATAGATCAAAACTGCAAAAGAATGGCACATGAAAGCAGTCAGTATATCTAAAGACACCATGACCAGCTGAATACATACCTACTTCTGACACATATGAACAGTCATTGTCTTTTTGGCAAAGCAAAAAGGGTTATCGGTCTGCGCTAATCTTGAGAATGACGCCCTGGGTTTGATGCATAGAATTTGTTATTAACAGCTTGGAGGTTATATTTGTATCCAGTATTCTTAGTCTTGCCAGCTGGAACATAGAACTTAAATATAACTTTCCAAATATGAGTGTTTTCGAGGAACTACAACTACAGTACTTTCACAAGTTATTATGTCTTGTGACTGGGACTATAGCAGCATCATTTTTTATTCTTGTTTTTATGACATTCAAAAGTGCCTGTAATGGTCTAATTGAAATAAATGCTTTGAGTTTGAACGCAGGCGTGGTGTTATGTAAAATAATATCTTTTGTGTTTAGCTGCTACAGTGGCTTGAAACATTGCGGAGTGGCGGCGGCGTTTGCGCTTCGGATGACACGCCGGAGGCTGCGAGACGAGCACTAGACCAATGTGCGCAGCATCGAGCCGCCAGCCTCGACGCCTGCGCAGCCACTATCGCGCAGGGGGAAGCACTGTTGCAGGATCTAAGGTAAGTGAAACTAGTGATGTGACATATCGTCGTTGAAGTTCTGACACCACGTAAGTCACTTTTTGGCTGTTTTGACATTTTGATGCCGTTCGTTAGAGAATCTGAAGACGCATCCTTTTTCGTTTCTACATTAGGTAAAATTATAATTAAATATACATAAACAGTTAATTGGTATTATTATAGTATCTATAAAAAGTGCGATTTTTTCTCTCTCCTGAAAAGTTACTATTTTTGACTTACATGGTGTTAGAACTTCAACGACGATATGTAAAAGTTTGCTTGTTTTGTTCTTCTTTAAATTCAGTAACGAGTGCTTTTAAGTAGTTTCGCCTCGCAAAATACGAAGGAAAATATTCTGAGTTGATTGTTAACCTTCAGTAACTGGCGAGGCAACAGAAGAAGAAAAAAAATGGAGCAATAGACTAAATGGACTAAATGGCCTGTATTACAAGCACTAAACCTTAACTAAACGTAGTTGTTTCGCAAATATACTGGGTGAAAGGGATATCAATTCACAAATGTTTACCACTTGTTTAGTAGAAGTCCTCACATAGAATAATAAAATCGGTCGAGTTCGAGTCGGACTCGCACACATCGTCCTGTAGCGCCAAAGCCTAGTAATATTTTAAATGCTTATTCAAATTAAACGTAAATTTAAACTCAATCGCAATATTAAACTTGCTTTCCACAATACCTGAATGAAATACAAAGTTACTGCTGCAGTTTGATGAAAAACTCTTTATGTCAAAAACCAACCACCAAGTTTTTTATACACACTACAAACTATTATACAGACGTATATAGACGGTTGTATATAGTTGATGTTGTATATAGACGGGCCTGTTGGTCTAGTGGTTAGTGGCCCTGACTGCTAAGCCGGAGGTCGTGGGTTCGATTCCCACTCAGGACAAACTTTGTGTGATGAGCATGATTGTTTGTTCTGTGTCTGGGTGTGATTTATCTATAATATGTATGTATTTATAAATTATATTAGTATGTATATCAGTTGTCTGGTTACCATAACACAAGCTCTGCTTAGCTTGGGATCAGATAGCCGTGTGTGAGTTGTCCCAAGATATTTATTTATTATTTATTATATTTAGTATTTTCGTCCTCTTTCTTAAGAATTAAGAGCGGCACAAATTTATCGGCTTTAGAAGCAAGTAACTCATCAGCTATTGACATCAGCAAAAAATGATTTTAAGACTAATATTTGTTAATAGACATACCACGCAGTTATATACATAGATTTTTTTTTCAACCTTCAGTTACATATAAAATATGCAGTCACCACAATTTTGTTTTTCGTACACAAAAGCTATGTCAAATTCACTTTTGTGTGCCTAGCGGTTTAAAGAAGACACCTACCCTCCGAATTTCAGATGTGTGTTGTCTTGGAATGGCTGTGACATACGGACAGACAGACGGACCAAGTGAATCTAGAAGGGTTTCGTTTTAGCCATTTGGCCACGGAACCCTCAAACCTGTTCCTTACACAAGTGGAATACCTATGAAGTTTCTATGTGGGCACTTCTGTGTTTGGAATGTTGTATAATTATGTGGTAACCATATCCATAATACCATAATCCACAGTATCTGGGTCATTTCCTCTTATATCGGTGGCTGTACCTACGCCAATGGCTCAAGCAGTCACATATAAAATACTATTTCATCGGCAGGACGAGACAGTGGCAGAATCTTTATTTTGTCGCAGAAACGCGAAAGCGTTACGTGCTTCTAGTTCACGGTAGTGGGCTGATGTGGACCTAACACAGGTCGCCACGTTTCCGTCCGTATTTATTGACATGCCTGCTTCCGTATTTGTTGACATAACTCGTACATCACTTATATACGACGCAAACTAAACAGTAAACAAGATCGATGCCATAGATTTGACTTATAAGTACTCGCACCATTGCCGTTCGAGAAACGGGTGTCAGTTACTTAGTATTTTGCGCTTGTTCTTTCCGTCTTTGTTTGTTTTTGTTCTGCATATTACCTACCAGTTTGGAGAAATTGGGCGCCAAAGTTCCTACTTTTTTAAACAGTTTGTTCAGATTTTTCTAAGGTTTTAACTTTACTTCAAAAACTTCCGTACCTACTATTCAATGCTTTATATCTACCAGCACAATGTTTTGTTGTTGTTTTTTGATTTTCGATCCCAAAATATAGTCTTTACCCATCAATAATTTTTGTTTAGAGTAACCGTTTGATGTTCATAATGCTTGGATGAAAGCTTTGTGAACGATGCGAGCCTGTGGACGGTGAGCAATGGGTAGCTCACCGTCCGTCTGTCTATTCACGACAGGCCGTGTCGACGACGCGTTAGTGTTCCACGCGCGCCACAAAGAGATGTCAGCAAAGCAGAGGGGTCTGCCGGGGTTACGGGTTGTTCGAAAGAGATACCGCGGGCCCGGAACATAAAGGGCAATAGAAGGAACTTGGGTGGGTTTTAGTCAGTAAAGTCTGACACTCCCCCCGCTTCGCCCAGAGTGTGGGAAGTTATTTGATGATTTCCGATCCGCAAAAAAGGCTTTGTGAAGAATCCGTTTACAACTTGTATAACATACTAGCTTTTGCCCGCGGCTTCGCTCGCGTTAATTTCGGGCTAACACAGTTCCCCTTGCGCCTTATTGATTTATAATAGCAACGCTAAGTTTTCCCTTTTCTTCCCTCTTTCTCCCTCACATCTCACTTTTTTTAATAAAAATTAGCCTATGTCCGTCTCCTGGTTCCCAACAAACTCACTTTCGCTTTTATAATATTAAGTAAGGATTAACTATTCTGTATTGTTAAAATGCTAATTTCTCTTTTCTCCATAAATACGTCTTCACAGAAAGGATTTGGAGTTCGAAATACTGCGGCTTGCTGCGTTGTGGTCTACCGTTTAATTAGCCCCCACTTTATGGTTATTTTTGTAGATTTCTCATGAGGCAGCCGCAGATTTGTCTGGCGCGATTTCACCCAAGATATTATATACAATTTATTTTTAACCAGATCGTGTAATGTTATGTGTTTTATTGCATTCGTAAAATAGCTAAGGATAATATCAAAGACTACAATAGCGTAAATCTCAGCTTTTCTATTGACTGTAGTTTAAATAGAGTTTACTTTTCAAACAATAAAAACTAAAATGGCTGCCTTCTTATCTTCCGCGCCCTAACGATATAGAAAAGACTAGTAGAATTTTGTATGGCGCTTAAGCTCGGAACTCGGGCCGGACTCCTAAGGTCCGGACGACTAAGTTTAATGAACTTATTTAACGGAGTCCGGCCCGAGATTCTGAATCTCTTCAAACTTCGAGTGAATCGGTTTCTTCTAGGAGCGCATGTCGCTTCACATGAGGCAAGTTGTCAAAACTAATTAGTAAATTAGCAAAATATACTGGGCGATTTTTACGTTTGCTCTTCACAGCTAAATACGAAACGATAGAAAGTAGAGGAAAGCGATCAAAAGAACCATGGTCTTCATTCTGGAGTATAATAAAACAGCACTTTTTTAAAGGAATCTAAGCTGTTATTTTTACAAAAAGTACTTTGCCTATATTATTGAACTATTCGATAGAGGTGCTGATAACGATCATCCTGAACTTTAATTATTATCTACTAGCTAGTTATAGCGCACGTGGCTATAATCTACTTCTGTGCCAAATTTCATCACGATCCGTTCACCCGTTTTGACGTGAAAGAGTAACAAACATCCATACATCCGTCGATCCTCACAAACACTCGCATTTATAATATTAGTAGGATTTTGAGCTTACACTGTCCCACCACAGGGCAAAGGGCTCTCTTTCTTCCTTCCACTTTTCGCGGTCTAGTGCGTTTGTAGGCCAATCCTTTAAAAACCCTGAACTTAGTTATTAAAAATAATTAGTTAAAATGCTATTTGTCAGACTTTCGGACCACTGGACTATCTGTATGTAATGGGTGGTCACCCATCTACGGTCGAACCTAGGCAAGCAGTGGTTAACCTGAAAATCGACACAAGCGGCATTTACCAGTCAGCTATATGCTTCTCTGTTCCCAACACAAAGTCACAAATACACGATCTCGCGCTCTTTGTGTAGAAAAAAATAAAAAGGCAACGGGTTTAATGCAATTCCTTCAAACAGAACTGAATACGCTATTCACTAAAAGCGTAGCACCAACATCGTTGCAACTCGATTTTATGAAAGAGTTACAGGTTCGTTACATCATTTTTGCAAATAGGATAATGAAATAAGTAGGTAACTGGTGGTTGATGGTGTTGGGCTCTGAAGTTAGCTGCGAGCCCGGCCAGCGCGTTGTGAAATCTTAACGTGGCGTCTTCTGCGCCCCTCTGGTACCTAAAATAACTGTGTCCCGTGCAGTTTTACTTTACATGTTCGGAAACAACTGCAGATCGTCACTCAAAAATCATCATCATTTTCCTGCCCTCTATTTGAGGCTGCTTTCTATTTGAGGTCGGTGGAATACGTTTTCTTCTTCCATTTTCCTGTCAGACGTTACGGCATCATTTACTCAAAATCTAAATATTTTATTTTAATAGCACTTATAATACGTCGAGAAAAGGGTGGTCGTTTCCTATGGAGAAGAACCGGCAGGAAACTCTATGATTATTCTTTTCAAATCAACAATTTGTTCAACAAATTGGTTTAACAGTGTTGTTGTTACAGCGTTAACTTAGTATGAGAGGACAGCGTAGGCCTGAAATTAACTCGCAGCTAACTTCTGGGCCGCCATTAAGTTTGAACGGAGTGTAATAATGGAGCCTTTGAAAATGTGTTTATCGTTTGCAAATAAAAGATTAAGAAGTTACGGCTAAGATGCAAATAGACACCGAGTAAATATGATATCGAAGAAGTGGTCGTTTCTGTAAAAGATTGACGCGATTTTGTGACTCCGCTGACATTTTTGTTTGACGACACGATTGGCGCAGTGGTTGAGCGGTCTACTGCTGCGCTGCGTGTCGCGGGATCGATTCCCGCACGGAACAAATATTTGTGCGACCTACAGGTTCCGGGTCTAGCTGTTTGTGTATGTGATTTTAAATGTTTGTGAATGCACCCGCGATACAGAAGGAATTCCTAGTATGAGGCAACATTAAAAAAAAACAACTGTTAGTTCGGATTAAATACGCGTTGATCGAGTTGTTGCATCTAACAAATGCCATGACTATAAAATTGTGACATTGCCATCGCAACGATGCTTTGATGTATTAAGATTTGGAGCGTATATCCGTAGCAATACTAACGTATTCTAAAATCTTCTTCAAATTCTATTCTCAAAATTTTAAAATGGTGGTCCTTTGAAAAACTAAATACGTTTCGCGGTATTTTGTCAAAATAATATCTCATCATGTCTATTGTTTGAATACGAAAACAAGAACGTTTTGCATGCTATACGACCTTCAATTAGCTTTGTTTTTCTAAATTCAATCAAATCGCTTTCCCGGCCCATTTATAGCACGATATTGTTTTCCGAACAAATCATGACGTCGTTAACAAACGTCTATTCCAAGACCGTATAACGTCACAAAATGAGCATCCTACTTGTGTATACCAAATAAATTCAATTAAGTACAATCGTATATTCTTTCTGTTTGACCGCTTAGTGCATTTAAACTACACAATAGATGTTGTGGTTTTCACCAAGTAATTAAAAAAAAAAACAATTCTAAACCTTCTTAGGCCTTTAATAAAATAGATAAAGACCTGTGCAAAACAAGGGTTGTTAAATGATGTTTATTTTGCAAGCAGGTTTTCACAAACACTATTACACGTTTAAAAAAAAAAAACTAGATGAGGCCGGTGTTTCGTACCCGACTACTCTGACAAGAAACAGCCGAAACAAACTCAGAGGTCATAGTGTCTTAAGCGCCCGGGTGTCACCATTGTGACGATCGCCCGGAGGATACGGTGGAGCACACAGTGGCGGTCTGCCCAGCTTGGGCGGAGCACCGCCGTGCCCTCGAGGAGGCGATCGGCGGCGGAGATCTCTCGCGTCCGGCCCTGGTTCAGGCCATGGTCCGGAGCGAGAGGGAATGGGAAGCGGTCACCACCTTCTGCGAAGCAGTAATGCTAGCAAAGGAGGTGGCCGGGCGTTTGAGGGAGAGAACATCTGCCCAACCCAGCCGCCGCGGGAGACGCCCAGGGCGCCGGGCGCCGCGAGACGACTTCCGGCCACCGTAGATGCGGGCCTGTGGACGATGAGCAATGGGTAGCTCACCGTCCGTCCGTCGATTGACGACAGGCCGTGTCAACGGCGCGTTCGTGTTTCACGCGCGCCTCAAAGAGAGTCAGCAAAGCAGAGGGGCTTGCCAGAGCCTCCGCCTGCCAGGGTTGCGGGTTGTTCGAAAGAGATACCGCGGCCCCGGAACGTAAAGGGCAATAGAAGGAACATGGGTGGGTTTTAGTCAGTACAAGTCTGACATGCCCCCCCGCTCCACCCAGAGCGGGGGAAGTCATAGGATGATTTCCCACCCGAAAAAAAAAAAAAAAAAGGTCATAGTGTCTTTTAAGGTCCAGACAAAAAATCATGTAAGTATACCAAGATTTTTTTTTAAAAACCGACACCAATAGATTAGTGTCTGAAATCGTCTTTTTAAGAAAGCACCACACAGATTGAATGGACTGTCCAGTCAGTGCAAGCATTTGTCAGTTATCTTGAATTACGATCGTTGGACGCCAGTTCTAAATATTTAAAAGATGATTTGATTATAAATCCTGTGCTCATCAGGGGGTCTAAAATGCCCGATTAAGCAGAATAATAATATGAATAATGTTAAAGTTCTTGAAACGGTCACAGACGCAGTTAATTAGCGATAAGACCGCCCATTGTGTCACCCTATTTATAAGTTTGTCTAGTGTTATTCTTGTTACTTGTATGGTGTACATAATAAAGAATATTCTATCTATCTTCTACCTATCTAATATTGTGAATTGTCAGTGACCATTTTACCAATGATAATGTAATTTGTATTATTAAACTATTCAGATTCTGTTTAAGCGGCCAAATTAGACCCGAAGTTCTACCTAAGTCCAATGCAAATAGGAGCTCTTATTTCCGGATTAGAAAAGGCATTGTCCGGGGTAGAACCCGGTCTCTACCGACTACCGAAACTTAACTAATAAAATGAAAGCAAACATTTATAGTCCTCCTAATATTATAAATGCGAATGTTTGTGAGGTTGGATGGATGTATGAATGGATGTATCAATGGATGTATGGATGTTTGTTACTTTTTCACGTCAAAACGGCTGGAGGCAGATTATAGTCTGGAATAACACATAGTGTACTTTTTTTCGATATCATGCAGGCGAAGCCGCGGGCGCCACCTGTATTTAATAAATGGTAGAAGACAAAAGGTAGAAACACAACGTTGCTCCAGTTGTATGTATTTGGTTCGCGGCTTCAGTTGTCCTACTTTAGCTACTCTCGACTGTAGAGGCTGGACAACGGGCTCTCCTACCAATACATAAACATATACTCATGTCGCTAGTTTACGTAGAAGAGAACTTATTTGGTCTAATAAAGTTCCAATGAACTACTACTCAGAGATGATAATAAAAACTTGCCTGACAAACCAGGTGGTGGTGGTCGTAGTAGACGACGACAAAGTAGGTAGGCAGCCTATGTACTCTATGTACTCGGATCAGTATGTATCGCCAACGGCTACACTTGTCCGACTTGAGTTGCTCTTGACAGTGGAGACTGGAAGAGTTGTCCCACAGAGCAATGATATGCATTGGAGGTCGCGTAGTATATTCAGGCAATAGTGTTCCCACTACTGGCCTCTTCTCTATGGAAACAGACTGGGCCCAGAGTATAGGACCAAAGTCGTCTTGATGCTTTCATTTCTTACATCAATCTCCAGTGAGAATATTAAGTTATGCACGAAGAACTTATGTGACTTATAAGTAGATGGAATAATCGCATGCATATAAACCTAAAGTTAATTTTTGGCTAGTATGGAAGCTGCTTGTTAGTATATTTTTAATTAAAAATAAAATCCCGGGATTTCGAGATTGCGTAACTAATTGGATGTACGTGTATTTATTTAACTTCTGTATTTACTTATATTCTCTGAAGATTTGTAACAAATTTCGTCAAAATCACTGAAATAAAATAAAAACAACGAAAAAGCAACCATATACCGATTTAACAGGGCGACAGTCATTTTGTGTCAAATTGGGTTTATATTTCACGGAATATCTCACTTACATCATCTCATTTCTACTAATAAGTTAAGCTGTTTATTAGAATATTTTTATTCCTTAGGTTGTATTGCAGAATATTTTTATAACTTACTTATAGCCTAGCATTTATACCGCTTGCTATAACAAGTATAACAACGAACTTAAATGCAGCTTGTATGCTGCTTGGATAGGGCCGTGTCTAGTAGCTTTCGATGCTGCAGTCCCTGGCTCTGTGAGTTCGACCGTGCGATTTTCCACAGCGAACTTGTATTCACTATTCTGTCCAAAGTTACGTGTGTCTCGAAGTCGAGTATTTGTTGGTAGCCGAGTGCAGCCAACAAACAAATACTCAGAAGGTCAGAAGGTTGAGATAAAGAGACGAAGTTTATAGTGGTCGAATTTTCATGGGACCATTTTGAGAGGTGTGGAAAAAAATACTGTTCAAGAGCGAGTGAGATTCGCGTATTAACAGCCATATCTTTTATCTGCGTAGACTTAGAGGGTTGATTTCAATCAGGTTTAGGTTTAAAGATCTTTATTCTCAATAAAAACATTACATGTCACTTACTTGAGAACATTATTACTTAAATTTTATACTAAATTGGGTTCGACAACATCCGTTAAAGACTAATTATGTAATACTAACTGAAACTCCACCACCCAACGCATTCATTTCTCGGGTTATTTCCGGTTTGCGATTAAATACAAGCTAAGTTGACAACACAAAGATACCACAGACTTTAGGATATATATGGTTTTAATTTCAACTTGATACCTCCACGCGTTCCTGAGAAAGGGTTTTAACAGACAGACAGACGGACAGACGGACAACAAAGTGATCCAATAAGGGTTCCGTTTTCGTCCTTTTGAGGTACGGAACAGTAAAAATCTTACCACTATGTTCTTCATGCCACTTTTTTGTCCAGTTGGACTTAACTATGGAGAGAAAATAAGGTAATAGTTTCCCTGTGACATATATCCACCATTGAGACGTACAGTGGGGCTAACTTTGAATACGATGTGTTTCTCATTTGTTTTGCAAAAAAATATTTTCACTTATAATACCACAAGAGCTTCAAAATTATCGGGAAATGCCAGATAATTTTGAAGCTCGTGTGGTATTCGGGGGATTATTTTTCCGACCCAAATATCGACCAATAGAATTGCACCATTCGACGTCACGTGGTACAACCTACATGGTATTATACTGATTATTTTTCCGACCCAAATATCGACCAATAGAATTGCACCATTCGACGTCACGTGGTACAACCTACATGGTATTATACTGAAAATTTTTTGAAAATTTTCAGATTTTTTTTTAAAAACATCCAGTCAAATTAACCACACGTCAAACTGACAGGTTGAATTCAATTGTGAAAATTGGAGATTTTGCATGAAAATGAGTCGATTTGGAGTTTGTGCAATTCTATTGGCCGACATTTGGGACGGAAAAATAATCCCCCGAATACCACACGAGCTTCAAAATTATCTGGCATTTCCCGATAGGTTCCCTGCAAACAAATAAAATCGTCAAGTTTTTCAGGAAAAATCACTCGCGCTTCGCGCTCGTGATTTTTTAACCTGAAAAGAAAAACTTGACTCCTTCATTTGTTTGCAACGAACCTATCGGAAAATACCCGATAATTTTGAAGCTCTTGTGGTATTATACTGATAATTTTTTTAAAATTTTCTGTGGTCGTTGCTATGCATAAAAAACAAAACATGATCCAGTCAAATTAACCACACGTCAAACTGACAGGTTGAATTCAATTGTGAAAATTGGAGATTTTGCATGAAAATGAGTCGATTTGGAGTTTGTGCAATTCTATTGGCCGACATTTGGGACGGAAAAATAATCACTTATAATACCACAAGAGCTTCAAAATTATCGGGTATTTCCCGATAGGTTCGTTGCAAACAAATGAAGGAGTCAAGTTTTTCAGGTTAAAAAATCACGAGCGCGAAGCGCGAGTGATTTTTCCTGAAAAACTTGACGATTTTATCATGACTGGATCATGTTTTGTTTTTTATGCATAGCAACGACCAGAGAAAATTTTCAAAAAATTATCAGTATAATACCATGTAGGTTGTACCACGTGACGTCGAATGGTGCAATTCTATTGGTCGATATTTGGGTCGGAAAAATAAACAAAGTTATTTAGACAATGAATTGCTACATCAAATATAAATCAAGCGGGGTTCCGGCTTGTTCGAAAGATACCGCGACCCCAGAACATAAAGGGCAAAATAAGGAACAGAAGGGTTTTAGTCAGTAAAAGCCTGGCACTCCCCGCGGCTTCGCCCAGAACGGGGGGCAGTTATTTGGTGATTTCCCATCCTCAGTAAAAAACTAAAATTTATTCAACGTTGTATGAATAATAGACGAAGAAAAAGGTCAAAAAACGATACAATGAAAACAACAGAAAAGCCTTATTAGGGTTACGAGAACCGATCTTGCTCAAGCGTCATTATTATAGTAGTAGTAGTATTTACTAGTAGATTTTAATTTTACTCTTTTGTTAATATTCTAATTTTCAATACTTGACGCTCATTCCTGCCCCGCATCACCCACTGTTAGGCATGGGCTTTCATTTTCATCGGCTATACTCCTCAGTGCTGTGAGTCCCATTTTGTTTTGTTCTGTAGACTCTGACGATATCGTCAACATAACGATAATCACTATAAAAATACTTGAGTATTATTCCTGTGACATCGTGGCTGTTAATGTACTAACGATCGTGAGCATACAAATTGTTGCAAATGCACGACCTGGAAGCGGCAGTCTCGAATAATAAAATACGTGCAACACCTCGCGAACTGAAGAGTCTTGCGCCAAAGAGGCGCCGGCGTCGGATTGTATGCCCGGTGACCTAAGGTGTCTCTTGGATAGCTGGGGAGGTAGCGTTGCATTTTTGATGGTGATATCTGTACGATTAATTTTGATTGAAATTGATAGCTTAGATATGGGCAATAATTGAATCAAGCGTCAGCAGGCGCACCCGGGGTGGATCAAGTGGGAAAAAAAATATTATTATGTCAAAAAATAAAAAACCAAAAGTGTAATCTGGTCGTTTGAAAATTTGAACAGCAATAGTTTAAACAATAATAATAATTATAGAAATAATCAGCTGTAAAGATAATGGTGGGTTGTACGTCAGCAGGTCATATCCGCACATATTAAAAATAATTATCTTCAATTCATTTCTGGTCGAATGAAATTGATACATATTATTCTTTATGCTATTAAAATAATTAAAAAATGCCTCAGCCGACCTATTGATAGGGGTAAGATCGTCAGCAGGGGGATTATAAGTAACTATTTGTATTATCCAACTGACGACTTTCCCCTCTTCAATCACTATGCTGACTATCTTTTTTGTTTAATATGTTGTTTAAAATACTCTTAATATTAATTTCAAGCGACCAGAAATTGATTTGATTATAAACAATGCCTTTTTTATTGCATATATAATCTATATACTATATGTTAGCTGGCGGACGACTTTCCCCTCTTCAATCACTATGCTGACTATCTTTTTTGTTTAATATGTTGTTTAAAATACTCTTAATATTAATTTCAAGCGACTCGAAATCAATTTATTTATAAAATTATCGTTTTAATTTATCTACATACAATTTGAACAGATAGGAATGTAAGGATTGTAAAGGATGCGTTTCAATAACGTAATTTAAAACATATTTTATTTGTATAGTATGTACATATTTGTTTGATGTTCCTCACATTCCTATCTGTTTAAATTGTATGTAGATATTAACAAATTAAAACGATAATTTTTATAATTAAATTGATTTCGAGTCGCTGGAAATTAATGTTAAGAGTAATTTAAACATCATATAGAATAAAAAAAAAAACAGTCTAAATAATAAGAGGGAAAAATGGTCAGCCAGCTGACATATAGTATATAAATTATATAATTATGCAATAAAGAAGGGATTAAAATGACATTGTTTATAATCAAATTAATTTCTGGTCGTTTTTTAAACAATATATTAAACAAAAAAGATAGTCAGCATAGTGATTGAAGAGGGGAAAGTCGTCCGCCAGCTGACATATAGTATATAGATTATATATGCAATAAAAAAGGCATTGTTTATATTCAAATTAATTTCTGGTCGCTTGAAATTAATACTGAGAGTAATTTAAACAATATATTAAATAAAAAAATAGTCAGCAAAATAATTGAAGACGGGAAAGTCGTCAGTTGGATAATACAAATAGTTACTTATAATCCCCCTGCTGACGATCTTACCCCTATCAATAGGTCGGCGGAGGCATTTTTTAATTATTTTAATAGCATAAAGAATAATATGTATCAATTTCATTCGACCAGAAATGAATTGAAGATAATTATTTTTAATATGTGCGGATATGACCTGCTGACGTACAACCCACCATTATCTTTACAGCTGATTATTTCTATAATTATTATTATTGTTTAAACTATTGCTGTTCAAATTTTCAAACGACCAGTTTACATTTTTTTTTTTACATAATTAAATTTTTTTCCCCACTCGATCCACCCCTTCTGAGCCTGCTGACGTTTAGATTATTAAATAATTATCCATAAAGAATAAGTTCAGATATGAATCAATCGACCAGAAATTATTATGTGAAATGCAACGCTACCTCCCCAGCTAGGAGGGAAATTGCTAAATCCTGGCGGATTGACCGTCAACACACGTCGGGCGACCTTTGTTAGATTTGCAAGTGGGTAACGCTTGTGGGCACCTACGACATGCCGTTCAATTACGCTCACTGAGATTTCCTCCTGACTGAGTTCGGCACGGCACGGCAAAATACCGACAAGTAAACTTGCTTACTATAAAACTAAAGACGATCGTAGTTGAATTACTAACGCCGTCTTTTAAGTTTGAGCAAAAATTACAGGTTTGAGCCAAAAAGAAAAGTCTTTTCTTTTTGTTTAAGAATGTATCCTCCGAGTCCCTTTTTATGTTGATACAACATGATTTTTGTATGCAGATCCTGGTTTTTCCGATTTTAAAATTCGTACACAATAGCCGTGGTGGTCTCATCGCTCTCGGGACGTTACACAACGGTATGCGACCCAATTTCTAAGACGAGCTCGCATTGCCGGAGCGTTACTCTGTTTTCAGTGAAAATTCAAGTGTGGACGGACACGCGATGCAGATATCTGGCCCGAACAATGTATAATTTATCTCAGCGTCTTACCGGATGAGATTGACGGCTGTCTGTGCGTAATTATTGCCTCGTTCCGTTTCAAAGTTATCTTTTCCATACGTCACTGAGGTACGAGAAAAATGTTAAAAAGTTAATGGATCATTTATTTTTATACAGGCTCTAGTTTATTGACTTCGAAACTAGAATAGCTGCTAAATTCTGCTTGCATGTTAATATAAGCTTTCATTGATAGTTTATTGACACAGTGCTTTGTTGTGTTGAGGCTGTGGAACAAAAACCCTGTGCTTGAAAGTGGGTTGCTCTTTTGTGTGGTCTGTCACTCGTCTTCGATTCTCTATGGAACATTATGACGTGATGCCTGTGCATAGCAGCGTTATGAGCTGCATAATGAACTTATTGTTTCCATAATAGGTAACATAATATGACCTGAGAACAATCCTTCCCTCACCGCGCTGCTGAGCCAGTAAGTTAAAATAGTCCATAAATAATATCATTCAGATCCAGCCTGTCCCTTGCTGTCCCTCAGCGACGCCCTAAGCCGAGGCTCGTACCCCACAGGGGGTGCCCTTAGCGTGTAGTCGCTTAGTTTGTAAGTTTTTACCCTGGCTGGAGGTCTTAATTTTTAAGTCACCCACAGGATTCGCCCGGTTAAGCAGACGACAACCTCCTTGGTTGAACTGCGAGATGCCATTCATAAAAAAAAATGCACTATTTGTCCCCGTCATTCCGACTTTTTGTTTGGGACCATACCTACCAAAGTAAGTAAGTTGAAGGGAACCTTTATGCTACGCTATCGAAGTTCCTACGTTTTTAGAATAAAAGTAAAAACAAGCCTTAAAGTTACACTGGCCACCTTATTTGCGGGTCCGTGGATAGTGAGCAATGGGTAGCTCAAGTGTTGCCACCTTGGTGGTTTTTCCACCAGAACTAGCGGTTTTTTAAAGCCTTTAGTGGTATTTTTAAAAATCATAGCGTTTTTATTTTTTTTTGTGGTTTTTAGGGGTTTTTTCAGTACGAAATCTGGCAACACATTTTTAGAAAGAAAAAGGAAGAAAAAACATTTATTTGTCGCAAATTACGACGAGCACATAAAATAATAAAAAAAAAACAACATTCAAAGCATCATAAACATTTACAGATACATACATGGGATAAAATAAAAAAGCTTGCACGTCGTGACTGCGACAGTAGTAGTTTACCCAGAATTTCCTAATAATATTCTCTACTTACTCTATGCCCGGGGAATCCCTAAGCACAATCAGAATTTCATATTGTTCTATGCTTACTTATGAATTACCAAGCGATGTCATTGCAGCTATTGGAAAAAACACTAAGTACGCTTTTAAAAATCAACCACAAGCAACAACATCTGCATCGACGTCGACGTCATCGGCAGTAGTTTCGGCGTCTGTGAATTATGATGATGTTATGGAAGATATAACATTTGATAACCTTGAATTTTAATTTCAATTGTATTACTTGTTCCTCTTAAGTCTGAATTCATATTGTACTGATTAGTTACAAATTAATAACAAATCAACATAGTTATGTCGTTTTATTTCATTGCTTCTAGATTATGTACTAAATATAATTTTTAAAATAAATTTTGTGCTGTAGAGAATATTTTTGTCGAATATTGGCACGTACATACAACATATTCCTTCGCTTTAAATTTGAATTAGGGTTTCTTGAATGTGATAATTTCAATGCAATAATTAGCGTTATTTGGTGGTTTTTTCGTGTTCCAAGTTTGTGAAATCGGCTTATTCGTCAACTCGCGCCTCATAAACTCGCGACTGGGCGCGAGTTAGCACTTTTCGATTTTACCTATTTTTGTTGTAGTCAACTCGCGACCGAGTGAAAATCTGACGTATGTACAGTCATCTACAAAAGTGTTTTGATAAATTTAATATCAAGAACCTACTTTACATTTTTATGATAATATACGATTCGAGGGCCGGAAGATCGTCTTAGAGACTGTTGATCGTCTTGGAGTTGTTTTTTGAGATAGATATACATATTTTAATAAACAATTTGACAAAGATATAAAACTGCTTATTTTCTTAATGATTTATCAAAAATATCAAGAAGTTATCTAAAACTAAACAAACAAAATAAAATCTACTATAATAATATCTACGAGGATGGCTAATTATTTGGCTAATTATCAGATTTTTTTGCTTTATTTAAATCAGCATATTATTAACATATTTTATTACAGAGCTAATTCACAATAAAATAAAATATGAAACGTGCATTTTGCCAATTACAATTTGGGGAGAAAAAGTGTAAAGAAAGAAATCTAAGGTTATCAAAGTATTGCTATTGGATTTAAAGCTTGTGTACCACAAGCAGGTCCATCTACTAATGAAACTGGGCATGAAATAATTACATCCCTGCGAGGAAAGTCAATACTACTTAGGGCATGAGAACAGTAAAGTCTAAGGAAACGTGCACTATTGATGAACACGTTACATTTACCATTAACGAATTTGTGCACGGCGTTATTATAAGTATCGGTTTATTTTTCGAACTTCTAATCTTGTGATTATTAGATATTATATAGCAGTTATAAAAATCATTTACAAGAAACCCTGATCTGTGATTTTATAGTTAATGATAATCTTATATCATAGATTTTATTAGTAAGTAATAATTATTATAAAAGTTTGTTATCCACTTGAACGTCAGGAGACACTTGAGTGTCTAAAAAGTTTTTGTCATCTTACGTTAGGGTACACTACAGTGTCGACTTTAGGAATTAATGAAAATCAGCTTTTTGTGGCTGTAATAAAGCTCTTTTTTGCAATATTACTGGCGTTTCGGACGCGGAACTAAACGTAGTTGACACTGACATGTGTAAACAGTTAAAATCTTTGTAATCTGTATTAATACTTCGGTTTGAAGTTTGAGTGATTTTGTGTGTGCGTCACGGCAAGGGTTGTCCGCAGTTATGTCGTCAGTTCTTTTTTCTTATTAGTTAGATCGTATAGTGTATTATATCAAGATATTCCTTAAGATTTGCTCGTGTCCATGATATAAAATAATCATAGTTTCATTGGCGTCATGGTTTAAAATATAAATAAACAATAATTTCGGAATATGAGAGAAAAATGTGTACTGTTTAAGATTCTCTATTTATTTTAAGTAATTTGATCTGGGTTTAGAGCATATACTTTTAAATAATTATATTGTGTATACATTAGGCTATGCTACAGTATTTTTAATTTTAATATAGCTTGTATAATTTTCTTTTGACAAACGTTTTTATCGGAAGAGATACTGCGCAATTTATAGCGCAAAATTTGACACTCGCATCGTGGCGTTTCGTTGCATTGACAGTTCGCGGCGTCGACGTTCAAGTGGAAAAAGAATTTACTTTTATAGTCCCTTTTTTTTCGGATGAGAAATCATCAAATGACTTCCCCAACTCTGGGCGGAGCAGGGGGGCATGTCAGACTTTTCTGACTAAAACCCACCCATGTTGCTTCTGTTGCCCTTTACGTTCCGGAGCCGCGGTATCTCTTTCGAACAACCCGCAACCCCAGCAAGCGGAGGCCCTGGCAATCCCCTCTGCTTTGCTGACTCTCGTTGAGGCGCGCGTGAAACACGAACGCGCCGTCGACACGGCCTGTCGTCAATAGACGTACGGACGGTGAGCTACCCATTGCTCAACGTCCACAGGCCAGCATCTACGGTGGCCGGGAGTCGTCTCGCGGCGCCCGGCGCCCGGGGCGTCTCCCGCGGCGGCTGGGTTGGTTCGAGGTTCTCTCCCTCAAACGCCCGGCCACCTCCTTTGCTAGCAATACTGCTTCGCAGAAGGTGGTGACCGCGTCCCATTCCCTCTCGCCCCGGACCATGGACTGAACCAGGGCCGGACGCGAGAGATCGCCGCCACCGATCGCCTCTACGAGGGCACGGCGGTGCTCCGCCCAAGCTGGGCAGACCGCCACTGTGTGCTCCACCGTGTCCTCCGGGCAATCGTCACAATGGTGACACCCGGGCGTTTCCTCCCGCCCAATGATGTGCAGGAACCTCCCGAAACTTCCGTGTCCGGTGAGGACCTGCGTCAGGCGGTAGGTGAGGACGCCATGACGCCTCTCCAGCCACTCCCCAAAGAGGGGACTTACCGCCACTATTGTGGCGTGCCCTGCACGGGGATGCGACAGTCGCCCTCTCCATGCCACCATTTTTATTTTATAATTTATAGTCCCTAAGCCTGTGATTGTTTTTATTAGTAAGTAATATTAACGTTTGTTAAAAAAATCATTTACAACAAACCCAGACCTGTGATTTTATAGTTCCTGAGACGACCATTGATTATATTAGTAAGTAATAATTAACCAAATCGTTTACTTGTTGATTATTTTTTTATTCATACTCGTATTTTGATATTATTGATTTTGTTTTGTTATATTCGTTGTGATAATGTCGATTTGTGTTATTGATGATAATCATTAGAAAAATAAGCAATTTTAGATTTATGGCATGTGTTTTATACATATTATAAAGATATCTATCTCAACAACTACATTTCCTTTTATTTTAAACTGTACAGCGCCCAATACAAATAAATTTGGTTCCTATATTAAATTTATTAAAACACTTTTGTAGATGAGCATACCAGTTTTTACTCGGTCGCGAGTTGACTACAACAAAAATAGGTAAAATCGAAAAGTGCTAACTCGCGCCCAGTCGCGAGTTTATGAGGCGCGAGTTGACGAATAAGCCGTGATCTGGCGTTATTTTATTTTTGACCTAGTGCTTTATAAAAATCCAAGGTGGCAACACTGCTGAGCTCACGGTTTATTCGTTTAGTCACTGTTATCCGTAGACAGGCTGTGTCGATGGCACGTTCGTGTTTCACGCCTGCCTCAAAGAGATGTCAGCATAGCAGAGGGGCTTGCCAGGGCCACCGTTTGCCGGTGTTGCGGGTTGTTCGAATGAGATACCGCGGCCCCGGAACATAAAAGGCAAAAGAAGGATCAAGCTCCGATTCGAGTGGGGGAAGTTATTTGAAGATTCCAGACCCGCAAAAAAAAATTAAAACACATTGTTTTAAAAAATAAAACAATGTGTTTAAATTTTTGTTATGAGCGTGTTTCTAACGTAATACGTGATTTTTCATCCTAATTAAGAAAGTGGTTTCCCACCAATAATTAATTATTGTGCAGTGTTACTAAGTTTAATACTTGGTTGATGGTTTCTTGAAAGGTCCGTTTTCACCTTTTTCTGTGCCAGGAGTTGTTGTCCATATTAATATTAAAAATTAAAAAAAAAACAAATCTTTCACCCACCCCTCTATATCTCATTGTGTAGACTGTAGGCAACATACCGTATAAACACTTTAAAATAATTGATATCGTACCGTAATTGCGAACTGTAGCTGGTAGTGTACATTCCGAATTAGTACCCAACAATACGACTGAAAACCACAAAATTACCGCAGAACATAGTAAAATATGCTAAAACTCAGAAATATGTGTCCTAATTTTTTTGTAATCCTTCACAATCCATTTTTTTATGGGTAATATAGGGTTAAAACTGAAAGTGTACTTAGTAGTGACAAAATGGGAAAGAATAAAATTTGCCCTCAATATCGTTGTCAACCCCCTTCCCCCCCCAGGACCACTTCGCCCATGACGAAAGTTTTCACATCCGTCTTCATAGACATCATCAGCCTCTACTACATCTATCATCGTCAATAGTTAGCTAGTTCCATTTTCTCACCTCTCCACCGCGTCGTAGCTGTTTGAAAAATACTTAAAAGGCGTTGTGGCTTTTCCTCGTTCAAAGAACACGCCACGACACTAATTTTACTTTATGGTCGTTTCGAGTTTGCGCGACGCGTTGTACCTAAGGACACAACACAACCAAAATTTCGCATTATAAATCATTTACATGTTTTTTGGGTTGACTGTACATTTAGTTCGGAATCGGTACGGCTCACTGTAACGGATGTCATTACCTGAGGGAACCCTCATTAGCAGCGCCTCTCGCCTCTTTCATTTCCTTCTGATGTTTAGCAACACCGATGTATTGTGACATATTTTCCTTTCCGCTACACAAATATGCCAGAACACCCCAATGAACACACGTAATAGTATGTAAATAGAAATTAAACAACGTTATTTTCTTGGACCAAAACGAGCTGTTTATTTCATAGATTTTTGCTAAACGCTTGAATGCACTCTGTGAAAGATGATATGGCTATCCGGGAACAAACGAGATTTCAGCTAATAGAGAAGTATGGAAGTAAATGATTTAAAAACAAAAAAGAAAGTTTCTAAATCACTCTTAACTTCATTAAAAAAATGCGCACGCTAAACTTCTAACGAACTTTTTAAAGTGAATCACAACGGGCAACTAAATTAAAAATCGATCACATACATAAATAATTGCAATCAATTTCTTGAAATCCTCTGTAGACTGATATACCGAGACATGCGGCCTAACTAAAAGGTCGGAGAACTCGGCGAACTTCCATCGCACGTCTGCCTCTTACTCAACGCGTGAAAAACTTGCCGTTTCGTTGACTCAAGCCAGTTTGCAAAACGAAATTGCTCTTATGACTAAGTTGGTAGTCCTTAGGTTCAATATTCCAGATAATCACACAGCATTCCAATAGTAATGAGAAAAAACTAAAAAAGATGTGGACATAATTAAACCTAAAAGATTACTATTCTAAATCGACGAAACACAATGTTGTACTGAATTATCTAAATTAGGCAGCAACGACTTTTTAGTACAAAATATGCGAAACTAATAGTAGCATCTAGTTGGGATCCTTTTACAGCGATACTCGTTTGTAAGAATTATAAATAATTGGTTCGCGATACAAAATGAATCAGCCCCTGTCTAACTCGTTTACTGTAAGAGGAAAAGTGGACACGGCGGCGGCGTCGGCGGCGTATTCGTATAGGATGACAGGGAACCTTTAAACAATGGCGAATGAGGCTGTAGCGCCACCAGTTACACGCATTAACCACCTGTATATATAGAGAACTAGCACAGTTAATACTAGTTTTAGTTGCACTTATTAAGTGACTCACAACGCAACCTTCGATATTGACGTACTACAAACTGTCAATAAAGTTGCTCTTATTTCATGTTGTTTCGATGTAATAGTAATAACAACTGCTACTGCTTTTTTAATTTTTATATGGTTTTTTTTCTTTAATGTTAACTTTAATAATAAATATGTATTGATCATTAAACGGAAAAAAATAACTGCTACTAGTGTTACTGCGCCTATTCAACTATGTCCCGTGTGAATCTGCCGTGACGTATCTTATGGTCGTAAATAAAGATAACGTAGTACCCAATTACTATATAATTGCATAATAATATTACACAGCAACTCAACGCACGGTTGTTTATGCTGTTATGGTCTTGTTAAGTAAACATTTGTATCGAAACACATCATATTGGTATTTGAAAATACAAACACAGTTAGAAGGATTAGAATTGCCACTCACACAAACGATTTTCAATCACACAATCAGAGAGTGAACGTAGATTGCAGGAATTTAGTGTCTGTGTTTCGAAATAGTATTTTTACTGTAATACAGCTTTTTTTTGTGGATGTGCAATCATCAAATAAACTCTCCCGATTGGCGGAGCGGAGGGGAGTCTCACACTTTTACTGACTAAAACCCACCGCGCCGCGGTATCTCTTTCAAACAACAATCGTGATGCATTTTGTGTAAAAACAAAATCAATGAATGAATGAAATAAAACCACAAGCAATTTTTGAGGGGTTCAATATTGATGGTGGGAAATAAAAAATAAACAAACAGGATTGACAATTTACTTCCTGTACGGGAATATTGATGAACAAGTTTCGAGCAATAGTATTTCCACATTTCGGACACGGAACACCACAAACCAAAATAAACTCTCCAAGTGATATTTTTACAAAGAGCATGGGGGCATAAGGATATTTTTTTTTCACAAAATGTAACGAATCCTGTGTTGAAACTACTTGAAACAAAAAAATCTTTTGTGATTCTCCCTCAAATATTAGCACCGGTAACTGAAATATAGTTTGTTTTCACTTCGAGCCCGCGGGGACGTGAAATACAAAAGCATTTGCTACACTATGTTTATAGTCGTATGCGATCGCCATCTTTTAAGGCGCCACCCCGACCAAAACGCCGCCGCGCAAGCCGTTTTTGTACAGTTTTCTAGAGCTATCTACTAGTTATTTAAAACGAACTAAGTAACAAAAAAAAATCATTAAATTTCTTTATAATCTTGATTCCATTATTGTAGATTTAGTTTTTATTTTTATTGAGTCATTATTTAGTAAATCTCCTTACAACAAAGCCCCAGAAATGAGAAAAAATATCAATAACATGCATCTCCTCGTAAAGTAAACATTGTTTAATTTTGCTACTGACACTAATGGATACACAATTCTATAATGAACATTTTGGTAGAAATATTTTTTCCAAAAACCCAATACTTAATTTTATATAGATTTTATTCCAAAAAATAGGCATTATTCACTACTGCTCTCTCTCACTCACTCCTGCGCGGCAAAGAGGGAAGCGAATGCTCAAGGTTATTTGCGTAGGGTACGGCCTTAATCAATTTTATTGAAAGGAATCTGAATTGAAGTACAGATGTCTGTCAGAAAAACTATGCCCTTCGGCACTAATCGTCATCTTCGGACATAAACACCCGCTATTAGAGAGCTAGTAAACTTACGTACTTACCTATTTGGTTTTTATTGTACTAAAGAACTACTTTCGTACTTATTCGGAAAGATCAAAACATTTTTTGTTCTACTGTACCTTGGCCAATACTTTCTTTACGTTTTATTTACTGTGTACTATGAGTAATATGAAATTAATGACTTTTTTGATAACTCTAGGGATTTCCAAATGGTACAGAAAAAGTCGGCTCCATTTCAGTTTTCCAACAACTTTGATACCTACTTGTTGTTTCAGAATGAAGTGAAGTTCCAATTATAAGCAAATCTGCTGGTCCTGCGGCAAGATTTAATAGCAAAATGCCCATTGTCCTTAGGCATCACGATGAACTATGCCTTGGTTAGGAGATAGAAAATTATTAATCTTACCATACGTTCCAGGAATGTAGTCTCCGTTCTTCATACGGGCGAAGTCACGGGCTAAAGCTAGTGAATCATAAAGAATGAGCTAACTAATTTATACAAGCAACATTGAGTTCTTTTAAAACAATGCAAGTTATTGTCAACTGATTTTAGTGTAGGTACGTTGTGTCGCCGCTATTAACAGGCATAGCCGAATAATTAACGCTTCCATGGCGACGACAATACAATACATATAAATAAAAATATTTTAAGTGCGTTCATTGCGAATGTATACCAAGTGAAGTTTTGGTTCGGCTCAGTTGTTTTGACATTGTTGTATGGTGCTGGTAAACGGTTGTAACTTCTTTATTGTGCGAATTTTTAATATGCACCAGAATTCAAGTTATTATCAAGTTTTGAATTCAAACGTTGTACACGAAACTTCTTTTCTTCACGAAGTTTGTGTTAAGTACATAAGGGATATTAATTTTGTGTTGTGAAGTGATCTTGTATGAAGGAAATTCACAGGTAAAATACCTTAATAAATGTTTCAAAATATTTTAGTCAGACGTTCCCAGACAAATATTCAATGAACGTTGCAGAATATGTCCAGGATTATTTTAGCGGCGTCCGTAATGATTCAAAAATTTCATTTTCTTTCGCGCTGTTGTTGAGAATTTTCACCGTGAGCATTTTCTTTAGTTAATTTTTGTCGAGCATAGTTGCGTTACAGGCTCGACGGCCGACGGCTGGCGGCTGCATCTCGCAGAGTCGCAGTCCTCACTCGGGTGAGAGCGCGGTGTGACGTACACCTCGCGCTCTTAACGCTACGCGTTTACGCGCCCCTCATTTTTGTATTTCGAATGTACTTGTTTTTTGTTTTTCTAAGTTTTTATTATGATATTAATATTTTGCCAGCATTTTTAGAGGTTGTACTGTGTATCATTTATTTTTGTGAATAGTGCAAATATTATTTCCACATTTAATTTTGTTTGTTTTGGAGAAAGAAACGTTACGTTAAACTTCATTATTTTATTACGGTGTGGCAGAAACTCATCGTCTTCCAAATAATTTTCTTCGATGGGATATAAATACATTTTAGGATCTACATGAAATTATTTATCACGGCAAAACTTTTTTAAACATCGACCTTGAATTAACGGGAAAGATTGTTTACACTGTAACACAATGTTTTGATGTGTAATAATTTTATCGGTGTGACTACCGAGCTCGCTCACTATCGATGGTCAGTGCTAACGGTCCCCTTTTAATTATATCGATAACACTATGGTAGCTATGATTGAATTTCCACCGAGGGGATTAAGTTTGTCTGGCGTATGACGGGCTTAGTACATCGTAATAACTGTTATTTGCAACTTAACCAACCAAGCTGTAGATTCTATAGGTTTTCTGATTTGAAATTAAATATTTACCTTTATTAACTTAGTGTAAGCTAATTTTATTATTGTACTTGCAACAATTTTAAAGTTTAAAATAATAACCAAAATCAATGTTCAATTATCAGAGTAATCAAAAAGGTTATATTTTTCAACTTAGGCTTACATAAATTATCCTTCATTCATTAAAGAATGGGGTTAAGTTTTAAACGTTGGCTAGATTTCATACTAATTTATATTTCACTGACATCCGTTAAAATGCAAACTGCCGATGTTTGGGTAGAGGTTGATTTAGCCCGTTTGTGTTTAACTGCACGCTCCGACAAACGCAAACTCCCCCTCTAGCTTCGAATAAAAAAAAAATCATCAATGTCGAAGGGAAAATGAAAAGAGTTTAGAGCTATTCTTCTTTTGTGTTTTGGCATGTTTTTATTTGAACAATTATTTCCGTTGTTATCAAGTAGGTAGGTATTATTTACTTTTATTTGAAAGTGTAAATAAAAACTATATGAAAATATGGCGGTTCTAACAACATGGAATCGAGGTGACACAAATAAGGTAATTTAGTTTAATTACTGGTAGTAGATGTTGTGAAAAATATTGTCCAACATAAAAAAAAAAACTTTAGTAACAAGAAATTAAATGAGACATTGGGGTACCAGAAACACGCCTACCTATACATATTCGAACAAATTAAATTTATCTAAAACCAATATGCAGTACTCAAAATACTGTGTGAAAGATGATATTATAAAAATAATGTGACAGCTGAGGTACGAGTAATAGATAAGTATGGAAGAAAACATACTGACTTCAAATATATTGGGATGTTTTTTTTTTGTGTTTGGAAATCAAATAACTTCCCCCGCTCTGGGCGAAGCGGGGGGGAGTATCAGACTTGTACTGACTAAAACCCACCCATGTTCCTTCTATTGTCCTTTACGTTACGGGGCCGCGGTATCTCTTTCGAACAACCCGCAACCCCGGCAGAAATATATTGGGATAAAAGCAGAATGACAATGATGAGGAACCAGTACGTATACCTACATAACACGTATCGGAAAAGTGACTATCCTGAACATTTTGAGGGTACTGGTTAAAAGGTGTTCAGAAACCAATACCTAATTGTATGTTGTGTCGATTAAATGTTTTATCAAACACGTCGCTCTTCATCCGTGACCATTTCCCGCGCTTCAACGCGCTCAAAATCCAAAATATTAGTTTTCTCTTTCTATTAATCAATATTTGTTAGTAATAATAATCTCATTAATTGACGACACGGTTGGCGCAGTAGCTGAGTGATCCACTGCCGCGCTGCGTGTCGCAGTTTCGATTCCCGCACGGAACAAATATTGGTATGGCATACAGGTAGTTGTTCCGGGTCTGGCTGTTTGTGTATGTGGGTTTAAATGTTTGTAAACGTATCCACGATACTCGAGAAATTCCTAGTGTGGGGCAAGGTTTTTTAAAAAAAAAAATTACTTGTCCAGATAAATGAAACGTCCGAACCACGGAACAACCTGGACGGGGTTCCTAAAAGCCAGCTATGTCCTAAAATTTGTACTCTGGCTGGGCAGAGCGGAATTAAGTGTCAGACCTTTACTGACTAAAACCAATCCATGTTCCTTCTTTTGCTCGTTTTGTTCCGGGGCCACGGTGTCTCTTTCGAACTACCCTCAACCCCGGCAAGGCGTCTTAGGTCTTTTTTGTTTGCGGATGGAAAATCATCAAATAACTTCCCGCGCTCTGATCAGAGCTCGAGTATTGTGAGCAGCTTATGCCTGCTGGCTTAATTTCTGTAATGATATAGTACTTCCATAACGTTTTTGATCGTACAATATCTTGTTTTACAAGGTATTGTGTATAGTGCACGGTTCGGGTTGGTCGTTTCCTATGGAGAAGGACCGACAAGAAAATCTATGGTTATTGTCATATTCCAATGATAAAAAACAAAGTACGTATGAGATCTTTCGAGTACACAAAAAGTTCTGGCACAAAATAAAACACATTCAAATTATAACAATATACTATGTCAATTTGATTGACATTGAATTTGAAATAGGGTTACCAGCATTTATACCCTTTATTAAGCTTGTTTTTTTATAAACTGAGATTTGAGACCAAACACAGATTTTCTATGACATCCTTTTGAGAGCTCGTCAATTCACAGGGACCAAGTCTTGTATCTCAATACTCTACACCTACTACTTGATAGATAGGTAGTAATAGGAAATATATTCATTTACAAGCTTACCACTATACGTAGGTGCTCGTCAATAAATAATAGCAGCCGCTCGAGTCGAAGCTTAAACTTAGTGAAGCTGCGCTTGCCTAGGTTGGTCTGTGAATGTGTGACCACTCGTTATATACCAAGTTTCCTCCGTGCCTTGGAAAACACGTTAAGCTGTTCGTCCAGGCTTTCGTTTTTAGATCTTTGACAGTCGTTACAGGTAGTCAGTGTCCCGAACGTTTGACAACCAGTCTCACCAACGGGTATCGTATTACCCAATACTAATTGGGTTGTGGAGGTCAGATAGGCAGTCGCTCCATGTATAATACTGGTATTCAGCGGCATCCGGATAGACTGGAAGTCGACCCCAGCATAGTCGGGAAAAGGCTAGGCAGATAGTGATGACTTAGTACACACACCTACACATCAAGCTACACAAAACCAGTATATGCGGATCTCTCTTTGTACGGGAAATCTATACGAATCGAAGCCACTTTACACGGGAATTGTAAAGCTTAATTTGTCGCCGTGTGTACATCACACCTTAATAGGTACCTATGCTTTACAATACAACAACGCGTGTTTTCTTTCGATGAACTCTGACCTAAAGTAAGATTTAATAACAGCAACGAATATATAGTTTCCTGCAGACACGTATAACCGGAGCCGTCTATTACAGGTCTCTAACATTGTGTGTGTGTGTCCATCAATTCCCCGTAAACTAACTAGTGTAATCGTGCCAATACCACGTCGGTCTTTGTCTTATCTTGATGCAGGCTCCTTTGTACCTCAAACGCAAGTGTGTTTGACACAGAACGATCTTATCTAGTGTCCGTCCTGTATTTACATGTTGTGCCTATTGGTCAACGTATCGTTTAACACCTAGAACAAGGTATGAAGACTGGGTGTGTAGAATACTTACTTGTCTAAATAAGAAAAAGAGGGTTTATGAGTTTGTGATAGTTAAAAGTAATACACGAAATGACAATATTTAAAGACTTATGTAAGTACTAGCTTGCACCCGCGGCTTCGGCCGCGTGATATAGAAAAAAATATCCTATGTATTATTCCAGACTATAATCTACCTCTGTGCCAGATTTCATCAAGATCCGTTCGGCCGTTTTGTCATGAAACAGTAACAAATATCCATAAATCCATCCTCACAAACATTCGCATTTATAATATTAGTAGTATAAGTCCAGGTTCCCTCACGGTTTTTTCCTTCACCGGTCTTTATGAAGTTCATCTTAGATATATGTGCTTTTTAAAGTTCATACTTTAAAAAGCACATATGAATTGAAAAAGTAACATTGTTACTTGCCTGGATTTGAACCCATAACCTCAACCACGAGAGGGCCATCACGACCTTACACTTACTTAGAGAACTATTATGAATTCTGGATACATTATCAAGGTATAATTTAAATATCACTCATAATTCATCACTACATGAAAATAGGTGTAAAAGCGGTGTTGTAATAACCATAGAGCATGTTTTGAGTCATGTTTTCGCTAAATATTTACCTAATAACCGGAAAACAAGTTTGTGGGTGTAAGGCAGGTTTATACAACACTAGCTTTTGCCTGCGGCTTCGCTCGCGTTCAATTCAGGGTAACACAGTTCCCCTTGTCTGATTTTCAGGTACCTGCTACTTGTAGTTTTTGCCCTTGCGCCTCATTTATTGTAATAGCAAAGCTAAGTTTTCCTTTTTCTTCCCTTTTCTCCCTCACTTCCAACTTTTTTTAAAAGAAGTTAGCCTAGTTAGTCCGTCTCCAGGGTCTCAACTATCTCTGTATCAAAATTCATCAAAATCGATTTAGTCATTCAGGCGTGAAGACGTAACCAACAAACACACTTTCGCTTTTATAATATTAGTAAGGATTTATCGAATTGTAGCAAGCAATGAAATTAATTAGCCCATTATAATGGTTAAAGGAATAACTCTGTTACCCATGGCTATATATAACCCACACCCAATGAAATCTGATCTGTCACGACTGTAGTCGTGTCAATTTGTTTGATAGTTGTGCCCATTGACAGTCAGACAAAGCGGTAAACTTTAAAGTTACGAGTGTGGTCGCGATCTTGAGCTTTGGTTCTATTTGGAAGTGTTACGGTCGGCAACAAAACAATCGAGACTCAAACCCTGTAGGCCTACCATGACGTCTTAAAGCAGAACTTATTCCACTGAGGGAAAGAGATGGTGCTAGACACCCTGTATAGCTCTGTCTCTTTCCCTCAGTGGAATAAGTTCTGCTTTAAGACGTCATGGTAGGGTAGCTGTAGTTTCAGCGTAGAAAAATGCCAGCTTGACAATTTTGTACTACTAGTTTGTAAAGTTGTCGATTTTGTTTGTTTTTCTTCTGAATAATCGTAGTATGAATAATTTGAAACCAATTTAATAGTAATTAACGGGACTGTATAGGAATAGTTATTATCATAGTTGATGACGTAGCTAGAGATCTTTGTTTATAATTCAAACTTCAAAAATGCCTAAAACTCTGCCAAAGATCACTCAATCAGACATTTTATTTTTTATTGGTACCTTGTATAGTACTAGGTTCCGCCCGCTACAGAAACGAGGACGAGAAAAGAGGGAAAAAGAGGGAAGAGAAAGTTTTTTTTTTCGATCATCACCCGGGTTAAAGTTAGCGTTAGTCCAAAGTAACTATGCCACGCGGACGAAGTCGCGGGTAGAAGCTAGTATTTAAATAATACCGTCGAGTTACCAGTAACCCTGTAATTAAATGGAGAGGTCTCTTCACAAAAATAGAACTCTTTACAAAAATTACAATTTCCCCGGGCAAAAGTAGCTTCTAAGACATTTCGCTCGACACGACTAACCTATTACACAGTTAAATCCATAAAAAGCTGCTTGCACCATTTGAGTAATACTTGAGGCAAATTAGATTTATCAAAGAAAAGTCTGGGCAAGTGAGATTCGAACTCGCACACCGAGGGTTGAGACTTACGACATAAGCGGCCTTATCTTTTCAATGTACGCATTGAAAAGACTTAGAGAAGAATTGACCTGAGACATGATTTTTCCACAACTCCAAGGCTCCACAGACTTATGTTCTTACTAGCTTTTGCCCGCGGCTTCGCTCGCGTTAAATTCGGGGTAACACAGTTCCCCTTGCGCCTTATTGATTTGTAATAGCAACGCTAAGTTTTCCCTTTTCTTCCCTCTTTTTCCCTCACATCCCACTTTTTTTTTTAAATTAGCCTATTGTCGTCTCCTGGTTTCCAACTATCTCTGCACCAAAATTCATCAAAATCGGTGTAGCCATTAACACTAGGGGGCTCGCGCCCAAAATTTTCCTAGAAAGCTCGCGCGGGGGACATATGTCACCCATCAGTAACGGGATTTTTTCTTACTATTTTAATTGTGATGAAAGAAAACAAGATGTAATAAGACTAATCAACTTTATTTCTTACTAAATACTTTAACAAAACTTAACAATTGCCATATGTTGAATTAAATATAAACAAAAAATAAACATCTGATAAAAAAATAACATTTTTACTTATTGTGATTAATCCGTCTCTTATTTTTTTTAAAAACCTTAATTTTGTAAGCTAATCATTTTTTATTAAAGTTTACAAATGGGTTATTCCAATTCAGAAGCTACTTGATCATAATTAGGGCACACTGTGATTTGGTGATCGGGACAAACACGCCTATTACATTTGGCACAGGTTTTACGTGTGGTTCGATCTCTTCTTCTACTACAGAAGTCGCACCGTCCTTTTCCACTACGTATTGGCAAGTTTTGCACTTGCGGTTTTTGGGCAGCCCCAGAAGAAGCCTTGCTTTCAATTTTATAGCTCTTTGGTATAGCTGAAATACGACGTGAAACACACATTTTCGTCATTGTCGTCAGATACATCATCACTCTCTTGTTCCGTGTCAGAAACGTGAGGTGAACCAACTGGAGTAGTTTGCTCTTCTGAAGTATCGTCTTCAAATTCAAATTCAATTTATTCGCAGTAAGTGTTGGTACAGTTTAGGTCTTAAATTATTAATTACAGATCCATAATGCTTAGTCATAATAATGTGACATGCAAACATTTGGGATCTGATTAATTTTTTATAGAATATTGATAAAATTTATTATAACTAGTAAACTTCCTGATCTTCTGACGCACTACTCTCGGTGACGGCTTCCTCCAAACATCTACTTAGAGTAAATTCGTTCGCCATTATAGCCTAAAACAATATGTGTCACTTGGTAGTTATAAAATTAATAATATTCACGTAAATATACAACCAATTTGTAAAAAAACAGTTCGTTGACCATAAATGAATGTAAAATAAAAACGATAATGAACGTACGTAAGGGTATATTTGATTTTCCACCACAATGTTACATTTTCTAAAAGTTCCTCGGATGCTCGCGCGGGGGACATGCGTCACCCATGCACTTTATAAATTTCACTATTCACACGTCGTTGCACTTAGAGTGACGACGCACTACAGGTGCGTGGACGCGCTACTAGTTGAGGAATACCTGAAAGGATAGCACTGAAACGCGTTTCGTTCAAAAGTTATTAAACAATATACGAACCTGGGTGACATATGTCACCCACGCGAGCCCTCCAGTGTTAAGGCGTGAAGAGGTAACAAACAAACAAACTCACTTTCGCTTTTATAATATTAGTAAGGATATGGTTTAAATTTCAACTCGATACTATCACGCGTCTCGTATCAGGGTCTTGACAGACAGATAAACGGACAAAAGAGTGAGCCAATAAGGGTTCCGTTTTTTTCTTTTTGAGGTACGGAATCCTAAAAAGTGATATGCATGCAGTGGAAGTCTGCTCCTACAAACATAATATCACTAGTACCTGTAAACAAAAAAGCACTTGTGATCGGTTGAACGATTTTTGGCATTGTATACCAAAAGGAGTTTTTAAGTTTCTTTCAAGTCCTTCTGTTTGTCCAATAAGGTCAAAGGTAATGCCCCTAGCTCTGTTAGGTCCAAAACAAAGGCGTAATGCTAGAAGCTAGCTATTATCAAAAAACTACTCGAAAGCACTTTAGTGAATGGCACCATTACATTGAGTGACTGTATGGTACCATTGTGAGAATTAAATAGGGCTAACGTTTAGTACCGTGGTTGCACTTGCATATAAAAGGTTTAACATTTAAATGAAAATACTGCTATTTTTATTTATACAACATATGAATAAATCCCAGATATTAACTGTTCTGAATAAAATGACATATTTTTTGTCCTTTTTAAAAATCAACGATTCTCTTATTAACAATTTCGGGCGTTTTCCAATTAAGCCGCAACACGATTGTTTTTTTTTTCGTAGCCTTGAATATAATGGCCGCCCCCATATTCGGTAGTCTTCTCCTGCTCCAACTCGAACCAACCTTCAGCCCTGTATATGCTTACTCAATAACCCTCTGGAATCTTCTAGAATCGTATCACTTAAAAGCTCACAGCAATAACTCATATGTTTTAGATTATCTGACGATATTTTTAGTAACGTCCAAGATCTTAGCAATTTCCTAGGCTCGCTTGCACATTGGTGGAAGATATTCCTTTTTGAAATGATATAGCCCGAGTTCAATGAAGTGAATATGTAACTGAACACGTCGACGTTGCTATCGGATATCTTATTTACATTTCTTATTTTTTGCGATCCTTTTGCGAAATGTTGAAATATCTTAGCGCGAACTCATGTAATAGTGTATTGACGGTACCCGGATATCCGTACACTGATTGCTGAGAATGATGAAGATTGCCAGGCTCATAGCTGCGATAGCGCTTCGCGTCGGGTGTAAAACTAGCTTCCCATCAACTGTCAGCGAGAACTGATACCATCTTGAACCAATCAATAGTTTCCTCCACCCACACAATAATATTAAACGAGTTTCTATTATCAATATTTCTTAGACGTGAACAAGAATTGAATAAAGCTAGCTAATAGTTTCTTGAATATATTTCTTTGAAAGCAGATTCAAAAGAAGAGTGTAGAGTAGCTAAGATACAACTTATAATACCAAAGTACACTTAATTATCCTCGTAAATTATTAAAATATGCACCTGAACAAGAAATTTTCCTATCTTCAAGAAAATTTTCTGCGTACCTTGTCAAATACGTCAAAAGGCTTTCGACCCATGCTCCTTTTGCTTTGATGTGAAACTTTTTGAAAAGAAATACCCAAGTAGGTCTTTTCTTTTCAATAAATTTCATAAATGTTTGAATGAATAATACAATTTAAGAGGGAGGAAGAAGTATTATGGTTTCGTCTATGTTTGGAGGAAAATGTCTGCGAAAACGAGGTCCTGAGTGACGAAATTTCTATTTTCTATATTAAGTTTCATCAAAACGTTTTTCAATGTTTTCTTTAAAGGCCTTAACCTTTATAGCCTGCAGAATATTGAACAGATGTCGATTCTGTTTGCACTTGTCTTCAAAGTCTACGTTGTCCCCTTTATTAGATTGCACAAACCAGCTTCAGTCAATGTTGGCACGAGAAAGCTCCATGCTTGATACTTTAACTTTCCTCATAACGCATTGTTATTAAGGAAGTCTAGATTCTAATATTCATTGTTGCCTGCAGTTTTTCCCTCGCTAGCAGGCAAAACCATTCTCTTAGATGTAATCGATTAATTCCGCTTGACGAAAGTAACGAGAACTGAATTTCATGCTTTATTATGCAATCATTTAAATCATTATTGAGTAATAAGTAAATCATTTGTTTTGTCTACGTAACAATACAACTTAAAATATGGTGGATACTCATTAAATTGACATAACTTTTCAGTAAATTATTTAGAACGTATCCAAAAACTTCACAAAAACTGATTGTAGGAGACGCAGGATGAGTCCCCCTAAATGATTTCAATTAATCAGAAGCCTATTAGTATGACCGAATCCAGCCTTCCCAACAATAAAAAATGAATTAAATTGTGAATTGAAATATATTTTAAACATAATTATTAAAAAAAACTACATCATCATCTGCCTAGCCTTTTCCCAACTATGTTGGGGTCGGCTTCCAGTCTTACCGGATGCAGCTGAATACCAGTATTTTACTTGGAGCGACTGCCTATCTGACCTCCATAACCCAGTTAATATTAAAAAAAAACTACACGGAATACAATTGTCCAATTCCGCGTCCTGGACATTACACAGTCAGAGTTTTCATAAGTCGATCTGCTAATACAATAAACGCTGTATCCAGTCATTCATATTTTTGCTCCGTAATAGACGGTGTAGTGATTGTAGCCGGGAAGTCGGCAACAATGGGTGACGGGTCGCGGAGAGTGATTTAAATTGTCTCACAATCGCCTCTTCCGGTCGCTACCGCTAAGGACGCGCAGACCCCCGCCGGCACAGGGGCGGCGCGCAACCAGACCCCACCTACGTGCACTACGATTGTACTGATACAAATACCCTCTCGACATATAGTCTCGATTGTTCCCGACTCGACACTGCCACTCGGCTTCTGTTATTAAATTACGTTATGGAAAATCATTATACTGCCGACCGATATGGGAAAAACTCGCAATTCGAAAGTACAAATAAACTATCTTTGTTTATAATCGATTGCGTCGTTAATCTTGCCGTTCGATTTGTTTTGTTATTATGTGGCCAAGGCTCCTTCTCACGGTTTTGTTTAATTGCAATTGTAATGTATGTTGCCATGTTAGCCTGCCAATGAAATACTAGGAGCACTACTTAGGTTTTACAAGAACCTACACGAGCTTTCCTCGCAAATGCCTAATGATGAAATTTAGTCGTTCAATCAATCAAAATATTAATTATATAATCCTCAGAAGTGGAACCGACAGATGAGTACTTCGATAAGTAGTTGTTCGTTCTCTTGGGGGGATTACAAAGCGATTCGCACGGGAGCTAGTCATTATGCACTTGATTGTTTCTGGCTTCGTCGCTCTAAGAGCACTGCTGCCCAGCCCTCGTTTAACCGTAAGCATTTCACATGCTATGCTCGAATGCATTTTAAAGAACACACGTGGCAGTACCTATGGCATTTCGTCGATATTCTTGTAATTCCTCTATTTTATTGTAATCATTAATTAATACCGCCTCAGGTGTCATCTTTACGTTCGGTTTATACACTAGGAATCTACGGGAACAATTCAACTTATCTAAACTAAACGAATACAAGAAGTTATCTTCAAAGTGCATGCATGCATGTTCATTGGTTAAAAAGTTTCGTAACACTGTTCAAATAGAAGCCTTTAAGCTTTCGAACTTGTTTAGCGTTTCAAGTTTCGACCGAAAATTATCCGACCCACCCCTTAATAAAACGGTATGTTTGTGTTCTCATATGCCTAGATGTGATTGGCCTACCATTTATTCATTTGATTACCGATGCGTAACCATTGTGTCGCACATAATAATTATCGTGTTGCTGGGTTCATGTGGAAAGAGATCTCATATTGCTAACTAGTCTTGTTTGTGGGCGGGAAGTATGTGAATCGAAACCTTGTTTTTATTATAGAAATGCTGCTGGAATGCTGTGTAGCTCTGGTATTGTCTTATGTTGCGTAATAATATTCCATACTTGAAAAGAAATAATAGTAATTGCGCTTTGTATGTCAGGCTTTTGAAATCCTCTTTTACTTTTTCGTGTGTTTAGTGCTTAACATGATGTCAGAGTTCTTCTTTATTTCGTACACTGATATTTGTCAAAATGTTTCAAGAAATTAAAAAGTTCAACTGGTTTTTTACACAATAAGAAAAATAATGCACTGTGCAACTCGGCATGACTAATTATTTTAAATAAATACAAGCTGTGCGTAGCGGTTTCACCCGCTGCTCAGGTTCCCCTCTGAAGAGGGCCACCCTGATCACTTAGAAGTATGAAAAATTGAAAGACATGATAATATAAAATTTCATAAAAATCGCTCAAGCAGTTTCGGAGCAAAATGGCAACTAAAACTGTGACACGAAAAAGGACATTAGGTTTATCTATCAACATTGAACGTGGATTTAAAGGTTCGTTTCTGTGCTATTAGCAGATGATTAGTTCTTGCATGACAGTCATAAAAATGTATTGTCACTAGAACTGAAACTGTATGTAAAGGGGAATGCCGGGTGCTGCGCGCCGACCTCCCCAGCGGCGTCAGTGTGGTTTGTTACGCTGACGACACGCTCGTTCTGGCTCAGGGGGGGTCGCACCAGGCGGCGGCCGACAATATGACACGCGGGGTTGCGATAGTCGCGGAGAGGATCCGGCTACTGGGTCTCGAGGTGGCCTTGCACAAATCCGAGGCCATGGTTTTTCATGGCCGCGGAAACACGCCACCGTCGGGATCCCAGTTGACGGTAGGAGGGGTTCGCATCGGCGTCGGGTCGACGATGAAGTACCTGGGAATCGTCCTCGACAGCCGGTGGAACTTCGTCGAACACTTCCGACGTTTGGCTCCCAAGCTCGAGCGGACGGGGGCTGCTTTCAAGCGGCTCCTGCCCAATCTGAAGGGGCCAAACGCCTCCTGCCGTAGGCTCTATGCCGGAGTCGTGCGGTCCATGGCCCTTTACGGGGCCCCGGTATGGGCGCGTTCTTTAGGGCGGCGCGCCGCCCACTACCTGAACGCGCCCCAAAAGGTGGTGGCCATACGGCTTGTCCGGGGCTACCGCACGATCTCCGGCGAGGCAGCGAGCCTCCTTGCCGGACTGCCACCGTGGGATCTGCAGGCGATAGTCCTCGCGCGCCTGTTTGAGTGGCGCGCGGAGGCACTACACCGGGGGGAAAACCCGCTGCCACGGCAAGTTGCCGCTCGGCGGGCAGACCTCCGGTGCGATCTCATGGTGGCATGGAGAGAGCGACTGTCGCAACCCCGTGCAGGGCACGCCACAATAGCGGCGGTAAGTCCCCTCTTTGAGGAGTGGCTGGAGAGGCGTCATGGCGTCCTCACCTACCGCCTGACGCAGGTCCTCACCGGACACGGAAGTTTCGGGAGGTTCCTGCACATCATCGGGCGGGAGGAAGCGCCTGGGTGTCACCACTGTGATGATCGCCCGGAGGACACGGTGGAGCACACAGTGGCGGTCTGCCCAGCTTGGGCGGAGCACCGCCGTGCCCTCGTGGAGGCGATCGGCGGCGGAGATCTCTCGCGTCCGGCCCTGGTTCAGGCCATGGTCCGGAGCGAGAGGGAATGGGAAGCGGTCACCACCTTCTGCGAAGCAGTAATGCTAGCAAAGGAGGTGGCCGGGCGTTTGAGGGAGAGAACATCTGCCCAACCCAGCCGCCGCGGGAGACGCCCATGGCGCCGGGCGCCGCGAGACGACTCCCGGCCACCGTAGATGCGGGCCTGTGGGCGGTGAGCAATGGGTAGTTCACCGTCCGTCCGTCGATTGACGACAGGCCGTGTCGACGGCGCGTTCGTGTTTCACGCGCGCCTCAAAGAGAGTCAGCAAAGCAGAGGGGCTTGCCAGAGCCTCCGCCTGCCGGGGTTGCGGGTTGTTCGAAAGAGATACCGCGGCCCCGGAACGTAAAGGGCAATAGAAGGAACATGGGTGGGTTTTAGTCAGTACAAGTCTGACATGCCCCCCCGCTCCACCCAGAGCGGGGGAAGTCATAGGATGATTTCCCACCCGAAAAAAAAAAAAAAAAAAAAAAAGGGGAATGCCCACTCTCCATGGTGTCCTAGGCCCAAGGTGGACATCAAATATTACAATAAAAGTTGATTGTTATAAAATCTGACCTGTATTAGATATCTAAAAAATATATTCAAATTGACGCCACTATTTTAGAAATATTAAAAACAAATAACATTTTATGGGTTTATTTTCCATATAATAATGTCATTGAGTGTGAGATATGTGAGAATAAGAAAACTTCTCTTTGTCAATACTTGGTAATTAAATTATAATAGGAAGGATGATCCTAATATATTTTTATCAAATTATAGTTGAGGGAAAAGATAGTAGTTCTCATTAAGTAATTCACTTGGTAGATTGCTATTTTGTTCACAAATCAAAACATCCACATTTGGCAGAAGAAACAAGCAAACTGTCAGTGTCAGAATTAAATTCAGTTCAGTGTTGTCACTACCACGAAAAAAAAATCATTAAATCGATTATTTTTTCTAAACCGATTATTGATTTATTATCCTTATTCTTTTTTTTTTGAGGGTACAAACTGTTTTTTTTTTATATTTACTTGCTTTAATAAAACCAACTTAGGTCTTATTATAGCAAGTAATTACAATACCCGTAAAGTCTCGTGGGTATGATATTGGGGTTATAGTATTTTTTCATAAATCGATTCGGATCGATTCATTAGTCGTAATACTCAAAATATTTTTTTGCTGCTGGCAATATTTGCTAGCGTTAAATAGGAAAATACAGCTTATTTTATCAGTAAACTTACTTTTTTAAAAGAATTGCTGTGGATTGTAGTATAAATGGAAGAAAGTAAAAACATATTTTATTATGCTAAAATGTATGCATAAATTATTTTTTCTCTAGTCTGTTGTCCACTGTGGGCCTCGAATGGGGGCATTCTCCTTTCGGCTCAATCCGATACCAACAAATGGTTTGCAAATTTTGAAGCGGACATGCGATTTAAATAAAAGCGTTTGTCTAGTGAAAAGATTAACGGCTTTTCGTAAGGAGAAAATATTGTCTGAAATACGGTTTTAAAATGAGAGGAAAACAAATAATATTCGTGTTCATATGCAATCCAGAATTCATTAATTACATATTATGTTGTTGATTCATTAATTAGAGTTTGGTTGGTTCGTTGGTTCACCATTGAATAATCCTTTCCACGTGTTTATTCAAATTCATTTAGCGTGTCCAGTGTCCACGTTGTGCGTTTATGTCTATGTAATAATTTATATATTCCGACGCTGTTGGAAGCTAGCTCATGCAATTTGCGTAGTATAGAAAGTAGTCGATTAGTCAATGTGTTGTTTGCATCGAGTATTTTACGTTTTCCTCATTTTCTTTTTGTTAACCGGCGCTGGAATAATCTAAACATAAAATGAAAGGATTTTTCCAATGTCGAGTGAAAGTAAAATTAAATAAAAATAATCTATATCTATAAGTATTTTTTGAACGAATTTGTTTAAAATTAATCCCCCATGATGTCTTTAAGAGCGGCATTCTTAGTCGTCCGTGTATCTCGCATTGTTTGCTGTCCCGCCATCCCTGCCTTGACTTATAGAATACTATCTGTAACCTACGGTTTCTCTTGCGTGGACATCAAAGTTCATCCTAAGGGTGTTAACCCAGGCTATACAATATCCTATATTCCAGTTTTAGTTGCATTCATAACTTGATGTCTCTAGAATTACACTATCATCTTCCTTGTCCTATTGCCGTTCTATTCTTATAGAACTTTATAGTTAGTAAAAGCAATGACATAATGTAATATTGCCCACCTCCTAGGTTATTAGCGTGATAGTGTAATACATAACCTATGTCCTTCCCCTGGTTGAAATCTCTATCCATGGCAAATCACATTACCATCTGATCAGCCGTTTACTCGTGAAAACTAACAAATAAACAACACAACACAAGTTTACCTTTGCAATTATTATATTAGTTTGGATCCTAAAACTCTTTCCGCTAGGAGGCGCTATATGCAGCTGAGTCGGTTACAAAAAGTTGCAGGATCTATTCCATAGTTAAGTAGCGCCCGGTTGTTATTAATTTGGTCTGTTGCTTTGTTACAATTGATATCTGATGCCTTGACTTGTTGACGTAACTGCTACTGCAAGAATGCAAGTACAGAATCTCCCCAGACGGGAGCGCGCCTTGGATAAGCTCGCTGCTTCACAAACAATTCGTAATGATAATATTTAAGTCACATACCCGGTACCTACATGTGTGTTTAGTCTTGTATCATTTGTTTGAGGTGTTCACGCACCGCTCAACTAAGTTACTACTAAGTCGTATATATAAACGTGATCTACTTACATCGGTTCAATATTGCAGTTCTATGCACAAATGGGTTTCACATTTCCATGTTCATTGTTGCTATTCCCCGTTGTATTTTATTGCTGTTTTATGGTTGACTGGTATTGTGGGGTTTGTGAATTACAGTAATGAGGTCCACAAAATATACAAAACCGTGAAAGACAGCGTTGGTAATACAAATTACAACGGTACGGCCGCGCTACAAGGAGTATGCACTATGCAGTGTAATAGTTCGCGAGGAGGGGCGTGCGGCGTGCGTGGTCCATCAGGGCAGGAAGGCGCCCGACGCCTGCTTACTTTTTAATCCCGATGCGTCGTTGGTTAGCGCCATTAAAACCGGATATAAAATGTCCGTCGATGGATGCGTTTTAACTGCCCATAAAACTACCACTGAGCCCTAATTGTCGGGTAGTTAGGAGTCCCTTCTCGTGGGCTTCTGTTCGCATCATGAGCAGAATTTTTACGAGGTTCAATGGACATTAAATTAAACACACAACCGAACCACATCTTCGTCGAACCCCTTTCGTCCATAATTTAAGTTTACAACTATATTAAACAGTTATCACCCTTTGATTCCCGTTCCTTAAACGAGCGTCGAGTTGATGTCTTCCTTTATTGTCATATGAATGTTTTCTTACAAAGATTTTGATGAAAGTGTTATTTAGACATACACGTATGTCAAGTAAAAAGTAAAAGAATTGCCTCCTTTGTCAAGTGGTAGCAAGCATGAGGCGGGTGCTCATTCTCAGGGGTTTTATTCAGGGGTGTCATTCTCTCAAGTTCAATTCTCAGGTCGGGCAAGGTGTTCTTTGGTTTTTTCGTTAGGAGTTCCTCAGCAGCAGCCACAGATTCTAGATTTGTTTATGGTTGATGGCAATAGACTTGCCCCCTATAACACGAGTCTTTAAACATAACTGGCGAGTATTGGGTGTATTATTAAGTAGGTACACCCCTGTCTTACCCCTCGGGAATTACAAGCGTAATGTTATGTTATGTAAAGTAAAA
Organism: Ochropleura plecta; assembly: GCA_905475445.1. Lineage (NCBI taxonomy): Eukaryota > Metazoa > Arthropoda > Insecta > Lepidoptera > Noctuidae > Ochropleura > Ochropleura plecta. The sequence continues at coordinate 5,391,849 of FR997721.1, read as the reverse complement.
ACAAAAAGGTTAAATTATGTTCAAACCAGGTATATAGGTACTGTTATATATAGCTTATAATTGCAATAAAACGGTAGTTTAAATTGCATTGAGGATTACTATTATTAAAGCTTGTTATCAAGCCCCAGTTACATTCAATTAGTTTTCAAAGGAAGAGCGCAGTTTCATTTTATTGTAAAATAATAATACTTGTAGCTATTTCAGTAAGGAAATTAAAATTAAAAATATACCGAGGTGCAAAGACAGGAAAATTCAATATAAGTGACGGTTTATTAGCTTAGTAGTAATACGTCTTTTGAATAGAAAAGTAAAAAAAAACTCCTTTTTAAAGCAAACCTTTTTCCTCCTTTCAGCTTTGCATCAAACTAAAAGGAGGTGATTAGTTAAAACATTTTGTTGACTAGAATAATATTTTATAGGAAATATAGAAATGGTATAAATAAAGGATCACTCGAAGTACCTACGTATTTTTCGAGTACCTATTTGTTCGACTTGAACTCACGCCCTAAAAATTATAAAACAACAAAATATTCGTCTGTCTGTGAAAGTCGCGGTCGTATGCCATAGGTATTGTTTTTTAGCTTTAAATTTAGATAAAATTAGGTAGGGTTAGTATAAGTTGTCCCTAATTATTCAAGCCATTTTTTAAATGAGCTTCTAATCCAATTTAATGTGACGTCGGTCGATAACTAACGCGCAATAATGACGCGTCTAACGACTTTTGTAAAATTTTGATAGTAGTTTAGAAGTTATGTGGAAACATATATGAACATTCATACATACTAGTCAAAATCATAACCCGTCTTTTTGCTTCGCTGTAGTCTGGTAAAAAGGAACTAAAGACGTGCCTGATTTTTGATATTCAATTATAAGGACAAAATGTGGTAAATCTAAAATTCATATCAATTTTCTTTGTGGAATCTAGTCCGTTTTTTCCCAAAACTACAGTTATAAGATTTTCACAAAAATTTTCCTTTTGGATCGTCGCGCTTTAGTAGCCAACAATAGTCCGCCATCATCCTGGAATTCTATAATCCTTGATACCTGTCTTCAAGATCTTTCAAATATTGGTGAAATATTTTGCTTTGTTCTCCATTAACGGCTCCCAGATGTTCTGATAAGTATTAAGTGTGCGAATTCAGTAAATGTCAAGTCATTACGGCCAAGGATTCGCGTTCTCCCAAACAAAATTTGGTGCCTTATTCCTCCCTTAAGGGTAACATTTTACAAAATCCCGTCTTTGTAGACATCTGCGTCTTACAAGGATCCCCCATGCAAAATTTGAAACTCCTAACACTTGTAGTTACTGAGATTTCGTGACGACAGGCTCGCGATGAAGGAGCACTGAAAGATGAAAATCTTCCAGGAAATGGTCTGATTGGTTAGGCAATGAGACGTAAGGCTCCATAACTTCGGTGGTCCTACAACCAAAGAAATAAAGGATTAACGTGATTGTAACCCTGAAAAGAAAACAGAATTAACACGTCTAACGGTTGTGAGTGGGCCTGAATAGTCACGCGCGGGCGTTTGATAAAAACAGAAACCGTGTTTCTCCCAATTAACCCAAGTTGCTGTAGCACCATCCTGTCTTCTAACACATACACCATACACATTTTCTCCCCAAACTATAGCAGTGTTGTGACACAACTAGTTTATCATATGAATAGTGCATAAGAACGAGGCTGGCACGAATGTGGTGGAAATCTCTCGGTTCCGATTGGCCGCCGACGCGTGTGGAATGCGCCTCGCTCCGGCGACACTAGAAACCGTCTTGTGCGCCGGAATGTTCGCATCTCCTTGTCTATACATGATAAATAGTTCCATAATTAGCAAATTGTTTCCTTACATTGGCTTTTAATTTTTATACAAATTCTTTTTCATAATATTATCAGGGAACTTCAAGTGAAAACCACAGTACTGTAGTGCGCTCTAACTGTTAGTAGATTATTTGTATTGTTTTTCGAAGCTCTTTCTTCTTAAGTTGGCTTGTTTTTCATACAAACTTATTAATACTGGAAACGTTGAACCTATCATTTGAATTCCACAAAACAATCACCAAGCTTTAGAAAACTCCATCATAACAACGAATTTCTGTTGTGTTAACTGCAAATGAAAAACTTGTGCAGCCTCATTGGAATATAATCGTATTAAATACTGAGCTTTTATTGTGGCCAGTACGACATTTTTATGACATGTCGTGATCATTGTTAGAGATGGTAGCACGATTGTACCGAGTCAACTGGTTTTGTGTGACAAGTAGGTAGTGTTATGTTGGCAAAATATAGGAATTGCGGAAACTTTCTTCGAATTAGGCACGCAGCTCGCGTCTCGCTGGTAGCTAACATAATCAACATTTACAATCGGCGTGCGCACACATAATATCGTTGTTGTTGGTCTGTTACTCGTGTCAGAGCAATAAGTGGTGCTCACGTGGACAGTAAGACTAGCTGCTTGGATCTATTGTTTGTTTTAATGGATTTGCGTTTAAACGTGTGCCTTCGGCTACTGCTAAATAACCCTGTTTTAAGCTTTTATGATGCGATTCTAAAATCGTAGTTTAAGTTTGCCTAAAACCACTTAAGGGGTCATACTCATCATTAATAAAGGATTTTGTTTAAGTCCAATAGAATTGAAAAATATATCACTCTTCAATAAGTTCTCCTATTCATATTATTATCGTAACAAGTACCAATGTCGCCGGGGACCTGAGCTAGGGCCACAAAAATTTTCCGACTTCCTAATTTTGGTGACAGATTTGATTACAACAGTCATTTGGTTTTAAACTAGATCATGTTGGAAATTAACCCGAGCCAGGCCGGCGACGTCCTACAGTACAGGATTCGTTTAAGAACTTTAAAATCTGTTTTTCGCGAATTCCTTATTAAACTAGGTTTGTATTTTACAAATTCCTTATTAAAATATACATTAAACAAAAGAAACCCACCGGAATCGGGAACAGGGTCCAAGCTACGGCGGTCAGGGCTCCAGAGAAAGAAACCTCCTAACAATACGAGCCGTGACCAGGAGTGCCGCTTTCTGTATCAAGCCCTTGATCCAGCTGCCTAACGAGAGCTTCCTTAGGTATTGGTCGAGGCTCTTGGCAATTAAGCCATTGGCAGATATGACTATCGGCACAATGTTGGCTGAGTCCACAAACTAGGTTTATTATTAGTTTGAATCTAAAGACTTATGTCTTTAGAAAAATACAGAAAATGAATTTCAAATGGTTCTATTTCTTCTCTCCAGTGACTTAGTACGTGTTGTTAGAATGAAGTAGTCTTGATTGTAAGCTACTATTATTTTGAGATACATCTTTATATTCTGTTCGCTTTATACTCAGAGTTTATAATAATGGCTATGGTCTTTTGACTAAATGACAAATCCTGGGTATGTGAGAAAAAAACCTGCTTCTCGTTAAATTTTTTAGTTGAGGAAAAACGTTTTTTTTGCTGACTTCTGGTATGATTACAACAACCTACAGTTTAGTGCAAACAGAAAATTATACTTGTACATTGGTTTCCAAGATTTTGTACTCTAGAGACAATGGAAAACCTTGGAAATACAGCTAAAACTGAGTATAGAGCACAGTATAAACCTGGTGGTACAATTAATTACAAATTGAGTATTACCTGCCTATGCTCAAAACGCAAATGACTACTTAACCGCAAAATTGTTTAGACTGTATGCCGAACGAACTGGGGTCTAACTTGTCAGTACATAATTGTATTGGAATCTTGGAATACCTAGTTGGTCAGGATTTCCGGCAGCCTTAAAAGTTTCGTACGACACGGCTTCAACGTTTTTCGTAGATTAACTCGAAAACAGTTGAAACGACGCACGAAACACTGGAAATTATAGACGTAATTGGAATGTTATTACTCCTATTTCCCTTAAAGCTTAAGAAATATAGAGTTCTACAAATGAGAAGAACCAGTGTTCTTCGAAACAATACCCACTTCAAAATCCTGACTGCTGTTTCCCGCATTAAGATACATACTCCGTGTTGTGGTTTTGGCGTATCTTGGTTCAAATAATAGGATTAAGTCATTCAACGAACCAAGTATTAACTGTAGATGTTGCAAGACAGAATATTCCTAGCATCATAATTTGCATTTATCTTAGACGAAAAAGCGTGTGGATAGCTGCCATAACTAGCTTTTTGTAGGTTTTTTTTTTAAAAATAAGATCATGTTTCAACGAAGAAAATTCTTTAAAGGATGGTTTCACCTGTTGTGTGTTCGTGTTTGTAGTGGCAAATGACAGATTCTAAGACAGTGTTAAAACTGGTACCGTTACTGCGTTGACTTGATTGCGAAGTCTGTCACGAAGCCTTGCAAATACGCTAATCATTAAAATTAAGGTAATTTGTCGTAGCCCAGTTGGACGCCACTCGAATACAATGACGGGATGTTGCCCGCGCGCTTTGCGAAACTCGACGTCCCTGCAGATACCTACTACGAATAAAATGATACTAAGAAATTAAATACCTGTTTTTTGCGGATGGGAAATCATCAAATAACTTCACCCGCTCTGGACGGAGCGGGGGAGAGTGCCAGACTTGTACTGACTAAAACCCATCCATGTTCCTTCTATTGCACTTTATGTTCCGGGGCCGCGGTATCTCTTTTGAACAACCCGTCTACAAAGTCAAGGAAACAAATTCTATCGCCTATTGTACCGCAATTTCCCAAAACTAAGGTGTTCAACCAGTATGTCTTGTTGGTTAAAGTTATAATGTTAGGTGCTGAAACGTCGAAACTAAGATTAGGATTGGTATACCTACAGCATCGGTCAGCGTGCAGCGTGCTATATCTGTAGCGTCTACATAATCGGATCCGATGTAGTAGATGTGTAAGTTTTTTGTATTCGACGCTGACACATAGTGAAGTTAACGAGTAATCAACTCAACGCAGAGGTGTTTCTCTCACATTCCGTACGTGTTTACATATGCACGGGACGGAATACAATCATTTTGTCTAATTTTTATAATACCACTTTTACTATTGTGTTACGATTTTCAATCCCTATTATGACCTCATGTATTTATAAACGAAATAGAGTGCAACAGGCTTGAATCGCACCTATTGAATTAATTGTGAGATAACATCCAAGAGAAGCAGATCGTTGTAAGAAATTCACTATCCAACCGTAACATAACAGTAGGCGCACACGCATTGTGGGTCACCGTCTGGTTTTAATAACTATGCTCAAGTAATTGCTACCCATAACAACCTTATTACGTGCTTAAAATATAACTGTTGGTTTAAATGCTGGCAATTAGTATTCGCAGTGTCAGTGCAGTGATTTCTACGACGATAAACGACGGTTAGTGTTATCGTACCTGATTGCGCCGGTGAAATGAACATTTTTGTGCAAAATGCTTAAATATCATCGGCGCTCTCACAGGCATAAATCGCCAGTACAGTGTTTACGATGGAGGTATGGGTTTTTTGTTTCTAAATCAAACTGTTGTCAATTTCCATAATAATTTATTGCACCACAATGTACCTAAGACCGACCTTAACTATCGTTGCATTTCTCAAAATTTTTATCCAGCATATGCTCCGTGAACAGCGAAGTAGACCTGCTGAACAATGAAGTCTTAGATAGATTCCCCTCTTTACGGAAGTTAGGTACGCCAAATTATTCAAAGCCCTTTTTATCCCAACATCAATGCATGATTTAATGAAAACGTGAAGGCTGTATAACGAAATTCTGAAATTTAGTGCTAAGCCGCCTAGCATTGAGCATGCAACATCATTAGGCAGTTCCGAATATAGCGCAACTTCTCTTCTTACACATAATTCTCCGTTTACCAGTTATCACTATAGGTATATTGTGAGCTCTCCACAAATTTTGAAAGGAAATGATTGATTTAAAATAAAAACGAACGGAATATTCGGAAATGGTACCTACTCTCATAAATATTTTTCGTTAGTTTAAATTTACAAATTTCCTATACAGTCTTAGATTTTTTTTTTTATAAAATTCGCTTTAATTGGTTAATGAATTATTTTATTGTTGCAGTATTATAGCTGTAATTAATGTAAGAAAGTTGTTTGAGACATACTGTGTTACTCAGTTATTAATATGTCTTGTATAGTAACTTAGACTGAACGAAAGCGACAGTGCGTGTTAAATTGTTTGTAGACTTTTTATGTTTCTCCCATAAATCTTGTTAATTGTGACGGTCGTCTGCTACACAGACATCGTGTTTTGTTGTGTTTAGAAATTGAGAACTTGTCAAATTCTTTTTTTTTATTTCCTAGCATACTGTCCCTCATGTCAAACCCACATATCCTCGTTCCAAGTCTGATGGAACCTATGCAGTTCGCCCGCCATCTCATTTAGTATTAATAAATGTCATTCCAATTGATATTGCGTACGTTTTTTTCCGCTAAAAATAACGTATTCCAAAGAGTCTACCTTTTTTTCGGATGGGTCATCAACAAATAATTTCAGTTAAGTGGGGGGAATGTTATACTTTTACTGACTAAAACCCATTTATGTGCCTTCTTCTGCCCTTTATGTTCCGTTGCCGCGGTATCTCTTTCGAAAAACCCTCAACCTCGGCAGGAAGACTCTACCCTAACTGTAGCATAAGTATGCTACAGATCACTTCATTTTCACCATTTTCAACTTGATCTCTCTCTCTCTCTCTCTCTCTCTCTCTCTCTCTCTCTCTCTCTCTTGAACATCAGGACTAATGATTCCATCACCAGAATTAATAAAATAAAATTATAATCTGATTTCTTTTTCAAACTGTTATAACAAGTCAAAAATCGGGTGAAACAAAAAAAAGTGTAAATTTCGTGCTACGAACGTTATTTATGGCCGTAAATAACAAGCAGTCCGGGAGCGACTTAAAAGAAACAACACATTGTCAGATCAAGTTAGTCATTAAAAAATATACTATTATCGGTATAAAAAACCTAGTCCTATATCAAGATTTTCGATTGCAGTAGACAATTATCTAGTTATAACTTTGCCGGTAATTGTGTAATTACACTAACTTGTTATGTGACAGTTCGTTAAACCTGGAATGTGATTTGATGCATCATAATTCTGCGGACACATTTTATCATGCCTTTGTCAATGTTTTATAACGTCCACACATCCTCATAAAATGAGACGGGCTGTTATTAGGCTTCTCATGTTTCCTTTTGGAGAAACCTGTCGTTCATTTCATCTAAATATCTATAAAAAAGGAATGTCCCAAATAGAAAATGAAGTACCTTTCTTATAGTTCAAAGCAGAGTTTCAAGTACATCGATCATGGATCTTTACAAAAGAAAAGCGGCGAGAGATAAGGGCCCATTGAGCGAGTTACGCATGTTAAGTATTGTTTTATCTTCTGCAGATCATCGGGGGATTCGGATGCGGCGAGTACTGCCGCTGTAGAAACGACCTTGGAACGACTTAGAGGCACTCGCGGTGCCCTCGAAGAGCTGTGGTCTGATCGGGAAAGAAGGCTCGAACTTACTCTGCAGCTCCGGCATTTTGAAAGAGACGCTTTAGAGGTAAGGAAAAGTTGTTCAATTCTGCAAAAGAGTTCATAACAAAACTAATGTGGGGTTTAACAAAGAAAAAATATTTATTAGTCGCAATTACTACGAGATAAAATAATAAAAGAAATAAATCTAAATAAACCTTGAACATATAAAGCTTTACAAGCATTTATAAATACATATGGAACAAAAAAAATAGCTGGCACGCCGTGACTGCGACAAGTGGATCACTTCTCAGAATGATGCTGTGCTATGAGAGCCCAATTCAGTGAACAACTCGTAAATAAAACGTATGAATGTCTAGACAGCACCTGGGGTTGCGGGTTGTTCGATATATAGATACCGCGGCCCCGGAACGTAAAGGGCAATAAAGAAACATAGGTGGGTTTTAGTCAGAACATGTCTGACACTCCCCGCCCCCTCCGCCCAGAGCGGGGGAAGGGGGAATGAGACATAAATATTTTAATTTCGAAGTACTTAACATATGAAAAGCGTAGATTTTAAAACAAAAAAAAAACGCGTTTTACAACGTTAATATCGTAGGAAACTATTAGATACCACGACGAAGCTTCCCGACCAATCACGATTGCTACTCATTATAACTTGAAATCATTAAACAGCTTAATTGAAGTTGAAAACAGAACTTTTACAATGAGTTAGACGACTTCAAAGGTACTTTATGAATGTTATTGATTTTTAATACTGTTGACGACACGGTTGGCGCAGTGGCTAAGTGTTTGACCGCTGCGCTACATGTCGCGGGTTCGATCCCCGCACGGAACAAATATTTGTATGACCTACAGATAGTTTTTCCGGGTATGGCTGTTTATGTATGTGAGTTTAAATGTTTGAAAACGCACCCACGATACAGGAGAAATTCCTAGAGTGGGGCAACGTTTAAAAAAAGAATACTACTATGTTGCTGTGCCCTTACAGAGACCATAATTGTACTTTAGCTATAAGACTATACTAATACTGTTTTATATGTTGTATTCGTTTGTTAAATGCACTTGGGTTTGACGTAATAAGAGGGTTACGGTGGTCAAAGGACTGCCTGGGGCGTCGGACAGGGGTGGTCGGTTGCAGGGATGCTATGCTAACAGAATGGGATCCACAAAGTATTCAATTAATTACCTCGGATTGACCTTGAATAGAGTATACACACAAATATGTTTGAGACAAATGACATTGTTAAGATGGATGTTAGGGTCGTCTAATCTCTGAGTTCGGTTTGAACAAGTTACTGCACATTTCCGACATTCCTATCTATTGCCCCTAAATATAACAGAAATCAATAAAATCCCGGAGAAGTTCGACGAACATGTCAAACTTTCGTTCAAATTATTTCAGGTTTATAAAACACGTAGGGCCTGTGGCTAGTGATTAATTAAAAACAATTTATTGGCAACGATCCAATGACATCCGCCCAGGCCACTGCACACCACATCGCGCTAGGCGATGCACAAACAAAACGCTGATTGCCATCGGCTTAACACACTACCATGAATTCATATGATAAGAACTTGAGCATAGGCCGTCGTAACAATACCCCAACAATGCAATGCACGTCAATGCATTTAGTTTCCCGCATTACAGCGCTTATTATTCCACAACCAATCAAGCCATAAACAATGGGCTCGTAAATGGAAGTATTTATGTAAACAAACAACTGTCTTAATACGTACAGTTATAAGTCACTTTAATAACTTGTTTAAGTACGTCATTTTTTTTTCAGATTGGTTGAGTGCACTATCTGTATATTAAACAGTGTTAACCATAAACAATGGAAGTATTATGCTTACATCATACATACATATATGAGAAAACAATGAACACACGTATGTTACAGGCAAAAACGTAATCAAAAGGTTGTAAACCTTTCAAACGCGTCCTTAGATGTAAAATGACCGTGACCTTATATTAAAGGAATCCTTGCTTGTTAGGGGAGTCCTTACAAATATAATGTTTTAAATTATCATAAGTACCTACCATTATATTGTGGAGTTTTCTATTACTCAAGCTGAATGGCTATCAGACATGGCTGATTTTGACAGTCCCTAACATATTTTCCGCTTCTTACTTTTCTTTTTAATGTAAAGCTTAGCCTTTTTAACCGACTCCTATAAAAATAAAGGAGGATATAAAATTGAGTGTATTTTTTTTTGTTACGCGATTACTTCGTCAGTTTTGGGCCGACTTTCAATATTCTTTACTTAATCGAAAGGGTATCTGGACATGGTGGTCCCATTATTATTTATATTGCAAGTATTAAGAAGTTAACTCATTACCCAAGTAATGAGTTAACTTCTATAATACTTATTTTTTCTTATGTCTGTGTGATCATCTGCTAAAAAGTTATTCTTTTAGTAATAAAAGAAAAGGAAAACTCGGTAAGAGTTTGTGCGTATAGTGCCATTACATAAAAGGCATACGTGAAAAACTTTTTTGCAAAAAAACACAGTCAACTTCCAGAAAACACTAACAAGTAGAAAGATTTATTTCTTCATGTTTTGAATATGAAATTTTAACAGCTCAGAATATAACTAACTCCTAAAGCAATTGCTACATCTAAGTTCGGTTCGGCCGAATCAAGCCGACGCGAACATTCTTTAGCACACCAGGGGGCCAATTCTCGATTTTAGAGATGGTGTCGAACTCGACAAAAAGTCTAATGACGTAATTTTTTCGACAAATTTTAAAAGTTGCTATTCTGGGGATCTCGAATTCGACATTTGTCGAAGGTTGACGTTCGAGTTCATGTCGAGTGCTTCTGAGCAGTAGAGATGTCATGTCGATTGTAGAGATATGTCATTTCTGAGTGAGTTTGTTGAATTTTTGTTAGATTGTTAATGCGTTACATTGTGTCTTCTTTGATTTTTAAATAAACTACGGCTTGGCTTCTCTTAATGGATATTCGATTTGCTCTGTGATTTGTGCATTGTGTGTTTTCTGGAAACGACGACCTTCGCGTACAATAACGGACTCTGTAATTTGTGTATCCACGATTGGACTTGAAACCCCTGAAAAATGGACGAGTTTATTAGCATCTTCATCTTGGAGTTGTTGGAAAATAGCGAGCAACAGGCTAATTCACGGCGACAACAGCGCATTTATCCCGCCGTCGATAGTTATGACTTGAGCGAAACAGAAATAATTAAAAACTTCAGATTGAATAAAAATTTAATAAGGATTTTAATAGATCTCGTGGCTCCTATAATTCAGGATACTACGAAAATAAACCTGAAAACGAAGGTAAATTATTATTTGCTTAATAATTTTATTAAAAGCATGTATTTAACTGTTTACCAAACTAACCCACCAAAAATACTTAAATGACTAAGTGTGCACCAAATTCTTTCTATGCTTTGGTGTACAAATGGCATTTTTAGAGTGCAAAAAACTATTAATGAGTGCACAAATATTATAACTGATTTTATTATAATTGAACTTTTGTATAACTTAGATTATATTTTTATTTTAAAATAAAGAACTTTATCATTTACCTTCCTACCTAACCCTTAGTTATATTATTTCAGGTCCTATGTACTTTACATTTTTTGGGTACTGGGAGTTATCAAACTCCAACCGGTAACTTGAACAAAATAAATGTATCCCAGGCAACAACCTCTCGTTGCATAAGTGATGTTGTGGAGGCATTGAACCATCCAAACATTTTTCAAGAATGGGTGAGATTTCCTCGAACATTACAAGAGCTTCAAACAATAGCCTTAGAGTAAGACATTTATATTCTTGTTCAATACCCAAGTACTTCGCAGACGACCTCACCATCCTCATTTCAGGGAAGGTGACGGGGACAATCTGCAACCTTACCCAACAGGCCCTACGCATCGTTGAAGGATGGTGCAGGGATTTCGACCTGTCTGTAAACCCCAATAAAACTGAACTAGTCATGTTCACCCAAAAGCGAACACTAGGACCTTACCGCCTACCCAAACTATTCGATACTGAACTCCAATTAGCCAGCGAGGTGAAATACCTAGGCGTCATCCTGGATAGTAAGTTAAACTGGAGCAGTCACTTAGACAATAAACTAAACAGAGCCTGTATCACCTTTTGGCAGTGCAGAGGGATGATAGGTAAGAGGTGGGGGCTGTCTCCCAAAATCATCCTCTGGCTTTACTGCGCGGTAATCCGACCTATGGTCACGTACGGGGCCGTGGTATGGTGGCCCCGCACCAAACTGGTGACAGCCTCAGCTAAACTTCAACGTATGCAGAGGCTTGCCTGCACGGCGATCACTGGCTGCGTGAGGACTACTCCGACTGCAGCCCTTGAAGCCATGCTAGAACTCCCACCGCTCCACCTGTTCATTCAGCAGGAGGCAACGACGGCGGCATTACGTCTCAAAACACTGCATTTATGGGGTAAGAAATATACACAGCATACCAAGGCGCTGGAGGAGTTCTACAACGGGTTCCCAATAGCCAAAGCAATAAACGATCGGATACCCAAACAATTCGTATTCGATAAGAAATACAAAATCCAGCTCCATGAAGACCACCGTTGCGAAGGGCTATGCCCCGCAGAGGTAAGAATCTTCACAGACGGATCCAAAACAGGTACTGGCACGGGAGCCGGAGTCTTCTCAGAGGACCTCAACATCCACATAGCCGCACCTCTGGGGGTCCACAACACGGTGTTTCAGGCAGAATGCATGGGCATCTCCCTAGCCGCGTCAGCCATCACGGCAAGGAAGGTTGAGGGCCACTCTATTCGCATACTTTCGGACAGCATGGCTGTACTACAAGCACTAAACAGCCAAACAGTCAATTGTGGGCTAATACATGAGTGTCACCAGCGCCTAAATAAGGTTGGTAATCTCAACAAATTAACTATCCAATGGATCAAAGGACACAGCGACTCCCGAGGCAACGACGCTGCGGACGAACTTGCTAGAAGGGGATCGAGCATGGTACCAGTGGGACCCGCACCTATCGTGCCACTACCATTTGGGTACCTACGTACACTGGTAAGGAAACGCACCAGAGAACAACACCACAAACTGTGGCTGGACCACGGTGAGTGCAGGCAGGCCAAGGAAGCTCTTCCTAGTATCGACGGCCGCTTCACTAAACAGGCGCTACGGATGACAAAACCACAGCTGCGCACAATTACAGCAGCCATTACTGGTCATGGCTCTTTTAATAAACACCTCTTTGTCTTAGGAGTCACAGACAGCCCACTGTGCCGAGCCTGCATGGAGGTAGACGAAACAGCAGCCCACGTGCTTCTGCACTGCCCAGAGGTTGCCCCATACAGGGCAAAGTACTTCGGTAACCCAGGTACTCTTCGCGAGATCGTCAGCAACACCAAGGCGCTGCTGACGTTTTTCGCGGAGCTGGGGTGGATCGAATAATATTCCCACCCATACGCAAAATACGCGCCTCAGACGTGGAGTTGCGGACACCAGCCCGTTATACAATACAATACCCAAGTACTTTTTACTTAATTTTTATACTTCATGTGTTGTTATTTTTTTAGCTTTTACAACTGCTATGGGTTTCCCGGAGTGATAGGATGCATTGACTGCACACATGTTGCAATTGTGCCTCCTTCGGGAACTATGCATGACGAGAGAAGCTATGTGAATAGGAAAAACTTTCATTCCATTAACACACAGCTGGTTTGTTATATTTGATACCTATCAATAAAGTCAACAAAAACTTAAGAAATGTTATAATCTGATTTTTTCCTTCACAGATTTGTGATTCCAAATTAAAAATTTTGAATGTAAATGCACTATTCCCAGGCAGTACACATGATTCATATATCTGGAGCAACTCTGCAGTGTTGCCTTTACTAGAAAATCTCCATAATGCTGGATATACTAACTATCACTTATTGGGTATGTATGCCTTTATGTACAGACCGCCACACATCAGGTTACTACTATCTTATCAAATATAAGCAGAGTTGGGCTGGCTTCTAAGGCCAACCAACCTATCACATCATGTACAATGGACCGAAAGAGAGTCTAAAAAAAAAGGAGTCCACCTTTCATTTCATCCTGTCAAGTTTGTGTTTGACATTCTGATAAGCTATTTGTCTCAAAACCAAATTTTTGTCAAGTAGGTATAGGTTTTGTACTATATTGATTAAATTATACATATTTTTACCAACTAATAGTCGGCTTTAATTAATTACAAGTGCAATCTATTTTCAGGTGATAGTGGTTATCCCTTGAGGCCGTGGTGTCTAACGCCCATATTAAACTTGGAGGAGGACGACGAAGAGAATACGCCTGCGTTTCGCTACAATGAAGCATTAAAGAAAACGCGATCCATTATCGAGCGCTGTAATGGAGTACTAAAGGGGAGGTTTAGATGTCTTTTAAAAGACAGGGTCTTGCATTACACACCAAATAAGGCCACTAAAATAATTAACGCCTGCTGTGTATTACACAATTTGTGTTTAGCTCACAACTTGGAGCTTACTGATATGCCTGAAGAAAGAGAATTAGGCATAATTAACTTAGACCCTCTACCTGCAACTGGAGGCAATATTTATTTAAATCTAGGGAGACAAAAACAACAAAATATAATAAATAACTACTTTTCATAGAATTTAAATAAATTGTTACAAACTATTAATGAAATTGTTTTATTTATTAACTTAATATTATTAAATTAATATTATTAACAATTAGTGATGTGCCTCATTTCTTAGGGCTCTAATTGAGTTATGTATTTGTTTCTTTGATATTTGTTATTTATATTGTTTTTCTTATCAAGGATACTGGGAAATAAAACAAATATGGCAATATTTAATCGGTTTTTATTTATATCCGTAAAATTATAAATAAAACATAACTTAACGTGTATAATTCTCATTCATCGAAACCTACGACTATCGACGCTACCCTCATCACTACTGTTTACTATACATTTCGTTATACATGTATAGCTTGGCGTGAGGCGAGGCATCGCGTTCTGTGTACGCTGGCGGTGAAAAGGTTAACAATCATTTGTGTATATGTATGTATGTAGAGTCAGACTTTTTACAGACTTATTATATAATCACAGTCTTTTTTATAATTATAATCTTAGCAATAATTAACAAATAATAACTTCAAATCAATAAATAATAATCAATACCTAATCAGACTAGTTTCTCTTGATCATTAACAGGTCTATGCAGATAAAATCATCATCCTTATAAAAAATATTATATATAGGGTGATGATTTTGCCTGCATCGATCTGGCTATGGCAGCCAAAGCCTCTGTTTGCTGAGCCATTAATTTTATAAACTCAGTATAAAATTTTTCTTTTTGTTTATTTTTTGTCTCCATTGCTGCACTAATTTTCTCAGCAACATCAATAGATGCCAGCTGACGTCGGGCAGCATTAGTTTTTTTTTTTATTTTCCTATAAACAAAACCAATTATAATATTATTCTTCCTTGCAGTCAATGTTTGATAAAACCAATCAAAAAGTTTTAAGGCTGCTTGTTCAGTCCAGTATAGCTCATATTTTATTTTGATTACCTCTAATTGTGACGAATAGATATTTAAAGGAATAGGTACTCTCTTCTTAGTGTACTGGACTGAACAAGAGCTTTTAAAAATTCATAAGTTTTTTATTTTAAATTCTTGTTAGATACTGTCAAGTATAATCTTTAGACACATTTATTTTATACGTAATATATGAATATGTAAATCTAAATGAAAGAAGAATTACCTCGAGATCCAGAGGTCCCTGGAGGAGCAGCTGCACCCATACCAATGCCAGATTGTGAGGTGCTTGGCAGAACGGCACATTTTACAGGATCTTGGACTATATCTAAAATAAACATTAAAGATAATAATAATCATCATCATCTGCCTAGCCTTTTCCCAACTATGTTGGGGTCGGCTTCCAGTCTAACCGGATGCAGCTGAATAATAAAGATAATAATAATAATAAATGCAGTCTCAGGGAATACTTCTTAGAAGCCGATGTGGAGATGCACCGAGATGTGGTATCAGTGGACAAGGGCCTCACCCCGCTCTCCCTGGCTAACGAGAACAGGCGCAAGCCTAAAGTATTAGACACTAATGATCGCAAGGAGGTATGGCAGAGCAAGGAGCTTCATGGACGCTTTTATGTAGATTTCTCAGCGTCCGTATCCTGGCTACGCTTTGGTAATCTTTTCGGGGAAACCGAAGGTTTTGTTTGTGCAATAATGGACGAAGTTATGATGACGAACAACTACCGGAAATACATTGTGAAGGATGGCACGGTTGACATATGTCGGGCATGTCACCGTCCGGGAGAATCGATCCGTCACATTATTTCTGGGTGTTCTCGTCTGGCTAACGGAGAGTACTTGCATAGACACAACCTAGTTGCCAGGATTATCCACCAGCAACTTGCTTTGAAGTACAACCTTGTGGAATCAGAAGTGCCGTACTATAAGTATGTGCCCGACCCAGTTCTTGAAGATGGTAATATCTCGTTGTATTGGGATCGATCTATCGTCACTGACAGGACTATTGTTGCCAATAAGCCTGATATTGTGGTGATAGATCGATTGGAGCGTCGCGCAATGATTGTTGATATAACGGTCCCGCACGACGAGAACCTCGTGAAGGCAGAGAAAGATAAACAATTCAAGTATCTAGATCTGGCTCACGAGGTTGTCGACATGTGGCACGTAAATACAGCAGTCATTGTGCCGATAGTCGTGACGGCCAATGGCTTAATAGCCAATAGCCTCGACCAACATCTGAGGAGGCTATCGCTTGGCAGCTGGATCAAGGGCTTGATTCAGAAAGCAGTACTTCTGGACACGGCCCGTATTGTTAGGAGGTTCCTCTCTCAAGAGCCCTGACCACCGGTAGCTCGGACCCTGTTCCCAATGCTGGTGGACTACTATTTTTTATATTTTTAAATGTTTTTTGTTGTTTTTGTTATAAGAATATGTAAAAATATAAAAAATATGTACAGAAATGAATAAACGAATAATAAATATCTTGGGACAACTCACACACGGTCATCTGATCCCAAGCTAAGCAGAGCTTGTGTTATGGTAACCAGACAACTGATATACATACTTATATCATTTATAAATACATACGTATTATAGATAAATCACACCCAGACACAGAACAAACAATCATGCTCATCACACAAAGTTTGTCCTGGGTGGGAATCGAACCCACGACCTCCGGCTTAGCAGTCAGGGCCACTAACCACTAGACCAACAGGCCCGTCTCGTCCCGCCAAGATTATGGAAACCTAAACTTAACAACCTTAAATATTTATTTAATTTCATTTTATAACTGGGTTTCATTTTAACTGGGTTTTATAATATTGTAAATCTAAATGCAAAATAGAATACCTCGAGATCCAGAGCTCACTGCAGAGGCTGTACACATGCCGGCTTTTGAGGTACTTGGTGTGGCTAAATCTGAAAAAAATTAAACCAAAATGTAACTCTAATTACAATATACATATATAATAATAGCAGTATACTAGAAAATTAAGAAAAGCCACAGTTTCACTCACCAATGAATTCCACAATTGATTCTTTCGAATCAATGTGGCCGACTAAAGAAGATGTACTAAATGTACTGAGTACCAATTGGTCCTCTTCGTTGAGTTGTTCTGGTGGTGGACCTCCTCCAGTCAACATAGATTGTCTTCTAGTGGTTGCCAATTTATTTTTGGTTTTCGACTTTTTGTCTTGCCAACTCTGAAATAAAATTATTGTTAGCAGGAACATACATTCTTTGAGAATTAAATAATATACAAAGATAAATAAATAACTGAGAAGTAAGGAATTTGAAAACATTGCGCTGATTGCAAGTAATGAAAACAGCGAACGATTAAGTTTAAAAACGGTTGAGTCACAGAAAGGTAGATAAGTGCATTGGTAACCATTGTACTTACTTTGCGCCAACCTTCCCAAGATTTTTTGGCTCCGGCCAAAGCATTTAAGCGGAGAGCGATGGCTTGCCATCTTCGTTCTGCCTCTTTTTTAGAGAAATTGGAGGAGAATTTACCTCCCCTCAATTCTGGGTCTGCTTCAATTAACTGAAGAAGTAAATGTCTTTGTTGAGCACTGGGGTATTTTTTCCCTTCCATGTTGTAAACAAAACTTCAACTCTTCATTAAAAAACAATTTTCAAAAGTTTTGAAGGAACTGAAAATTCTTCAACTGTCAAGCTGATTATTTTTAGACTTAGGCCTTATACGCACGGGAGTTTTTTTAACGCCCGTTAAAAAACCGTTCAAATAGAACAAATGCATTTCCAAGTACATATTCATACGACGGTGCTTTTAAAACGCGACGCTTTTTTATCGAGCAGTGTTGCATTTTGAGCGCTGGACGTTGGGCTCTACAAGGAATAGCTCATATGAAACTCCGTATTATTATTCATACGAGCGGTAAAAAAGCGCCAGCTCTTCACTCAGCTCAGTGCGAAGCGCGCTGGCTCGGCGATCGGACGTGTTTCTTTTGTGTTTCCGTTACCAGAGCGGCGTTATGATGGGGGTTGTGGATCCCGAAGTCCTAATTATAGAGGTGGAGTCTCGTCCACTTCTATATACAAAAGTATTGCCAGAATGTTGTAATAGACATACGAAAATAACTAAAAAACTTATCGGGGTATTGCCTCAATTCTTCGTACATTGGCACAAACTGTCCTTTTAAGCATCTCAGTTCATTCAGAGGATGAACCCAGAATACCTTTTGCTTTTTTTTTCGTCTTCTAGCAACACAAATCGCTATTGCTAGTACTTTAGTAGAAACCATTTCCACGTCTTACTGAAGTGAGAAACGAAACAAGAGTGATTATATAGCGTTCGTATGAACAATCAAATCGAAAACGTTATTTAAGCGCCAACGCCGAGTTTTAACGCAACGTTTTTTTAAGTCTCGTGCGTATGAGGCTTAAACGTTTCGTTTTACATAAAGAATTAAGTTTGGTCAGCGTTTTAAAACAAAATCATATATTCACTTATAGTTACCTAAAATGGAACGTGCGATTCTTCCTAATGGTAACATTATCTTCACTCGACTCGACATTTTCGTGAAATTTATTTCTATTTTGACTGAGAATACGGAATTCTGCTCATTTCGACATTTTTTGGTAGAAATAGAGATATTTTTGATAGACATAGAGATAGACTTTGAATCTCGAACTCGAGATAAATGGCTAAAATCGAGAATTGGCCCCCTGAAGATGCTTCCTAACCTAACCTGAACTGCCGGTTCAGGTTCACATGATCACACACAAAATCAAATCTATTGTTTTACATTAATGGCGAATGCTCTCGGTAAGCGAGCGTTGTAACATTAGTAAAAAAAACATATTTCTGATAGGTACTTGATTTAGAAATTTTCATTATTGTGTGAATGACACAATTTCTATGCATTGATCAATTTCTATTCCCAGAACGACTGTTTCCCACGTATTAACGTAGACGGTGTTATTTCCAGGTATCATCTCGGCTGGAGCTGTGGGGCGACGAGCTCCAGCGCACCGAGCCTCCTCGGGACCCTCAGCAAGCTGAACAGGCGCTAGCTGCTCATAACGAAAGTGTGGCTAGAATGCAACATGCCACTTTTCAGGTTAGTCATCGTCATCGTTCTCCTGTCCTTCAACTGAGCGTTTCACAATCCACGAGAGTACAAGACCTGCGCTACAACACTATAGGCACTTATGAAACGTATGCTCCATACACATTTTAGAGGTCGTTGTATAGGAGGGAACAGGGTCTTTTAATTTCTCCATACTAATGTTTTCTTCCTAAACAATGCCTCTAGAGCACATTGTATATTTATTACTCGATTTCTCCGTCAATTTTAGACTGATTTTCAAAATTGTTGATAATTCAAAGCGTACACTGCCGAGGTCCCATATCAGTTTTTATTTGCCATACCATAAATAAAAAGGCTGAAATAAACCTAATGATTTCTAAAAAAAAAACACCAAATCTTGGAAAAATTATTTCCGGAAGTTAGTAGCTAAAAAATCGATGTGTACCATGGTACGTAATCGCTTATCGGATACAGGCTTCATTTCTATGGGAAAGAGTGGAGGACCATCTATCATGTTACACATGTTTGTACAAATAAATTAATGTTTAACACACACACTGGGATTTCTCCTGTATCGTAGGTGCGTTTACAAACATTTAAACTCACATACACAAACAGGCAGACCCGGAACAACTACGGCTATACAAATATTTGTTCCAGTTCAAATACAACCACATACAACCAGTCCTGTTTCAGTCCCAAGTAATAGCGGTGAGTCTATTGCCACCAACTTCATGGCTGCTACTGAAAAAAATCTGATGAGAAATCCCAATAACACTTCGCCCCACCCACGAATCGAACACAAAGCCTCGTACTCCGTAGTCGCGCCACCAACCACTAGATAATCGAAGGAGTCATATGTATACAATTAAAGTTTACCAACTTATTGTCTATGTCCAGGTGGTCCAGCAAGGTCAGGAACTCGCGGCAGCTATCGCAGAGGCTTCCGATGTAATGGCATCGAGTGGTTCCGACGGTTCCGAAGCTGCGCCCCTGGATGCACAAGCTCGCGTTCAGCTGTTACTGGAGTTCTTGCACGACAGACAACTCGACCTGGAGGAACTGGCTGAAGAGAGGCGCGCGAGGTTCGAGCAGTGCGTGCAGTTAGGTGAGGGTCCTTTAGGCAATCAACGACATGACACAAATACAAACCCTTTTTTTTTGGGTGTGAAATCATCAAATAACTTCCCGGGGGGGAGTGTCAGACTTTTACTGACTAAAACCCACCCATGTTCCTTCTATTGCCCTTTACGTTCCGGGGCCGCGATATCTCTTTCGAACAACCCGTAACCCCGGCAATACAACCCCTTCATTAACAATGTTATCTCCGTTAAAGAGATAAAAAAGAAAGGAATCAAACTAATTTGTCACAGAGTCGTCACACGCAAGCAAAAAACTAAGTAAATTGATCGTTTTAGCTAAAGACTAGCGGCATGAGCACGCGCTGTAAACGTAATGTAAAAACGTTGTGTTTGAATACTAAATACAATTTTCGCAGCTCGCTTCCGCTAGGGCTAGACACAACAGGAACAGAGTAAAAACAAAAACGGGGAGTAATCCTTACTATCCTTACTAATATTATAAAAGCGAAAGTGAGTTTGTTTGTTTGTTTGTTACCTCTTCACGCTTCAATGGCTACACCGATTTTGATGAATTTTGGTACAAAGATAGTTGGGAACCAGGAGACGGACATAGGCTAATTTTTTTTAAGAAAAAGTGGGATGTGAGGGAGAAAGAGGGAAGAAAAGGGAAAACGTAGCGTTGCTATTACAAATCAATAAGGCGCAAGTGGAACTGTGTTACCGCGAAATTTAACGCGAGCGAAGCCGCGGGCAAAAGCTAGTATAGTACTAAATAGAAAAACTAAATTCGCCTCATATCGAGCTTCCTCGGTCTCGTAGCTGCGTGAAAGTCTTTTGCCATAGCCTGTGTGCCCTATAATATGAATCCTGCGCCCATCAGACTTTAAATTTGCTTGACATTTGCCTTTATGAAGCAACTGATTCAAAATACATATCTCTCGAAATAAATAGACAATTCATACAAATGTGACAATAAGTCTGGACTATTTTTTTTCACTAATCTTCAGGGTACGTCTATATTAAACGACATCTTTATTTTCCAACCGGAAGGTGATACATTTAAATTCAATAAACGAGTAAACCAATGTCTGATAACTAGGTAAAATCTAATATAATGTTTAACGCCGTATCTATTAATACTGTTGTATAATACTAAGCAATTAATAGTAACAAGGAAATGAATATTATTGTTTAAACATATTTATAGTTTAGTTTACGTTTGACACAGTTGTGAGTATGTGTTTTTTTCTGAATAATGGATCAGTTTATTTGGATATTACGACACAGTGGTATACATATTTTGTATACCCCACTAGGAGAAGAAGGTAAAAATACAGATACCCACTCAATGTCTAAGCGTTTTTCGCATTTGTTTTCTAATTTTTGCTTTTAAAGAAACATACCAATTTACGTTGCTACGTCCGTGAGATCCGTCCGTAACGTCAGATACTAATCTGATGTGGTCTCAGACACTTTGCAACGTTAATTTTACGTACACGTTTGTAAAATCTCTAAAGTGATGTCCTGACAAAACATTAATAATTACACAATATATTCACTAAATAACTATAGTGAATATTTTATGACAAAAAATTGCCATTTTAATACACGTCTCTAAAGGCAGATTTAATTGCGAAGGCCGCCATTGGG
The DNA here is from genome assembly GCA_905475445.1 of Ochropleura plecta. Taxonomy (NCBI): domain Eukaryota; kingdom Metazoa; phylum Arthropoda; class Insecta; order Lepidoptera; family Noctuidae; genus Ochropleura; species Ochropleura plecta. Next base: position 5,370,063 of record FR997721.1, on the reverse strand, counting down.
ATCTGTCAACACTACCTAAAGTAGTTCTCTGCTATACTCCGCCTGACAAATCGAGTCGATCCCAGTCATCTTTACAAGATCTACACGGGTTGTAAATTAAGATTAATAGTTATAAAAATGTACTAAACTGTCTAATATTTGTTACAGGCCAATTCCAAAAGGACGCTGCTCAGGTCGTTAGCTGGATACGAAATGGCGAAGCGATGTTGGCTGCTTCGTTCTCGATTCCCGGCACGCTATCTGAGGCTGAGCAGCTGAAACGAGAACACGATCAATTTCAAGTGGCTGTGGAGAAAACCCATGCGAGCGCCGTGCAAGTGAAGTACAGGGCTGATGCGCTGAGGGCAGCCAATCATTATGACCCTCATACGATTCGGTGAGTATTGTACTGTAGATGTAATGAAAAATCAAACGCTGTGTTTCAATAGTGGACTTCAAATCGTTTACCCTCTTTTAAACCCAGAATTAAGTAGTGTAAAAAAAGGAACGTGTGAGTAATCTGAACTTGTTACTGGTGCAGCTCCGCACAGTGTTTATTAACAGGGGTAAGAGTTTCACTGCATTGTATTATATAACGGACCGGTGTCCGCAACTCCACGTCAAGGCGCGTATTTTGCGTACGGGTGAGAATTTTATTTGATCCACCCCAGCTTCACGAAAAAGGCCAGAAACGCCTCGGTGTTATCGTGCTCCAAAACATTACACATACACCTTCGGGCATACATACGCAGGCGTAATATATGCTTCTCTCGCTTCTCTTATATGGAAGTATCTTGCTATGATAATGTCTAACAGGCGTAATAAAAAAAAAAACGCCTTTTCCATGTAAACAATTTTTAGACTTTAACTTCGCATTTTTGCTTTTGCATGGCTGGTATATTCAAGCTCTTTAGCACTAAAACCAGTCCAAACACACCCAATTTCGAGCGGTTTCGGATAAGCCGACCTACTACTCCAAGTGCAATATATTGGATTCGTCAAGGCTTATCATATGATAACTCAAGGGGTTTACCAATGCACACTAAATATTTGCTCTATCCACCTCTTGACTCCATCATCAATCCCTCGTTACATAACCCAATCTATTGGACTGGTCAAAACGAATCGTATGAACTGTGATGGGTTAACTAGTAGCCACTGAAGAATTCTGCTATTCACCTCCTGGTTCCATCATCAGATCAGCTCCAAGATATCAAATTGTAATATTGTCATGCGAACTACATTTCTACATACAAAATTTTCATTTTGATACGACCAAAAAAGAATTTTAACATTGACTTCCAAAACTTTATCACTTTATTAAAAGTAAAGGTAAATCACCGTGTTAATAGGTATTTTAGTATAAAAAAAACATGCTGTCTCGTATCCCTCCCAGAAAACCCTTTCGTTTGATACCCATATCATGAGAATGCATAAAAATAACTAGTCCGCCATTTTGGATTAAGAATGTCAGTGTCATCCAAACTATACATCGACGGTCCCTACGTACATAAAGACATGTCGAAAACGGCATTTTTTTTATTGTCTCATTGGCTTTAGATTATCTATGCGCACATGATGACATACGATTTTTATTTAATTTATTTACCTTGTTTTAGAAATCGTATAACGCCCGGTTCCAATAAACAAAAACGAGTCGTTTTTGTTTATTGGAACCGGGCGTAAGAGAACAAGTCTTATAAATATTAGGTCCTTACATATGAAATTGGCGTTTTTCGTACTGGCCACTTTAATCACGAATTTCTCCTCTTTGGTAAGGAATTCCAAATTCAAATTTGTACAGCTATTTACTCATGTATTTGTGCTTCGATGACCGTCATTCATTTGTTTTTTTTCTTCTGTTTTTTCTGTTTGCGTCACTCATTTTACAAAATGGAAAATTTAAAATATCGCATTATTTACGAGTACGAGTTCCGCCGTGGCACTAGTGCTGCGGAAACGACTCGAAGGGTGAATGATGTGTATGGCGGTCATGTTGCAAAAGAAAACACAGTTCGTTTTTGGTTCCAACGTTTTCGTTCTGGAAATTTCGACCTGCAGAACAAGCCCCGTGGACGGCCTGAGACCCAAGTTGATAATGGAGAATTGAAGGCTATTGTGGAAGCGGACCCATCGCAAACCACGTCCGAGTTAGCTGCAGGCTTCGATGTTAGTGATAAAACTGTTTTAATTCACTTGAAGCAAATTGGGAAGATTAAAAAGCTTGAAAGGTGGGTACCTCACGAATTGACTGAAGCAAACCGGCAAACGCGCGTCGACTGCTGCGTTACATTACTGAACCGGCACAACAATGAAGGTATTTTAAACCGAATCATTACCTGTGATGAAAAATGGATTCTTTACGATAATCGGAAGCGCTCAGCGCAATGGTTGGATCCTGGCCAGCCAGCCAAATCCTGCCCCAAGCGAAAATTAACCCCAAAAAAGTTACTTGTAAGCGTTTGGTGGACTAGTGCCGGTATTGTTCATTACAGTTTTCTCAAATCTGGCCAGACTATTACAGCTGATGTCTATTGTCAGCAATTACAAACCATGATGGAAAAGCTTACCATTTTTTTCGCAATTTGGATAACTTTTTGCAAGGGAAAAAATTCAACTCCGATGGGGCAGTCCAAATCGCCTTCAAAGATTTTATTGATTCCCGTCCGACTGGTTTTTTTAGTAAAGGGATCAATGAACTACCTATAAGATGGCAAAAGTGCATTGAAAACAATGGTTCATACTTTGATTAATTAAATATATTATATTAAAAAATATTCGACTTTTTGTTCCTTCCATACAAAACGCCAATTTCATATGTAAGGACCTAATACAACGAATAAGTGTCGTAGAAACGGTCGTCTCTCAGTTTTTCTAAGAAAACGTGAAAAATAAAATATTCATGTGTAAATGGTATCATAAAGCTCTTAAAACTGTTAAAATATTGTAGAAAGAAAATATTTATTATTGCTCATAGAATTATTTCTAGGGCGTGTTAAAACAAATTACGCTCTCCTGTAAACCTCGGTTTTTGACTTAACGTTATGTACGTAGCCAATAAAATCATGTTACAATAGTAGCTGACAGCTGATCTAGTTGCGTGTTTTAAAACTAAAGTTTCGATCCTATTCTTAGATTATTAATTTATTATCCTGACCGGCAATTCTAATAAAGCAATTGCATAATACTTTGAACTTGGTTTTCCTTGTAAACCAACAAGTGGGTTTGTGCTAAATGCTAGTTAAGTGCACATATTGACATTTGCTTCGTGGAAGCTTTAACAGCTGCAAACCGTGACAGCTTTCAAGGATGCTTTGGGCGGTTACTCCATAATTTACGTCAATGAAGGACCCGCCCAAGTTTGTGAAGTAATAACGGCTTATCAATAGAAATCTGCCATGAATCGTCGTTTTTTATGTTTTTACAGACCAACAACGCAAGCATGGTTTCTTTTTATGTGATAAAATGAAAAACAAAGATTGTGACTGCTAAATTCTCCTGTGAGACTTAGTGGATGCACTGCTATTTTATATACTATGGAAATATTTCCCACCCAATAAAGGCAACTACCGCACCCAGCAAGTCAGTTTAGATTGCTAATCAACCTAAACTAACTTGCAGCGCGAGCGTATCAAAAAGTTGTAAAAAAAGTAATTCATAATGCTCCTAAACCTATAAGCATCCTTCCAAAAATCTTTGTCTTTTATGACAGATAGCATGACTCACCAAGATAATGTTTCATTTAAGGTACCAATTTTCGTTTGACTTTACAAATGCCGACCATTAAATAGAATCATGCATCTACCGCAGCTGAACTTGACCTTAAAGAAAATAAAAGCGATTCGTGATAAATCACCAATTTAAAATTTATACGATTCGTCTGTGTGTGAAGGCGCTGTAACCACTTGTTGGCGTGCAACTACTGCTTGCATAACCTATTGCGCAGTAGAACGATAAATTACACTAGTGATGTGCCACTACACAACCCTTTTTTCAAAATAAAATATTTTTCCTCATCGTTCTTCTGTCCTAATCCTAATTTGTAATTTTAAAACTGACTGGCAAGGAAAAGAAAATCCGACTTATTTTTCTTTTAAGAAGTGTTCTTCCATACTGTTAGTTACTCTCACAAGTCAAGCCTCTAACGATATTAACTAGTCCATAAACAATATTTGTTACAGAGAAATCTCAGAAGAAGTAACAGAACGGTGGCAGCGGCTTGTGACTTGCGCCGAAGAGCGTCACAAGTTAGTGACGGCTTCGCTGAACTTCTACAAGACTGCTGAGCAAGTGTGTTCGGTGCTGGATTCTCTGGAGCGAGAGTACCGGCGTGACGAGGACTGGTGCGGGTCTGCGGCGGCACCACCAGCTGACGAACAAACCCTACAGCTTAACATTGACAAAGCCGCTCAGGTAACAATATCTAATCTGTACTTGCTGGAATGGTCTAGCATAACTATCCTCTCTCCCACGTCATAAGACCTACCTGTGAGTGATCACTGGAACAGTGTGGTTTAATGGATGGTAAGCGAATATATCCTAAGAATTTCTTTTGGTCGACCAACCAAGTCCGAGGGTTATTCAATGATGGGACAAGTCTTTGTTCTATCGATTAGCTACAGTAATACGTTCGATGTTTTTCCCCACCCCAAGGCAATTTACATAGGTGAGTAGTAAAGTAGGAGAGGTGTAGGTAATCGATGGAAGTTTCGATTATTTTATTAGTGCTTGGTTCTCGCGAAGTGCACTCGTGTCTAAAAGCCCTGTTATTCGTTTACGGAGTTTAGCCCTTACAATATATTTTTTTAAAGCCTTAAATTCATTTCTTTGAGATATTATTTTCTGTATAAATATATTACTGTATTTTGAAGATGTTTTGGCTTTATTTTCTTTTACTTATCATTAATCTTTGTCGGCTCGCTGCGTTGAATATCATATATGCAAATTTGAATAATGTCGCACGGTATCCACCTAGTCCAACTAATAATCCAAATCCTCCTCGCGGTCCACGCCGCCCACGGCGCCAGGAAATCAACCGGGGTTGAGATGCTGTGTTTTAATTTTATGGTTTTAGTTATAGTGAGTATTGTTTCCCTGTTTTATTATGTACCAAAAATAATTAATAATAACTGTAGTAAAGTTATTATGTTGTGTTACTGGGCAGTTCGCCACTTCTTTCCAGCTAATACACTAGGAACTGGCGAAGGGTGGGTGTTTTGGGGGACTGTCTTATGTAATGACGTATAAATGACTTTTGGTTTTGATTAATTTCAAAGCCACCAACTAGTATAGTTGGTATGATTGAAGTTTTTTTTTTCGTTTTGAGCAACTATTTCTCTTTTTTGGATAAAATCACTGGCAATTATTAGGGCATCGTTTTAGCGACACCCTTTAGATATAACAGGTTTCATATTATCTTATTTTAAAGCGACGTTTCCTTCCAGGTGGCTGCTTTGATAGTGAAGCATGGTGAGCAGAAGGAGGCTTTCTTAAAAGCCTGCACGTTGGCGCGGCGTACTGCCGAAACCTTTCTCAAGTATGCGGCACGGTCGGCTCAAGTTCACGGCCAGACTGCCGCGGCTAGCAAGGCTCACCATGAACAGACCAGGGCTATACTTGACACTCTGCTGGCGCAAGAGAACAAGGTGAGAAACTTATTACGTAGTGTTGAAATATAAATAGAAGTAGAATTTTAAGTTTTTTTTTGTGAATGCCAAATCCCAGATCGAAACATCGGGTTGTCGTCTGCTAAACCCGACAATCCTGTGGGTTCCTTGAATGTAAGGTCCCACTCAAGACTAAAAATAGAAATTAAGTGACTACATGTCAAGGGCAATGGCAAGGCCCTGTATGGTACGAGCTTCGGTTTAGAGCGTCGCTGGGAGAAGACAGAAAAGGGACAGCCTGGATCGGAACAAGATCATTATTTAGGGACTGGTCTAAAACTACTAGCAGGGGTCGGGTGGGATGTAATTACAAGAAACTTTCATCCCACTTGATTATCTGCAAAGAGTTAAAGTGGTAGGGCCGGATAAGATTGACGAAGCAAAGGCGTCCTGGAGTAGAATCCAGAGAACCTGGAGGAATTGTGGACCTGGGTTCTATATCTAAATATTCATGAATACACATTCTGAACAAATCTATGCCGATATCTCGTATCAGATAACAAAACTAAGAAACATTAAATATTCCCAGTTAAAGTCATCTCAACGTTTTGTGTTAATAACATCACATATATTTACTTCAAATAAACCTCCAGACTTTAAGATTATCGATGACAGATGTTTTTAACAACTACCAAATTTTAATATATTTTTTTCGTTACATATTTCCTTTCTTTACTTGTTGGTAATATAATACATTTTCTAAGTTGTTTTCGTGAGTATGAGATGTCCCACTTCTGAGCAAGGACCTTTTCAATTTCTCAGACTTCTCGCGGGTGAATATTATCGACACCTCACGATGGACCCATCCAAAGCATGGGTTCCTTGTTGTCCTCGGTCTTCGCCAACCGTGTCTTGCTCTACGGGGCTCCATTCTAGCCACTCTTTTCAATTTAATTTATTTTTTCCACCATCCACTTTTGTACAATAGCGTAAAGTCGAACTAAACTGCATTAAATATTAATTGGTTACGACGAGGGGTGAACGCTGACCGAGTTTTAGTCTTGACAGGTGAAATGTAGGCTTTACAATTTGTTACCTAACGAGGAATTATTTTTCATCGCACTAGTAGCAGTATGCCTGTTGGTTCGTGCTGTGGAGAAAATCGATACATGTCGTGAGTATATGTGAACTCGAACCGAGGTGAAACTCAATTTTACAGTAATATACCTAATTGATTATTGTTGCTCATTCGCAAAGTTAGTTTCACATGGAGAAGAATAAGGAAGAATCTCCAAGAAATCCAGTCAGCAGAAATTGCCTTAGTTGCTCAGTGGGAGATTTAGAAAAATTGCGTAAAGAAAACTCTTCCAAAAATTAAAACCTTTGCGGCCCGGCTCTCACACTAACCTACTCAGTAATATTAGTAAAGCTATAGTAATTAAAGAGAATGCTAAAAGCACAACTGTCAAACACTACCCTTTACAATTACTTTGGGCCAAAATTTAACTAAAATTTGTTGGGAAGTACTTATGAGAAAACAGAGAGTTTAGTTAGCTCGAGTACCAGCTATTTTCTTGCGTTAATAGTGATACAATCCTTACTAATATTATAAAAGCGAAAGTGAGTTTGTTTGTTTGTTTGTTTGTTTGTTTGTTACCTCTTCACGCTTTAATGGCTAAACCGATTTTGATGAATTTTGGTACAGAGATAGTTGGGAACCAGGAGACGGACATAGGCTATTATTTTTTTAAAAAGAGTGGGATATGAGGGAGAAAGAGGGAAGAAACGGGAAAACTTAGCGTTGCTATTACAAATCAATAAGGCGCTACCGAATTTAACGCGAGCGAAGCCGCGGGCAAAAGCTAGTATATATATATATATTAGTTCTTGAGAGAGAGGAGCTCGTGGCTAAATAATAGCAGCCGCTCAGTTCGATCTTTAGGTTAAACCGCGTTTGCCTAGGTTGGTCTGTGGATGGGTGACCACCCGTTACATACCGAGTTTCCTCCGTGCCTCGGAAAGCACGTTAAGCTGTTGGTCCCGGCTGTCATTTGTAGATCTTTGACAGTCGTTACAATAGTCAGTGTCCCAAAAGTCTGACAACCAGTCTTACCAAGGGGTATCGTATTACCCAGTATTAACTGGGTTATGGAGGTCAGATAGGCAGTCGCTCCAAGTAAAATACTGGTATTCAGCTGCATCCGGTAAGACTGGAAGCCGACCCCAATATAGTTGGGAAAAGGCTAGGCAGATGATGATGATATATATATATTAGTTCTAACTTAGCACAATGTTTAGGTATGTTAAAACGATGTGTACGCATAATAATCATTAAAAAAACGAAAACTGAGATAGCGGTTTCTTGCTCTCGTTAATAGATTCATACATTGCAAATACTTTATCAGTCGTAAAAGTGATTGCATACGGATTCGTTATACACACTCAGAAATGATGGGAAAAGAATTTCAAAGACACCGGATAAAAATAAAACATTTACTGTACTTTAGCTTGGCAAGGTCGGCAGGTGAACTGGTTTATAGAATTACATTGTTCACAGGAAATGTAAAAATAGTCATGAATGGAAACCCTTCAGAGATATCAATCGGATGTTATCATAGCAAAGCTATTTTTGCGCGTCGTTTTTTTAAACAAATATACATTTTCTTCGCTACGATCCGAAACTGTTTGTTTGTTTACACGAAGAACTGACCATTCCAATTACGTGACATGAAAACATTTATGCTAACCTTCGGATTTATTGGAGAGTTATTATTAGTGGCGTGTGGCATTGCCAGTGTCAGTGTCGTCGCGCCAGAATGGAGTCGGAAACAATAAGGTTTCGTTGAATGGCGTGCGATGGTATCTCGACGGCAGACTACCATGAGCCCCGACCGGTAACTCTCTCATATTCTATGTGTCTAGTTCAAGCGCGCGCTCTGTGTGAACATGATAAAGAGTTTTGTTATGGTGATATTACAACCGGTATATTTTAATGCCTTCAAAAAGTTTCTCGCAATTGTGAAGTCAGGAAATGTGTGCAAATAATGCGTAATTACAAAAATATGATTAATGGAAATGCTACACTTTTCAATTAAAAGTATCTGTAGACTAAAAAGTAGCAAGTAAGCAATTTTTCTTCGATAGCCATTGTAAGCCAGTTTTTTTCTCAATAGGTTTTGGAACACTGGACAGTCCGCAAGAAGCGTTTAGAGCAGTGCCAGCAGTTCGCTTTGTTTGAGCGTTCGGCCCGAGCTGCCGTTGAATGGATCAAGGAGACGCAGGAGCGTTGCGGCGCTGCGGCCGCGGCTGCCGCTGGCGGCGTGGCGAGAGAGTCCCGCGAGCGAGTGCGCTTGCTCGCACAGCTAGCCGACGGACTCGTCGAGAAGGGACACCCGCATGCCGTACAGATCAAGGAGTGGGTCGCCGCTGTTGATGCCAGGTAATTACTAGCCAAATTATTCCATTCATAGCCATATGTATAGATATGTTTTTTTGGCCAAGTGTCAACTAAAACACAATTCTACTTTCATTACTTTTATTGATAGCACGTCCGGAGCGTTGGCTGATAAAGCTTGCCAAATGAGTAAATTAAATCAGTTGATTAAGTGTAATAATTTATACTTGGTGTGTATTGTACCCAGATATGCAGAGTTCAGCGGTTCGATGGAGGGCGGCGAGAGTGAGCCGGAGAGCGACTCGGGCGTGGCGCCGTCGCTAGCGTCGTCGCAGTCAGCCGACAACGACACGCGCGCTGAGCCACAGCCAACCGCTGTCGGCGACGACAAACGACGCAGCGCCAGGCGCAAAGAGTACGCATTATTTACGATTTAAGAATCATTTCGTGATGAAGATTAAAAAAACAAACTCATTGTTCAACTGGCCACATTTTCTAATAAAAATAAATTGCTCTTATTGAAAAAATCACCCTGGGTACTCAACACATACTTATCATCATTTCTTTGTCATTTAGGTTCATTATGGCGGAATTGCTGCAGACAGAGCGTGCGTACGTGAAGGATTTGGAAACGTGCATCACGTGCTACCTGCGGGAGATGCGTACCGACCCCGGCGCCGTGCCACAGGCGCTACAAGGAAAAGTGTGTTCAACTTATTTTTTTTATTGAGTTCGAAGAGTACGATATAGTCATAGGTTCATCTAGTTCAACTGCTCTTTGTGTATTGAACTAAGGTGGGAAATCAACAACTTCCCCCAAGTTGCGGTGGAGAAAAACGTGTGGTAAACGATACATATATAAAACAATTGATGAATATGTGACAGCTGCACCAACTTGTACTGTACGCCTAAGTTGGACACCAGCACGATATACAGTCTGCCTTACTTACATTAAGCCATAATATTATATCAATTTGTAGCTAGGAAATATACCACGCGCTGGATACTTCATTATTGTTAAATGTTACAATATTATGGAATGCAAAATTCATAGACAAGCAAATGAATTCTGTTGGTGCAGCTCTTTGTACACAACGTTGCATTTTTATGAAGGTGTCTGTCTAATACATAACAAAATATTTATAGAAATAAACAATACTGTAGTATATATATGCCTTGGTTTTGTTTGTAAACAGGAAGAAATAATATTCGGCAACATCGAAGAGATCCACCGCTTCCACGAGCGGGTGTTCCTCCGGGAGCTGGACAAGTATGAGACGATGCCGGAGGACGTCGGCCATTGTTTCGTGACGTGGGCGCGCGAGTTTGACATGTACGTGTCGTATTGCCGCAACAAGCCCGACAGTAATGCCGCCGTCGTGCAGCATGCCGGCGATTACTTTGAGAGGTATGTTACACTTTATTAGTAGGTATAAACTAAATCGGGAAATATGGTAGGAGAAGCTAAGGTAGGACTATTGGACAACAGCATGACTGAAATAATGATATCATCTGCCTAGCCTTTTCCCAACATATAACGGTCGGATTCTAGTCTAACCGGATGCTGCTAACTACCATTCACCCATGGAGCAACTGCATATCTGACGTCCACTACCCAGTTTACCAACTGGGTAATACAACACTGCAATTCAGTCTTATGAATTCCTGGACCAACGGCTTAACGTGCTTGCTTGCCAAGGCACGGTGAAAACTCAGTATGTCATGGTGGTCATCCACACACAGAAGAACTTAGGTACGGTTTCACTTAAAGATCGACCAGAGCGACTGTTATTTAGCCTACGAGCTCATCCTTAAGGGATAATTTCATAACTGGACGCAAAATCCAATAGGTACAAATAACTTTTGGAAAAAGAAGAGTTGTACCGAGCTCCGCTAGCTAGCTCCAATACGTCTGGTAATGGCGTTATAAAGCTAAACCTTCTTAGTAGCGTTACAAGGTTCATACTTACGATAGCATGCCACGCATTCATGATAAATGACTTTATTAAATTCATGTACAAAACGATTTCATGCGTTAGTTTATAGAGAACAAATTACTTTTTCATCTCATCACCCCAAACATGTAGGTTTGTCTGGGTGAAAACAGTGGACAAAATTAAATGCGATTATGTTCACTAACAGAAGAAAAAAAAAATTTTTCAATCTTGAGTGCCGCCCGTTGTCGTTGTTACTTTCGGAAACGCGTAATAATCTAAAATTGATAAAAAAATTATAAAATAAAAAATGTGTGGTTCGTGTGTGGTGAGGTTTTTATGTAAATTTTTGATCTTCAAATTTTAAATGTTTTTAAACGAAAATAAGTATTTATTGCAGCAGAAAAAAACTGATTTCGAGTTTCAACAAAATTACATTTAAAAATAAAACATTTCAGGTGCTGTTTCAGAACGCGCTTATAAACGTTATTTAAATTCAATTTACCTGTCAGTTCATCGTTTCATCTTAGTCAGGCCCTAACAACACGAAAAAGAAAGAACATATACTATCAATTTAGCTGAGTATCATAATTTCGTTGTAGGACGTGAAGTACACTCTGTTGCGTGATGAGATCAGAGTAATATGTGTTCTCGTTTCTAAAGTAAACCAGACGTCCACGAGAGTAAAATTATTTGCACATCGTGTCTATGAATCCGATCAGGATTCCACTTTAGAATCCCTTGCTAAGCTCGTGATTCAATCATAAAATCCTTCGCATTAAAAATAACTCAATAATTTAGCTCCCAATAAGGACTTAAAGAGACTTTAGTTCTTTTGTTGCACAAATAACTATACTTACATTACATCCTTTTCTTTCTGGGCAAAGGTCCCATAATTTCCTGTTTAATACTGTGGTGGAACACTGGCCGTTGATTGAAGATTAAAGGTGAAGTTAGAACTAAATTAAGCTATTCCGAAAGTAACCCTACGTTGCAGTCACGTCTCCTGCGTCATATGTCTGGACTTTGATAGAGACCTTGACATTTGAACATGTTTTACCGTTTCTTCTTAGAAATAAACGCAACTAAAATATAAGTATTGTCATAATATATATCATATTTATGACCTCATCTTGAAAATTAAATTTGCTTGAAATAAAATGGCGAGACGCCGACAGTGACCACAATAACAACCCTGTCTACTAGCTATATAGATACATTGCAAGATTAAGACAAAACCAAGTGTCGGCGCTCGCAATAACCTATTACGTCGGCTGGATTCCTCTATTCTGGTATGGCTCTGCTTGTTGGCCGGGGGATCTGCATGCTCTGTATGGCATCGATACGCTCATCCCCAAGCGGGATACTTAACCGAACATGCAGGATTATCACAGGCTGCCTTAAACCTTTTAGTTTCACCACTAGCTGCATTTTACCCCTTCGCAGGAGTACTTACGCTAAGTGAGGGAAGCAAAAGAGTCGGAATAGTTGCCTTGTGTCGACTACTCGTTGGAGAAATTGCCATTCATCATCATGTCTGCCTTTGTCCCATTCTATTTGGGGTCGACACTAAACGTTTTGTGCTTCTAGGCTATTTATTAGGCTAGGCATTACGAAACAAAAAATAAAATATACTCGGTGACATAAACATAAAATTATTTATGAATAAACCGTTATTATGTTGTTTATAAGATGTATTTATAAACAACACTTTTCCACGCTGCAAAGATAACAATAACAAGATAAAGATCAAAAATACAAAAGAAAAAAGGAGATTATGCTGCAAAATTAATAGACTAAATTGTTAAACCTTGGTCAATAAAACCAATCGCTTTTAGATGGCATTTGAGTCACCAGTTCAACGCTTTTCAATAAACGATAATAATCTTAGAAAACATTAACAATATAGTAACGGTGAACAAATATTATTAATAATTTATATAAGCGGCAGTTCTTTTTGTTTTATTTACATCGTACTTTCAATGGCATTTGACAGATAGAGGATACATGGCGTTCCTATGAGAGGCAAAAATATTTGAAACTTTTTTATAATTTTTGTTAGTAACGTTAATTACTTCTATATAATATAAATATATACCTCTAAAAGGTCCGCAAATAATATTTGTTTTAGTGAGTATTCGATAGGAATACAGTCAGACTGCAGTTACTCATAGTTACGTTTATTTGTGGCCACCGATAAACTAGTTCACATTTAGCTCCCTTATCGAATCAACGAGTCTTGTTATTTAGTGTTGCTCTCGTACCATGCGGGGCTATGAAAGACATGATAAATCACAAATATCGTGTTTCCGTAAAATAGCTACAAAGGCCAACTATTCCAACTGAGAAACTCATTAACTCCTATTTGGTACTGACCATTGATTCGAAGACTGGATGATTAAATGGTTTGTTATCATCTTATCATCCTTTTAAAGGATAGCTCCATAGAAACCGTTGCCCGTCCCGAACAATAGACTATTATCGTTTAACAAGCGTCATCACCATTCGTTCTTTGAACTAACAAATGTTAGTTTTCGATGTGCATTTAGTCCTGGACGTACAGATGCAGGATATCGCATTGCGTAGACAACAGCAATAGTTATTCCACTAAAAGATTTTGTTATCAAAATCATTAACTAAGCGGTATAGATAATGGCTGTCATTTCGTTCGGACTGTGGACTGTGCTTTAGTTGGTCTATGATTGTCTTTTGTGATGCAGGGTGCAACGTAAGAAGAAATTGGAGCACCCGCTCGCTGCTTACTTGATCAAGCCAGTGCAACGGATCACCAAGTATCAGCTGCTGCTCAAAGATCTACAAGCGTGCTGCGCCGAAGGGCAAGGCGAGATCAAGGTCAGTAATCAAGATTCTTGAAGTCAGTCGTTATTCACAATGTTATTCGTAATCTTAAATAACAGTATGAATAACGCCTGACTGCACGTGTAAAATTCTGCAATGTTTACAACGCTTCTTAAAATGCTAAAATAGCGTAAGAATGTTTTCTACGTTGTATAGTTCACTAGGCTATTGATTCAACAAAAAGATCGCAAATATTAACACAAATACATTTCTTTGTATGCTCATTGGTTGAATATAAAATCATAATGTTTTTTTTAATCACTTCGCTCATTCAGTGCAGTGCAACTGTGGTTTTGTGCAGATATATACGTCAAATGTTTGGTCAGAATAGTATATATATGTACCATATACTGATTATTTATTCTATTTTTTGATTCTGTGTTTCTATATTGGTTCACGAAACATTTTGGTTTTTATTATTTTTTGTACAAAATATAGTACCGTAAATATTATACACTGCATCCATATTTATACACTGCATGCGTTCGCTTGTCTGTGCGGATAACGACTATTTTCAAAACAGGACTGTTGCCAAATTTTATTGTACAGTTTTTTTTTAAAGTAGGGCACGTGTGAGACTAAGATAAGTAGATTTCGAGAGGCCGCCGCCGTCTTAATCAGTTTACAAACAAACATCAGACAAATAACGTGTATTATTTGTTTTACAGTATTTTAATATCCTTATTTTGAGAATAATGTTATTAATCACTACTAGGAAAATACGCCTTCCTTTTATTGCGAAAAAACAAAATTATCCTGTTTGTCAGTTAGATGGAATGTTGTACTGAATGTGCAGTTAAAGTGTTGAAAAACTTAAGTTTAAAATGTTCTGCCGAGCCTGAGAAAGAACAAAGTTAAGGCATTGACCAGTCTTGAGGTCACTTCAATCATGCTTGTCAAGCACCCGTATTCATCTTTATTTCAGTCGCCACTGGGTGACCGGACAAGTATTGCCAAACAATAAATTTTCATTAAGCAGAACAATCATGCAGTTTTCTTGTCAAGCCATGTTCCCTTAAGGCCCGGTCCTGCAACGCGTCTGCGCACCGCACGTCTTTCCGTCGCTCCGATCGTCACCGCTATCGTGTAGCCCAAGCTTTACACCAATGTGGGTTAAACGTTTATGTCAACTTGTCCCGTAATCTTCCCCTAATATAAATTTAGCTGGCGTACTACGCCCCTTTTTCACTCAATTTGTGTGTTAGTGAATTTTCGGCTCCCATAATACAAAGCTAATTGATGTTCCACATAAATACACATAATTCGTAAAAAATTGCGTCGTTAATCTCATTGATGCGTAAAGTGCTTCAATATAAACCACATTATCTGTTATTCATGTTCAACTGCACTCATCATAATGTTTAATACCCGAATACCACTAAAACGAACACTCATTTGTACGTTTTGTACACATAGTAATGTGTTTAACGTACGCAACAAATTATCGGAAAACGTACGCTTAAAGATTATGGGTTATGATAAGATAAAGACGACAGGAAAACTTAAGTCTGACACTAGACGTTACCGCGACAATATATTACCAACAATTTGCGTGAAAAAATATAATAAAAACCGAGGTTACCACAGCCACGTACTATTTTATTTGTTCTTAGTATCTTGATTAGTCCTAACTTCGTAACTGTCTGATTAACATCATTCAATTATTGTGTATTCTCATTAAACATTTGACACAGGTAAGTTGCGATCCGCAAATAATTACAATATTGTTCTAAAGATTTCGAAATTGGTGTGTTTAGACGGGATTTATGTCTAAGTTTGAATTTACTAATTGGGCATCGTTTACACTCGCCATTATTTCCGCAAACAAATTGCGTCAGTATCAAGTAACTAATTGCCAAATAAGATACCGTTTATTACAGTAAATACCTACTTTGAGTTATTGATATACTTACCAAGATAGTTAAGATGGAAAAATAATGAGATGTGTTGACTAGACTTGTGACGTGGTGCTAGTGTCCTGCTATGTGTATTTATAATCAAGTTTGCGATGCATTCAGGGTTTTTTATGCTCGAATAAAAATGTGTGGGATTTCTCAATCCGCTGCATGTTACGTTCGCATGGTTACTGCTTAGATATGAGTCCGTTCAGTAAACAGGGACTTTTCTACTAATAGCGTCATACCGCCTGCGTTGCATAAGTGTTTACTCAACTGTATCAGAAACACTAAACTGTTACTTATTGAACTTGTAGTAAATCGCAGAATTTTGAACTATTTCGAATAATGTCCGTTGGTTTCCAGTGCTTGTTTTCAAACAAAAAGTTAGTTAACAATTAAAATATTATTTCGCGTAGAGTTTGACTCCTAGTTACTATTGAGGTGAAGGTATAGGGGTTCGAACCAGATAATAATCTCAACGAAATAAATGATTTGGTTTATCAATAAATTAACAATTATTTATGTTCTAAATTCGAAAATATTTGATTTTTATTTTTAAAATCAGGCTGATTTGCGGTTTCATACCTTTGCTCCTGCTTCAACCTGCAAAGGCAAAGCACGGGGGGAAAAGCAAATTAAATCATAATTTCGTACTGATTAATTACAAAAATATTTTTGCGATTTATTTCCTCGTAAGTGTATAGGAAAAACGTCGTTAGATAAACATGGGTATTTATTACTGCAATTCTCGTCTTAATAACATAACGTGAATTGCCTCGAACGTTCCTGAATCAAATTGAGTAAAACAGTTAGTCAAAACAAATTTCTTTATCAAAATAATATTTTAATTTTCAAATTATGATTGTTGTAATTAAAAATAATAATATGGAGATAAGCTATAAATCAGCATTGATAGTTATTTGATAATTAAGCCCTGAACCTAGTAGTAGGCATGTTTTTAAGTCCCAGTCTTATGTAATTGGGGGCTAGCATATTGCCATCCAAAAATAAATACGTAGCAGCTACTGACATTCGTTTTAGAAAAAACCCAATAACAAAATGAGTTAGGTTATGGTTGAACTTAATAATAAGTTGTCATGTTTGAAATATTTGCTATTATATAGGTATAACTAGCTGTGCCCAGCGGTTTCACCCGCTGAGGTTTAGGGGTATGAAAAATAGATGTTAGCCGATTCTCAGACCTACCCAATATGTACCCAAAATTTCATAAGAATCGGTCGAGCCGTTTCGGAGGAGTACGGTAACTAACATTGTGACACGGAATTTTTTAAAATTAGATTAGATTATATCACTTCAAACCCCGGTTCTAATTGACCAGGTCTGGGATTGTAGTCTCGGAAGATTTCGAAAGTTATTTTTACAAGATGAACCATTTTTTTTATTTTTGGACACTTTTGGAAACAATTGAAGCTTGTCTAAAAAAATAAATTAAACTGAAACAAATTTAAATTGAGCCTGTATATTGATTTCTTTAGTACTACCTTGGTCTATGCGATCATAAGTTTTAGAAAATAAAAACTGTATCACTTTCTTTCTCATTCTGTACTCAGATTTTCTAATCCAAGCTCAGTTTGTTCTGCGTTTCCAATTGTTTATGGAATATTTTCCTGAAACGTTTGTTTAGCAATCTGTTTCGTATTGTCCTCGATGATTCAGGACAATGCACATTAAATATTCCGAATAAACCGACTGACTGTATTATCACTTTACAACGAGTTAATGGTAATGGCGTGAACCCGTTACGTTGTATCAGACATTTTTAGTAAAGTTTAAACTCGGTGGACGTTGGAATTGTTTGAGATTAAACAAGTAGTTCACTTAGTGGTAATTAACAATAGATTTAGTTCAATATTTTCCTCGTGACTCATCCATCTTACGCCCATGTGGCACAGTTGGTTCCCTTCGGACGTATTCGCACGTCGCGTTAATGTTTTGTGTTTATTCATTTAAAAATCCGTAAAATGTAATGGTTTTCTTCGAAGTGGAAGTGCTAACATCGATCATGTTGAAGTTTAGAACGAATTTGAGAGCAAACAGGATCGGCCCGCTCGCTATAAAACATGTACGTATTATTTTTTATTGATGTCAGTAATTTGTTATGCGATGTGATGATACTCATAGGTAATGATGGCATTGTTAATCTTGTGTTTCTAAGATTAGTTTGTATATTGGTTGGTATAAATGTGCATTAAAGCTTGTTGATGACGATAGAACAATTATATTTATTTTCTAAATATACTTTTGCGTCAAGTGGGTAGGATGATTTCAGTGACTACGCTTACGTCTAACATAAGTCATCAACCAGACAAAATGGCGGCAATGCGCGAATGCTTTTATAGATTTGTAATTTATTCAACACCATTGTTTGCCTAGCTATCCTCTGCCTACATCTAAATACCAATTTTCCTAATATTGTTTCTGTTTGTTTATTAACATTGATTAATCCGTTGAATCACATGTTAGTTACCTACTGCAATGTTATATATACGTTAAGCTAATGTATACTGTATTTGCAGTTCTATCAAAGATCAGAAAAAAACTATACAAAGGCTTATTATTCCAAGAAGAACTTTGTGGGGGGGGGGGGGGGCTACAGTGTTCTAGAAGTAAGAAGATAAAATAGTGGTACAGACATACTAGTTGGCTTAGTAATAAGATTAACATACGTTGGTTACATAACTCGTTTGAAGAGCTATGTCCTTGACAACTATTTGCTATGATATTTAGATGCACCTACCTGTGTTGCATCTATAGTCTCTCTCTAGTCTCGCGTCTATAAAAATATATATTCATTGGCTATTGATAACATTTAGCATTATTTTATTGGTAATTTAATGCAAAGTGAAGAAGATAGATGGAAAACGAAAATAGACAAAATGGATTTCATGCGTACTGACATATATTAAGTGTTAACGGCATTGTTAAATATTGTGAGCAGTATGTGTTGTTAAAATCGTAAAATCGGAACCATTATGATTGTATCGGAGGGCTGAGGGAAGACTTGCGAAGCTCAAGCTCAATTGCGTTTGCTAATATTTTTATTCAGATCTTAAAAACAACACTAATGTAATGTATTGTAAAAACGGTTCTCTATTCTTCCCTAGGACGGTCTCGAGGTTATGCTATCAGTGCCGAAGAAAGCCAACGACGCCATGCATCTGTCCCTTCTCGAGGGTTGCGACGTGCCTACAGACAGCCTTGGCGAGGTGGTCCTACAGGACTCCTTTCACGTGTGGGACCTTCGCCAGATCATCAAGAAAGGAAGAGAGAGACGCGTGTTCCTCTTCGATCTCCATCTCTTACTCGCTAAAGAGGTCAAGGACTCGCATGGAAAAGCGAAGTACATTTACAAGACTAAGTTTATGGTGAGTTTATGACTAGGCTACGCAAGTATGCCTAAGTCTTGAGTATATTTTTTAATTTAGTGTACGTATTATCAAGTTGGTCCCATCTGTCATATATAGGAAACTGCAGCTCATAGGTCTTATTATTTAGACCGTATGGACCGCATTCATTTAGCTTTACATCCGCAACATCGTTGAAACAACATCTACTTCCTACGACAAAATCGTGTTGTGAAACCATTTAGTTCAGCTATTGGTTTCAACTAATATGAGGACGAAGCAGAAGAAGTACGTTAGGTTCATAATAGGTGCCATTTTGTAGTTTTTGCCTATCGTAACAGCTGTGAGTGTATGTATGTAGACACATCACTAGATTTACAACTGTTTTTTTTATCAAACAGACCTCGGAGCTAGGTGTGACAGAGCACATCGAAGGAGACGAGTGCAAGTTCTCGGTGTGGACCGGCCGCGAGCCCATGGCTAGCGACTGCCGCATCGTACTCAAGGCTCCGTCGCTTGAAGTCAAACAGACTTGGGTGCGACGGCTCAGAGAAGTTATACAGGTACTTCCACATTTTTGTTTTTAATGGAGTTGGTATTGGCCAATGAATGGGACAAAGTTGTAAAAGCTGCATGATATTACAAATATACAATTCAAATCAAATACTAATCATTAACGATACGGTTGACGCAGTGGCTGAGCGATCGACTGCTACGCTGCGTGTCGCGGGTTCGATCCCGGCACGGAACAAATATTTGTATGGCCTACAGATAGTTGTTCCGGGTCTGGCTGTTTGTGTGTGCGAGTTTAAATGTTTGTAAACACCCACGTTACACGAGAAATACTAGTGTGGGGCAACGTTTTGTTAAAAAGAAAAAATAAGACAGGTTCAGGGGAAAGTTTATAAAGTACACTGTATAATAGCCACGTGAATCACTCTATTGCTGAAAACTGCATTAAAATCCGTTGAGTAGTTTAAAAGATCTAAGCGAACAGACAGTAAAATAATTCGATTAAATAACAAAGCGGTATAAAATCAAAGCAGAGGGGCCTGCCGGGGTTGTGGGTTGTTCGAAAGAGATACCGCGGCCCCGGAACATTAAGGGCAATAGAAGAAACATGGGAGGGTTTTAGTCAGTACAAGTCTGACCCTCCCCTCCCCGCTCCGCCCAGAGCGGAGAAAGTTATTTGATGATTTCCCATCGTAAAACAAACCTTGAAAAGCATTTCTTCATCTAATCATTGTGATATTTTATATGTATGACTTGTATATATTTTGTATGTATGTATGACTTGGGCACCTTCTAGTTACAGAGTTATTGGAGGTTAAGTTTTTCCTCAAGTATTTTTTGTTAAATAAGTACTAGTTTTTAATGTTACACTTTACTTTACATAACTCCCATGTACTGCTCAAAGCAGTCACCAGCATCATTTTGTGAATTCACGAAAAACAATTGTAACAAACCAATTATTTTTTTGCGTACACATAGAGAGTACACAATGTTTGTTTGACGGTTTCGTCTTAGGGAACATTCCGTCTGTTCATTCCTTGTACATACTTTCAGAAAACAATTGTTGTCTAGCATATTGTTTTATTTACAAGTTGAGTTGTAACTCTGTATTAAAGTAACTACCGCTGTTTGTCTCTGCATCACCCAAAGGTTGACTAGTAGAAAATGCGTATGGCATTAAGTCCGCATCTGTACTTTGTGCTTGAAGTGTTAAATAAATTAATAAAAAACTACAGTTTTAGGTGACCACATGAAATCACTAATAAATAAGTAAATTGTTTCAAATAATCTAATCTTTGTTTGTCATTCAACAGGAAACGTACTTCAGCGGCGCTTTGCAGCCGCCTCGGAGCCCTGCTCGAGTAAGACCCACCAGCTCTCAACGATCTAGCAGGTACTTAAGTTACAATTTAAATATTAATATATTTTTTTGATAATAACTCAACTAAGAGTATTCTACTTGATTGTATTGTGTAGTTGTTTTTTAAAGTACTGTAATAAATATAAATAAATAAATATATCTTGGGACAACTCACACACGGCTATCTGATCCCAAGCTAAGCAGAGCTTGTGTTATGGTAACCAGACAACTGATATACATACTTATATAATTTATAAATACATACATATCCTTACTAATATTATAAAAGCAAAAGTGAGTTTGTTTGTTTGTTTGTTTGTTTGTTTGTTTGTTACCTCTTCACGCTTTAATGGCTAAACCGATTTTGATGAATTTTGGTACAGAGATAGTTGGGAACCAGGAGACGGACATAGGCTATTTTTTATTAAAAAAGAGTAGGATACGAGGGAGAAAGAGGGAAGAAACGGGAAAACTTAGCGTTGCTATTACAAATCCATAAGGCGCTACCGAATTTAACGCGAGCGAAGCCGCGGGCGAAAGCTAGTTATAGATAAATCACACCCAGACACAGAACAAACAATCATGCTCATCACACGAAGTTTGTCCTGGGTGGGAATCGAACCCACGACCTCCGGCTTAGCAGTCAGGGCCACTAACCACTAGACCAACAGGCCCGTCAAACGTCAATAAGACTTATTGTTGATTCTGTAAGAGAGACAAAATACAGATTTGGATAATCTATGAACGACATGTGCATAGACTAATCCACTCCTCCATCGTAGAATAAAAAAGAGCTCAGATAAGAGATATGTTTACAAGTAAAAAGCGCGCAAAGCAACCGTAACCCCCTGTTGCGGGCGACTATGGGTGGCGGTATTCACCTCGGTGACCCGTTTGCTCATTTTCCTCTCTCTCATATATAAAAAAACCTATTAGAAAAACTACGCTACAAACGTTCCTCTCTGAGTTAAAACATAGGTAATAGCTTAACACATTTATTTTGAACAACATCTAATCCTTGAGTTTGTTTACAGAGATCTGGATGACACCATACTTGACGATACGACGGAGAATCACGACCGAAACTCGCTCGCATCTTTCGGTAGCGGAAACACCACCGATTCTGACAAGGTAAGTGCTTTGTGGGTTCATAATGGAGACGTATTCGCAACTGCACTAGAGTAGGTCGAGATATTTGGTTTCTGCCTACCCTCTAGGAAAAAGAAGTGAGTTTATGTACGTGTGTATTAGCAGCTTAGCTTTTTCAGGTTAGAAAAAAATATTTTTACTTTAACATCGAACGACATTTTACATCTGAATTTAAAATCGAATACACTATAAAGTATCGGTTCAATCGCTTGGATTGTTACTTCTACCTTAGTTAGTCATTTCTATAGATGACGTCACTGTCGCAATAATGACATATTTTATGGATTACGCCATATGCTGGCCCTGACGCATCTAGTTCTAATACCAGTTAATACCAGATGTCCGTCGTACCGGCATCCAATCACGAAAAATCATCAAAATAATCGGTGACAATACTCTTCCCAACCCTTTGAATTTTTAAAATAAAATAAAAATAAAAATTTTTATTGTCTCGCACATAATGCCAGAGCCAAACAAATACATTCCACTTCACGGTATTTCCATGATCCGCATTCATCACGTTCCCCGGCAGGGGTGTGGTGTTTGTGTAAATATCTCAGCAAAACAAACAGATTAATTAAGAAATATCGATTGGTTCCGCAACCTAAGAATTTCCTTGATTAATATTTGAGAGTGGCAGACAAGCGCTAATTCAATTTGAATTCCGGAACGACCGTCTGCCTTAGTTATGATAAGCGGGTTTATAGGTAAGTACAGGTTTCAGCACAAGAAATGTATGACTACTTTTAAAAGTGATTTTTTAGAAATGTATTGATTGCAATTTAATGTCGTTACGAACACTTACACACGTAACTATAGTCAAGTTAATTACCGAATCTTAGGTTATTACTAATGCAAATATTTCAATGCAATAGACAAGAATTTTAACAGAGTAAGAAAGTCCGTTAAACAAAGGAAAGCTAATAATTGTAAGTTTTGACAGTTCTAACTTCAAGCAATTACTAAAGTATAGAATAAAAAAGTATCTTAAATAACTTATTTTACTCAAGTAATTACTTTGACTTGTTTAAAGATACGGGTGTTAGTATTTTGAGACGGTTCCTTTACCAAAGTTGGAATTGTTTTGCCACAACTACAGCGCTATTGAGTTTTCCTAAGTGTATACCTATGAGTGCACGTGACTGTACATGCTTCATTTCATAAATGGAACGTTGAATGTTTGCAATGCGAGTTTATTAATAAAATAATTCAATTGTTTGTTCTCACTGAGGATTACTTAATATAATTTTCACTAGTATGATTTACTTGTATACTAGAGTTAGTAACAAGGAAAGGTGTTCTACATACCTGAGGTGATAAAATCACAAAACCGAATGTTTTTAAAATTAGGATGGACACAAGACTTGTTGAATGGAGTCGTAGGGAACCGACCCAAATCCTACTAATATTATAAATGCGAATGTTTGTGAGGATGCATGGATGTATGGATGTTTGTTACTTTTTCACGTCAAAACGGCTCAACGGATCTTGATGAAATTTGGCACAGAGGTAGATTATGGTTTACAATAACACATAAGATACTTTTTTTTTGAATATGGCGCTGGTGAAGCCGCGGGCGCCAGCTAGTATGAAACAATGATGGTAAATGCAAAGAAGTTATTAAGCGTACTATTCATTGGCTTCAGGTCGCTTTTATTCAACAAATACATACTTCCGAATCGGAAGTGCCGACCTGAACAAATGTATATCTCCCCTCAGTTACAGCTAACTCCTCAGTTTCAGCTAACTCCACAATATTAATTAAGAGCAGTAGTTCCGACCCTCGTGCATTTCAATTTTACAAACGAGTAGTTGACGTTTAATATTAATAACCTCCCTTTGTCCAAAATGCAAAACATTTCGAACTGCGCCCCAACTCCACTGGTGGTAAGTTTTAATTACGTAACGGTGAGTCTCTGAGACGAACTCGATTAGGTTTCTACCTATGATACCGTGCGATATTGTGACCGCAAAACCAAGGCACCATGAAAGCATAAATTCTTTTATAAAAAGAAAAGAGTTCTGCTAACTGTTTCGTGAGTTAAAAGCCAACTATGGTTTTTGTGTTTTCCCAGTAAATGATAACTTCACTATGATCGGGTTAAGAGGTGATCATCCTCCAGCACGGAGTTTTAATCAAAAGTCTTACGACACTTGGAAGTTGAGTAGCGGGTGAAAATACTAAGCACAGCTAGTTTATCAATCAAATATAGCTTTATATTACTACTAGCTTCCGCCCGCGACTTCGTCCGCGTGGCATAGTACTTTGGGCTAACGCTAACTTTAACCCGCGTGATGATCGAAAAGAAAAATATCTTTCTCCCCCCTTTTCCCTCTTTCTCCCCCTTTTCTCACTTATTTTAGCCTATGTCCGTCACCAGGGTCCCAACTAACTCTGTACCAAAATTAAAATTACAACAAAAAAACCAAAATCAAATTATCAAAATCGGTTTGGCCATTTAGGCGTGAAGACGTAACAAACAAACTCACTTTCGCTTTTATAATATTAGTAAGGATTTTAGCAGATTATATTTCATATTTTAGCAGATGAGCTGCATAAAATTCGGTCTCTAGTAAAGGGTCCTCTACCTGAGTTTATTGGGGTTGACTTTCAGTCTAACCGGATACAGCTGAATACCAGTATTCATAGATCGACTGTCTATCTGAATTATCTATCTGGTTGTCATACTTTCATGACACTGAATCAGTATCAGTACAACAAATAAATTTCAAAACGTAGTGAACTAAGCTAAAATATTTTTTTTACTTTATTCTCTCTCATCATTTTCCTGCCCTTGTCCCATTATATTTGGGGTCGGCGCAACACGTTTTCTTCGTCCATTCTTCGCTATTAGACGTCACGGCATCATTTACTCCTTTCTCCTTCATATCATTACTTTATTCTCTCTGCGTACTGAAATAGCAAAATAACTAGAAAACTAGCGCGATGTGCCTTTAATATCCTAACAAGTGAAACTAAATACGTCCCTTGATCATATTGCAAGCGTTATGCAGCTCGCGTAATCCTATGTCCACTGCGTCAGAAATGACGCTTGCATAAAACTGGCTAGGAACAAGTCGCGCGCACCCATCTAGGGTTCCAGTATCTATCAGTTTGGAAATAATAATAGTTTCGCATTAATACAAAACTGTGCTAGTAAGAAAATTAATAAGTATATTTTTCATGTAACACAGGGTAGACAGACACCGTCGCTAAAAGTGTTACTCCTTACTTCGTATTCAGTACATTGATTTTTGTTTTTTTTTAATCATAAGATAAACAGCTGTTTCTTAGGGGGTCAATACGTTTCGTTTGTCTGTAGACATCTCAAATGTTTGATTTGTAAACTTAAGAAATAAGGGGAGCCGATTCTTCTTCTATCGTAATCAAAGTAAAAAAATTCGTGTGACGGTGGTCACACGAATTTGTCAACCTATTTGTCAAAGTTACCAGTCACCAATATCAATCACATACTTGTAAACTTGGATGACATCTTGCGTTGTGTGTGGAACCTTATAAATTTGATGCCCACCACTATAGGTTTTAATTTTGAAAGGATGGGGCTTCTATTCAACCCCCATTTTTTATGTGCACTAGAGCTACGTGACGTATTACGGGTGTCCTAGTTTCTCACAACGTAAAGTGTGAAGAATAAACAGAACGCTTCGTTCGTGTACTCTTGCGGTTTGTGCAGCTTAAAATACATTAAATTGCCTGTAGTAATTTTGTTAACCATACAGAGAATATAAGGTTGCGGGTTTGGAACATAGAATGGTCTATGAGTGATTAACTGACTTTATTTTTCAGATATGTCTTATGTCTTAATAACCTTATGTGCCAATGATTCAATTCACTTTCCACAGACACTTTTAACACTCTAAATGTAAATGGAACTAATATCCTTCACATTTCCTACTAACGGTATGAGAAAATACACTGTAATACATTCTGTGTAACTGTATGTTTCAGAGTAAAATCTCGGTTCGTATGTAATAAAATATTCACCAAATGGGTACACCGAGTACACACTATAGGGGTGATTCAAAAGCTCTCATGCGGCGGCGGGTCCAATTATCGGTATCCTCTGCGTGTGTCGGTTTTTAATCTATTTCACAGTACTACATCATATTCGGTAACGAAGGGCGGTGTTTAGAAATCTTCCGCCTATATTTCAATGTCTTACTTATCATATAAAGCCTATGGGCGGAAAGCGTTTTGCTAGCTATTCATTTAATATAATTATGACCGTTTACTTTTACTTAAAGGTTCCGTCAAAAAGGTTCAAGGCAATGGTTCCGGACACCGAACACTAAGCCTAATTAGAAGAATTATAGAATTCAAATTCATTTTTACTATAAAATTATGTAAAAAGACTGTTGGTAAAATATATGAAAGTCAGAAACTATCTGTGTTTCGCAGTTATCAAAATAATATTTCTTATTAGGCCAACAAAAATAAACTTATATCAAAACAATATCACAAAAAAAACAACTCACCCTTTACCAATAAAAGTGTTTGGAAGCACATCTAATCACTGGGTAGAAAACCAAACACCTTTATTGATTGGCGAGTTGTTGCTCACCGGGTAACCTTTCACGAGAATCTATTATCTAAGTTTATCTGCAAACACGCCAGGGGTGAGAACAAGGGCAAATATCGTGGATGCGAGTAGGTGATTACTGTGATCCGCGCGAGAAACGTTGTAAGTATCGCATAGCTAATCTAAATCACGAACTCGAAGGTGGAGGGAGAGGTCTGCTACATCGTGTCACCGTGCCTTACCTCTCCCAACAGCGGGATATTTGGAAGATATCAAACTTTCAAACATATGAAGTGAACAGTTAGGGTATTGTTTGGAAATCGATAAGTATTGCATAAATATATCAATGACAGGAACTTCAAATTCATTTATTTGCATTCCATAATGTGTTTAGTAGGTGTTACAAAAGGTTTGAACTGTAGTTGTCCCAGGGATATGCTTTAACGGGCTTTGCACAGAGAGTGCTCCGGACAGGTAAACTAAGAGGAAACGGTGCCTCCTCTCATGTGCGGATTGTGACCATCTGCGTGATTTTCGTTCAGTAAATCCCACACTACCCGGTATAATCCCGAAAAAAAGGTGTTACAAAAGGCTTAAAGCTAAAGTACATTTATAGACCCTAAACTTATAATGGGAGAGCTTCGGTATTTCGTGTCTTACCGATATCTGTTTGTAGCTGTCTACAAACAATCAAGCAACATAAATTCATCTGTTTACTATCTAGTTACAATACCAATCCATTAATTATATCAGAAGTTTATTGTTAATATTAGAGTAGTTGAAGATTCTAGTACTAACATTTACATTGTCGGCAAAATTAGTTGAACATTGTGGTTCTAAAATTTACGTCGGCAATTTATGTTGAGTCTACCTTGTTCGTGTGGAATATTAAATGTTTATAGAAATTAAATAAAGAAAATAATTAATTACAAAAGGTACACCGAAAACATACATTACAAACCCAAAACTGGCCAAGTGCGAGTTGGACAAACAGGGTTCCGTACCGCCAAACAATAGCAAAATTTGCTTACACTCATCAAATTAAATGCAAACTTATTCAATCGAAAAACTAAATTATTTTATCATAATACCTTGCAGTTTGATGAAAAAGTCCCATATCTCTAAAACTAAATAACAAATCTTCTTCCAACTTTGGTTAGCTTTAGTAGCAAATACCTCATCAGCCATTGACTTAAGAAAAAAAGTAGTATTTTAAAAATCTTTTTTTTTTTAATGTTTTCATAGAGATCCCACGCAGTTATACAGGGTGTCCCGAAACTCAACGTCAAGCGGGCACGGGGCGATAGGCTAGGTTATACTAGTTCTGGTAAAAATAAAAAAATATAATCTATGTTACTTGGTTAAGTGGTAAAAGGAATACTTTGATAATGTTTGAAAATCCACACCTTTGATCACATATTTAGGTGCTGTGATCACAAATTTCTTAATTTCGCAGTGTTTTTTTTTTACCGTAATCCCTAATAACTATGCCATTGATTGCAGTCACAAATGCAATAGTAATTATTGTCAGTTTAGTAAAAAAAAATAGTTTTATTGAGTCATGCTTCAAAAACATTTTATCAGATAACTTTGACAAATCATATTTAAAATAAAATGTACCATAGTACCATAGGCAAGTTATTTAAAAAAATGGCCCATTTAATCAAGATTTCGAAACGGTACAACACGTACTGCTTATCTTTACATAAAAAATATTATTGCTTACTTACTTGCAAAAGGACCTTATTTCGAAAAAGTTTTTACCTGAATTGTACTTTCGTACAAAAAGGTGTACTTCACTACAGTGTAAGCGAGACAGACAAATGTGTTAGAGTAAGACAGAGGATAACACTGTTCCTAGTTCATTAGAATGAGACGACAGAAAATTTATTTTTAGAGAAAGCGAGACAGATATTGATGCCCACCCGTCCCTTGCAAGAGCCAGCCCGCGCTGCTGAGCCAGTAAGTTAAAATAGTCCATAAATAATATCACTCAGATCCAGCCTGTCCCTTGCTGTCCCTCAGCGACGCCCTAAGCCGAGGCTCGTACCCCACAGGGGGTGCCCTTAGCGTGTAGTCGCTTAGTTTATAAGTTTATACCCTGGCTGGAGGTCTTAATTTTTAAGGCACCCACAGGATTCGCCCGGTTAAGCAGACGACAACCTCCTTGGTTGAACTGCGAGATGCCATTCATAAAAAAAAAAAGATATTGATGTCACTGGAAATTAGTCAATTGAATATTGGTTATTATCAGTTAGTACGCTTTGTTCTTTCGTTTACTGCGCATCTATCCGTAATCGTGAAACTTTCGTACTACGACTTTGGCTTGTTTTATCCCGGACTTGATATCACGTTTGTGTTGACGACTTTGGCTTGTGTTATCCTGGACTTGATATCGCATTTGTGTTGACAATTTTGGCTATTTTCCTGGACTCGATTATTTATTGTGCTGCCGACTGTTTTGCTGTATAGTAAAAAAGTTTGACAACATGCCATTTGTGTACACCGCGCAAGAATATGCGAACATGCATATTATCTACGGTGAGTGCCACTGTAATGCCTCTGCCGCAGCCAGATTATATCGCGAAAGATATCCAAATGCGGCGCGTCACCCAGATCACCGCGTTTTCATCAACGTGCACCAGTCATATTCGCAAGGAAGATTGCCAAGTGCACATACGGCTGGTGGAAGGCCACGAGGATACGAAGAAGACGTCGTTTTAAATGAAGTCGAAAACGATCCCAGCACTTCATTACGTGCAATAGAAAGAGCTACTGGAATACCGAAAAGTATAGCTCAACGAATTTTAAAGCGATGTGACTATCACCCGTACCATGTACAACGTGTACAAAGTTTGCTGCCTCGTGACTACGCACCTAGGATCGAGTTTTGCAGAACGATGTTGGCGAAAATTCGTGAAGATCCGCAGTTTCTAAACAAAATTTTATGGACGGACGAATCGACCTTTAAAAAAGACGGTTATTTAAACTTACACAACCTACATGGTTGGCACATAGAAAACCCACATTTAATGCGGGAAGATCGCTCCCAATATCAATTCAAAGTCAATATGTGGACCGGAATTTTAAATGGGCAAGTTATCGGACCATTTGAGCTGCCTGAAAACTTAAATGGCAACAATTACCTAGAGTTTCTGCAAAACGATTTGCCGACTCTGTTAGAAGACGTGCCACTCAACATTTACAGAGATATGTGGTTTCAACAAGATGGTTGCCCAGCGCACTATGCTCGTCCGGTCCGAGATTACCTAAATAGGGAATATCCCGATAGATGGATCGGACGCCTTGGTTCAATTTTGTGGCCCCCTCGGTCTCCGGACCTAAACCCCCTTGATTTTTTTTACTGGGGCTGCATAAAAGAAAAAGTTTATTCAAAACCTATAGAAAATCTGACGGAACTACGCCAAAGAATTGCTGAAACAGCAGAAGAAATAAACACAAGAAGATACGCACGTCTAGTGAAAAGATCTTTTATGAGACGATGTAGAGCCTGTATTCGTGCCGAAGGCAAACAATTTGAACATTTAATTTAGTTTTAAAGAAAAAATAAATGTATTACAATTCTTGCTATTGTTTCATTATGATTAACTTTTGTAATAATACCAATAACAAGGTATCATATCGTACTTATTTTTTTTTTTATAAAATTTCTGTCGTCTCTGTGTCTCTTAATGAACTTGGAACAGTGTCATTCTCTATCTCACTCTAACTCATTTGTCTGTCTCGCTTACACAATATCGAAGCATATCTTTTTGTACACGAAATTACAATTATTCAGCTAAAAAACTTTTTCGAAATAAGGTCCTTTTGCAAGTAAGTAAGCAATAATATTTTTTATGTAAAGATAAGTAGTACGTGTTGTACCATTTCGAAATCTTGATTAAATGGGCCATTTTTTTAAATAACTTGCCCATGGTACTATAGTACATTTTATTTTAAATATGATTTGTCAAAGTTATCTGATAAAATGTTTTTGAAGCATGACTCAATAAAACTATTTTTTTTTACTAAACTGACAATAATTACTATTGCATTTGTGACTGCAATCAATGGCATAGTTATTAGGGATTACGGTAAAAAAAAAACACTGCGAAATTAAGAAATTTGTGATCACAGCACCTAAATATGTGATCAAAGGTGTGGATTTTCAAACATTATCAAAGTATTCCTTTTACCACTTAACCAAGTAACATAGATTATATTTTTTTATTTTTACCAGAACTAGTATAACCTAGCCTATCGCCCCGTGCCCGCTTGACGTTGAGTTTCGGGACACCCTGTATACATTGTTTTTTTTTCAACCCTATTTACATGTATGAAAAGCCATCTCCTTTTTATTTTTTCGTAATTTGTTATCAGTTTTGTGTAGCGGTTCATAGAAGATACCCTATTTCCCGAATTTCAAAAGTGTGGTGCCAACAGTCTGGGAGTTAAATAGTTGTGACACACGGATAGACAGACGAACTAAGCGAATCTATAAGGGATCCGTTTTACCCATTTTTTACGGAACCCTAAAATGTCACGGACCTTATGGTTAAATCAAGGGGTGTCAGGGTCAGTATGTTTTTAAAACTAAATATGAGTCGACTTTTTCTGGACCACCTATTCAATAATAGGTATTCACTCTTTAAAAAATTATTATAGTCTCTCTCTCTCTCACTTATGAAACTTATCACTCTGTTAACTCCAATTTATTTAATTCGATGTATACAGCTGATTTGCTAGCCAAAAACAGAGACATAAAATAAATCAAAGGTTATATAATTGAGAAAGTTCGAAAAAAGTCAAACTTCAGTCTACCGTTAGTAGGCACCAATTTGGTGTCACTAAAAACATTTTTTTAAACGAATATAGTTGGTTAGCAGCGTCGCGAGCGTGGGACGTCGGGGACGGGGGGAAAAAACGGGCGAGCTCCCTTGAAACCGAAACGTTTCGTTAAGTATACCTACGTAATGTATGTCTATACAAAAGGCTGCTCGTTAGACAAAATACAAGTGCGGAATAGGGCGCGGGTGAAACGATTGCCGGCCATCTTATATGATTTACATAGACGTGCATACCGTAAGCCATCAATTTTATCCAGCCGCTTGCGCCAAGCGGCGAAGTGTAAAGCTTACGGCTTTTTTATTTTTTAGTAAACTGAAGACAACTTTATTATGCTGGTAGTGGAAAGACTGAAGTTAGAAGAGGTTCATATTCAAGGCCTAGTGCGTACCTATTTTTTTTTTATCATAAAAAAGTTTGAACAAGTTTGATTCTACTACAAACCAAAGACCTGTGACTGCAGTACCTATAGGCCAGAAAGACGGCAAACCCAACAGGCAGGTAGACTGCTCAGGAAGCCTACCATCATAAATATATCGTGAAAAATAGTGGGTTCTAAAGTCAAGCCAAGCTTTTAGGCTTAGATAAAAGTACCGAAACGTCAGCCACTGCCTTCCTGGTCGTTTTCCAGTCTTACTGGATTCAGCTCAATAACAGTATTTTACACGAAACGATCTGCCTATCTGACCTCCACAATCCAGATAATAACTGGGTAATACGAAACTCGTAAGAACTCTCAATGGTCAAATTTAGCTTTTAAGTATTTTTTTACCAAGTTCGTTACAGTTGAAGGTACTAAAATCTATTCAAAATAATGGGATTTATGTTGGACAGTTTTTATCCTTCTTATTGCAAAGAAGAAATAGGATGAATACGAACTGACGATAAGCGGACATGATTGCAGTCTGCCAAGGCTTAGTGCTAATTTAATCCAGCGCTACAAAATCATTTTCAAATGTTCCCGTAGACTGAAATACTTCGCCCTGAGATACGATGGAAATAATATTCTTTACAACATGTTGGTTACTAGGTATTCGTTTTCTAAAGACAGACCAGAATTTAGCACTTTCAGTAGGTATTTATTTCTAAAGATAAATGCGTTGTTTTCATGATTTCTAGTTAGTTCTATAAATGTTGCTTCCTTTACACTTAGCAGAAATCAATTCTATCTTAGGAACTCATGTATCGCTTTTGTGCTTCATCCGTCGTATCTGTTCCGTTAACAGTTATAAGTTTTCAGTATGGCACTCGCGTAATGCCGGGATCTGACGCGGTCACACACTATCAACACCGCAATAAATATCTATCAAAAGTTAGTGGTTTGCGAAGGTGATAGATGAACCGTACGATTAAATCTTAACTTTCCCGTTTCATCTTAGGTATAGAATGATCATGAAAATGTGACAGAATAAAATATTCGTATTAATTATCTTTGGTAGAATAAACGTTAGTTCTCAACCAAATAGCAAATTGAAAGTACCTACGACATTATTGCCTTATTAAAATATACTAAAACAACATCCCGCTATTGATATGCAAAAATATATATAGATAACGCACAAAAGCACTTAAATCCTTCCTCGGCTACTTAAATTCCAACAAAATAACCACGCCCCAGGGAAATAACATTACAAGAGGTAGGACGACAAAATTGCCTAGTTTAAATAAATCAATGGTACGTTTACAAATTACTACCTACTACAATAATTTTCATTCCACGGGAAAGGGTTAGCCGTCCTTTGCCTTTTTTTTAAAGGTAAAGTTAACTTTATAAACGATTTTATTTATACGCTTACATAAAACTCAATTGAAGAATGCATCTGTTTATATTTTTAGGACAACGTGATCCCTTCGTGAGCAAAATTCCAAGTTCCTGGAGGACTTCATCGGTATTTTTTTTTAAATGAAACACTGAGTAGTCATTCTATCGGCAGATCCGCCAGTATATTCATTGAAGTTAAAAATATTTAACAATAGTTATTGATTCTAATCAAAATAGAAATTGTACAATTGATTGGAACAAATTTTGTGTTCTTTTCTTTGTACACATCCAGCGATTTATGCTTTATTCTATGCATACTGTTTTCCCAATATTTGTACTTTTGTTATGATAAATAACTTTGAAGAGTAAACAATTTATTATTGTTTCTTCTACCTAAAAGACTTCCTAGTCTTTTCCGCGACTTTTACCCCGCTAAAACACATTTGTGGGGGCCTAAAAATTAGGACGTTCAAAAAGTGCTAAGTTTCAATTGATTTTGAATAAATAGCATTCGATTTAATTGCCTTTGAGTAGGTTTTAATTTACCTAGTTTCGTATATAATCCTGAATTTCGGAACTATGACGATTATTATTTGAAATGTTTTATTGTAGAACACAAATGAGCCAAAAATAAGTAGTACGTTCCATCGGGAATAAGAGAGGTTAGGAAGTAGCTAGAGCTTTTACCTGTATGGTAGTGAAATTGTAAAACCACACTTGGTCATCCCTTTTTGTTATCATGACAAGATTTCAAACGAAAGTCCAGACAATTTCCTCTTACAGAAATTAAAATGCAGAACTACCTTTAACTTTAACCAGTAAAATCGATTCCTTTCTTGTGGATGGGATATCGTAAAATATCTTCCCCCGCTCTGGGCGAAGTAGGGGAAATGTGTCAGACTTGTCCTGACTAAAACCCACCCTTGTTCCTACAAAAGAGCAAAACTCTTTATGTTCCGCGGCAGGCGGTGGCCCTGGCAGGCCCCTCTGCTATGCTGATATTTTTTTAAGGCGCGCTTGGAAAAATCGATGCCTTCACCATCAATAGATCCACAAAAGCTTTCAGCCATCATCAGTTTCATAGCTGTTCCAGTACAGCGTCTCATCAGTAAAAGCGCTGTAGCTTTCAGCCTGGTGTAGATTCGAAACCTTTGAGCCTACCGTTCGTACCAGGCAGGCAGACAAAATAGTTCTTTATAAGGAACGATTTACTTCTGCGAAAAAATTGTGAGAATCTAAACTTAAAGGTCAAGAATACACTTTTTCAGCTTCTAGTCTAACGCCAATACACATAAGTAAAGAATAGGTATCGTATGACACAAAACAGCTACTTACCGTCCTAAATTGCTGTGCAAAGCCCCAAACGGTTCTGCGATGTACCGTTCATGGCCAGCTAAGACCCGGCCGCGAAAATCCCAGCTATAATCTAGTACCTATATATATACTTTCATCTAAGTGCAAAAACCTTGAATTTCTCTTCATTAAAGTATGAACAAAAAAAAAACAGTTCGAAGTGGTTCAAAAGGGTTCAAAGTTCAGTTTTGATTGTTATAAGTCATGTTTTTTTTTTTTTAAATATCGTTGTTGTAGTTTAAGGGTAATTTTTATAGTTGTTTGATAATGACAGTAAAAAGTACTGCACCTCCATATATTCCTGTTTTCTATGGATTACAAAGACATCTTCAAAGTGGCCTTCTCTTTGTTTTGTTAAAATATCTTTTGATTGATGTCGAGGTCGCAATTTGCGCCGTGTACCCAATACCTTTGCGGTGACAAGTGGCAGCGACTCCACCTTGAAGGATTTGCTCGCATAAGGGGGACTTAAGTACTAAGACCGTAGATCTCGTCGTAACGGAGAGAATAACGATAACACCGCGCTCGGATAGCTCCACCCGGATCAGATTGTTGTCACTTTTGTCGTACATAATTATGACGTTGTTAGTATTTCCAAAATGTTTGACAGGTAACATTTTGACCCATAGCGAAGGTACCTTACTGTTACCTCTAGGAGAAACAACTAGAAGTTTCAAATTGTTTTCCGCAAAATAAATGTAGGTATTGTCATTAATTCCGCGCCGATAACGTCATTCAAAAGTTGTGTTTTATCGTTTTCGCCGGTCTTCAGCCGCGTCCTGCGGGGCGGGCAGCACCGCTGTCGCTTACGGCGACAAACGTTTTTCCTAAAGCTACGAACGGATTAGGCTCGTCCTTCGCACGGCGCTGCGGCGTGTGCCTTTGTGGAATAAATTCGGGCAATGTAGCTCGATACGGAGGCTGCGTAGTGAGTGGACGAGCCTGGCGTGCGAGAAGGAGCGGGCGGCGCGGGTGAGACGCGCGGTGGCGGCAGTGGCGACAGCGCCGCGCGCCGTGACGGACGGAGGCGTCGCGACCGCTAACCGCGCCGGCACGTGTCGGCGGCGCGATGGGGACGACCCCGCCGCCAGCCGCCGCTAAACAACACAAGAGCAGGCGGAAAATCTCCCTGCCATGGTTCCGCCAAAGCTCTGTGAGCGCGCCTCACGCGATGCTCTCCCGCCAGCACACCATCGATACGCCGAGCTCATTCCACGCGCGCCTGCTGAAGGGCAACCGGCAACGCCAGGTGATACACCGCCTCCCAGCCGCCGAACGCAGTCAGTGATGCACCCGCCCCCGCCGCTTCCCGACGCACCCCGCCGCACTCCGCCGCCCCACTGCAGCGTTCGACGCACCGCAGGCCACTCCCGCGCTTGCACTCACCTGCACACGCATCCCAGATCATAACACCACTAACCGACATCCACTGCGTCGCTTCTGCGTTCCGTGTTGGGACTGCTTGCTGAATTGACAGCGTTTCGGTTACAAGATAACAAACAAACCGCTGAAAACAATAAGCAAAGCACCATTTTACCTATCTAACTATTAAGTGCTGGTATATGAACCCTTGTAGTGACGTAAACAACACTATTTGTTAATAATATTGATTGATTATATCACTTCATCAAAAATGTATGTACAGTGATAAGAATTACAGTGAAAAATTCAATGATAATAACGAAAAATTGTGTCTGTTCCTATATTAATTTTATAATATTTTCAAAAACATTAAATGAGTATGATGTAGTACTTGAAAATGAGTGTAAATGTACATACAAGGTGTTTTTTTTTATTCATTTTATATATTAAATAATATACTTATTGTTTGACATTTATAAAAAAGAAAAAGAAACAATAAAAATCGTCGTCTAGTGTATATTTATTATTACTTTTTTTATCATTTACGTCGTTATTAAAATTACATCCTTTATTTTATCAATTGGCACAATTATTCGTATTTTAGTTATGACATTCCACTCGCATGCTATCCCTTAGTGAAACCTGACACTAACAACTTGAAATAAGCTTATTTCACTATAATATTGACCATTAAAAGCAGATGGCAAAGAAAAATTGTTTATAAGTGGTGTGACATAGTGGCAATCTTGTCCAATTGACCGAGATAACGAATCGGTTATCTGTCACTCGAGGTAATAGATTCTACGATAGCCGATAAAGTGATAAACAATCTCACAGCGCTGCTTCAAATTACATCACTAGTTAAAACTCATGCAAATGAGCAATCACAGTAATATAAACTTCAAATATGGATGCAGTATAAATTTATGACCTTCACCGCTTTCAAAACAACAAGGAAAACGGAAAATCTAAATATAAACAAGTAACAACTGCTGCTGTGTTGGAACCGCTAACTAGCTCCTAATGAACGAGTGATAATTTATAGATGCAAATATTTACGTGTTATTGTGGATCTGCCATAATGTGGTTGTGTAACAACTCGGCTTCTAAAGGTTTGTGTTTAAAGAATGGAAGCACTATCCTGAAATTAAACATGTATTCGTTCGTGGCATCAGTCAAGATAATGTCTTTATGGGTCAAGATGATGGATATGGTTGTTTATGAGACATTCAACTTTCTACATTAACGTCATAGCTTTTAGCTGTAGAAATAGTTCCAACACTCCATAAGAGCACTAGCCGTCTGTTAGAATATTAAAGTTTATTGATTCCCAGGTGAGGTGTCGGGCGAAATAGTTTGACTCTTCATGTAATAATATATCTCTCAAAACATCAGAAAAAAGTCCGTGTTACGAAGCGTGAACATAATGTAAACGAATAGATCGGAATGTAGCCAAAGAAATGTACTGAAGAATTATGATGCGCACTTGTCGCGTGAAAAATGTTCAGAATATAACAACTAATGCAAAAAAAAACGTATTTCAACAGTAGTTATAAAAAGTTACATAGCTTTTTCTTTAAAACAGTTACGGTAGTCAAATAATGCGAACAAAGGCGATACCATCAAAAGCTTTGTTAAACCACCAAATGTATTCAGCAGAGCACATTATTTAAAAAATGCTGAATGAAGCTCTTAAACCTCATAATGAGGTTTTCCAGAATTGTGGTCAAGAAAAAAGCTGAGCTAGCTTGATAACGATCATTTGTAAGAAGACCTTAGTTCATTAAAAAGTAAATGTTTAATTTTATTAGCTTGCATGTAGAACATCACCCCAACACATTCGACGGTTTGACCTTTTAACGGTACGGGATCAAAGAATGAAAGCCTTCTTCAAACGAAGTTAA
Source organism: Ochropleura plecta (assembly GCA_905475445.1). Classification (NCBI taxonomy): domain Eukaryota; kingdom Metazoa; phylum Arthropoda; class Insecta; order Lepidoptera; family Noctuidae; genus Ochropleura; species Ochropleura plecta. The sequence continues at coordinate 5,332,239 of FR997721.1, read as the reverse complement.
AAGTTTGATTACTGTCACACACCGTAATTGCTATTGCTTGAGGGCTTTCAACAACGGAACCCAGTTCAAATACTCTTAAAAGTCATGAACGTAAAGTGCCAATTCTGAAGTTTGGGAAAATATTAATTGCTTCTTTTTTTATTCGGATTTGTGTGCCGATCACGTTGTGCTGATTGCCTTTACAGAAAATGGCAATTGGATAGATTCTAAAAAATCATAATATAAAACTATACTTATAAAGAGTTTATAAATTCACTAACGAATAGCCTTTTTAGGTGTCTTATTGGACTAGGTCTACATACGTTTACACTTATTTATCGATAGTGAGACTTATTTTTTTTTCGGATGGTAAATCAGACTTGAACTAACTAAAACCCATACAAGCTATTTCTTTTACCTTCTGTATTCCGAAGCGTCGGTATCTCTTTCGAATCAACCCGCAGCCCAGGCAAACACCAGTAGCCGTGGCGGGCCCCTCTCATTTGCTGACATCTCTCTGTGGCCTGTCATCACTAGACGGACGGACGGTGAGCTATTCATTGTCCACAACCCCGCTCCTAGGGTGGCCGGGAGTCATCCCGTGGCTACCGCAGCAGAAAGTGAGAACTATGGAACGACTTTAAAAACTAATTTCTTAAAACGAGTTAATTAGGAGATTTAAGGACATTCGCGGTTGAGAATAGCTGTCGGGCTCACGCTGGTGATTGAAGAAAGAAATAAACGGCACAGTACGATAATGCTGCAATCAATTCAGGGATAATCCGGATAATTATACGATTCGTGTTTAAACCAAAACATTCCACGCTTGTTATCAAACACAGTAACGTTGCCAACTTCTCAGCAGGTGTTTTCTGTTTTAATAAAAAGACCTACAACGTTGGCTGAAACCCAATGAATTACACTCGTTAGGTAAGGATCCATGGTATGGATTAAATTTTGGTGACGTGATATTAACAAGTTCGTGAAATCAATAAAGAAGGGAGGCACTCCGTCTAACCCAAATGATTTGAGATAAGAGATCATGATGATAACGAGATCGACGGAGTGTCGTTTTATCTACAGATATCAGTCTACATATGAAATAATTCATGTTTGCCAGCCAATCGTCGATACTGAAGTCAATTCTACGTGTGGCATCAACACTTATACTAATTTAGCCGTTGGGAAATAGAATAAAGTATTATCTACTAATATTCTAGTGTTTCTAGTACTGGTGGGTTGAAACGTGTTTTTCACGTAATCGGTTGTACGAAGTTTCGTGGGAACGCGTACTGGTTTCTAAATCTATTATTTATGAAACAAGATACTTCTTTATATTATAAACATTCTGTCAAATATCCGCAATGTATGATTTGTTTATGGTTCCAATTTTTTTTTATAGATTGGCATAATTGTTTTCCATTTTGGCGCGAGCAAAGTTCGAGTTGCATTTGTTATTTAGATTAATTAATATAGTGCTGCTTTTAGTGTGTATTTTGAATTTCACAATGGTCATAAAACATCGACCAAAGAGTTTGTCTTCAATTTTGCATCGCAAATGGAATTTCGTATTCTGAGCCACTGAAAATGGTACAAAGCGTTTAAAAGCGGTCGAGATGTAAGATAGAAGATTTGCATCGCTCCGCCTCCGGTAGGCCCATAACGTTAACATTGCAAAAGTAAAGGAAAAATTGTGACTGGAAATCCTCATTCAAGTTTGAGAACGATTTTACAGTTTTAAATAATCAGTTAGGTATAAAACATGTTGTCGTTCAGCTAGGCCTGATTTTCTCCAAAACTCAATCGCATAAAAGTCGCTGAGGACATGCTAGAATGAGTCACTTCAGACCCAACATTCATAAAAGGCCTTGTTACTTGTGACGAGAGGTGGGCTTACGAGTTTTACATGCAAAGTTGTCAACAAGTTTCGGAGTGGCGCCTTTTAACTGAACTGAAACCGAAAAACCACGCCAAGTCGATCAAAAGTCAGTCATGTTGACTGTTTTCTTTGACTATCGCGGTGTTGTGCATTCAAAATCCTTGCCAGAAGGTCAAACGATATATAAAGAATGTTATTCAAGCGTTATGCGACGTTTAAGAGAATAAATCTGACGCAAAAGGCCGGAATTGTGGAAAGCATATTCTTGGACTTTGAGTCACGTATTGAATGAATGAATTTTTAACAAATAGTCAAGAAATACTATCGAACAACCACTTTATTTACTATTACCCTTTAATAGTGAAAACAGCCGATATCTTTTTTCTTCAAATTACCACTTCGTGGCACTCGTTTTTGTTCGGCAGAAGACTAACAGGAGAATTCGCGGCGAGAACTGAACTCGATTCCGGAATACGCGTTTAAAAATGTTTTATGATTGGACTATTCGTAAGAGTATCCTTTCTGAAAGAGCATACATGAGAGCGATAAAAAAATTGGAAAAATAACAATCATTTTGTTATTGATATTCTTCCGATACATACTTTCTAGTTATGTATATTGACTTCCTCGATGCTCTTATGGAAGCAACCGCGATTGCTGAGCATGAGGGTCTGATGTGAGAGCCCGGCAGTGTTATCGGGTTTTTCATTTTTTTTTATTTATCCGGAATTTCTCAGCAACAGCGAAATCTGCATCTAAGCCCAGTCGATGGCAATAAGGAAACACGTTCCCCTATGTGGAACTTAAGAAATAACTAGCATAATGTGCTCTGTTAGGTACACCTCTGCTTCACCCTTCGGGGATTACTGGCGTGTTGTTATGGATGGTACTTCTGTATACATATATCTAATATATAAAATTTCCGTGTCACAATGTTAGTTACCGTACTCCTCCGAAACGGCTCGACCGATTCTTATGAAATTTTGGGTACATATTGGGTAGGTCTGAGAATCGGCTAACATCTATTTTTCATACCCCTAAACCTCAGCGGGTGAAACCGCTGGGCACAGCTAGTATTTTTATAAAATCGAATCCAAACCATTAACATGCTTAACTTGTGTGTTTTTATGATAAGAACGTAGTTCAACGCGGGACAACATTACTTATCGATCATCACATTTTGATTTGAAATCAGCCGAAAGATCGCAATTTGTTTCGTAAAATGTAAACAAAAATACACAAATAAATGGTAACATTGAAAATAAATTCGCATGAGAATTCGGAATATAATAATGTCATGAAAGGAAGAAACGATGTACAAGTGCATGAGAACTGCGTTGTGGCATCTATATACACACCTCGTTTCTGTTAAATAACAAGGTTACGCTCCGCGCATGTCGTCATGTCATTGTCACTTAAACATCATCTGCTTAACCTTTTGCCCTACTGTATTGAGGTCGGCTTCCAGTCTAACCGGATCCAGATTCCAGCTATAAACCGACTATAAAAGATTCAAAATTGACTGCCGGGACCAACAGTTTAACGTGCTTTTCGAGGATCCAACCTAGGCAAGCGCGGCCACGAGCTTGACACAGCGTACGTAAAATAATGTCACATTCGATGCCAGGAAACAATGTAGATGATTTTGCCTTTGTAAGCACTTACTAAAACCGATTACGTTAAATAACGCCCACGTTTAGTTACTAGATACATAAATAACTGGGATTGCTAGATTAGCTAAATAACATCCGAGCAAAGCCTCTCAGACATAAACAACATCTACATTATGATGTTAAATCCCAATTCTCGCATCTAACCCAAGTTCTTTAGAAATTCCTCCACATGCTTGCCTCGAATTGCTAAAATACAATTCAAATTAGTATCGATTTCGACGGAGCCGCGTCAGTGTGTCGGTCCAAAAGTGTGCGTCTTTTACGAGGTGACACAGATCTGTGATTACTTGTTAGTACTTCGTGGTAGTAAAACAGGGCCAGTGGACCCCTAGAGAGAAGAGTTCTATAGACTCGAGATTATCCCAAGAGGTTGATGTTTATCGCTACTATCTAAAGTATAATCGATACTCTGTTATACTCTTAAGCTCCGTAAATCTTGAATGTAAAGCTTCCAAGGAATGGAATTGAAATCAAAGTTTATAAAGGTTTTGTTAAGAACTTCCTCTAAGTTATGGTATGTATGATGTACGACTTTTCATCATTGATGTTAGTACCTATTCTACCAACCTAATTCTGCCTTCGATAAAAAAAATATCGAAAAGCGTACCTACCAAAGTTTCAACAAAATTTACGGAACATAAAACTTTGTATGGAATGTTATCTTATATATAAAATTCTAATGTATTTTTTTTTTAAATTTTCTTCGTATATTCGGTGGGTTTGAGAATCGGTCGTAATCTATTTTATTTTTATTTTAGCTGAGCGGTGGATGAGTTCGCTGGCCACAGCAATAATTACACAAAAAAGGAATTACAACTAAATTTCCCTCTCTAATCAGTATCCCAAGGACTTTAGCTACTAAAGGTCCTTACACGAGCGCGAGGTGCAAACGTAATCAAGTAACTGGTAACTGGAGCCTCAGGCTACATCAAAATATTAAGCAGGTTTTCGATCTCGCTTTTTCAGGCAAACATTTAGAAGCCTAGTATTAGTTAAACGAGAATGGCTATTGGTTTCAAACTATAGCTAATGAATACAATCCCACTTACAGTTATAGTTATCGTAAGGGCTATGCCGTAGATAGGAGCAGCCAGGAGCCTGTCTACATACATTATGTACAAAAACTCATGTATTTTTCCAATGGGGGAAAGGCAAAAACCCGGAGTGGACCTGCTACAATCCTTACATACTCTTTTCCTCCCCGTTCTTCCAGTAAGACATTTTTCACCAAATGTATGTATGAAAATGTGGGCGTGTACGGCATCGCTAACGGTAACGGGCACATTTCTGGAATAAGTGGCACAGGAAAATGAATAATTGTTAATTAAATAAATTGTTAATTAACGAAGCAACGAATTCCCCCTTCGTTGACGTAGCCTGGCCGACTGGAAAATTTAATTCCACTTTTTGCATGCCGCCTTGTCGGTCATAAAGGAAATATTTTACCGAAAGGGTTGCAGTCTACCAGTTTCTCTGTATTATAATGTTTTTTTTGTTACAGTATTCATTCCTCTGCTGTTCTTTTCTAAATGTTTTTTTTTGGAGGATCCGAAATACAGGGATTCCGAAACTGGTTGCTTATGTTGATTGAGTTGATTCTATCTTATATAGCACAAAATAAGGGACTAGCAATTAGTATAGTGTGAGGACATTGGGGAATTCCAATCCCAAAAAATGTGTTATACGTGGCCTTTCTTCAAGATTTTAAACTACAACCAAATCCAATCCTATTTTGAATATATTGCGTTACCTACTCTAATTCTTCTATCTTTTCCACACTACAAGAAACTGCTTTTATTATTCGTGAATACATACAAAGTTCGTGAGATGGTCTCGAAGCAAAACAAACTTTTCTGAGTAGTATAATTTTTCTAAATCGAAAAACACTCAGGTCGATTACTCCCCTCAGGATTGCTTGTTTCCATATTCATAAGTTATTTCTTGCGTTACCTTAATCAATTAATGGACATTGTAAAGACATTTTGGGGACTTTAGCTGTCAATAATATTTCAAAATAAACATACACACTTATCATCAATATCATCCACACAAATACCAAGTTGTAATTATAGCAAATTAATTCTCCAGATTGTTAAAGAAAGCAATTCAATAGGACCAGTTTCTTTTTTTGTATTCGCGCTTCATATATCACTAAAAGGGCAAACTCGACCCTTTTTTACCTTTATTTTTTTCTTTTGTTAATACAAAAGAAAAAAGTAGGTAAATGTTTAGAAACGTGAAACTCCCAATCTGATATTTTCGGCTATCGAACTTGAATAAAAGGAAGAGGCCCCATGACGTGATCGTAGGCAAATGGTAATGTAGGGCGGGCCTCCACAAATCGATCAACTTTTATTAAAATGTTTCCCTATAGCAAGCACATCGTTGGTACTTAGGTGTATCACCTGTGCCGCACAGATTCGTGACATAAATAATGATTGTTTTCGATTTAAAAGCTCGTTTTGTTTATTACTGCTTAGTACATGAAACAAATTCATAGCACACGTTCCCACCATTCATTACATTACTGACACAACTCAAGAGTCTCCAATACATAAACACCCGCTGTCGCGTGTCAAAGTAATATAGGCCTGGATAATGAAAACTGAGGTCCCTTACATTAAGTGGTGTCTATATCGTTCTATAGACAATGTCGAGGCCGAGGTCTATATCAAAGTTTTTAAGCCAGTTACATTGAAAGCAATTTTGTAATAAACCGCAGATTTACGCGACCTTCAGCTCATCCATCTGGTAAGCGAACGATGGTCGCGGAAGCGACACATCAATTTGTGTATTTGTCTATCTGACGAGCGCTTTCGTAATACGTTTTGGAATGTATGACTCACTGAAATGGACTGACGCTCTCAAAATTTTACTCTGATTTTCGTATCATAACAACAATTTTCTGCTTCTATTATGTTTTGTAATTCGAGTGAGTGTTTGACCACCAACATTACACTCGAACATAATATAGGACGGTTACTGAAAACCACTAGAAACGTTATCTAAATATATTGCCTTATCATTGTCCGTATTGTTGTCGACAGTGGACGTTATCTGGCGAACTCAGTTATCTGTAAACTCGTTTTGAGCCGCGATCGATCCTGCCCTAGTACCAACGTTACTCTCAAGGAACTCTCCACGACTTTAGATTAATGATTGGCGCATGTCGAAGTGCAGTTAGTAGGTACATCTCCAAATCATGACTCAATCAATAAGTGAGTCTATGATTACTCAGCTTCCAAAGTGTTTGTGGTTGCACTCAGCGCTGGAGTTTCTTTTGTGTAATACTTACATAAACTCATGCCTGTTTCCCACGGTGATGGGTAAAAACCAGACACCACCTGCTGCGATCCTTACATAATCCTTTTTGTCTCGTCTACATTTATACCTCTGGTCCTTTTGTGTAATGCACCTAGAATTTCATTTTTAATATACTTTAGAGCTTTTCCTTACAAAAGACCTTACGGGGAGACATTTCTATACGAGAACGAAATCTTTGAAATTAACATGAAAACTAAAAGGAAAATCTTTTCGTTTCTAACGTTTTAAATTAAATTTTACTTAGTTACAAACATTTTTTGTTTTAGTTATCATTTTCTTTCGATAAATTCAAAAAACATTGTATGAGGAGAATGAGGAAAAAGTCCTGAGAATAGTTTTGAGTATAAATGATTACTAATAATAGAGAAGTATGGAAGAATGCTGCGGCGACCCCAAATAACTTGAACAAGGCAGTAGAATGATGATGATGAAATTTAAATAACATTTGTAAAAAATGTAAAAAAAGAAATCTTCGTTCAACTTTTTAAGGATATTCACTGAAAATGTGAAGTAAGTGTCGTTCCACACGTGTGACATCGCCAGTGCGGCGAAATGTTTGCGGTGCGTCGTATCGTATATGGGAGGAATCTTGTAGGTACGAACAGCCTGTAAATAATAATAATAAAAAATATCTGTATGTTGCCACTCTGGCGCCGCGCGCCGCACTGCTTACAGCCTTCCCTGCCTCGCCTTGTAAGTTGCATCTTCAATATGCGTATTTCGGACTCCGAAGCGCACCGTGTGGCAGATCATGGATTTAAATTCGCAAAAACACCGCAGTGGCAATGCACCGTGTGGAACGGTACTTAAGTTGTAAAATAAACCTCAGGGGAAGGGGAAACACATGTTGCAAACTTGTGACCTATAATAACTACGTAGTCGCCCTCATAATTAATGAATGTTTTTTGTTTAAAAGAACATGTTCATATAAAAAAATTGGGCAAGTGCAAGGTGCACTTAACCAATTTGTTTTTCATATTCATTAGTAAATTGCACCCGTGCGAAGCAGGGGAAAGTTGCTAGTTTACTAAATTTACCAAAACAAACTATTAGCAAATTGAACACTCTACACTTTTAGGGGTTGAAACTACCTTACTCTCTTCAGCCTAGTCGCTTTCCAACTGGTTTCGATTGAATTTCAGTATAATTGAGACTAAGAGAATTAATGAAAACAATCTTGATGCATATCGTTGATGTTTCATTTCACTGCGAATATTTTTAATGTCCATTAAAAACAAGTAACTAAGCTATATTTTTCTTTGTTCAGGCCGGTCCAGAAATGACGTGGGTGTTAGCTGAACACAACGCTTCAGGCGCGGGAGAACTATCCGTGTCTAAAGGACAGCAAGTTGAAGTGGTGGAACCGTGGCAGGCACGCGCTGACTGGTGGGTGGTGCGTGTGCCGGGCGAGCCCCCGGTGGAAGGCGCTGTGCCCGCACATGTGCTTAAACTGCAGCCCCACCACCATCCGCAGCAGAAGACCTCGCCGTCACGTCGACCGTTAAGTCAGCCCTGCGATGAAACTATAGGTAAGTCCATATATAATCTAATAGCGGTATCCGTAGTGTCGTATCTTAATAGTCTGTTAATTTCGTGAAAGAATGCATTTCAAGTCAATCCAGTCTAGGCATCGCTTTCTCTCATACAAACTTTGCCACCCCTTCACCCTTAGGAGTTGAATTTTGCGAAATCCCGTCTTAGTGAGCACTTCAGTCCTAGAAAGTCCCACAACGTAAAATGACACGGTCGGAATAGGTAAAGACATAATTATACCTTAACAAAAAATATTTATGTACAATGATTTCTAGAACGTCATTTTAAAACTTACATGCAGGGTTTTACAATAGATTATGTTTTATGATCAGAGAATAGGCGAGATACCCTATTAATAGGAAACAAAAAAAACGCCCTACCAATTTGAATACCAAAGATCAAACATTCAGAGTTCTATAGGCGCAATAATACGAGACAAACATTTCAGATAACACCACACGGAACTTCCACAAGGAAGGCCTAAGATATGTTGGTACAACAACACCATACTAACAGCAATCGTGCTATTCTATAAAAATACAGCGTCGAGTTTAACGCTGCCGCAGCGTCAAGTTTAATAGAGAGTCGTCTGGAGTCGTCGCAACGCTCAAGGCTCACTACAGGAGGAGTGAAGTGAATAGAAGTCTTCTAAAATAGCGTGAAGTGGCTTAAACTGAAAGGTCACTTGCGGTTGAAAAAGGTTAAGAGTTTTTTCAAAAGTCGTCATAGGCAGGCCGCGATAGCGAAGACTTTTCAAAACATAAATAATTGGATAGGCAATATACTAGTAAAATGGCTTTGAATTTTATTTAAGTATCTCATTGAGTAGGTAGGATTTACATATGTACATTTCTCATCAGGGATGAGATCATGCTTGCACACCTCCGATCCTGTAACGATGATTGACATTTTTGATGTTTTGCCTTTTAAAGTAAATTGTAGAAATGTTACAGACAGTGTATGTAAATGTGGGTGTACCTAATTGTTCACTCTAGCGATGTGTTGTTCTCAGTAACTTACTCCGGACGAGTATTTTCTTAGGTAAGTTACCGGTAACATTCTAACAAAATAGTAATTTAGGGAAACGTATACAACAATATTTATTTGTTTCATTTGTGATAATGAATTATCCGATAAGGATAAGAATATAAGGCGTGGTGTTATGTTTTGTCTGTAAGCCCATATAGTCGCACAAGTGCCCAGTCGCGCAAATTGGTTCGTGCAAGTGTCCTTCGCGCTAACGTTCTCATACCCAACAAATGTTGAGCTATTCGTTGTACAAGTACGATAAGCGAACGAGCAACAGTCACAAAAATCAACAAGACGGTACCTATTAAACAATATCACCAGCATTAGGAGGAGCTCGTGGATAAATAATAGCAGCCGCTCAGGTCGATCTTAAAGTTAAGCCACGCTTGCCTAGGTTGGTCTGTGGATGGGTGACCATCCGTTACATACCGAGTTTCCTCCGTGCCTCGGAAAGCACGTTAAGCCGTTGGTCCCGGCTGTCATTTGTAGATCTTTGACAGTCGTTACAGGTAGTCAGTGTTCCGAAAGTCTGACAAGCAGTCTTACCAAGGGGTATTGTATTACCTAGTACTAACTGGGTTGTGGAGGTCAGATAGGCAGTCGCTCCATGTAAAATACTGATATTCAGCTGCATCCGGTTAGACTGGAAGCCGACCCCAAAATAGTTGGGAAAAGGCTAGGCAGATGATGACCAGCATTAGGAATATTTCCGTTTGGTAAAATACTGGTAAAGGTAACGGTACATCACTAGTTCACCCACATTTCGTTAGATCGACACGCTCACTAATTCATAGAGCATATAGTGAGCGAGTCAATTACTATCAACCGGGTACAAATCAATCGTATATCGAAACTGTGTTCCTCATTTGAGTCAAAAGAGAATTTCGGTCGGGCCTGTGGACGATTAGCAATATGTAGCTCACCGTCCGTCCGTCTAGTGACGACAGGCCGTGTTGATGGCGCGTTCGTGTTCCACGCGCGCCTTAAAGAGACGTCAGCAAAGCAGACAGGCCTGCCAGAGCCACCGCCAGTCGGGGTTATAGGTTGTTCGAAAGGGATACCGCGGCCCCGGAACGAAATGGGCAAAAGAAGGAACATGGGTGGGTTTTAGTCAGTAAAAGTCTAGCACTCCTCCCGCTCCGCCCAGAGTCGGGAAAGTTATTTGATGATTTCCCAGCCGCAAAAAAAGAGTATTTTGGTGAAATTTTATATTTGAATTTGCTCGTTAGTTTAGACCCACGCAGAAAGAAAGAAAAAAAATATTTGGCCCACGCCAAATGAGATAAAAACTTAAAACTAAACGATAATAACAAATACGTAATTGTGTGTCTCACGGCTGCGCCAAATATGCCCAGTGGGCGCATGGGACTAGCATAATCCAAACGAATATTATTTTATTAATTTGTGCACTTCACTGCAATCAGCCGAAGCAAGTTTTTGGCATGGAACTACACCAATGATGGCTCTGGTAATGTAGGTGTCAATAAATCGTTCGCTACAACTCTTGACACAACAGACCATTGCTTTTCATAATATATTACACATACAACTGTACATCTGTACTGAATCTATGCATAGGCATGTCGCTGCAGATATTCATATGAGAGCTTTCTGCGATGTTAAAGTTATTTCCTAATAGAGTACCATTTTAAATATCCACTGAACTACTACTAGGCTACATCTATTCGAAGATGTTTGCAATATGCAATACAGTACATTTCTAGTTTCAATAAGCAGCTTCCGAGAATATCGAAGTAAAGTTAAATTCAATAAAGCAAGAACGTTGCGTGCAACAAACTCATCCTTGCTGTGTACATCTCCATATGTTAGCGATCCGTTTTACTTTACATACCTATATAACTACATTTGTGTACGTTAACATTCACCAAGTTCGCTGACAATAATTTACTCTTTTCATAAGTATATCTGTCTGTCATTCACCAAGGAATGTTATCAACCAGTCTTACCAACGTGATATCGTATATCCTTAGGGCTGAAACTTCGTTAAACCCGCGACAGACACCCGCCGCGTGTCTGCAAACGTGGGCTCTGTGGGTATGTGAAGGACCCTGTCACAAGTACCTAAAGAGTTCGTTCGCTTGGCCTCATACGACAGAGCGACACTGGAGTTTCACAATTACTCTTTCTCTGTCGAAAGACATTTTCACAAGCTTTTCATCAAGCGTTATTGACTGGACAAGCCCGCGCGTGTGGCCACCGCTGGCGGGTCCTGCGCGTGTCCCCGCGTCGGTTCACTTTTGTATGAAACCGTGTGGGTGGCCGTTTGTCCGTCCGCGGTTTCCCTTATATCAACTGGGTTACGGAGTTCACATAGGCAGTCGCTCCATGCAAAATACTGGTAGTAAGCTGCATACAGCTAGACTAGAGAAAGAATCTAACATAGTAGGGAAAGGCTAGGCAGATGATTATAAACAAGATAATATTATTTTGATCAATCACTGCGACGACTTGTTGAATCTCAATTATATTTTACTAGCTTCCGCCTGCGACTTTGGGCTAACGCTAACTTTTACCCGCGTGAAGATAAAAAAAATCTTTTTTCTCCCCTTTTCTTCCCTCTTACTCCCCCTTTTCTCACTTTTTTTCCCATGTCCGTCTCCAGAGTCCCAACTATCTCTACCAAAATTCATCAACATGGCTTTGGCCATTTAGGCGTGAAGACGTAACAAATAAACTCACATTCGCTCTTATAATATTAGTAAGGATTACGAATGTAATTATAACAGACCTGTACGTACAAGTAGGTGTTATTAAGCACATCTTAAGAAGACTATTTCGTTTCAAGTAATATCACAGCATATTTGTTAAAATAAAAAAACTTTGCAAGTTTAATAAGGTGGCTCGCTTTATGACGGTCAGCATGTTTAATTAAACCTGTTTGTCAGGCAATTATTTTACATACCATAATTAATTAGGATAGTAAAATAAGTGTATTGAACGCTGTAACAATAAGCACATTGTTTATTTAAAAAAATGTGAGTAATAAAGACCCGAAGCAAATTCGTACAAATAACACTATGCAAATATCTACAAGTATTTCCATAAGGAAACTCAAAAAGAAACTGAAAACTAGTCAAGTGTGTAATGCCTCGAAATCGAACAAATATGAAATGAAGAATTAAACTACATACGCCACTGATTTGCTCAGTAAAGACGAGCAGGCGTTTGGCGACCACTCGAACCGTGGACGTGTCTCATAGTACTCATAGTCAAAGTCATACCACAATTTTTGGAAAATTATTTGTCCGTGTAAATGATTATAGCTACTGTCGCTAAATAACAAAAATGTTTTTTTTTTTAAGTTTACAGGTACTCAGTAGGGCTTATTCGTTAACTCGCGCCTCATAAACTCGCGACTGCGCGCGAGTTAGCACTTTCTGATTTTACCTATTTTTGTTGTAAGCTGACGTATTTACAGTCATCTACAAAAGTGTTTTGTCTTTGTCATCGGAAAGTGCTACTTAACTCGCGCGCATTCGCGAGTTAATGAGGCGCGAGTTGACGAATAAGCCCGTCTGGTTATGAAATATTTATTTGCCTCTAAACGAAAGAAAAATTAAGAGTAAGAGACAATTTTCTTAAAATTCTGGGGATTAGTTTTTCTATACAAGACCCACAGTAAGCCTCTATCATTATATCATCCCAAATTCAATTTTAGTGGTTTCCAAATTGTTTAAATCTTTGTGAAAACGCTTGTCCTCTTAGCCATTCCCACTTTTTAAATGTTCGGGTAAAAAACGTTAACTTCTGATCAATCTGACCAATGCAGTAAAACGTTTCAACAACTTTCACAAAAGTCATGAGGAAGTTTTTGTAAGATTGCTAAACTACACTAAAGTTGGTAACTCTCTACTAACAACGCTCATTATTTGCTGTCACCAGTCACGAAAACGTTCCTTTTCGCCCTAGTGTAAGAAGACAGATAGAATATTTATTTGTCGCAAAGACGATGAGCTTACAAAACAACAAAACATGAATATCCATCTTAATAAATTTAACTTGCGACCCACCCCGGCCAAGCACGGGTGCAATTTAGAAACTAATAAATCACATATAACCTCTATACATTTAAAAAAAACGCATCAAAATCCGTTGTGAAGTTTTTAAGATCTAAGCATACATAGGGACAGACAGATAGCGGGAAGCGACTTTGTTTTATACTATGTAGTGATAATTCTTCTGTACATGTGTTTGTCACCTAATTCCTCAAACGACTGGGTCGAATTGGAAGAAATTTTGTGTGTATATTTCAATGGATTTCTGAATGGTTTGAAACACAATTGGACCCGATGGCGCTGCTGTCTATGTCGGTACGTTACCAAATTTGATTTACTGTACAAGGGGCAAGACTACGTACTATATCTATAATATATTATAGATGTGAAAGTATTTTTAGTTTGTATGTTTGTTACCTGATCACAAATAAACAGCATATCGGATCGTAATTAAATCTGGTAAGGAGATATATTTCAACTTGGAAAAGGACAAAGGTTATATATATTATAAAAAAATTATCATGCTAAAAACTTGGGAGACAAAGGGAGGCAAGCAATATTGCATTATGTTCATATTTCTCAGCTGTTTGACATCTGTTATGACATGCATTAAAAAATAATGGCTATAAGGCAACACAGATATTAGTGTGAGAAGTACTGGAGACATCAGGTTACGAACGAAAATATTTAATAAACATAAAAAGCATCACAGAAATTCAAAAGGGCCAAACAAAAGTGTGGATAGGTTGCACCATCTGTTTGCGGTAAGTAGGTTACCCCTCAGCATGATGCTGTTGTATTGGCGGTCTACAGCACAGTACTAGTTTTCTGTGATCACCCGTAAAAAACCATAGCGAAGCCAACACGTCATAAATACTTGAAATACATAAATAATAAAATAAACAGTTTAATACTGCAGGCAACGCTTAGCTTGTCTGTCTAACATGACTGAAGTTAGTTAAGTGCCATGTTCTTGGAGAGTACATTACACACACACACACACACGTACAGTAGTTTTTACATCGCCTCATGGTTTACGATTACAGCAACGATTTCTTTCCAGAAAAGATTTTCATCCGAGCTACCATTTTCGAAATATATATCGTTCTAAATAAAATAAAAAAAAATCTCAGGCTTATATCTCGGAAACGGTGCGTCGTAGGACCATGCATCTCAGAACCTTAAATGGTTTCTATGGTTAAGATTAAGGTTTCTATGATGAGATTAACCCAATACTGCAAAATCATTGGCAGATTAGAAAAAAAAATGAAATTTTTTTCTAAGCCCAACAATTTTTTTTTTTCGTTTTCTTTGCTGCCCATAGTGCCCCTAAGGGTATACTCCAACTCCTACAATTCCGCCCCTAAGATGACCCACTGACCATATGGCTTTCTATCTTGAATTTATTTACACCCTTATTCATTTAACATCAGGGATCAAAATGATGTCGCTGCGACTGGGTAAATATTACGCTTGCTGTTTCTGATAATGACGCAGTACTGGGATTTTAATACTTGGCAAGTTGATCACTATTTAATGCACTGCCTAACAATATTAACCGTAACTTGCGATAAAACCATTAGTACCATTCTATAATATAAAAAATAATCTCTAAATTTGTTGCTAAGCTCAAATCTCGAGAACAGCTGATCCGATTTCCCTAATTCTTTTTTGTTGTGTTGGTTTATGTTAGAAGAGGGTTCTTATGGAAAAAGTAGGGTAATTAGGTAGAAAAATACACAGTACATACACAAAGTACTAATGATATTTTTGCATAAATTCGCCTATATTGGCTCTGTGGAGATTTGTTCAAACTGCTTCACAGTTTTAATTCCTCATTTTTGCTACTTTTATAATATGACTCCTGATCATTAAAACTAAAAGTTAACAAAATTACTCTCACGCTCTAACAAATTGAGGTATGTTCAAGAAGTTATCTTCTGACGAACTTCTTGCAAGTTATAGGAGAGCGAATGGAGCTCCTCATGTAAATGTTTATGAGATTAAAGTTCATTTAATTGGTGTTACAAACTGCTCCGCACTTGGGACAGCTTCCTGTTCACACGTCTGTTATCTGACAGAATCGTGAAAGCATCCATCCACCTTCACGAAGGTTTAACAACTTTAAACATGGTTGTTTTGAACATAGAAACAAGCACCTGAGTAAGCGCGGGAAAGATTAAGTCTAAGACTGTTAGTAAAGTTGGTTCGTGTCGGATAGTGTATTTCAATACAGCTTTCATGGCCAGAGATTCTGCATACCTTAACTAAATAAATACTTGCCAAAAATATAAAAAAGGAAAGTAAAACAAGATAAACTAACCGGTGGTGTCGTTGTTTTGTAGCGATTGTTGTACTAACTGCAAAGTTGTCCGTTGTACTATTTAGTGCGGGTGACATTTGATGACAAGGCATCCATGACGGGATTACAATCATTCTTACTGCAAAAGTCTGATTTTAGGAAAACTAGAAAATACGTAAAAAAATACATTCAAAACAAATCCAATGTTTAAAAAAAATAATTCTAGTTAATATTATTAACTCCTTGCGACACGAATTGCCATTAGTTTTATTTTGTGGTTAAATTGATATTAGTTATATCCAACAAGAATAACGTCAACTACTTTTTTTCTATTAAACATATCGAATATCTAAAGCAAAATATATATCAATAAAAATCTACAGCGTTACGTTTACCACCCTTACCACTTAGGCGTTTAAAAGATAGTAGCCGTTTCGGAGGAGTATGGGAACGAACATTGCGACACGAGAACTTTATATATTAGATTGATTTCGTATAGGCATGCTTATTCTAAATTTCAATTAAATGCGGTATTGGAATCGCGTTCATCTATACAAACTTTGCCTAGGGTGGGTTTCACCCCCTTCATACCCAAACTCCCGGCTTAGTGAGACTCTTACCAATACTACTGTAGTTTCTAAGATTTTGTGGTGAGTGAGTCAGTGATATTTGCTTTTATTTCGATTTAGATATCTAATTTAAATATAATAAATAGCTATTATTTTACTACAGCTATTACTGATTCCGTACTATGCGAATATCACATTTAGGATAAAGATAAAAGCTGAAAAGCATGGTTAATCTAATGTCACCTGTACCATGCTGCAGCGAAAGCTGTAAATAAGTTGCAGCTGCATCTTTAAACACTATCAAGCGGGGTGAAAAGAACAGCAGGTGCATCTAGACAAAACTTTAAAAGAGATATTAACGTTGAATTCATATGGCATGGATCGAACAAGGTTTCATCATCTGCCAAGCCTTTTCCCAACTAAGTTGGGATCGGCTTCCAGTCTTACGGGATGCAGCTGAAAACCAGTCTTTTATATGGAGCGGCTGCCTATATGACCTCCACAGCCGTTAGTATTGGGTAATACGATACCCCTTAGTAAGACTAGTTGTCAGACTTTCCGGACACAAAATGGACTGAAGAAGGCCTAAATATCTTACTATCATAATAATATAATTTAAATAAAGTAGGGTTAAGAATGAAATGTTAAAATCCCTTTCAATATTTTGATTTTGTTCACATGGTATCTAACAAAGATGTTTGTTTCTATTTCCAAATGTTCGACTAATGCAAGTAAAGCCGATTAACTTGAGCACCCAAGTACCGAAGGGGGCAATACTGAAGTGACAATGAATGCCTTTAGTCCGTGTCCAAGTGTCACTTGCGTGTTCTTGTCACAGGAACAGTATTCATCGCCCAAATTTACTCAGTGAATACTAGAACTGAACATCGTAGTCTCGCTGAAAGTTTCACTTTGCACGCCGCCATTTATTAAAGTGTATATCAACTGAATTCTTAAGTCAACCCAACATAATATTTCGTATGAAGTTATATGTTGGCGGAAAAAAATGATTTAAGTTGTCGATTTGATGTAACCTCTGTAGCGAACAATTTTTAACTTTTTTTTGGAGGTTATAATTTAATTTAGCTACGAAAATTTAACCAGTTCCGAGACTTGCTTACAGTTAGGTATTTGAGGTCCAGTCACCACTTGCAGTTAGAGGGGTCAGCTTTTGTGTTAAATATCTAAATTGTCTCCAACATAACCTGAAACCCTAGCTTTCCTGTTCTGTGTGACCGGCTATCATATAGCACTTGCTCCGGATTAGATACATAGGTAGGTACTGATGTTGGCTTGTATTTCACTTGACCGGAAGCTGAATTCAACCATATTTGGCTACATGCCCAATTCCTAGTGAAATGATGGGACACTTTGATATCGTGCCCTGCCTGTCCTGTTGCTTGCACATCACAGGAGCGGACGATACTGAAAGTACCGTCTAGAGAATTCGTCACTAGATTTTGGGCTGGCTCGAGATTGTCATCGACACGATAAGAAAAGGAAGATCAGAAATTAGTCAAAACGTGGATAGGGACTACCCTATCCGAGTTACAACTAAATTGCGATTGACTTGTGTCATAACTTGATTGAATAATCATTGTATTACTGATTCTGTTAACCGGCGTCATCCCACTACTGGGCCACCACGGTTTGTTGCCCTATTTCTACTAAACAGTGCTACGGTAGAACTAATATGGAAGTATTTTTCGGCACCGCGACCCCGGAACACCAAGAGCAAAAAAAGGAACATGGTTTGCATTGGTTTTAGTCAGTTCCGCTCCGTCTAGAACCAAAGAAGTTATTTGATGATTACCCAAAAAAGGACTAATGTGATACACTAGTCGTTGGTTTTGATCAGCTCGTCTTAAGTCTGCAGCGACACCGTTGGCCACTAAAAGTACAAAAAAGAAAACAATATTCACGGCAACAGATTATGTACAAACTACAAATACATGTAGGCATGTATTTGTAGTTTGTGCAAGTTACGACGTCATCTCAATTCTAGTTTTGTTACTTCAGTGCATTTACATAACACGATTAAAATAATAACACCATCATTCAGACAATTGCAAATCTCTCCTCTCAGGTTTAGTAGAAGTGTACTCGTGTATTTCGCAAACGCTAAAACAATGAAATAATGGAGCTGTTATGTACTGTTTTGAATTTCAGCAATTATTTCGTTTCATTCACAAATATAATAGTTGAATATTGTGTTTCTAATTTAATGAGAACATTCGCGGATGAACACAAAGGACCGCTCGAAATTATGAAGATAATTTTTTTCTTTGATAATAATATTATCATGATCTCCTTTATTTTTCTTTCATACTTACACATTTTTATTACATTTTGAAATAATTCATCAAATAACATAAGAAAAAAACCGGCCAAGTGTGTGTAGGGTTCGCGCACCAAGGATTCCGTACAAACATTCGACATATTATACGGCCATATCTTATAACTTCGTAGATTTAGAGGGTTGGTTTTTTCACAGCTGCAACGGGCCACAGACTTGAATACAATTGTTTTAATTTCAACTCGATACCTTCACGTGTTCTCGAGATAAAGACGGACAAGAAACTGATCCTATAAAGGTATCTGCTTTTTTTTTTTAGCTACACGGAGCCCTGGCGACGTGAAGTGCAAGCCTATTTAGTACATAAAAAATACACATGAACTTTATACCTGAAGTCTAATTTCACGTAGCTAGACGCTGACCGAAATTACACGATATTGAATAGCATGGAAGCCATTGTCCGTTGTCCGTCCGCCTGATGAAATCACCCAACCGTTTTCCATAAGCGGTTTTGTACATCCAATATTTTTAAGCAGTGGAAATCTACTTATGTAGGTAGGTTGGTAGGTAGTCTCTGTAAAAAATTGTAAAACCCGGTGAAAAGCCTTTGTTGTAAAAACGAACCAGTTCCGAATTTTTTGTCATCAGCTATTTTTATCCACCTTCCTCGAAAAGCTTCGGTAAACTAAATCACAGAACCGTACAAACACGGAACGAGTTACAATTTTTTTATAAAAAAAACAGCGCTCCTGAAACCGAACGCATCGCACGAGGAATAATGGTGGGTTATTGAATCATACCGTTTTAAAAAAACGTTGCTAGCTGAAAAAGGCTTTTCGAGTTCAAACATAGTTGAAACATGCCAAACATGCACTAAAAAATACACGAGTGTGGGTCTGCACTTTTACCGACATTGGCCTTTCCTGGAAAAACTGGCCGCTCTAATGTCCGCTATGTAACCCCGACTCGATTTTCATCTCACGTACCTTTTTCTCAAACCTTTCAGGGATAAAAGCGTACAAAAGTTCCACGAACTCAATCAGACCTTGCGAATGCATCACCTATTATTATTTAGGTACCTATCTTGCTTAGACATCCATAGCCAATTAACAGCATATCGCATGACTACTGATGATAATGTAGTTATGGCTTCAATAAATCTTACATCATGTTCCTGCACTTTTCTAATTCTATTTGGGGTTGGTGCAGCACGTTTTTTCCATTCACCTCGGTCAGATGTCACAGCATCATTTTTACACAATCCAACCATCCTTTCTGTGACCTTCTTTTCCCTCTCTATCCATCAACATTCATCTATTATTCTTTTAGTCACATGTGTTTTGTCTCTTCTCATTAGTTGTCCATATCAAGACAAACTCCCTTTAAATGTTTCTCTAACAGTCCAACTTTTATAATTCCTTACTTTGAATCTTGGGACATAATTGGAATAATTGGTTTACTGTTATTCCTACCACAGTATTGTGGTTATGTAGTTAAGTCAGCATAGAATACTGCTCTATAACAGGCACAGCAATAATTAGGGCTGTTAACTATCAAACTTCGTGGACCAATTAAAAGTTAAGCGTTACTCTTATTTCAATATGTTTATTGCGAATATCTAATTTCAACTCATGATGTTAGCACGGGATAGTTAATTCAAGATACTAAACTATTTATATGTTCACATAAAAAAATATAATACGCACAATGATACAATTGGAAGGACTAAGTGCGGAAACCGGATGCCCTGAAGAAGCCGGCTCCACATGATAAAGAAGAAGAAGAATCTTAGAAAAATGCGAATAAACTTTTGTGACAACAGGTATATTGTTCAGCAAGGCTTTCGCATACGATCACATAGGTAGAGATTATACTACCTATGACAGCATTTCATTTGAGGGAGACGTGAGTTACTCATTTTTGGGGAGCGCTGAGGTTTGCTCTGCTTTCTTTTATATTTGTATGGTTTTAATCAAGTCCAATGCAAGATTCCGTCAAACCGGCTAAGAGAATTTTTCGGACACTGTTACAGATACTTGATTTATTTTATAGTCAGGTCAGTGCCTAGCCAGGTGTCGAGTGGTTTTCTGCCGCCCATGTGCGACATAAAAATGGCATGTTTAGCCAAACAGAAGTCTTGGCTGTGGCATGTTATGCCGTGGAGAAATATTTCTAAGCTAAGGCACTTCCTTACTAATATTATAAAAGCAAAAGTGAGTTTGTTTACGTTTTTCGTTTGTCGTTTTTCGTTACGTAGGTATTCACGCCTAAATGGCTGAACCGATTTTGATGAATTTTGGTACAGAGATATTTGAGACCCTGGAGACGGACACACACTATTATTTTTTTTAAAGTGAGAAATAAGGGAAGAAAAAGGAAAACTTAATTAGCATTGCTATTACAATAAATAAGGCTCAAGGGCAAAAACTACAGGTAGTACTTTCAAATCAGGAAAAGGAAACTGTGTTACCCCGAATTTAACGCGAGCGAAGCCGCGGGCAAAACCTAATAAATCTAAAAAATAATCCTAAAAAATAATCGTACACCATAGATTTCAAGTACAATGAGAGATCCGCATAAACTGGTTTTGTATAGGTTGATGTGTCGTCGTGTGTACCTCATTATTTTCCTGCCCTTGTCCCATTCTATTTGGGGTCGGCGCAACACGTTTTCTTCTTCCATTCTCCCCTATCAGACGTCACGGCATCATTTACTCCTTTCTCCTTCATATCATTCCTTACACAATCTATCCATCTTTTCTTTCGCCTTCCTGTCGTTCTCCGTCCATCAACTTTCAGATCCATCACTTTTTTAGTCACATGTGCTTCCGTACCTATTTTTTTTTTAAGAAACAGGCAATTTATATCATGTTCTGATTTTTACACAGCCTTTGGTCATATGTCCAACATTAATCAAATAATTTTTCATGATGTTCTTCGTCATAAGTATAAATTCGTCTCATAAGTTCAAAATTGTTAAAACTTCGCCTTAACGCACGAGTTTTTTCTCTAAAATATACAATTTATACTTTGGTTGTATACAATTTAAAAATAAAGCTGGTTGTAAAGCTGTCTCCAATATGTGCTCTTCGTCTTAATGTTATCTTTTGTAATAACAATGTGCTATCTACGGCGTTTTTATTGTTATTAACAAGATTTATTTATTTGCTGTCAAATATCTTTCCGAGATGCGGAGTATGTCTGGATGTTTGGTGTAACTCTGAATTATATATTGATGAATGAGGTTATACAAGACCGTAACGGTCTAAAAATGATTAAGTGACAAAAATTTAAAAGTTTTGGTAATGTGGAGAGGATGAGTGTAATGCAAGTAACAAAATATATTTAGATAAGGGGGCGTCCATAAATAACGTGATGGGTTTTTTGAATTTTCTGTCCCTCCCTCCCCCCCTGGTGAGATGTCGTGAGATTGTATTCAACCCCATCCCCCAATCTCACGTGAGATTTTTCAAAATGTGGGTTTCTTACGTAAACGCTTCGGATTGTTGTTGTAAAAAGAAAAAAAAATTGCTTCGCGCTTTTATTTACAACTAGTTAAGACTAGTAATCAATATTGCTGAGAGTTTAATTATAAGTGTAATAAAAATCAACAATCTGGATTAAATTGACCAAAATAGTATAATTTTTTTTTGTTTCAATCAGAAAAAAAATTGCCTGATATTTGCCGAGACCAACGTAAGATTAGATGAGATTTGACTCGACCACCTCCCCCCCTTAAACACCTCACGTAATTTATGGACGCCCCCTAACAGAGAGACGACAACAGGAATGTGGGTGCCCTAGAATGACATATATACTAACCTTGTTGATGATTCTTCAAAAGCGTCAGTTTATGTATACCTATGTATTTTTCTGTTTTTATTGTAAACTGCTTTTATACCTAGCCGCCAGTGCATGATCCTGTTGTGCAACTGTTTTTGCGTTTGTACAAAACTCTGAGTTGTAATTATGACTACACTCCAAACATGGATTGACCCTGACGGTAACATATCCAACACACGTCAACCGTCCCGTAGGTAATTCATAATATATTCCCGGTAATTGTTCGTCAACATAACTTCGTTCATAATCGCTCAGTCAAATCCGTCAATTCCCCAAAGAGGTCACCAAATCGTTACTACGATCATTATTACGTTATTTACGAATGAATATAAATTTTCCAAGCAGAAGAAACTAAAAATTGGTTTAATGAGTTTACTTCAAAATCCTTGATATAAAGTGTGTTATGCAATCATCATCATCATCATCAGGCTATATTAGTGCTGGACATAGCCCTCCCCTAATAAGCGCCATAGCGCCCTGTCTTCAGCTTGCCGCATCCAGCATCTGCCTGCAGTCTTTCTTAGATCGTCATCCCACCTGGTCGGAGGGCAATAGGGGTGCAGTTTATTTCACTTCAAAACACCGGCAACTGTCGCCTTTTTGCTATGCATAATTCAGACAATTAGGTTTATGCAGACTACCTTAGAAATAAAAATATTCTTTTTTTTATGTAAATATTAACACACAACATGTTAGCGGGAAACCAGAATAAGTACAATATTTGAAATATTGTACTTATTCTGGTTTCCCGCTATATAAGTAACTAATCCATTTCAGACCTGAACTATTGCTTTGAATACCAGTCCGATACAGCGGTTTGCTTTAATAGCAGTAACACGCATATTAAAATATTTTGTAATATATGAGATATCTAAAATAATTTTGTTTAAAATTCTAATAATATTATTACGCCAAAACCAAAACATTACAACTACTGTATTCACGATAAGACCATAAAGGCATTGACCGGACTACATAAAATTAATAAACTTACAATTATGAAACTTTAATGCAGTAAAGGCTTATTAAAATATAAATATCTTGGGACAACTCACACACGGCTATCTGATCCCAAGCTAAGCAGAGCTTGTGTTATGGTAACCAGACAACTGATATACATACTTATATAATTTATAAATACATACATATTATAGATAAATCACACCCAGACACAGAACAAACATTCATGCTCATCACACAAAGTTTGTCCTCGAACCCACAAATTATTCCTCTTTATATACGTCGAATGAGATAGAAAATTGCCTACAGGCTTAGTTCCTTTTTAAATTTTATGGCTAAGTTAGTTTCACGTTGGCGATCCTTGGAGAATATCTTGGCAACGTGTCACTTAAGCCACACTCGTTGGGTAAAAGCCAATTACGATTTAGAAGTATAATCTTTATTACACAAGAAGTGGTTACATTTTTTGTGAAGTGCCTGACTCCTGTACTAGGTAAAAGACCTGCGTTACAGGAGCCAGTGCCCTCTCCCAAAGGAGATTTTACAGTTTTATGTGCAACGAGGTTAACAAAACAATGATATTCAAAATTAAAATAAAAGATTTAATAAGAAAAGATTTAATAAAAACTGGGAGCTTTGTCAGATTTCTGGTACACATCGCATTGGAACGAATACCAAATACAGACTTAGGACAGCCTTGAGGATAATGCTGATACAAATACTTCCATTGTCCTTTGTTTTCTTTTTTTATTTCTAAGTTGCTATAATACAAAACTAAAATTAATTTATTTGACCTACATTTAAGCTGCTTGTACACACGGCAGTGGCTATCTTTATTGAAACCGTACGAATGCCACCAATAAAATTGATTGAATCTCTTTACACCCTCGATAATAACTTCCCAGTCGATATGGAAGGAGTATTTGCTTACTTCGAATCTTCTATAAATAAAAATCATTCGCAAAATGTGTGTAAGCGCGTAACTCAACAACGCCTGCACCAATTTTAGTAATTCTTTTTTTTTAATATTTGTTTCAGTCCAAGGATAGTTTTTATGAAATACGGCCCTTTTCTTTATCCCATACAAACTCAATTTGAACTCTATTGTTATTCAATAAAGTTAGGTAGGTAGGTAGGTGGGTTAGGTAGGGTAGGGTAGAAAAATTGCATTGCAACACATGCCGGGCACAGCTAAAGTCCAGTCGCGGAGCAGGAAGAATTTCGTACAATGACCTCTTTACCTACTGCCAGTGGTTACAAACAATTTTGTATTACGTGTGGTTTACAGGAAATATTTGAAGCAAAAAAATTAACCAACTTATTAAATAAATTATGTACAGTGTAAACTCTTTATAACGAAACTCAAGGGACTAAGCATTTTTACTTAACAACAACCTAGGAATAGATAACTGTGTCCGAAAACTGAGCTATCACTAACGCATCCCAAGATGGAATGTCATTTGTTCGTTATTTAAAGTAATTTTGGTCGTGACTCAAGGCCAACCAAAAAACCACATGCAAACTCTTGTTTCAGACTGAATGTAAGGTTTGTTCTTACAAACCTAACAGTCACAGGTAAAAGGTTTATAATCCCTGAGAACGGCCGCCATTGTAACTGTGCGAGCGAGACGCATTATATTTACGTGGGAGTGACAGAGACAGGTAATAACAGGTCAACGTTCGAAATTCTTTCTGCTTCGCGTCCGTACTTTAGTAAATAATAAGTTGTCCAAAATAGTCCATCAAAATAGCAAACGGAAAGTATCAAGTTGTGTTAAAGAAAACTGCTTATTGGCGTAATATTTATACAGAGGGCCTAAATAGCCGCTTAAAGAGAAACATTAACGTGAATTTTAACGTAATTCATGTTATGATTCTGCTGAAGCGGCCATTTTACACTTATTCATTTGATTCACAAACTTAGCACAGATACGGAAAAACGAAAATAATAAAGCTCGTTACGATAAAAGTTTTAAATCTAGTTCAGAGGGAATAGTATGAAATCCGCGCAGACGAAGTCGTCGATACAGTACTAGTATTTTGCGGTTTGGTATTACCTAACCCAAAATGTCGAAGAAAATAAAGAGGGTATGAAAGGTACAAGGGCCGTAACATCTTTGCACATGACACGCTTAAAGTATGTTATTTAGCTACAAGTTTTGAAGTTGACAAAACTCAGCGGAAATCCTCTCCGCCATAGTAAAATATAGAAGAAGGGGAATTCTAAAGCGAAAACGACAAAGAAAACTGCAAGAGTATAACAAAATGTTCATTGCAACATAACATTGCATAGTGGAAGTTAATCATTGGCAAAAAATCATCTGAATTAGAAGCAATTTTAATTTAATTATTATACAAACAGACTGATGTTAGCGAGGTTTCTAGAAAGATTTTAAAAATGGTTTACAAATTATTAATAAAAAAAAATGCTTTAGTGTTTAATAACAGTTTCATACGTAATTAGTCAAGCGCAACGTAGAAATATTGAAATAATTAACATATTTATATACAAAATGAAAAAAAAACCCTATCCGATCCGTGAGGGTATTTCATGTATTCGAGAATAGATTCTATTCATGTAATTCCGGTTCTTCTCCATAGAAAACGGCCAACCCTAACCGTGCACCTTTCCTCGACGTTTTTAAGTGCCCATGTAGGCCTAATTAAAATAAAATGATTTGTTTTGTTTTATTGTAAAAAGAAATACCCCGACAAAAATAAAATAAAATGCACTAAAATAAGGAAACTTTTATAAACACAGTGGTGCGGGTGGCGAGACTGCGGTTGCTTTTCGGGTAGTGACGAAAAGCGACCCATCTTATACAAACAATAGGCAATCGAACATACTAATTCCTACAATGGCGCTATCGCGTTTTAAAAGTTTGTTAGAATAGGAATATTTTATTGGGTAATGCCATTGGTTTCCCGTTTGTCCCTTTTGGAACTTTATAAAAATGACAAAGGCGAAAACAGTTACAACAAAACAGGATATTATTTTAATACAATTACATTCTCAACGTCACATAATTACATAATACACTAGGTACTCGCATACTGGTAAGCCGCCTGACACATATTGCTGACTACGAAGTCCATCTAAATTGTTAAGGATTCAACTTAAAAGGCCGCTGAAATGATAAGGCTACAAATAAGGTAACCTTTCCATCATCATCCACCCTAGCCCTTAAAATAACGTTCAATCCACTGAGAAATTTTAAAAAAAAACCTTTCTCAAATGATAAAGAGTTATAAAGAGGAATTCCTCACTGTTGTCGGCACCCACTGAAACTATTCAAGGAATTTTATCTCATTTTTTAGCGAAAGAAAATGTCAACTGGAATCCCCACAGCAACCATACCTATACGTAATGAATTTGAGAACATATTGCATTGTCAAACGAATCAACTGGCTCTATAAATATCTTTCAGCGAAAATTCATCGCGATGTTTTTAGTGGTGTAGGTACTAATACTGTAGGAAAAATGCATGCAATTTCTGCGTCTTTTTTCTGTAAAAAGCGATCTCTATCGGGGTTGACATCATTGAATTAGAGGAATAAGGCTTTCTTAGAGAAATATCTTCGACAAATAATGCTTCCGGATTGGCCAACATGTTTGCTTGTAGTAAGCAAATAAACAGCCAATTAAATACAGATCTCAACTATTTTCTATGTTTTAAATAATTGTGTCAATCTGTATTAATCTATTATTAATTTACACACTACAGTCTTGTGACGAATGTCTGACTTGCTTAGTGTTTTCAATATGCATGAATTGTGGAATGCGTGTGCAGCGGAGTTTTGGGGACAATAATTAAATTAAATTAATGACTTTAAAACGCCGCCGGGGTCGACGGTACACCGTGTCGCTCCCCCACCAGTATTGCCACCGGCCCTTTTGGAAACAATTTCATTATTGAATTATTGGAACGCCACATAATGTTTAAAAATATATTCAGAGTAAAGCCAAAAACGTATTACCCTTGACATTGTTTTGTGGCTACGTGTTTTTCATTGATACCTGAAATGGGGTCATTAAACTCACCATTATAAACAACTTTAACTACTATTAGCACTGAAATAGGGCGCACTGAATTATTAACGCAAACAAATATTATCTAATATATAAAAGTGTCGTGTTACAATGTTCGTTCCCATACTCCTCCGAAACGAGTCGCCCGATTCTTATGAAATTTAAATGCATATTCAGTAAGTCTCGGAATCGGCTACTGTCCATCTTTCATACCCCTAAGTGAGAAGGGGACCAAAGCAGCGGACAGCTAGTCCGTTGGAGACAGCTAGTCCTACTTTTTAATATTATAAACGCGAAAGTTTGTATGTATGTACGGATGTTTTTTACTCTTTCACGCAAAAACTACTATATGGATTTTAATGAAACTTTACAATAATATAGCTTACACATCAGAATAAAGGCTACAATTCATAAATATATATTGTATATTCTATCACCACGCGAATGAAACCGCGGGGCGCAGCTAGTAGTAAAAAATACGCTTAGTATGGGCATTGATTTTTATCAGCAGCTCTAAATCTTTGTCGATTTATCTGAACATAATGTAGGGAGCAGCTGTTATCTGGCTTCAAGTCAATCTTCGGACGCGATTAATAAAGCAAACAATGATTTGGCTTTTACAGAAGATTTTCTTTGATAGTTCACAATCTTTTCGTTTGCACCGTCGTGATTTTCGTCCCTTTTTATTTTATGTAGTCACATTGTATGCTCACGTTTGGTAAATATTTAGCGAGCAAAGTGACTCACATCCCGTTCGATACAAAGAGTCAAAGACAGTTAATCAACACATCATATTAATTGAAACAAATTGATCACAGTGCTAAATGTGACGTTTCATAATCGTGTGTTAGCATAACAATTGCAGGACTTACGAGTTTTTTTTTAAACGGTGCCCGTCACTAGGAATTTCTCCTGTGTCATGGGTGCGTTTTACAAACATTTAAAGCCACATGCACAAACAACCAGATCCGGAACAACTATCTGTAGACCATACAAATATTTGTTCCGTGTGGGGATCGAACCCGCGACGCGCAGCGCCGCAGTCGATCGCTCAGCCACTGCGCCAACCGTGTCCTCATTTATTTCTGAAGAGGTCTTAACTAATTTACAAACGAAAATCAATTGTATTAAGAAACCTTACCTCTTATTTCTTATTATTTTACCTCTAAATAATATTCCTTTGGCACAGTTTAGAACATCATATAAAATAATAATTTATTTATTTAAATAGCGTGAATTGACGTAAACGTAACTAAGTTGTTATAACTTGAAAGTGCTTTGTGCCAGCACTTTTGTGTGCGCAATGAGATTGTACTCGTATATCTACTTTTTTTATTAAGTGAAATGATAATAATGATGTGGCCTAACTAACCATGTATTTTCGTCTTAACTAATAAAAAACACAAGTATACTGAAATTCAGCTCAAACGGAAAGCAGGAAATAGCTTTTTTTAAAATTTTAAGCTGAAATTTGGAAAAAGCGAGTTAAAAGAGATGATTTTTATAAATATAGCTAGCTATCTGAGACCTGTCCCTGCTACTTCAAATCAAATTTGATCACATACCAACAGTAGCGCCACCTACCGGGTCGAATAGTTTTCAAGTCATTCAGGATTCCATTGAACTATACACCAAACAACATTTCTCACAAATCGGTCCAGCCGTTTCAGAGGAATGAAGTGACAAACACACGTACAGAAGAATTATATATGTAAGATATACATATAAGATATAATAATAAATTTATTGTTAAATAAGTACTTTTGTTTTTTCCTACTTACCTAAATAGGTATTTCCTTTGAATTCATTAGGATAAAAATTCATAATTTAACATTCCATAATAATTGTATGTCCTTATTATTAAATACATGTTTTTCTTTTACAGGTAAGCCAAATCTAAAAAATAGTGTGCACTTATACGGCTCGTAACTCGTAAGTACTTTTTTTGTAATTTACTTATGCTAATGACGTAGTATCGAGACGAGATCTCCTCCATTAAAATGTGCGTAAATTAATATTCACAGAGTAATTTAAATACTATAATTTATCCCTCAGAAAAAATATTAGGTCACATCAATTGTATATAAAACTAGCTGTGCATGCGTTGCAATGCAACTTTGCTACCATACCCTACCTACCTAACTTTATTGAATAGCAATTAAGTTCAAATTGACTCTAAATTTTAGTTAGAAAACGTTTGTATAGGAAAAAGGAAAGGGCTCTTTTTAAGGTTTTCCCGACAATCGAATTTTTCTCGTCATAAAAACCATCTTTGGTCTTCAACGAATATTTAAAAAAGAATTAGTAAAATTGGTCCAGGCGTTCAATTATGCCCTTACCAACACATTTTGCGTATAATTTTTTATTATAGATTGAAAAGGAAATTCTAAGGCATTTTTTCCTGTACTGGTTACGGTTCGCTGAAGCCCCTTAAAGTATCCGAAGTTAAACAAAAGCTCAGTTTATAGTAAACAAAATCTAAAAACTGAAGCCGTACAAACTAGGCGACCCCAATAAACTCAGCGTCTTCTTGAGTTTACTCATTTAAGCTTTCCTTTCCTATTTCTACTCAAACTTATGATTTCCATCGTTAATTAATGAACGCAAAAGAGCAGAAAAAAAGCAGAAGCTGTTGGTGACCATTTAATAAATAAAAAAAATAAAAAAATAACGCAAAGGATAATAAAACGAATCGCCACCTTATGGCTTACAGACGACGCTCATCGATCAGCAAGCTTTCACCCTTATTATTCATATCTTCCCCCAAATATTGCACACAACTGTAGGGAGAGTTCAAGGTCCCCAACGGGAAAGTAATCGATATATGGGTCGGGTGCAAAATCAATAAAACGCCATAATAGTCTGTGTCTATAATTTATGCAAAGAAATTTTGTTACTTTTTAGTTCAAACCTATCGTAACTAGTTTGTTTATGCTGTACTGTAAAAATTAGCTATCTTTTTAAATCTAAGTTCAACATCAAGTTCGTAGGTTTTTTTTACAGATAGGAAATCAACAAATAATTTCCGCTCTTGGCAGAGTGGGGGCGGGGTCAGACTTTTACTGACTAAAACCCAAACATGTTCCTTCTATGTTCCGAAGCCGCGGTAGGTATCTCTTTTGAAAACCCCGCAACTCCAAGTTTGTAGGTTGCTGATCGTCCTTCTTTTTTTGTTAAATACCTGCCTTTCCTTATCGTCACCAACGGAAAAAATCTCATTTTCGGTTGTACTGGCGTTTTATCGAAAATAAGTTTTATAAGTCATATAAAAAGTAATTTCATTTAAAAATATTTATTTGATAATCTTTCATTTGATACCGTGTTATTTGCCAACAAATTCATTTTAAATACATGTCATCTTGTGAAACAACGTTTGAAATAAAAACGTTTTACACACAATAATAATTATATTATTTATTATTTTGCATATTGCTTGTTTTGATGATTTTATTTTATAGCTTTAATTTTAATTCATAAAACGAATGCGAGCTTGCGACTAGAGGCGGATGCGCCAAGAGCTGTTAGGTTATTTTAAAGCCTGCAAGAGTGCTGGGTTTAATTCAACCTACAAACGTCGCCGTCACCAATTGTACAGTGCCGCCATTTAATTAAGCAGCCATGACATCGTAAACATTTTGCACTTTGACAATATAACTGTAGATAGTTTAAATTAAACCTTTAGAAGGTAGTCAACTATCACGATGGTATGTTAAACTTTTGGTTTTTAAATTTTATCTAGATTTAAAGTGATTTCGTGATGTGAGGAAGCATTTGCCAAATTAATCTTTGTAAAGTGACTGTTCATAACATAAAAATATTTGTTGAATAAGTTGTTTTTTTAAATTGCTAAATAGAAAGAAGAGAGTTGTTTTAAACTGAAAAATTGCCAAAGGAGCTTTGGTGAAACTAGTGAACACGCAACCCGCGACCATCTAATATAATAAGATGGTCCGGGGTTGCGGGTTGTTCGAAAGAGATAACGCGGTCCCGGAACATAAAGCGCAATAGAAGGAATATGAGTGGGTTTTAGTCAGTACAAGTCTTACAATCCCCCATCCCCGCTCCGTCCAGAGCGGTGGACGATATTTGACAATTTCCCATCCCCCAAAAAAAACCCAATTATATTAGAAAGGTATGTTAAAAAAAACCGGTTCGTGCTGTGATGGTTTGTTAAGATCCAATTAGTTCCTTCGAATGTTACGATTTAGGTCAGTTTTGTCACAGCTCGCTCGTTGCCCTTTGAAACTACACGGAATGATCTACGACACTACAGTTTCTCTCACGTATCATTCAATCTGTTTGCTCTAAATAAGCCACTTTTTATTGCGTTCCTCAATTTCTTTGTTAAATCTATTTTCATAGTTAATATTTCATAACCAGTTCTTTGATTCATAAAAAAGGCTTTTGTAAATTACTTACATAATTATGATCTAGATGTAAAAATATTATTTTTTACGTAGAATTTTTAATCACAGCTGCAGGCAATGTTTTCGAATTCAATGTTAAAATTCTGTTGGAATCATATTTAATTACACCATGGTACTGCATCCTGCGGATGTTCTTGGAAAACGGGAGGTGTGTCCTAAAGCTCCGCCCATGTTTCAGCCCCATTTTAACCAACCAAAAGGTGGTAAAATTAAGACGGATATTCTGTTCCTATTTAGAAGACAGAAAAAGCAAAACATTTTGCAACAAGCGCTAACTTGTTATCTCTGGGGACTATCATTTTTTTTTTTTTATAAATGTGTCTTTAGCATTTATTTAAAATTATCTCTATTTGTTTAGCTCGTGGCTAAATAATAGCAGCCTCTCGAGGATCTTCAGGTTAAGCCGCGCTTGCCTAGGTTATTGTAGGATGGGTGGCTACGCGTTACAAACAGAATTCCCTGTGCTCCTCGGAAAGTACGTTAAGCTGTTGGTCCCAGCCATGTTGACACTCGTATCAGATAGTCAGTATACCGAAAGTCTAACAACCATCGTACTAACTGGGTTGTAGAAGTCAGATAGGCAGTTTCTCCTTGTGAAATACTGGTATTTAGCTGCATCCAGTCAGACTGCAAGCCGACCCCAACATAGTTGGGGAAAGGCTAAGCAGGTGATGAGTTAGAGGCATAGCACTAATTATAACAAATTTCAATTGTTCTTATGATATGCTTCTTTAGAACACTAAGCCGCTTATGAACTACTAAAGTAAAAGAAGTATTAAATAAATAAACTTACGTAATTTACAGCGATTGGAAATGTTTAATTTGGGATCAACAATGTTAAATAAACATCCATTATTTCAAAAACATTTCCGACCACTCAGGCATAAAAGCTCTTATTAAATAGGTTCGGGTTTATTGTTTTAAAACATGTACTCTGAAACTCTGAACCAATAATTAAATTATTGAACAACCGCATGAACGAATATCCGATGTTTGAAATTTTTCGAATTTGTGAAAATTAAGAAGTGTTGCCAACTTAGGATGTTAGTACCAATTGTGAACGTTAATTCAAAACAAAACTGTTTTTTTTTTTACGGGCCTGTTGGTCTATTGGTTAGTGGCCCTGACTGCTAAGCCGGAGGTCGTGGGTTCGATTCCCACCCAGGACAAACTTTGTGTGATGAGCATGATTGTTTGTTCTGTGTCTGGGTGTGATTTATCTATAATATGTATGTATTTATAAATTATATAAGTATGTATATCAGTTGTCTGGGATAAATGGATGCATATATGTAAAGGTAGTTTTTGTCAAACAAAGTATAAGCGGCTTGTTAAAATATTTTTATTAAAAATACTATCCCGGGGCTACGGGATTCTTAACTTCCCTATCTACTTAAATGAGGGCCGATTTGACATTTTGTTACAAATCTCGTCAAAAATTAGTGGCAATAAAAGTAGGGAAAACAACCTTTTTCGATTGTAACAGGCAACAGTAATTTGTTTTACTATACCTCACGAATACACTTTACTTTAACACCGCAATTTTTTTTCTATAAATAAAACTGCATTCTATAGTAGCCAACATCTTAAACTTTAGAGAAATATGCATCCGAATATCCCACCTCTAATTATAACTTAAGATTCAGTAAAAAAAAGGAATGTCAGGCACCCCATCTAACCTTGGGGGAAAAGTCCCGAATATCGGTCAAGGTTACGCGCTTTTCGGGGGTTCATCCCTTCATTAAAGGTAAAGCGTAGGAATAACCGTCATGAAGGGATGTTCCCCGTCTTTACTGTTTTTTACAGTTGCGTCTTTCATTACTAACATATATTTCTTTTTTAATAGCATCTATAATATTGCCATTCTACAAAGTTATTTCTAATCACAATAATATAGCTCACATATCAGAGTATTAACAGGCATTCATAAATATATTGTATATTCTATGACCACGCGAGTGAAACTGCGGGGCGCAGTTAGTATTTTATATAAGTAGTCCACATGCTTGAAGTTATAGTTATTAACCAGCTGTTTCGCGATTTCGCACCGCGTCAGGTTTGCGATTTGCCTTGCCATATTCTAATTTTTGTCATGACAACTGTCAGTTTGTCAAAAACTTGAGGAATATAAACCTATTGCAATGTTGCTCGCTAAGTTATTACCGTGGTGATATATAGCCTGTCTCCAATTTGATATCTATCTCCTTACCTCATTCCGATCAGCTGTTCAATCGTGAAAAGTTAATAAGCAAACAAACAATTTTTGCCTACTTTGAGATTTGCTTAATCGAACGTAAAGAAAATTCTGCGAAAATGAGACACACTTTCACGGTACTTGCAATAAAACAAGTTACCACAGTATTATATAATATTATTTATTTAAACATTAACTTAATTAAAACAACCTGTATGTTTCAATTAAATAAATTGAAATGTATTTGTTTAATCACTTTACATTTCATCGACTTCCACTTTTAATCAATTGTAAACCTGCAATGGTTTCATAAACTTTATTTTTATAACTGTTGTTTTAAAATGGGAATAAAAACACTCATCAAAACTAACAATAAGTTACGTTACAGGCAGATAACGTAGTGAATGATTAATATGCAAATACCTACAAACGCAAATTCTTTAAAAGGGCATACTACATAATAGTTAATGAATTCGGACTCAGCAATTTCGCCTACAAAAATGTGTTTTAAAAACTACAGTGGGTTCTCAGTTAGTTAATTATAAAACCACACAAACCTTTTTGTTTTATTTTTTCTTGCCTTAAAAATATTGTCCTTATATTATTTTGTGCTTATTTAGTGCTGCGAAGAACCCATTGTGTGCGAGAGCTATCGGTTTTTGTTTTAATCCTAATATCACATCACATTTTTGTAGTGGGTCGAAAACACATACACAAAACGAGAGAGACATACGGACACAGAAACAACAAGACAAATGACACGGCCGGAACTTGTATAGAGCAATACCCTAACAAAAAAAAAACATATTCATTAATGTACAGTACGTCATTTTAAAGCTCACACGCAGGGCTTTACAATAGATTATATTTTATCATCAGAGAATAGGCGAGAGTCACTATAAGTAGGAAACAAAAAGAGCGCCTTAACAATTTGAATAGCAATGATCAAACATTCAGAGTTTTGTAGGCGTAACAAAACGAGAAATACTTTTCAGACGCAATTTAGTAAATAGGCTGGGCTATTCATTAAACGGCTAATTCCACAAGAAAGGTAAAATATGCGTTGGTACGACGACATCATACAACCGCAATCGTGCTATTTTACAAGGAAGCAGCGTCAAGCTTCTTAGCGTTGCCGTAGCGACAAGTTTCATAGAAAGTCGTCTGGAGTCGTCGCTGCGCTCAAAGCTCACTACAAGAGTGAAATGAATAGTAGTATAAGTAGTAAGTGAAATAATAGTAAAGTAGTGTTAAATGGTTCCGGAAATCCAGGTTCATTTTCCTGTAGTACTTCAAACTAATTGTCGATTCGCTCGCATCGATCAAGAATGAAATCATGTTTGCAGATTTATCCTCCGATCCTGTAAGGATGATTGTCATTTTTAGCTTTGCCTTTTAAATTAATAATAATGTTACAGACAATTTAAACTAGCAAGTCCAATAAGTACAGCAGAATATTAATATTGAAGCGTAAGCGATATTTTGTGGTCTAGTTTCAATAGTAACAAAGTACGATAATACGTGATAAAATCAACGCAAGAAGACAATGACAATGTCAATCAATGCAATGTCAGAATATAAAACCGCACAATCAATGAACAAACATATTTTTTTTTGCATTTTCTCTCGCCTATTTTTGGGAAATATATTAATGCGATTATTTTTTATTTATTTAAAAAGGAATTTTCATGGATGTATTAATCATTACTGTGCATTATCAGGGCAGGATCTGGCCATGTCCTTTCTTTTCCATTTTTGCCCTACGGAACGTAACTCGAAATGTAATAGCGATGTTTATAAAGTTTTGTAAGGTAAGGCAGTTGACCATATCAGCTAAAATATGGAAATTATTTAAAAGATCCAAAATAAAGAAATCACTAAAACGGTGAAAAAAAATCGAGACGAATTAATAACCACCCCCTTTGGAAATCGATTAACAATATATTAAGCTATGTTTGTTTATGTATGTAATATTACAATTACCTAATACTACAAATATTAATTGTATAAATAAGTAGAAAATTGTAATTTAGACTTTAAAATGTGAGAATTAGCTTACGTTTCGCTAAAAATACTTAACGTATCTTAAAGAAAATAAAATAAACGGGAACCCAGGTAAATACTGTTTAAATCCGAATAACAGCGTATAAAGTTGGAAATATGCTGTAATCGCCCGCTTCGCAGGGGTACAATGTAAATACTAAAATACGAATATTATACATACAAACCTGCCCATTGTATAACTCTATTTATTGCTGAAAACTGCATCTGTTGAGCAGTTTAAAAGATCTAAACGAACAGACAACGGAAGCGGTTTCATTTAAAATATGCAAAGATTATTACCTATGTATGAAAAATTCATATTTTTTAGTTATTTTGAGTGCTCGCTGTGTTTGCGTCCAATAAATTTTAATTCTTTTCTTTCTTTTATAATATGCAGGCTTCCTACTAGTATTAATGTTGAGTTCCGAAAATTCTAAACTAAAATTAACTTCGATTAGAATATATGTAGTTTCCGAGTCCGGCCTTTAACACAATTAAGTGCAGTCTGCGTACAATGTAAACAGGGGAGCCCTATTCGCAGCTACAGTGAATGGATGCATCCCATTGAATTAGTGTATCAGTAGAACTGAACTCAAAACGGATTAAAGCTACACGGGATCATCCTTAATTCAATGCAGCGAAAGCAGACAAAGCTGGTGGAGGAACATGTGTTAATTAATACAACAAACAGTCAAGTATTAAATAAAAACAGTGAATTATACGTGGCTTCGATCAGGGAGTAGTTTTTTTGACTATAATATGAGGGGTTTTGCTTAACAATCTGGGAAAGGCTTAGGCGCTGATTTTTAATAGTCAAACAGGCTCAGGATGACATTCACTACGGTATCGATTACGTTGTAAATGTTGGTAGCGACGGCGGCGAGCCGTATTGTGCTGATTGAAAATACCGTTGCGCTGCACATCATTGTCTCCCGAATCAAGTGTTCGTACTTTTTACGATTGTGTTGCTTTCAATTTGTTCCTGTGTAGGGACCCCGGTAAAAGAAAAAGGTATATCTGCGGGTTGGAATTTTAATGTATCAATTTTCTGAGGTTAAAACTTTAAAAAGATTCTTCCCCTGTTTATCGATTAATTCTTCTTTCTGTTTCGAGTGACAAGAAAGGCGACATAACTTTCGATTCGTTCCTTTTCGATAAGTCACCTCACAATATGATATTATACACCGTATCACACTGTCATGGTGACTATGAAAGAAACTGGCACGGAAACTTGCCATAGACTTGACCGGTGTGCCAACTACTTAAGTCGATCTCGTCAAGAAAAGTATTTCTAATGTGACGACTTCTCCCGATTTATATTCACAATGGCGCAATTAAAAAAAAATGCGTGCACAGTAGAGGTTGCTCTACACATGAAAGTTATTTAAAAGATAACCAGGGTGGCGATCTTCTCTTTTCCCCTTCTCTAAGCGAGACATTGTTGTTTACCGACATCCACGCGAACCAAGTCACAGCTAGTATAAAATATGAATTTGAGAACTTGTCTACAAATAAGATGCGGTAAACCGATAAACACATAACAAATGTAGATTGAGAAATAGTGGGGAAAGACTCGCTCGACTTTCATTACGCTACACTTGCTTGAGTACCAAGAATAAACTGTTTTATTAACGTTGTCATCTCAGAAATTTGCTGAGGGGTAGGATAAGAAAGAGGGTTATAAGAAGCTAAATATGGGAGGGGTGTCAATTATGTCTTGTTTTTTCTAGCAAAGGGTGGGAGGAAGTCTTGACAGTTCTTGCGTTTCATATTAAAAATGCACAAAGTTAAAACTTATTAAAGCTCCGTCAGCAAAACATAAATGAAATTTTTCCTTAAGATTCTAACGTAATAAAAATTACACGGAAGGGGGCTGGGGTTTTCCTATTCTTATTTTTTTAGATTGAAAGAGGGTCCAATACTAACAAAAATAGTCGTTATAAATGAATGGCTCCTAAGCACACGAACTTTTCAAGCGAAGCGACAGTTGTTAGCTACATAACGTTGCCTTAATTTGGTTACTGTTGGTGTATCGAGGCTTTCATGTGTAACTCAATAACTTCGATAAATCTCCGACGAGTCTCTCAGTCTCTTAGGAAATCATGTGTAACCTACTTGACTGAAGGGTTTTCTGTAAATACATAGCTGGTGCTTTCTCTCTTTATTCTATTTTTCATTTGTACTATGTAATTGTTGAACTACAGGACCACGCCAGTCGATAACTATGGAAGCTAACTTTCTAGAATCGAGGTTTAAGTTTTCTTGGCACGCCTTTTGGGGTTGCGGGTTGTTCGAAAGAGATAACGAGATCCCGGAACATAAAGGGTAAAAGAAGGAACATGATGGGTTTTAGTTAACAAAAGTCTGCCCCCCCCTTCAGCGCTTTGCCTAGAACGGGAGGGGGGGAGTAATAAGATGATTTCCCATCTAAAAAAGTTATCTTAGCA
Organism: Ochropleura plecta; assembly: GCA_905475445.1. Taxonomy (NCBI): domain Eukaryota; kingdom Metazoa; phylum Arthropoda; class Insecta; order Lepidoptera; family Noctuidae; genus Ochropleura; species Ochropleura plecta. The sequence continues at coordinate 5,293,696 of FR997721.1, read as the reverse complement.
TGCCAATTCCTAGAAAACAACCATGAAATATGAAAGTACGTGTAACATCGATGACTGGTTCTATTATCGTATCTCCTAGGTACTGTTGTACTGGAAACTCGAAGATTCCAGCTAGTGGATGTACGAGTACTAGCCAGTTCCCAGTATCAGCACTTGTGGAACACATTCAAACCAATTTCTAGCGATAGTTGCCAAATTGTTACAACGTATAAGCCTACTCATCGCCTACGAACATAGTGAGAACATCCGTACCTCTGTCAATGTCGGCATTGTGTTTTGCTGTTCCACAATTAATTACAGCTACGGACCTCAAGCAGCAAGTTTAACTTTATAATGCCTAGTGACCAGTTAGTATTTCGGGATATCGCCAAGTGATTGATTGGCTTTTCCAGATGACTTTTTCATCGGATGTGAAATCGTCACATTACTTGTCTCGCTCTGGGCGGAGCGAAGATATTGTCAGACTTTTACTAACTAAAACACATCCACGTTCCTTTTTTTGCCCTTTGTGTTTCGGGACCGCGGTATCTCTTTCGAACAACCCGCAAACCCGAACCAGAGTACTGGCCTTTTTTCGGCCAAAGAATCAGCAATGCCATTCTACGTTTCAACGCTACCAGCTTTCTGTCCACTATTCATATGTGGACGAATATTTTGACGCCTTTTAATTACTTTCCCATCTTGTTACTTGCACATTATCTTAAATATTATTTTAGAAATGTTTGTGGTTTGTAAACAAACTGATGGAATATTTTACTTAAAAGTTCCATCAAAATCTTTACCTTTTGCTTGAATGCATTCTAGACACTACCACCTGTTGTTGGTGTCTAGGGTTTATTCTGAATAAATTAAGTCAAAACAATCACGCATAAACATGTTTTAATCCACCCAGAGGGGTGACAGTGCAGGCATTCAACCCGCAAGGACAGACTCCAATCGATAGCTCATAAATACCAATTTACACATATAACATGTTGATTGGCCGCATTGTGCGACAGTTTGAACCACAGGAATAGTTATGGAGATCATTCCTATCCTCAACCTGCATCCCTTAGATACAGATAAAAAACGAAAATTTTAATATTTATTTCAAACTTTCAAAGGTTTGCGCGTTTGAGATGCCGTTTCATAAACGGTATTTGTGTAGTTTGTCTGAATAGCAAACGTTAGCTTGTATTTTCTGTCTTTACAAACAAACTCGTTTTTCGTTTTTATTACAGTTTTATTAGCTTCGAAATTTGACTAACCAAATAAATTCAAGACATTCTTTGGTTTCCGATTGAATAGAAATTTTGCATTCATGTTTAGTTTCGATGGCAATGCTTACTTTACTTAGCTAAGTCATGTTATTCTAATATTCCAATTGTTGTGCCGACGCGCTATGATCACCAGCTAAAAATAGGTATAACTATGTTAATTTTGTACATTTAAGCCAATCAGATTGAAATTGACTATGAAATAAGAATAAAAATAAATAAATATCTTGGGACAACTCACACACGGCTATCTGATCCCAAGCTAAGCAGAGCTTGTGTTATGGTAACCAGACAACTGATATACATACTTATATAATTTATAAATACATACATATTATAGATAAATCACACCCAGACACAGAACAAACAATCATGCTCATCACACAAAGTTTGTCCTGGGTGGGAATCGAACCCACGACCTCCGGCTCAGCAGTCAGGGCCACTAACTACTAGACCAACAGGCCCGTAAGAGGACTAGTCCAATAAAAATCAGAAACTTTTTTTGCTTTTTATTAAAAATTATATGTTAGGGTCAGGAATTGATCAGTGCTGATCCGAACATTTACAGTACAAGCACATAAATACAATATTATCTAGTTCCCGGTGAAACGATCTTTAATATTCCACTTATGGATCACGATGATTCACTCTGCTCTCAAAATACCGACCAAGGTCTCTGAGATTGCGCGAGGTTTGCTATGAATGAAAACGAAACTACTTAGTCGCATTGTTCATAATTATAAAGACCAGAATTTTAACTGAAAAAAAAAAAAAGATTATTCGAATATTTTTGGAGGTTCTTACGTCGCACTTTACGTTCGTTTTTTGTTCAGTTAATTAATTACAAAATATAATATACTTAGGATGAGCGTTTAGGTGTCCCTGTTTGACTATCTATATCTTTCAATATTTTGACTTTAAAGCTCCGTAACATGAACTTCGTCAAACATCCCTTATCGTCTATTGGCTTTTTAGTTAGATCTCACTTCTGGGCAAAGGCCTTTTTTCATTCATTATTTAAATAAATATCTATATTTATCTTAACAGTCTTAAACTTTTAATTGACTTAAAAAATAGCTCTAATTTTACATTAGTGTATGTTTTTCGGTATATTTTTTCAAGCTTTAACCTAATGTGTGGGTTAGCACGAACATTGTTGAGGTAGGCCCTAGACAACCCGCGGTATGCGCAGACTCGTAGTACATCGACATAAGGAAGTAGTAGCCGGTAGTACGACTGTTGTATAATAGCGGTTAATACCTGAATACTGTGAATGAATACTGAAGTCTATGAGGCGCGTCAGAATCAGCACGTGCTTACTTTCCAACAATTATTGACAACTAGCTTTTGTCCGCGGCTTCGCTCGCGTTTAATTCGGGGTAACACAGTTCCCCTTTCCTGATTTGGTACCTGCTACTTGTAGTTTTTGCCCTAGCGCCTTATTTATTGTAGGTAATAGCAAAGCTAAGTTTTCCCTTTTTTCCCTCTTTCTCCCTTATTTCTCACTTTTTTTTTAAGTTAGCCTATGTCCGTCTCCAGGGTCCCAACTATCTTAATACTTACCAAAATTCATCAAAAGCGTAACAAACCAACTTACTTTCGCTTTTATAATATTAGTAAGGCTGTTAAATTCACTGTTACAAGGATCGGGATATTAACAACAGTCTTTTACTTCTGGGTTTGTCTATCAAGAATTATTCAATAGCACAGCGTCTGTATTTGTACCCGGTTGATGGCAATAGGCTCGCCCCCATTACATGGGACTTAACATAACTGGCGAAATGTGGGTGTACTATTAAGTACACCTCTTCCCAAGCCTTCAGGGATTATATGCGTGATGTTATTTTATTTACTCACTCATTATTTAACTGCAGTTATGAGGCAAAGGCACTTGAGCTATAAAAGACAATACACGAATTGGACCGTCATCATCATCTCTTAACCTTTTGGACAAGTACCTTGTATCAAGATGTGGGGGACTAGAAGTCAAGCGGGCAGGGAGCAAATCACATGTTTCCTGTGCAAAAGGGACAATGAATCTCAGTGTTTGTGCGTGTGTGTGTGTGGCTACGATTTATTTGTAAAGATTGCAACATATGTATCTTACTGCTGTTTCTTATTTTTAATCGTAGACCAAAAAAAGAGGGGTGAAATAATTTAAGGAATGGTGCTAAAAAGAAATTGCAATCATTCGCTATGGGTTGCTATATGGCCTGATTCCACACAAAATCTATTTGTCGCCTAGTTTTTTCGAATCGTACCGAAACTGCTCGTCCCGAAAATGATATGCACTGTCGTAACATTGACCTGATCTTACTATCCACTTCATATCTATTGTCATTTATTATTAGACATAAGTATTTTGAATCTTTAAAATACTTATAAACAAAGTATGTATTTTAAAATAAATCCAACCAATAGGGCGGGAATTTCCACAATAACCGCATAATCTAATATATAAAATTCTCGTGTCACAATTTTCGTTCCCATACTCCTCCGAAACGGCTGGACCGATTTAAACGAAATTTTGTGTACATATCGGGTAGGTCTGAGAATCGGCCAACATCTATTTTTCATACCCCTAAGTGAGCAGCGGGTGAAACCGCTGGGCACAGCTAGTCTAATATATAAAATTCTCGTGTCACAATGTTCGTTCCCATACTCCTCCCAAACGGCTCGACCGATTTTTATGAATTTTTTTATGCGTATTCAGTAAGTCTGAGAATCGGCTACTATCTATATTTCACACCCCTAAGTAAAGAAAGCAGCGGGTGAAACCGCTGGGCACAGCTAGTCTAATATATAAAATTCTCGAGGCCGTATGAGCTTGATCCCTTTAAATGTACCAAACAAAATTGTAACTCTCTCTATCAATAATTGGACCAATGTTTGGAATGTTAACTTTTACATTATATTTAATAAATGCTTACCTCATATTATTATTGGGTTAATTTTTTCGCAAATGGTACGAAAAGTAGAGTATTTTCCTCTGTGATAAAGCTGTCTTAGTCTTGGGTGAACTTAAATCCCTCGCTACACTCGGGACTCGTCTTAAATCCCTCGCTTCGCTCGTTATTTAAGTTTTTAACACCCTCGCTACGCTCGGGAGTAAACTTCGGGTCCTTCGTTACGCTCGGGATTTAAATCGTCACCCGCCACAGAAGACACTGCTTTATCCCCTTGGTTAATAATCTACTATTACGTGACAGAAATCTTTGCTTGTAAACTGGAAAGCTCCCAAAGGTGTATCAAGCTATACTATATAATATGTTAATAACTTACAGGCTTTCCAAAACTTGAGAGAATGCACTGACCGTGCAATATGTTCAGGCAAAACTTAAAGGATATACCTTATCCATTTATAAACTAAAAATCAATTATCACGTGTCTGAGGGAGCATTATACAGGATGGTTCGACTGTATTGCGAGTTTTTTAAGTTTTCTTTCTAATTGTCAGAATACTTTATGCACTTCTAACTTTTTTTTAAGCTATTGCATAGCTTCTATCGCGTGCCTTGAGCGCGGGGACCGAATCCAGAAATTCCGTAACGAAGAAAAAAATGACGCTCCCCACTCCGACGGGCACGGAGGTGTGGCTTATCTAACGTCGTTTACACAATACGGTCAGTTATTTCAATCCTGATTCTAATGTTCTAATAGCGGGTTTGGTAGAGAATCGGATAGTCAATCGACATTACGCTGGATCAAACCCAAGGTCTTGTTTTTCTTTTTACGACTTCTTTTCATTGGAAGTACTTTTTAAATATTATATTTAGTTTTTTATTTATTGTCTAAGTTGATAAAAAAATGTTTCTTTTTGCGACTTCTTTTCATTGGAAGTACTTTTTAAATATTTATTTAGATTGTTTTTATTTATTGCATAAGTTGATAAAAAATGCTATGCAATAGCTTTACCGCGGCAGTCCCCGAGTGCTACACGTATTTTTTATTAGTTAAGTGCAGCAGATACTGTTCGCGATCAGGTAATTTGAAATGAAATACAGAACTCCGTTTACAAGACATTAAAAATTTAACGTAAACGTTTAGCAGTGTTTAACCCTTATTTTTTGATGATTACACGAAGGTGTGAGTACGATTGCGGCGTATGAGCAGTGAATTGAATTTAAATAAGTTGGTATATCAATGTTTAATATGTATTTGCAAAATACTAGACATGTAAGTCTGACTAAAAGTGGTTTTATAAACGACTTCCGGGCAACTGCTTAATTTGATGGTGGATTCACATCATTTCATAGTTCGGATCATCATTATAACAAAGGATTTAGTTTCAGAACTTATAGATTTCATTTGGTTGTTGTATGAATGAATGCTTCCGAGGCGTAGTGTACTTTCTTAAACACGCGGTCGACGAGAAAGACTATTTGTTATTGTCAACAATACGCTGAACACGTAACGATTGTAAAATCGGGCGCTCGCGATCTTACGTTGTCAGTACGCGGTCCGCTGCCCGACACTATACTATTATTATTAGTGTCGTGACGCTTATAATCGCGGTTAACACATAGTGCAAACAAAACCGGCCCGTGGACTTGTTGTCTTCGGCGCTACGATCAGACGCGCTATTTTTATTTACTCGAAAATCTTTTTGTTATTTTCTGTTAGTGACGTAGCTAGTGTTCATAGATACTATAGCTACTTAAGATATTTGCACATTTAATGTAAATTGCTGAAATAATTTCTCAGTAATTCCTAAATGGAAGTTTAATGTAAATGTTATGTCAGTGTGTATTACGAAGCCTACAATCCGATACCAATCGCATTGTCGATGCGTATGTGTCGGCGGCACGTAAGTGTAACACGCGCGCGTGTTGTTCGTTGCTCGTTGGTGTGCTTCGAGAGTCGGTAGTGTGGTGTGGTAGAGGTGTTGTCGACAATGGATGGGCGTGCTTTAGCCGGGAGGACGCGCAGGCTCGCCCGCGCCGCTCCTCTGACCCGCGCCTGTGTGCGTCTGCCCTCCTGTTGCATGATTGCATCCCCGTGCACAAGGACCCGCCTCCTGCTCCCCGGGCAACATCTGACATTACGCGGTTGCGCTCATAACTGGCTCTACTTCCGGTGTGATTGCACGCATTGCAACTTCAGTCACTGATCCCGACCGGCCAGATCCGGCCAGTCGCCTTTAACTCTATTTAACTTCGCTTCAACATATTAAAGTGTTGAAGTTTATTCTTTTTTAAAAGTTTAGTACCGACTTCAAAATTTGTTTCCGCGCGTGTTTCCGTTGTTTTAAATTATTTTCTGTTTCGACGGATTCATATCCGTCTAGTTTTACTGATAATGAATATGGGGATTATGACACGACTCCTCCATCTACAAGCACAGATACCTACAGACCACCATCAATGCGAGCTGCTTATAATAAGCTAGCTAGGTTCATGCCGAGGTTTCGTATTGCGAATAATCGTAATACCAATGATGGTCATTATGATGATGAAATCAATAATCACAATAACAACAGTGCTTCGACATCTACCACTACTAACGGTGCCACTAACACTGCTACGATTGGTGCCAGTAATTCCAACGGTGGCAGTAATACCAATGGTGGCAGTTCCAATAGTGGCAGTACCAACGGGAGCAGTTCTAACGGTGCCACTAATTCCTCTACCAACGGTGGCACTCATGGTAAGTTTTAAATAAATTTGACGTGTAAATTTAAAGTTCGTTTTGAAATAATTTTGATTTTACGTAAAATAAGTAGTCTTAATGAGTAAATTACAAGGTGGGCTCAAATATCATTGTTTTTAAGGACTTGCAATTACTTTAAAGTAGTAGCGATTCCTTTGTTCAGTGCGCGGTTAGTCTTCGCGGTCGTGGTGTGAAAAATCGCGCGTTACACAAAACAGAGGCGAGTGAATCAACCTCCCAGAGCATAGTATAGAAAACGGTACGCACTATCATGCTAGTATATTTGTACTGCTCTTTATTCGCTGCTACTACTAATGTACAAAGATAATCAAATCGGACTCTCTAACCAGTTATAATTTTGAAATTTGCAGATTTTTAAATCATTCTAGTTTGCGAAACTGTGATTTCTTCGACAACGAAAAAAATAAACCGAAGATGTTTTAAAAATCGCAGCATTGTTTTATGTTGTACTAGCTGCGCCCCGCGGTTTAACACATGTATTTTAACTGTTTTGACGACACGGTTGGCGCAGTGGTTGAGCGGTCGACTGCTACGCTGCGTGTTGCGTGTTCGATTCCCGCACGGAACAAAAATTTGTATGGCCTACCTACAGATAGTTGTTCCGGGTCTGGCTGTTTGTGTGAGTTTAAATGTTTGTAAACGCACCTACGATACAGGAGAAATCCTAGTGTGGGGCAATACCTCACCTTGCTGTCATTACTTCCTTACATTATATATAAATAACTCGTATACTCACGCTTTTTTCCCATGGGTTAGGGAGAACTGCAGATCGCCACGTGCTACTGGAAGCAAAAGGAGTGTACGTGATACTTGTACACTCCTTTTGCCTCCTTCACATTTATTAAAAGCCCGTGCTCTATAAAATGAGACCTGAGCGCAGTGAAGTTAATTTTATTTACTCTTGTATTTATTATCGCTTCACAAACGTTTCCGTATCCCAAGCGGGTCTCAACTTATTACGCACGTGTAATATATCTCAGCAGATCTAAATTTGCTTTTTACGTTATGCAAGAAATAAGAACGGCAACGTTCGTAAATTGTTTACTGAGACCCCAGTTATTCGCCACTTCCCGTACGGTCTGCACCGGAATTTGACTGTCTTAAATCCAAACAAATAGGCAGCAATTAGTTGTTACCCATTAGCAGTGATCCAATGATTTATTTACGATGACATTTGTGTTCATTTGTTTCTATGCTGTAACTGTCCAGTGGGACGTGCGCGCGCGCCTGCTACCATATTTGAAATTGAATAGGACTGGGCACGAGGCTTGCACAATAATGTCGGAGTAGTGAACTCGTGGCCGGCGCAGAAGTAGCGCTGGCTCTCCCGTCCGCCGTCCGTGCAGTCATTAGCTATCCTCATATTTAACACGGGTTGTTGGCTGCACCGGTGCGTGTAAATGGATAAAGACAACGGCGAGGATCGTTGCGTAGCGCGGCCGCGGCCCACTTCCTCACGCCGAGCGGCTCGCGACGCGGCGCCACTCCGGAATAAATTACCTCCAGTGCGAAATTAACACAAGTCGGTTCCCAGTGAACGAGACGCGGCTTACGGTGTCATCGCAATTCGCAAAACATAACCGGAACATTAATACGTAATAACCGCAGTCGTAGCACTCGTGCAACAGGTGTGGAATCGTAAAGTTTTGCACCTCATTGACGCTCTCCGTTATACACTTCCACGGTTACGCTGAGGATCTTATGAATGGGTATGTTATTTGTTTCGTTAATACTGCTCTTTTGTGCGTGATTTTCTGATAACAGATTAACAAATTGTGTGTCACATCTTCTGTAGCTTGGATTTTTCGTCCCGTAGTTTGGATTATTCCAAGCTACAGGACTCGAATCTCAATGTAATACTTGTGTCGTCGCGTGGCTCGAATTCATGTGAACCAAATCATGGTACTGTTAATCAGCAACTTAGGAAGGCGTACGGGACGGACGACAAGTGGACGGCGGTTAGTACCTACCTATTGACGGCTTATGCAAAACTGGCAGAATATTTCAATGTTCTCAAGTTTTTTCCTACATTATACTAACTTGCCTCTTTTGAATGAAGCCCTACAACCTAGATATTGCGGAGGACCAAGGCTTGGCTATTGTAGAAACAATAATGCTATAGTTTATTAATATTTTATAAACTGATCTATAGTAATAAAACTCCGTCGTTTTATTGTGGTAGACCTAAGAAATAAATCTCAAACCATTTTGAAAAGTTAAAAATACATAATTATTTAAATATGAAACGGTAGCGGTTCATTCGTTCGTTGTTCGTGCAATTAAAAATTAACTGTCATCTAACAATCTCGGTGTTTAATAGAAGAAAAAAATTATTGCTCACAAAACTTCGATGCGACATCGCGTCGTAAATCATTTTCTTATATCTTCTTAGCTAGAACTTATATAAAAGAAGTGCGCACTTCTTTTGGCGATCCATGTCACGACCGAGTTTATAAAATACGTTTAGTACGGTTGGTTGACGGTCGTCGAAGGAATGGCCACCCAAATCGTGGAAGGTAGAAGCCTTACCGTACGAAATCGCATTTGCAGCAATTCGTGTCGCACCGATTCGCAGTTTTGTGTCCTTAAACAAGTTTTAGGATCGAATCCATTTTTAAAACTCATTATCGAGAATTTAGAATTCAGTAGGTAGGTACTTAATATAAAACCATAAATTCATAATCAGTTACGTACAAACTAAACCGCTGGGTATAGAAGATTGAAATTTTCTACATGAGTTCATAATAATTGAATGTGAGCACAAATATAACTTATTAAAAATCATCCACGAAATAGGGGACGAGAGTTTGAATGGAAATCATTTTCGAAATTAGCAACGTAAAATAGATTCTTAAGAAGAATTTTAAGCAAAAATCAATAAGAAGTTGCCGATTCCCTTCGGACTATCGGGCTTGCATATGCCTCAAAGAATGGTTGGTTCTAGTATATCAGCACTAATAATTCTCCGATGCAGCTGCTCAATGAAGCGTCTGTTATCTCCACTTGCATTCGATACACCCATTAACAGAATCTCTTATCGGCCGTTTTGTTTTCATGCGATTGCATTAATGTTTGTCTTTGATTTCAAGAACGATTGCTGCAATTTATTGTGTTTAATAGATTGAACACGGCACAGTTTATAAAAAAAAAAACTCTTGACTCCTTTTGAAAGGGTCACACACAACGTCCCAGTATCAACCGCGGTTCTTATCCTCTTAAAACTCCTTGAGCCCATCCATAGACAAGCACTGGACATATTGCCTTTTTTTTTTTTTTTCGGGTGTGAAATCATCCAATGACTTCCCAATGAGCGGGGGGGCATGTCAGACTTGTACTGACTAAAACCCACCCATGTTCCTTCTATTGCCCTTTACGTTCCGAGGCCGCGGTATCTCTTTCGAACAACCCGCAACGGAGATATTGCCTTGAAGATGCTTTGGAGTGGTGGCTCCTTAACATGGCTTTAATATAAATAAGCTTTCGTTTTCTTGAAAAATATGCTATTTATTTTTTCACTGCACCTAAGTACTAGTTTTTATTAAATTAAAATCCTGTGTTAAAGCAAGGTTAACCTGAATTTAATAAATCCTGATTTTTATTTAATTTGCTGAATCGCAATGATTCACTAAAGTGTAATAATGCCTTAGATTTACTCCTTTTGAAGTAGCACGCTTGGTGTCGAAGAAAATAAATATATCAACATACGTCCTATATTAAAACTATTCGCAGCCAATGTCAGCCTACTTAAAACGTCGTGAATTACATAGAGTACAAGGTTAATTTTCGTTTATTTGATATGTGTGTCAGTACTACGGCGCGGCCCGTGTAGCTGCGCCGGCGCCTAGCGCGATGCCGCGGTCTCACACACGCTCAAAATAAAGCTTTTATATTATTTTAATCCACGAACTGTGTCATAAGTTTGTATGCCACTTTTATACTATTTCCGCTAGCTGTTATGAAACTATGTAGTTTTAATATCTGCGCATGAAAAATATGTAACTAACTGTAAGGTTAAGAACATGTTTACAGTATTTCTCATATCAAAGCGAAATCTCATAAACGTTCGTATCCTTACATGTCATAAGATGCGTTTACAAGTTCTTTGAAATCTGTAGCCACACACAATTTCCCATCGCATCGCATCCATCGCATCTGCGCTAGGACGTCAAGAACGCAAATTACACCGTCTGTTCGGCTTTTCAGCCGCCTCGACGTTTGTATCCGAAATGAGGGGGAAGTTACGCTAAACTGAAATGTCACTGAGCGGGTCATGTACACACGACGGCACATCAACCTATACAAAACCATTTTAACCTGATGTCTCTACTACGGCGTGCGATCCGTAGTAGAGAGGTGAGGTTAGTTTAGAATAGATTGACCTGCCGTCGTTTTTACTTTACCAGTATTACTGATAGTCGCTCATCAAAATGAAAACTAATACAAAGAATGGCTTGCTAAAATTCCGAATAAAAAGAATAATTGTCATTTCAGTAGCGCCATGCAAACGGTGTAGCAAATTACTCTCTAAAAACCAAATTAGTTTTTCTAAAAAATCTACGACGCAAAAACCTTTGAAAAAGAAAAAATAATATCTATATATTGTACATTTACATTTTAATCCAAGCGTCGTCGTTACGTCGGGGGACCGCTTCGTTTTTCACTTTCTGTGCGTATAAACTGTTAACAAAATCATTTATTGTAGCACCCTGGCGAGTACACCGTAACATTTATCTAAGAACCATCATCAATTAATCGCATTTCAAAATAATTGCATCTAAATCGGTCCAGCCGTTATGGAGATAAATGAGAACATTTGATTGCCTACAAACGCATAACCTCTCGCCCTAAACGCTTATACCTGCTCCGTTCCGTCGTTCGTAAAAACCCAATGGAAAATACATCGCGCTATATTAATGAGACAGTCTACGCATTAATGTTTTCTAAGACGCGACGGCCGTGACGTCCCTGCTTCTTATTTATGTAAGTTAGTATGTACAGTCGATCGCAATTAGTTTGTATTACCGTTAGTGGGGAGGTTAAGTAGAATCAAGAGGCCAACTTATTACACTGTAATTTTGGTTTTGTTACCTGTAACGGGCGGTCGACTGTACAACACCATACACGGGTGTACTAGAGTGACGCAAACGTTCCGGAATTCAACCTTAACATTGCAGATGAGCGCCGTGATTTAAATATAACTTCGCATCTGTACTTGTACGAACTTTTTGTTGCCGTACAACAATGCAGTTTAAACTCTATTCTTTACTCGTTAGAGTTGTAACCTGCTTGGTAATGTTGTGTAGAAACAGACAGGCTACAAAGCCGCACGTAACTACCACTCGGCCACTGGGTTACCCGCTCATAAAGGTACGTTTACAAAACATGGGATGCTGAAATAATGTTATTTTGGACGACAGCACGACACAATGACTGCAAAATAAATCATAATTATAGGAATCCCTCTGCATAGTATTCTTTGTCTAAACTGCAACATGACGACAAAATTTATTTTTGCAGTGGGTTTTCAAAATCTGTATCGATACAAGCTTGTGAATTGAATGTGCCCCCTGTCTCCTGTTGCCCGTCCCCGCGTCGCTGTGTCGGTCAGTGTTGGGCGTTAATCATTTAAAAAATTAATTGTGATATAATCACTATTAACTTTTTTAATTGTCTTATGAACCAATTATACTCTATAGATTCCTTACATACAAATTATCACGCCTGATGTTACTTGAAGGGTAGGTTGAGTTGTGATCGTGTATGTTTAAGTCCAAGACACATGGAAAGGATGTAGTTAAGATTTTATTACAAAGGTTTTAAGCTATTGCATAGATTCTATCGCGGGCCTTGAGCGCGGGGACCGAATCCAGAAATTCCGTAATGAAAAAAAAACCTGACGCTCCCCACTCCGACGGGCACGGAGGTGTGGCTTGAAGGCCGTGCATTGTCTAACGTCGTTTACACAATACTGTCAGTTATTTCAATCCTGATTCTAATGTTATAATAGCGTGTTTGGTAGAGAATCGGATAGTCAATCGACATTACGCCGGATCAAACCCAAGGTCTTGTTTTTCTTCTTGCGACTTCTTTTCATTGGAAGTACTTTTTAAATATTATATTTAGTTTTTTATTTATTGTCTAAGTTGATAAAAAAATGTTTCTTTTTGCGACTTCTTTTCATTGGAAGTACTTTTTAAATATTTTATTTAGATTGTTTTTATTTATTGCATAAGTTGATAAAAAATGCTATGCAATAGCTTTACCGCGGCAGTCCCCGAGTGCCACACGTATTTTTTTTTAGTATAGTATTTATTAAAACAAAATAAAACTTGTTTTTTATAAAAGGGATATTGTTCAAGTATTTATTTTCTAAAGACAAAAAGGAGAGTATAAGTTATGGTATTTCTTAAGACTTGATATTTGCCTGGTAAAATGCGTTAAATACGACGCTGGAATGGTTATTTCGGATGATGAGAACATTAAGAATAGGTTTAAACTACTTTGAAAGACTGATGAATAAGGAGAATGACTGGAATAGTAAAAGAAACCAGTAAATGAGGGACTAGTGAGAAAGGTTACAATGGATGATATAAATAAAATGAATAATGGACCGGACGGATTACCGGTTGCAGTTTTTGCGGATGGACGAATGGAAGCAGTTAGGTAGCTTTATATTTCAATAATTGCTAGAAGTGGGCATACCGATCTGCTCCAAGTTTTGGTACCTCGGGTCCCTTCTTGGCAGGCCACTGGAACAACTTGTGACCCACTTGAGATGGGAGATATACAAGTCCGAGCTTAGCTGTCGTACTGTACCTATAGGTCAGAATACTAGGCTGTAAAAAAGATCGATGATAAACGTTTGCATGTAGGGGAGATAAAAATGTTGCTATGGATTTGTGGAGTAACAAAAATGGGTAAAGTAACGAACAATCTTATATTAGAGGAAATTTGAAAGTTGCGCCTGTTACAGGAAAAAAATGAAAGGGAGTCGTTTGTCTTGGTATGGACATGTAATATGGAGGGACGAAGCACATGTGACTAAAAGAGTGATGGATATAAATGTTTATGAATGGAGAGGGAGAGGAAATGTAAAGAAAAGATACATGGATTGTGTAAGGAATTATATAAAGGTGAATGTAGTAAATGATGCCGTAACGTTAAACAGGGAAAAATGGAAAAAAAAACGTGTTGCGCCGACCCCAAATAGAATAGACTATGAGAAGGGCATGACGATGATTTGTTTCTTATGTTGTAGTGTTGGCTCGGCAATTCTTAAATCACAAACTGAAAAACTATTAGGAAAACATATTCTTGCATATTATTCGTCTGTAGGTAGGGAACGTCGGTAGTTCCTGCGATGTTGTTTAGACAAGAATATAGTCATCAACATAATGAGTTGCTAATGCGGCTGCTGTTCCACTTTTAACCCGAAATTATAAAAATGACAGCTCAAATGCGCAAAGCAGCAAGCGCTCACGGTGCGCACCCGAAGAACCGTACCTCAGACCGTGTTCCGCGTACGTCAGAACTTGCGTGATATTTATATTTTGCACATCATTCTATCTCGAAAGAAATTCATGACTCAAACATAATAGGCGGCGTATAATGGTCCCACTGCTTCTCTATGGGCTGTAATGCACTACAAGAGCCCAGTGCGGGTTCGTGCCAGCGCCGGCTTTTTTGTTCTAAAATATACCATACCGTAAAATAGTATTAAATACTTACTAAGCAATAACGCATTTCATGCATGGCATAAAACCGGTCTCGTCAACTTGGTAAATAAAACTATGCTGCAAGTGTTTTAGTTTATTAATAAAAGCCGCGTAAAAGATTTTATCCATAAGATTGATGGCAAATTATCATAGTGATATTTATTATCTGTTGTTTTTAATTAGCGATACACGATTCAGTTCGTTCGTTACTGTTGACCAGTGTCTTTCTCTCTGTCCTTTAAACAGTTAGTTTACCGACGGTTATTTTTTCATTTAAAATTGCTTGTTTTGACGCCAAAACAGTTTTATCAATACGTACAATTTCTTAACTCCATTTGGAAAGGATAAAAATACTGGCTATTTATTTCCATTATATACCTATCTATATTTATATTAAACAACCTACGAAATGATGGTCAATTTGTCCTACTCTATGAAATTTAAAGTAAATACCAAATACAGAACTGTCAACTTTCAAAACTGTTAAATGCAATGTAACCGACAGAACTCTGAGCACTTAAAATCGGGTGTTGAAGTATTTGTACAAAACAAAGAGGACATCGTTGTACAACAATACTATCTCAAAACCCTAAGAGTGAGAAGATAAACAATCGGCTTGTTGAGAAACGACAACGTCTCTCACAGGCGTGACAATGAAACCATAATGTTATTCTGTGACAATCGCAGCCGCAACGCGGTGCGGTGTGAAAAAAATACGATTGGGCCGGACGCCAACCGTTTTCGCACGTCCGTCCGTCTAATCGGTAACAAATAGATTACAGATTTCGTTATGCTTTTACTGTTTGCCAACCGCACACTTTTGTTATGGCCTGTTCATGGTACGTGGTGAAATCGGGTCTATACTTAGCCACGCTAATCTCGGAGATCAGATATCGCATCTATGCTCTGTAAGGTCTCATTACCTGCCGGGGTTGCGGGTTGTTCGAAACAGATACCGCGGCCCCGGAACGCAAAGGGCAACAGAAGGAACATGGGTGGGTTTTAGTCAGTAAAAGTCTGACACTCCCCCCCGCTCCGCCCAGAGCGGGGGAAGTTATTTGATTATTTCCCACCCCAAAAAAAGGTCTCATTACCTAACGGTAATAAAACGTTATTTGGACCAAGAAACATTATTTGGTTCATAGGCCATAGGCACATATTAATAATATTTTACGGGATGGTATTGTACTTATTACGTGCTGGAAAAATATAGATGTTTTATTTCATCGCTGAACCATGTTTCCGTTTACGACATATTAATTAGGTATTATCCTGAATTGATATGGATGGATAAGTTAGATAAAAATGATCATGTTATTTCTCGTGAAACACTTTCTGTGTAACTACGACTTTCGGACACATAAGAGAAAGTACTAGTATAAATATGCTGCCAACTTACGTTTTAATCCGGCTATTTTGCGTCCATCCATCGTTTCCCGTGAGTAAAAATAAGGATTTATTACGAGCTTATCCTTTATTCTATTTAAAAAATGGTCAA
This sequence comes from Ochropleura plecta, assembly GCA_905475445.1. Classification (NCBI taxonomy): domain Eukaryota; kingdom Metazoa; phylum Arthropoda; class Insecta; order Lepidoptera; family Noctuidae; genus Ochropleura; species Ochropleura plecta. Next base: position 5,277,557 of record FR997721.1, on the reverse strand, counting down.
GATTGTCGACCTGCGGCCGGAGTGCCGCCGGACAGAAGGTCCCGCGACAGAATCGATAGATGTGGCCTGTCTGAACACGCCGCCCGATTCCGTAGCCGATCTCACGGAACACTGCTTTCGGCTACACTCAGCCTTTACTCATAGTCACGAGGCACTCGTATGTTTATTATTGTTATTAAAATTGTGTTAGCTCTTTCATAAATTATATATTTTCTTGAAGTTTTATAAGCAAATTTTCGGAACATTTTAATGAGGTATAAGAACTTCATTTCAATTCCAGTCGAAAACCACAAACTAATACATATTTAAAACTATCATGAAATTCGTGTCGCTAATTTACGACCAATAAATAATAACCAAAAAATAAAATTAGCTTAATTAGACGTGTTGAATTCCTTCCTCTGTTCGTGGTGTTATAGAGCGCTTCTGCTTTTGGCAGGTACTTTACTGTCATTGACAACCCTTCCCTGTAAAAAATCGTTGTTGCTTAGGGCCTTAGGGCCGGCGCAACACGTTTTTATCGTCCAATTTCCTCGGTGTGTGTCACGACATTTACTTCTTTTTGTTTCAAATTATTAATTCCTTACACAGTGCTTGTTAATGTTGTTAATTCCCCGTAGAACATTGGAGCAGTCTCTTTGTATACTTACAAGAAACATGTGATTGGCGTAGTGGCCGGCGCGGCGTCACGTGCAACACTGTCATATCACAGGCTTATAAAGTGTGCCACAAAAGAAGTAACCCGCCTATGAAATCCCATCCAATTGTCAGAACATGTTTTTTTGGATGTGAAATCGTCACAGCCAAGTAGTAACTGGCTGACTGGTCTGTGCCCTATTGCTACTGGTGTGACCACAACAAGATCTCCCCGACCCCCTAACGTCTCTCTAGTAGTTCCGCCCCGAAATCACTGGATTTTAAAAAATTGCGGCACGCATATTTTACGAGCTCCAATTACATGTATTTTACGCATTCTAATCGTATCTGACGCTATCATCATTTACAATGTTCCCTGTTTGCAATTTAATAAATCGTACGTACAGCACACTGACCATTAAACCGATGTCAGACGCTAAACTCGTGTGTGTGAACGTTCCTTCTTGTTCCCTACAAGGTTTATTTTTCTTCCATTTTGTGTTGAGTCCATTTCTAAAGACAAAAATAAATAGGCAGTGAAGTGTCTGATTTCGATTTTACTGTTGTAATAGTTATTTAATTCCAGACCAAAAAGGAGGGGTGTTATAGCTGAATATCACAGTATTGTCAGTTTACAATTTGACTTTTGTCCGGTTATTCGTCTATAAGAATTTTCAACAAAAAGACTGACACTAGTACTGCTGCATTATTTGCCAGAGTTGCAATGAAAGGCCTATCTATATGAAACATCAAAGGGTTCGAATCTGCACGTCAAACCCGTAGACCGCATACTGGCGTAACAGGATGTGAGTAGTTAGGTAGGAGCACTCAGCTCGATTGACAAATACAATTTGGAGAAGCCGTCGATGCAGCGGAAATCCGATGAATAAAACTAAAAATGAACAGACAGGAAAACTAAATAAAACATGCAAAAATTTCGAACCTGTCGAATATGCATAGCAAATATTGATTCTATTTTGTATTTATAACTATCTATTAAAATATTGGTGCGATTTTTGCACCCGGGATGTTTCCAAATCCATCCCTACCAAACGAAAATCCTAAACCTATGTCCTCAGCCATGTCTTCTTAACAGGATTCAATGGTTCTTTTTGGCGTGGACGGGGAAGAAATTGATAAAATTATTCTTAACTTAAAAGAAAAGTGTGCTGTGGGCTATGATGGTATCTCGGCCTCCGTAATTAAGGCTGCTTGGCGCACTATTGTTCCCGTTTTGGTACATATTTTTAACATGTGCCTAACTAGGGGAGTCTTTCCGGATTTTTTATTTATTTATTTATTTGGTTCACCAACAATTGCATACACTTGTTATAAACAAACTTAACAAGCAAAATAACAGGACAAAGTGTAACAATCACTTATAGGTAAACTCTGCATGCACACAAAACGTTGTTTTAGTTTACAAAAAAAAAATAAAAAATAAAAGACTATGGACTATGGACCTAACAGATAAATTAAACTAAATGTAAACAAAATTTAAGACAAACAGATTAGAACATTGAAAAAAAATATTACAAAATAAAAATAAAACATTAAAAACAAAAACAATCCAACCCAATGAGACTCGATGGTACAAAAACAAGTTTCATATAGCCTAAATTCAGACAATGCATGGTTTGGGAGTCATTGTTCGGGGAGATACTTATAAAAACTAGCTTTTAAATTGCCTAAACTGTCAAAATGGAGGTCGATCCGATCACTGCAGTCATTCACAACAACCCTGCAAAACCTGGCATAGGGGGAATGAGCACCCAGAACCGTTCTTCTTTGCGGTGGGCAGAGTGGAGTTATAGGTTTGCGGGGAATTCTGGACGGAGCACGGAAACTAAAATTATTTAATATTTGCGGACAGTCAATTTTATGCGCCATAACTTTGCACACAAACATAGCGTCATTCAGTCGCCGACGTTTGTCCAGAGAAACCATATTAAAATGTTTGAGCCTATCACTATAGGAACGAAGTTTCTTAGACAAACCGCTAGCATAGGCAAGATGCCCCAGAAAACGTTTTTGTAGACGCTCAAGACGCAATGAATGCGTAGCATAGTGTGGTCGCCAGACCACGCTACAATACTCTAACATGCTCCGACAAAAACAATTATAAAGGATAATTTTAGTTCTATAGTTTCTAAATTGTTTTGTGTTTCTCATAATAAAACCCAGCATTTTGGAAGACTTTTTCGCTATATTATCTATGTGAGGGACAAAAGTTAATTTCTGGTCGAATATAATACCTAGGTCCCTTATTCTATCCAGTTCCTTTATTTTTTGTCCGTCAATATAATAATCTTGATCAATGAGATGATGTTTCCTAGTAAATTTGATATGGTGACACTTGCTAGGATTAAGGAGCATCTTGTTTATTTGACACCATATCACCAATTCATCCAAATCACTTTGTAATTCAGAGGCATCTTGCTTAGATTTTACTATTTTGACAAATTTTAAGTCATCGGCAAACATGAACATTTTACAGTGGCGAAAGCAGTTCGTAATATCATCGATAAATAAAATAAATAAAACCGGCCCCAAATGAGACCCTTGTGGCACTCCCGAAGATATGTGTCTGGTGGTTGAGCGAAAGCCGTTGACTACTACAAAAAAAGTTCTGTTTTCAAGATATGAACTCAACCATGAGAGCAGAGATCCAGCGATGCCATAACTTCTTAGTTTGTCAACGAGAATTTGATGTGAGACCCGATCAAACGCTTTGCCGAAATCCGTATATATGACATCTGCTTGATAGCCAGAATCTATTGCCGATGTCAATAATTCAGTAAAAAGTGTCAGATTGGTGTTCGTGGACCGAGACTTTACGAAGCCATGTTGTTCCTCACTTAAATAAATTTTAAGATGGTTTTGAATGAGAGGGCATATCAATGACTCAAAAACTTTACTTAGGGTTGATAAGATTGATATCGGTCTGTAATTAGAAACTAAGTCCTTTTTATCAGACTTGTGGATGGGGACGACCTTTGCTTCCTTCCATTTCGAAGGAAAGACTCCACTAGCCAAAGATTTGTTAAAAATAAGCAACAGAGGCGCGACCAGCTCACTGGCACACTCATTGATGAATATTGGTGGTATGCCATCTGGACCAGCGCCTTTGTTGCAGTCTAAACTTTTAAGCTTTTTGTATAAGGTTTCACTGTCAATAACTGGGCAGTTTAAAGATATGTTAATTTCCTTAGTAATACCAATTCTTACTGATTTACTGTTACTGCAATCGTTATCAACAGGGCTGTATACAGAAGAAAAGTAGGAAGCAAAAAACTCACATATCTCCGTACCATCTGATGATACAGCTGTGCCATCCGTCACAGATAGAGGGTAAGAACTTGATCCGCCTCGTTTAGCTTTAACATAGGTCCAGAATGATTAAGGGTTTTTAGTTAGAGTTTGTTCCAGATTTTTTAAATAATGATTATAGCAAATCGTAGCAAGTGCGTCAGAGCGTTTACTGATTATTTTCAACTCAATTTTGTCCATCGGGTTCCTGTAAGTATTAGGTCCTTACATATGAAATTGGCGTTTTTCGTACTGGCCACTTTAATCACGAATTTCTCCTCTTTGGTAAGGAATTCCAAATTCAAATTTGTACAGCTATTTACTCATGTATTTGTGCTTCGATGACCGTCATTCATTTGTTTTTTTTCTTCTGTTTTTTCTGTTTGCGTCACTCATTTTACAAAATGGAAAATTTAAAATATCGCATTATTTACGAGTACGAGTTCCGCCGTGGCACTAGTGCTGCGGAAACGACTCGAAGGGTGAATGATGTGTATGGCGGTCATGTTGCAAAAGAAAACACAGTTCGTTTTTGGTTCCAACGTTTTCGTTCTGGAAATTTCGACCTGCAGAACAAGCCCCGTGGACGGCCTGAGACCCAAGTTGATAATGGAGAATTGAAGGCTATTGTGGAAGCGGACCCATCGCAAACCACGTCCGAGTTAGCTGCAGGCTTCGATGTTAGTGATAAAACTGTTTTAATTCACTTGAAGCAAATTGGGAAGATTAAAAAGCTTGAAAGGTGGGTACCTCACGAATTGACTGAAGCAAACCGGCAAACGCGCGTCGACTGCTGCGTTACATTACTGAACCGGCACAACAATGAAGGTATTTTAAACCGAATCATTACCTGTGATGAAAAATGGATTCTTTACGATAATCGGAAGCGCTCAGCGCAATGGTTGGATCCTGGCCAGCCAGCCAAATCCTGCCCCAAGCGAAAATTAACCCCAAAAAAGTTACTTGTAAGCGTTTGGTGGACTAGTGCCGGTATTGTTCATTACAGTTTTCTCAAATCTGGCCAGACTATTACAGCTGATGTCTATTGTCAGCAATTACAAACCATGATGGAAAAGCTAGCGGCTAAACAACCAAGGCTGGTCAATCGCTCCACGCCACTGCTGCTTCACGACAACGCCAGACCACACACTGCGCAACAGACGGCTACCAAATTAGAAGAGCTTGAATTGGAATGTCTTAGACATCCTCCGTACTCCCCGGACCTTGCTCCAACAGATTACCATTTTTTTCGCAATTTGGATAACTTTTTGCAAGGGAAAAAATTCAACTCCGATGGGGCAGTCCAAATCGCCTTCAAAGATTTTATTGATTCCCGTCCGACTGGTTTTTTTAGTAAAGGGATCAATGAACTACCTATAAGATGGCAAAAGTGCATTGAAAACAATGGTTCATACTTTGATTAATTAAATATATTATATTAAAAAATATTCGACTTTTTGTTCCTTCCATACAAAACGCCAATTTCATATGTAAGGACCTAATATTATAGCGTTTCCTAATCTTATTTTTTGTGTTTAACATTTTAATGAGGGTTTTGTTAAACCACGGGGGATATTTGCAACTTTTGGATATTTTAATAGGAATAAATTTTTGAATAGCACCGTTCATGATGTCATAAAAAACCTGTACCATATCATTAACTTCATGGAGTCCCTCGAATAATTTATCCCAGTCCAGTTCTTTTAGGTATTTTCTAATGGGTATATAGCTAACTTTCCGGAAGTTTCGTAATACATTTGTAATGTTGTATGGAAGTTTAGCTTCTTTTTCAAAACGAATATTTATTTCTAGGGGTGGATGATACTGATCGATGTTACATAGGGGGCAAATACTTTGACTTACATAACACTGTGGGTGATCAGTTAGCACAAGATCTAAGATGCGAGAGGAGGCATTATATACGTTATTGCTTTGATTGAGCCTGTTAACATATGTGAAATCCAACAAAGTTTCACAAATATTAGGTAATTTTAAGCTTTTATTAATATTACTGTTAAGATTCCAGTCTATGCATCCCAAATGGAAGTCACCTATGATACATGTACATGATTCCTTAAGTTGTTCAAAAACAGCGTTACAATTATCTAAGAAATTTTCCAAGTTAGAGAGGCACACTGGTGGCGGCAAGTACACAGCACAGAAAGCCATTCGACGAAAACATTTATTGGGAGGAAGATCCAGAGTTACCCAGAGATCCTCACATTCGCTCTCAAAATGTTCAGCACGTTTAGGATTGTATTTCTTTTTGGCAGCTATTAAAACTCCCCCACCCTCTTTACCAGCTAGTTTACTAGTTTCTCTATCCCTCCTATAAACTGTATATCTTTCATCGAATAGCTCACTGCTTTGAATGGAACTATTAAGCCAGGTCTCCGATAAAATTATAATATCATAATTATTAATACAAACATTACGAAAAATCATGTGCGTTTTGGTTCGCAATCCTCTACAGTTCTGATAGAATACATTTAAGTTATCGAATTATGAACTTATCAGATTTCACAAGAGCATGCATTTTATGGATAGGAGAGAAAAAGAAACTCCTTATACTAACTTATTTAAGGATTCTAAATTTTTTATCAAAACATGATCGTCCTCGGTTGTTTTTCTAACAAAAATCCTGCTGTTTCTCACCCAGACAAATTTATATCCCTTATCTTTTGCCTTTTGTCTTGTTGCTGCATGCAGCGCTTTATTAGCAGGTGATAGATGTTCAAGCACGAACACCGGCATTTTTTCGCCAGCAATGCCTAGATCTGTAGTATTGAGTTTCTCTGAGTTCACCTTGTCTTTGTTGTGATTTATAACTGACGCCAAGAGGGTATCACGAATTTTTGGGGACGCGAGCTGGACAACGATGGATCGGGGACGAGTAGTAGCGGCTTGCTGTTTGGCAACACGGGTAGCAGCTAGGATCGGTGGTGGGATGCAACCTGAGTGAAAATGACATTCGTCATCGAATGTCATTTTCACTCAGGTTGCATCCCACCACCGATCCTAGCTGCTTAACAACAGTGTACAGGTTCTCCTGTTTGTGTTCTGGCAGGCACTGAATTTCAAGGTTGCTTGAACGCGTCTGCTGTTCTAAATAGTTTATACGTAGGCTTTGGTCCGTCATTAATATTTTCAGATTAGTGTTTTGTTCAGTTAAGTCTTTCACTGTTTTTTCTAGAAGTTTATGTTCTGCTTGGTACTCTTCAAACTTAGTCGAGTGAAAGGATAATGATGCCGTCAACTCATTTATTTCATTTTTAATAGGTGCGAGTTCCCTTTTAACAACGCTGAGTATAGTGCTATTGAGTTGTTGAAGCATCGAAGCAAACTCGGTTTTAACAACCTCTTGGACTATGGAACGCACTTCCTCAGTGGTTACAACTGCAACCTGAGGTGGCGAGTTCAATGCAGGCCTTTTGCTTCCTCTTGTTGTCGAGACATTCCGGTTTGGAGTAGCGGTCTTGGGAGCGATTGCAATGACAGTCGTGCAGTCTGTACAAGTCCACTTGCAGTGTTCTTCCGACTCAGAAGAGATTTCCGGGATAGACAGACATACGAAATGAAAAGACCGTTTGCATTTCATGCAGCTTATGTATTCTTTGCTGTCCCCTAAATAACAAGGATCATTGGTACAACAACCCCACGATTGCTTTGAAGTCGCCATGTCTTTTATTATTTTATTGTATAAGTGTTTGTAGTCTTTTCTTTTACTTCTTTGCCCAACTCAGACAGTTCTCAAAAACAGCTCAGTAACAAAAGCCTTTCCACCAGTACTGCACGATTTTCGTTGTTTACAACAGAAAGTGCACACAAATAAAGGCCTCGGCTGGCCAAACATAGTCGGCTAGTCGGCGAGTTCGCGAGAAAAACGTCGTAAGCGCCGTGTATAACGAGGCGCTTACGCGTTATTACACAACACACAGATATTAAAACACTGACTACCGTCAGTGTTTTAATATCTGTGTGTGGCCGGACTGTTTCCAAAGTTTATTTGTTCAATAATTCCAAAATAATGCACTAAAACACTATTTAAATGTCACAGGTTTGTGTCTTTTATCAACTTCAACAGTTTAACACTTTTAATTATACTTTTTAGAAGTCTATGCCACTGATTTTTGTTTGTTTATTGGAGCAAAAATTAAAAGCAGTTACACGCACAACGTTCTTCGATATTCTTATTATTCTTTGATTTCCGGATGTTTTCAAGACGGCAAAACTGCATCCTATATTTAAAACTGGGGACAAGGGTAGTGTCGTTAACTATAGGCCCATATCAGTTCTCTCCACATTTTCCAAAATATTTGAAAAGTTAATCAATGTAAGACTTACGAATTTTCTTAGTAAGAACCAGACCTTAGCTTCCAACCAGTTTGGATTCCGAACTCGAAAGTCTACGGATGATGCACTTTTGGAACTTACTGACGAAATAGGGAACCGCCTAAACAGTAAACAAAAAGCTCTTGGCATTTTCCTAGACCTATCCAAGGCCTTCGATACTGTTTCTGTCGGCAACAGGTAGTTAAAATTGAAAATCTCACCAGTAGAGAGAGTAAACTCACTTTTGGTGTGCCACAGGGTAGCGTACTCGGGCCAACCCTCTTCCTCATTTACGTAAATGAACTCTGCCTACTGTCCCCACTAAACTGTAAAATACACTCTTTTGCAAAAAAAACGGGCACCTAAGGAAATTTATGTTCTAAGGTCGATTTGAGTTAATTAAATGAAATGTATTTCTCTGACGTAGTCTGTATACTTATAATCGTGTAAATTAATGCGCGTGAAGTGAATTCGGGCAATTAAAAAAAAAACGATGGATTCTTTAAAACCGATGTACACGTCCAAACAATAAGAAGTGGTCGGCAATAAAGACAAGATTTTTTTTTAATTAAATAAAGTTACAAATGTAAAAACCTAATAACGAGTGTGACCTCCTCTTGCCAAAATCACAGCTTGAATCCTTCTGGGCATGCTACCACGATGTTTTTAATAACGTTTTGAGGAATACGTTCCCACTCTTCTGCAATGACTCTTTTTAGCTCCCTGATGTTTTGTGGAGCAGGTTGCACTGATCTTACCCGTCTCTTTAGAACATCCCAGACATGGTCAATTGGATTGAGGTCAGGACTTCACCTTATTATTCACGGAAGTGACTGGACCGATACCTTTAATAGGGCTGAGATCGTTCTCATAACTGTCATGGACTGGTTGAAGACTAATCTTCTGACCCTCAAAATCAGCAAGTCAAAGTGTGTACCTTTCACACCAGGCATCCTAAGCTAGCCTCCAAATTCTTTCGTACTCAAAGCGCACACCTGTTCACCCTACAACTCCCACACATGCAACTGTACATCCATAGATCGCACTGATCATATTAAATATCTCGGAGTGATCATTGATAATCACCTGAAATGGAAAAAGCAGATCAATTCCCTGGTAACACGTGTGCGAAGATTGATATACGTCTTTAAAAAGCTTAGGGGAGTTGCTGACTTTAAATGTCTCATAACAGTTTATCTTGCCCTCGCCCAATCTGTTCTTGGATATTGCGTGACTTCGTGGGGAGGAGTTCACAAAACTTTCATGTTCCGGCTGGAAAGGGCACAACGAGCTGTACTAAAGGTCCTCGCTAAAAAACCCCTCCGCTACCCAACCTCTGATCTCTACAACGACACTAAAGTGCTTACGGTGAGACAGTTATTTATTCTGCAGACTGTAGGTACTCAAAAAACACAACCTGTTACCCTACGACCGAAACATTGGTACCACGAAACGCCGCGCTGATAGAGTCTGTAAAATTGTGACCTGTAAAGCAACAGCGGCTAGAAAACACTTCTCATTCATCAGCTCTAAAATTTACAACAACATAAATAGGCTTGTGAACATTTATAGCTCAACGCGAAGAGAGTTGAGAAAGAAGTTGCCCGAGTGGTTGAAAACTCTCTCATATGACGAAACTGAGAAAATCGTGGAATCGTAATTCATGTCAAATAAATACACCCCACACAACCCAAACCAACTCACACACACACGCACACACACACACACACATACGCACACACAACACACACTCACACACCGATATACACACACGTTCCCACACCGACATATAAACACACTCCCACACCCCAGCACCCCCACATACCTACACTCACAATCTAACATCCCTCAAAATACACAACTGCATGTCTGGAACAATTGTTCTCCTTATGTTAAAGGGCGTTGATAGTTGCGACACAGTTTTTACTTTTGCAGCTATCATTGTTTTTCATCTATGTGTTTTTGTGTTCCGAAATAAACCTTTTTTTTTTAATGACTTAATTCATTGAGTCTTGTTGTTGTCTTCATTGCCTTTGACAGATTGTAGGAACTAGATGAGACTCCGTCGGGACCTGATAAACAATTGAATTAGCAGTGTAGGATGACCACCAAACAAGAGTAACAAAAAAAATTGACATTTATAGATGTTTCATTATGATAAACGGCATCTTTCTCATTGTCTCGCCTTTTCTCTAAAATCCATCCAAAGGTTGTCTTGAAACATCGCTTCGATAAGACCGCTCATCGTGTCACCCTATTTAAAAGTTCTGTAGTGTAATTTGCATGGTGTACATAAAAAAGAATATTCTATCTATCTATCTTCTTGCTAAGCAAGTTAGTCGCTGTTAATAAACCGTTCCTTATGAAAGGATATGGTCAAAATTGAAAAACTTAGAATGTGCAGCAATCCCTTATTTTCCGCTGTGCCAGCCATGTGGTTGCACTAGACTATAATTCATAACGATTACTGCGTCTTAATTAATGATATACGAAACTACTGCGTGAACTGAAACGACCATTTTGTGATATTGGATCACAATAATTATACAAACAGCCATGTATATTTGTAGAATTATTGTGATTTTACAGCACTTCAATTAATAGTCTGTGTGGAAATTAACTTAACTTGTCACCATGTACGAATATCATTAAATATTAAAATCTTAAAACCCGAGTGCAACCATATCAACCACTATAAGCAGACTCCATTAGTAGCCAGTTATGTAGTTCAATCTCAGATTTTCTGCTTTTTAGTCAAAATTATCTCGAATGGTTCGAGTGATATTACGGGAGACAGCGCGCAATTTTGGTGAGCAATTTTATACTAAATTAAAATCATTTTCTAGTAGATGTTTAATATTCACTGATCATCAAAATGAAAGGCCGCTGCGGCACTTGGGGAACAGCTAGTCCAGTCTTTATAGTAAGTTCACCACGGAATTCGAGATACCCAGCTGTAAGTCTGTAAACTCTGTCTCTGTCTGTTTGTTTGACGGCACGGTTGGCGCAGTGACTGAGCGATCGACTGCTGCGCTGCGTGTCGCGGGTTCGATACCCGTACGGAACAAATATTTGTATGACCTGCAGATAGTTGTTTCGGGTCTGGTTGTTTGTGTATGTGAGTTTAAATGTTTGTAAACGCACCCACGACACAGGAGAAATTCCTAGTGTGGGGCAACGTTTTTTAAAAAAATAAAGAAATAAAAATAAATAAAGAAATACTTGTATGTTGACACCCTAAAAGTTGTCTCAAAACCTACATTATGGTAGGGTGTACGCAACTATTAAATTTCAAGGTAAAGGAGATTGAGCAAATCAGGGCTTTTTTATATGTTAATTGTACAGTAACGAAAATACTACCGAAAATCTTTAACTAAATAAAGATGATCGAATGGAAAGTTTTAGCAATATTGGTACTGTCTGTAAAATGTACAATTTATTAAAAGTAAAATAATTGATTTGATTTATGGGTTATGCTCTATTATTTTATTTTTATCTCTGTCTCTCCTCTCTCTCTTTCCTATTCTGGCCCGGAATTGACCAAAATAGACACCAGTCTTTTGGCCAATTACAGATTTTGGTAAATTAAAAAAAAAACATTAACCTAAGTAATTAGGGTTTAGAAGTTATTTTATTAACCTTACCCTCTCTTTACTTACACGAACTTATTTTAATAAAAAAGCTATGCATTTTTTATTAAAATGTTTTATGTTTGCTTTTTTTTAATGATTTATTTGTCATAAACATGCAAATGTCAAAAATTATTAAGTCAAATTGTCATTGTCAGTAGTTCCCGCTCTACTTTTGACAATATTGCTTTGCATTTTCGAGTTGTATTGTACCGAGTAGAGCTATCGGTTCCTCGTTATTTTACTTCTACGAATATTTCCGTCGGTATCGCGTCGAGTTGAGTCCTTATTCCTCCGCGTTGTCGTCCAGTCATCGTCTTTTCGTCGAATTAAAAACTTATTCTGTATTTTTTAGTGTTTATAGACAATTATCTATCTGTACTGTGTTGTGGCTTAGAGCAAAGCCAATCATGGCTCCACAAAGTCGTTGCATAAACCACTAGAAGGGGCCACTAAGGGCCAATGCCTGCCGGGGCTGCGGGTTGTTCGAAAGAGATACTGCGCCCCCGGAACGCAAAGGGCACACGAAGGAACATAGGAGTTTTTAATCAAAAAAAGTCAGTAAAAGTCTGACACTCCCGTCCCGCCCAGGGCGGGGGGGGGGGGGTCATTTGATGATTTCCCACCTCGAAAAAAAAAAAACAAAAGGCGATCGTTACAGTGGTGACACCCAGGCGTTTCTACCTTCCCAATCACACACAGGAACCTCCCGAAATATCCGTGTTCGGTTAATCTTACCCCTGCGCTCATGTCAGTTTACTACCTACCTCACTTTCTATGATTAGAATGCTATTTCCCGAATTCAGTGCATATTGGATGTACTTAATTCTCAGGTGCAGTGAATTCAATGTAGTTGCATCGATTTAAAACTAAAATAGATAAATAATAACAAGGATCATAACGAGAGGTTTACCTCTTAGATTAGGTTACTTATCCTGATCCACTTTGCTCAGACAGTACAGAAATTAAAAAAAGTATATATTCTAGAAACTACTTGAAGTAAGCAACATCCTAGCCTACATTTGGTTGATGTACAACAATCTTAAGCTTGTCCCCAAGCTCCATACAAAATTGCTCAATCTCCTTTCCTATGGGGTTTTTGCTATTTTTATTTCTATCAATATTGTAGAAAACAAAATTCTCTACAAATTCTGTTTTTTTATTATACGGTGTACCGTTTTCGAGATAGAGGGCGGAGAGTGCGCGGTCACAGCATCACTTCAGGTCAACCGGTGCCTCCGGTCGAAAACGCGCTATACCATATTTAGGTTTTGAGACAACTTTTAGGGTGTCAATATACAAGTATTTACAGAGTTACAGCTGGGTATCTCGAATTCCGAGATTCTTACCTAATTTAAGCTTAAATGACTGGACTAAGCATGTCAAAGTTGAAAAAGAAAAAGCAATTTTATATAAGACGATTGTTTGGGCAATCTTTAACCTAAAAAGAGCTAGCTGTCTGAAAGTGAGAGGAATATACGTCAGCTGCATTTCTAGCTGCGCTCCGCGGAAAACCGCTTAGACTGAGATAAAAAGTAAATTATGAACTGTCTGTGTGCTAAATTTCATCCAAAGACGTTCAGTACTTTTTGTGTGGAAGAGTAACAAACATCTATCCATGCGCACCAACTTTCGCATTTATAATATTAGTAGGGAAAGCTTTATACGACTGAAGTGAATTATCATACTTTTTGTTCTTATAACAATAACCAAAGTAATAAACACGTCGAAAGTCTTGCAAAGCAATTTCCGACAGTATAACTGTTTGTTTTTTAAATTATCGTCGGAAAATACGTGGTGACCGTTTTCGTGTTGGTACCCCTTTCATCCATTAAAGTACGGCCAACGAGAAGCGATACCAAATGTAAACAAAACCCATGCTAAAACCCCATCTAAAATGGCCGCCCGAATGTTGGCGAACCCGTCTTAACGTTGTCATGTTTTTGCCGGGAGAACGAGACATTACGACAAAGGCACAAGATGGAAAGAGATAAATATTAGATTGTCAACGCCACAGTTGTTCTTTAGGTTAATGACCTTTCGTATCGCTTCTCGTTGGCCGTACTTTACATGAAGCAGCCCATTATTTCTTGTCAAAGCAAGTCTGCTCCATTATATACCTTTAGTTCGATTGCCGCGTAGGTAATAATCCGACATTAATCTTGAATCCAATACTATAACCACTAGGATAGGGATGGCAAAACAGTGGCACGCGTGTCATCTATGGCACGCGACTCAATATTTTTGATTTATAGTTCAAAATAAAAAGTTCAGTATTAATTAGGTATTTTCCTGTTGCTGATTAATATAATTCAAATTAACCGCAGGGTGCTGCTAGTAGGGTATATGTATAGTTTTGTGTGCAAAATGTGTCCTAAGTTTTTATTTAATCATTATTTTCCTTTAATTTAATAAGCTAATATTTCACGCAGTATTGTGCCATACCACCATATTAAGAACTGGTAACACCTGTATTTTAAGCAGAAATCATTATATAATAATAATAACATACTGGAAAATGTAAACAGCGCAATTTCAATACGGAATATCATTGAACGCATCTTACAATGAGCTGTACATGGGTCCGTTCACGTCTGGATTTCTGAGCTTTGACCGTTTGAACAGTATTTATTTACTGAACTGAATATGCTTTTGCTACGCACAATTCGTTTCATCCTTTGCTATATTCTTAACTTGCTCGTAGAGCCAGTAGGTTCTTTATCGAAGGTAGGAGCAATAAACATGCTCACTTACATGTAAACTTTCTTCTTTATAATATTAGTGTGATGATATTTTAATAGTTCACTCGTTAAAATAATCCTTTTTGCATATTATTTTAAAAGCATTACGTCCGCCCGGATTGTATTTTTGCCTGCCGCCGGCCCGTCCACCATTTTGTAACCATAAAATAAATAATATCGATACTCGATCGATACTACCTGCAGCATATTAAATTTATGGAATCCATTGCCCATCCCATGCTTTTTTAATGTCGTTGGATCAGCAGCGGGTTAATTCTGGCTATTATATCTTCATCTAAAATGCAGATATAATATAATATTTGCTTTTCCCTTTTCTCCTTTATTAATATTATTTTAACAACGAAGTAATGTGACATTTGTAGCTGGTAAATATATCTGTACTAACAACGGATATGTTTTTCATTTTGATAACGTGTATTGTCTTTTGCAGAAGCCTCCAATTCTGACCCTGGGGGAAGCGGCGTCAGCGCTGCCAGTCCCGTAAAACAACGGAAGGCTTTCAGCGGGTGAGTGATTGTAGCATTTAGTCTAGTACTAGGTATAATGAATTACTATTGAGTACTGTAGCTAACGGAGATGTGGTTCTAGTAGTACTGTCTAGTACACTCATATGAAGTAAGTACAGTCGCGTTAAACAGCTTCAATACAATTGACAAGAGTTTTAGAAAATACCTAAGAGTAGCGAATACTCGTGTTGCATTGTTGAGCGCTGATAATACAGCAAAGCTCTCTTTGTACACTGCGTAGAGACCGTAGCTCTTAGTATTTCAGATTTAAACAATTTTACATTTACTCGCTCTTGATACAAGGATCGGCAGGCGGAAAACGAAGTAGTCTTATAAAGGTGTTTGCCTATAAGGAACCTTGGAAATTAAAATTATGTAGATTCTCTTTTTTCAAACAATAGCTTATCTATTCGTTACTCAAAATGAATGATTCGTCGTTTCCTATTTGTTAGTCATCTTTTATCTTGGAATGGTTTTATCTAATTCCTCGGACGATACGGATCGTGTGGTTCATGCGCGCTTCAGTCGCTCAGTGGTGCAAAGGCGTCGCACGCGCAGACGACGATGCACGCCGACGCGGACGGCTCGCGCCTCTGTTGTGCCAACTGTTTTCATCATATCAGGTTGTTTGTTTCACCGCCCGTTATCTTCACTCCACACCTGAATTCATTTGCTCACTTTGGTTCCGCAATGGCCCACGTACTGTGCCGATAATGTGTCAGTGTCCGCGTTCAAACTGTCTTGTTTTCTGTGCTTGTTCGCTGTGCTGTTGGTTGGAATACCTGAGGTGTCTATCTGAATGAATCATTTCAATGAGTTGTCGTAAAACATTACGTAACGCTTTGACGTAAACGAATACATATTGGGTGTTGTTTCTTTGATCGTAGCAGATAAGTTAAAGATGCATCTACTCCAAATTAACGATATCTGACTTCCTCCATCGCACTAGTACGGCTTCAGGAAGCTGCTTTAAAACTTTAAACCGCAGTGTTTGGAATTCGTCAAAACAATCCTAGAGCTCATGACAGCCTCAGTTGGCTGCACCGGAACCAAGTTTTCAAAAAAGTTTTTTTCTTTAGTTTAAGGTTGTATGCCAATAATAGACGGTTTGTTTCAGTTGTTCGATCTCCAACAAACTTGCATTGAACTTATCTTATGTTTTGATAAGGTGTTATTAAGTATTGGCGCGGCTACTACTTGATATTTGACAAACTATCTTTCTCGGTTGCAAGCAACGCAAATTGAAGTAGAAACTTACAACACTTGATATTTTTGTTCTGGATGAAGCGACCGATAGGTATCACTTCGTTTAACTTCACAGGAGTTAGTTTCGTCGTTTCTGCAAGTCATACTCCTTGCTCTTTTGTCTGGCGCTGCCAAACAGAACAACTAAGCAACGGAGCGAGAGTGTAGAGCTTAACCGAAATTTCGCTTTGTGTGTTTTCCGAGAACTTGGTTATATGCACATATGTATGTGCCCAAAAAGCTAGCTAGCAATCTGTGTGTGAGTTAGGTGAATAATTATTTGATTTGACTACGTCAAGTTCCTATCACACAGCACCCTTAAGTCACTCTTATCAATTCTCTACGATTTGCGTTATCTTATCTTGTCTATTCACACTGTACATACCTTAACTAGAGATAATTAAATATTTCGTAATGTATTCACTTCGACATACTACTGGCTTAGTACCAGCTGTAATTGAACGATTTCCATCGAATTACCGAACACGATGGTTCTAGTTAGGTGGATGTTTGCAGTAATATACGACGACAGGTCCGATGAGTTCATTACCTAATTGATATGTAATTAAGGTGTCATTGATGGTCGCGACGCGTCGGTGTGTCAAGCGGCGACCGGGCGGACGCGCGCCGGAGACGACGTCGTAGAGTCGCGTCCTACACAAACACGCGCTCATTACAATTAGGTACAACATTATCGCCACTGTATCTCGTCTGATACCGTTCCTTGTCGACCGTCCCCCGATCAGATTATTTACTCCTTCGAAATAGAATTTAGATAACAGTGTTTGTGCACATTTTGCATGTGTGTCAGTGTACACGTGACCGCAGCAGTGAACGTGTGTGACAGTGATGTTAGCGCGACGCTACGGCGATGTGGAATCAAGTTGTCTGCGTGAAGTAAGTCGAGTGAATGTTACCTGTATGTGATCTGATCTGTGCCGGGTTACGTAACGCGGAGATCCGAACTAGGATTGTTGCAGTTGCGATATTTTTTGTGGGCGGTTGCCGCCGATTGCGACCGCAATGTGGTGGCGAGTCCTTGGTACGGTCAGTGTATACTACACACTATCATCATAACACACAATAAAATAATTCACACATTTTATTTACCTCTGTGTTAAATTTACGTTACTGGTCCACTTAATTTATCGGTACGTAGGTACCTTGTATCAGTATCATTAACCACAACCATGAAACCTTTTCATGTGGGTGATACCTAACATCGTTGTTTTGAGACTGACAAATAAAATGTGGCCTGGTTCATTTACTTTTTAAAGTTTTTCTGAAAGTTATATATACTCCTGCAGTTCAAACACTTCAAATAAGGAATCCCTATATGCTTGTGTCGATGCTAATCTTGTGATTACCGATGAAAATGACATGCAAAATACTTGAATTTTTCAAACGCCATTTTATTTTTCAATTAAATACAGAAAATTTCTTTGATTATCTGCGGTTGAATCTTTCGTAAGTTAAAGTTTTTCACATTTATTTTACGGTGAATTTTAACATTATTAAAACTCGGTAAAAATTTTACGTAATTTTCAGGGTAAAATTATAATGCTGTTAAGTACATAATGTAGCTTTTAACAGTGCGTATTACATTTATTTTGAATATTTCAACGAAAAACGTATGAAGTTTACGACGTATCCAGTCCAGTTCCAGTGACATTGTATTGTAGACTATTTGTTTTTTCGATTACGTATATAAGTACACTAGCTTTTGCCCGCGGCTTCGCTCGCGTTAAATTCGGGGTAACACAGTTCCTCTTGCGCCTTATTGATTTGTAATAGCAACGCTAAGTTTTCCCTTTTCTTCCCTCTTTCTCCCTCACATCCCACTTTTTTAAAATAAAAGTTAGCCTATGTCCGTCTCCTGGTTCCCAACTATCTCTGTACCAAAATTCATCAAAATCGGTGTAGCCATTAAAGCGTGAAGAGGTAACAAACAAACAAACAAACAAACAAACTCACTTTCGCTTTTATAATATTAGTAAGGATTATAATTCAATTGATGATCAATTAACATTGATAAGCCAAAACTCATACCTACGTGAAAAATAATAAAAAGTATTTTTAACATTTTCAACGCTTTTGTGGTGCCTGTACCAATTTCGGGTATCTATAATATCATTTCCTATTACTACAATAAGGTAAAACTAGCACACCCGATTGTTCCCCGGTGCAAACTTCCCTACACATACCTTATGAATTTCATCTAATTCATCGTATTTCGTTACGGATACGGTATAAACTTGTACTTAAGGACTTCCCTTTTAACGACAACTGCTTAGGAACTTTGTGTTATTAAATCTGTCCTCTTCCACTTCTTTAGTGTATTTAATTATACCTAGTTTCTTTGAGTGCAAGCGTTTTATCTGATTTCTTTACAAGTACGTTCCGCTTAGTCTTTCAGTAATTTTTCCTTTCAAATATTCTTCATGTTATTAGTACTTTAGCCATAATTCCGGTTGAGATATAATGCTGACTTATTCACCGTAAAGCGCCTTATCTGGACTTCATTCCTAAAGAGTTTCTCGTATCAACGGAAGCAAACGAAAGAAATGTTATACTAATAACATTTAATACGAATGGCAACGCGACTAATCTTTTCTTAGTCTAGTATTTCTTATGAAGACCTGTATACGTCTCCACGGACAAGATAATACTCTTAATCTTTTTGATAAAAATAGACGAAGTACGTTATTTTATTAACAGCTAGGCATAGATAGTACGGTAGCCTAGTAGTAGGGGTAGGTAGTGGCCTAACAGGGGAAGTGTCCCGAGTTAAGTTTCAAAATGACGCCGACCCGGCGACGCGCTACCCGAATTAATTCAATTCCTGTTTTCGGTTCCACAGTTCAAACTGAGCCCGCTCCTTTGTTTATACTTAAATAACTTGCCCGAATATACCCACACGGCCTCTTTCAAGACACGAAGAACATTCATCACCTGCCAACACAATAAAGCTTTGTTTTATATTTTATATCAGAACGTGATAAGTTAAACATTCAGTACTCAGCTGTAGATATTCCACTATCTTGATTAGATTAAACGCACCTAATTGGCCTTAGCGCTGTATTGATGATTGTGTGTGGTTTGTTTAACCCGACTGGCATCACCTTGAAACTGAACAGTCTCTGGGGTTTTCCGATGTAGTTTTGTTTTTCTATCATAGAAATAAACTAGAATATTTAAATTATATAAAAAAAAAATACTTAAAAGTGGTAAAGTATGGGTATACAGTTTTATTAAGCTGGTAACCCTATTTCTTAGAAAATGACAATGTCACATATCGTTTCTTTTTTATATTTCGCCTCAACTTTTTTGTACATAGAGCAATTTACTAACTAGGTACTTTATTTTAAATTTGAATGATTATTTTGTTTTCCAAACTAAGCTAAACTAATGTGTGCAAAATTTTAGCTCAATCTAAAACCGGGAAGTTTAACTTCTTAGTATTTTTTACATAGTATATTAGTTCGTTACAGGTGAAGCTAATATAATCGTGTTAAAAATAGACAAACTATCATCGTCAATCACCTTACCGTACCTTTGTTGCTAGTAGTCGCAATTCCGTATTTCCCGCTAGCGTCTACATGCAGAAGAGCAGCAGCGTGGCTGCATAATATCTTATAAGCCGACTGCACAGTGCATCTGCCAACATCCTGGTACCTAACAATTCGTGACGTCTTAAGCCGAAGCTTAAACACCATCCACGTCCAAACACTCAGCACAGAAAATAGTTCAAATTGGCAGGTATCAGAATAATCATTTTTTTTTGTATTCCCAAAGTTTTGTTAACATGATTTCTGACTCCGAAATTAGGCTAAAACAGTAGGCTGCTAGTCTGAGTTAAACATTTTAATTACAATGCTATGATCACAATAACCTATTATTCTTTGTGTTTGAAATCGCGGAGTTAAACTAGCTGTGTCAATCAAAAGAGGAAAACTATAATTAAAAGTGGAGCATGTGTGTATCCAGTACACATATTGCGGTTTGCATATTGGATTACATTACTTATATGTGTATTGTGGTCCATAGCTGGCCACGGCCAACGCCAAGCGCTGTGCCTAAATCGATGCAGCTGTGAACCCTTCGGACAACACTGTCAGTGTCTTAGCAACTGAGCTTGTTGGAGAGCTTACTACAGCTTAGCACACACACTATTGTCTATGCACAGTACGGCCGACCATATTCGCTTAAGTGCGCTAAATCAACGATAGGCTAGTTTGGCTCTTTGATTTAAAACATCTTCTGATTGCAAGCATCGTTTTAAAGACGGACATTGCCACATTTAACTTTTGCTACGACAATATTAAAAACGTAGCTGTTTTTAAAACTTGCACAGTCCACCTCCAGGTAAAAGTTTCGTTTAACAAAGAACAGTTATTTTCTTTTAAGTTTGTAAGTAGCGATATGAAAAGGTAGGTTTTAGGTTTTTACAAAAGGGTTATTAAATACGGCAATGCCATACATTTTAAAGCGGTCATTGGATATTTATATTCACGTGCATTCAACAGTAGGTATACACCAACCAACAATACCATACTGAATTGTGTATTTACTGTGAAGTATATTAAGTTTGTGTCCGATTAGTGGAATTGATAGCGATATTAAAGCTTTTTGCAGTCGAGCTGTAATCATAATTTATATGATTTACAGCATGTATGCGTTAATCGTAGCGTACAGTCAGCGCAAAAAGATGTATCAAACTACAAAACAGTAAACAATTAATTTCGCCAAAACACAGGTCGGATACTAATTATATAAACACCTTATGACCACAACAAGGTACATACACTGACAATGCCACACGTCTTGCAATAATAGGCGTGACGAAAGATTTTAAAATCCTCTTCCATAATGTGGGTACACTTTAACTATTTACAAAAAAGCCTTTATTTCGGTAATAAACTTAATTAAAGTTTGAAGCCATTTTTCTCATATTTTTTCAATAGTGCCCGAAAACAGCTCGCATGTGTCATGGCGTTGGCATGACGTCACGGTTTAGTAAACATGTCATTGTGTGACTAGTGCTGCCAATCGCGGGGAAAATCCCCGATTTGCGGGGAATTGACGAAGGGCGGGAAGAGCCCGGGGAATGACATAAATCGGGGAATTTCGGGAAATCCAGACCAATTCGGCTAAAACAATATTATGTCGGGTATTTAATACTTTAAAACTAAAAAATGCCTGCTCAACTGTCATTTGAACACGATTTCGTATTTCTCTTCTTCTCTTCTGCGAAAATATGGCAAAAATAAAATACTAATAACCCAAATAAAGTAAGGCCCACTAAAGAATAAAATAAAAACGTTTTTTTGTACCTGCATTAGAATACTCTTATAAATAAGCAGTGGCCTTTACTTTATTTTGAAAAGTATTTATGTAGTCTGTTAAACTTTTATGTCTTTTTTATATGGTATAATTTATAAAAGTTTTAACACGGTTTTATTCAAAACTTGTTTAATACTAAAGAAATTTTAACAAAACAGTGTTTTTATTCCAAAAATATAAATTTTGGGAATATGTGAGGAATTAATCAATAAATAAGCGGGGAATTTCGGGAAATTGACAAATTGAAATTTTATTGGCAGCACTGTGTGTCTATGCGTAGCGAAGAAAATAAACAAATCGTTAAATTAGTTCATGTGATAAAAATGAATTCCAATGTTTACAAGTGTTGTTCAGTACCGCAGTATAAAAACACATCAATAAGAGGACCCAACAAAGGGCTTATACATGTTCCAACCAAGAAAATGATAAGAGATAAATCGTTAAAGCTCGCACGGCGAAACCCGAACGACGTAGCAACGAATTCGTCAATTTATTTATGTGAAGATCACTTTGATGTGAGTATGTTATCATAATTATATTGATAGGCCTTAACCATAAAATGCTTGTTTAACGTGAAATAATTGAAATATTGAGTAAACTAATTTAGTTAGGTTATGTTTATTTTGGTTTTGGCTATGATTCTTATTATCAGTTTTAATCGTTTAATTTTCTTTTTTCAGTTACCAAATGATATGGAAAACTATGAAATATCATGTGACGGGCTCAGTTTCACAAGTACGTATGAAACCAGGATGTATGCCCTATAAATTGATATGCCAACCAGACAGAAAAACACGAACATCTGACAGAACAGAGCGACCCTATACAATATGTTGATTTGCATCCTCGTCAAAATTTAGGAGGTGCTAGTAAAAGTCATAAATAATCAATGAAAATTACGGTACCTGATCAATAATAATATACGGCGCTTTTATGATCTGTCTCTGTGTGTTTAAATTTAACAGTATTACAGAATATTTCACTTCAAAAGTAGAGAATCACCTACAGAACACACAGAACAGTGTGCGTGAGCGTCGGCGCATACGTATCATACAGCGGCATGCACGCACCTGTGTGCACTTACCGATTTCTGAAAATACGAAAAAAGTAAAAAAAACCTATTTATTTTATTATCGATTCGGGTTGAGAATCATTAGCATAGTTACGTCCTTGAATTTGACGAGGATGCAAAACAACACGCTGTATAGCTAAGAAACGAAGAAAGATGATTCTTGAAGAGTGTAAAAGGAATTCGAAGAAAATTTATAGTTCACAACAAGGAAGAAGCTGAGATTCACAACAACAAAACAGTGATCAGCTGAGTTTATATTACCGTGACGTCATACGCTGTGATTGGCGTTTCAGTCAAAATGGCCGATTGCAATATTTTAATGTTTTATTTTATTGAAAATCTTAATAATCTGTTATTTTTAAATAAAACTAAACCTATGTTTAACTTTTTTTAAATCTGACTTCTCCCCTAAAATCACTGAATCGGCGATTTTTTGATACTGTCGTCATGCCTATTCTCTATAAGAAAGATGGAGGTTATATCTGTCTTTTTCATTTTATGCATGATCTGTAATTTTCTTTTATAAATATTTGAAAATACATATTTATCGTACTTATATACCTACATATTATATACTCACTAGGAGCAAGAGCGGGCTATAAACAATGAAACAAATTAACTTCTGAGCATTGCGTTACAATACTGCGGCTGCTCAATTAACTGATCAAGGCGCATTGGCTCGAAGCGTAGGTAAACGTTTTCGTTCTTGAACAATACGTGTTTAAACATTGCTGAGACTTATGTAGTATACTACCTTTTTCGGCAAAAGGTGTTTATATCACTTTGTATCCAGCCTGAGTGGAGTTTTAGTATACAAATTAATATACCTAGGTATTTTATTTGTATGTGTTAACATCTTTATGGGGCTAACTGTACATTTACCCAGCATATTTTATTGTAACTGTGAATTTATCCGTAAACGCTTGAACTGTTCCAATAAACTTTAGGTACCTGATTAGTTTTGTTTTACGCGCAAGCGGCTTGTCACGTGCGGGAAACAAAATGATCAATCTATTGGCTTTAAAAGTTTCGTTTACATTTTTGTATACGCGATAGTTAAGTGTTCGAAAGTAACATAATCTCATCTTTTATTATAGTAATTAATATCGGAGATGAATTTGATAACATTAATTCATATTATGTGGGTAATCTTCCGTTTCATTCTTAATTACATTTTTTTTTTATAAGTACTTATTCTGTGCTTTCTTTGGAACATAGAAAACGATGGCTTGGACTTCGCAAGCAGTCCCAGGGGAAGACAGAAAAGGGGCCGAGTGGAGCTCAATCACCTGCCACTACCGACAAACCTGTGCCACTGAAGAAAATACCATCAGACAAGAAACTCAAGGTATGTTTTTGAATGTTCATATTCAGGAATGCCTATTCGTTTCAAACTTTTCAAAAAATTTTAGTTCAGAAACATAATATGTATTTGTTACGGACAACACTTACTGATTTTTTTTTTTTTACTCAAAGATTTTAAATCTCTTTATTATCTCTCGCCTAGTCTGCGACTGCTCTGAAAAGTAACGAATACAATTTTCACACATTAACAATATTTTGACATTGTGACGTCATTGTAAGCGAAAAATATCGCATAGGATGCCTTACAAAAAGATTTATTGTCATCCAAGTTTAAAGAATTTAATTAGAAACTTAATTGTCGCTCACGGCTTTGTTTATAGCAGCCTTTTAAAATGTTCATCTTTAAATCCTCGTAAAGACGTGTAATGAAGTTTTTACACTTTAGTGAATCGTTAATTATTAGATGACATAATAAACCAAAACATAATCAAGGTAACACGGAACTACATATCAAATTCCTTGGTGCAGCTTCCATACACCGATAATGGACGTCCCGACGATGATGCGGGCAAAGCAGTTCCCGTGCTCGATGAGGCCGAAGATGAGGCCGCAGACGTGGAACTACCACCACCCATGAAACCAATCCAGGTAAGCCTATTGTCTAAAACACATCTCTTCCATTATGGTCTTCGATCGACAATATACTCTTGACAACGAATCCTTTCAATCAGGGTAGGTTAGGGATAGTTTAATGTCCATTAGAACCTACCCATTATTCAACAAAAAACCTCTTTGATCGTTATACTGATTTCTAATGTAGTCAAAGACGGCACACAGATAAGTATAATGTCTTACAATGGACTGGATTTACATCATCTAATATATAAAATTCTTTTTTCGTTCCCATACTCCTCTGAAACGGCTCGACCGATTCTTATGAAATTTTATATGCATATTCAGTAGGTCTGAGAATCGGCCAACATCTATTTTTCATACCCCTAAGTGAGCAGCGGGTGAAACCGCTGGGCACAGCTAGTTATCTAATAGATATATTAAAATCTCTAAATCAATTTGATTTACTAGCATTCGATCGTGAGTCACATCTCGTCACAAATGTTCATAAACTATAGTTAAAGTCCGTGGTAGAACTTGATAGGTCTACCACCTCGATATACCGCATAAGAAGCAAGTTTCAAGCATACTTGCACTTACAGGCGAAAACTAAACTTCAACATAGAGAACTGCATCAAACTGTTGGCCTAGGCAACCCCACACAGTGGTAACTTATATACCTTATTAACAACTCGTTGATAACTTAACGATGTCGTTTAACACAGCTTTTATACCGTTAAAACGCTTTCAGCATCTTAGTTCACTGAAAGTTGGCACTTAGCAGTGAAAGTCTAGCTAACTTATTGCATCACCTACACTTTAAATAATGTCAATCTGTTAAGTTGACTTTAACTATGTAAATCGGAGAAATCGAACGGGCCGCACCACTCTGCCGTCGTACAGTTCATAACCAGAACATAGGGTAGTAATCTAATTTAGTTTTCATAAAAATATAAAATAAGTTACAAATACTTAGGAAAATTGTTTCTTTTCTACGCGTTAGTCTAAGTTTAAAGGAAACAAGGATTGTTTATTTATTTAAAGTTGAATATTGACTGCTGAGTTCACACCGACTCGTCCCGTAACTCGTAAGGGTGCGGACACAAAGGTACGTTGGGACAATGCGCTTAAACAAGTCATCGAGTTGTTAATTACTCAGCGGGCAAGTGAAACCACCGCGTACACTCGAATGTTTCTATACACGGGGACGTGTACCCCTTAGGGTGCTTGTACACGGTGCATGTAGCTTGCGCATGTTGAGGCACTTGCGCGGGTTATATGCATTGAAAGGTAAAATAATCATTTCAATTGAACTTTACTCCCTTACTTATAAAAACTTGTGTTGCTTAGCAAACGATTAAACATCACCTGTCATGGTCATTTCTATTTCAAATGAATAGAGATGGCAACATGCGCAAGCTACATGCACCGTGTACAAGCACCCTTAGTGACACAATAACATGTAGATTGTTTGTGGTTATGCGGAGGAGTGAGGTAAATGTAAGAGAAGTTTTGAGTATGAATCTGGCTGGGTATAAGAGAAGAAATAAAAACCGGCCAAGAGCGTGTCGGGCCACGCTCAGTGTAGGGTTCCGTAATTTCCCGTCCGTCACAATAAGTGTTCCCACTTATGAGTTTAAAGGTGGAGGAGCGTGCAACATTGCACTCTCCGCGGCAGGCGCTCCGACTTGTGACGGTTTTTAGCGCGAACACAAAGGGGAGCGCAGTGTGTCAAAGGGGAGTGCATGTAGAAGTGCACGCGACGTATCCATTGGAGCAGTTGCAGGACCGCGGAGCGCTGCTGGAGCGCGAACATAGTGGTAACCCAACTTAAATAACCGGACAAATCAAAATCAAACCTCGACGACTAAATAGACGTGCAGTATGCACTCATAAATAAAATTACGAATATATTTAAGAGTGCAACTTACTTTCCCACGGTAGGTCATGAAAGCACGGAAAATCTTAACATCGACTTTTAAAAAAATGACGTCATTACACAACGCCATCTATCGAACCATTTATGAACTGGTTTTTACCTTAACATTTTGATGGTGTTAAAAAAATGAATTTTAGTTTTGTTCTAAATTGCCTTAGCATGTTCTTAATAGAAGTTTTATGTAGTTATAAGATACCGCCAATGCTAGGAAAAGACCAACCGAACAATTCGGTATACCCGATCCAATGTAATAAGTACCTACGGCGCCATCTCTCGGGGAATTGGGTTACTAATGCACATGAAAGCACGGAAAATCTTAACATCGACTTTTAAAAAAATGACGTCATTACACAACGCCATCTATCGAACCATTTATGAACTGGTTTTTACCTTAACATTTTGATGGTGTAAAAAAAATAATTTTAGTTTTGTTCTAAATTGCCTTAGCATGTTCTTAATAGAAGTTTTATGTAGTTATAAGATACCGCCAATGCTAGGGAAAGACCAACCGAACAATTCGGTAATACTCGATCCAATGTAATAAGTACCTACAGCGCCATCTCTCGGGGAATTGGGTTACTAATTAATACAAAGACGTTTAAGAAGTTTTCGGTGGTAATTTTGGATTGCGAGAACCGATTTCAATAATTCTTTTTTTGTTTGAAAAAAGATACGTTCAGGATAATAAAATATGTAAACGAAGTTAAAACAAATGCTTGCATATACGATTATACTACAAACTTAGTCCAAAAATTATTTTGTACAACTTTTTGTCTTTTTTGTACAAAAACTGTTGTGTCAATCAAGTTCAAAATAATTTTCCTAGAAAGTCCTTATAAAGTTCTACTTTTCAGATTTTTTTCATATTTTCTAAACCTATGGTTCAAAAGTTAGAGGGGGGGGGACACATTGTTTTTTACTTTTGAAGCGATTATTTCCGAAATTATTGACATTATCAAAAAATGATTTTAGTAAACCCCTATTCATTTTTAAATACCTTTCCAACAATATATCACACGTTAGGGTTGAAATTAAAAAAAAACACTTCCCACTTTACATATAGGGTGGCTACCCTAATAAAACATTTTTTTCCAATTTTTATTTTACCACTTTGTCGGCGTGATTGATATACATATTGGTACCAAATTTTAGCTTTCTAGTGCTAACGGTCACAGAGATTAAGCGAGGACGGACGGACGGACGGACAGACAGACATGGCGAAACTATAAGGGTTCCTAGTTGACTACGGAACCCTAAAAACGAGAATTACGAGTAATTGAAGAGGACATATTGCGTCGAAAATAATTTAAGATAAGGGGCAGCAACGTGATTCGCTCCATACAAAAATCGAATTAATTTTATGTTTAATTTTTTTTTCTTCAATTGTATTTATATGCTATCAAAACTATATATTTAAAAAAAAGAAGGTCAAAACAGCCAAATGACACAAAAATATACTTTGAGTTTATTTTAAATGGCAAAAAATATCATAAACAATTTTTTTTGAGGAATGATTACTCGCGCGGCTGCAGATGGCCGGCGCTGATTTTATTTTTCGTGGATAGAGAATGACCCTAGCTATCATATACTACATGTACAATTGAAGAAAAAAAATGAAACGTGAATCGCTCAATACAAAAAAATTAATTTTTTTTTCAGACAAACTATCAACTTTAGACGAAATTTCACAAGAGTAAAAGTTGTCAGGAATATCATAAAGAATCACTTAAAAAAAATCGCATCGATATTGGAACTTTGTTGCCTATGTCCACTAATTTTCGATTTGGGACCACTGTGCGGCGTGGTGGGTTACCTACCCCTCATAGAGAGGTGGCCGGTGTCCCAGCCCATGAATCTCTATATTTTTATGTTGTTGTTACATCCATGCAATTTTTATTAGAGCTATAGACGAACAAAATGCTCATGAAATTCATCCGGCCTGGAGGTTTGGGTGTAATAAAAACAACTACTATGACAACTATAACAACAAAATTAATAATGTCAAATCACCATAATTGATGCTATCACCAGTGCTTATATAGTTAGGTATTTAAATTGGTTTTCTTCTTTCTCTTTCATGAGGAAAACCAAGAGAAATTATCAAAAACTCCATATTGGGAAATATGTACCTAGATGGTAATTTATATGCATTCAATGTTACCTATAGTATTTGACCAGTACATTATTTGTTCCAACAGTATTGCAAAGCTTATGTGTTCGCAATATTCCCGAAAACTTGACGTCTTTTTCAACATCACAAGCCACATGTTACTTGTATGGCAAACAACGGTATCCCGGATAATCGTAAATTCAGTTTTTAACTTGCATCAGACAGTTTGACATCAAATGGACTAACCATAGTTATCCTATTTTTGGGACATTAAAAATCTCTTACTGAGGTGAGCTCTCGTTATCATAATATTCCCTATTTTCTGGAAACATAGATTTGTTGAGTAACCGCTTTTTGGTTTGCGGGGGCTGTGTAGGTACCAACCGCTTATTTATCGTTATTACGGGTGACGTAACGCCCACCAAAATTAGATCGTGTTTAGTCTATAAAAATGGTTTGTTTTCCTTCTTCATTCACGTTATACTGTAGCGAAGTACTATGTTAGGTTAGCCGAATAAATAAATATCTGCAGGAAAAACAGACTGGAATGGTTGGGAAAATATGTTTGCTTCGTATGGTAAATCTGAAAGTAATAAGCACGTAATTATGATGCTTACGTAATATGAGCACCTAGTAAATGGTTTTCATTCAACTAAAATCCAAGTTCTAAATCATCTTTAAGGGTAGTGGGGGAACAAATTATGTTTTTACCAAACCAGTAGGGTAATTGCTTAACGTACTTACCATTGCTACGTATTTTATTTCAACATAACTAAAACATTAAAAAATCATAATAATAAGAGATAGACAAAGCATTTATAAAAAAATACCGGCCAAGTGCGATTTGGACTCTCACACACAGGGTTCCGTTCCACAACACCAAACAATGTCACTTTGATTTTTTACGACTTTACAAGCAAATATCACATTAAACATACGAAAAGAAGTATTTAAAAGAGCTTGGTACCTTTTTTTAAGAGTCGATAGACACCCCACCCCTGAATATATATAAAATTATTTTTTTGTAAACGCTCAATTATATGTAGGACTCCAATTTTATTTTATTTACACCATAGTAGTGTAGCGGTTTATAGAAGGCACATACTCTACCGATTTTAACTCTGTGGAGCTAATAGTCTCGGAGTAAAATAGCTCTGACATATTGACAGGCCGAATCTATAAGAGTTCCGTTTTTGCCTTTTGTCAACGAGACCCCAATGAAAACAAAGGATATGAATATGTTCTGTGTTGTACTTGTAGAACCCGCAAGCCGTGCTGCAAGCACCGACGCCCGCCGTGGTTACATCCGCCCCGGCCGCGCGTGTAAGTACCTTAACATTATCTAACCTGCCAATTCATGCCTCGAACTCGTGGGATCTGGTACATCTATTCGTCAAAATTTTCAGAATTCTTTAGCCATGGATGACATCGACTCTAATGGACCCGGATCAGCTGATATTGACGAGATTATGCAAATCGTCAAAGAAAGAATGGTTCGGTTCTATCTCAATGCATGATGTTTGCATGTTTGGTTTTCTTTCCTTTATGTTGTCGACACCCGTACTGTTCAAATTGTCAAGCGCCTAGTAAACTTATACTCAAAACACACAAAGCATTCATTTCTGTAGACCATTACAGGCACGCCCTATGACTGTTTCAGTAGTAGTATGTGGGGATGTATTTTATTGTAACATTTTAAACAGTAGAAAAACTCTACCCCCCCCGTGAAAGACTCTACTTTAGCTAATCTCAAACCTGACTGAAATAATTGGTCCCCCTATTTATAGTATTATACTTGTTTCACCTCTTTTGCTAAATAGACACGGATTTACTGTAAAGATGTTAATTTTCGTAAATAGTTTTCTTATAGAATCGTCTTTCTGCAGAACAATAAGACTCGATGTCTGCAGCCCGTCTCCATGGTAAAATACCGTATGACATTATACTATGAAAATAACCATAGACTAGTTGCGCGGTATCTACATCAGTAAATTGACGGATTTTCCTAACAGCAAATGCTGCTGAACTCAACCGTCCTGCAAGAGATGTTAAATGAGAGTCGAGCGTGATATCTAAAAAACAGTTTAAGCCACGAATTCTAGTTTCTCTTGATTCTATACCATGTCGCAATCACTACTTTTAACGTTTGGCAGAGCTAAACTTATGCACTTAGTTTGTTTCCCATTCAATACTAAATTATTAGCAAGAGACCGATTAGGGCGTAACTAAATAAATGAGGTAGATATGTTAAATGAGAGTCGAGCGTGATATCTAAAAAACAGTTTTAACGACGAATTCTAGTTTCTCTTGATTCTGTACCATGTCGCAATCACTACTTTTGACGTTTGGCAGAGCTAAACTTATGCACTTCGTTTGTTTCCCATTAAATACTAAATTAATAGCAAGAAACCAATTAGGGCGTAACTAAATAAATGAGGTAGATATGTTAAATGAGAGTCGAGCGTGATATCTAAAAAACAGTTTTAACGACGAATTCTAGTTTCTCTTGATTCTGTACCATGTCGCAATCACTACTTTTGACGTTTGGCAGAGCTAAACTTATGCACTTCGTTTGTTTCCCATTCAATACTAAATTATTAGCAAGAAACCAATTAGGGCGTAACTAAATAAATGAGGTAGAAATACTGTTCATGTAAGATTTTATTGGTGTTTAAGTGGTTGACCATTTGATTAAGCATTATCTTTAAACACCCCAAAACTCGAAGCATTTATTTCAGTAAGACCATTGCAGGGACTTTTGAATGTCAAGACAAAATAATGAAGTTACAGTTCCAGACACAATGCAAAACCACACTTTCCTAAAAGCCGGTGAAACGGATAGTTGTTGGTGTCTTTACTGTTCCCGAATTTAAAAAGGGTATTACCTAGTTGTATTTAATTAGATCCGGGAAGACCCCTTGATCCACGAACAGATTTAATAATGAGGCCAAATACGTGGCTATAGGTCTCAATAATAGAGGTACAAACTTACAAGATACCCCATAAATCATCGGTTAATTTGACCTTGATTTGCTTTAATGACTGATAAGGGGTTTATATGCTTTAATTCAATTTAAATCTGAGAGGCTGTAAAATTCGCTTTTAAAAATCGTAAAAGCAAGGGCGAGGAATTTAAGGTTTCTGTAGTCTTATGTGGGATATTAGTAAAGAAATTTATAAATTCTTGAGCATTTTAATTATCAGTGCTCACGAGGCCACGTGAGGTCACTTATGTGAAATCATTTCTTTGTTTTTTATTTCTATTGTGTTTCATCTATAAAAATGAAACCCGTTTCCCGTTGTCACGCCATAACTTGAGAACGGCTAGACCGATTTGGCTGATTATTTTTTTGTAGTTTTCTAATACTCTGTAGAAGGTTCTTACGGAAAAAATATTAAAAAAAGGTTTTAGAAAAATTTAAAATTATACATTTAATTTTGCATATTTTAAAGAACGCGCGTAACGAATGTCAATGTCATTCACAGTCATAGACTATGTTGAAAGAGCATCGTTTGTTCGGAAATGTGGTTACTTAACTAAATTCTATCGCACTAATTTACTAAATAGTAAATTAGTGCGATAGAATTTAAGGTAACACAGTTTGACAGAACTGTGTTACCCCGAATTTAACGCGAGCGAAGCCGCGGGCAAAAGCTAGTTGTTGATAATTTTCCAAAGGGTTTTTATTTTATCACCGGCTGATTTGATCTTGTTGCCAATGAATAAAGCTTAAGCTACCTTGCAAATAATGTGCACTATTGCCACAGGACGCAAGTTGTAATTGTATTGACGCCATCCCCAGCGCAACATCCTTTGTCTACCTCCTCGCACTGCAATAGGCATGTTATTTGTTTCCGGTAGCAACATCGAGCAAAAGTCAAGTTGACTTCTGATTATGTTTAAAGGACGAGTCCTTTCGCACTTGAATGGACTGCAATCATCGTTTTTTTTTATTATTAAATAACTGCTTTGAACAGTATGTGGTACAATATGATCGTAGTTTATTTTCTTTCACGTATACTTTGATGTCGTCGGCAAATATTTGCGAAAGTGCTTCAAAGAGTGTGTGTGAGCTTTTGAGAGTTTCCAGCACATTTTTATTTTTGTTTAACTAGCGGAAGATACGCTTCGTGTCACTTGCATGTTTCGTTGTGCAGGCTTCTTAATTGTTTTTATTTAGCATGTGAATATTTTGTCATAAGCAGCCTCGGATGTTTAGTGAGTTTGATTTAGCATAAGCAGGTAATGTACAACGACATAGGTAGCAGTTTTGCGCATTGCTATTTATATTATCATCCATCAGTTCTCGCAGAATAATTTGTTTGTCCAACGACGTATTCATATCATATTATTTTCTGTTCTCCACACTGTTTTGATTGTTACATCTTAATTCTGAATGTAAATCAAAAGCTTATATAAATTATATATTTTTTTTGTTTTAGTTTGAGTTCAATTTAATTAATAAGTAATTGACTTTGAAAAATTCCGCTTTATTAACTCAATTATGTATGAATAGGAGCAACATGGCGTTGCATCTTCTTCTGGACGAAGCGGAGAGTTGGAAGAGGAGGAAGTCCCCTCTACACCAGGGCCCGACTCTTACGAGGCCACTCTCAAAAAGAGAGAGTACGTTTTGCGTGAACTCGTCGACACCGAGGAGATATACGTGTCTGATCTGCGGCTCATATGCGAAGGGTATATGAGGCAGGTCCAGGCAAGTCACACGGTACATAACCTTTCACTTATTATATTATTGCTTATTTTTAATTACAAGATGTTTGTTTTTTGGGCGAGTTAGTTAGTCTCATTACTGAGATATTTTGATAATCAGCTTACCAGTAAAATTAATATGTCTCACAAAATTATAAAATATACAACACATCTGTAACAACGAGCATAAATTAATATTATACTAATGCATTTTTTATATACAGGATCCGAATGCTGAGCCGAGCTTACCCGAAGGCTTGCGAGATCGTCGCCACCGCATGATATTCGGCAACATAGAGGCTATCTATGAATGGCATCGCGAGTGAGTACTACACTTTTATCATTTTATTTCATTTGTACAGCAACTTTATATAAAGACAGTTGGTAAGGAAACAATGGGCAATTAAGCCTGTTTATTTGAAAAGACGTCACACATATGTAGAATACTTACCTGGAGACCTGATTTGAGACATTACGAAAGTATTTAGATTGCAACTGATACTATCTTAATGTTTCAACTATAAAAAAAAAAACAAAAAGGCGACCCTACATGGGACAAGCGAAGGAAGATGATAATGATGTTAATGTTTCAACTATAAAAAAAAACAAAATGTGTTGCGGCGACCCTACATGGGACAAGAGAAGGAAGATGATAATGATGGAATACATGTATTTTGTGCGATTTTGCCACAGCGCTGTGCGTGTGTTTATTTTACAGATAAAAATAAAATCCTCTTTTTGAAGAATATGGCATTTTAAATTAGGCACTAACAATACAAACTTCAGACTATTTATATAGTAATAAACTACCAAAAAGTCATTTCAAATCGTATTATAGCATTACGCCTGTATACCCCGTGGGGTATGGCAGATGTGTACTTAACAGTAAACCTAGATTTAAGACAATATAATACTCACAAATAATATCAAAAGGTAATGGGTAATTTGTGATTTCAAGTACAAAAATGCTAACATACACAACTAACTTAAGTGCAAATTCATTATATAATATAAAGAGCTACATATTCTATAAAATCAAAACCTATGTTTTTTTTTCAGCTATATTTTTTTGGGATGACTAATAAGCATAAGCTATGTGAATCCTGGAAGCATATTTAGACAGTCATCGTGCTGGCGACCCAAATCATAACTTTTTAATTGTGAGCTTGCGTAATGTTATACCTGTGGTTTCTCGTGTCCCTAAATAAATAAAATAACGATCCTATGTAAATGCATACATGATGAAATGTTTGGTTTGTGCAGTAAATTTGTCAGGGAGCTGCACCTGTGCGTGGAAGAGCCCGAGCTCCTGGGCCCGCTGTTCCGCCGCTTCCTGGA
Source organism: Ochropleura plecta (assembly GCA_905475445.1). Taxonomy (NCBI): domain Eukaryota; kingdom Metazoa; phylum Arthropoda; class Insecta; order Lepidoptera; family Noctuidae; genus Ochropleura; species Ochropleura plecta. The sequence goes on along the minus strand of FR997721.1, from coordinate 5,242,708 downwards.
GAAGCGCATGTTCCTTTACGAAGCTTACTGCCGCAATAAACCTGTCTCCGAGTACATTGTGTCGGAGCACGACTCCTACTTCCAGGAGCTGCGTGTCAAGCTCGGACAGAAGCTGCAGGTGCGTAAGGCTTTAGCATAACGAATATGTCACGCTGATGAGGAAAACGAAAATATAAACATTTAAACGTATCAAAAATCCTTTCTGTGTTCACAAATAAAAAAGCACATGCACTGCATGATAATTAAAAAAAAACACTAACAACACCTGCGATGGAATCTTTACTGCTTTCTCCACCAAAAAGTCATGGCTATCATAAACCCACTTCAGAAATCTAATACTTTGCTAAGGCTTACTATACATTTATAATATTAACATTTCATGAAACATTTTCCCACTTTGAGCGCATCATGTGCAGATCGCAACATTCATCAATACTTCTTAGTGACACGTGCTTGATTGTAGGTCCGCCTTAGGGAACGGGCCTCCCTGCCCGGGGCTCGCATTACTCTGTCTCAGGTATTAATGGAGTTCAATATTACACTATCAAGCAATGCTGGTACCTGTGGGTACACTACAGTGAGCAGTCACACTGACTGACTGATTGGCAACTCAATTCTTACACACACAACATTTAACAAAAATTGGAAATTCTAAATTATTGTTGATACAATTCTGGCGTTACCAGCTCTGCTCTGAGTATTGTTTTTTAACTATCTACATAGAGGTAGCGACGAGCTGCCCAGTCCGCTACGGTGTAGGCATGGCAGTATCGAGTATATTTGTTTCAAGACTTTGAACCGACAGTTGAGTTGCGTGCATGTAACGTTGTTGAACCGCTGTCGATGGCGCCGCGCTGGCGGCACGTACTCGCTGCATGTTCGCTACTGAATGATTGTTGTTGTCGCTTCTTCTGTCTGTAAATTCGCGATCGGTCCCTGTGTAGCGTGCGGTTATAATAAAACGCGCTTGTCAATTTCCAGCTCGGAGATCTGCTGATTAAGCCCATTCAGCGCATCCAGAAGTACCACTTGTTGGTGAAGAAGATTCTGTCGTACTCTGAGCATGCCAACTGCCCCCCGCACGTGATCGCGGCGCTGCGCGAGGCCGTCGAGTGCACCGACATCATACCAAAGAACGCTAATAACATGATGGACGTCGGCCGTCTGCAGGGATTCGCGGTAAGGACCAACTTTGTAATACTAAGCTCTTGCCAAATTTTCCAGCCTATGCGATTTATTTTTATGTTTTTACCCCAAAGCGAATCTAGCGTTGCAATGTTTGGTTGCTATAGCCGATCACAGCCAAGCGCGTAAACCCTGGCGTAAGCAATAAACAGCATTGCCTTAGCAAGAAATGCGTGCGACAAATATATCAAGCTGTGGTAGCTGCGGCTGTGGCAGACTCGCGACCTCGGAGATACTGGTGTTCGACTCCCCAGCTTGACCAGAACCGAGTTCACTGTTGTTGCTTTTAAAATATGTTAATGTTAATATATGTTTAAGTAAGAATTAGTAAAGAGCAAAACATAAACTAGTTTACAAGAGTTGCTCGTTATCATTTCCAGGGCAACATAACCGCCCAAGGCAAGCTGCTAATTCAAGAGTCAATGATCGTCTCGGATCTGTCGGGAGGCAACGACAAGGGCAAGGACATGCAGGTGTTCCTGTTCGAGCAGTGCATCATCTTCAGCGACGCTGTCGGCAAAAAGAGCCAATACAGTAGCCCTACTTATAATTACAAAGCTCACATCCAGGTAAGTGATTTCTCAACCATGCCTTTGTCTTTCAGTTCTAAATAAATCAAATTTCATGTATCGGTTTAACCATGACAAACAGAGACATGCTCTAACGCATTCATAATGGATATTGTAAACTTTAGCAACATATTGACTTGGTGTATCACATCGATCAGGTGAACAAGATGGAGATGGAGGAGATGGAGGCTCAGGCCGCGTTCATAGTGCGCACCGACGACGCCACCAAAGAGCGCAAGCCCAAGATGTCGTTCATGTGCCGACCGTCAGAGGCTACGCGCGCCAATTGGGTGTCCACGCTCACCAGCATCCTGACGCTGCAGATGAACTTCGGCGCTGCTCTCGAGAACCCTGGAGCTTACCTTCGGGAACAGTTGACGCGCGAGCCGGCTCGCGACCCCGCCGCGTAAGTAGCCCGCTGCAAGACGACCCGCGGATGCTTCAATACCTGACTAACTCGCTTATACTAACAGTTACTGATACCAACCACACGTTTGTAACTAGTTCTGACATAGAGCTTTTAAACTTCAGTTTGTAAACACCACTCAGTATGTTTGACTGGTCTCAATAACAACACAGTAACAACTAACAACTGTATTTTGTATTAGATGCGACTCTGTTATCCATCCAATAAATCTCAACTCGTCTTTCGAATAACCTAAAAATGTAGTTATAAAATCACGTATGAAAAAGAATATCTCATATGTCGTCGGCGGACTGCCAACTAGGAAACACGAAGGTGCCGACAAACTACTTCGACATGGAATCCAAAGCTTTACATCTGTCAAGCTTGCCATAAGCAATAGCGTCTAGTTTATCGACGTCATTTAGCTGTCATCGTGTATTCACTTTTAGGTTAACAACTATTAGTAATAGACCCGGAGTGGTATTCCAACAAAGTTTGTGAACAAAAAGTTAGATCTGTAGTAAACTGGTAGTGTTATTAAAATATTTATTACAACTACGGATGAGCATGGTGACGGGTTGTACACAATCGCACGAGTGGGTAATGGGGAACACTGCACACGCACACATACGCACACACTCGTAGGAGCGCTGCGTCATAGCAACACGTCACCGATAGAGCATTATATAGGTATGAGCACACAACACGGCACACTTTGACGACTAACGAACAGTTGGAATGACGTGATTTAAAACCTGCAGACGTGTGAAGTGTTTGATCTTTAAGAAAATAAAATCATTAGTAAGTAATGTGGAGATGAATGCGATAATAAGAATATTTGAATCGATTGTGTATGAAGCCAGCGGGCGGACACGCGAGCGCCACCGACGTTACGTCAAACTGCGTCGAACGAATGGTATATGTCCATCTTAGGTTAACAAACACTGGAATTGATATTTAGATATACATTTATTGAGATATGTTTAACGTTGAGATAGGTACTTAATTATGTTAAAGTGTAGCAATAATTAAAGTGTTGATCGATTTTTGTCAGCGGCACCGCCGAGCCGTGGTCCGTGCGTCATGACGTCATCACTACAATCTCAGATCGATATTGCAATGATCACTTGTCATGATCAATAGTGCGGTAAGAACGAACGTGTTTTGTGAAATGCCTTGGACCGCAACACGATCCCACCTAGCAATAACATACTGCCATTAACAATCACATTAACTCATCACTGCCGACATTTGTGAGATGTATTAGTTGTTAGTTCATTTTATAGATCTAGCTGTAAGCGTCTGCCAATGACGTGCTATGAATACTGCCCGTGATTGTACACACAGTGTTAAAACACGACACTACATACACACGTTATGACATAACTTGGCTAAGGAAACGCACAAAGGCAAGGTTTAGAAGGCGGCAGCGGAGTGTTGGTTGGCACTACGTCGTAGATTATAATTGCTGCGTAATAGTAGTGGCGTTGTATATTGTCCAGTGCTGCTGCCTTCACCTTGCCTAACCAACAGAGACCTCACGTACACAGACCTGATCCGACCGAGTACCCTCAACTTGACTATTTCTAGGATAATTTTCACCTACCGCGAACACACAGCCATAAATTTCCTAGCTCCATTGAAGGGTACTCATAATCTCAAATGACTACTCAGTTATAAATATACTCATTGGGTACATATAATCGGAAGTATACTTAAAAGAGCTTTTGAAGTAAACGTAACGAAACTCAAACCGTTCTCTTGATAAACGGCTTCCAGCTGCCAGCTGCCAGCTGCCATACCCTTCTGTATCCGCAGTTGTAACGATCACAATATATTCGTGAAGGATACGCTTTCTGATTACCTACTTCTGTCGCAACGCTGTTAGGTGTAGATTTGTTGGCGTGAGTTCGGGCACTATCTCAGAAACTCACCGGCTATTGCAATGCCGCATCGTTTTGTATCGCACCGATCAAACGAATTTTTAACTTTTCGCTTAGTTGTTAAGTAGGAATCGAAGAAGACTGGATATAAAGGAGTGAACGATATTTTGAATGGTCGGACTTAGAAAATATTGCATGCTTAGGTAGGTCACATAATCACATAATACATTTCAGATACATATGCTATTGTGCGCGGTAGGGTTAGTAGTAGACGCCCTACGTACGCTCGAATATTCAAACGTTATCACCGCTACGGAGTACACGTCAGCAACGGACCCGCACCCGAACTTACCCTTTCTTTCACGAAAGTGACATTTAGTAGGTGTTTAAACGTGTTTACCGTAATTTTAGCTTCAAATCAATGAATGTTTACTAGCTATTATTAAATACTATAACCACAGTTTAATCGTAACTACTAACAAAACTCAACACAAAGGAAACATTTAACCACACTGTTATATGAATGTGTCAAGCTCAAGCCAGCCCCGAAACCAATACCCGCCGTTATTCAAAATTAAAACCCTTTGTTTGGAGAGTTTCTATCGATATTATTCACGTATAGGGGCCAACACTTACGTTTGTTTGGTTTGTCCATACATAGATTATACTTCATCCTATCATGTATTTAAGAGCATTAATCCCACGTAGTTTTTAAGAATTAATGATAATATCAACATGAAATGCTTAATGAAATCAGCTTTGGATGTTATAATATTAGTATGTAAGGAGCAGATTAAGTTATGTATTGTATATTATTTGCTAAAGTATGCTACGCTACTGATGTCGAAAGAGACTAACAGTTATGTACTGGAAGTGCGCTAACGCATTGAGCTTGAGTGCGGGGAGGCACGCGTACCATAGAGTAGAGCGTCGCGAACACGGCGCGTGTCCCGTCTGTCCGCAGGAGACGCTTGCCTCGCCGCACAACGTGTCCAGTTAACTAACCAATGTTACGCTGATGAGAGCCTCGCTTTTAGAGAGGAACTAACCACGCTTGGTTTACGCTATTTAGATAATTACTCACTTACTTTTAGACTATTATTATGATTTTAGATTTAAATATAATTTGAGGCGCGGCTTACTTGCCGACTATTCGTTTGTGATTGAACATTATTGCGTTATGTTTTTAGCTTGTCTAACATTATGTAAACGATAACGTATTCATAATTCATAATAATAAAATAAAATTGTGTAGTTTTCACTTCCACGATATTATACGATCGTGGCTATCATGATCTGTACTAGTATATATTATATTTTAGTATATCTACGAAAGTGTATCTACTTTTACTATCCAATTTCGACCAAAAAGTTATAATTTTATCGAGTGTCACGGCACTCGTTTTGTAACTGTTCGTATGTATATATCGCCTGTCGGATCCTAAGTTATGTATATAAAACTAACATATAACAATCACTGTAATACTTGACTATTATGTTACATGAGGTAACCATTAAATGTCAATAAAATATATGCTTGTGGTTTTGTGCTTATAGTCCCGCATGCTTCTTTGTTTTCTGTTTATAATTTGGGGCCCAGCTTTGCCTAACTGGCGCTAATAGATTACTTTGGAGCCTAGCTAACACAAACCTACTAACATTAGTGTATTAACACCTAGCTATCATAGCACGCTCTAAAATGTAGTGCATACTAATATAAATACCGTGGTCATTTTTCTACGTCGAAATACATATATAGGCTATCCCAGCCTTTATGAACACACTAAGATAAAACATTTCTAGAGGTTGTTTTTATCCTTTTTTATTTTCAACCTTATTACGAGTACTTTCTTCTTAAAACACCAGAACCAGAATTATTAATATTAAAAGTACGTAAAATAATAAATATGAAAATTATCAAAGATAATCATGCAGATAAAGCAGTAAAAAACATTTTAAAAAATCACCATTACTCTTCCTTTTGACTTAGCGCGACGCCGCTAACTTGCTAATTCCTCAACTTGACAATCATTCGAAGTAGAAAGTACTCGCCCCACACACAGTGGAACAAAAGCTGGTGCACCCATTTTTATTTTATTTTATTTTGATTTTAACGTTCCTATTCCCGTCCTATTAGTGTAGGCGAGGGTTGGTGCGGGCTTCGCAAGACGGAGAGTGTACCGCCATCTTTAGGCGGTCGCCTAGCGCCCGAACTCCGGCAACGGGCCCAGCGCCCTCACGCTAAGGCGAATACTATCAACCTACCGACGACCACTAATCGCGCCGATGAGCGGAAAAAAGGCGGTGGCAGCTCTGCCGTTAGCCCCACCTCGCCGCCGCAAGCCAATGTAAGTTATAAAAAATGTACATGCCAAGTAAGTATACTACACTCAGCAATGACTGCTTATAGTCTGTCGGGGAGATCTGTTTACATGGAAAAAGGTCTCAATACAAATAAAATAAACGAACAGCGAACGGGGAACGATTGATATGTTCTGATAATAAAGTTAGAAGGATACCGACGTCGCAGTAGCTAAGAATCAGTAAGGAAAAGCCTTCCTTATATATAGCCTATATAGTCGAAGGTGCATATAAAATTACAATTAAATCACATAATAAACACAGATGGGCAGAATCAGTGTTAAGCATTATATACTTTTATCATTCGATAGTCAAGCACATGGTAGGTGCGTGATATAGGTCAGTTGACAACAAAAAATATGAACATTCAAAGGATTGTTTTTTTCCTTTATTTTCAGCAAACACACCCCATGTAAACATATTAAGTCGACAGAATATAAATCTAACAATGCGCTACTGCTTCAATATGCAATGGGAGAAGGGGCTTGATAACCTAATAAAATATCTATATAATGCAAAACAGACGGAAACTATTAGTTAAAGAAATGTAGTAAATAAATAAATAAATAAATATCTTGGGACAACTCACACACGGCTATCTGATCCCAAGCTAAGCAGAGCTTGTGTTATGGTAACCAGACAACTGATATACATACTTATATAATTTATAAATACATACATATTATAGATAAATCACACCCAGACACAGAACAAACAATCATGCTCATCACACAAAGTTTGTCCTGGGTGGGAATCGAACCCACGACCTCCGGCTCAGCAGTCAGGGCCACTAACCACTAGACCAACAGGCCCGTCAAGTAGTAGTAATGTTTATCCTCATTTATCAGAACGGATTGGCTTAAAGAGAGACCAAGTGATGGTACTCTTCAAAACGCTTCATAACGCATACGATTACCCGGGGATGCGGGTTGTTCGAAAGAGATATGGCAGCCCCGGAACATAGAGGCAAAAGAAGGAACAGGGTTTTAGCCAGTAAAAGTCTGACACTCCTTCCCGTTCCGCACGGAGAAGGGGAAGTTATTTGATGATTTTCCATCCGCAAAATAAAGGCATACGAACACGATCTATCCCAATGATCTGATAGTTACTGGTAGTAGTATACAACAGGCATCGGACAAGTTGTTACTGACGGAGTTAGTTATTACTGACAGAGAGAAAATCCCTAAATAAGTTGTCAGATTTGATGGCAAAATATACATTCGTTTTGGCCGAACGGGACTATTGTTTCTAGCCGACCTAAACATATGTGTATCACCTCTTAAATTAGTTTTCACCAAACTGTTACGGTGGCTTATTGCAAAGCCGCAGTGATTTGTATTATCCAATTGCATGTTTTAAAACTCCTTCTTGGTTTTACATCTGATAACAAATAATAGATTATTTATTTTTAAAACATTTAAAAACTAAAATTATTAAACATAATACCTAACTTATAGATAAATTAAAAAATAGCGTCAAAAATTCGTCCTCAACGCTGTCATTTGGCAATGTCCCCAAGAGACTGGCCGCGTTGCCACGTTGTATGGCAACGCTAAGCCTCTGGCAAATAATATAAATAAATAAAAATACCCTCTGTATAAAATCTTGGAATGTAGTTTTTAAGTTCTGAAATAATGCTGTTTAATTAAACGGAGTTAGTGTATTATATTTTATAAATATTACCTATTATCCTCTTTTTCTTTTATTGCACCTACTGTGCTTTGTCTCTCCAACAACCTGAGGTAAAAAAAAAATGGTAGAAGGCTAATGCCTTGGGCATTTTCTACCAGTTCGCCTCTGTACAGTTTTTAACTTGTACATAAAGTTTTAATTGATAAATATATACACTCAAATGATACTTACTTCCTTCAAGAGTCGGATAATATACTACCTATTTTAATCTCTGGTGATGACCAATATTTTATTGGTAAACAAGCACAACTGGCTGCCCAAAATATTCACATAACCAATATGAAAGCCACACTATCTGAACATGATTGTTAAATCTTTCGAGAGCTAGAGCATAAACGCATGCGCATGCCCTCCATGGCAACTCATTTCACCTACATTTTTGACATATATTTGTGTCATTGGCGTCTAGGGCACGCGCTTGCTTGTCACATATATGTGACAATGGCGTTCAAATAGTTAAAGATTCAACGAATTAAGATTTATTCCATATAAAAGAGATATAAAAAGACCAAAGAGGTAGGAGAGAGAAGGTACTTCTGAAGTACTCAATACAATCGTTCATCTTTCTTTTTTATTTGTTTATTATCGATCATGCCTTTATTATATTTCTTGCTACAAATGTATTTAAGGTAAGCTAAGTTATGGAAATGTGACTTAAGGCCTAAAAGAAGTAAGAAAAACACATATATTATAATGTTCACAGGACTAGTAAGGTCACTCACAAATTGGTTTTCGTTTAAAAGATCCACCAAACATGACTTCATTAGGCACTTTTCGATAAACTGTTTGAGGATTCGGGTCAGTATAATAAATAAGCAATTCTATATTCAATTGACGACACGGTTGGCGCAGTGGCTGAGCGATCGACTGCTGCGCTGCGTGTCGCGGGTTCGATTCCCGCACGGAACAAATATTTGTATGGCCTACAGATAGTTGTTTCGGGTCTGGCTGTTTGTGTATGTAAGTTTATATGTTTGTAATCGCACCCACGATACAGGAGAAATTCCTAGAGTGGGCAACGTTTTAAAAAAAATAAAAAAGAAATTCTGGTGGATCGCAATCAGTAGGAATCCTCTATCAGCTACCTACTCAAAGTGTTTGTCAACCTTTTGAACGCCTCCGGGGTTGCAGGTTGTCCGGGGTTGCGGGTTGCCCGGGGTTGCGGGTTGTTCGAAAGAGATACCGCGGCCCCGGAACGTAAAGGGCAATAGAAGGAACATGGGTGGGTTTTACTCAGTACAAATCTGACACTCCCCCCCCCCCCCGCTCCGCCCAGAGCGGGGGAAGTTATTTTATGATTACCTACCCCAAAAAAGAACCTTTAGGGCTAAGCGCACTGAAAGGGAACCAATTATAGGACCAGAATATAAACCATTGAGGACCATAAAGATTTTTCTGACGACAACCAACAAAACACCCTTAGACTCGCTTCCACAATACGCAGCTCACTGTCACTATCTTAGAACTATAAAACTGTAACTGTGCCGGTAATAAAACCAATAAAAGTAAACTATTCATTCTAACTAATTTAAATGGTTAGCAACAAATTATCCCTGTAAATTTCGCACAGTAACATCGTAATTGCAGATTGTATAATCTTTATTACATTTGTCAAGATTGTTCTGTTTTTTGCACTGATTATAATAAATTATCAAATTTTGCAGCTACAATCTTTTATGTAATTCAATATTTTTATATTATCAGCTGTTGGCAATAGCGTTGAAAATTGCGAAAGATTCATTTCGTTTTTTTCGAAACCTTATACCTTACCTGTATGTATTACAAACATACACGTAAAATACTAACTTGTTTTATACAGAGTATTTCATTCTCATTTTTAACAAAAGAAAAAATAAAGGAAAACGTAATCGAAAAAAACAAATAGTCTACAGTTCAATGTCAGTATCACTGGATAGTCCAGTCATTTTAGGCGTTTTAATCTGGGGAAAAAATCCTAGTGAGTTGAATTTGTATAAACCTTTATTACGGTGTTATTATGAAGATGTGAAAAATCGAAATCGATATCGTGCCGGCTAAAAAAGTTACAAGGGTCAAAAGGTCACGAAAATCAGTTTAGTTCGGTTGAAAATGTATACAAATTCAGCTCACTAGGAATTTCTCCCAGATAAAACCTAAAATGACGGACTACGAATACGTCGTAAACTTCTTACAGTTCAAGAATTTGTAGGTTGAAGTATCCGTAAAACGAACGATTAAATGATACAAATTTTACGCACAAAATACCATCTTATTAAAATATACGAAAAAAAAACACCATATATAACAAAGAAAAACAAACAAAGAGTTACGAAAGGTCCGCATGGAAAGTTTCTGTATTTTATTAAAAATACAGGAGCGTTTGAAAGATACTAATACTTTACAAGTAATTTTCAACGCTAGTGTGCAACCATCATATGCGTTTCCTCACAAAAAAAAAATAGTAAAAAAACATATTAAACACAATCTTTAATTGGAATGCACTCTAAATTAAATATAATCACTACATAGTATAAAACAAAGTCGCTTTCTCTGTCCCTATGTCCCTTTGTATGCTTAAATCTTTAAAACTCCGCAACGGATTTTGATGCGGTTTTTAGTAATAGATAGAGTGATTCTTAAGGAAGGTTTTAGTATATAATTTGTTAAGTTTTTGTATTTATTTCTGTGTACATTAACTATATTTGTTGAAGATGTCGGCAAAAAGTATGCTGTCTGGGAGCTTTCAACGAAAACGCTGCCTAAACCCTTTAAGATATAACAAAATAATGTATGGTGTAATTGTGTATCTTATATAGGTCCACAGAAAAGTTAGCGGTGACATATGTCTATATCTTAAGGATAACATACTATATCCATTTTAATACTTTAACAAATGGGCAATTATAAAGCGCTAACTTGGAAAGCTATTTACACAAATACAGTATTAATCCTTATCATTTTAAATAGGTTGGTTGGCATGAACATTTCATGGCGATTATTTTTTCCTTTTACATCATGCAGATTAAATAAAAACTTTAGGAGATATAGCAAAATCAAAATAACGCGCAACAAAATTAATTTCATGTCGCCGTGACTAGGCTGGCCCGCTCGGGCGCGGTCAGGGAACAAGTCGCTCATCGCTGAGTGCGCGACCCGAACACGGGCAGACGCGTGAGCACAGAGTACGTTGTACATAGGTTTTATGAAGTTTCATAATACATACCTATTAGTTAGATTCCTACCATTACCTATGGACGGACGGACAGCGAAGACTTAGTAATAGAGTTTTTACCCATTGGGGACGTAACCTTAAAAATGAGACGTACCTAATTTTATTTATACTTCGATTTTGTTAATTTTGCTATAGGCTGCTTTTTATCAACACACCACGCGGGCGAAGCCGCGGGCGGAAGCTAGTTATTATATAAAAAAATGTCGCGAGAATTACCTTCGGGTTCCTCACATGTTTAGTCTCGCGAGAAGCTTATTAATTTTATTGAGTATTAATTGAGGGGTGTTTTGAAGTTTGGATTCGGCTTTTTATCTCTTAAGAACTACTTCTGGAAGGGTGACGCACGTATACAATAAGTATTCGATTCTGAATAAAGTTTCCCATTTCAATTAAAATCGACACCTTATTGCCACTTTTATATCTGTTCCCCGTAGGTAATACTAAAAAAGCCTTTTTGATTTGAACTGTTCAAATTATATGAAGGATCGTTGCTACGGTTGATGAAACTCACTTTATTATGAAATTTCGAAGCTAACCTAGGTTTTATTACCAACGGGAGCATCGCTTGCATATTTTATGAGCTTTACTTCTCACTTTAATTTCTCACTCTTATACTCTTGGGTGTTTAGTTTCTTCTTCTTGGTTGCATGTCTTATTTTAACGCTTGTTTTTATTTCTTTTGTTGTAGGTATGATATACACGGGAATGCATTTCTAACATAGACTGTGATAGCGGGCCGTTTGACTGACGCGCAACTATGTGCTAAGTGATATGGAATAACCGCCGTTGACTTTAAGTTTTAATTTATTGGTTGTAAATAGTAGTTGTAACGTAAACTGGACGATGCCGACGGAGTTGAGCGCGGGTGAGCATGCATGTGACGCTTGTGACGTAAAGGGCGCCACTCCCAGTCGGTAGTGCGTCTACATCGTATGCATACGACAGGGCCTGTCCAAGCGGCAGTGGGGCCTAAAGCTCCGGCGGGGTGCGGGCGCGGGCGCCGGTGCTGCGGGCGGGGCGGGTGAGCCCAGCGCCGACGGCTCGGTGACGGAGCTGCGCGCGCCCGAGTTATCCGAACCGGCGTGTGACGTCACGGTCGCGCCCGGCGCCACAGCCACGCTGTCGTGCCGCGCCGTTGCGCCCCGTGCCTCCGCCTCTTGGCGCAAGACAGCGCCGGAGACACGCGCACTGCGCCACGGCGGCCGGTTCGCGATCTCGCTGAGTGCCGACGGCCTGGCCACACTGACTATACATGCGTGCCGCGCGTCTGACGCCGGAGTATACTGCTGCCTCGTCAGCAATGAACTGGGTGGCGTGCAAAGCTCGGCGCGGCTTGCGGTCGGCGGTGGCGCACCGTCCGTGCCCGCCGTGCGCGCGCACCCTGGCGGTGGGCTCGTCGTGCAGTGGGACGAGCCGGCGCCCGCGCACCTGGAGTACTGCCGCGTGGGTGAGGGCGAGTGGCGGCGCGCAACTGAAACGCCGGCCGCCGTCAACACGCTGGCACTGGAGGAACTTCCCGCCGGACAGTATAGCTTCCGGCTGATATGCACTCGCAGCGGCGCGCCCGGGCCGGCGTCAGGGCCAGCGGCGTGCGGCGGTGGCGGCGCGTGGCAGCGCGAGCAGTTCGCGCGCCGCTACAGTGTCGAGGAGGAGATCGGACGCGGCCGCACCGCGCGGGTGCTCGCCGCTCGTGACACCGGCACCGGTCAACGAGTAGCATTGAAACAGGTAGGCCTTACATTATTACAACTAACAGACTTATTCACTTCATTTCTTTTATCGAGTATACAACTAACGCAAACGTTACAATTTCCAGGTGTTAGCAGGGCGAGGCGCAGACGCAATGCGCGAGTACCGCATCCTGTCGCGCTCGGCCCATGGAGCCGTTGTGCGCGCGATGGCGCTGTTCGCGGAGGTGCCCCGCGCGGGAGCACACACGCTTGTACTGGAGATGGTGACGGGTGGGCCGCTGCTGGACTGGGCCGCCAGCTCGCCGCACATCTACACGCAGCAGATGGTTGCGCATCACACTAAACAGTTGTTGTCCGCACTCGACTGGCTACACACCATCAATGTTGCACATCTTGACGTCAGGGTAGGTCTATAAGTCTGTAATTATAAATAGGTCTTCCAATTCCAGAATCGATGGTATTCTTCAAATTGGTTGGGCGAAGTAAAAACCAGCGCCAGTAGAGGTCCTAAAGTGTAGTTTATGCCAAGTTTTTACAAGTTATGTATAAGTTCATATTTTGCCAAGTTTACTCGGAACGGCTTACCTAAATAATCAAAGTATCCGTTGAAAATAGGCTTCTAAAGTGAAGTATAATTTCTAAATTTTTGATCGTTTTATTTCAGCCTGAGAACATCCTAGTTGAACTAGGCGGTCACATTCCCCAGCTGAAGCTCGTCGACCTAGGCTCAGCAGTGGAGACGGGTGAGGGCGGGGCGGGAACGGCGGGACGGGAAGTGCTCCCCCCTGCACCCGCGCAGCTCGAATTCGCGCCACCGGAGTGCGTGCTCGGCCGACCCCCCGCGTCTGCTTGGGACGCTTGGGCTGCCGGCGTGTTTCTCTATGTATTTTTGACAGGGGTGAGTGTCAATCAAGAAGAACCAAAATTTGTTTATATGTTAGTCGCTTTTAGTAGCGGCCTGTAATGGACAAACAACAGATTACAAAATGTTATGGTTTCACATTTTTTTGCTGGATGGAGAATATGCACCTCTTCTAGATTGATCCATAATTCCTCAAATGATTTTCCTATCAAAATGGGAACTTTTTGCTGCTCAATGCAAACCGAATCTTTTTAATAAGTATTAAGCAAATAACAAAGAATGTTTGTAACACTTCAAATACGCCTACGACACACGAGGCCATAGTTCAGATTCCTTATTTTTTTCTCGATGCTGACTCCAAATAATATTATGGTATAAACTCCCCAGTTGTCACCTTTCCTGGATGAGTCCATCGAGGAGACCACGGCCAATATAATAAAGTGCGACTACTGCTTCCCCCCGGAGCACTGGACGGGCGTGGCGGAGCGCGCGCAGCTCATGATCCGAGGCTTGCTCGAGCCGACGCCCGCTCGCAGGCTGGCTCCCCGGGAGGCGCTACAAGACGCGTGGTTTGACGAGGTTGGTGTCACACTTTACTAAATATTAGCTAAATCATCCTTTTGCTAGACAAAAGCCCATGGATTCTAAGTTAATTTCGCACTGGTTGTTGGGCTTGTCGAGATTGTCCTGACATTGATTATGAATTTTGCTGCGATGGCGACGCTTGATACTCCAGCTATTTTGGTCAAAATAAAGGAAACTAAAACAAGACCAATTAAGTTTTGTGAGAAACGAAATAAGACATTGTCACATCTTATATAATGTGACAAGCAAGCGCATGCCCTGAACACCAACGACACAAATATGTAACAAAAAATATAAGTAAAATGAGTATTACTTATATTTGTTTTGAGTTAGAGAAACTCATTTTACTTACACGGACGACGACACGCGCGCATTTATGCTCTGGTATTCAATTCACGCTAAAAACAAATGAATGTATTTTATATTATACTTGAGTCTCGTTGCTTAACCATAACTTAATTATAAAGTCATCATAATTATTGTTCCTCCAGGCACCAACAACAGCTCTATCTGCAACACAACTAAAGACGTTCCTAGACCGGCGGCGGCCGGCGGGGCACGGGAATGCGCTGCACTCGTTGCGCTCGCCCAACGACACATGACGCGACGCACCCGTCCGCAGCGACCCCGTCCCGGGACCACACTAGCCGCACTAACTCGATGCATATGTGCTCAACAACTATACACCCTCACAACCAAACCAACTAGTTTTCATGTGATCAAGTACCATGTGTTTAAATCACAACCACCTTTTCGACTACGTTAGACATTGTTTTTAGAATATCTGTCATAGCGTGTATGCATCGACAAGTGAAGCGTCGCTTCTCGAACTGATATAACTAAAGCGATATTAAAACATTGCTTTAACAATGTGTCTCAGTTAATATCCATTCTTCTTGTAGCCAACACTTTATGTGCAATTAATTAAGGAACAAAGGCGCTAGCCAAATGTAGATCTTATTCAATATTCACTCAATAGGATTATGTTATTTTCTCTTAAGCTGTAGTTAACTGTAATAAATTGTTCAATAGTCAATGTGCCCACCTATTGAGTTTGGTGTTTTAGTTATTTGAAATTTGTTCGCAACTTGTTTGCCGACTTATAACATGTTTTATTGGGAATTTCCACCAAAATGTATGCCGCTGACAGCGAAACTAGTCAGTAGGTAACGTCGACATCGACGAGTCACACGTTGCATGTACAACAAACGAACCAAACAAGAACTGTTGGCGATTTGTAAAGTTTTAATAATATTCCTAAAATGGCCGATTTTTAAAGAAAAGTGTCTGTGATTTATGCTAAAAAATGAATTTTTCATGCTTATTCCTAATCTTATCGTATGTACTTGTTAAATTAATAATAAATTGATTATACACTAATGGATTGTATATAGGTTTAAGTTTTAGTGCGTCATTTTTATCCTAATTTGTGACCAAAATGCAAATTATAATTGTGTATGTCTGATGTATCACGACGCATTATAGTATATACGTGAGATATTATGTAGTACCTATATCATAGTTTTATCGAAGGAATGTACGCCGCTACACTGCCGTTGTGCGCTCTGCCGCATCAGACGCCTTTCCAATGAAATGTTACTCGTAACCTTAGATATTGTGAATAAAGTATTACTTTGGATAATTGTAAGCTTTAATCTCAGTCGACTATGAATACAGAAACAACTATTTTAATGGAAACACGAAAATAATGTGTTTGTCACAGTCGAAACTAGTGTTGACTGCAAAAATCCGTCAAAATCTATTTGGTTATTGTTTACCTAAACATTTAGGTATAAAATAAACCTGTTAGTTTAACCAATTGACATATTTAAACAAAAATAAAAAATCTAGTAATTATATTTTTGTGGTTCTAGGAATAGCTCAGGATTTTATATTCCAATACAAAAAGGGTTTGACTAAAACCAGTCAGCTGCAACGTGTCGTTTTAACTGACTACGAGTTTTGACTGAAATATACACATTGTCTGCTTTTTAATTCTAAATAGAATGACATAGAAGTGGGGTGCATTCAGAATATTATCAATATGATAACGCATACATGTTTTATTTTAAATTATTTCATACATTCTATTTTTTCTACTTTGCACAATAATATATTTGAGAGTAATAATAGTATTCATCACAAGTTACAAATATAAAAAAAATCTGATCACCTTGAGTATGACTTGTTCGAGCATGAAATACGCCTTAATGATCTGTGATCAAAATTAATATTTGTAAAAGTTTGAGAAGATTTAATAATTCATTCAAAGTTCTGCCGGTATCCACTTTTAAAAGGTGTTCAGCCTTTAGGCATGTATAAACCTGTGCATTAACGCTACACTTAATTACCTGTAGCTAGTTGCGATCTAAGTCAAGAGTGGGAAAATTTTGTCGAACAAAAAAACACTGCTCTCATGTATGTAGTAGCCTAATTTCACCTGTATATGCTGCGCCAGTGTTGCCCTGTATAATCGAGGTTTTTTTTTTATTTGCCTTCAACTCAGCCTCCAATTTGTATCAATAGCCACCTTTACACGTACGGTCTCTTTCGCGAGAGCTAGGAGTTTACAGGATTGTGCGCGAGAAATAACCATAATCGCGCGTTTTTTCAGCATTTCCGAACGCACGCCATTATTCTTGTTTCATACGCGTCTGAACGAGGGTGTGAAGCGGGCTAATAAGTAGCCATCTCCCCGCCAGTGTCATTTCTAGATTTCATAATAGTATTGTCTAAAGCTGATGTATATTATTAAATCATATTACATAATTTTGAAAAAAAAATCGTATTTCTTTATACCTCCTTTATGAACCATTTACAGGAATTGGGTAGGATCCAGGATTTAAAGTAGGTAATTAAAAAAAAATAAGCAACCGATTTATTAATTTATTCTAGTAAATAATTATCTGAAAGTTGGTATCTTATAAATTTATAATAATAATAAGTAGAAAGTAGGATATCCCAAAGATACCTGCGAATAAAAACGATAAATTCGTGTTAATGTCATTTGCGACTCATAACTTTATAAGTGAGTCATTCACTTCGTTTGCGACCACAGAGTTAATATTATATTTAATATGTTGTGGGTGTATAATTATACTATGTAAGTACTTATTTTGGTAATCAATCTGCTTATCCCGCAGAATTTGTTGCATAAATAGATATCAAAACGGTCAAGATTATTTAAATTGTTTATGAAACTACAACACGTTAAAAACACGTAGAACGATTATAATATGAACATTTAGTTATTGTACTTAAAATATCTAAAGAAGAGCAAATTGTTCTAAAAGTGCATTGATTTAAATACAAGTACCTAGTAGAAACTTATATGTTGTTGTCAAAAAACAAAACTACTCCCAAAAACTCTAATAAGAACTTATTTTTCTTACTTATATTTATTTAATACTGGATATAATCAAAATAATTAACTAGTAATTGGTAATGTAGGTTCATTTGTTAGAAATTTGTTAACAGTTTATTAAAATGAGACTACATCTAGCAATATTATACATAGACGTGTATAGATCAAAAATATTGAAGTAGTCAAAAATCACATCTCAAAAGTACGTAGAATACAACATCACAAGGAATAATTATGTACTCTCAAATACAAAGGTATATTAAAAATGGACAAAGAACCTTAACCCTTTGCACGCCAGCACCTTTTCACGTTACATCAAGCCAGACGCCAAGCTAATTTTTTGTTTGTTTTAATGTATTTTTCTCTGTCACTAGTGATAGGATAAATTAGTTAAAAGAGACGTTTGTTAGAAGTTTTTTTTTAGTTGTAGATGGCATGTTTTGCAAATTAAGTAGTCAATGGCGTTCAAAAGGTTAAAATCAAACTTGTTTATGACCCTATACCACGGAACCCTAAATGCGTAACACACTCAATCACAATCTTGAAGGATTTCCAAGCTAATCTTCGTGTTCTATACTTCGTGTTTTAAAAAAACCCGATTGCTCAACATATTGAATGTTATTGAATTGCAAATTGGCAATGTGTTACGCAGTATTACTTTAGGTCAAAATTTTGTTCTGAATGCAGTATTATGCACCGAAGATATTATATCAATAATATCTTCGGTGATAAGAATATCACAATAGGATAAGGAACCTAGGTAATGGATGTAAGATTGAAAGAGATGTCCCTTGAGATTGTTCTAGAACTTAATTTTGGATTGTAGCTCTGCCATGAGGGTCGCAGACTGGAAGACCTGCTTCCTCTCTGTATCTGTGAGGGGCTGGCGGATAATGTCGAGCACACCATTGCGGCCCAGCACGCATGGAAGTGACAGGAACACCTCATCTGTGATGCCGTGCTCACCCTATAAAAAATAATATTTTACCGTTAAACTTATACGATTAAAAAGGCCTTGGTGTGGTCACATTGCCGAATTATTCACGTAGCAAGAGTAGCAATTGCTACGGGCCCCGCGTGTCCAAAATAGCCCATTCGATTTGAGTGTCATTTTTAAGGAACCTTATTAAAATAACGTTTGTGTTTTCTTTGAACATAAAAGTATTTAAGTATGTAAAATAATATTATCCTTACCTGTACACAAGTAGTAACTGCATGCACACTGGTGGAATTAGTGAGAATAGCCTTTATGAGCTGTGTGAGGGAGAGGCCGATAGCCCAGGAGGTGTATCCCTTCAGTTTGATGACTTCGTAAGCGCTCTGCACTACTTGAGCGTGGGTATCCTTCCAGTTCTCATCGTCTTCGTCCAAGCCGATGTTCTTGTTAAGGTCCCGAAGCCTCACGCCAGCGATATTCACGCTAGACCAGACGGGTACTGCGGAAATGTAATATTTTCATCAGTTATGATCTGTTGAGCTCATATTTTGCATACAAGGTTAGCTAGGGCACGTTATACTATTCTTGTTATTAAAAACTAAGTATAAAATCTCATTGCGTGCAGAAAACCAAACAAATTCAAATTGTAACAACATACTGTAGGTACATTTATGCCCATCAAATTGTCATTGACTATGAAATAAAATTACCTATTGATATGAAGTATGTACAATACCAACCCCTGTGAGGTTTGGAATGATCATAAGGCCAGATACTCTAGCTTCGTTTTAAACTGTACCAACGCTTTCACGAATCAAAGATTAAAAAGTACCCATAAAGTCTTAGACATTTCTATAAATTCCAAACAATTAAATTTTGAATATAGTCATAGTTACTCAAAATATAGTGACGGCGCTGGTTTTATAGAGTACCTACTCATATACTCAACCTATACTACGGCGGGCCTGTTGGTCTAGTGGTTAGTGGCCCTGACTGCTGAGCCGGAGGTCGTGGGTTCGATTCCCACCCAGGACAAACTTTGTGTGATGAGCATGATTGTTTGTTCTGTGTCTGGGTGTGATTTATCTATTATATGTATGTATTTATAAATTATATAAGTATGTATATCAGTTGTCTGGTTACCATAACACAAGCTCTGCTTAGCTTGGGATCAGATAGCCGTGTGTGAGTTGTCCCAAGATATTTATTATTATTATTATATTATACTGCTATAGGTGTACCTAGATGAATCAATATCTTGTATTATCACGTCTAACGTATCACTTACCGCTGCTATCACCATGTTCGCCAATAATATAGGCGTGGCAGGAAGATGGCGCGATGGTTAGTTTCTGCGACAGCAGGTACCGGAAGCGGCCCGAGTCCAGGTTCGTGCCGGAGCCGATGACGCGGTGCTTGGGCAGCCCGCTGATCCTCCACGTCACGTAGGTGAGGACATCCACTGGATTGCTCGCGATTAGAAGGATCGCGTTCGGACTGTATTTTAGGAGCTGTGGAATTTTTTGGATGATAAATTATTTTGATTTCCAAAAAGGGTATAGGTACTAAAAGCATCTTTGAGGGAGATTGGAAGCCAGAGGCTACCAGCAGCATGGGAAGACTACCTTTCTGTACTCTACAACCTACAAAACACCACTCGTCGACGATATCAAATCGAATCTAGGATTGTAACATTAACAAGCAAATGCTCATCCCTCACCAGCACAGCCTGTATTGTAATGAATGCTACGATGAGGGAACGTCTGGTTTTATCCAGAAGACTTTTTCATTGAGAAGAACGACATTTAAAATGCATTTTATAGGTTTTGGTAATCAGACTTGTTTTGAATCCCTAAAACTTGAAAACTAGCTGGACATCAACCAATGACCCCGAATTAACAGTGCTATAGCTATTTGACTTGCCTTAGGAACAATCCCTTTGAGAACTTCGACGTTCCTCTGCACGAGGTTGCGTCGGTCCTCGCCCTCCTGTTGCCTCACGCCGGCTGCAATCACGCAGATCTGCGAGTTCTCCGTTATAGCGTAATCTATAGTAAAAGGAAATAAGACAACGTTACATGGTCAAACTTGCCAAATTTTGTCAACGGCCAATTGACTTAGTTGTCCTATGTTCGATGCCACTATATCCCTATCATGTGTGGTGTATGATACTGCTTTCAACATTTGGGACATTTTCAACGCTACGTTTAAAAAGGTTGCACTTGCAACGGTCTACTATTCGCAGTATTTAAAATATTGTATGTAGTGTTTGTACCTGTGCCGGCCTGAATGTTAGCGTTGTACAAGAAGGCGGACCCGTGCTGCAAGTCCATCATCTCTCCTTTCAGCTTGTCCTCGTTCATGTCGACCATTGCAATGTTGTTCGTCACACTCTGTAACATAAACATGAAACTGTTAAGGGGCCAAGGTTAGTTAAGGCAAAATAAACCTCTATACGTTCCTTTTGAGTTTATTCATGAACGCTAACGCTACAAGCAACGCTACGCTAAAAGTTATAAAGAATAACGTCTGCAAAATAAATCCCTGAATGATTGAATACTCAGTCATGTGTTCCAAGTTGTTTTTAACCGACTTCAAAAAAAGGAGGAGGTTATCAATTCTACCCTATGTTTTTTTATGTTTGTTACCTCATAACTCTGGTCTGGGTAAACCGATTTTGATGTTTTTTTTTATTCGAAAGCTGGTAGCTGTCGTTTGGTCCCACAAAAATCAAAGTCGGTGGCATAAAAGTCAACGTAACCAACATAAGTCACCGACTTCCGGAAGTAAAGTTATTTTCCACTTTTTAGTATTTTTTTTGGAAGTCGGTTTTTTTTTTAAATTGTGTTAAGCCACTGACAAGTCAAAAGAATAGGTACAGACAGTCCCCTTTCAATTTGGTGTAGATAAATACAGATACTTTTTGCAAGCCGTATATTGACTGCGCGAAAAGTGATGAGACCAGACCCCATAAAAATGAGAAAACAGACATTTAGAAGACTTAAAAGAATTACGCATAGCACGAAATGTACAACACTGTACTTATAGTTTGAACCGGCCATATCAGGATTGTAATTTTTATTTTTATTGATCAATAAAAATAATAGATGGGCTTCTCAGCGTAGCATAGCCACGTAGGCTGCTATACTATTATAAGCATTATCCGAGCGAATCGTTGCTTGAGTAGGTACCTACTAACTTAAAGGTATGCACAAGTAGATAACGATCTAGCGATCTACTATGTAATATTTAAACTACAAACCCACGTAACATTGTAGTGTATGTTTGTGTTTATTGATCTAAACGAAACTAGAGTTTGAGCACAGTTTCGCATAATATTATTAACGAGATCCGAGAATAAATTTAATGTCATCATCAGTCTAGCCTTTTTCCAACTGTGTTGGGGTCGGCTTCCAGTCTTACCAGATGCATCTGGATACCAGTATTTTACATTGTGCGACTGCCTATCTGACCTCCACAACCCAGTTAAAACTGGGTAATACGATACCCTTAATTAAAACTGGTTGTCTGACTTTTAGGACACTGACTACCTGTAACGACTGTCAAAGATCAACAAATGACAGGCGGGACCAATAGCTTTACGTGTTTTCCGAGGCACGGAGGAAATTCGGTATGTAGCGGGTGGTCACACATCCACAGATCAACCTAGGCAAGTGTGGCTTAACCCAAAGATGGACCTGAACGGCATTTATTAATTAGGTACGAGCTCCTTCGAGAATAAATTTACCGAATATAAAAAAAATATCTGAATACCTAAGTAAAAACTTGAAAACAAAGTTTTGAAAACAAAATATATATTATGTACCTAATTTTTCTCAACAAACCCTTTCATTAGTTACACGTTTCAAGGGAAATGGCAATGTATAAAAATAAATAGACCGCCATTTTCTTGAGTCCGCCATATTGGATTTAGAATGACATTACTAAGCTACCGTTGCATGTCATCCCAACGAACATTAAATGCCAAATTTCAAAAAATTTGAAAGGGAAAGAAGCCAAATATAACTTTTAACATACTTAGTTACAAGCGAAGCAAATAAAAGCGTGTTTAAAATGGAGGATGGAAGTATGGTATGCAATTTCCTCTTATGCCATTGTTACGTGCGAATTTCCTGAAAGGGAATTCCCATCTTGCAGTATATATAAATCGACATTGTAAACTCAACCTTATTGATCACTCAAAAGGATAAATTGAAAGGTGACTGCCATAACAAAACATAAAGGCGAGCAGGTAAAAACCTCGAAAAGCCATGGTCTCAATCGTTCTATATTTGTACAACGTAAGAAATTATGTCATCAATCGATGTGTGGATGGGGTGTCATTTTTACACCTTATCATAAATTTCCGAGTAGTGACTGATAAGATTGGAAGGGACTGCACCGCGCACGCTCAGCATGGGTGGCTGGCGAAGCTATCATTGGTTATATGCATAACCGCAGTTATAGAACTTGCCACTAACATACAGGGTATAGACGAAACCTTCACGAAGCCGTCAACCATACATTTTGTACATCAAACTACAAACAAGTTTCATGGTAGAACTCACGCACTCAAAACGTTTGAATAGAAAGGGGCTCGGGTTAGTATTTAAAGTTATAAAATTACAAACTAAGATTTAAAAAACAAACTTGTTAAAACGTTGGAATTTTGTCCAAAATATTCCAGTAACTAAAAGATTCCCACCTTCTAGTTACGACGAGGGTATGTTACAGACCCCAATATCCTGACCATTTCGCTTTTCAAATGATCGCAAAGACAAGAAGAACAAAATGCCTTTTGGCTTAATTAAGGTTATTTTTACACCTATTAGGTAGCATGCGATGTATCGTCGGCAGTAGGTTACTATTCCTGTCGACTTTCGTTATTTACCCCGACCTATGGGAACATGGTACTTGGTTAAGTTTAATCCCACCTCTTAATTGCTATTTCAACTTTCTTGTACATAGTGTACCTAACCCATGTGAGAAAATGTATCTCAAAAGTAGATTCACGAATTGGATTTTCATTATTAAATATTACCTACTTCTTATCTACAACGTTCGTTCTTGTTAATGAATCAATCAAACTGTTTAAGTAGGTAGGTACCTATAACTACTTACGGAGAAAGATTATTCACTCAAATTATTGATAATAGCGATATTGGCGTTCGTATCATTAAGAAGTCCGAACGTTATCGCGGTTTAACAATTGAATACATGGTAACGCTCTGAAGGAAGCAAACCAACCGAGGGACCTAACTACTTAAATGAAATTGATTGCTATCAGAGTCTAAACGACGAACGATATTAGCATTATATATTGCGGGATAGGTGGTAATTTACCAGAAACATTTAGATTAATGAGATGATCACGCACATGAATGTTAACAAAGTGCCAATAACAGAAAAGCTTGTTACTGAAACAGTTATGCAAAATATTTTGTAATTCATGAATTTAACAATTCTTCTTAACTATGGTCTTAGGGTGATGTTAATGCCTGCCGGGGTTGCGGGTTGTTGGGTGGGTTTTAGTCAGTAAAAGTCTGACGCTCCCCCCCGCACCGCCCAGAGCGGGGGAAGTTATTTGATAATTTCCCACCCCAAAAAAAAGGGTGATGTTACTTAATATCGTGCGGATTTCATTACGAATGCGGGCCTGCCCCGCACGCGTTACCCCCGCAAATGTCCTTTCGTAGAAGTATTCTAATGCGAGGAATATGCACGCGGGACGCGGGGACGCTTCACGCTGCGATTTTCTGCATGTGGGGCAATCCCGCATACGTGATGAAATCCCCACAACATTAATAACATCTTTACGCATAGACACGTAAACATAAATTAGGTAATTATAGTCTGAAGAGTTGAAGAGTACACCGAAGAAGTTTTATCGCTCAGAATTAGAAATAGTCAGACAAAAATAATGTATGATACAATATGTAGCAACACCAACAGTGATACATAGACGTATACCTCTTCATTTAACGAGTTGAAACCGGCTGCTCTTTTAGAACATCGTGCTCATCGAACAATGAACTCAAAATTAAAAGGACGCCTATAGTAGACGTCAGTCGTCAATAGACAGAACGAGTGGTAACAATAAATAGCCCACAGACAGACGGACATTCGTGAGAACACGCCTTTTACTATTTATTGCATTGTTTTAATGAAACACTAGCTCAACTGTCCTTTATTTGCTAGCTGCAACAAAAAGCGAGATTGGCAGTTGTTTTCAGCTAAAACTTAGGGCGTGATTCAAGGATGGCACTAATTAGCATTTCATATACGAACAGAAGTCATTTGCATAACACAAGACTTCTGTTCTAAGGTCATATTGATATAAGACAATTGCCTAATTACTAAAACGGATCTTAACATTGTCTCTACTGCATTATGCCCCTGTCGCCTGATAGCTTAGTGGTTAGACCGTCACGCGGCTAAGTCATAGCTTTCGGATTCGAACTTCTGGTTTTTCGAAATTATGATTCTATAATTACTTGCTTCGGTGGAGGAAAACATCGTAAAAGGAACCAGCAAGCCAGAGAGATATTTCTCGCGCGCATGTAAAGCCAAATCATTAAACAAATTTAGCTAAGTAAATACATAGTGCGATAAGCGACAAAACGAGCTTTTCCGTCTTGCATTTTATCATACGTTTTTTCGTCGGCGGGTAGTTGCCAGAATAAGACACGAAAAATTTGCTCTCTATTAAAATCAAATTTAATCGCTATTAATAATAAATCTACACAGTTTTTCTTATGCAAAACAGTTGTTAATATTTACTACCTGCCAGTTGTGTGTTAATCCTTAATTGCACTCACTTTAAATGATCAATGTCTGAACTGATGGCACAATTTCATGACAGAATGTCAAAATTTGAGGCCCAACTGGCCAGGACTTCACCCAATACTTCATCAAGCGGCAGCTCAGACAGTCTTGCAGCGGAGTATGCAGCTTTCAAAACATTTGTTTTGGAGGCTTTAGGCTGCCTTCAGCGCCAGATGGCAACCCTAGCCAGGGATGTTGATGCTCTGGAGATGAGGGGCCGACGGAAGATTCTTCTAGTTCATGGTGTTGATGAGGTTAACAACGAGGACACATCAATGGTGGTCACTGAAGTAATACGTGACAAGCTGAAGTTGGACACCTTTTCTGTTGCTGCAGTTCGTCGGTGCCACAGAATGGGCAGTGTGAATGATGCCCTGTTTGGTCCAGCAGTTGGTGACACCAAACTTTTCACGTGCCGCCATGAAGATTTGATGCCGCGATCTAGTTAAGAATTCTGATAAGGTTATACCAGAACCTTTAAGTTTGGTTTTAGCGTACCAAACCTTATCACGGATATCCACATCCTGCAACTTGACCAATATGGGTCTAGGCTTACCAGCACTCAGGGTAGTGCTGGTAAGCCTAGACCCATATTCGGCATCAAATCTTCATGGCGGCACGTGAAAAGTTTGGTGTCACCAACTGCTGGACCAAACAGGGCATCATTCACATCCTGGGAGCTGATGGGAGCAAACATCGAGTCGTCACCAGCAGTGAACTTAGTGCTATTGGTTTGCCTGAACTGGACGCTGATTTAGCGGAGCACCGCCCAAATGTCGTCGACAAGCTGAGAAGTCAGCATCAACACCTACTTTGAGGCGGAATAGGCGGGCTGCTGCAAAGAAGTTAATTCCTTTTTTAGGGTTCCGTAGTCAACTAGGAACCCTTATAGTTTCGCCATGTCTGTCTGTCCGTCCGTCCGTCCGTCCGTCCGTCCGTCCGTCCGTCCGTCCGTCCTCGCTTAATCTCTGTGACCGTTAGCACTAGAAAGCTGAAATTTGGTACCAATATGTATATCAATCACGCCGACAAAGTGGTAAAATAAAAATTGGAAAAAAATGTTTTATTAGGGTAGCCACCCTATATGTAAAGTGGGAAGTGTTTTTTTTTTTATTTCAACCCTAACGTGTGATATATTGTTGGAAAGGTATTTAAAAATGAATAGGGGTTTACTAAAATCATTTTTTGATAATGTCAATAATTTCGGAAATAATCGCTCCAAAAGTAAAAAACAATGTGTCCCCCCCCCCTCTAACTTTTGAACCATAAGTTTAGAAAATATGAAAAAAATCTGAAAAGTAGAACTTTATAAGGACTTCCTAGGAAAATCATTTTGAACTTGATTGACACAACAGTTTTTGTACAAAAAAGACAAAAAGTTGTATTTTGTACAACTATTTGTCTTTTTTGTACAAAAACTGTTGGAGCGCCTACCGCGGAACGTGCAACATTGCACGCTCCTCCACCTTTAAACTCATAAGTGGGAACACTTATTGTGACGGACGGGAAACTACGGAACCCTACACTGAGCGTGGCCCGACACGCTCTTGGCCGGTTTTTTGTTTTTCTTTCTTCACTGTCATTCGGGTAATAGTTTCATATTTTTTCTTAGTGTTACTATACCTTCATAATACACTTTTAAAATTATTTTTACTCCTACCTCGCGTTAAATGTTTCTTGCTTAAAGACCTTAAAGTTACATTCTATATGTGTAGACATGGGTAGCTCGCGAATGAGAGAAAATTAAACTAGTTCTTTAGTTACAATCTAGCTCTCAGTCGCTCAGTCGTTCACGGAATAGCTCACTAGTTCTTTTAGCTCAACGGCTCATTGACTCTATACTCTGTGGCTTTGCGATTGCGAGTTACCGAGATAGTGGTACCGACGCCGACGGCGACGAAACGCCGACAGCGGCCCGACAATGTCCGAACTGGCCCGAACTTCCCCGACGAATAGGTGAACGATTTCGGTTTCGCATGTCGCTCACTGACCAAATCTTCGGCTCAATACGTCATTGTAAAATAATTATGATGATTTTTAAATACGCCAATCTATTCATTCACGTCCATTCATTCCATTATACTGTCAATTAATTAGCTTTTCAAATATTATTCATCTAGATTGACAGTCCTAAGCCCGTTCAAGCATGAAGGAAAATCATTGGCTTTCATAATTTTAGTTTTTGTTATAAAAACAAAACAACCCAATGAATCTAATTTTATCTATAGCTCGCAAGTAAATCAATTGAGCTAAAAAGTTATTCGGTGAGATTAAAAGAGAGATACATTTCGCTGTTCGCATGTCAATAGCCACAGAGAGATACATTTCGCTGTTCGCATGTCAATAGTCACGTTCCGTTTCGCTTCACGTAAATTTGTAACATATTGTGCATCAATTGTCTATGGAAACATAGACAATTAATGCTGCAATTGTATTTTTTGTTTTTTTTTCTGTTTCCTTTTCTCTATTTTTCGCCCTTTTACCCGAACGATGCCGTTTTTATAAGTTTTTTGTTAACGCATAACTGGCGGGTGGACTTTTTTCACCCTTCTAGCCTATTTATATATAAATATTTTATACACTTTTTTATATTGTTATTTCATATTATCTATTGTTTTTAAATGTTTGATGGTAACGCGCTTAGCGATGATGACAGTTTTTTGTCAGCTAGTAGTGACAATGATAGCTTCAGTAGCATTCCGACTCTTACTGACACACTTCAGTCTCAATTTTCCGATGTTCCGAAAAATCTAAATGTAGTCCATATTAATGCTCAAAGTATTCCGGCTCATTATAAGGATATGCTTGCGAATCTGGACTGTAAGAACATCCATGCAATCCTTGTTTCCGAATCGTGGCTGAAATCATGCCTTACGTCCACTACCTATTCCCTGCCTGGATATAAACTAATTAGAAATGATCGGACAAGCTGCGGTGGTGATGGTGTTGCCATTTATCTACGTGCAAACATACCTTTTTCAATTATTGATATGTCGTCACAGCCAACGCCGTCGAATGCTGGCTAGCATCTCTTTTTAGAAATTAATGTTAATCATTCCAAGGTTTTGCTTGGTGTATATTATTGTCCCTCTTTACGCATCGACTAATTTTCCTCTTTTGAAAGTCTCCTACGGTCATCCACACTCCAATCCATCTCCCAGTCCAGCAATTTATCTCTACTTCCATTAAGTGCTACTCATAATTTTCTTAACTGTTTACCTTCGCTCCTTGACCTCATCTTCGTTTCTTCCACACAACATGTAGCTAAGTATGGGCAGTGTTCAGCTGATGGGTTTTCCTACCACGATTTAATTTTTCTCTCGTACAAAATCCGCCCCCCTAAAACTAAGGCTAAAACACTCCTGCAGCGCAGTTTTGGTGGTATGCACCTTGAAGGACTTCGTGAGGATGCCGACAACATTGATTGGTCTGATCTTGTTAATGCGGTGTCGATTGATGTCAAAGTCGATCTTCTCAATTCTAACCTTATCATGCTCTACGACGTTCATGCACCTGCTCGGTTAGTAAAGATTATTTGCATTTACTGTGTGCACTTATGTGCATTTACCTGCACCATGGCTAACCGACGACTTAAAAGCCATTTTGCAAAAAAAGGCGGCAGCAAAATCTAGGTTTAAGTGCAGACCAAACTCAATAAATCATGATAAGTACGTTACTATCCGTAATCGCAGTTACTTG
Source organism: Ochropleura plecta (assembly GCA_905475445.1). Lineage (NCBI taxonomy): Eukaryota > Metazoa > Arthropoda > Insecta > Lepidoptera > Noctuidae > Ochropleura > Ochropleura plecta. The sequence continues at coordinate 5,213,438 of FR997721.1, read as the reverse complement.
GTTTTTAGGGATGCCCAACGCCACCATGTTCATAAGTCCGTCGAAAATGGTGACCCAGCAAAAGTCTGGAAATTTCTCAGATCCATGGGAGTTGGAAAGCGTCAAGAGTTTATTCCTAAAGATATAGATCTTGAGTCACTTAACAAATATTGTTCCACCTCTTGTAACTTTAATGGGGCTATTAAAGCCCAAACTCTGAATAATCTTTCATCTCTTCCCACTCCCGATTATTCTCCGTTCGTCTTTAATCAATTTTCTGCTTGTGATGTTAAGAAGAGTATACTATCAATCACGTCAAATGCTGTTGGTAGTGACTGTGTTAGTCGCAAGATGATACTTTCTATCCTAGACGAAATCCTTCCTGTCATTTGTCATATTTTTAATTATTCGGTATCCTGTGGTGTTTTTCCCTCTTGTTGGAAGGAAGCCCAGATTACCCCACTTCTAAAAAAAATTAACCCGGTTTTCTTTTCTGAATTCCGCCCGCGCCCGATCTCCATATTACCGTTCCTATCTAAAGTCCTAGAACGCCTTATCCATAATCAGCTCAGTACATTCCTTTGTAAAAACACTCTCCTTAATTGTTACCAATCTGGGTTTCGTCCAGGTCATAGCACTACCACAGCTCTTATTAGTATTACGGACGATATTAGATTAGGTATGGAAAATGGGAATCTGACTGTTCTTTCCTTATTAGATTTCAGTAATGCTTTTAACACGGTAGATTTTGATGTTTTGCTCGGTATACTCTGTTCTCTTAACATATCTCCAACGGCTTTCGGCTGGGTTTCGTAGTTACCTCTGTGACCGCCGACATCGTGTTCGCATTGAAGATTCGTCATCTTCTTGGTGCAATACCTCTGCCGGTGTTCCGCAGGGGGCGTTCTTTCTCATCTTCTTTTCGCAATATTTATTAATTCAATTTCGAACGAACTCCTTTCAGCCTACCACCTTTATGCTGATGATTTGCAGATTTATTCGCAGGCTCCCGTAGATGAACTGTCTGAAGCGGTGAATTTGGTGAATAGGGATTTGGAGCGTATTTCTGAATGGAGTCAGGCTCATGGTCTGAAGGTTAACCCTGCGAAGACTCAAGTCATTGTTGTCGGCAGCCCTAGGCTGCGTTCGAAAATTGATTGGTCGAAGCTGCCTCAGATTGTCTTTGATGGTGCTATAATACCTTACAGCAACTCAGTTAAAGACCTGGGTATTTTTATTGACCAAGACTTATCCTGGGCTCCTCAGTTGCAAGAAGTGAGCCGAAAACTGTTTGCGTCGGCAGGGTCTTTGGCAGACTTCGTAATTTCCTCCCAACTGCCACTAAAACTGCGCTCGCCCAATCCCTTCTTCTTCCAATCCTCGATTATGCTGATACCTGTTATCCAGATCTCAATGTAGTGCAGCTGGAAAAGCTTGAGCGGCTCCAAAATTTTTGTATTAGATTCATATTTGGTTTGCGTAAATATGATCATGTTTCAGAATTTCGCGTTAAGCTCAAGTAGGGCGGGCATGCAATACCGGTTTACCGGTTTTCATTTAAAATATGTAACCGGTAATTTACCAGTTTTTAATAAGTTGAATTTTAAGTTAATTTTGATTTTATATGATTTGTTTAAAATATTATCGAAAATGTAAGAAATGAAATGAAAATGTGAACGTTAATTTGAATTTATGTGATCAATCACATTGTGATTGTCGTTTATATTATATTATTATAAAGAAAACGTTGTAGCTGATTGAAAGTTAATTTGAGTTTATACCCTAAAATTTAGGGTAGTCGCAGTAGTTGTAAAGAACAATTTAGGGCCTAAATTGTTCTTTACAACTGCTGCGAAAAATATTAAGTTGAAAATTAAGACTAAAATTGGTAGTTTACATACTGATGGTTTTTTATTTGAAAAATCTTTATAATTTGATTGTTTGTACATGTGATAATAAAAATTGTTTAAATTCATATAAATGTGCGACATTTACACTTTTTTTTTTTTTTTTTCGGGTGGTAAGTCATCCAATGACTTCCCCCGCTCTGGGCGGAGCGGGGGGGCATGTCAGACTTGTACTGACTAAAACCCACCCATGTTCTGACTCTCTTTGAGGCGCGCGTGAAACACGAACGCGCCATCGACACGGCCTGTCGTCAATAGACGGACGGACGGTGAGCTACCCATTGCTCAGCTGTCCACAGGCCCGCATCTACGGTGGCCGGGAGTCGTCTCGCGGCGCCCGGCGCCCTGGGCGTTTCCCGCGGCGGCTGGGTTGGCCTGGTGTTCTCTCCCTCAAACGCCCGGCCTCTTCCTTTGCTAGCATTACTGCTTCGCAGAAGGAGGTGACCGCTTCCCGTTCCCTCGCACTCCGGACCATAGCCTGAACCAGGGCCGGACGCGAGAGATCGCCGCCGCCGATCGCCTCCACGAGGGCACGGCGGTGCTCCGCCCAAGCTGGGCAGATCGCCACTGTGTGCTCCACCGTGTCCTCCGGGCGATCGTCACAATGGTGACACCCGGGCGTTTCCTCCCGCCTGATGATGTGCAGGAACCTCCCAAAACTTCCGTGTCCGGTGAGGACGCCATGACGCCTCTCCAGCCACTTCTCAAAGAGGGGACTTACCGCCACTATTGTGGCGTGCCCTGCACGGGGTTGCGACAGTCGCTGTCTCCATGCCGCCATGAGATCGCACCGGAGGTCTGCCCGCCGAGCGGCAACTTGCCGCGGCAGCGGGTTTTCCCCCCGGTGTAGTGCCTCCGCGCGCCACTCAAACAGGCGCGCGAGGACTATCGCCTCCAGATCCCACGGTGGCAGTCCGGTAAGGAGGCTTGCTGCCTCGCCGGAGATCGTGCGGTAGCCCCGGATTAGCCTTATGGCTACCACCTTTTGGGGCGCGTTCAGGTAGTGGGCGGCACGCCGCCCTAAAGAACGCGCCCATACCGGGGCCTCGTAAACAACATTTACCCTTGACTGCGCCAAAAGAAATGTCATGTTTTTAGAATTTTGTCTTCCTATGCTCATTTTAAGCAATAGTATAACACGTTTACCACCGTATACCTTGTTTATGTATTTATTTTTTGCTTTAAGACTACCCAATCATATTGTTATTATATCACATTGAAAAATACAAAAATTACCGTTTTTACCGGTAAAAATATTTCTATTACCATTTTTTTAACGGTAATTTTTTTTTACGGTAATTGCATGCCCTAAGCTCAAGTGGTTGCCTATCCGTCTTCGCCGGAATGCTCACATTTTATCATTACTCTACCAGTATTCTTTTTAATCCAAGAACAGCCTCTTATCTCAAAGAACGTTTCAAGTTCATTCATGACACACATAGTAGACACTTGAGATCATCGGAGAATTTGAGACTTTTGATGCCTGAACATTCCACAAACTTTTATGACCAGTCATTGACGGTTCAGGCTACCGTTTATGGAACGCATTGCCGTTGTCAGTAAGACAAGCTCAGTCACTCGTTGATTTTAAAACCTTAGTTGCAAATCATTATCTTTCCCTAAGTATAATGTCTTTGATTTTTTTGAATCAATGTTGGACACCTATCCTATTTGTCAACCGTATAATATTATAAAACACATGTTGAATAAATAGATTATATGTATTTATTTATGTATTTAAGTATATATTTTTAATACTTAACTTTATTTTAATTATTTGTGTACTTATTAGCAGTAGGTACACCATTGACTACCCCTCGTTGTATTTTTATATTCGTAAAGTCCATCCAAAGGTTGTCTGGAAGATATCGCTATTAGCGATAAGACCACCATTGTAACCATAGATTTAGCACTTTTTTGAATAACAGTTTTGTTCAATTTTGGTGCGCAAAAAATTATGTTCTATTCTATTCTACGTTATCACTATGGGCACACTTATACACATATTATAGGTACCTCAAACACATGTTTGATGTAACTTACCCCGCTCTGGGCGGAGCGGAAGGTAGTGTCAGACTTGTACTGACTAAAACCCATCCATGTTCCTTCTTTTGCCCTTGTGTTCCGGTATCTCTTTCGAACAACCCGCAAATCCGGCAGACAGTGGCCTTGACCCCTCTGATTTGCTGACATTTATTTGAGGCACGCGTGGAACAAGAACGCACTGTCGTCACTAGATGGATGGACGGTGAACTACCCATTGCTCACCGTCCTGATCGTTGCTCAACCGAGTTCATGACCCAGCAGAGCAGAAAATTTTCGACGGTCATTAGATAACCAACTTTCTTTGTGTCGGTTTTTACTTATGTGTCAGTTGCATTGGCGAGAGAATTCTATGCTGGGGTGACAAGAAGCAATGTGCTGAATTCATGGTTCATAAGGGTTGCTCTTCATCTAGCAGCAAATGATAGTTCTGAGGGAGGAGCATGCAATGCGATTCAGTTCTATATGAGGCCCGTTAATGTCCCCAACACCGTAGCTGATATATGTTTACGTTCTAATTTGGTCAAAAATGTAAATTAAACCTATTGACGTCAACACGAAACCGTGGAGTGTTGCTATCTCCATAAATCTAAAAATATTCCAAAACATCTGGTCAAGTGCGCTTGTATTGCACGAAGCGGAATAACTCATATATTCATATCTCTTGAATTTTCATTAGGATATGCATAAAATATTTTGGTTTTTGAATCGGCATACGCATAGAGAGATATATAGGTATTTAGTATTTTTAGTCTTTGTTAGGCCACGTCCGCATAACCACACTTTTTAACACATAAAGAGGTTGTTTTACTACTTAACAGGTCCATCCTGTGGTAACTACAAGAATTTAAGGACTCACAGCCAAGGCCTAATATTTTATTGGCCTGTCACTTTGTAAAAATGTTAGAAGTTTAATTACACCCATATTCTAGTTTCTGATAAAATGTTTGGATGACAATAATAATTCATGATTAGATAAGTGACGCGATTCTAAATCCAATATGACGAACTCCCAAAAGATGGCGGACTAGTTATTTCGATGCATTTCGAAAAGGTTTGCTGAAAAGAATACGAGAGACTGTGTTTTTTTATAACTATAATAGGTACTTATTTTATAACTTATTTTTTTAAATAACTTTTACTTTAATATTTTGTATTTAAGAATTTAACAGAGTGCATCGCGGTGTGCGCAGCGCCCTGTTAAATTTCCATAGTTAGGCTTGAGACCGAGAGTTCAGAATCCAGTTCGCGGTACAGATACCGGCACGGATCTTGAGCGCTCGGCGGAAGGGTGGGGATCGCTTTGCGCATCGTACACATATGGCAAATAAAACGCACGCCCGTTGATTATTTATTTTTTCTAAGTTACCTACGTAATTTCTTACTGGTTCTATGGTTGAAAGAAAGATTAAATAATGATTCATTAAATTGAGAAATGGAAATTGAGATCAAAGAAGTAGGTAATTAACAAGTATTTCTAAATTAAAATTATAACTTAGTTCTTGTAGTTTGTCAAAAATTACTAAAAAAAACTACTAGGTACGTATTTTTTTTTCTTAGCAGTTTTGACTTCGAATTTTATTTGTTGTAGATAAAAACTTTATCTATTGAAAATTTCGATTCATTTCGATACAAGTACAAATAAAATAATTAATTGAAAAATAGTTTTGCTAATTACAAACTGACATTATTTTTTGCCCCGTTTTGCTTTCGATAAATATCACCTTTGATTATAATTCCAACGGTATATTTAATAAAAAATCACATAAAATATTTGAATAACATAATTTAAAAATGTTGTCAATTAAATTGGCCGGAATTGTACTCGTCGTCGTGAGGTACATGCAGCACGGAAAAGAACGAATCCCGAGTGACGTCTATGACGCGATGCGCGACGGGCCAATCACTGCACTTTCCCCGCCCCCGCGCCTCACTTCATACCACCAAAGGGACCCAATAACTCACTTCTGCGCAAGTGAAGGTCAGCGCTCAAGAACCGTGCCGGTAACTATAAAAAAAGAGCTCTTGGTAAGTGGATTTTTCACAAAAAAAAATTGTGCTACGGCACTGAGAGATATAATGTATCTAATAGTATGAAATGGAGAAATTTTCAAGCACTAAATGAGCTATACCTGGTACAAGTGGTACAGTCATTGCATATGGTATGCTAAGTTGTATGGTAATTTTGTAATGACAATACAAAACAACACAATCACAATTTTCAAAGTGATTACCAATGGCAAGTTTGAAAAGGTTAAATACGACCGCTATGTGGGCTATTGAGTTTAGTTAAATCCTTACTAATATTATAAAAGCGAAAGTGAGTTTGTTTGTTTGTTATGTCCACACGCCTAAATGACTAAACGATTTTGTTGAATTTTGGTACAGAAATAGTTGAGACCCTGGAGACGGACCTAGACTGTTTTTTTTTTAATCAGAGATGAGGTAGAGAGAGGGAAGAAAAGGGAAAACTTAGCTTTGCTATTAGAATAAATAAGGCGCAAGGGCAAAAACTAGAGGTAGAGGATACCTGCATATCAGGAAAGGGGAACTGTGTTACTCCAAATTTAGCGCGAGCGAAGCCGCGGGCAAAAGCTATTGACGTAAATAATTATAAGGCGTATAGAGAGCTTTACAGCTCGAAAGCTTTGTCTACAGTGAGCCACATAAAAGATATTCTTTAACAGTGTAATTATATACTCCTCAGTGACTCTGCCGTGTTCAATTAATGTCACGGCTAATTTCGATGACATGCAATGCTAATAAACAATGTGTAGACCTCCTTGTCGAATGAAAAGTCACAATTTTAATCAACTGTCGTTGCTAACCATACATACAATTGTTACTTTTTTAGAGTTCCGTAACTCAAAAGGAAAAAACGGAACCCTTATTGGATCAGTTTATTGTCCGTCTATCTGACTGTCAAGAACCTTTATCTCAGGAACGCGTAGAGGTAACGAGTTAAAATAAAAAACCCTTTACTCAACTCTGGGTCCCTTTGTGCTGTAATAGTACATTACGATATTAGTGCGTTAAGATGGTTATAACATGCGAGTCGGAATTTCAGCCCGAGCCGTAGGCGAGGGCGTAATTGAGCCGAGCATGTTATAACCAATACGCACGTATATCGTACGACGTTTTTTAACACATTTGCGAGGAAACAGAAAAAAAAACATTTTAAATAAACTCAATCACACAAAATTCTATGAAGCAACTCTAATATTTTCTCAAACTAAATATTTTTAAGACTAAGCCATAAATAGCTGATGAAATATAATGTTGTAGTTTTTAATCCAGAAAGATTTTAATCGACTTTTGTTGCTGGCCCTACTAATGTGTGGCTTTGGATAACAGTGGACAAATAAAGTAAAGTAAACACTTGGGATGTTAGCTAGACGAGGGAATTATTCACATTTACTAAAACAATGACAAAATATTCATACGACACAGCATTTGCATCAGTTAATAAGTCACAGTAAGTAACAATAACAATAAATATTCGCAATGCAGAACGGTAATTAGTGGTTGGTATTTATCCGGAAATAAGGATAGAAATGTTATTTTTCATCTCTGGTAACAACTGTAATATAGACCTACCAAATAAAAGATTGTAAAATTGACTGTATTATTTACTAGCTTCCGCCCGCGACTTCGTCCGCGTGGCATAGTTACTTTGGGGTAACCCTAACTTTAACCCGCATTATGATTGAAAAAAAAAACTTTTTCTCCCCTTTTCTTCCCTCTTTCTCACCCTTTTCTTATTAATTTTATTCTATGTCCATCTCCTGGGTCCCAACTATCTCTGTACTAAAATTCATCAAAATCGTTTTGGCCATTTAGGCGTGAAGACGTAACAAACAAACAAACTCACTTTCGCTTTTATAATATTAGTAAGGACATAATATAAGTCTCAATTTCGAAATCAAGAGCGTCTCTAAAAATGAACATCATAATTATTGTATTCAATTTATCATTGTATTGCCTTGTAAAAAGCAACAATAGATACTCATGTTCGCAATAAACAGCATAGGCGGAAAACTGTACAAAAAAAAACTGTTCACAGGCAAAGCAAACCAAGCCATATGTATTTGCTTCTGTATGAGCATTTATGACTAGTTGACGTAACAGAAGTGAAGCAGTGAGCTCGTCGCTATGTATCTAAGTATAACAAACCTAGTAACAATCACATGCAACACTTGATGTCGTGAGGAAATACACTAAGTATGTACTTTATTCGTTTACTGTTGTTTTCTTGGGAAGAACATCCGTATATTGTGATGTTTATGTACTTAAGTAATAAATAATATAAAAGAGCGCATTAATTTAGGCGTTGCCTAGTGTTAGTGAGAACCTGTTTCATATCTAAATTCAAACCCAATATGGGAAAATCGGAATCCATAAAAAATACCGGGAAACGTTCTTAGACAAATTTCGTAATACTTAAGGTTTCGGTCAAGTGTGAGTGAAATAGACCATATTATTTTTTCATGACTTGTTTCGTGTAAGAATCGTTTCATTTGATAAGAAAAAAATAAAGACAGCGACAGTTGCGCACACTTAAAAAAGAAAAGTTTACATATTAATTTGTATGGACTAACAATTTACTTGATTTTTTATGCTTTTCACTACACAGAGACCAAAGATATGAAAAAAAAAACATATTGGTCTATGGGCAACTCGTATATTATGGGCAACTCGCACTTGACCAATAATTGAATGGCCTTTATGAAAATGCGTAGTCATCTAGTCAAGAGCTGTCCAGTATAATCACTTGACGTCAGACGTCATTTACAGCCTACGAATGAATAATTATAAAGTGACAATGTGGTTTTATTAATTTAATCTTAGTATAATATATATATATAATGGCACACAAATGGTTTATATCTTGATACTTTGTATCCCGGTAGCTTAGCCTGGTAGGCTGGTAGTACAATCCAGTGGGACAAAGACCGAACTCCACACGGGCGATGCAACGGGCAAAAGCAAACTTACTGTGCATATTTCGTTCTTTTTTAAATGCACATTTAAAAAAGAGCGAAACATTATGGTAGTACACATTTTGGTAGTACAAATATAATTCAGTGTCTCTTCATTACGCATGCATACATAGATTTGATAAATAGTCCATATAGCAAGTGCAAAAGAAATTCGCAAAACAAAAAAAAAAACAATTTACCTGTGTCAGCAAAGAGAAGACTGTAGCCATGCCGACTTGCCCCACTCCGACCACTGTGACCTTGTTCCCTGTGTCTACCAGGTGGTCTTGCTGTGACTGCAACAGCTTCCTGATCGTCGCCATCTTGCCTAGCAACACATTAATTTGCGAGGTTAATAAAGCCTCCTTTTGCCTACACCTCTTCAGGTTATTCACAACTATATGTTTAAGGAATCTCATGGTGCGATCTCGGCAAGTGCTAGTAACATTCTGTCGGAGCGCGGGTTTTTTGTCTGACCGTGGCCTTCGCACTACGTATAAAACTAACTATCAACATATTTCATCCAGTGGCGGGCGAGGGGCCTGGATGGAGGGCAAGCTATCGACTTTTGATATCCCCCCCCCCCCTCTTAGTGTATTTTGTGGTTGTTAGGAGTCATTGGTATAGTTGAAATACTGCTCAATACTGCTCTAGTAACACAATTATTGTAAATTATAGTTTAAAAAAATCTATTACCTATTTACCTTTCACGTATGGGATTAAACGTTCCACGCGCCATCTATTAGTACCGAGACTCCACGCGACATCAAAGTTCTATCTCTTATTTCATCATTTTTATAACAAACTGTATCCCATGAGCATTTCCTTAACAATTTTAGTGCTTATTTGCTTTTCTGTTGTCACAAAAGTTACACGTTTGTGTTTCCACAACGCTATCTACATAGTATATTAAGTACTTCATGTTCTTACTTCCACACTCAACGTTTGAACACATCACACAAAGTTACAGAACTACGTACTAGACCAAGGCTAGATAACTTTCTGGAGCAGCACTAAAAGCAGATTTTAACACAATAAATTGTTATTAACTTATTTTATACAATTTTAACAGGAAAATGGCGTGCGGTTTAAAATTTCGCGCGCGTTTTAACTTTTCGCGCGAATTTTAAAAAGGACGCACTGTTGAACAGCCAAACAGCCAAATTTTAAATTAATATGAAATAATTTTATTTAAATCAATTAAATGTATTTTTTTAACAGAAATTAATAGGTTTCTTTTCTTTATATTATAATTTATATTACTTATTGCATTTTGCGGGGAGAGACAACATCGCAAAAAGTCCAGGAGTGGGACAAATCAGACTAATATATATATTATAAAATATAGCATAGTTGATACCATATAATTAGGTAAAAAGGAAGGATATATAAGGGACAAAAGGGTTGAAAATAGCCAAAATTTGGAACCCGTGAAAATAAAAGATTTGAATGATTCAATTTTGTCTTCTAAAACAGTATACCTACTATTTTTTTTTTCTAAATGAAGCTAATTTCCGTGTCAAATCGTGGCGAAAATAATAATCAATGAAGTCAGTTATAACAAGGGTTCCCAAACAAGACCCCGAGTCTCAAATAGCTCCACTTTACTATGGTAACTTTCAAGCAGAATAAGATATTTTTGCCGAGATTAAAGAAATACTTAATAAACATAACTATAACAATATATTATCATGTATTTTTCTCTTTTTTTACGCACCGTGTCTACATCTCTTTTAATGTACTCTCCTTTCGCAGGTATGCTGGAAGAGATTTCTGTAGAAATAAGTATTACCTTTGTATCTATTTTCTGTTCCTGTATTTTATTTTTTCTGTATTCAGTGTATGTACATAAATCGTTAAATAAATAACGGTTTTTAAAAAAAACAAACTAAATATTTTTTGCCACTGACGTCTGGAAGTAAAGTTTTAGTTTAGACTTTTTTTTTATATGTCGGTTATGTTTTTGTTGTAGCCTACTATAATATTATGGTATCTCACACAAATTAATAACGAGTATTCATTTTCCATAAGTTATTGTTTGTTTTTTATTTGTTATTAAAGATAGCTCGGAAACTAGCGAAGCAATTTAAATAGTAAAATTGATATGGGGCCACATCGGGAGACGAGTGCTATTTCTATTAACTAAATAATTTAAAAAATTTGATTTGTTTGAAGTCGGTTAAAAATGAAAAAGAAAACATGATGAAAAGTGGATATTTATAATAAAATCCTTTCACAGTTTATTTACCGCTAGCTGAGATTGCTATGTTGGAAGATAGCAATCTCAGCTCACCTCTTGCTGTAAAAATATGATCCACAGAGGAATTATTCAAAAATAATACACTTCAAAAGAATAAAAATTCTCTCTTCGTATTGGCAGACTGTTGTTAGTTTATTGATGGAGGTAAAAGTGTAGATACTATACTCAAGATGTGTATACCTACCTAGTTGGCTAGATAGTTAAATGATTTTTATTTTGCAAGTAGGCAAACACTTTTACACGTTGTTTTTTTTTAAACTAGTTGATGCCGGTTTTTCGTACCCGGCTAGTCTGAGAAAAAAAAACTCAGGTTATACCTAGTTTATTTTAAGATCTAGGATTTAGGATGATGGGTCTCTGATACATCTATCATCTATCAAATAGAAAGACCCATCGGTCTTTCTATGAAACAACCGTATAGATTCGGGTGGATTTGTCCAGTCAGTGCAAGCATTTGTGAGTTATCGTATAGCTCGACTCATAAATTCACAACTCCAGGAGCTCAATGACACGACGAACTTTACAAAAAAACCGGTCAAGTGCGAGTGGGACTCGCGCACGTAGGATTCCGAACCATTATCTATAAAAACGTCAATAAAATCATTTTTGTTTTATGGAAGGCCCCTTAAATATTTATATGTATGTTATTTAGTATTTATTGTTATATCGGCAACAGAAATACATCTTCTGTGAAAATTTCAACCTCCTAACTATCACGGTTCATGAGATACAGCCTGGCGTCAGACAGACAGACAGACAGACAGACAGAAGGAGTCTTAGAAATAGGTCCCAGTTTTATCTATCACTATAATATAGGACATTTATATAGGTCGCTTATTGTACCTACTCTAACTGAACTGCCAACAATCGTTGAAGATATTCACAATAAACAAATAAACTGAATAATTATTTACAAAAAAAATATTATTTACAAAAGTTGTTACAGGTGAGTATTGTCATTAGAAGAGACAGACAAATAATTTATTATGTCATCGTTGGCAATGCTTTTAGCCCGCATCTACATACTCTACCTACGTTTTTATAAAAGTTTGCACTGGAGTTTTAGGAAACAAGTTTTTATAAAACATCTGTATTTGATGTACCTAAATGCCAAAATGTTCGGAGGAAACGCAAGTAATTTTAATTCCTAATTGTTAATCGGAAAAAATTAAACGACAAATATAAATCAAAAGTTCGAAAGTAGAATCTCCTCCTTTTTTGACATCGACTAAAAAATGCGTCAGGTGTGTAGTTCTTACTTGCAAATGGTGGCGGCGTGCGTGGTACGGTGTACGAACGTGGATAAAGCAAAAGAAGGTGGCTTTGTGGTTTTTACCGACCTCCTTGGGAAAAGGTGTGAGTTTATGTACCTACGTATGTATGATTTATGGTCGTAATAGTACCTAAATATTTACCTAACCTATCCATTTACTTTACATAAGTACATACATTCGCAAACACAAAAGGCAATTATTATGTTAGCAACGTAGACTAAAGATTTAAACACTACCAAAGGTTCCCAATATACCCTTGCAATGCTTACAATAGGGTAGTAGGACCGAACTGCAAGGCTTAAGCTCCCTATTTTCCCCAATAATTTAAAAACAAAAGCAGGTTTTAAAAAAGAAGACTTTTAATTAGTTTAAGACCAAGTGCTAACCTAGGTATTTTAGTTTTCCTGACACACTTTCCCATTCAGTATAATAATAATACATAGTTCTAACCGTCAAACTTAATGGCGTTCAACGAATTCAAAGTACCGGTAGGATACAACACTGCATTGCTATGCAACGTCAGCTGTGCGCGTACTTAATTGTGCAATGCAAGGTAAGTACTAAAATACAATTAAATAAACTTACTGTTTCCATTCTCGTGGCTGTGGTTGTTAGAATTATTCTCAGCCATCGCGGAAATATTTTATCTAAACAGTATAATTTTTAAATTAACAAAACACGATACGATAACTTCGCGTAGATAAAATGCGATAAATTGTATTCAAACCGTGCGTTTACTCTTCCACTGTCAAGGATTGACTGAATGAGCGGTTAAAACCGGTCTTCTTTTATGTATGTTTACTGAATGAGTGAACGACCGAACGAATGATGCCGCCATGTGATTGCGTGCGCGCGAAAAAGTAGGGTGCGTCCGTTACGCGCATGCCCATTGCACCAGACTTAGAGGCAGTGTTGGGTGAGAGTCAAGGTGAAAAAGGTCACAGGAGCAAGGACACAAGGGTTAATGGCCATAGAGTAAAAAAGTATTTTTGTATTGATTGGATGGCCAACATTTTTTTGTTTTGAATATTACAGGAATATACAGTTTAGGGTAAAAAAGTATGAACCTGATATTAACATACTCCCCTGCCTTGCCTTTTAAGGTTAGGCAGAAGTTCAAAGTTACTTATCTAATAAAACATCCAGATTTCACCAGTTCTGTTTAGGTGCAAAGAGCGATGTTTTTATAAAGAATACTAGCTTCCGCCCGCGACTGCATCCGCGTGGCATAGTTACTTTGGGCTAACGCTAACTTTAACCTGCGTGATGATCGAAAAAAAATATCTTTCTCTCCCCTTCTCCTTCCTCTTGTGTGTGTGAGAAAAGGGAGACACCCATTTCTCACTTTTTTTTAAATTAGCATTCATATTTCCGTCTCCAGGGTCCCAACTATCTCTGTACCAAAATTCATCAAAATCGGTTTAGCCATTTAGGCGTGAAGACGTAACAAACAAACTCACTTTCGCTTTTATAATATTAGTAAGGATTATAATTATAGTATATATTATATATGCTGTAATGAGCAATAAGGAAAACTGGACAAAATAAATGATGCAAAAATTCTGCAAAATTTTGTGTAAAAATAACGATATTTTTATAAAAGTTGGCATGCCTTTTGCTCATAAATTAATTTATCATTCACGTAATTAAAAGGACTGTGTCAGTTGTTTATGATTCAATAAAAGTTGAATGGTGGCTAAATACTTTCAGACCCATTTTCCCGATAAAATACAGTAAATCACTATAATCAATGATCTTTAGAATTATAATTTATCTAGTTAGAAGTTTCTAGGTAACTCATTAGTTAACCGCCGAAGCTGGGAAACTTTATAAATTCTTAGTTTGTCAAGAAAGTACTTATTAAAAAAAAATATCAACAACAAGAAAATTAGCAATTTTCCTGAGTAAAGATGGAAAGAGTTCATAGAGGTGTCTGCCGGTGTCATGCCGTGAGTCTGGTCACGTAGTAGCGGGAAACTCGGCCACACAGCTGATGCTGTAGTGTTGTCGCTGGATCGGCGTGCGTCGACTCGTGTCCGCCGTCGGCGGGCCCGACAAGGTCACCTTCAACAGCCACGCCACGCGCCATCGCGCATGCCCGAATTAACAGAATCCTCCCACAAAAACACACCGTACACCTTCCACATACGATCGCTTTTCCAACAACCACACTTTTATTACAGGACTTCATTTTATGAAACGGTTTCATTAGTCGCCCGCACAATTTCGGCTTTATAGTGCTTCGCCATAAGATCGGAGGTTGAATAAAACTAGTCTAGAATCTAGATTATAATAGCTTATACAGTGATAATAAATAATTCAGCAGCGTTGTATATTTGGGGTGGAGGTCAGTCACCTTCAGTAAAATCCAGTTTTATTGCAAGAGATAATTAAGTAGGTTCATAAGTACATACTCAAATGTACTGGATAAGGTGTTCTCAAAATGTGAATGAGACTATGTATGTACCTCAAAATAATATTATCCAAAGCCAAAAGACTTGATAATCAAAATTCAAACTGCAAACTTTTAATAAAATTATTAATTTATAATGTATGAAACCAGCAAGCAAGTCTTCTAAAAAAAGCACTTACAATTACAATAAAATCAATAACTATACTTTAAACACGATCAGAAACCAAAGAAGAACTAAAGCTAACAATATAAAACAAAACATGTAAACCTCATTAGGTACATTAATTTATTATTTTGTTGGTATACTCTATCTGCTGTATTATGTGCCCTGCTCCCCTGCGCAGAAGTGAGGATTCCTGATCAGTCAGCTCCTGTCGAATGATGTTGGCAACTCCATTTTCGCCAACCACACAAGGTAATGAGAGGAAAACGTCGTCTCGTATCGCGTGTTCGCCCTGGAGATTAAACAATTAGTTTCAGTATTCCAGCCTCCCAAACCGGACTATATTGGATCGATTTGGAAATGTGTTTTCATAACAATTAAATAGCCTGACAACATAGTTTTAATTTTATTTTTTTCTCGAATCAAGAAATCTGTAAACATTGCTGGCTGAACACAAAGGAATAAAAATGGCATTGATATTTGGAATCAAGTCGTTTCTTCACGATACCAAGTAAGATCTGACAGAAAGGGTTGTGAAAAACACCTGCTTAATAATATGTTAAGGAAAGTCCTAAAACGCTGGCGTGACGATTCGGACGTTCCTGCCGGATTGGCAAGAGGAGGCAAAACAGCGAGAGAGTTGTAAAGAAATGGATGAGAGAGGGGGGAACAAATAGGCTAAACAAAAAATATGTTAGAGCCAACATACCTTAACATATGTTGAAACTGGGAGCACAGTGTATGTGTTCGTAAAGATGGCATTGCATATCTCTGCTACAGCAAGACCTACGGACCAAGTCACGGTCCCCTTCAGATGGCGCACAGCATCATCAGTTTTCACGGCATCCTGGTACACTTCGTGCCACAACTCAGGGTCGTCCTCTAAACCTATCTGTGGGTTCAGGTCAACCAGGCGTACACCAGCTACGTTCACGTTTGACCATACGGGAACTACGGAAAAAAGAACAAAGTTATTTCTGATAAACGAACTATCACAGCCAACTGGGCAACTAGACATGGGCCACTCTCATGCTGCGCCAAAACACTGGACTCCGCTTTTTGCATCCACCTGCGCAGTCATTTTTCTAGTCATGTTTCTTCAAGGTGTTCGTCCATTTAGGTGGGGGTAACCCACCCACGCGGTCTTCATGCGCTGATAGTAGTGGTCTCGCCAATGTCCGAGACATAATAATATGTTTTGTGTTTATTTGCTGTTTGGAAAAAATCTTTATTAACATAACAAGTTTACATTACTGTAGACCTTAAATGTTAAAGTAACAGAAATATTTAAAAATGTAATTTTTAAAACAAACACTTTTACAGGCTAGTAGCACTAACTTGTCACAACATAAAGCATTCATTTTAGCACATTGTCAAAACTTGTGTCAGTTAAAAACTCAAGTGCAACAGCAATACTACCATACCGCTATTTTGTTGACCATGTTCTCCAATAATAAACGCGTTGCAGTCATTTGGTGCTACTCCTAGCTTGTCTGAGAGCAAGTACCGGAATCGGGCCGTGTCAATCAGAGTACCAGTTCCTATGATCTGCTCCTTTGGGAAGTTAGTCAGCCGCCAAGTGACGTACGTCAGGACATCAACTGGATCACTGGCCACTATGAATATAGCGTCAGGACTGTGCTTCGCTAGCTGGTAAAAGAAAATTCCACAGTTTGTAACGTGTCCTTGGCATAAACTGGGACTTCTCTTGAAGTCTTTGCAAAGCAAGTTCAGGTATCAGTAAGTAATGATAAGACTCAAGATGATCAATAATAGCAATGCGCTAATTCTTAAA
The DNA here is from genome assembly GCA_905475445.1 of Ochropleura plecta. Lineage (NCBI taxonomy): Eukaryota > Metazoa > Arthropoda > Insecta > Lepidoptera > Noctuidae > Ochropleura > Ochropleura plecta. The sequence goes on along the minus strand of FR997721.1, from coordinate 5,196,625 downwards.
TAGCCTTTTCGTCAGCCCAAATCATTAAATCAAAGAGAGTTTGAACCTACTGTCAAACTGCAGCGAGTCATGATTCTGAACCACTTCCTGACAATTCTTAAGGTAGGTAGAAACCTACTTATAAACCGGCCAAGTACGAGTCGGACACACGAACCGAGGTTTCCGTACAATCTTGCGGCATAAATCTTTTGACTGCGAAGACTTAGAGGGGTGATTTTATTTTTCACAGCTCCGAAGGATCATAGACTTAAGTATATGTTTTTAATTACAACTCGATACCTCCACGCGTTCCCAAGATAAAGGTTCTTGACAGACAGAGAGACTGACAACAAGGTGATCCTGTAAGAGTTCCTTTTTGAGATTCGGAACCCTAAAAATTTGGTATGAGTGTGAAAATTAATAACTAGTTGACTTGGCTAATGGCTACAACTAATCTTATGGGAAACAGTCTAAATCTACTTGAAGATGAATAATATTGAAGAGCCTACCGGTGTGACGATTGCCCTAATGATGCCAGCACTCCTAGTGATGTAATCCTGCGCACTCTCATCCCGTCCTTTAAACGTGCCGGTGGTAACAATGCACACTTTTGAGTCGCGAGTCTCCGATGGATCTATAAGATGTGCAATAAATAGTATTATTAGGTTCACCGCATGTGTTATTTTCGTCACACCATGCATTTCACCATCTACTGATACTCGTACTTTCCCGACTATGCATTTTGTATACCATTTTGCCATGCGACTTTGAATTATGTGCAGCTTTCTATTCCATCAGAAATGCTGCTGTATCTTACCCCACCGATCCACACTAACGCTTAGCGTAAAGCTTAATTTAATATAAAAGTTTGCAAGCATTTAAATTACCTTTACTAGACAAAATTCTCGGGTTATCCAGAAACAGGGCGCTTGACTGAAGATCCATGTGTTCACCTTGCAATATGTCTTCGTTCATATCAACCATACAAATGTTGTTTGTAATGCCCTTAAATAAAACATTAAATAAATGCCTTTAAGTCTGTAATTACCACTAAGATATTTTTAAGGAAATTAATAAAGTGAAGCTCTCATTTCACTCAAAAATCTTATTATAGCGATGTTGTGATGAATGCTTTAGTAGAAGAATCACACGAGCTTAAAACCAACGGATAATTGAGCGATCATACGCGGAATCGGCTTAAGACCAATATTCGAACGGCAATATTCAACCATGTGACTTCATTTCGCTTTTATTGCATGAATATTAAACTCATTCTGGCCGGCTTAAGCCGATTCCGCGCAGTGTGCATCTGGCCCAAAGTTCTATTCCTCTGCGGTACCCCGAACTACCAAAGAATTCTTTATTAACAAGGAAAGTTTACCTTAACAAGTAAAGTGTACACTATAGCCATTCCAATGTCATCTAACCCTACAATGCTGACTTTGTCGCCTGAACCAAAATTTCTGGGCGAGTTACAATTGAACATTCTCGCTAATGTCGTATACTGTTTGCAGGAATCTTTATCACCAGTCCCGCTTGTTTGGCTCGGGCTTACGTACTTTGAGTAGTTCCTACTTCTGAATTTGGAATCTGTAAAATAAAGTCGTAGGATCATTAAAACGTGAGCAGTTGACGTCAAAATCGCGGGGGACACCAGCATGAGGGAGGGTCAGAACTAGGAATTGTAGCAGAAGAAGGGAGGAATCCTATACGTAGCTGTAAGGTGGGCCGATACTTTGGTAAGAATGAAGAAGGTGAACCTGGTAAAAGTAGCAGGAGGATGCAGAATACCCAAGACCGGGTAGAATGGTGTGCAGTGAAGGAGACTAATACAGGCATAAGGTGCAGATACGTGTTGTCGAGTATGACTTTTTTGACAGCTACCAAAATGGTTGGTACTCCAAAAGACAATCAAAGTGCCCGTTGGTGAGATATAAATAATTTTTTATCCACAGGTTCTCAATTTTGGTTGTAAACTGATTACCGTGTAGAAGCAATTGGGGCAAGGGTGTGTGGTGGTAATTGGTGTCAATTGGGGCAAGGGTGTGTGGTGGTAATTGGTGTCAATTGGGGCAAGGGTGTGTGGTGGTAATTGGTGTAAGGGGGTACATGGTGGTTTCGAACCCAGGCTACAGTTTACTTGCACAACTTTCATATGCACTGCTCGTAAAATGGTAAAAGAATATTTCGTAAGAAAGGCTACTCGGTGAGTCGTGTCAAAGGGCAGAAATGAAACCAGCAGTGGAAACGTTCCAAGATCATTGTGGTCGCTGTCATACATCTTGTAATCTATGGATACAATATTATAGACCATGACATTAGGCCTTGTTCGCCACACTACTAAACGTTTCCTTACGACCTTGCCGCGATGAGCGGCGGCGAAAGCGGCGGCGGCGAGCGGTGAGAACAAAAGTATGAAAATGTTTGAAGCACGCCACGAGTCGCCGCTCATAGCGAAAACGCGCGCGGTTTTGTCCGAGCGAATCGCCGTAGCGGCGCGCGGTGCGGGGAGCGGCGGGATCAAAAGTACAAGCGAATGAGTGCGACGCCACGAAACAGAGCGGCGCGGACAGCGGTGTAGGCGGGACGGACTCGGCAGCGAACTTATGAAAAAAATATTTTAGACGATTTTGTGTCGGTAATGGATACCGAGGCGTTTATAACAGAAATTTTAAATCGACCCCCTATAGGGATGTCAGACATCCCCAACACACAATAACATATTTCCTGTTATCATCGTATAGGTCACGAAATTCGAATTTAAATATCGATCTTTATTAAGTTCGTGCACTTCCTTTCTCATATTAAGAATATCTTGTTTTAAAAATATACTGCTTTCTAAACACAGAAGGGATAATTTCGATAACGCCATTATTTTGAGCACGTTCTGACTACCTAAATCCGTCCGCCTCGGCCGCTGCCGCTCGTCGCTACTGAGAGTACGTGCCGTGGCGTGTAAAACGCACCGCTTGCCGCCGCCGCGCCGGCGCCGCCCGCCGCGCCGCTCGCCGCTAAGACCGAAGTCGTGAATGGGCTCTTATTGCCATTTATAGGATTGAATTCCTAGTTTACATTTGATCACCTTGCTAATAGCTATCCGATCAATTGATCTCGACGTCTGGTAGGTTAAAATTAACAGAAGTTCTATATGGCAACATAGCTCAGCAACTACATATCTTTTCTTTTGAGAATACTGTGGATAGGTCCACAATATTTCCAATAGAAAAGAAGCTTCATTTATCCTTTGATAATTAATTTCATCAATCAAAAACCCTTTTTAACCTAATTTCGATTCGATTACTTTCGATTTAAAGGAAAACTTGCAGTATTTTCTTGATCTATCGAGTTGAGCCTTGAATTGTATGTCATTTCAGAGAATAATTATTAGTTCTTGCTATATTCGAACTATCGAATAATTAATACTAAGTATTCAGGACAGCGCCATCTACCAACGACAAGGATGCGACAATGAAGCAGCTGATGGTCACACAGCGTGCAAAACTGTTCATTGGTTGCCATCACCCCCTGAGTACCGAATCAATGAAACCATAACATCAAGAGGACACACTTCAACACCAAGCATGCATTTTGAAGCAGCTGCATAATTATTTTAAGGATGCAGATGTGATCCAAATACGCGTGGTATTAAAATACTTTTCATTATTACAGCCAAAGCGGGATGACAGAAAACAGTGCGCGCGCGCATACAGAAATGATGAAAAGAAACTGGAGAAAATTAACTTCTAAGTAAATACTGATAAATATGGTAGAACCGTTTAATTAGCAAACAAATAATTTAACCATGATTTAAATTTGGAAGCGCCAGGAAGGTAGGGTACTTCCTGAGGCTTTCAAATTATTTTTCGTTCTTCTTCTTTCACTTCAGAAATTTCGTGAAATAATACATGTTATGTTTTTGGCAATTTGCAGGTTAGTGTCAAGTCAACCTATCAATATGATCCTGTACGTTCATGGTACCCACAGAAGTAGTAAAACTAGATTGTACCCCAATAAATGACCATTTGGACCAAAGTGGGTTTGACCGCACGGTTGGCGTAGTGGATGAGGGATCGACTGCTGCGCTGAGTGTCGCGGGTTCGATTCCGTAGTTAGTTCGTTACGTACTGTGTATGCGAGATTAAATGTTTGTAAGCACACCCATGAAACAGGAGAAATTCGTAATGTAGGGCATTTTTTTTTAATAACAAATAAAAGAACTTAGAGAGTAGTAACTCGCACGTCCAAGGTATGTATTTTGCGTACGGGTAGGAATACCATTCGGCCACCCCAGCTCCACGAGAAATGCCAGCAGCGTCCTTGGTGTTGCTGACGATCTCGCGAAGATTACCTTATCGAAATATTTGTTGTGTAGGTAGGCAGGTACTAACAACATCAAAGCTGCTATTCAGTAAATCGTTACGACTTCTCTCTGCTCCCTTTGGGGACCTATTTGTCATTCTATTGCTTTAATAATTACTTATGATTTTTTGACAAATTAGGTATAATTTTACTCACAAGTTCCATAAACGCTGTTCGCATTTGTACTAATCCACTTTGGTAAACTTTCAGCTAACTGCGGAACCACGGAAGTAAATACGCGAATCATTTCTTCAAATAAAATACCTTCTCTGTATTCCTACTAAATACAAACACTTTTTCAGGATTCTTGACAGATTCTGACAATCTGTCAGAATCTTCTTGTGTTCCGTAGTTTCTTCTAAAAGACAAGTTGAATGCAATCCATGTTCTATAAGCGGCCATGTTGAAAAATTAAATAGTAGATTTGATAGGCAAACCACAGTAGAAAGACAGCATGGTCTAGGTTAAAGTGTATTTTACGTTGTACAGACTACCTGCGGTATTGTATCTCCGTCTTCCAGTAATCCTTCCAAAGGTTGTATTGAAAAGATCGCTTTTAACGTTAATACTAAAATAACGTTAAGGCTAAATAATAGCGGCCGCTCGGGTTGATCTTTAAGCCGCGCTTGCCTAGTTTGGCCTATAGATGGGTGACCTGACCACCCGTAACAAGGAAACTTGCCTGGAAAGCATGTTTAGTTTTCTCAGTATCTTTGACAGTCGTAACAGTTCAGTCAGTGTCCTGAAAGTCTGACAACTGGTCTAACCAAGGATTCCCAGTACTAACTGGGATGTGGAGGTCATAGCTAACGCTACATCACCACATACTTTGCCACGCTATGTAAAATGTTTTCTGCCATTATATTATTTGTATGGTGTACATTTTAAGAATATTCTACTCTAAGATTTAGAAACAGATCTAAAATTGATCAGTAGGCTTTTTAATCAATGAAAAAATGTTGATGAAGATGTTTGTTGCACAAAAAAGATAATAGTAGATTAGCTGGCTTTGATACAAGGCCTTTAAATATTCGAAACTTAATTTTACCTAAGTTCGTATGCTTGAACATTAATCAATTTATAAGTTGTGATTTTAGCCAAAAACACTTGTACCTAAATATACCAACTGTGCCAACAAGCAAATGCCGGGAATTTTCTAAAAATAACCACAAACTGCATTTAGCGGTGCATTGCTGAAGTCAGTATCTTACCTCATGCTCTCAAAAGAAATTCTATTATAAGGATAAACAGTAATTGTGCCGGTAGTCGTGTCAGCCATTGGCAATTATGCTATTGACAGGCTTTCTCAGAGGTATTACTATTGGCTTAATAGCCAACAGCCTCGTCTTCTGAGAGAGCCTGTCCTTTTTGATCTCGCTTGGCAGCTGGAAACAGCACGTATTGTTAGAAGATTCCTCTCTCAAGAATGCAGAGCCACCCGCAGTTCGGACCCTGTTCCCGATGCTGGAGGGCTGACTATTTTTTATATTTTCAATGTTAAAAATAAATAAATAATAGAATATACGAAAACCGGCCATCGTGAGCGTCCCATACACACTTGCGTCATAAACGGCCATATCTTTTTATTACGGAGACTTGAGGGCTGATTTTTTAACAGCTCTTTACCACAAACTTGAGTTAACGGTATTAATGTCTCGGTCGTATATTCTATGAAAATATGAAAATTAGTCAGCCCACTAACATCGGGAACACTATTAACATGATTAAGTCAAAAATTAAGGTGTTAAGGTCTCTGATCATGTTAGAGGGACACTTGGAAAGGCAGGAGTGGTTTTTAGTCGGTTCGAGTCCGACACTACCTCGACTGTCTCACAATCTGTGAGGCAGTCGAGGTGTCCGTGGGGATTTCCCACTCCTGCCACAAAAAAAAAAAAAAAAAAAACATCGGGAACAGCACCGACCGGTGGCTCTGGATTATTGAGAGAGGAATCTTCTAACAACACGTCTTAAAAAAACGAATAGACACATGAAAAAACCGTGTACCCGGCTGAACTAATTTCGATAAAACGTGATACACCATTAGGTGACCCAGATCTTGTTATAAACGTGGATGGAGTGCGCTTTAGGTTAGGGTGAATGAATAAGGCTTTTCTTCCTAGCGATGACAATGTGAACCAACTCAGCATATTGTTAGATAGGTTAGGTACAACTTAATCGATCCGTCCCGTCCTGCGCGCCCCGCCGAGTCTCAAATTCGGCGACCTTGTCTAGATCGTTCGCAGGGCCGTCTTTCACCTATTAGAGGCCCTGGACACGTTAGGATAAAGGGGCTCCTATGACGATAGTAATAAAGCACTCTTTTGTTAGAATAAACAAAAAACGTAGATGTGCAAAGTTTTAGCTTTATTTTGATTTCTTTACAGGTACATTAGATATTATTATAATGAATAGATAATATAATGTAATTCACACTAAATAATGTAAGGCTAATTAGTCAAGATGTGGGCATTCTAATAATATCCTATCTGGTTTGCAACCATGAGAATAATATATTTGAATTACAATTAGAAGCAAAATACAAATAGTAGTCTTGAAAACCTTTTATGGGAGATTTCCAAAACAAATCGTAAATAATCTCAAGAATGACAAGTGAGCGATATGAAACGTTCCCAGATACTTACAAATCTTAACTAATTTTAAGAATGTCAAGTAAGTGATATGAGAGATTTCCAAGTGCCTACAAATCAGAACTAATCTGAAGAATGTCAAGTGTACGCGGACAAAATGCAACACTTGTAAGCCAATAGGACGCGTTAGTTTTAGTTTTGGATTTTTATCTGTGTTCTCATTGGTTAAGGTTTCTGATTTGTCAATTAGTTGTAGCCAATAAGATTCTGTTTTATCCTAAGTTATATAGTTAAGCTTTTGTAAATAATTTGATTCAACCTTCTGATCTGGAGTCGGTCTCATCTCTCTGCTACGATACCCTACACTTTTAAGACGAGGCGAAATATGGGCATTCGTGATTTGACGGTTGAACCAAACACTGATTTAAAATAAATCCGTTATACTTTTGCAAAATCCTTCTTTAATTTGAGAAGTAAAGTCCTGATCCTTTATCTCAGAAGTGGGATAAGTCTACTACGCCTACAATTTTGAAGAAAAATCGCCAAATAACGTGTGCAACGTGTGTAAATTTCCGAATAACTTGTGGAACGCAAGTTACTGTTTATAACAATGGACAAAACTAAAACTAATCGTAAAAGCAATGCACGTAAACGTCGCCGCGACCGGAGCAGAGAAACAAGAAGCAGAACTACGCATGAACGGAAGCAACGAAGGCAGCGATCGAGCAATCGCGATTCTTCGTCGGAATCTCGTCGTAGTGAAGACCACAGTTCCCGTGTGCAGCCTATGAAGCGCCGTCACCAGCCGAACCGGAACCGAATCAGTGACGGTTATCGCAGTCGGAGCAGCAGCTACGAGCAGCGTCGGCCCAGCCGGGGCTTGGAGAGGAAATGCAGACCAGGCCGCAGCAGGCGCCCAGAATCCAGCATCGAGCGACACACACCCCCACTGGCTGGTCACGTGAGTAATGACAATGTTGTTAATAATGACACGCAAGCGTTTTTTGCTACTTTAGTGAAAGCTCTAACCCAAAATCGACCTCAGGGTAATAAATTTCCTGTACTAGGCAACGTGATTCCAGAGTTTGACCCTATGGTAAAGAGTCAAACCATCGTTATGTGGATCAATAAAGTTGAAGAATGTGCTAGGCTCTATGGCTGGGGTGACGATCAAATAATACATTACGCGCTGCCTAAATTGTCAGGGATTGCGAAAACGTGGTACCAAGCCCTCCCATCTATGTCATATTCATGGTCCGAGTGGAAAGATAAACTAGAGCAATCGTTTCCGAGCAGTGAAGATTATGCTGAATTACTAACCGAGATGTTGTCAAAACGTGTGAAATTTAATGATTCGTTAGAACATTATTATTATGAAAAAATTAACCTACTGAATCGATGCCAAATACATGGCAAATGTGCGGTGGATTGCCTACTATATGGGATTGAAGATCGGTCATTGAGATTAGGCGCGAAAGCAGCAAAATGTCAGGAGCCGGAGCAGGTTCTCACATATTTTCAATCGATCAAGCAACACCTTCGCGAACCGGATAGGTCAAGAGTGAATTTCGATAAACGTAACCACACTACTCCTTCATTATCTAGTAATAGTTTTAAGCAGATGGGTAACGGCAGCGAAAAGACTTCGAAGTCAAACAATATTGCGTCAATTGTATGCTTTAACTGCAATGAACCTGGGCATTTCAGTTCTAAGTGCACAAAAAAAGATATTAAAGTGTAATGTTTGTGCCAAATTAGGTCATCTGTCAATTAACTGTCCCAGATTACCCTCCGAATCGGCTAATAAAATTGATAAACCCAAAGAAAAAGACGTGATGCGTATTGAAACAAATAATACTAATGACACTAAATATTTAATTAATCTAAAACTCAACGGTGATGTTATTCAAGGCTACGTAGATTTGGGTAGCCAATGTACACTAATTCGTTACAGTGAGGCTGTCAAGAGGGGGATCACGTGGACTGATAGTAATTTACCAACTATGAGGGGTATAGGTGAGAGTATAGTAATACCAGTGGGCGTATCAACGTCATTATTGAAATTCAAGGTATTTAAGGAACATTTTAGTTATTTCGGCGTTCCTTCTCGCCTTATAACAGATCGTGGCTCTTGTTTCACAAGTGCAAAATTTAAAAGTTTTATGGACCAATTAAAAATAAAGCACATCTTGAATGCAGTAGCCACTCCAAGAGCGAACGGACAGGTCGAAAGGTTTAACCGAACCATAACTGATGCTCTGAGTACAAAATGTCATGACGGTAATGATAATTTATGGGACGAATACATAGGTGACGTACAATTAGGTATTAATACCACTATTAATAAAACAACAGGGAAAAGTCCTTCTGAGCTGTTGTTCGGTTGTAGATTGACGAATGCGTCGGAGAACGTATTGAGTGACGTAATCGCCGAAACAACTCAACGAATCGAAGGTGACGCGTTACTAAAACTGAGATCGAATGCTAAGGAAAAAAAACAGAAAAACAACAGGATTATGCTAAAAAGCAGTTCGATAAGCATAGGAAGAGTCGGACAAAATATAATGTAAATGATTTAGTCAGGGTTGAGAGGACAGTTATAGACAAAGATCATGTAGGAAAATCACATAAGCTCATCCCCAAATTCCAAGGTCCCTACCGAATCCTAAAAATATTACCTAATGACAGATTTCTCGTCGAAGATACCCCATTAACAAGAAAGGGTAACAAGAGGTATGAAAATGTTGTCGCGCTAGACAAAATCCATCCTTGGATGAACTTTAAAGGTTACGCCAGTGACAGCACTGATAGTGATCAGAGTGAGGGTACAGAAATAGAGGTAAACAGAGAGTAATCTATTACTCTCTAGCTAGGTGATAGGTAGGAACAGTATGATTATTAATAAATATAAATGCTGGGTTAATCAACTTCCCTGATGAATCTGAGTAGAAATTGCGTGTCATTATTAAGGTTATAATATATATACATGAGCAATCAGTGCAGATAATGAATGGCATTGAGAAATCGATGTCGCACTTTTTATGATTGCAAGATAGTGAGTAAGATTATACGATGTGAGCACAATTTGTCATAAGAGGTCAGTGCAGATTACGAATGGTACCAAGATAACGGTGCCGCACAATTGACCAAAGATCAGGACAGATTGTGCAAGAAACAAAGAAATGAGAATGCTAATCCTGCTTCATGAATTAAAATTTTGATGAAGAATATCATCATCATCAGGCTATATTAGTCCACTGCTGGACATAGCCCTCCCCTAATGAGCGCCATAGCGCCCTGTCTTCAGCTTGCCGCATCCAGCATCTGCCTGCAGTCTTCCTTAGATCGTCATCCCACCTGGTCGGAGGGCGTCCTACACTACGCTTGCCGAGTCGCGGTCTCCACTCAAGAACACGTTTACCCCAACGGTTGTCGGTTCTTCGTGAGATATGGCCAGCCCACTGCCACTTCAGCTTGCTGATTCTTTGAGCTATGTCGATAACTTTGGTGGATGAAGAACATATGACCTTGATTAAAACGATAAGTTAAATGTAACATGAATCTAAAAATACTTCGAAATCTTGATTGTGATGATATTTTTGAAAATAGTACATTAGTCGAACTGAAAAATAAAGAATTTACCTTGTAATAGAAATAATATTGTAAAAAAAATAATATTGTAATAGAAATGTAATAAAATAATGAAAGTAGTTGTAGAAGTATGTTTGTATTCTTAATCAAGTTATTAGTATTATTATGGTTTATGCCTAATAAGTGAGAGGACTCACTTATACAGGATGGCCGAGTTGTAAGGCTAATTAGTCAAGATGTGGGCATTCTAATAATATCCTATCTGGTTTGCAACCATGAGAATAATATATTTGAATTACAATTAGAAGCAAAATACAAATAGTAGTCTTGAAAACCTTTTATGGGAGATTTCCAAAACAAATCGTAAATAATCTCAAGAATGACAAGTGAGCGATATGAAACGTTCCCAGATACTTACAAATCTTAACTAATTTTAAGAATGTCAAGTAAGTGATATGAGAGATTTCCAAGTGCCTACAAATCAGAACTAATCTGAAGAATGTCAAGTGTACGCGGACAAAATGCAACACTTGTAAGCCAATAGGACGCGTTAGTTTTAGTTTTGGATTTTTATCTGTGTTCTCATTGGTTAAGGTTTCTGATTTGTCAATTAGTTGTAGCCAATAAGATTCTGTTTTATCCTAAGTTATATAGTTAAGCTTTTGTAAATAATTTGATTCAACCTTCTGATCTGGAGTCGGTCTCATCTCTCTGCTACGATACCCTACACTTTTAAGACGAGGCGAAATATGGGCATTCGTGATTTGACGGTTGAACCAAACACTGATTTAAAATAAATCCGTTATACTTTTGCAAAATCCTTCTTTAATTTGAGAAGTAAAGTCCTGATCCTTTAATAACCAGCATCCACGGTGAGTCCTTATATAAGTATCTATGCTGATTGACCTTTCCAGATTTGAGTTGAGCGAAATCCTTAATCACATCTTCAAAATCTATGTTTTGAGCAATTCACATTCTATCGACATTAGCGACAAACTGTTTAATCTCTCTTGAAGCATTGTACTTCTTAATTCATTTTTTATTCGTTTTAATTTGGAGAAAGGGCGCATTTGGGGAAAGAGGGGCCAGGATCGTTCGTTCCCCCACGGCGTGAAACGTCTCATAATCCTTGCTAAAAACTATACATACGAAAGAAACTATGTGCGTACATCAAAACATGTTGACTAACAAATACATTTAAATATCTACGAGTGATAGACGGGACAATACGAAGAAAATCGTAATCCAATACTTGTTACTACTTGGTAACAAATCGTTCTGTCGAGAGTCACACGCCCGCTTGTCAAGGAACATTCGAGTCGTGTGTCAAAATCGAAAATGTTCGGGATTAAAATTTTTGTAAGTTTAAGTACTACTACTAACTATTTTCAAATCTGCATCAAGTCTGCTCAATAATTCAACTACAACTTCATGAGAGGGAGTCACTGTTGAGGGAACTAAATTTAAATAAAATTAATGTGGGATTAATCCAATCAATTTTATCTCAACCAACTTCAGAAGACGCTTAAAAGTTATGTGATATATCATCCATTTAATTATTAATTTAATATAGTTTAATAATATAGTAAAAGTAGTTGGTATAGTGTATGTAATAGTAGTTTACGTTAGTTATTATAAGGTAATATTAAAAGGCACGATGGGGTTGGCATATCAGTTCAGATAAAAACCTCAAAAGGAAAAAAGTTTTAACTCTTTATTAATGGCCTTGTGGACGGAAGATACCACAGTTTTGCCAATGTCACGTGCAAACTGTTATTAAACCATCAAACGCTTTAGTTAGAAACTCAATAAGTCTTATAAATCTCTTTATTTTTTTTGAAAGAATCGTATATCATAGTATTAAGTGAACTTCACCATAGATTAATAGATCCATATAGAGCAAGGTGACATTGAACCATAGAGTGGCAGAGCAATTCGCGAGGTCAAATAAATGTCACATCAGTCTGAGTCACGACAGGCAACCCAAAGACTACAATATATGAGGCAACCGGTTTCTGAGAAATAAATACCTACGTGATAAATATCGTCTACACACAGTCTTAGATACGTAAAACTGTACGCAACGCAAGAGGATGATTGCTATTAGTAATTTCTTATGAAATTCGGACGAAACTTCGCATTTTGCGAGTTTATTTGATACTAGCTGCGCGCCGCGCGCCGCGGTTTTAATCGCGTGGTAATAAATTATACAATATTTCTTTATGAATTGTAGCCTATGTGTTATTCTGACATGTAATCTATATTATTGTGAAGTTTCATCAGAATACATTCAGTAGGTAGGTAGTTTTTGCGTGAAGGAGCAACAAACACACTTACATCCTATATAATTAGACATCCTCACAAACTTTCGCTTTTATAATATTAATAAAGTAAGATTTCAAATTGTTTACCATGACGTCATAAAACAGCATTGTTTTAATCTTATACTATAGGTACCATTGGCTATTATGATTAACTAACGCGGCGTAGGGGATCCTACGCCGCGTTTAGAAAACTTTTATTCAAGCATTTTCTGTTCTACAGTAGAAATATAATAGGCGACGAATAGGGTACCTAGTTTCCAGGGTCAAAGTAATTACATTCTATTTAGTCCGTCTTTTAGATTATTTTTTGATTTGAGGATTTTTTATTTGTAAACTTAGACCAAAAATGACAAAGATATTATTATAGCCCATTTACGTTACGTGTGACGTCACTCGTTGCGAAAAATGCAGCAACGCGTGACGTCACACGTAACTTTAATTCCGTTTATTCTATTACCTACTCTTCAAATGATGAAATGAAGATTTCGCACACTTTTGAGACATTGACCTTGACCGTGTCTCAATATAATAAAGGTTCAGTTAAACTGGCGTTTGTGGTTTCCGGACTAGGTACCTATAGACTGAGAGTGTCAGGTGTCCGGCAATGTACCAACCATAAATTATCTGTATCAGTTAGACCAAGCTGCACCAAAGATCACTTTGGCGATAAGTGGTAGCCTCTTGAATCTAGTCATTATGACAGTAAATATCTATCTTCACGATGCAGGACCTATGTAGGTACTGAGTTAACAATAGTCTTTTAAACCAATGTGCGTTTGGCAACATCGTCCTACAGTTATGTTCCTACCCAACAATTAATCTTATCAGTTATTCTGTGATATTTATAATTTTACTGGTCACTGGTATTTACCAGTTCAATAAAATTGCTGAAAAGTTCATTACGATACAACATAGGCGTTAATTTTTGCTATCGCTTATGTGTAACATTATCAAAAGACACATAATTATGATCATCATTCTTGGGTCATTACTCATTTAGATAATTAATGAGATATTTGAGAAATAAATATGAAAAAACAACCTAAAATTAACGTTACAGCATGTTGCGCCATAGAGAAGACAATTATCTCATATGACCTCCGAAAAAAAATTATTTAAAAAAAAAATATTTTTTAATTTTTTCGGGGTTCTTCAATTTTGTCAAATGTGACATCGTGATTCGCAACCACTAGACCAACTGTCAGATAACTTAACAAATTTAAATGGCGTTTTAGTTGTTTTTAAAATAAATGTGAGGTGAAAACTAACTAGAATAAAAAAGGTTTTGTCTATTTAAATGATTTAGGATTGCGTAGAAGATGAGTACTTGGAGAAGTGCTGGACTTAAGTATGTTTACCTATTCTATTGATTGTATTTTATTAGGGACCTAATTTTTTTTACAAATATGTATACCAAAATCATCATTTCCCTGCTCTTGTCCTATTCTATTTGGGGTCGGTGCAACACGTTTTCTTCTTTCATTCTGCCAGACGTCACGGCGTCGATTTCTCCTTTTTCCTCCATATCATTCTTTAGACAATCAATCAATCTTTTCTTTGGCCTTCCTATCCCTCTCCATCCGTCACCATTCCCATTCCCATCTATCACTGTTTTAGTGACATGCGCATTGTCCCTCCACATTACAAACTCACATATATCACACTGATTTAAGACTAATATTATAAAAGAGAAAGTTTGTATTTGTGTGTGTATGTTTGTTACTCCTTCACGTTCGAAACGGCTTAATGGATTTGAATGAAATTTGGTATATATAGATAGGCTACGCGGGTGAAACAGCGTGGCACTACTAGTAATAAAATATACAAGTATCGGGAAAATAATTACAGGACGTCAATAAATTCGTTTACCTATATGGCTGTCAATAGGAATATCTACCTACTAGTGTCCAGAAGGCTGGCAAAAATTGCCAAGTTGAATAGCAATGCTGGTTCATTCATGTTATTGTGTCCATTGTTCCATATTACATACCTACTTGGTCGGCCGAAACCTGTTTTTTCTTTAATTTTCCCCTAAACCTACTAAACCCCTTACACGATTACGGCAAAATTCAATTGATTTATCATTTCTGATTAGAGCCATCTGTTTGTACTAGATTTTGCTTATTTGTTGCCGAAAATATTCATAAGAACAACGAAAATTTAATAAAAATAAGTGCCGTAGGAACAATGCAAAATTTTCTCCTTAATATACACACATCAAAAGTATCTAGGGATCAACATATATTTTTGCAATAACTTTTCTCCTGATTGATATTAATTAAAATTTTCTTTAAGGATTCATCAAATAAAGTGTTTTCGTTTGTCACAGTAACGATAAACCAAGTCACCTTTGCATTAATAAAGAAATTTGCCATTTTCCTAATAAAGGGATTTTTGACATTTGAACCACTAACATTAAAGTTCGAAAAAAAGACTGAAATAACAGTTTTCTTTAAAATTTTATTGGGTAACTTAAACAATTAATAATCCGTGTTTCTACCGCGAACACTAACAACACAAGAACATCGGTTTGGCATACTCAAAATGAGTTCATCCAAA
The DNA here is from genome assembly GCA_905475445.1 of Ochropleura plecta. Classification (NCBI taxonomy): domain Eukaryota; kingdom Metazoa; phylum Arthropoda; class Insecta; order Lepidoptera; family Noctuidae; genus Ochropleura; species Ochropleura plecta. The sequence continues at coordinate 5,181,225 of FR997721.1, read as the reverse complement.
TCACGCTGTGGAATGGCTGCCCATGTTCGTTGCAACAACAAAAAAAGGTCTTCTTGCGACTGGATACCCTCCATATTCGGCAGAGCTCTTCTCTGTAGCATATCCCATGCATGCTCAATCGGGTTCAAGTCTGGCGACTGAGCAGGCCAGGGCAGGACATTGATGTTAGCTGCGGCGAGAGTCTGTCTTACAACTCTTGCGGTGTGCGGTCGTGCATTATCATGCATTAACTGAAATAAGGGACCGATTTGCACTTGTAGAGGAACGATGACGTCTGATACAATCGTCTCAGCATAAATTTGAGCGTTGAGGTTGCCTCTGATCCAAATCAACTCAGTTCTTCCGCCGATCCAAATACCCGCCCATACCATGATGGTTCCACCACTAAAAGGATGGACTTCCTGGCAGGATTTTAATCGCTGTTGGCGTCCAGGGGTTCTCCAGTGTCGTATACGTCTTGTATCCGGTCTCATACCAAAACGAGACTCATCAGAAAAGCACACGAAACGCTATTGTTCTTCTGCCCAATTTCTGTGTTCAAGAGCCCATTGATATCGAATCCTACGATTGTGCATTGCTATAGGTGGTACCCGTAGCGGTCTTCGGGAATGAAGGTTCACTTCATGCAAGCGGTTTCTGACTGTTTGGTCGCTAATTAAGTTCCCTGAAGAGTGATGAAGCCTCACGGCTAACATCATGGCGGTTATTGTTGGAGCTCTTCGAGTTAAGATTTGAATGTATCGGTCTTGTCTCCGTGTGGTGCAGCGATACCGTCCTCCATGGCGCTCAGCCACGGTACCAGTGCTTCGGTAACGTGTCCAAAGTCGACTGATAACACTCTGACTTGTATTCAGAGCTAAAGCTACAGTACGTTGCCGGGAACCAGCTTCTATCATTCCCACGGCTCTGAGCATTTCTTCCCTGCTTAAATGACGTCGCCGCTCCATAATAACGTTGGTTTTAATCAGTAGTAGGGAAACAGTAGCACTAATAATGTCTTCAATGCGTTGTATGTTTTTATAGGGAAAATATTGACAGCTTATTTTCATCTTTTACTCGAATTTGATTGAGAGTTCCTGATTCAAATTATGAAATGCACCAAAAAGGATCCATATAAATTTATAAAATCATAAATTTATTACAAAGCCACATCTCAATCTCAAGAAATCCGCATAAAAATGCTTGATCCCTAGACACTTTTGATGTGTGTAGATATAGCTCCAGCGGCATACTAATGTTCTAGTACCTGAAATCGTAATCGCTTTATTCTGTAAATTTGCCGGCGTTCCAGTTCGAGTAGGTATGCAGGTTATCAATACAATTTTCCGCGCTTTTACCTGCGCAGAACTCACTTTCACTTTTGCTTTTGCGCAAGTTGCTACAGTGTAAAAGACAGATCGTGTCGCCGTGACGTCGTTGTTTGGGCGGGAGAACATTTTAAAACATGCAGATTATCTTTTAGGGATCGTAACAATGTCACCATGCATAAGATGCCACTACCACAATGTAATACCACTGTGCTTGCCCGATTTTTAATAAGTAGTTGGTATTTTTTGTTGATAATTTTATAAAATTACATTATTTATTGTCTAGTGGTTGCAAAAAGTTATTTCAATGTGTGTGTGTGGATGCACCAATAAATAACTACTTTGGGCCCGATCAGAATATCAGCGCTGTGACATGCCTGCCATGTTGCAGCATCATGCTGAGATAGAGGCCTTTTGGCCTCGTACAGGACTAATTTAAGCACTTGTCTTTTTATATTGCTTTTCACTTAATGTTGTTCTTTTTTTTTTAAATTAAGTAATTTTGTTTTACTGTCTCGTCCTGCGCGAGTTTAAAAAAACAGTTTTACTTCCTTTACTTCTTGTGAACCATGCCTATACCATCTCAGTTCATCCGCTTCCTCAGTCAATCGTTCATAAGTTCCTATGTTCCATTTTAGTTATGTCAATTACTCCAACATAGCTGCGGGAATTCTTCGAAAATCTCTCAAGGGTGAGCACAAGGAAGCTGCTATGAAGCGGGGAAAGTCTTACATCAGGTACTTCTACTGGTTCAATGGAGATATGTTGCGTAAGTTGCTTTGGATACTTATATACCTATAAGCTGCTTTGTATCACTACATAGTATAAAACAAAGTCGCTGTCTGTCTGTTGCTATGTTGTATCATATGTACCTATGCTTAAATCTTTAAACCTACGCAACGGATGTTGATGCGGTTTTTTTAATAGGTACCTACAGTGATTCAAGAGGAAGGTTTATATGTATAATACTTCACGCTATGACTCTTAGGAGGTGAGCAGCGGGTGAAACCGCTGGGCGGGTCGCTAGTACATATATATTTCTCAACCACCTATCCTGTTCAAGTCATGTGACGGTACGGTTAGCTCAGTGGCTGAATGATCGACTGCTGCGTTGCGTGTCGCGAGTTCGATACCCGCACGGAACAAATATGTATATGTATACTAGCTGTGCCCAGCGGTTTCACCCGCTGCTCACTTAGGGGTATGAAAAATAGATGTTGGCCGATTCTCAGACCTACCCGATATGTACACAAAATTTCGTTTAAATCGGTCTAGCCGTTTCGGAGGAGTATGGGAACGAAAATTGTGACACGAGAATTTTATAAATTAGATATAAAAATGAAACCCGTTTCCCGTTGTCACGCCATAACTTGAGAACGGCTAGACCGATTTGGCTGATTTTTTTTGTAGTTTTCTAATACTCTGTAGAAGGTTCTTACGGAAAAAAATATTAAGAAAATGTCTCAGAAAGATTGAAAAAAAAAATCCATTTAATTTTGCCTAATTAAAAAACGCGCGTAACGTATGTCAACGTCATTCACAGCCATAGACTATATTGAAAGAGCATCGTTTGTTCGGAAATGTGGTTACTTAATTAAATTCTATCGCACTAATTTACTTTTTTTTTAATTTAATAAAATTATGAAATTAGTAAAGTCCTTCTCAGTTATGGAAGACCAGGGAAATAGGGATTTATTTTTATATGGAGGATATTTTAGATTCCAGTTCAAATTGAATAGGTACTCATACCTAAGATAGGACAACTGTCAGCTATACAAATTAAAGTAGTGCATCAAAGCTACGCTAAGGCGGTACAAAGTTCGCCCGGTCAGCTAGTTTTATATATACCTAAGATGACCTGCAGGTAGTTGTTTCCGGTCTGGCTGTTTGTGTGAGAGTTTAAATGTTTGTAGACGCTGACGTGACGTTGCCCCACACTCACATCCCACAGAATTTTGTTCTGTATGGTGGCATACAGAACAAAATCCTGTGGGATGTGAGTGTGGGGCAACGTTAAAAAAAACAAAATAAAAATGCATACCTAATGTATGTGGCAGAATGCTGACATTTCATTAAACACAGTGTTCGCACAAAACAATTTGAAAACGAATTCCTCTTGTCTAGGCAGTTAGGTCATTAGAATCAACTGGATAATTTGGCATCCAAGTAGACCGCCGAATTAATTTTTTTTCCAAAATTGGGGATAGAAGCTCCTACCGACACTTAGTGTAAAGGCCGCGTGCCCGACGTGGTCGTGGCCGCTTGCCGTAATGGCCTATTTGTCAGTACACCTGCATATTTAAGACTTAAAAATGCTATAGACGCTGCGATAAACGTTACCTACTCGGCCCAAGAAATTGAATGACACGCATAACTTGGTTGACGCGGAAATGACATGATGATTTGATATCGATCAGGTGGCTAAAAGCCTTGTTGACAGTACTGGCAGCAGCATTGCTAGATTGATTTACTGCATACTGCATTAGAGTAATGTTACACTAACGTACACAATGCATTTGACGTACGCTCTCCCATACGCAATTTTCACATACCTACACATTACGGCGACAAAAAGGTCGATAGTTTATATCGATACAATTACTGTCAGCTGTCTATTCTGTGACAAACACAATTTTTTTTACGTTTCATATTCTGAATCCCCGTTACGTAAAGTACAGACGCCTGCACATCAAGCTACTACAATCTGTCAGATTTCTTTGATAGATTTTCGACTTTATTTCTAAAGTATAAGGTTCAAGGTTCATTGGGAAAAATTGACAGTTTCGGGTAGCTTGACCTGCAGGCGTCTGTACCTATCTAATCTACTTTTCTGTATTTTTATAAAGTTTCTTGTAGGTATTCCCGAGATAACTTAATATGTCATTCCAGAGATATTTTATGAAAATGATAATTGGATCAACCTTGTTTTCAGCTGAAGGAGAGAAACCCAAGCAGTTGGACAAAGAAAAAGCTTGATATAGTACCCAACGTTATAAAATAAAGGTAACGTTGGGTACAAAATTTCGTGTATTTACTTTAATTCAATATTAATTTAACTAAAGCTTTACTATTATCACTTAAACTTAGTTGTTCTTAATGTGTTTGATATAAATTTAAAGAAGACGTACCCACGATGACCAATCACGCTATACAAAACCAAATTAACCTTTTGAACGCCATTGTCGCATATATGTGACAAGTGTGCCAGCTGGACGTCAACGACACAAATATGTGAAAAAATTAGTTTCTCGGCGTGGAGGGCACACGCGTGCGTTTATGCTCTGGCGTTTAAAAGGTTAAGCTGATCTATTATATGTAGTATAGCAAGATCATTCAAAGCGAGCCCAAGTTACAGATATGTCTCCGTGTGTATTTTCTGATTATGCCAATTTGCAGTGCTACTTTTAACATGCTAGTTTGTCTTTGTTGCTAGTTTTATAATTAAGTTCACAATGAAAACTGTTTTAATATGTTCCACATGGCCACACTTTCATCAAATACCTAGTATTTTAATAAATTTTATATATTTTCCTAAATATTCAGTAAGTAGGTTCTTGATTGATATATGTATTTTATATCTTCGAGTGATGTTCTTTCCAAGGCCATCTCATGAGTATAAATAAATATATTTATAACATCTTTAGGATTACATTGACCATTATTGAATAAAAAAAACTTGCGAATAGCTATAAATGTTGATGGTTTCTTTTTAGAGTATAGATCCTACTGTCGATTAATATTATAAAGAAGCTTTTACTTGGCTTCACTCGCAGCGTACTCTGCTTGTAATAATAGCGAGTCCGACGACCTCTTGGCTGTTTTTTAATTTCATTGTCGCGTCAGCAACGAATCAGTAACTCAATATCTCACCAGTACCCACCACCTACTACGATACGCTGCACAGATTGCGCCATCACCATAAGAACGTTATAGTTGATTCCCTCGGCAACAGTACTTTTTTCCAGGTAGAAGGTACACCCGGCGACACATCAAGTTAAACATTCCCAGTATAACATAGCTTCCCTTTGTATAGATCTCCTATACAATGAGAGATCCACATAACTGGTTTTGTATAGCTTGTTTCGTCGCCGTCTGTTTATGTACACCAATGTATGCTGAACTCGTAATTCTATATTAAGGAATCGAAATCACTTCTAGCTTTCAAAAGTTATCAAAGCACCATCTGAACAATCCTATTATAAAAGCGAAAGTAAGTGCGGATGTATGTATGTTTGTTGCTATTTCACGCGAAAACTACTGAATGGATTTTGATGAAACTCCACAATAATATAGCTAACATATCAGAATAAAACTTAGGCTTCATAAAGATATATTGTGTATTCTATCACCACGCAAGTGCGGGACACGGGGCGCAGCTAGTGTAAAATTATTTGAAACACACATGAAACTCACCCAAGAGATAACCGACGAGGGTTTCTTGATCACGCCGAGACTTGCTATTCACAAAAAAAATGGGTTTGAAGGTGTATTCATTCTTCGAACAAAAAGACTCATTTCTTAACAACATTTTATTACATTATTAGCACATTCAATTAAATACAGGTCATAATAAACCCATTCAGTCAAATTTTGCAATAGGTATATTAAGGTAATAAATAAGCCGGCTTCAGCATTGAAAGACAATCGCTAAGAGCTACGAAATCTGTAATAACTATTATTGCTTTCGATAGAATTTGTTCATGATAAAATTCGCAAAAGGTTTTCCTTGTAAGGCCGGTTGTCGACTTATTAATTGTCTTACCAACGTAGTATTGTAGTAAATTCGCCAAAAATCCTTCTGAAGGTTTTTCAAAACAAGCCGGCTTAAATAAACCTCGTCAAATATACATAATAAATATATAAAACTGTAAAAAAACGTCGAGATAATATTTATTTTGATGTTGGCTGGACGTCCTAAAAGTATCAAGTAAGGTTAACATCTTATATTTAAAGAATCTTGATAGTTTTAAATTACATTTAGAAAAAAAGACGAATAAAAATGGCTGGACGAACTTGATGACATGCACAAACGTGTCAGAACAAGCATTGAGTAGGTACAAATTCGATGTGCCATCGTTTTGGCCCATAATTGTGAAATCTATGGGCTTTTTCCAATTATGACTGCACACAGACCTTTTAAAGTAAGTACCTCTAATAGCAGCAATTTTTAAACCTTTCTCAAAGAGATTTAGGTTGGAGATAAAAACTTTTTAGCCAGTCGGTGGCAAAAAAAAACTACGAATCAAAACTTCTTCCTAAAGTAACTTTAAATTGTCCGTGTATTTTTGGAAGTCGGTTTTTTGTCATTTTTTTATTTTAGTTTTTTTAGTTGTTGTATGGATGGCATCTCACACAAATTCTTATCGAATATTCATTTTTCATTGCTACTAAGAGATATTAGCATATCGTCCATATGCGTTAGAAAAAAAAAATGTATTTCAGGAGATAACTCATAATAAAATTATTCAAGTAATATAGATAAAATTCATATGGGACCTCGGCATCCCCTTCGATAATAAAAAAAAGAATTGTGTGGTTTTATGAAACCACGGTAAAAGTGAAACTTTTGTTCACATTATAGGCATTTAGACGTCCCTACTCCACGGACGACCGTCACGCGACATGCAACACACAGACGAAAAAGTTTAAGACGATGTAATAAAAGTTTCACTTTAAAAAATAATTGAAAATCATACAAAAAAACCTTCTATTTTTAAGTCGATTAAAAAGATTAACCTATAATATCGAATATTGCAAATATCTCAGCTCCACTCTCGCTGCTTTGGTGTAGTCCAGGTTTAAAGATAATTATTCTTAAACAGAATTGTTAGTATTGGGCAAGCATACTGTTTAGAAACTTTACACCAAAGAGTACAACGCCGTAAGGGCAAGCTAACCTTTTATGCTTCTTTTAAACTACCACCAATTATTGTCAGTTGTAGTAACTCAACGGTAACCTTATTGATCAGTGTGATTTTAGCTTTGATGCAAATTCAGCTGTAACACAACTGAGTCATTATAACCCCGTTTGCAGCCCTAAGGTGCTGATAGACTTAACCATTCACATTTAAAAGAACAACGATCATTCACCGTTTAACAACGTACAGAATCAAGCATAGAGCCAAACATCGCTACGAACATTTTCATGATCTTTCTAGCGAACGCTCTGGTCGATGATCGTTATAAATTATGTCAGATTTGACTCGGCAAAAAGTTCGAAGCAAATTTACTGTCTTTTTGCAAGAACGCTCGATAGAATGATCGCTGAAACGCTCTCGTTTATCTTTGTGATATAACATACGCAAGATTGCTCATTACAAGTGAATGCTTAAGTCTATCAATACCTTTACATAACAATAGTTTGAGTGCAAACTTAATTCAAACGACATCATTATAAAATCAACTTGTAACACAATTACATAGGTATAACGGTCAATAGTATACATTTTATTGTTATGGTCATTTATTGAATATTTTATTGAGCAGACTTAATAGCCAAGTTAATTCCCGTAAACAATTTAATACGATGCCGTTGATAAGGCATTTTGGAATATAAGAGCATGTAAGAGGTATTACAACTGCCCTTGGTTGCGGGTTGTTCGGAAGAGGTACCGTGACCCTGGAACATAAAGGGCAAAAGAAGGAACATGGGTGGGTTTTTTGTCAGTACAAGTCGGATACTTCCTCTGCTCCGCCCATAGCGGGGGAAGTTATTTGATGATTTCCCATTCGCATAAAAGAGGCAAAACTGACACTCTTGTTTTTATAACTCAATATAGGCTTCATTACTAGAAAAATCTGAAAATGGGAAAGACTTCTTTCTGAAAAGTGTGGTGATATTTAAGGTATATTACAGACCATAATTCTGAATTACTTTGATTGATTTGCTGCCCTATATATATTTGCGAGTCGAGTCGATTAGACGAGCTGGTTTTAACAATTTATCACCGGGTTCTAAGATGGCCGATTAAGCAGAATAATAATAGGATAATAATATGAATAACGTTAAAATTCTTGAAATGATCACAGGCGCAAATTATATTGTGAATTGTGACGATTTTACGAATGGTAACGTAAATTATATTTTTAATCTATAATGATTCTGCTTAAGCGTAGATTTTAGACCCCCTGCTTGTTTAAATCATTCTTTAAGTATTTTTTAATAATAATACGTCATATCTGCCAATGGCTTAATTGCCAAGAGCCTCGACCAATACCTAAGGAGGCTCTCGTTAGGCAACTGGATCAAGGGATTGATACAGAAAACAGTACTCCTGGACACGGCTCGTATTGTTAGGTTTCTTTCTCTGGAGCCCTGACCGCCGGGTAGCTTGGACCCTGTTCCTGATACCGGTGGGCTACTATTTTTTGTATTTTAAATGTTTTTTTATTCTATGTTTTTATTATAAATGAATAAACGAAAATCATACGTCACGTATTTAATCGTTTACGGGTTTATACATATTTTTTTAGTATAATTTAAGTGAAATGAAGTTGAAGATTTTGAATGGTTTGACTAACTTACTTAGCACATCATCGCGCTTGTTATACCTTCAGGTATAACAAGCTTAGGCTGTGGTGTGCCTGATAGTACACCCACATTACACCAGTTCAAGTCTAATGTTAATAGGGGCGGACCTATTGCCATCGCAACCTACTGAGAAATTCCTGACGAAAAAATAGAATAACCCGACCCGAGAATTGATCCCAGGACCTCTTTTTTAAAAGTTAGAGTTAAGTGTGTTTGTGTGTGTATTTAGAATATTTTTATTGCTTTTATTTTGTCGTTGTCAAGAACTTTATTATATATTGTCTTCCATATACAAACTTTGTGAAAAGAACATAGTCAAACGATTTTATACCAAGATGTAGACACCTTACACCGTAAGCTGTCCCATACATTTTCGTGTTGGTACACTTTTGTATGGAACAGCGGTTTTTTTAATATCTGCTGCCCCACCATGACGTCTTAAAACAGAAGTTATTCCACTGAGGGAAAAAGACAGAGCTATACAGGGTGTCTAGCACCATCTCTTTCTCACACAGGAATAAGAACTGCTATAAGATGTCATGGTAACCCTTCTGACAATTATATTAGAGCATGGTAAAATTAAGTGTCACTATGTCCCTACATACATAATTCATGCATAAATAATCATTATCATGCCTTTATCGCAATTCATTTTACAACTATTTTCATAAAACGGAATTTATTCTTAAAATCTAGCGATATATAACTACTATATTAGTGATTTGATGAATAGATGTTGTAATAGTCGTGATTTTTATTTTTCCGTACAATATAGTTAGGGAGCTTTTTTTTATAAAATAGTATGCTATGCATCATGGCTGCAGTTTCGCTAGCCATTTTATTTCGACCTCGATCACGGTTCCAAGGGTTGCCACAGTTTGTTAATCAATTTACGTTTAATGTTGGTGTTGCTATTTTAATAAAGAAAATATTTAACAGAATCTTGACTGAATGATGACACGGTTGGCGCAGAGGCTGAGCGATTGACTGCGCTGCGTGTCGCGGGTTCTATCCCCGCAAGGAACAAATATTTGTATAACCTACAGGTAGTTGTTTCGGGTCTGTATGTTTGTGTATGTGAGTTTAAATGTTTGTAAGCGCACCCACGATACAGGAGAAATTCCTAGTGTGGGGCAAAATTTACATCTATTTTTCTATCTACTTATTTCTTGACTATTAGTAGTATTACTAATAGTAGGTACATATTTTAATAACAATATCTTAACTATGCGTGATGAATATTATTTGATCTTTTCTCTAAAATTTACGTGAAAATGTCGTAGCACCAAGTCAATGAAAATTTAATTTGGTTGATTTGATGACACCCTATAACTAACTTTAATATACAGACTTCTGAATAACTTACGCTATTATATTGGACGAACTATTAATATACTTCCTGAATAAATTCCAAAGAACAATATTTATTAATAATAATACGCTGTGTGCTTCACTAGCTCCCTAATCAATATGCTTGGTAACAACAACAATAACATAATATTATTTTGCTTGATATTTTATTGCTATTATAAATACTTCGTTCTATTACTGCGGGTAGAGGGCGTATGTCAGTTGCAACTTCACTGAGCACTTCGACGGTCCCTACGTACTTATAGACATGTCGAAAATGGCATTTTTTTATTGTCTTTGGCTTTAGATTATCTATGCGCACATGCTGACATACGATTTTTATTTTTATTTAATTTATTTACCTTGTTTTAGAAATCGTATAATGCCGCGTTCCAAAAAACAAAAACGACTCGTTTTGCTTACGGATGGTAGTATTTTGACATAAGTTCTATGAGACTTATGTCAAAATCTTACTATCCGTAAGCAAAACGAGTCGTTTTTGTTTATTGGAACGGGGCTTAAGAGAACAAGTCTTATAAATACAACGAATAAGTGTCGTGTGTGGTCATCTCTCAGTTTTACTAAGAAAATGAGAAAAAATAAAATATTTATGTGTCAATGGTATCATAAAGCTCTTGAAACTGTTTAATATTGTAGAAAGAAAATATTTATTATTGCTCATAGAATTATTTCTAGGGCGTGTTGAACACAAATTACGCTCTCCTGTAAACCTCGGTTTTTGACTTAACCTTATGTACATAGGAACCGTCGACTTGTTGTCAATCATGGTTAGGCAGTTTTCGACGACGATTTTGTTTCTTACTGGTGGCAAACAACGCTGTCGTTATGGTGTGTTTACACTAGGTAGGCAGTGGCGGCGCACTAAACGCGGACGTCGGCGACATAGCTTTGTGTAGCCTCTTTCAGTTCCAGATTGTGTCATCTCATGTAACACTTCCTTAACTGTTAACTACTGGTGCCTGGTGACAGACAGACAGACAGCGGAGTCTTAGTAATATCCTTACTATCCTTACTATAATATTATAAAAGCGAAAGTGAGTTTGTTTGTTTGTTACCTCTTCACGCTTTAATGGCTAAACCGATTTTGATGAATTTTGGTACAGAGATAGTTGGGAACCAGGAGACGGACATAGGCTAATTTTTATTTAAAAAAAGTGGGATATGAGGGAGAACGAGGGAAGAAAAGGGAAAACTTAGCGTTGCTATTACAAATCAATCAGGCGCAAGAGCAAAAACTACAGGTCTGCTTGGTGTGTTATACCGAATTTAACGCGAGCGAAGCCGCGGGCGAAAGCTAGTTACTAATAAGTTAAAATTTTAACAGATGATGCGTTTCATAACTCAAAACAGAATATATTAAGGGAGGTCCCATTCAACAAACATTTTTTTTTGCTGTTTCTATGGCGACTCAAACTCCCACTTTGTCACCCTTTTTTAATTTCACAGAACCTATGTAGGTCTATTCGAAAATCTAATTAGAACATTTTTGCGAGGCTCCCTTAGCTGCGAGGGCAGCAGTGGTCACCGACGTCGCCAACGCCTAATACCGCCACTTTAGATAGGCTACGTCGATCGTCAAAATTTAATTTGGCCCATATGCATCCGTGCGTAGTGCAGGAATGGTACAACGCCTTAACTCTCCCCTTACAATAACATAATATCATGTAACGTTAATATGATAATTAAACTTAATAATTAATTTACATGAGTTGAGCTAAGATCTAATTTTTCTCTACTATTTATAAACATTACAGTCAGTGCAGCTGCTTAATAAACATTTATAAAAAGGAGTGATTTTTACTTAATTTTATGTAACTCCAAAATGAAGTTTCTATGTTGGTAACTTTATTTTTTTTATCATTAATTATTTATTTTATTTTAGAATTTTTTATAGTCAATAACATAAATATTTTATTATTCTCGCAAAAATGCAGTAGTGCCTAATAATATTTCATTATAAGTGTTTTTTACGAACAGGACAAGTGCCCACCAGTCAATTTGTTTCAGGCAAATGCCATCCTAGCTACGATCAAACATAGTGAACATACAGAATATAAAAACATACATATTATATGGTCAATATATTTATAAAATATATCAAGATCTCAAGATAAAGAAATAACTTCGTTCTTAGTATACAGAGCTATAGAAGTTGATAACAGTAGAACAATAACTGCGTAATTAATAAGTTGGTAATACATAACAGAAGTGTAATATTTATATATTAAATAGTTTGATTTGATTGAACATGCAACACTATGTCACCGGTCTAACATCCTACTTATAAAGATTGCAATGATTCAAAAAGTTGCATTGTCCTTAAATTCTAAACAATTTCTATAATGATTAATAATGACATGAGTAAAGAACACATTATTACATGTTATTGTTTAGCACAGTGGGACGAGGAATTGATCTCACTACTTATACACAATATATTGCAAAAGTGAACTTTTCAAAAGAGTATAACTATTTACCTAACTCGTTTAAAGGTAGCCCAGCTTTATTAAACTTGATATTTATAAACTTCATCAAAATAGAATGTTCCCATGTAAGAGTTACACTGCTTAACCGCTTGCACCGTTTACAAATTCAGTGGCCATTCCTGATTCCTCGTGTAAATGGAGCGATTAGGAGCTGGACACGGAATTGGTAACGAATGCTTTACCTATTCATCTTCGTTCTCTGCGTCAGGTCGTTCAGCCTCGGTGTTGACGACCTGGCTCTCGGCGTCGTCAGCGAGCGGGTCCGTGCGGGCGCGTCTGCATCGCGGGATGACGCCGTTGTACTCGCACATGCCGAAGATTAGGACACCGAAGCCAATGAGGTGCTGCCAGTGGAAGTCTTGCCACATCAAAGCGAGAGATACCATCCAGATGACGAAGGTCCTGCGGAAACGTAGAATTATTATATCATGCTTGTACACTGGAGGGTTTAGTTACGGCTGGCGCAGTGTTTAAGCATTTGATCCCCGCACGGATCAAATATTTGTATGACCTACAGATAGTCGTTCCGGGTCCGGCTGAGAGATTCCTAGAGTGGAGCAACTTTTATATAAAGAAAAAAATGTTGCCTTGTTGGACAAGACACAAATTCAAACTAAAGGTGTGACATAATGAATTCAAGACCTGCCACGTGTATTCTTTTAGACCAAGAAAATGGACAAGTTTTGTTCCACGAGTTTTGAAATTCGCAATATAAATACGACCTCACGCGTTCAGCTACTCAACATATTTGGGAAAACTATAAGAAAAGTTATGATTTTTGAAAAGTCATGGAACAAATGTTCATCAGTTATTATTACACAAGGTGTAACAATAATAAGCTAAATATTTGTTGGATTTTGTGAGCAAAATGCAAATTTTTCGCTTCAGACAACGCATTTGGTGTGCGGTGTGGCTCTTATGAATGTATCGGGTGACCAGATACATGATGCATGGTTTGTAAGAAAGATTATTATGACAAGAGTTTACTTTTGTAGGAGCAATTGAAATTATGAATTTTCAGGATCAGGAGTCAACAATTTTATCAAAAACTAGTGACCTTCCTCGGCTTCGCACGGGTACTATTCTTGAATCACTCCATGTATTTATGAAAACTGCATTAAAACTGCCGTTTCGTAGTTTAAAGATCTAAGCGAACACACACATCGAGAAGTCGTTACATAATCAAATTAAATTTTCGTTTTGACCCTTTGACAGGCATACCCGGGTCATCCAGTGACCATTACAGTTACATTAGTTTCAAGGTTACCTTATAGAGTCCAGGACCATCCTAGTGGTTGCCGACATTTCCTTGGTGACGCTGATGCCGGCGAAGTTGAAGAACGCGATCGAAACGATCGTGCCAATTGTTGCCAAGAGAATTAGAGGGTTGTTCCCTGGAACGTTACATATTGATTGAGACATATATCTTTTTAATAAATAATAATATAGTTAAATAAAAAACAAACTTTCTCTTCTCAAACCCTTATAGCATTTCATGGGAATGCGTACTGAATAACTAGCCAGTCATGATTGGGAGTGCGCTATATTGGATTTAAAATGATGTAACTTAGCTCACAATGCATTAGCAGGATGCAGAACAAGGATCTAAGTTAACACGTTCACGATGAAGTTATTGTTAATCCAGACATCCATACATACTTAATTTCATCAATTCACTAATCCATTTGAGCGTGTAGGACATGTAGGAGTAACTATCATACACGAATACAAACTTTCGGTTTTATAATATTAGTGTTATTATTCCAATAAGGGAAAGACACAGAGCTACAGATCCTGTATAGCTCTCTTTTTCCAAAGGAATATCATTAAAACAATACTGGTAACTGGTAGTATGATAACTCCACAGATGAATACTCCGGTAAGATAGAGTCACTGCATGCAGGGGTAGCGGGTTGTTAAAACATAAAGAGCAGAAGAAGGAACATGGGTGGGTTTTGGTCAGTCTAAGAAGTCCAGTCTGACCCCCCCCCCGCTCCACCCAGAGCAGGAGCAGTTATTTAATGATTTCCCCTCCGCAGAAAAAAAAATGAAGAGCGTATAGTTTATTTTTTTGCCTTTAATGATGTTAAAACTACGTAAAACAGCTGAAAACTACGAATGTAATGTCGTAAGCGATAAGAAGTGCGAAACAAAGAAATTAGACGACATCTTTAAGTACTACTTTAAATGCAAAATGATCATAAAATCGTATACAATACCATTATGTTGATATGGGAATGTCGTCACAATAGTATTAAATTGGTAGTTAAAATTTGCGTTTTTTTTATAGTCTTCAACTAACTGGTAGGTATTGTAAAGAGGTTTTATACCTAAATGAAATCGCAGTGCAGCCTGGTTTTCTTTGACGTTCGAATACTTTAACTAAGAAGAAGAGAAGACAATGGCGTAGGAAGTATGTGTGACACGTACCAGTAAGAAAAAAAAAAGAAATATGAAAACAATATATTCTAAAGGATTTTATGCGTTTTCAATTACATAATATAGTTGTTCAACTTCTGCAAAGGAATACTTTGGGATGCATTTAAAAACCTGCACGAGTGAACAATTACTTGGTTGGCCTATTAGATATTTTGCTCTTTATAGCCCCAAACCCAGGTCCAACTTAGTTCAGCCAAACAAGCAACTGTGCTCTATTTTATTTGTCAAGGTGGGTTCGATCCCCGCACGGAACAAATATTTGTATGACCTACAGGTAGTTGTTCCGGGTCTGGCTGTTTATGTATGTTAGTTTAAATGTTTGTAAACGCACCCACGATACAGGAGAAATTGCTAATGTGGGGCAACGTTTTTTTTTTAAGTTTTATTTTATTACAAACTAGCTGTGCCCGGCATGCGCTGCAATGCACCTTTTAATACCTGCCCTACCTACCGTACCTTACGGGATAAAAGTCCTACAAATTTTCAGCCAAATCGGTTCAGCCGTTCTTGAGTTGTAAATAGTGTAACTACCACGACCTTCTTTACACATATACTAGCTGTGCCTTGCGGTTTCACCCGCTGCTCTTCTTCTAAGCATTGAAGCGTGATGTTATACAGCCTATAGTTGCGCCCAGCTGTTTTACCTGTGTAGAGATAAAAAGTCAATAGGCCCTATCCAGTTCTTGTATTTACAGACCAAACTATTGGAATTAATACCACCGTGAATTTATGCAAGCCTAGTTGTTGTATCATGAACAATTCGGCCTATGAATCGCGTTCTCCCATACAAACTTTGCCATTTTCGACCCCTTTTTTTTGCGCATGGGATGGCATCAATACCGCCCGTCCGTCTCCTGGTTCTAAGCTACCACCCCACCAATTTAATTTTCAGCCAAATCCGTTCAGCCGTTCTTGAGTTATAAATAGTGTAACTAAAAGAACTTGGACCTATCACGACCGCGGAGTTGGCTAATACAGGCATAGCCACCTCCGCGGTCGACTGATTGCTTTTTATATATGTTAAGATAAATTAGTTTTTCTGCAAATAATTATAGGAATTTCATTTCTAAAAGTCACCGATTAAATAATCTTTTAGTTAACTATAAAAGGAAATTCTCTACGCTTCTTCTTCTATATCTACGTTTGCGAAATGGTATTACTAGTAAACGGTTCCATAAATGTTTCTAGCTCGTAGCTAAATAACAAAAGCCACTTCTTCTTCACTTCAAGGTCAATCTTTAGGTTAAGCCTTTAGGTTACGCCTTACATACCGAGTTTCCTCCATGCCTCGAAAGCTGTTGGTCCCGGTTGTCGTTTGAAGATCTTTGACATTCGTTACAGGTAGTCAATGTCCCGAAAAGAGAAAGGTACTTTTCTCTTACTGATTATACTTGAAGCTAAACGTAATTTTCTCGATGAGTTTGATGTCTCGATGGTTTTTTTTTAAGCTACACGATGACTGACAAATGCTTGCACTGAAAAACTTTTTTCCGCTTACCAATCTGCACTAGTCCATCGATGGCGTCCTCGACTGTGCCCCTGGCGTTGTTCCCGAAGTGCGGGGGCGCGGGGGTCCAGTAGAACACCACCAACAATGAGGACAGCACAGAGAAACCGAACACGCCTTCCCAGCCGACAGCTTGTAGCGGTGGAATGTTTAGTCCTGAAAATATAATAACAAGCTTGATTGAGTCATTTTAGCAAAATAACATAACATTATGGTAGGGGAGCCCATGCGGGGATTTCGGGATTTACTAAAGCGCGGCAGATTAATATACAGGGGGATACCTTGTACCCGGTTAAGTACCTCCACAAAACATGAGGCACATATATAAGGCCGCCCGTGAAGGATACAGGATCAGATTAGTAAAAAAAAATTGACCATCAGAAATTCTCGAGCGCGTCAGATTAAGGTAGGGTGAGTTAATTACATCCTAAAAAGTGTATATTCCACTAATCTGACAATTTGAGAGTGACGTAAAAAAAGGGGAGGGCAACAAAGTTGTAAAAAAAAAACGTCATCTCGACATTCTCGAGCGTAGCTAATTTTTTTTTATTTTGAAGGAAATAATTCAAGAATAATGAAAAATATATAATCTGACGATTTCCGCAAGCCGAAATAACAAAAAATCGTCGATAAAGTTAAATGCGTGCAGCTGCGTGATGCCTACATTTCCTTCTCCGCGTTTCTATTCCTCTCTCACTCTTTCTCTATCTATTACTCTCTCACTCCGTCTCCACTCTGATTTCTGCTGCCATGACGCCATCACAGGAATTCGGGAAGTTATTGGTTTACCCCGTTTTGCGAAAATCGAGTTTTCATCAGATCTTGACGTTTTAAGGTCATAGGAAGCTTCCCTGACTACCCCGGTGATGTTATCACTATGTCTATATGTACAATTATTATAGGTATATGTGTGTGTGTGTGTGAGTATGTGACTCGCTTATAACTTTTGAACGACTAAACCGATCGGAATACACTAAACGGCGTTCTAAAGATTTCCCTCAAAATTAGATGTCCTGTGAATTTGAACCAATTCGGACCGATAGATTTTGAGAAATTTTGAAATATCTCAAAAAAAATAAGTTTTTTTTTTAAAGTGGTTTTTTTGGAATAACTTTTAACCGGCTTTATCGATTAACTTCAAAAACTAATCCGCCTTTGAACATGAAAAACCACCTTGATCGCCACCAAGCTGGTCAAAATCGGTTGATTCGTTCGAGAGATATCGTGAACGAAAGAAACCCGAAAACGTGTTTTTTCCGGATTACTCCGAAATTTGTGGTTCGATCAATTAAAATTGCAAAATTACTTATGAGGATGATAAAACTGCGTCGAGTGCCGCTAACCGCGTGAAAATTGCTTGATCCATTCAAATTAGTGTTGCCCAAATGCAAGAACAAGACGAGACTTAGCCAGTCTTGGTCTTGGTCTTGCGCCAATACACCTGGTCTTGGTCTTGGTCTTGGTCTTGCGCTCCCAGTCTTGGTCTTGGTCTTGGTCTTGCAGCAAGAGTCTTGCAAGTCTTGCAATTACCTATTAGTCTATTACTATTTATTAAAGTTTATTATAAATCTTAGAAAAACGTATTAGAATTGGAACATTGTAAGCTTGAATTAACTTAGCCATAGTAAAGATCAAGCAGATTAATAAATTACAGAAGATTTGATAAGAAATTTGAAAAATCAACTGACCTATATGTCGTTTTTCATGGAAGTAACTGTTTCTTAATAATAATATCTTATAATTAAGAAACAGTTACCTCCACATTCCAATTTGTTTTTTTACATGTCTTAGCAATTTGTTTATTACATGTCTTAGCTTACATTTGCTAAAACATGTAATAAACAAATTAATTACAATAACTTGACTGTATTTTAAAGAACAATATCTGTCTAGAAAGATTGAACCCTCAACTTATATGAAATTTAATATTGCGTGATAATTATAATGTATTCATTTTCATTCTAAGCACTCTGAAACTTATTTATTCTTTGGAACACCTGTAGGTACTCTTAAAATTCGAAATTATTTTGCATGAGCATACCTACGCCCTGTGGCGGCCATAAAATAGTGTCAAATGTTGTGATTTCGGCGCGGCGGCAACGATTGTTGTATATGATTTCAAAAGAAGCCGCCGCCCGGCGCGTGTATCATAACCATGTACTTCCGAAAAGCGGCAAATTTCTTTGAGAAGTAAGTACAAAACCTTTGATGCCGCATTATCAAAGTGCCGATGATTAAAACATAACTATGCATGCACTCAGTTTGATTTTAATGGATATTTTTTCATTCGCTATGTAGGTATGTTTATGGTATTAGTCGTAATGCGCATAGGTCCAGTTTTTCATATTCTTTGATACAGTTTTTTGCGTCTCATAGAATTCCTAAGCGTACCTATACACCGAACTGTTACACCTAACTACTCCGTGAAATAGCGCTAAGTCCTAGCTGCAAGACGCAAGAGTCTTGCAGGCTATGTCTTGTTCTTGCTCAAGTCTTGCACGGTCAGTCTTGGTCTTGCTAAAAATACGCGGTCTTGTTCTTGGTCTTGGTCTTGCAAAAACGCAAGAACAAGACCAAGACTGCAAGACCAAGACTGAATTTGGGCAACACTAATTCAAATGTTATTGCGGTTTGAAAATTCCAAAAATAGTGTTCTATGAAACTGCTATCAGACTTTCGAGCTGGGAGAGCTCAAATGCATAGAAATATTATTTCTTTAACTCAGCGAGCTCAAAATATCCGCCCAGGAATGGAATTAGCGGGATGTTGCAGGGATGGCCTTTAAGGTGAACCGTATTTCTAATTTTTTTTTGTCAGATCAGGCGAATCCCTCTAGATAATCGCCAGATTATGAGACAGTACGTTTAGAACATAAAGATGAACCATATTTATCTTAATCTGACGCGCTTGAGTATTTCAAAATGGCGATTTTTTTTTGCACATTATGAAAATGGCCGCGAGTTTGCGTCCCATCGAAATCGTCAGATTAGTGAATGAGAGCTTTTATTTGGTGCACTTAACACTCCCTTAGAAAATCTGACGCGCTCGATAATTTTTATTTTTTTTTCATTTTCAACCCTTAAATACAACCACCCGCACCGTGCAAACGATCAGATTAACATACGTACATTATTAAAAATACGTAGGGCATTGATGCTATCAATATCTGACGCGCTCGAGGATGTCCATGCAACAGTTTTTTTTTACATATTTAAAAATCTATAGCTGCTTCCCCCACCGATGTAAAGGTATAATCATTTAACATTTTTTTCTTCTTATCATCTAAGCTTTGCATCCCAATAGGTCTCTACGACGCTCGAGTAAATCCCCATTTAGCATCGTGGGCTCCCCTACTATTACTCCTTCCAATGCCCCGATTGAGGCAGGGGTGTACCTAACCGATAACGATTGCATGTAGCTCATTCCTTTAAAAAAAGCGTTAGCCCAAAGTAACTATACCACGCAGACGAAGTCGCGGGCGGAAGCTAGTCATTCATATCTTCTTCTTTAATAGTAACAGGACATAACTTGCACGAATATATTTTGTATTGTATATTACGAACACCGTAAATAATATATTTCTGCTACATATAATCCATATTATGCTTTATCAATCACAGAGTGAACATCTACACGTACTTATACGAGTAGCATTTATAACAAACTAGCTGTGCGTTGTAATATATAAATATTCTTCCCTCTTACTTACTAACGGGATAAAATATCCTATGTCTCGTCTTCCCCTGTCCTCGTCTCCTGGTACTAAGCTACCTCCGCACCAATTTTCAGACAAATCGGTTCAGCCGTTTTTGAGTTATAAATAGTGTAACTTACACGAATTTCTTTTAAATATTGCACACATCACGTGGGTTGCGGGGTCACATCCTTGAATCGAAATAAAACTAATGCCATTAAGATAGAATGGTATTGTACAAGAGATAAAGCTGTATGACAGTCGGACGGGCGAACAGACAAATACTGACAGTACAAAAAAAAACCGCCCATGTCTTTTGACTGCGTAAACTTAGAGGGTTGATTTTTATATAGCTGCAAGTAACTACAGATTTAAGTATTTGGTTTTGATTTCAACTCGATACTTCCATGCGTTCCAGAGATAAATAGTGTTGACAAATAGACAAATGAACAACAAAAATATCCTGTACGGGTTCCGTGTTTTTCCTTTTGAGGAATATACTGCTATAGGATGTCATGGTAACCCTGCTGAAGGGTTACCATGACATCCTATAGCAGTATTTATTCCTGTGTGAGAAAGAGATGGTGCAATACACCCTGTATAGCTTTGTCTCTTTCCCTCACTGGAATAAGTTCTGTTCAGAACTCTAAAGACAACTAAAGCTGGTATCCTTACTAATATTATACAAGCGAAAATGAGTTTGTTTGTTTGTTTCACGCGTAAAGGGCAAAACCGATTTTGATGAATTTTGGCACAGAGATAGTTGGGACCCTGGAGACGAACACAGGCTAAAAAAATGAGAGAAAAGGGGGAGAAAGAGGGAAGAAAAGGGGGGAGCAAGATATATTTTTTTTCAATCATCACGCGGGTTAAAGTTAGCGTTAGCCCAAAGTAAATATGCCACGCGGATGAAGTTGCGGGCGGAAGCGAGTACACTATACAAGCACAGCAGACAATCAAAAGCCTTGATATTCTACCAGTAAGCTCTTCGCATATAGACTTCTCAGAGCGGGTTATAGATTTTAGAGGTTTTGAAAGTTAAAGTTACTTTCACCGACGTTGGTGATAAACTGTGACCTTTACCTGCAACGTATTTCTCTTCATACACCATCTGGCAGGCGGAGACGACCTGGGCCACAATGATGAGCAGGTCACCGGTGATCAGGCTGTTCCTGCCCTTGGACTCCCCAGGAGACTGGTACAGGGCGTCAGTTACACCCACCACCACAAGACCGATGATCACGTTCACTGGAATAGACAAAGAAAACTCATTTCATCACGAAAAAAATTAAAACTTGTAATTAGGTTTTATTTTTGAAGACAAACTTGTGATCGAATTTTGTGTCAATATTGTAGGCAGTCTGTGGTGCAATTTTTCTTGCAAATTCATTTTGACATGTCCCCAAATTGCACCGGGGCAAAGCAGGGGCGGGTGGCTAGTGATATAATTTAAATGTACAGAGTACAAGCTGTGATTTTATTTGAGGGTGTGGCGCTATTTAAGACTGAAATACTTTCTCCATGGGACTAACATTAAAATGGTGAAAAAATTTAATTGGAAAAGTTTCAAGTCTCTGGGTCTGTCTATTAGTGTATGTGAACTTAAATGTTTGTACCCACGACACAGAAGAAATTCCCATGGTAGGGAAAAGCTTAACTAAAAAATAAATTATAAGTTTTAAGTAAATAGAATAGCATTGATTATTATTTCACCACGACTTTCTGATACACACTGTTTACCTTATCTATCTCATAGGAACTGTGCATAATATCCGGTATAAAAAGCATATTATGTGATTCTAATAAAAAAAAAACAATCAAGTGCCACTCGGACTCACGCATACTCGGCCATATCTTTTGACAACATAGCTTTATAAGGTTGATTTTCTCGGCTGTAAGAGGCCCCAGACTTGAGTACTTGAATATTTCTTTTAATTTAACTCGATACCTTCACACAATCTTGAAATAAAGGGTCTTGACAGACAGACAGAAGAGTTCCGTTTATTTCCTTTTCAGATACAAAACCCTAAAATGGAATGGTTAGCTGCCCTTGTCCTATTCTATTTGAGGTCGGCGCTACACGTTTTCTTCTTCCACTTTTCTCTGTCAGACGTCACGGCATCATTCACTCTTTTCTTCTTCCTCATATCATTCCTTACACAATCCATCCATATTTTCTTTCATCATCATTCACATCTATCACTCTTTCAAACAAACTCTATCTCTACCAAACTTTCTATATACTCATTCCTTACTAAGTATTTTATTATATTTAAAAAATGTTATGGTTGACCAGGCATTTTGCTATGCATTTGAAAACAAGAGTGCAAGCAGCATTATCGTCGCAGGCAGTTTTCTAAATTGTCATAGCAACTATTATTTTACTAAAGCAGACATAGGTAATACAACGCAATCAATTCCAAATAAATATGTTATATGACTAATGAGTCATTTGAGTAGATAATGTAACAAACGGAGCGAGTAAACATAAATGAATCACACGACACAGATGTTGAGTTCATGTCATATTCATAGATACCTACTCAATACAGTTTATACGACAAGAAAATAATTGTAGAAAATATTAATAAGCAAGCAAAAAATGCCCATTTGTAGATTTTTGAGAAAAAATCTGCGCAGGCTCAAACTGCTTGCATCATGAATTCTATAATTCAGGTCGAGCGAATTGTATAAATACACTACACTAGATATGCCCAGCAGTTTCACCCGCTGCTCAGTTCCTTAGTGTCGCAGTATGATGTTAAATAGCCTATACAATATGCTGATTTGCATCCTCGTCAAAATTTAGGAGGTGCTAGTAAAAGTCATAAATAATCAATGAAAATTATGGTACCTGATCAATAATAATATACGGCGCTTTTATGATCTGTCTCTGTGTGTTTAAATTTAACAGTATTACAGAATATTTCACTTCAAAAGTAGAGAATCACCTACAGAACACACAGAACAGTGTGCGTGAGCGTCGGCGCATACGTATCATACAGCGGCATGCACGCACCTGTGTGCACTTACCGATTTCTGAAAATACGGAAAAAGTAAAAAAAAAAAACCTACTTATTTTATTATCGATTCGGGTCGAGAATCATTAGCATAGTTACGTCCTTGAATTTGACGAGGATGCAAAACAACACGCTGTATAATGAAAAAAAAAAGTTAATCCGACCAAGGAGTCGCGATCTCTCATAGAAACTTTGCCCCTGTCTCACCCTCTTAGGGGTTAAATTTTCCAAAATCACGTGTTAATGAGTACATACACTACCGTCCAAAAGTTTGGAAGCAGCAAGGTGAACTAAAATTATTATGTAAAATTGAATTATATATTTATGTAAAATTAAAAAGTAAACAAAAACTTAATTAGACAAAATAAAAAATCAATATAGAGCATGAACATTTAATTAAATTCCAGCTCAATTGAAGTGTCCACTATTTTAATCCTTTGGGATTCATGGCTTTGGTGATGGTGTGAGTGATGGATCTGAATGTTGATGGATGCAGAGCGAGAGGAAGGCCAAAGAAAAGATGGATTGATTGTGTAAGGAATGATATGAAGAAGAAAGGAGTAAATGATGCCGTGACGTCTGATAGGGGAGAATGGAAGGAGAAAACGTGTTGCGCCGACCCCAAAGCCCCAAATGAATGGGACAAGGGCAAAAAAGGATGGGATTCATGGCTTTATTCATTAATTTCATAAAATATGTTGATCTAACGCTTTCCATTCTGTCTGTAACAGTAACTACAAACACTGTTAAACCGAAGGAGTTCGATTTTTCAACTTTCTTAAAATCTTTTTTTTATTAAAAGCCTCAAATCATGCATAGTGCCCACCATGCAAAATTTGAGGCTCTTGTAGAGCCTCTAGTTTCGGTGATTTCGTGATGAATGAGTCAGTGATTTTCTCTTTTATATATACAATGTGTCCGGTATATCGCATATTCGGTATATTGCGAGTCGCAGGTTCGATTCCCGCACGGAACAAATATTTGTATGACCTGCAGATAGTTGTTTCGGGTCTGGCTGTTTGTGTATGTCAGTTTATATGTTTGTAAACGCACCCACGATACAGGAGAAATTCCTAGATTGGGGCAACGTTTTTTTAAAAAAAAATATGATAAGTTTTTGTACACGCATAGAGAAAATCCCAAATGGCTGCCAAAAAGCGGGGAAGTAAATTAGACCCAAGTGTGTACCGTAATAGTATATTAAAACACTCGTTCCATAAAGTATCTAGAATATCGCTAGTCCGTGACCGGACTCACGGAGTAAGGACTTCTAAATGTCTATAATGTGAAAAAAAGTTTCACTTTTACCCTGGTTTCATAGAAACCCACAATCGTTTTTTTTTTAATTTTGGTAAACTCTCTAAATAATCCATACTCTAATAGTTATAAGTATCTAGAATATCGCTAGTCCGTGACCGGCCTCACGGAGTAAAGGACTTCTAAATGTCTATAATGTGAAAAAAGTTTCACTTTTACCGTGGTTTCATAAAACCTCACAATCGTTTTTTTTTAACTTTAGGTTAACTCTCTGAATAATCCATACTCTAATAGTTATAAGTATCTAGAATATCGCTAGTCCGTGACCGGACTCACGGAGTAAGGACTTCTAAATGTCTATAATGTGAAAAAAAGTTTCACTTTTACCGTGGTTTCATAAAACCTCACAATCGTTTTTTTTTTAAATTTAGGTAAACTCTCTGAATAATCCATACTCTAATAGTCATAAGTATCTAGAATATCGCTAGTCCGTGACCGGCCTCACGGAGTAAGGACTTCTAAATGTCTATAATGTGAAAAAAGTTTCACTTTTACCGTGGTTTCATAAAACCTCACAATCGTTTTTTTTTAACATTAGGTTAACTCTCTGAATAATCCATACTCTAATAGTTATAAGTATCTAGAATATCGCTAGTCCGTGACCGGACTCACGGAGTAAAGACTTCTAAATGTCTATAATGTGAAAAAAAGTTTCACTTTTACCCTGGTTTCATAAAAACCCCCAATCGTTTTTTTTTTAATTTAGGTAAACTCTCTGAATAATCCATACTATCTAGAATATCGCTAGTCCGTGACCGGCCTCACGGAGTAAGGACTTCTAAATGTCTATAATGTGAAAAAAAGTTTTACTTTTACCGTGGTTTCATATAACCTCACAATCGGTTTTTTTTTTTAATCTTAGGTAAACTCTCTGAATAATCCATACTCTAATTAATTAATTGGAGTCGGCGCAGCATTTGTACATATATGTCGAAATTTAGCTTTATCATCACACACTGTCCATCCATCTTGTCTTTTCCATTACCATCGCATTGCATTGAGTTGCAATTTGTATTACACGTAAAAATGTTTAAAATACAATACTCCATTAATTATTAACAACATAAATCAAAGGGAGAGACTCCCTCCCAGCCAGGAAGACCCCCCTCTTGGTCTGCAGACAGCGAGTGTGAGGTTAATAGCAATATAGAATGACGTGCCAGACTCATCGATCGTACGTCAATATAGATAAAAATAGATAACCTAGTGGCTGTTCATAACAAGACCGAGGAGGGTTGCATCACTCATTCCCTATAGCACCCACCCCACCGGGCGGCAGGCCGTCAAATATTATTTTGATGTCTACTTTTCTTTTAAATTAAACTTTACGCGCATTTAAAAAGGGGCTATTATGCATAGATGATGCAGATAGTAAACAGGACAGGTGCATTGTATAATTAACCAACAAAAATAAAGTATACATTTACATTGATAATTTTTTCAGTAAAGAAACTCGTTAAGAAGAGTACAAGTTTTCGCAGCAATGGAATAGTTTGATCGACACACATTCGGTATACATTACTAAGGAAACTATGACGATACCCAAGAATTCCTTACATCTAGTTAACTTACATAGAATGATTATCTAACATTAACATGCTTATTTTATTGCGGATAGATAATCTTCTAATAACTTTCCGCGCTCTAGGCGGAGCGGTTAGGATAGTCAGACTTTTACTGACTAAAAACCCACCCATGTTCCTTCTTTTGCCTTTAATGTTCCGGGGACGCGGTATATCGTTTGAACAACCCGCAACCCCAGCACGATATAGAATATAGAACGCAATACTTATACAAGGTTTAACAATATAAAAGCAATACCTCCCATGTGGTCTTTTGGACCAGGAAACTGAAAAGAATTGGTTCTACGTGTTCTTAGTGTCGCGATCAGCTGATTAAAATGTATGGAGAAACAAAAAGAAAGTTATGAATTTCCAGAAATCGTAGAACAAATGCTAGTCAGTAACATGGTCCGAGAGGCCATCCGGGAAGTCTTGCGCCTATTATAATAGTTTTTCTTTCTCTCTTTTATACTTGTATACTTTTTTTATTGCGGATTGAAAATCATTAAATGTTAGTGTGTGTTAGACGTGTACTGACTAATTAAACCCACCCATGTTCTTTCTTTTGCCTTTAATGTTCCGGGGACGCGGTATTTCTTTCGAACAACCCGCAACTCCGGACCTCGTATACCTTTACACTTAAATTGTAGGATTTTTTCCTGTGTGCTCATAAATAGTGAAATAAATAAATATATCCATTCAAACATCTCGGTGAGCCGGGTTATCAGAGCCTTGCAAAAAAATCTAAATGGCACAATGACATGCGGTCCGAAGAACCAGGTTTGTTTAGACATGCTCGTTGCACTTGCGAATGGAAGTTGGCGCTTTATAAAGCTTGTTTAAGCGATTGATACGTATTTCCACTCATATGCTTGCCTATTCCAAACTATCGTTAGGCCAGTTTCAACCTTAACTGGATGCAGCTGAATACCAAATAGCCTGAAACCACGATCTTCCGTGGAAAGGCTGTCAAACTTTTTTTCTTCTTTTTTTTTAAACTAGTTGTGATGACTGATACATACGGGTATCTAAAACAAAGTTATCGTGTCCTATATTTGTGCAGTCTGGCCTAACCTTGCCAGGGTGAGAGAGGAGGTTTGGGAGGGAGGGGGGAGTTAAGGGATGCGCGCGCTGTGCGTATATTGAGCTCGGATATTGATTTATTACCGTCTGCAGCATCCGTCCGGCGCGCCCAGGCTACCTGGAAATTAACACGACCTAGGTTTGGCTACGCCCGGGCTACTTTTTGAGAACAAAGGAATGAGTTATGGTTTTAATCTGAGTTATGCATTATTGCAATATATTAGGACTCATTAAGTAACAAAAAAGTTTGTTTAATCTTCATTGCAGTCGTTTGTCGTTTTTTTTTTTTTTTATAAACAAGGTATTTTACTTTGTGCCTAAACATTAAAGTATTGACAATGTACATATCCCACCTGTAGCCCACCCTGTACCCATATGTCTTGCCCAGCTTGTTGCACGTTACATTGTCTATTCAAACCAAGGAAAGCTTTTTTACCTATATGTATTGCAACAAAGAAGATTTGATCACTATTTCAATTGAAGTTGTCTAATTTTAAGTTAAAGTATCTACTTTAATTGCACAATAACTGTGGCTAGTCTGAGTTGCTATGCACCTTTTCCTTCTTGTATTTTTATACACACCAACCTACTTAATTTTTTAGACTTCAATTTCAGTACCACAAATGGACAAAAGAGGAACCCGTATAAGATCACTGTGATGTCAGTCTGTCTGTCTGTCAAGAACCTTTATCTCGGGAACGCGTGACTCAAGTCTGTGTACTTAGAGAGTTGAGCTCCACAAAGCCGTGGCTCTAAGTCTACGCAGTCAAAAGATATGGACATTTATGCCGCAAGTTTGTACGGAACTCTTGATGCGCGAGTCCGACTCGCCCTTGTCCGGTTTTCTTTCATAAGAACCTCCTGACTATAACGAACACAACAGAGAAAGAATTAGCGAAATTTGTCGAAAATAGGGGTTCTTTTTATAAATACACTAGCTGGGGCCCGCGGCTTCGCCCGCGTGATATCGAAAAAAAAGTATTCTATGTGTTATTCCAGACCATAATCTACCTCTGTGCCAATTTCATCAAGATCCGTTCAGCCGTTTTGATGTGAAAGACTAACAAACATTCATCCATCCTCACAAACATTAGCATTTATATTAACTACTATAAATAAATACATATATAATACAGATTAACGTCTACATGATCATTAGTTACAGACAATCAACGTAATACGTACGTAGCGTAATTTAATCATGTCCTTTTATAACTAAAATGATGATGAATAAAGATACTATTTGGAGTGTAAACTGATCGATCTCAGGCTATTTTTGCACCGCATCAAAATATAGGCTTGGAGTGGAGATCGTCCTAATGGTGTGCAATTGGAAATGCCTTTGTCCAGCTGCGCACTGCGTTGCGCATTCATGAGAAGAAAAACCCGATGAGAAACTACTACAGCCGTGTACACGATGGGCAAACGGTAACCCCATCATTCCAAACCCCTTTTGTACAACGGCCATTATTTATTACTCATCGTAATTTCTATGGCTTCAGGATAATGTATTTCTACCGAGGTTGCGAGTTGTTTGTTCGAAAGAGATACCGCGGCCCCGGAACATAAAGGGCAAAAGAAGGAACATAGAGTTATAGTTTGACACTTTCCCAGCTCCGCCCAGAGCGGGCGAAGTTATTTGATAATTTCCCATCCGCAAAAAAAAGATGGATAAAACGTCGTAAAGGTTTGTGCGTGGCTGTCTATCCTCTATAGGGGATTGCATAAACAATTTCACTGCAATGTGAGGTATACAAATCAGAACTGGTGATGATGCACCTTCTTTGTGCGTCGTTATGAATATATGAAGATTGTCAACAAAACCCTTGTCAACATAGCGAAACTGAAAGTATTGGCACGCAGCCAAGTAGACTATATTTTTACTCTCTAAACGACTTTGAAATTTCGATGCCAAAAAGGCTGGCGCATACAAAAATCCAGTATAAACCAACCAACAGGTGCTTTGAACATTTTGTAACTTTCTTCGCCCGCTGCTTTTCATATTCATGAACACTTTCACACCCCTGGAAGGATGCCAAATATTTCAAGTGCACCCCAACCCAATACGATGATATGACAATATTTGTAGCGTAAAGATGAGTTACCATGAATTAATGAGTTTTATTTCTGTCAATTTTTTTTTCACATCTTGTCTTTGTGGCGTGTAAGTGAATAAGTGCCAATAACAAAGTACCCATTCATCTAATATTTAATCCCGCATTACTAAACCACAGACTAAATATTTTTACTGCCTGACATTTGACGTTCACGTACATCTGCAATATCTAAGGCTTTTGAGTAAGTAAAACACAAAGGAAGTTGTGGAGGGCGGTCGGTCGGTTTGGGACCCTATTTAATCAAATTTTAGCATTTACAAAGTTTTTGTTTTTCGTGTGGTTAGGTGCCCATGGACTATTCTATTAGACTGAGCCGCTTATGTAAGTACTTGGCTGAACATAAATAAAATATTATAAATACAAAAGCCTTTTACTTCATGCATTAACATTTTTACATTAGTGTATTTACATAATATTTCAATAAACTTTTTCATCATTTTTTTTTTTATATAAGGATCTTTATTATTCTAATTTATAATTTATTAAATGCAATAAAAATCATATATCAAATGTCACGTGAATTTGATTGATTTTAATTTTGTATCATATTATGGATTAATATTTATATTAACTTTATAAATTCGAATTTAAAATGTAGATTTAGATAAAATATATTGCATGCATGAAGGACATGTGACTAAAAGAGTGATGGATCTGAATATAGATGGACGGAGAGCGAGAGGAAAAGAAAAGATGGATTGTGTAAGAAATGATATGAAGGAGAAAGGAGTAAATGATGCCGTGACGTCTGATAGGGGAGAATGGAAGAAGAAAACGTGTTGCGCCGACCCCATAGAATGGGACAAGAGCAGGAAAATGATGATGATGGTATTGCATGCATGAACCCCAATGAAGAACCTCAGTCGTCTCGGTCTTTGGCTTTTATCACCCAGGAAGAATTCTGAGGTAAGCTGGTTTCCTGCCGATAATAATCTTCAGCGAAGCAAGTGATTTTATACTTACAAACGTACATGAATCCGAAAAATCAGAGTATCAAACTCGACCTGTGACTTCGCAGTCCGACGCTTACACTACTAGGCTTATTTTTGTCGTTTCAGGTATCTAAAATGCTTTTTTAAGGTCTGTGGCTGTATCTCATGAACCGTGATAGCTAGATAGTAGAAATTTTCACAGATGATGTATTTCTGTTGGCGCTATATGAACAAATATCCATAAAAACAAACATGATTTATTGTTTTTTTATTGATTCGGAATCGTTCGTGTTCCTCCGACTCGCACTTGACCGATTATTGCTTTGTTTTCAGTCCACCAAAAAGGGCTTAAACAGTATCAATGGATACTTAGTATGCATAGTGTAGATTGTGGTTACGTTAGCTTGTTATCTCTATTTCGTTCGCAAACACATCGGCGACTGTTTTGACAACATCTTGAATGTTTCACATTGTTTTGTAAGGCATCGCCCGGTCGTAATTTCTCGAAGCGAACACCAAACGTTATGCACTTAAATTATCTGAATATGACAGACTGGTATAGTTCATGAAAAATATTCTTTAATTTGAGTTCGAAATGTTAAAGAAAGTCTGTATATTTGTCATATCATTTATTGCACCGATCAATATGAAGGTCATGTGACTAAAAGAGTGATGGATCTGAATGTTGAAGGACGGAGAGCGAGAGGAAGGCCAAACAAAAGATGGATGGATTGTATAAGGAGATGATATGAAGGAGAAAGGAGTAAATGATGCCGTGACGTCTGATAGGGGAGAATGGAAGAAGAAAACGTGTTGCGCCGACCCCAAATAGAATGGGATAAGAGCAAGAAAATGAATGATGATGCACCGATCGATATGAAATTGGACAAGCAGATAAATGAACTGATGACGCATACTACTTAACACTTTGGATCAACGTCATCCGTCTAGCCTTTTCCCAACTTTGAATTTATCAGATGTCCATAAACTATAGTTGAAATACTGTCTGTATATACAGCTATAATTTCACCTGGGATCGAAACCTAACCAACGGAACCACGTTACCTATAGTTTTCAAACCCGAAGACAGGTGTATCATTCTGCCGGGGTTGTTCGAATATAAAAAAAAAACTAAAATCCACTCAAGCTCCTTCTATGTTCCGGGGCCGCGGTATCTCTTCCGAACAACCCTCAATCCCGGGACAACCAAAGGGGGGTAACTCCAAAAAGGTGTATCCTTACCTTTACTTAATTAGAAATCGAAAAATGGTTTTTGTCAATGTAATTGTTTTGACAAAGGAGTTCGCCAACAAGCTCAACCCGGAAATGTTTGGATCGACTCAATTTTCTTACAAATTTTCATCTTTCATAAGCAGAAGAGGGTTATGAGAACAAACCAAGCGCTAAGTCTTGTATGAAAACCCCGCCAATACAGCTGAATACCGAAATAATTTTCTTAAGTATTGAGGGAGTAAGATCCTGATCCCATTTTAAATACATAACTTAGGTAACACCGCTTAGTTAATTGAGATATTATTCGCTGTTCAGTGATTGAGATATTATTTACCACCATTCATAAAAACTAAATGAGACAACTACACTCGCGTGCAAGTAAATCGACTCAAGCCTCAAGTGCGCATAAAAAGTGATATAACTTAACAATGACTTATTTTACTTCTATATAATGTTTTACATATTTAAAGCCTAGTAATTAGGCTTTAAAATGGCGTAAGTTGTAGATATGACATCTGGGGGTCCAAAAACGCTGCTTTAGCAGCAAAATAATATAAATTACTTACGTCAAAATTCTTAAAATGCTCACAGACGCGGTTACAATTGTGAACTCTCACTTTGTGTCAATTTTACGTATGGTATCATAATTAAGATTATGTTACGAATTTTCTGACGCCCTGTAATTTTCCATTTTTTACTTGTATGTACAATTTTTTATTATTAGTTTGTGCCTATATTTAGTTTGTATGCTTAGCTAGTTTAATCGTTTGTTAAAATACACGAAAGCGAAAAAAAAACAATTCAGATTATTAACATATTACGATTCTGCTTAAGCGGTAATTTTGGACCCGTTCAAACAATGTCGTTTGTTACACGAACCAGCCTGTAGCTACAAGAGGACGGACGACGTTGGAGTGACGAAATTAACCACTAATAGGTATGCGTGTAATATCTCCAGCCCCGGGCGGATCGATACAGAGTGCATTGCCCTAAAGGATTACGGACTGCAACCAAGGCGGGGAAAATTATTTCGATGGTGCGTCACTAAAAATATTTTGACAGAAGGATTGTCTCTGTGGACTTGCAGTCGTAAGCGTGATTGCTGAACATGAGGCCATTGGTCGGACTGCTAGGTTGGGTAGTCTAATTGGGATATTCTATCAGGAAGTTCTTTTTGCTGCTCTGGAGTTTGGATCAGTGCCCGGTCGATGGTAATAGGCGCGGCCTCTATTACATAGCGAAATTTGGGTCTATTATTAGGTACGCCTCTGTCTAACCCTTCGAGAATTGCAGGCGTGACGTTATGTAGGTAGACAAGGATGATAGCTTCTGGTTACATTCTTACTAATATATTGCAAGTTATTCAGAAAGAAACTATGAAAGACGTAATTTTTTGTTGACTGTATATGAAGATTATTTGGTGGAAAATGAATTATTGTGTGAAATGATAGCATGACGCATGACAGGAAGATGAAAACGTCTTGTGCTACGGTAAGAATCAAGTTATTTGGCGATGCAATGCGGTTTTTTTTTGCTATTCTCCACTTAAGAGCCTAGACTAGACAAAAAACTGACAGCCAATTTTGCAAGTGAATGTGTCATTCCAATCGTATTTTTTTTAGCTGAGGCTAACTTAAACATATTTAGTAGGCCATGCAAAACTGCCAGTCAGCCTTGCTGCACATCTGGCACTTTTTTACGACACCAAATCAAATCAAATTAAAGTATTTTTATTTGCCTGCTCGTGGCAACACTATTCGTCTTTATTCTCTCTGGTATCTGTATTGGTTTTTCTTACAATAAATTGATATTTAATTAATCGAATAATTTGTATTCCTTTAACTAACTTTATAAATGTTAACCCATATTTGCAAATAAATGATTTGACTTTGAGAGTTTCTACATACTTTTCATTCAAATCGATCCAGACGATTGAGCGTGACATTTTGGAAGGAATCTTTAAAATTGTGTGGTTCACTGCTGTTTCTTTTCCTATATTAGTATTAGTATCGAAGTACTTACATATTCCAACCCACTCCCGGCGAATGATACGACGATCCAGGAACGTCATAGACAGCACAGCAACGAAGACGATGATGGAGCCTCGGAACATCTGGAAGCTGCTCACGTAAGTCAGCGTCAGACCAATGTACATGATCGATGTTCCAATCTGTATGGAAAATTAAACAGAATTCAGTTGCGATAACGATCTGTAGGGTTACCATGACAACTTATAGCAGTACTTATTCATGTGTGAGAAAGAGATGGTGCTAGACACCTTGTATAGCTCTGTCTCTTTCCCTCACTGAAATAAGTTCTGTTTTAAGACGTCATGGTAGGGTAGCTAGTCAAAAATCTGTACCAAATTGTTTAGTACTATCTTATGTACATACAAAATTGACTGACTCATTGATGGATATGTCATCGCACACCCTAAACAGGACTTAAAGACAGACCCGATGTCATCACCCATTGCTCACCGGCCGTCCGTCCAGTGACGACAGGCCGTGTCGATAGCGCGTTCGTATTCTACGCGCGCCTCAAAGAGATGTCAGCAAAGCAGAGGAGCCTGCCAAGGCCATCGCTTACCGGGGTTGCGGGTTGTTCCAAAGAGATACCGCGGCCCCGGAACGTAAAGGGCAGTAGAAGGAACATGGGTGGGTTTTAGTCAGTGCAAGTCTGACACTCCCCCCCGCTCCGCCCAAAGCGGGGTAAGTTATTTTATGATTTCCCACCCCAGAAAAAAAAAAGTAATTTTAGTAAGAATTGAAACTTCAATAAGTTAGTTAATTTATTGAAGTTTTACGGAGAACTACGTGTGCATTGTTTGAGATAATGTCAGTTAGTATAATTATTCAATTGAGAGTAAGTGAGGAGATCGCGGGTGAAGCCGCGAGAAGAAGCCAGTTTTTCTATAAATGACCGTATTAGTATTATTTTTATTAATAAAAATATAAAAGTGAGAATAGGCAATGCAAAAGGGTAGTATTTAACTGCAAATCACAAAAATCTAATTGCTGTATTTAAAAAAAAATCGAATCCTAATCAAAAATACTGATTGCACAGCAAAATTATTTTATTATAGTGTTGCAACAATATACCTGCCCATGACCCAAAGAGACAGGTCGGATCGGAGTTCCATTATTTAATATATTATAATAAATCTAATGGTTTAAATTGACCGCTCAGCAACGCTGACTCGAGAAAAAGGTCGAGGGGGGGGGAGACTTCAGAGAAAGCTATTAAAGTACACAGTATGCTATACAAAAACTATATGTATAGTTTCGTTTTTAAATTGATATTTGAGATACAATATCGAAACAAATATGGCTGCTTTTTAATTAACGACTTCACTTCTGCGCATTGCAAATGCTGTTATTGATTTCCCAGCATCCGCATGCTTGGTGCCTGGATATTTTTACTTTGGCCTATTTTAAAATATTATATCGAAGTACCCAGCTTTTGTTTATTTATTATGCACGGGAGGACGAATCAGGTACAAGTTGCGAATATATCAATAAAGTAGATAGATCTGTTTGTGAGAAAATATTTATTTTAATTCCTAAAACTTATTAATACTATTCTTATACCTATTTACTACTTGCAAACAAAGAAGCAAAAAAGAAAATTGATACTTTTTAAACGGTTCATAGACCCCTAAGCATGTACTCAAAGTAACTACAGTAGTACTTATTAAGTCCATGCTTTCAACAATCAACATCATTTTCATCGTGATTGTTCTTATTTCAATATATTTGGGGAAGGCTCAGCATTTTTTTTTAAATACAGGAGGTATACGTCAACGGTAACGAACTTGAATAATCGAAAAAAAAAATATAGTGTTTAAGGATTAGCATACGGCCAGCGACATAAAAAGGGTTTTCAATGAAATGGTTATACGACACGGGTAAGTCACTTTCGTGAATGGATACGACGCCAGCTGGGAAGCAACAGGTACAGCCATTTTACAACAATACTTTACGAAGACGCAAAAGCCGGTCGCAATTGCCTGTTGCGCGGAAACGCTTAGCAGAAACAAAACACGGTTTCTTGAATGAAAATTATTGACGCGTCAGAACTAAAGTCAAGTCGTCTGTTTTAAATTCTATACGAAAATGAAAGGTGCTGCAGTTGTTCTTGTTGGGCACTACAATTAATCGTATTACATTATTGTAGAATTTTCTAGCGTCTTTATAACATTTTAATTGATGTTGTACATTATGCTTGTGTTGCACCGATGACGTTTTCGCAAATATAATATCAATGCTTGCGGAAAGGTCAAAGTCAGTGATTGAGCAAAACAGGAATCGCTACGGCAGACTAGAGACGTGCTGAACACATTTTTTTTTTACTTTCTTACCTTGTGTCCGGCGCTAAATGGCACAAATTATTATAAGTTATGTCAGTAAATTCTATAGGGCATTGTTAGGCATCAGTTGTCCTACAGGTAGTATAAAAATACCTACATTATTTAATCAGGATTGATTTGAATTAACCTATTCAAGTTTCAGTTTTTTTTTAAATATATTTGTCACGTCATACCACCCAAATGAACATCGAAGCACATGGAATATAGCCCAGAGTGACTTTAACGCCAAAATCGGCTAAAGGCAAAATCTAGAAAATTCAAAAACCGAATGGTCTTACCATTCGGTCTCGGAGCCCATAATGAATGCGGAACGGGTTTTTTTCAATTTGCCTTTCGACACTTATGTATAGGTAACCGCTTCTATTAAGGGGGAAGCCTTCTTTAGAGGCTTCAAAATATATAACTTCAGGTTTTATTGCTATATATTTCAACAGTCTTCTCAATTTTTTTCATTAAAATATAATGTCATATGCCTGGTACAAGTATTTCGCCGAGGCGCCTCGAATGTGCATGTGTCGTGGGGCGGGAAAGATGCAGGTCGCAATTTCCATCGAAAAAACGATTTTGTGAAGCCTCTAAAGCAGGCTTCCCCTTAAAAAAACCTCTCCAAAGATGGACCTAGAAATATCCAGGCCCATCGTAGGTATTGATGACAAAAGTTCAGAGGTGGAATGAGGAGGCGCAGGTTTGTGAGAGGCGGAAGGAGTGGAGGGAGGCCTTTGCCCAGGAATGGGAGAAAGCAGACAAAAAAAATGGCAGAACAGATAGTTGAAACCTTTTTTTTGAGCTGCCAAAACATGATTCCCCATAAATTTTGTATCGCGTTTTGTGCCGTTTTTCCAACACATAGACTCAACATTTTTTTTTGTATGCTTTTATTTATAACATCTATGTAGGTACATTAACTACGAACTACAAATCATAAAAATAAGTTTCAAATTGGAAAATAATTACGATAGCGACAGTATTTCCTGGTCATGTAAATAATCGACAAACCGCTACAGCATAAATTAACGAACATGAATTACTATATTTTGAATGAGTAGGCCTTTTATAGAAGTTTCTTCAAGTAATTCAGTAATAGCAGTGCCGCTCACAGATACGTTTGGTTTGTAGAAATATTGTTGTCATAATAGTCTCTCTCAGTTTTTTGTAAAATGTTTTATCAACAAATGAAACGGTACGATAACAATAATATTATTTTACTTGGCTCGCGAGTTTGTCGACATGTGGGATGTGGACTCAGCGATCATTGTGCCGATAGTCGTTACAGCCAATATAGTAATAAAGATTTTGGTTTATTTTAATGGTACTGACAAATCTTCACGATTGAAGTAGAGTCAGTGAACAATTGCACGGCTAGTCCTTTCAGAGTTATTTTACCTATGACTTTCTATAGCTGCCACAGTCTTGTCTGTCAAAATTACACTGATCAGATGTCGAGTGCAGCGAGTCACCAAACAGTAGCCCACCTTCTTGTCCGCAGGTGTAAGGATATACATATCCTGCTTATGGCAGCAAGCAGTTACCAGGACTAGACTTTGCGGCTTTTCTATTTTAACCCTACCAATGTCTTAAGTTCCTACGGGGCAACTTAAGAAAAGTGGATTCACAAAGAAAGAAAACTCCAACAGCCAATGAGTTAACCCGCCGTCCACACGCTAAGACGAAGAATTTTGATGATCCTCATTCGGTAACTTTATAGCTGTCAGAGAGGAATTAACTAGGAAAGGACTGTTTAAAACTAAGTTTACTTACCAGATCAAACATAGCGGCAGGCATCAAAATAAACGGATTGAAATCCTGGTTTCCATTAACAAGGGGGTGGCCACCGGTGTTTTTGGTCTTGTAGTAAATCAGCTTGAAAGTCAGGAGGCACAGCATCTCACCAAGGAACATAGCCGTCGCCTAAATGAGGGCAAAACCAATCAAATTAGCTACGCAAATAAAAAATACGTGTGGCACTCTATTAAAAACTATTTACATTTTTATCAACTTAAGCAATAAATAAAAAAAAAACTTATGCATCATATGAAAAATTATCTAAATATAATATTTAAAAAGTACTTCGAATGAAAAGAGGTCGCAAAAAGAAAAATTAGACCTTGGGTTTGATCCAGCGTAATATTGATTGCCGACCCGATTCTCTACCAAACACGCTAATAGAACATTGGAACCGCGATTGAAATAACTGAACGTATTCGTAATGTTAGGTGTTTTCGTTACGAAATTTCTGGATTCGGTCTCCACGCTCAAGGCCCGCGATAGAAGCTATGCAATATCTTAAAAATAAATTGGAGGAAAAGGAAATATGACTACTGCCCCTAGCGCTTTGTGGAACCTGTTCGAAGCCGTCGAATTTTAAAAGGCTGGTAGAAATTACTTTGACTTTAATACAGAAAATCATCGGTAAGACTAAGAAGATCCCATAGCTAAGCAAAATCGGCGAGCCGTGTTAAGAAAACTAGTCTGTTCTTGTTTTCAGTTTTGTTTTTGGTTTTAAGATTGTACTTGATATTCATCATCATACATTTATGATAACAGTTACGTCAATTTCTATTAAACCCAGCATACCTATTTGAAACCCACTACTAATAAATTTACATTCAATTAATTATCGTGACAAATAAAACTGTTGAGCACAGTGGGTGATTACTTGTTTACAATTAACTACTCGGCCTATCATACTGCTTATTTAAGAATTAATTAATTTCCAATAACTACATTACATAATTATGGTATTCATATTAATCTGAGAACTCTGTGTCTGAATTTTGTTATACATGATATTTATGCTACTGTGTTTAAATTTAATTCTATTTTTCTTGGTTACATGTATGTAGTTATGGATTCGTACCTCAAAACGAAACCACGGAACCCTAACATGATCACTTTGTTCTTCGTCTGTTTGTCTGTCAAGACCCGATACTCAAGACACTCAAGTCTGTGGTCCCTTTCAGTGGCCTGGATGGACGGCAAGCTATCGACTTTTGATATGCCCCCCCCCCCCCCCCCCCTTAGTGCTTTTTGTGGTTGTTAGGAGTCATTGGTATAGTTGAAATACTGCTCAATACTGCTCTAGTAACACAATTATTGTAAATTATAGTTAAAAAAAATCTATTACCTATTTACACGTATGGGATTAAACGTCCCACGCGCCATTTATTAGTACCGAGACTTCACGCGACATCGAAGTTCTATCTCTTACCCTTTGTGCTGTGAAGTCAACCTTCTAAGTCTACGCAGTCAAAATATTAGGTCCTTACATATGAAATTGGCGTTTTTCGTACTGGCCACTTTAATCACGAATTTCTCCTCTTTGGTAAGGAATTCCAAATTCAAATTTGTACAGCTATTTACTCATGTATTTGTGCTTCGATGACCGTCATTCATTTGTTTTTTTTCTTCTGTTTTTTCTGTTTGCGTCACTCATTTT
Organism: Ochropleura plecta; assembly: GCA_905475445.1. Lineage (NCBI taxonomy): Eukaryota > Metazoa > Arthropoda > Insecta > Lepidoptera > Noctuidae > Ochropleura > Ochropleura plecta. The sequence continues at coordinate 5,141,821 of FR997721.1, read as the reverse complement.
ACAAAATGGAAAATTTAAAATATCGCATTATTTACGAGTACGAGTTCCGCCGTGGCACTAGTGCTGCGGAAACGACTCGAAGGGTGAATGATGTGTATGGCGGTCATGTTGCAAAAGAAAACACAGTTCGTTTTTGGTTCCAACGTTTTCGTTCTGGAAATTTCGACCTGCAGAACAAGCCCCGTGGACGGCCTGAGACCCAAGTTGATAATGGAGAATTGAAGGCTATTGTGGAAGCGGACCCATCGCAAACCACGTCCGAGTTAGCTGCAGGCTTCGATGTTAGTGATAAAACTGTTTTAATTCACTTGAAGCAAATTGGGAAGATTAAAAAGCTTGAAAGGTGGGTACCTCACGAATTGACTGAAGCAAACCGGCAAACGCGCGTCGACTGCTGCGTTACATTACTGAACCGGCACAACAATGAAGGTATTTTAAACCGAATCATTACCTGTGATGAAAAATGGATTCTTTACGATAATCGGAAGCGCTCAGCGCAATGGTTGGATCCTGGCCAGCCAGCCAAATCCTGCCCCAAGCGAAAATTAACCCCAAAAAAGTTACTTGTAAGCGTTTGGTGGACTAGTGCCGGTATTGTTCATTACAGTTTTCTCAAATCTGGCCAGACTATTACAGCTGATGTCTATTGTCAGCAATTACAAACCATGATGGAAAAGCTAGCGGCTAAACAACCAAGGCTGGTCAATCGCTCCACGCCACTGCTGCTTCACGACAACGCCAGACCACACACTGCGCAACAGACGGCTACCAAATTAGAAGAGCTTGAATTGGAATGTCTTAGACATCCTCCGTACTCCCCGGACCTTGCTCCAACAGATTACCATTTTTTTCGCAATTTGGATAACTTTTTGCAAGGGAAAAAATTCAACTCCGATGGGGCAGTCCAAATCGCCTTCAAAGATTTTATTGATTCCCGTCCGACTGGTTTTTTTAGTAAAGGGATCAATGAACTACCTATAAGATGGCAAAAGTGCATTAAAAAATATTCGACTTTTTGTTCCTTCCATACAAAACGCCAATTTCATATGTAAGGACCTAATATATAGCCGATTATGTTGCAAGTTTGTACGGGACCCTCGGTGCGAGAGTCTGACTCGCTCTTGGCCAGTTTTTTACAAATACAGTCAAATAAATTTGAGAAACTTATTTCATTTGTCATGTTCCCTAACCGCACTGTAATAGTTTATCGGAATACAATATTTGGCACATAAGTAGACCATGGCATATAAGTAGTACCTGAGTTTGGACTTTTTATCCAGGGATAGCATTCCTGCTATATATTTGTCGAGCTACAAGCACGCAAAGCCGCGCACAGTAAGTAACAAAGGTAGTGTAAAAATGCTCATTATTTACCTGCAGAAATGGATGTTCAAAGGGTCTCATCACTCCATCGGAACCCTTGGCTTGTAGCTTGTCAGCCCACTTCGTACTCAAAGAGTTTATGGAGCCCGTCACTACTAGCATAACTGCTAGGAACTTCTGATACGACGTCCACGCCATCCTGAAATAGACACTTGATGTTAAAAAGGTAAAAATACTTTTAAGCTTTGCTTCTCCTAGGGATGCCTGCAATCTGCAAATTCTGTTATTTTTCGTAATTCTGTAGTGTTAAGTTACTTTGGTGCAAGCAACACAGACCTAGAGCAGCTTCGTGGATGTTATCTTCGTATTTTTTTTGTTTTAGTACAATGTCTTCCTTGACCCACTCACCTCTCATCTGCCTGGGTTTGATCAAAATGAGAATATTTTTATTTCAAATAGGCCTACATGGGATACACACTTATAAAACGTCGAGAAAAGGTACACGGTTTGGTTGGGTTGGTCGTTTCCTATGGAGAAGTACCAGCAAGAAACTTCATAAAATAATCAATAATCTACTTGCAATGTGTTAGGTGGGTCATCTTGATTATAAAAATCTATCTGTAAGCACCAAAAGTTAGGTAATGGTGTACCTAATAGTAAAATAACAAACATTTCAACCAACTATGCAATGTTTTCAACAAAATACTCGCGATACATGACCTTAATTTGCATCAATGTAAAAGCATAGTTAAACTGTGGTTGATGAAAAAAATCTACGACGAAATCTAATATATAAAATTTCCGTGTCACAATGTTAGTTACCGTACTCCTCCGAAACGGCTCGACCGATTCTTATGAAATTTTGGGTACATATTGGGTAGGTCTGAGAATCGGCTAACATCTACTTTTCATACCCCTAAACCTCAGCGGGTGAAACCGCTGGGCACAGCTAGTAGAATATATAATAGAAATACACTTTACACACCACCAACACATACACTCACACACCTACATACACACACACCCTCTCACAACACAGTGTATGTTTCAAACAATTGAGATTTTATTTTGTTTAATTAATCGGTTCAAGAAATTTGTTTTTGTTAAATATATTTTTTTCATTACATTTTTGGTACCATATTGTTCACGATGTGACATGTATAATGTGCATTAATGGAGTAACACTGTCTCCCAAGTCATAGGTGCAAACCTAGTTTGGGAGCCAGGGGACATATACGTTCCAATGTCTGCACAATAGAATAAGATGTCAATATCAATGTTCTCTGTATTGAAATAAATTATTTATTTTGGTTGTTATGTTAATGTTCCATAAAATAGAGTACAAGCCTTTTGTCCTCAACTGGGCACCAATCCAGACTCTGTGGCTACTACCAAGTAGTTCCAGATGAAAAGCCTAATTACACTTTGGGCAATCCTCGAACATAGAAGACCTCATACTCCGCAGCTTGTGCTTGACAACACTAGATCAATGAGGCACTTGTCTAGATAATGCTATTATGTATTTATTTAGATATGTATAAAACTAAACTAAAGCATGATTCATGAAGAAAAATGTATTTATACAAGGTGGCCAGTTGATAGGCGTCCAAAGAAAAAAAATTAAAAATGGTATGAATAAAGAGATAAAAAATAAAAACCAATGTTAGGTGAAAATTTTGAAAATAGTACTTAAAAAAATTCTAGCTCCTAAACTACAAAAAATCGCGGAACATACATGGGGGTAATACAGGTACCCCTTAGCATAAGGCATCTAAATTTTTTCCTTGGATGCCTACCAACTGGCCACCCTGTATAACTCATGTAGACCGTAGCAGCACTTTCCTTTACAATAGGAAAGTTATAGTATTTAAAGTTAATGCAATGTTTATAATACAATAAATACACAGTACTTGAAATGTTACAATTTACATTTATCTGGTATATAAATAAGTTTATGAAGTATGTATTATGTTATCTATGATAAGTATTGATATTCAAACTGTATTCAAACTTTATGAGATTAGTATAGTCTGTAAACAGAGTTTATCTTGACTTTTGTTTTTCTCGGATGGGAAGCCATCTAATAACTCGAGTGTCAGACTTTTATTGACTAAAATCCACCCATGTTCCTTCTTTTGCCCTTTAACAACCCACAACCCCAAAGATTTCTAAGAAAGAAAGAAACTAAAATCATTATTTGACACTTTGACATTTGTAAGGATGATTCTGCCACAATTATCTTAACAGATGCCACTTGGCTAATAACAAAAGCATTGCCGTACTAGTTACTTATTATTGATACAGGCTTGCTTGAGTGGAGAGTGACATGTTTATGTGTCCCGACTTCATTGTTTTCAATTAATTTTGTACACAATACGGTGCAACAACAATATCTTACATACTACTTCAATATTTTCAAGTTTTGTTACATGTTTTAAAAGCATTACCTATTTTTATTTTATTAACCATTCAAAATTATTAGTAAGAAGACTTTGTATTGTTTTCTAATTATCCTTTCAAGAATGTTCTATAATTTTTGCTATGTAAAAAGTATGTGTGTAGCCCAATAACCGAGAAGCTAAATCCCAAAATAGTTGGGAAAATGTTTGGCAGATGATGACAACATAAGTAAAAAAAAGTTTTAGTATTTGGATTATCAAGTAGTATTTTAAATCCAGCTGTTTTTTTTTATTTGTTATGTTTTTCCCAACTTTACATAACAAATAATATCTTAGAGTTTAGACTATACTAATCACTATCTAATAAAAACAATGATTATTTAGTGTCAAATTAAGGTCAAACAACATCTGTACGAATTAAATAAATTTTAAGTTTTATATTTTCTATTTCTTGTCACTCTTGTTGATTGTAAACCTTTAGTTGAACATTTAGTTTAATTCGTTTAATTTAGGTACTTAAATAAATGGTTCAGAAACTAATGGTATTATAAGTGCTACTTTTTCACAATGACTAAGCAGTGTTTAAAAAAATTGCAATGATTTTGTCACATGTCTATGTTTTATAACGATTTGTTTGAAAATTTAGTTGGTAAATTTACTATAGACTTAAAAACGAGTAGTAGATAATTACGCTCAATTTTATTGTTAACGTCATTGGTTACCTACTTGTTTGTTTCAATGTATCAATATGAAAAGTAGATGCCGATATGCATTTGGCAGATATGTTTTGATTTTACCAAGAAACCATTGATACCATGAAGCAATTTGTATTTCAAGATAACAAAAGAATAACAATGACAGAAACTTTTGTAGTTTTGTCTTGTAAACAATTAAAAACCGCAGCTAAGAAAGTAACCCGCCAGTTCTAAAACACGATTGTTATTCTTACCTGTGTCTTTTTATCCTGTGAGTTTCAAAGATATTATTACGGAAACCGACACTTTTAAACTACTACTTTTAATTGTAAACCTAAAACTCCGCCAGTGTAACACCGTTGGCCACTAGGTAAAAACAAAAACGACTGTAAACGACAACAAGACAATGACACAAACTACTTTTGCGGTATTTGACGTCAGTCGAAGACGTGTGTTGCCAAGTTACCATTTTACCAGTATAAAATATTCGTCTATTTGGTAATGATATTACCGAATTGCAATAAACAACTCAATAAATTTCAGACAAAAAATAACCAGATTCCTTTTAAGTAAATAAGTAAGTATGATGTAATTAAGTGTAATTATACTTATTGCCGAATGAAAAAACGAAACTACTTTCATTTTGCCGATGGGGTATCAAACCACCCATATTCCTTCTATTGCCCTTAAGTTCCAGGGCCGCAGTATCTTTTTCGAACAACCCACAACCCTGGCAAGCGGTGGCCATGGCAGACACTTACCCGTAGATTCGTCCTGTCCGCCTGTCTGTCTTTCCGTAAGTTACAGCCATTTTACTTCGGGGTTTTTGACACCACGCGGTTTAAATGTGGACAGCATCAGAGCAGGTGTCTTCACTAAAACGCTGCACAAAAATAGGGGTGGCTCTCCATACAGGTATTTATATAACCGCGGGTTGCAAAAAAACCTATGTTTATCTGTAAGTGTGCTGTCTAAAGCCCCGTTCCAATAAACAAAAACGAGCCGTTTTGCTTACGGATAGTAAGATTTTGACATAAGTCTCATAGAACTTATGTCAAAATACTACCATCCGTAAGCAAAACGAGTCGTTTTTGTTTATTGGAACGGGGCTTAAGTAAGTAAGTAAAGTAAAGTCTATTGATAGCTCTTACGATGTTACAACCAAGGGTTCTATAACATTTTTTTACGCTTCAAAGCCTTAAAACTGTGCCCTGCATTTTAAAAAGTAAGTAACTATACATTTTGAAAAATGTAGGTATGCACACCGTAAAAACGAAATCGATACAAATTGTTTTGAAAAAAAGAGGTGTGCTTTTTTCTTGAAACTACAGCAGTAATTTTGTCCTTCATTGACATATTTTGAAAAACAATTCAAATTTTGCTGTTATGTGTAACTTAACCTATGACTGAGCGCTATAAAATATTGTACCTAATTGTTATTTGTGATAAAGTCCGACTAGCACTAGAATGTTTTTTTTAAACTTACCTACTGCCTTTTATAACGATGGCTCTATTGAACTATGCACTCTTTAGTGTGTTTTATTTATCTATACCTACTCTAGGTATCCTTACTAATATTATAAAAGCGAAAGTGAGTTTGTTTGTTTGTTTGTTTGTTACCTCTTCACGCTTTAATGGCTAAACCGATTTTGATGAATTTTGGTACAGAGATAGTTGGGAATCAGGAGACGGACATAGGCTATTATTTTTTTAAAAAGAGTGGGATATGAGGGAGAAAGAGGGAAGAAACGGGAAAACTTAGCGTTGCTATTACAAATCAATAAGGCGCTACCGAATTTAACGCGAGCGAAGCCGCGGGCAAAAGCTAGTAGATAAATAAATTATATATTATTAGAAGAATAAAGAGCTTTTTAATTAGGTCGGTAAACAAAAGTTAGTTGATAAATGTTTATTAAAGCCTATTTATAGAATTGTAGGTAGGTACATCATTATTAATTTTACAATTTTCCTTTTTGCGGGGCGCATTGAAACCAGGACATGATTGAGTTCGATTCCCGCGTCAGGCAAATTGTGATTATATTTCCATCAGGAATTTCTTAGTAGCAGTCACGGAGTCTGAACTTATGCCCGCACATGGGACTTAAACATAACTGACGAAATGAGGGTCTGCTAATAGGTAGGTACACTTCTGCTTAAGCCTTCGGGGATAACATGTGTAACATATTATAATTACGCTTATAAAATTACTCATATAACTTTGGGAATAACTTAGAAAGATAAATCTAAAAAAACATGTACCTACTCAAGTAGTCAATTTTATAAAGATCTAATCTCACAATACGCAAACCTTGCCTGTTTACTGGTAAGACGAATCCCCAATCGTTGTTGGACGAATAATTGTGCCTTAACACCAATACCGCCATTAGAAGTTTTTTGACGTGATAACGTCTTTAAAATCGTTTTAGTCGGGTGACATGTTCAGAAACTTGTGTCACACCAAAACCTCACAAGCGACATTTCATAAAGATGGTAGCGCCATCTGTTACTTGGCTCGAAAAAAAAACTTTAAATTAGTAGGTACTTAATTTCATTTTAGATGTCACTACTGGTGATAACTTATATCACCAATAAGACGTTATCACGTAAACATCTCGATCGTAAACCTACTTTACAAACAACCAATTTTTTTTTTTTAGGAAATTGGAATGCATGTTAACCCAAAACAAACACCCTATAGATTCGAAGCAGTTCGATAATTACTATTGTGAAATATTATTGTGATTGATTGGTTTTTGATACGCTAGCTAAGTTATTGTGACAAACAATCATTTTTAGCTCCATAAGTTATGAGTAGAGCTACACGGCAATTGACAAATGCTTGCACTGACTAGACGGGCTCACTCTTATCTGTGTTTTTTGTTCTTATCTGTGTATTTCTTCAAAAGAACAATTCAAATACTAATAGTCATAGCCCTCATGTGAGTTCACTAGTTTAAAAAAAAATGCTTGAGTAGGTGCAGCTTGCGGTAGACTGCTACTATAGTAAGATGCATGCTGTTTAATGGTAAGGTCACCAAAAATGTGTGGGCCTCTCAAATACTTTGGTTTGGTATTTCAAGTTGAAGTTGGAATGAACGTTATAGTTGGCACCCATATCCTCCAAAAATTACATTACTCACACCGATGGTACGCACTCAGTATCCCAAGAAGTAGGTATCACTTATACGGGGTTATTTGTAAAACACCGACAACCTTGCAGGACTGTATTACAATCATCATAAACAACAACTTTTGTTCTATGATTTTTTACAAAAATTTGTACGTTTACCAAAAACAAATCTTTAAGATTTCGTTGTCCTATCTAACACATTTCAACTCCGTATTTTGCTGTACCTACCTACATCGCCGCTTGTAGGTCTGTACGTTTGCTTCGCATAGATTTCGTAACATTTAGAGCGTTCGATTTCAATATTTTTATTTTTGTATGAAAATCTGATGAACTAAAATATGATAAATGTTTAAATGTCCTAGAACAAAAGCTGTTGATTATGATGTTAGTAACATGGACCTGAGACGTTGCCAGTGTTTTACAAAATAACCCTGTATAGCAAAACACGGTACCGTGTGTGTGCAAATTGACCAGTTCTGACAAGTTGTCCCATCTACCGTGTACCTATTTTATGTTGGTATCTATCTAAAGACGTCAAGCAAGGTCAGCAGTAGACGACGATTGGCTGCGGTACCAAATGTACTAAAAGGCGTCTTCAGTATTAACAGCGACCCAGTCTGTATTTTCCTTTCAAACTCAGACTTAGAGCATTTATTTCTATTAGACCATTACAGGCACTTTTAAAACCAAAGCACAGTGTACCAAAGGGATAGGCTACAGTGCCAGTGACAAGCCATAACATGTGAAAGTACTGTGTGATGTGATTTAGATCTCTATGAAAAAGAATGGGAAAGAAGCACCATAGAGAATTAGAGACTCTTTTAAATATTTTTTTTTTTACAAGATCTTGGTTAAATCATTCATGAGCTTCTCGTCTACTTTTCATAGAACGCAAACGCCTAAAATTAATAGGTCTACACTCTACAGTCATACCAAAAGACAGACTACCAGTCTTACACAGGGCTGTCGTTTAACCCATTTACTTCTTTGTGGACATCAGATAGGCAGCCATCATACTGTTTATTTTGACTGGAAGGACTAGTAGAGCTCTGGGCTAAATAAGAACAGCTGCATGGATCAGTCTTTAAGTAAAGCCGCGCTTGGCTAGGTTGGTCTGTAGATGGGTGACCATCGGGTACATACCGAGTTTCCTCCGTACCTTCGTGCTCGGCCGTTAGTCTCGGTTGTCATGTCCTGTAGACAATATCGCGGAAAACCTAATAACCAATGGGCATTCATTCCACGGATAAAATAAAGATGTTCAGCTACATCGTTGGGAAAATGCTAGGCAGCTTGTAGTGTTGTTTAGAATGTGACCTAGCTCGGAAATGTGGAGCTGTGAGAATGAAGAGAACCGCCCCTAAGACTACCCACTGACCGAAAGCTGAAAGAAAATTAGGGTTGGGAATCAAAATTCAGGCAAATCAAGTCAAAATATTTATTAGAGAGAAGAGAATAAGGATAGTAGACTTACATTAAGATTTAATTTTTAATAAAAAGCTCTTTAAACCATATTATCCTACAATGACAGGTACGCAAAATATGGATAACATTAAAAAAAAAATACAATATTACGTTTCACATTGTTTTACATTTACCTATTATATAATGGAATGATGATGATGGGGAATGACAATATTTTTAACACACTTTATTATTTTAACACATTTAATTTTGTCTATTCAAAAAGCCGGGACGATGCATACAGGGGTATGTACATGAATTATTATAATTGAATTAGGTACGACCGTAACATTAGAAAACACATATTTTTTTTTTGTTTTTGTTAATTTACTCTTACTCATGAGGGTACTTCGATATTGTAACACAAATGCCGAAAAAAATCACACTTAGATTTTTATATTTTTGTTTTTGTTCCGTATCATTGTTAAAACTATTTTAATTATCATATTATTTGTAACACCTACTAAACACATATGGAATGCAAATAAATTAAATTTAAGACAAAGTTTTTGGAAGTATGAATTTTTTTTCAAGATAGGTACTGCATTTTAAATTTGAAACATTTTAACGTTCACACTTATGTTTGTTTAGTTGAAATCTTGATAATTATGATTAGTTCGATTCGAGTCCTCATTCTGCGGCTTCGTTTTCTTCAAATCACGACCGTTTTTCAATTTTATAGGCCCAGAACTTCTTCGACAGCTGTTCATTAGTATTTCGAGATAAGATTTCTCCAGATAATTTTGAGCGTAGGAACTTCTCAAATAATAATAGTATTAAAGTAAAGCACTGTATGAACAGCTCGAACTTATTATGTATACATTTACAAACTGTATAGCTTCCGGAACACCATTTCTATTTTGTTCATAGCTAAAGAATCTCCACTGGGGTAGTGCTTCTCATAAGTTATCATGTTGTGTCTTATTCTTTCAAGGTCCTGTCGAAGATTGGTCTCATAGGGATTTATATCCGCAAGCATGAGAGAGATCCAGTTGATGGCATAAAACTTATACATTATTATGAGGCTACGAGGCATATCCTCTCGCCAATTTTCAATTTGATAGTCTTCTTCGAGGCTCCGCCTTAGCGAAGCACATACTCGTTCCATGTATTTTTTTCTACACGGATCCATTTCCATTTGTTTTATTATTTTGTTTTTTTGCTTTTTCACCAAATAAATTGGGCACAACCGCACTGTCCCGAAACGAGATTAATAGTGTAATTATTATATCTGGCAGCACTGTTAATGAAAGGAAAATGACATAAATGTCGGTATGGCTAACCTTTATTTCATAATTCCTACCATGCAGACTGTACAGCTTTCTGACGACTCATGAAATTTTATACGGATTCTATCAAATAAATTCGTTCAAAGTTTCTAAGCTCTTAAGAAAAATATTGAATGCGGAGAAATGAGGAAAATGTCGTGATTAAAGTTTTGAGTATGAATGAGGTCAGGATGAGTGGAGAAAGACGAAAGAAAACGATGGATCTGATCTGAAGGGTATGGCGTAGGGGTACGGTGGTATAGCAAGAAAATAGGTGTTTAATGTAATGACCAGTAATAGAAGAATATAATTATGGAAAAGAAGACATGATGCGCCGATCCCAAATAATTTGAGAAAAGGGCAGGAGAATGATGACTAAATATTATAGGTACTCTCCATATACCTATTGATTAAAGTCGTGTTAGCCCAAAAAAGTATTGGTAATGAATGATTGGGTAATAGGTTCAAAAAATTTTTTTCACACAACTATTTTCCATTTTGGCTCGGAGTATGAATAGCATCTGTTATTTAGATTAAAAACAATACTGTTTTTAGTTAGATCACAGTTATCTAGTATGTATGCCGAATTTCATAAATAATAATATAAAAACATCGAACAAAGAGTTTATATTTAATTTGGCATCGCCAATAGAATTCGCGATGTGTCTTCGTGTTTGAAGTCGCTGAAAAGGTTACAAAAGGCCTACGGTAAATGGACTTTATCACCAAAAAATGCGTTAAGAAATACCATCACCTTACTCACCAGATGTGGCTTCAGCCGACTTCTTTTTGTTTAAATAAAACTATTTCTAAGAAAACTAAACTCAATTCCGGAATACTCATTTGAAAATATATTTTTTTATCAACTGGTTACAAATCTAGATCCACCGTAGCTGTTTTTGTGTAATTCCTGATGGCAAAATCTAATACTAATTTGCCTGACCCGGGAATCGCAACCCAGAACCTCATGCTTAATAGTCGCGGTTGCAAACAATAGACCAGAGAAGTAATCAGTGGCTTTTTTATTGTCACTATAGTTTAATCACATTGCTGCCTTACTGTTTCCTTTTGTGAATACAGGTAGTACCCAAAGAAACATAAATATACTTACGAAATACAGGGCTACGCAAACAAAACCATAATTTGCTAGGAAGAACCAACTTAAAAGCCATCCTTTAATCACGTGGGGTTTTTCGATCAGACGTTTCTGTACGTGTGTGGAGCTAGGTATAAAAGTAGTACATACTAGTGCTATCAATGTAGATTCTAAATAGGTAGGTTAAAATAGTGCAAATAAATTAAAATAAATATACTGAAACCCTTTTGCTCAATTTTAGAATCTAGTCAGAAACATTTTCCTAACTCAACAGTAATATACCGAGCTTGGACCTCTGATTAAGATTATTTTCTACCGCTTTGGTAGCATTTTATTTAGTTGAAAGCACGTCGAAGGCCGTATGAAAGCCCGCGAAATTTAAATCTAGCGTGTCTTCCAACGTTTATGGTTGCTTAATAACGGATATGAGAGCGGATTGCATTTTAATCAACTTTAGTATGATCGCTTTTTGTTTTAGTCGATATAGATTTTGGACGAAATCGCACAATGAGTACGATGTAATATTAGGTCCTTACATATGAAATTGGCGTTTTTCGTACTGGCCACTTTAATCACGAATTTCTCCTCTTTGGTAAGGAATTCCAAATTCAAATTTGTACAGCTATTTACTCATGTATTTGTGCTTCGATGACCGTCATTCATTTGTTTTTTTTCTTCTGTTTTTTCTGTTTGCGTCACTCATTTTACAAAATGGAAAATTTAAAATATCGCATTATTTACGAGTACGAGTTCCGCCGTGGCACTAGTGCTGCGGAAACGACTCGAAGGGTGAATGATGTGTATGGCGGTCATGTTGCAAAAGAAAACACAGTTCGTTTTTGGTTCCAACGTTTTCGTTCTGGAAATTTCGACCTGCAGAACAAGCCCCGTGGACGGCCTGAGACCCAAGTTGATAATGGAGAATTGAAGGCTATTGTGGAAGCGGACCCATCGCAAACCACGTCCGAGTTAGCTGCAGGCTTCGATGTTAGTGATAAAACTGTTTTAATTCACTTGAAGCAAATTGGGAAGATTAAAAAGCTTGAAAGGTGGGTACCTCACGAATTGACTGAAGCAAACCGGCAAACGCGCGTCGACTGCTGCGTTACATTACTGAACCGGCACAACAATGAAGGTATTTTAAACCGAATCATTACCTGTGATGAAAAATGGATTCTTTACGATAATCGGAAGCGCTCAGCGCAATGGTTGGATCCTGGCCAGCCAGCCAAATCCTGCCCCAAGCGAAAATTAACCCCAAAAAAGTTACTTGTAAGCGTTTGGTGGACTAGTGCCGGTATTGTTCATTACAGTTTTCTCAAATCTGGCCAGACTATTACAGCTGATGTCTATTGTCAGCAATTACAAACCATGATGGAAAAGCTAGCGGCTAAACAACCAAGGCTGGTCAATCGCTCCACGCCACTGCTGCTTCACGACAACGCCAGACCACACACTGCGCAACAGACGGCTACCAAATTAGAAGAGCTTGAATTGGAATGTCTTAGACATCCTCCGTACTCCCCGGACCTTGCTCCAACAGATTACCATTTTTTTCGCAATTTGGATAACTTTTTGCAAGGGAAAAAATTCAACTCCGATGGGGCAGTCCAAATCGCCTTCAAAGATTTTATTGATTCCCGTCCGACTGGTTTTTTTAGTAAAGGGATCAATGAACTACCTATAAGATGGCAAAAGTGCATTGAAAACAATGGTTCATACTTTGATTAATTAAATATATTATATTAAAAAATATTCGACTTTTTGTTCCTTCCATACAAAACGCCAATTTCATATGTAAGGACCTAATATAAAATAGTGTAGAATAGTCATTTAATCCAATGAATTTGAAATTTGTTCAATATCATATTAGGTTGTTAGGTAGTAGCTTTTTGATAAGTAATTTTGATGTCTATGCAGTACTTCTCACAGTTCTCGCCTCCTGGAAGGAAAAATCACCTGTAATAAACCTGGAATTAAATTACATTGTACGCTACAAGATAGTTTCATTATTTTAATTACTTGAGATTATATAGGACCTACTAGCTCTTAATTATGTCCCCACGTGTTATATAAAGACTGCTTTTTCCAGCGTTTGCAAAGTCTTGGTGACGAAATAATCATTTTTAGCGTCTTTCAAGTGTCTTGTCTTTCAAGACAAGACACTTGAAAGCTTCAATATATCTGAGATTTTAATGGGGTGTTGTCAATGATATAATTTTTTTTTCGATCTGTATCATAGAGTGTTTCTTCATCTGGCCTCTTTAATATGCCATCTAATTTAGAATGCTAAATAATGATCTTTACTTACCACTAATATTTTTATTATAGTAGTTATAGAAAACGGATATGGGATTTTCCTTTCTCAGTCACAGAAAAGAATTCGAAAAAAAAAAAAAAATGACAAAATATTTATTAATGCTGAATATATAGATTAGATAAAATATTAGTTTTACTTAGTAATAAAATTACTGGAGGAAGCTAAGCTTTTAGGTTTTATTATGACTAAATAAATATTATTTATGTTTCTTCTTCAGATGACAATGCACTCGTGTGGGAAGACCATTCCTTGTACTGGCACAGAGGGACATGCTGGAAAGATAATAATCTCCTGTTAATATCACAGCTTAGTTTCAGCTATGGTTTGAAATTTGGTGGTGCTGGTGTTCCTACTGGAAATTTCAATTGGTTGGCGCAAAGGCGTTTGACTGCTGTGCTACGTGTCGCGGGTTCGACATGTAACAAATAATTGAATTTTGGTGTATATGTTTGTCTATGCGAGTTTAAATGTTTGTAAATGCACATGAGAAATTCTTAGTGCGGAACCCTTATAGGATCACTTTGTTACCCTTCTGTCTGTCAGCACCCTTTATGTCAGGAACTCGTGGAGGTATAGAATTGAAATTAAAACCATATACTGCTTTAGCTGTGAAAATCAACCCTCTAAGTCCGACTCCCAATGGGTTTGTATTGTTGGTTGGCTGGCTGGCAACTGGCGAGCACCATGTTGCAGCAGTGCTTTTCTCTAGGGTTGCCAGTCTTTTTTATATTGTATAAATCCTTGCAATATCATCTTACTAGTTTTTTACTAACTATGATGGCTCGGCATTCAGCCTATGCGATTGCATCTAGTTCAAAATATTCGATATTGAATATATATGGTGTCTACAACCCAGCAACTAGTTTATACCATACTCTTTGGTTAGTCTGGTTACCAGGCATTCGAGCTATACACTGCCAATAGTGAATGACAAAGATCTTACCTCTTTCGCAGCGCTGGCCATAATAACCAGTACCCTCACATTTGCAAGTAAAACCGGGGTCTTGCATAGTCTGAATACAAATTCCACCCGCGCATGGCAAACGACCACAAACGTTTGAACTCCTTTCTGTGAAATTAAAGAAAAAAATATGGTGAGTGGATTGTGTTGATGCCTTTAAGTATTAAAGTAGAGCTTTAAACATACACAGAATCACGCCTGGAATGCCCGATAGATTAGGCAGAGGTGTACCTAACAGTACAACCACTTTTCGTACATTGCAAACCCTGTGAAATAGGGGCGAACCTATTGCCACCAACTGGGCACACATCTAGATTCCGTGGCTACTACTGAGAAATTTCTTATTGAATGGGCATAGTTTTGCGGCAGTTACTTCCTAGATGCTAATCGTTTCTTTTACACACCTCTCAAGGCATTAAGGCAAGCCCGCCGTGTCCGGTAGATGTATTCGGTCTTACAGCCGAACCCACAGGTGCACGAAGTACCATAGATCTTGCATCCATTATGAGCCTGGTCCGGTTCGCAGGCCCAAGCTGTCACTGAAAATAATTACAAAAGACGAAAATTAAGATGGTATTCTTAATAGTAAAATCAGTTATAATTGGCCATCATGCCAGTGTTCCATAACTTAAAAAAAAAACACTAAATCTTGTTCGGTCTTTTCTTAATTCTCTCAGAGATTGTACTTTATTTTATAATTGTCAGTAAAAACTTTTGCATTGCGGCATTCTTTACTAACTGTCAATTAGGTATCTGTAGCCTAGCTGTAAGTTTGCATGTTCTATGTGCTGAGTACTTTAAAATAAGATAAATCATTAACATTACCTACGCCTGAATGTGACACTTACGCCTCGTGCGCCATGACAACGGTTCTCATAACGCCCTCCAAACGTATTAAACCCGTAAACCGTAATCGGTGGATCTTCAAATTTGACAGGTGTTTTACAGGGACTTTAACCACTCTGTACGACAGGATTTTTTTTAACACAGTCATGACAATTCAGCTGAATCGGTGGGGTGACGCAAATTGTTAGAAATTCAAGAATTTTCTTCAATTTACAGCATTCAATTTTGTTATTAAAAATAAATGACAGCCGCTGTTCCATATAAGTAGGTACATAAAACTGTGTTGCACTTGCAACCAGACCAGTGCTGCCAATAAAAAATCTCGATTCCCCGCATCAGTGTAGTCAATTCCCCGCTAGTTTTTTGTAAACCTAAGTTTCGTCATTACGATTTAAGAAATGCGTTCAACCTAATCGATATAATCGTAGTGAAGTGAACTTAAAAAAAATGTTTAGGGACCATTGAGGAATTTACATAAGGAGATGGCATAATATTCTACTATAGATATTATAGTAGTACCTACAAATATCAATAAGGAAAGAAAGACGACAACAACAATGGCCTGGCGGGGTTGCGGGTTGTTTGAAAGAGATACCACAGCCCCGGAACCTAACAAAGGGACTCTTTCGTGGCAATGTTATAACAGTCACATATGACTTTTTTTGCCGCTTGGAAATCATCAAAAATAACTCTGGGCGGAGCGGGGGAGAGTGTCAGACTATTACTGACTAAAACCCACCCATGCATGTTAAATCTTATGCCCTTTATAACACTGAATCGGTTTGAGAATTACTTTTACATTGTAAAGGATGTATTAAATCGGAATGAACGGAAGCTGAAGATAAAACATCCCGTAGCATGTTCAAACGTTTGTATGTTCTACTCGTCCCAACCTGCTGGGGAAGACGGTCCCAAGTAACACGAACAATATAACATCACGCTTGTATTAGCCAATGGTAAGGCAGAGGTATACTTTATAATAGCACATCTATATTTCGCCAGTTTATAAAAATACAAAGAGAAGTCGTGGTTAAATTATAACTGCCGTTCGGATTGATCTTGACTTCTTGAATCAAACTGCTCTGGCCTAGGTTAGTCCGTGGATGGGTGACCATCCATACCGGTATATCCTCTTCGGTATGGATGGTCACCCGCCCAGCAGTATCATGCGTCATTCATTATGCAAACTGGTACCCAGCAGTATCATGCAACATTTATTATGCATGTGTCGACGGGGCGTTCATGTTCCACGCGCACCTCAAAAATATATCAGCAAAGAGAGGGGCCTACCAGCGCCACCGCCTGCCGTGATTGCGGGTTGTTCGAAAGACATACCGCGGCCCCGGAATAAAAAGGGCAAAAGAAGGAACATGGGTGGGTTTTAGTCAGTAAAAGTCTGCCACTTCACTGGAGTTATTTGATGATTTCCAATCCGTAAAAAGGGGTGTTATGTGTTACCGAGTAGACGTTAGATAGGCAGTTCGTAATAAACTACAACTATTGACAAATGGTCGTATTACGAAAATGGCATCCGTAAATAAATTATTATATTTTATGTTGCATCGTAAAGGAGATAAATTGATAAAAAAACGCATAACGTTGTTTAGCTCTTACTTTGTTATGTTAAGTAGGTAGTCAGAAAACTCAAGTTTCCTTATCTCTCTAGAAGTCTAGATAACTCATAATCTTCATTCATAATTGAACAGTCTACTACTGTTAATATGCGGTAATTGGTTGTCATTCTGCTAATTACTCAGCCATACGTAATTTGCAGCTGAATTACCTAATAAAACTTCAAAAGATTTCTGTTTTAAGAAACCAGAATCTTTTTCAAAGTTTTATTTCATCTGCATTGACATACTTAGGCGTATTAATGCTTGATTTTTAGGGTTCCGTAGTCAACTAGGAACCCTTATAGTTTCGCCATGTCTGTCTGTCCGTCCGTCCGTCCGTCCTCGCTTAATCTCTGTGACCGTTAGCACTAGAAAGCTGAAATTTGGTACCAATATGTATATCAATCACGCCGACAAAGTGGTAAAATAAAAATTGGAAAAAAATGTTTTATTAGGGTAGCCACCCTATATGTAAAGTGGGAAGTGATTTTTTTTTAAATTTCAACCCTAACGTGTGATATATTGTTGGAAAGGTATTTAAAAATGAATAGGGGTTTACTAAAATAATTTTTTGATAATGTCAATAATTTCGGAAATAATCGCTCCAAAAGTAAAAAACAATGTGTCCCCCCCCCTCTAACTTTTGAACCATAAGTTAAGAAAATATGAAAAAATTCTGAAAAGTAGAACTTTATAAGGACTTTCTATGAAAATTATTTTGAACTTGATTGACACAGTTTTTGTACAAAAAAGACAAAAAGTTGTAGTTTGTACAACTTTTTGTCTTTTTTAAAAAGTTGTAGTTTGTACAACTTTTTGTCTTTTTTGTACAAAAACTGTTGGAGCGCCTGCCGCGGAGCGTGCAACATTGCACGCTCCTCCACCTTTAAACTCTTAAGTGGGCACACTTATTGCGACGGACGGGAAACTACGGAACCCTACACTGAGCGTGGCCCGACACGCTCTTGGCCGGTTTTTTTTTCCTACAAGCGCTAAATAATGTAACTTTTTCAAAGTTTTATTTATTTTCATCTGCATTGACATACTTAGGCGTATAATGCTTGATTTTTTTTCCTACAAGCGCTAAATAATGTAATACCAGCTTCCTACTCATTCCGAAAAGATATTGATGAATGACATTGCTCACTATTCCTATATAAACTTTAAGTCCAAGTTCTTAGACTAACGGGCGAACTATGGGAGTAGTTATGGAGTTACACCATTGTTTACCAAATATCAATTTTAGTGATGGCCAGGATAAATGATACCGTGATGTCTGATATAGAATGGAAGAAGAAAACATAGAATGGGAAATAATGGAACAAGAACTTTAAGTCCAAGTTCTTAGACTAACGGGCGAACTATGGGAGTAGTTATGGAGTTACACCATTGTTTACCAAATATCAATTTCAGTGATGGCCAGGATAAATGATACCGTGATGTCTGATATAGAATGGAAGAAGAAAACATAGAATGGGAAATAATGGAACAAGGACAGGAAAATGACGATGAGTGATGGCCAGGATAAATTTAGAAAGCTCTTACCAAAACCGAGCGCTACTGCTCCTATGATGAAGTAATACAAGAGTAAGAGCCAATGCCAAGTTTAAATGCAATACAAATAAGAGTCCTAA
Organism: Ochropleura plecta; assembly: GCA_905475445.1. NCBI lineage: Eukaryota > Metazoa > Arthropoda > Insecta > Lepidoptera > Noctuidae > Ochropleura > Ochropleura plecta. The sequence continues at coordinate 5,123,072 of FR997721.1, read as the reverse complement.
TGCAACGTCTATCCTTGCTCCCGTTGGGTGCATGTAGTATCAATTGTTAGTTTCTAGTGCATTGCCTACCGGATAACACTGACCTATATTTTCTTGATTGGACCAATTTGTGCGGGAGGCGCATAACTGCAATCTAGACACAAAACCCTCTCGTGAGAAGAGTGACGTTCTAAATTTTTGAGTGAAATTACTGAATTTGCTTTGTTGGCAACTACGCTTAGGACCCTTGGGGCATCCTGGGACCGGTGAAATTAATCAAGGAGGGCCGCGAAACATTGACGTTGAAAGCAACGAAGCTCGGTACAGAAATGCACTGGTGAGGTGGTATGAGTCAAAAATACATCAGACAGTAAGAGAAAGAGTGGTAATTCATGGGGGATTTTTACCAGAGAACTGCATAAGGCAAAAAGTGCGAGGTGACGAGGTACTGAAAGAGAATAGAGAGGAATCCTGCCTAGCAGAGGAACACTAGGGACTGAGATAAAAACAACAAAAATAGCTCCCGGGTTGGGGTTTGCGCAGTTCCATAAAGGATTCCTCTAAGACGGTGGCAGGGATTTGGACATACATCTTAATTTTATTTTAATAGCCGTGGAATAGATAGTACTCTTTCCTTATCATCTCCAGATAATTATTTCACCCCCAGTTCACCCCCATAATTAGAGACCGTTTTCGTTGGTCAAATAATGCGTGGCTAAGTGAAGTCAAGCCTGCTGTTTAAATAGATGTCAGCAAAGCAGAGGGGCCTGCCAGGGCTACCGCTTGCCGGAGTTGGGGGTTGTTCGAAAGAGGTCCCGCGGCCCCGGATCATAAAGGGCAGTAGAAGGAACATGGGTGGGATTTTTATTTCCCACCCCAAAAACAAAGCTCGCTGTTTTATCCGTGCAAAGAAATTGATGCGCAAACGGTTACCACGAATACAGCACATGAGTCTGAACACCTATAGTGTAGAATTTCTTAGTCGTTTGAACATAACATCATAATTTTAATTCCTGGAGGACAAGCTGAGCAGTGGCGGATTTACCAGTAGGCTGAGTAGGCTGGAGCATAGGGCGGCAGATTTCAGGGGGCGGCAAATTGTTTTTTTTTATCTTACAAAAATATACGAGTGCCAAAGTTACGTTATAAGTAGTAAATGCTGCTGATATTAAGTCATCATCAGTATACTTTACAATAAATCGTGGGTTGTAATAATAATCTAGGAACAGCTACAACTATCCCTTCACTATCATTCTAAAAATGGGAAAAAGCAGATGTAATGAGGACGATAGAACCCAAACCATAAAGTTGTAATTTAAGAATAAATGTAAATACTTAAATGATTGTGAATTAAACTAGCGTACCTATTGAATTTCAGAGGTTAGTAGGGGCAGCAAAAAATTAATAGCCTACTGGCGGCAAATTTGCAAATCCGCCACTGAAGCTGAGGTATATCTAATAGTAGATACACCAACATTTCACCGGTTAAGTACGTTTAGTCCCAAATAATAGTTCTTTTACTTATACGGTATTTTCATTACAACTAAAACAAAAACTTGAAATGAACAGGGTTGCGTTATACCATTAGGATGAACTGCGGACGCGGCTTCGCATATCGGACTCTGACAAATATGTATAATCTAATAAAGTATCTGATCTGTCTTGCCCTTCGCCTGGATGAAGTTACTGTGAAACCCCAGTGCTAACCGAATACTTTTATCTAGTACTATGACTTGGATAAATATGAAGAACATCTTTGTCCACCAATAAAAATAAATAAGTAAAATACTAAGATTGAAAAAATACAAGAGCAAAGGCTCAAATATAACCACTAGGAATCGTGATACATGCATTTAAATAGATACTAATTAAGAGTAGGTAACTAAAATATTTATGCCACCTGAATCAATAAAGCATCGCAAAATAAAGCGATCTATAAAATATTCTTCGTTTTACCCGAATGAACCCATGACCCCTCGATATCGAACTACCAAACAAGAGACTTGACTATGCGGTAGCGATAATACATTTATTACGACACGATATAAAACCCTATCAATAAAATGGTAGGTAATTGAAAAATATTTAATATAAATGCACAGATTAAAACAAAAGAAGCTCCAGAAAAATAAGAACATGGATTTTTGAAAAGTTTTGAAAATCGAAACGCCAAAATCAATTCGCTGTTGAAAATATATAATGCATTGGCGATTGCGAAGCGTAACGCAAAGTACATTACTTACATTGGATACCAACGAGGATGGCAATCAGGAGCACGGTACTGGAACGCATTGTAGCTGGTGTGCACACAGTGAGATTTCGAACTGTACTGGTGTACCGATACGGACTTCCTCCGACCAGAGTGAACGGCCGCCATATCACGACCAACCTATCTATCCCGTTTAACTAACACCCTTAAATTTGAGCGCCGGCTGCCTGATATCGCGCTACAATATTATTTGTTTTAATAACGGTTAAGTAATACAGGCGTTTGGTTGACAGTGTGATTTCTTTTTACTGTTTAAATAATTTATTTACTGACGTAGCTGGCGCTAATAATTAACCAAGGGTTTTCTCAATTTGCCAGATTTTTTATATGTCCATTACTCATTTCAGATTTTTAAACTTAACCTTGAGGAGTAGGGTAGGTACTTTTTTAAGAAACTTCCGCCACAAGATCCACACTGTTCCAGCATGTATGGCCTTATTCTAAGATTGACTACTGGGGCGATATTTTTGATATTTCTCGAACTTGTACAATTCCTGAAAATTTAAGAAATAAAAACATTTTCATACAAACAAACACAGCGCCGTTTGTTATTCCGTAAATGATAAAAAAGTAGATCACCATCGGGAATAAAATAAAGTACCTAATGTCAACACAATCTACAGCGCGGTTCATAAAAGTTTAAAATTATTGTTTTTTTATCTCTGGTGGTGTGACAATGAAAATATTGTCGAAATTACAGGTCACTGACCTCACATAAAACGTGTGGGGATAGTGATATATATCAATTATATGAATTATTTTATCTTTTCGGTCTCATATTAACAGTGTCTGACCCAGAGAAATTAAAACTTGTTGTAGTAATTTGTGGTAGTAATAATATTTTTTATGCGTATAGTATGCTATGCTATCCTGGCCTACTAATATTATAAATGCGAACGTAGGAAATACATCTACAGGTATGTCCTATTAGGCTTATTCAACAATAATATACGTTTGAGTTAAACGTGGAAACTAAGATGTTATGCAAATAAAGATAAATAACTTGAAATGTAGCAGAAGATACTTCAAGAAACGGCATGTCGTTTTCTTCCATACTCCCAAATAATTTACGACTAGCTAGAATAAAAATACTCGGGGATATTTGTATTTTATTGCTTACAAGATTTTGCGGCTTCGTTCACGTTAAATTTGGGGTAACACAGTTCTACTTTCGTGTTTTACAGGTACCTGCTACCTGTAGTTTTTGCCCTTGCGCCTTATTTATTGTAATAGCAATGCTAAGTTTTCCCTTTTCTTCCCTCTTGCTCCCTCATATATAATTTTTTTTTAAAATAGCCTATGTCCGTCTCCAGGTCCCAACTATCTCTGTACCAAAATTCATCAAAATCGGTTTAGCCATTTAAGCGTGAAGACGTAACAAACAAACTCACTTTCGCTTTTATAATATTAGTAAGGATTCCCACCCTTGGATTGCACCCCGGCTTCGCACGGGTGCAATGTAGATAGGTACTATTTTTTGACATATAAATCTACCTCTTGAATCTCTTTATCAGTTTTAAAAAAAACCTCATCAAAATCTGTTGCGTTTAAAGATCTGAGCGTACATAGGGGCAGACAGACGGCGGGAAGCGATAGTTTCAAGATATGTAGTGATTTACCTCACTACATATCTTGAAACTATCGCTTTTTATGAAAGTAACGCATGATACATTCCACTTATGTTAAATCTACGTAAGTATTTTTAATACAATACCTGTCTAGCTTACAAGTATGTTGGGGTTTGATTCCAGTCTTAACGGGAGTAGGATTGGTTGTCAGACTGTAACATTTCTGAATAGACAAAAAAAGGAAAAGTCTAGGCAGATGATAATAATTATGCAGAAATATATAATAATAATTATATCAGACGCAAATACAAAATATAAATCAAATCTTAATCAACTATTTTACTTTAAAATCTCTTTTTACGCTATACTTTTCTGAAAAAGAAAAAATGCTGTCGTTATGAAGCAGATAAGTAAGTACCTAAGGCTTCCGCGTGTTTATGTCGATAACCTTACAATTCATTAATTCTTCGGATAAAACGTTATAAAACATTGAACAAAATTCTAATTAATTATTCACTCCTCATATACCTTAAATAAACACATCACGTCGTTTCATTTTATCTTTTCTACGTAAATCACCCATCCTTACTAATATTAAAAAAGCGAAAGTGATTTTGTTTCTTTGTTACGTCTTCACGCCTAAATGGCTAAACCGATTTTGATGAATTTTGGTACAGAGATAGTTGGGACCCTGGAGACGGACATAGGCTATTCTTTTTTAAGTGGGAATTGAGGGAGAAACAGGGAAACAGGGAAATCTTAGCACTGCTATTACAATAGATAAGGCGCAAGGGCAAAATTTATAGGTAGCAGGTCAAATCAGGAAAGGGGAACTGTGTTACCCGAATTTAACGCGAGCGAAGCCGCGGGCAAAAGCTAGTTACAAAATAAACAGTCAATCCTGGTCCGTCAACCTAAACTTCTGCATCATATGGGGTGAACACATAGCGACCCCTACCTACGCCATGTGGATATTATTTGAAATAATAAAATTAGGAATGCAGAGGCACATTAGTAGATTTTATTTGTAAATCGTTCATTTAACTTTAGTACAAAACTGTTATAATTTAAATAAATGGTTAAATTACAAATTGTGGCAAAACTTGAATAGCGCCATCTATTCCGTGCATATTAATACTATTTATGCTTTGAGCTTATATAGTCTACAGAAGCAAAGTAATGTGTTGGGGCGCAGGAAGATGGCATTATTCTTAAAAAATAATTACTAATCAACTGCTTACTGTTACTGATATGCTGGTACTGGGTGACGCGCTGCTTATTGGTTCAAATATTAGTTAAACTAGCAATTGTTGAAACCAATGTTGGAACCAAGATGTTTTTTTACCAACAGGACAAGGCTTACTGGGAAGAAATCTTCTACAAGTTGCTTGGCGCTTTGACTTTGGGTACTAGGATAACATAAGCTGTAATGAGGTTGATCTGGGGAGCCACACAGCGTTAAACTGTTCTACGTTGCCTCAGTTGCGAGGATTTTGTTTCAAGTAACGCAAGCATCGTTTAGAACATTTTCAATGTGATTTAGCTTAGCAATAGGCAGAACTCCGACTTGCAATATTTTCACGTTAATATTTGAAATAAAGAAAGTGTGTGAAAATTCAACTGTGTTCTAATACTGTGCGATGTTTTTGGGGAAATGCGCTGTGAAATATTTGGTTTGGTTGAGATTTTTGCAAATCGTCGTATTTACTCCTCCCTAATATTTGGGGTTTCATTGGTATTCACAGAATTTGGCAAAAATGTGCGTAGAAAAACGTAAGTTCTAACAAAGGATGCTATGCGTTGCTTTTGTGTGTTGTAATTTTAGAATACCTAACCGCTGAGTGCTTTCACATAGTTTGGAAAAAGTGTCCATTAAACGAGGAAAAAGTTAAGTCTCGTGTTATATCTAAGAAATGCGCTCTCGTTTATGGAGGTTTAATTATTCATACAATACTTATTCCCGCTTAGAAAGGGGCTTCTTCTTAGATATATGCAGCTGATATATGTATAATGTGGTATCTCTAATGGATGAAATTGTGAGGAGGTATTATTTAACAGCGATATTTTAATGCAATAGTGTCGGGACTTTACTGTAGATAACGACTTATGACTACAAAAGAGAGCACAAACGAACTAATTCGTAACCCATTTGCAATTATATAATTAATTATATATTAAAAACTAATTGGTTATCGTCGGTAATGTGTCACTCTTGTCAATATGTTGTTTTGCCATTAAGCCACTCTAATTATGTTTCTTAAAACATTTAGTAGACAAAATCAAAAATATTTTTTTAATACACTTCTATCTCGAAAACTGGCTCTTATTGCACTATGGGACTATAACTAAAACTATATATTTCAACATGCTATGTATTTCACACGAGTGTTTTTTTCTTATTTATCGCAACAAGGGCTTTATTTTTTTCTGTTTCGTCACGGATAACAATAAACAACTGCTGCCGTACCATGACGTCTTAAAACAGAACTTATTCCACTGAGGGAAAGAGAAAGAGCTATACAGGGTGTCTAGCATCATCTCTTTCTCACACAGGAATAAGAACTGCTATAAGATGTCATGGTAACCCTTCTGCTCCCTATAGCCGCTAGTTTTGTTAGAGCAAAGAGGCGCTTGTTTTTAAGGCCTTCTTATTCAAAAAAAGGTATTCATCAACAGAATATCATATTTAAACATGATCATTAATAAAATAATTTGCTTATAACAACAAATTGATATTTATTTGAGTTCTAAATTCAAAAATATTTGAATTTCTTATTTTTAATGTTAAGCTGTTCAGCGATGCCTATTTTTTTTTGGAGTGGGAAATCATCAAATAATTTGATGATTTCCCACTCCAATTTGGAGCGGGGGGGAGTGTCAGACTTGTACTGACTAAAACCCACCCATGTTTCTTCTATTGCCCTTTTTGTTCCGGGGCCGCGGTATCTCTTTCGAACAACCCGCAACCCCGGCAGGCGGAGGCCCTGGCAGGCCCCTCTGCTTTGCGTGTGTAGCGTGTATGGTAGAGGATCGGAATATCTATCGACAGAACGCTGAATCAAACCCAAAGTCTTGTTTTTCTATTTGCGACTTCGTTTTTATTGAAAGTACTTTTAAAATATTACATTTAGATATATTTTTTATTAATTTCATAAGTTGATAAAAATGCTATCCAATAGCTTTACCGTGGCAGTCGCCGAGTGCCACATGTTTTATTTCTTTCTTGGATAGGATTTATTTAAGTAATTTAATAAAAAAAAATACATATATTTAATCCAGCGGGCACAAGTTTTTGTTTGCAGCTGTCGTTATCATCGTTTGTTTAGCCTTTTATTTTTTAAGGAAGATAAGTTTATTAGACTTTCGGGACGCTGACTACTGTAACGACTGTCAAACATCTACAAATGACTGCCGGGCCAGACTGACTTGTCTTTGACCGCAAATCGCCTAACGTGCTTGCTCAGGCACGAAAAATATAACTGATTACCCATCCACAGATCAACCTAAGCAAGCGCGGCTTAACACAAAGGTGACACCCAAGTGACTGTTGCTATGAAGATAATGAAATACACGTATACATGTCCCTAAAAGAGAAGAGAGGAATTTAGAATCTTCTCCTAAATTTGGAATGGTTCTCAATCTTCTATTTATAATGACAATTTGTTTAACGAAAATTATAATATTATAATGGAAATAATTAGTAAACACTCCTCAGAACGAACACTACAAATAATTTATCCCATTTTCATCCTATTATACATTAGAATGAAAATGAGATGTGATGAGTGTTCGTTCTGGGAACTGTTAGTCGAAAAACGAACGAAACGAATGGGATGAAATTATTTGTAGTGTTCGTTTTTCGACTATATAATCTGTATCTTGGATCAGTTCCCTGTTATTATTACTATATCCCCTAGAGTTTAGAGAACTTGTTGCCAAGTCATTTAGGATATTAGGTCAGTCGTGTCTCACAATTTTTAACTAGGTATATTCTTTGCAACGTCGATGTTTTGGATGTTTTTTTTTCGAAACCTTGTATACTTCTACCTATACAGTCGAATGTGTAAAGGGTATTATATTTTTACTAAGGTTTGGACCCAGGATAACTTCCCCCGCTCTGGGTGGAGTGGCGACTTATACCTACTGATTAAAACGTTCCCATGTTCCATCTACTATCCTTTATGCCCCTGGGTCGCGGTATCTCTTTCGAACAACCCGCAATCCCTGCAGGCAGTGGCCCTGGCTGGCCCCTCTGCTTTGCTGAACTCTTTGAGGCGCGCGTGAAACACAAACGCGCCGTCGACACGGCCTGTCGTCAATAGACGGACGGACGGTGAGCTACCCATTGCTCAGCCGTCCACAGGCCCGCATCTACGGTGGCCGGGAGTCGTCTCGCGGTGGCTGGGTTGGCCTGATGTTCTCTCCCTCAAACGCCCGGCTGTATAAAGTAGTTTTTTAATAAATAAAAAACATAATATGCAGCGACGGTATCAACGACTTGAGCTTGACCTTGCTCAAGTCCGATTCAGTGGATGAATATGTGAGCTATAATCCAGGATTCATTATAATTCAGGATTCTACGCTAACTCTAACGCTCTACTTTGACATCCTGACAATTGTCAGAGCAGGGCCCCCGTAAGGGCTACTGGCGCCTGTGTGCCAAAAAGGATTTTGGCGCCCCTTAAGGAATTTTGAATTATCTTTATTATGATAGGAAGGTGCTTGAAATAAAGCAAAGAACTAATAAATATCATATTTATTTGTAGAGACAATATCAAAATGAAATAATAATAAATCATTCTTGTTCACACTCATTTTAAAGCATTTACTAAATTAATGGGGTACAGACATGTTGTTCATAAATACTAGAAAATAACCTAAAACTAGTTATGTACTTTAGAATCGTGAGTAGAATCGATTCCACTAATAAAAAGTAGGGGTCAAATTTGAATCAAAATAATATTGGAAATTCTTTTATAATATAATAGGTTGAGGTTTTGCGCTTTTTCATTAACACGTATATAAGTACTACTTTCTACTTATACTAAAATATTTTAAAAATATGCAGATACTTCTAATAACAAATACCTAAGTAACTTCGATATAAAATCAAAAATAAATAATATCTTGGGACAACTCACACAAGGCTATCTGATCCCAAGCTAAGCAGAGCTTGTGTTATGGTAACCAGACAACTGATATACATACTTATATAATTTATAAATACATACATATTATAGATAAATCACACCCAGACACAGAACAAACAATCATGCTCATCACACAAAGTTTGTCCTGGGTGGGAATCGAACCCACGACCTCCGGCTCAGCAGTCAGGGCCACTAACCACTAGACCAACAGGCCCGTCAAAAATGATATCTTGGTATGTACAATAGAAAAATAGCTGTTGTAGTGGCGTCGCTATTAACATTTTTTTAATTTCCTCCTGACCGTTGGTAACGGTGTAAAGTCTTCTTCAATTTCGAGAGAGAATGCTACTCCTTTCGCTTGTACTAGAATTTCTTGAAATGTTGATCAGATCTTATTGCTGGAAGTGAGGAACTACATTTTATAGGTAGGTTTGCCATACTTACTTTAATATTAATTGTAGCACTTTGCATTTGTTTGCTGACAATATTTGAAACTGACAATTTACAAAGCGCCCCATGCTTTTTCCATGTAAATATTAATTTAAAAATAAATTAACGAAAAATAAATGGTATTCTTGTGAAAAAAGCGTAGGGCGCTTCTCAAGAACTGATAGATCACAGCAGTACATAAGAAGCGTGTAAAAAGATATTTGCGAAAAAAAATATTATAACCAGTATCCTGTAAAGGTATAATGTTAGTAGTATAAAGTAGGGAAAAATTACCATTTTATAAAAAAAAGGTTGTACATACCGTTGAAATTGCAGTCACAAGGTATTCAGCAATTAATTTTTTTGAAAAAAAAAGTAGTAAACAAAATTTTGTATTAAGTATAGAACAAAACACTTGACAAAATAAAAATAAAAATAACATCGCGTTTATAGCTGCCGGCATTATTCATGTCTGAACAGGAAAAATCAGGAAACTACCGCCTGACATGTTCTCGCAACATAGGAATCGACAGTAACTGGATGATATACTAATAAAATTTCGTGTGGCCTATCCCTAATCCTATTTAATTTCTCAACTTTTATTTTAAAATTATTTTTGTTTTTTTTTGGGCCCTTGGTTTTGGCGCCCCTAAAGGATGTCGCCCGTGTTTGCACACTTTACACATAAGGTAGCGGGGGCCCTATGTCAGAGACAAAGGAAGCAATAGTAGGAATTATGCGGTGAATAATTTTCAATCGCAGGATCACTAAAAAGACTTGCTGTGTACTTGTGTGATCATGAAAAGAAGGCTGGTTTAAAAAAAAAACTAAATCTCTTTGACTAGTACCTGTTGACGTTATCTACTATTACGTAGAATATTATTTTATTTTTACTCGTTACAATGAGCAAGACTGATATCGACTGCCTGAGATAGAAAGAGAAATCATAATGATATTGATCTCAATGACGTCACGAGTATCTTGGATTGAGACGTATCATACTTCCAGACAACAACAGAGGCCCAAAGTAAAAAATAAGAAAAGGTCAATTTGACGACACGGTTGGCGCAGTGGCTGAGCTATCGACTGCTGCGTTGCGTGTTGCGGGTTCGAGCCCCGCACGGTTCAAATATTTCTATGGCCTACAGATAGTTGTTTCGGGTCTGGCTGTTTGTGTATGTGAGTTTAAATGTTTGTAAAAGCACCATACAGGAAAAAAACCTAGTGTGGGGCAAAATTAAAAAAAAATATAAAATTTTAGTCGGTTCAGTACCAGGGTATAAGCTATCTACATTATTCTACCTAACAAATTTCAATCAAATCACGGACGGAATAACAAACATACACACACACAAACTTACGTTTTTATTATATTAGTGTGACACAAAACTTTTTTTTAATGGCATCTCGCAGGTCTGTACTCCATTGAGGTTGTAAGCTGATCAACCGGACTGTCCTGTGGATGCAGTGGATGTCTTGAAAGTAAGGCTTCCAGCCAGTAGCAAAACTTATATACTAACTGACTACACTCTAAGGGCAACCCCTGCGTGGTACGAGCTTCGGTTTAGGGCGTCACTGGCGGAGGATAGCAAAGGGACAGGCTGGATCTGAGTTTCATATTTAGGAGATGGTTTTAGTTCACTGGTTCAGCAACGCGGGCTGGCTCTAGTAAAGGGTTATCTTTCTTTATTCTTATATTTAGAATTCTCGTGTTTTAGTTGCCATACTCCTCCGAAACGGCTTGATCGATTTTTAAGTTTATGTGTATTTAGTAGGTCTAAGAATCAGTTGTAATCTATATTTCATACGCCTAAGTGATAAGGGTGACCCTCTTCAGAAGGGGCCTGAGAAACCGCTGGGCACAGCTAGTTAATATATAATATTACCAACCAATTTGGTTTGTTCAATGTTAGAAATTGAAATTCACGAATTTGAAATATAAAATAAAAGCGATCTTGGTCAATACAGCTTCTTGCAAATATCTCATAAAATACAGAAGTTATTGTCGAAAAATATAGAAAAAAAAAACTTATAAAAACAAAACTACAGAATACATTATCCTGTTACGCACACCTATTATACACGCGTGCCTCAAGAGATGTCAGCAAAGCAGAGGGCCCTGTCAGGGCCACCACCTGCCGGGGTTACAGTTTGTTCAAAAGAGATACCGCGGCCCCGGAACATAAAGGGCAAAAGCAGGAACATAAATGGGTTTTAGGCACATGTAACATGTAACGTGTACATGTGTACTCGATAATGTGCTATGATGGAGGACGGGGGAGTGTATTTGATGATTTCCCATACGCAAAAAAAGATTTAATGAAATTAGGAAGGAAAAGAGAGAATAAGAATTTTAAGGAAATCAAATTTTTCTTTGACCTCCCATTATTTTAAATGTACTTTATACTTAAAATGCTGGCTAATATTAAAATAATTTATTTATTCGTAATAAAGAGTGAAGGCTTATACTATTGTTGTTACTTTATATTTGCTTTGTAACAATATATTTTACATGATTTTCATACAAATCAATGCTTTCTTTCTCATATATGTGTTCCTTTTCCTCATGCGCGCTTTGTGTCCTCTTTATTTTAAAATTATATTCTGTTGCAGTACAATGTTGTTGATAAACGATTGACGAGCATGATTATAGCAGAAACACAAAATATGACCTTTGGAGCTACTACGAAGCGTCTACGCAGCGGCTACGCGGCTGCTACGAGGTTGCTACGAGGCTTATGCCACGGCTAGAGCCACACACGAGATTTGTATTTTTAAAATTATGTTTGTTTGTAAGGCCAAAGATGTCTGAATATAAATGAATGTGATGTTCTATTGTGTTATGTTAGTCCTTTCTTTGGTACATTCTCCAGTATTTGCCACCATACCTCCAATCTACTCTGAACCTGTCTGCCATAAGAGGCTTTGACGAAAACACTTGCACGCAAGGAAAAAAGTAAAAGTAGAGTAAACCTTCTGTAATTTAGTTTGTTTGTGCATTGTTTTTTTAATAATACGACGATTCTATAATTAGCGTGAAAGTGTATAGACGTTTCATCTGTATAATAGGTACAGTAAGACAGGGTCTTTATAAAAAAAAAATGTGATTTTCCACGTGGCTCACACCCACAGGTGGTTTCAACACCCATAAGTGGTTTCAACACCCACAGGTGGCTTCAACTATAAGTGTAAGCCATTGAATTCATTGAACACGTGGCAACCGTTTGTACGTGGATGTATCTTCTTTGAAATATCCTTACAGTGAGGTGAATACACACTGTTGGGCGGGAAAAGTCGGACGAATCAATTGTATGCAGCTTTGAGCTTTTTGCAATGTATTTGTGAATGAAAAAGTTTATTAATAGATTTATTAAGTGACGACTACGCATGCTCGATTTATTGATTGATTTTATTGATTCGTTTATTACTAGGTTTCTGCAAGATGGATGCACGCCGGCGCAATGGTTTTTAGGTGTCAATTTAATTATTGAGCGTAGGAAGATAGGCCGAAAACAAAGAGAGCTTTTGTGTTTATTTTTTTGTGTTCAGTTAATCTTCAGACATGCATGAACATCTTTAGGAGAAGATTATTGAGTTATATACCAAAATGGATTTATTTTGGTTATGCCTGCTCAGAGCCACTGGTAAGAAGACTCTATCGATAGCTCTTAAAATAAGATATAGAGGAGAGGAAAAAGAAAATGTTTATGTTGGCCACTAAACGTAATAAACAATTAATGTATTTATTAATGTAATCACCTGATAAATTATATTGAAACTTTTAAAAAATACACTTCATAAATGTACAATTTATTTGTAATATTCATATACTAAGTTATGTTTTCATAACAGTTGGTTAATTTTTACTCGATGTTAGTCAGTCACCTTTGATTGTATTTTTTTGCGTAGGTGTATAAGAATAGGGTGTTTGGAGTTTACCCAGTCGACTGCTTGTAGCAGTCCGCGGTACAAGTTGCGTAGTGCGCGATGGCGTCCGAGATAAATAATCCGGTCATGCTTAAGCGGGTGTATGACTTACAATTCATAAAAAAAATAAAGGAATCACCGTGTTTGTGGAACGAGAAGCTTCCAGAATATAAGAATCAGAGTGCAAGGCATGCCGCCATAGAATCGCTGGCAAAACTAGGAAAAAAATACAACTTCCATTATACTGACAGATATGTGAAGAAAAAAGTGACAACGTATTGCCGAGGGTATTTAAGAGAACATGAGAAAGTACGTGGTGGGGTTAATTAATGTTGTTATTTTATTGTTGCGGAGACTAGTAGATGTGTTTTTTTTTTAAGTTCCATGTCGCCCGTGCGCGTGTCGCGGAGATTGCCGATGTAACCCGAACAGTTAGCGAAGATTTATTGCCCATCTCTTTACTCACCTGCTCTCGTTATAGGACAGAAAGAGAACAAAACGAAAAAAAGGCAATGCTCATATTAGGGGTCATATAATGTAATTGTTTTTCTTTTGGAATAATAATATCGGGTTCGGGTCGATGTTTAAGTTAAACCGTTCTTCCCTAGGTTGGTCTGTAGAGGGGTGAATACGAGTGACAAACTGAGTTTCCTCCGTGTCTCGGAAACCACGTTAAGCTGAACTTGCTTCCGGCTGTCTTTTGTAGATCTTTGCACGATCTTTGACGGGCCTGTTGGTCTAGTGGTTAGTGGCCCTGACTGCTGAGCCGGAGGTCGTGGGTTCGATTCCCACCCAGGACAAACTTTGTGTGATGAGCATGATTGTTTGTTCTGTGTCTGGGTGTGATTTATCTATAATATGTATGTATTTATAAATTATATAAGTATGTATATCAGTTGTGTGGTTACCATAACACAAGCTCTGCTTAGCTTGGGATCAGATAGCCGTGTGTGAGTTGTCCCAAGATATTTATTTCATTATTTAAAAAAAAAATCTTTGACAGTCTTTACAAATAGTCGGTATTCCGAAAATCTGACAACCAGTCTAACCAAATGGTATCCTATTACACAATACTAATTGTACAGTCGATCTATGTAAAATACTGGTATTCAGCTGCATCAGTTTAGGCTGAAAGCCGACCCCAACAAAGTTGGGAAAAGGCTAGGCATATGATAATTGTTTTTCTTTCGCATACTAGACCTTTAGTGTCAACAGGATTTTCTGGTTAATGTCGTTTACACCTATTATTTATGTATTCAAGCACAAGACTGGAAAAACATCCACTAGTTATGGGCTATTTTGTTAAGGTGTATTTTGTAAAAGTAAACCTCACGATAGCATTCACGTGACAGTTGACCGATAAAGTCTCAATATGGCATGAGTGCAATCACATTCTGATTTGAAATGCATTGTGCACAATATACAAATTTTATGATAAATTCAGCTGTAATATTCTTTTGAATATATATTCAAAAGTTTTTGATATTTTTTTGGTTGACAAATGGCAATGACGGATCCCTTAATATATTTGCTTTGTCCGTCTGTCTGTCTTTATGTCATAAACGTTACTCTGCACCACATAATGGTGTTCCAGTGCACGACATAATTGACATTTGGAGAGTAGATGCCTTCTATTAACCGCTATACAAATAAGACGTGATATTAAAAAGAAAATATGGTGTGGCCCTTTCATACTTATAACCCAGTCATTTTAGGCGTTTTAAACCGCAATCTGGGGAAAAATCCTAGTGAGCTGAATTAATTAAGAAAAACTGCAAGAGATATTTTTTGTAGACAATTTTATGCGGAACAATTTTATAATAACCTCCGAGCGAATAGGTCGCGAAATATTTGCACAAAAACTGATTTTCGTGACCTTTTGACTTTTGTAACTTTTTAAGCCGGCACAATATCGATGTCTATTTTTTACATCTTCATAATAACACCGCACCGGAAACAAAAATTCAGCTCACTAGGATTTTTTCCCCAGATAAAACCTATGACTAGATTAATCAAAACAAACAATTGCATGTCTGGAGGACCACACCTTAATTTTTTAAAAGATTTCTTGCGACCATCAGAAGTTGAAAAGGAAACTTTGTATAAAACTGTGTGGGATGTGTTTCGACAGGTTTTTACAAATGAATTCGGGATGGATTAGATATTTGATTCAAAAATCGTGTAATTTCCCCCCTCCTGTAATTTCTAAAGTAAAAGGAGTAAATTTCTGATAAAAATAGGTTTTTAATACGTTATAAGAAACTCCAACGAATTAATGATTTAGTATGTATTGCAAAAGGTATCAATGTTTTGACATACTGACACATTATTAGATTGCTTTTCGGTTTTATTAATTTCGAAATAATTCGTTTGATTTTTACACATATAATTTTGATTTTTTAAATATTTCTTAATAAAAACATAAAAACAATAATAGCCCACCGGTATCGGGAACAGGGTCCATGCTACCAGCGGTCAGGGCTCCAGAGAAAGAAACCTCCTAACAATACGAGCCGTTTCCAGGAGTACCGCTTTCTGTATCAAGCCCTTAATCCAGTTGCCTAACGAGAGCCTCCTCAGGTGTTAGTCGAGGCTCTTGGCAATTAAAAAATTGGCTGTAGCGACTGTCGGCAAAATTGTCGCTGTGTCCACATACTTCCATATGTCGACAACCTCGGAAGCCATGTCAATATACATGATTTGTTCATCTTTTCGAAACATTTTATTACTAGCTTTTGCCCGCGGCTTCGCTCGCGTTAAATTCGGGGTAACACAGTTCCCCTTTCCTGATTTGCAGGTACCTGCTACCTGTAGTTTTTGCCCTAGCGCCTTATTGATTGTAATAGCAAAGCTAAGTTTTCTTCCCTCTTTCTCCTACATTTCCCACTTAAAAAAATAGCCTATGTCCGTCTCCAGGGTCCCAAATATCTCTGTACCAAAATTCATCAAAATCGGTTGAGCCGTTTAGGCGTGAAGACGTAACAAACAAACATACAAACAAACTCAATTTCGCTTTTATTATAGTTGTAAGTATTATCATGATTCCAATTTGTCCCATTGTAAGGTAAAGGCCTTCGTTCCCCCTTTCCATTTTTTCTGTTATTAGCTATTTGGGCCCAATGCTTTTGCTAAGAGTCCAGCTCCTTACGCCATTTCCTTTTGGGTCTACCACGCCGTCTGGTTCTGTTATTCGGAACCCAATATGTTGCTATTTTGGCTCAATTCTGATGCGACATAATGGATGTTGCTACCCCAGTTCCATTTTAATTTTGCGGCGGTGTTGCAATTTTGGGGTTTTGGATCGAAAAATAAATATATAAATATAGTCAAAAATGTTGACTTAAGTTTCTTCGTTTCATGGCTTGGTGGTAGACTCCGAGTGCGGACTTTAGATTCGCTTCGTTAATAACCTTTCATTCTAAAACCTCGTAAGAGACACCTCAAAAATTCAAATGTTTTTACTTTTCCAGGTTGTAGCAGCTCCTGCTGACCGTCCGTTTGTACCACGCCTGTGGTATTATACAGAGATGTCGTTTTTATCACAATCGGAAGATGAAGCATCCAGCAGTGGCGTGAGTGGCGTCGAATCGAACATCGAAATGGTAAGTCACACGTCAACGTACTGACACCTAAATGAATCCTTACTAATATTATAAAAGTGAAAGTGAGTTTGTTTGTTACGTCTTCACGCCTAAATAGCTAAACCGACTTTGATGAATTTTGGTACAGATGTAGTTGGGACCCTGGAGACGGACATAGGCTATTTTTTAAAAGTGAGAAATGAGGGAAGAAAAGGGAAAACTTAGCTGTGCTATTACAATAAATAAGGCGCAAGGGCAAAAACTACAAGTAGCACGTACCTACGAATCAGGAAAGGGGAACCGTGTTACCCTGAATTTAACGCGAGCGAAGCCGCGGGCAGAAGCTAGTGCTACGTGCTACTATAAGCACGTTAGACCGCCGATTAATGAGTGAAGAGTTGCTATCTCTTTAACTGTTAATTTTATATTTATCTTGTTTTCAGACGAGGCAGCGGAAGGAGCATTTAAAATTTATAAAAGAACTGAGCGCTGGTTTGTTGAGCAAACCGTATCAAGTACGATCACAGATTGAAAAAGTATATTTAGATCTGCTGAATAAAACAACAGGATTGGAAAACGTTAAAATTCGTTTGAAAAATTATGGTGTTAAAACTAAATATAGATACAGTTTCCCTAAGACGACCCATACCGATCCTGTTGCGTCCCCCACTGTAGAGGAGCAAGAGCAACAAGACATTCAGGAAACGATGGATGCTGTAAATAGCATCATGTAAACTGAAAACTTTGAAGTGAACCATTAAGCAAATCAAATGTTTTTTTATGAATTGATTTTATGCTCATTCCCAGATGCGGACCGTGAGTTTGTGGGGACTGATACTATTTGAGGGCCTGCTTAATTAACCAAGTAATTACCTTTACGTCAAAAAACTGTTTTCAATAATGATATACCAGGTACAGACGCCAGCAGGTCAAGCTACCCGAAACTGACAATTTTTCCCAATGAACCTTGAACCTAATACTTTAGAAATAAAGTCGAAAATCTATCAAAGAAATCTGACAGATTGTAGTAGCTTGATGTGCAGCCGTCTGTACATACGACGACACATCAAGCGCATTTCCAGTATAATATAGACCAGTTTTATAGTAGTTTTGTGTTTGGTAAGGTTGCTTATGGTAGAGTTGTATACATGCCAAAATACAGTGTGTTTTTTTATTCACAATTTGTATATTGTCTTAGATGGTAAACGGGGGACCTTCACCCTTAAGAGGGCCTGGGCTAAAGCCCAGATACTCGTAAGATAATGATTAGAGATAGATGAAAATTAGATACTCGTGCGATATACTTGTAATAAAATCGGTTTACACCGGAAATTTACAGCATTCAGTTTTTGAAAATGTTTAAAATCGTTCTATTTCTCCTAAGGAGTAAGCTAGGTCAAAGCTAGGGAACACCATCATTTTTGAACCAGTAATTAATACATGGTTTAAGATTGTCTTTCATCTGGGTTTACGGGTTGATTGAAAGAGATACCGCGGCCCCGGAACGTAGAGGGCAGGAAAAAAGCAGGAACATCGGTGGGTTTTAGTTACTAAAACTCTGACAAACCCCACAGAGAGCCTAGATAGAGCAGGGGAAATTATTTGATGAATTCTCATTTAAAAAAAAAAAAACAATACATATCCAGGCTATTTATAAATATTTAGTTCGTAAGTATTTTCCTTCGAATTAAGCTCGTATTATTAAAATCTTAGTATGTACTCCTTGGAAATAAAGATAATTATGTTATTCTATAGAAGCCACTCGGCATTCGTCTGTCACTGTCACTTACGGGATACCCTGTGTGATTTTGTATCTGTGTAAAAAAATAGCAATTATTTTTTTGATTGTTCTTCGATTGATTTGAAATTTTGTGCACGTGTTTAGTTTATACGACAATGTATGATGAGCTTAACGTAATGTGATTCTAATCTTCCATTAATAGGTACAAGATCACTTTGTATAATATACAAATTGTCTGGCACAAATTAATGTGTTTTGATACATTAATGTCATAACAATTAGGTATACAATTGTTTATGTCAATCAAATTGACTTTAGCTATAACTTAGGGTTACCAGTATAATAAATATACATACTCTGTCGTATTGGCGTGTTTTTCACAGTTTTTACAAACTTTGATACCTATATAATTATTATTATGATGACACGGTTGGTGCAGTAAATAAGCGTTTGACTGATGCGCTACGTGTCGCGGGTTCGATCCCCGCCCAAAACAAATATTTGTATTACCTACAGATAGTTGTTTCGGGTCTGGCCATTTGTGTATGTCAATTTAAATGTTTTGCACTTACGATACAGGAGAAATTCCTAGGGTGGGAATGTAAAAATAACCTTATAATTTATTCTTAGTTTTATGGTAAAGCTCCCGATATTTCAACGCTTTTATATCAAGCGAGCTCCATTAATCAACTTCACCTTCATATCATACCGGAATCATGGCGGTTGTTTGCAACTGCTGTTTAATATTTTATATATACCACATCCATCATTTAATGTTAGCCTTTACACAACTATGAAGCCGGGTTCTAAACTTACTTGTAGCAGTTGAATAGCAGTAATTTGCATGAAGTTTCTGGGTGGTGTCATCCATAAATTCCATAGATATTCAAAGCTCTCAAGTTTCTGCGTGGCACGACTGACAGACCCACTGCCTCCGCGCTGGTTTTCAATTTATACACCGTATACACGAGAATCTTATTCCACGAATTTTATACGAAAATGTGTTGTATTTATTGTATTGTTTGTTCACACTATTGTATTGTTTTGTACGTATTAAGCTTTTTATAGACGGATAGATTTCGCTGTGAGCGCTACATTGCAATATTTACAAGCTTTGAATGAGTTTATTTACTTTTATAGTAACCTATTATATTAATATAGTATTTGGAAACAAAAATGTTTAACATTACAGGTTATGCTCTGTAGGTATAGAAGTAGGGTAAATACATGAGGAAATAATGTATAGAAAATACATATACAAAAAAAATCCCCATTGAATCTTATAGAAAGAAAAATGGGCTTAGGTACCACACAATTATCAATTGATAACAATCAGTCTATTTAGTAAAAATCTTATGAAAACTTACGAACAATATAGTCATGCGCGGAAACACAACGCTCAGCCTAAACCTCCATTTAAAGCTTACTATTTCGCACAAGAGCTTTTGGTAAGTTATATCCATAAGTTCCTATAATAAAATATTTCTTTATCAAAAAAATCATATCATTCTATATCTAGCAAAAACTTTTTTTTTAAATAAAATTAATTTATAAAAAAAAATACTTTTATTCCCCGATGATTACCAAATTAAGTTAATAAGATTGTTATATGCTATATAACACATTACATATGTTAATTGTTTACTTACTTTGTAATATTTAATATCTGTATAAATAATACAAACTTTAATCAAATATATGTATAATTAGTATACTTGATTTATATTGTATTTATTATATTGGTACGCAAAGCATACTCCTGATCTCAATCTTACCTAAAAAGACAAAGATAAGGTTGATGATGGTACGGATTAACCAAAAAGAATCCTATTAACTAGCGACTTGGATAGATCCTGGTATGAAATGACAAATACAGACGCAGGCAGTTAATTCCACTGCTTGACCAATCGCATAATAACGGATGCTGCAAAGCGCTTCGTGCGAATGTAACATTACTTTATTGATTACACCATGTACTCACTTTCACCTAAACGTCATGAAATAACGCATTTGAATTGAAATGGGTGATGAAGATTTTTTCTTCATATTGGCAAAATTGTGGTATCTCTCGTCCACAAAAGCCATTAATGAAGAGTTGAAGTTGAAAGCTCCACGTGGTTGTTGTTGGGACCAATGGAAAATAAACCCATTAATAAAAAAAAAAACGAGTGAAAGTTTTTCGCTTTTCGCCGGTAAAATTGATTCGAAAAAAATACTGTCGCAGATGAAAAATCTGGAAACGCTCCTTAGAATGAGACATTGGACAGACACGTTTCACTTTGTCGGTCTGTCACATAAAACGTAGCGCACGTAACGGATCGATAAACGTACCCTGTATTTGGCGCAACCCAGCTTGTCAAATCGGCTGTCAAATATTATAAAAGTGATGTTAAAACATTTGTTTAGTATCTAATTTCCATAATTTATGAACTACTGTCAAATGACAGCCGTGTTGGAACCGTGGTGTTGTTGTACAAGCTCTTTATGGATATTTTTGATTTTACATCCTTATTCTCGTAGCTATAAGGAAGTTGTTAGGTTACGAACCCAATAGCTGTAGATCTCATAATTTTAGTTCTTTTTTGTGCCACTCAAAATAATAGGCAAGCTCATTGTTAGTGTTGGTCTTTTCTAGATAGTAACAATATAGTTCTCAATAATCTTAAGTTTAGTAATTGTCTAAATAATTATAAGATTTTTTTAAATAATAATTGTGACAACATACTAGAACAGTATTATTTATTTACTGATAATTGTGTAATTGTAGAACTAATTCGATACGGTTTGTAATTATTTATTTTACACAAGTAACTACATTCTGAATGTTTATTTAAATGTGTGAAGCTCAAAAGTAGCGTACGTCGTAGAAAAATAAAAATATTAAAAGGAATTTTATTTCAGTGTACTTATTTATTAAACAACCCTTTTTTTGTAGCGGATGGAAAACCATCAAATAACTCATTTGATGGTTTTCCGAAGTCATTTGATGGTTTTCCATTTCTACAGGCGGGGGGGGGGGGGGGGGGGGGGAGGGAGTGTCGGATTTATACTGACTCATGTTCCTTCTTTTGCCCTTTATGTTCCGAGGCCGCGGTATCTCTTTTGAACAACCTGCAACCCCGGCAGGAAACATCCCTTTGTTTCACAAATTGATGGAGATTTTTTTTCGATGTGGCATCCCCATTGTCAACCTCGGAGGTGGTGGACTGCTCAGCCGGAAAATTAAATAAAGTTAAGAAAGTAAGTAAAATGTGGATAATAAACGCCCTGTAATCTAACCTAAGTTTTACTGCGGAACATAAAAAGAGTTATAATCCACATAATGCTTAATTCTTTGCTTATTTAAAAACATTTATTTTTAATCCAGAATAAACTTATAGGTAAACTAAGCGACTTCACGCTAATCGCAAGTTGCGATGTTTGGATGCCATTTCAAAGCATAGTTGGAGAATGGCAAGGGACAACTCCAATCGAATCGAGGATAAAATTGCGACAAGTTTTTTTTTTATCTGCGGACATACAGAAGCGCAAGCAGACAGCAAAACAATACAATCAAATCCATTTGTTCGCCTATGTATTTATACATCAAAAATATATTTTATTTAAAACTAAACAATTTTTTAATTCTCTAAAATATTGTTTAACTGGTTAAAAGATTTAACGATCACATTTTATTATTTGGTATTAATTTCATGCATAGATGTAAATTCTCTGTAAGCTTTGGACAAAATAATGATACGTCATATAATGATACGTCACTTTATAATTCAAACCATAGACTAATATAATTATATAAAATGAGACTTCAAACGAGAAAAAGCAAAAGTAGGAAGTAAAAGGCGACATCTATTACCCACAATGAAAACTAAGTAGTCCGCTAGAGCACCATAAGTAAGCAACAAAGTCATTGCAGACTAAAACTGCGACAACGGTGCCATCTAGTTGTTCCAACAATCCCTCTGGAGCCTTTCAACTAATGTCTTCTTTAATAACTTTTCAGCTTTTAATTTGATAGCTGTCGCGTCGTTATTTAGGTATAGCACAAGTACGGCAACCCCTAAAACTACTATCATGAGAAATAAATTGTCTGTCAATTTATTTACATTACATTAACATAATGAGGAGGGACGAAGCACATGTGACTAAAAGAGTGATGGATGTTGAAGGACGGAGAGCGAGAGGAAGGCCAAAGAAAATATGGATCGATTGTGTAAGGAATGATATGAAGGAGAAAGGAGTAAATGATGCCGTGAAGTGTGATAGGGGAGAATGGAAGAAGTTTTGCGCCGACCCCAAATAGAATGGGACAAGAGAAGGAAAATGATGACATTAACATAATGGGGCATGGCTGTTTAGATTTACATAACGGTCCAAGATCTCAGGTCCCGCATACATCTGATAAAGAAATAAAAAAAAACATTTTATAAAATAACTTAAGTCTAATTATAATTTACAACCAGTCTTACCGAGGAGTATCGTATTACCCAGTTGTTAAATGGGTTGTGGAGGTCGGATAGGCAGTCGCTCCATGTAAAATACTGGTAGTCAGCTGAATCCGGTAAGACTGAAAGCCGATCACAACGTAGATGGGAAAAGGCTCTGGAGATGATGATGACAGACTTACCATCGTGACGAATCAATATGCCACATTATCTCCGGGTGTTTCGTTTGGGTAACGTTCATGCAATCACCATAGACAAATTTGTGTAGCCAGGATTATCCATCAGCAACTTGCTCTAAAATACTATGAGTATGTGCCCGACCAAGTTCACGCAGTATCACATTGTAACTACTAGGATCGATCTATCATCATTGACAGGACTGTTGTAGCCCGTAAACTCAGGTTTACGGGCTACAAAAGTCCAATCGATCTACTAACACTATATCAGTATAGTGTTAGTAGATCGATTGGACTTTTGATTGTTGTAAATCAAGTACCTTTTTTCTGCGGATGGGAAATTATTAAATAACGTCTCCCGCTCTGGGTGGAGCGGGTGCAATATCAGGCTTGTACATACTAAAAACTACCCATGTTCCTTCTATTGCCCTCTTTCGAACAACCCGCAATCCCGGCCGGCCCCTCTGCTTTGCTGACATCTCTTTGAGGCGTGCGTAGAACACTAACGCGCTGTCGACATGGCCTGTCGTCATCATTATTTATTAATTCAATCAATAATAATAAAAAAAAAGCCTTATTTTTCTCACCATGCATTAAATTGTGGTACAATGACAATAACAATACTTAATCTAAATTATTTAAAATATAAATATATAAATTATTTAATTTAAAATTGATTATCTATTGAATAATTAATTGGAATATTTGTTATTGATTTAATTAATTAAATTGAAAAGAAATATCATTATTATTATTATTCCAAGGTTTTTGTTAGCAAGAAAGGGTTCTTGCTAACAAAAACCTTTACCTTTCATGGAGAGGGCTCCATGAAAGGTAAAGGCCTCCTCCAGAGATGACCAGTGCTCTCTATTCTCTGCCACTCGTGACCATTGGGTACTTTTATTATATCGTCTACCCAGCGTGCATTTGGTCTTCCTCTTCTCCTCTGTCCTAGTGGGCCTGTCCATTGTGTTGTCTCTCTAGTCCATCGATTGTCGTTCAGCCTAGCTACGTGTCCAGCCCATCGCCATTTTAGCTTTTGTGAGTGGCTGAGAGCGTCAGTGGCTTTGGTTTTCTGCCTTATGTAGGTATGCCGAATCTTTTGGATTTTCTTGATTTTCAAAATGCTTCTCTCCATACTTCTTTGGCAGGATGTAATTTTATTTTTTACTTTTCTGGTAAATTTCCAAGTTTGACAGGCGTATGTTAATGAGGGAAGTAAGCAGGTGTTTATGACTTGTGTTTTCATTCGTATGGTCATATCGCTTTTGAGTATTTCTTTGAGAGTCCAAAACTTTTTCCATGTCATGTTGGCTCTTCTCTCTACTTCCAGCTCATTATTTTGTTGGTTGAACGAAACTTGCTTTCCTAGATAAATGTAAGCATTAACATATGTTAAAGGTGTATTCTCCACATATATTGGTCTTTCAGTATAGTTCGTCATGATATTCGTTTTTGTTAGGTTGATTTCTAAGCCTACTTTTCGACTCTCTTCGTGTAGAGTGTTTATCATTACCTGTAGCTGATTTGTACTTTCTGAAAGCAGGACTATGTCGTCGGCAAATCTCAAGTGACTCAAGTAACGTCCATTTATATTTATGCCGACTTTTTCCCAGCTTAGTTTGCCAATAATAGCCTCTAGCACCGCTATGAAGATACTCGGCGAGAGCGGGTCTCCCTGCCGCACGCCTTTACTTATTTGTATGGGTGGCCCTGTAGTCTCTAGCTTCACTCTACTAGTACTATTGTCGTAGATATTTTTTAGGACTTTTATGTAGTCTAGCGGTACTTCTTGTGAGAGTAGAGTTTCCCATATAGCTGAGTGGAATAGAGAGTCAAATGCTTTTTGGTAGTCGATAAAGACAATGTAAAGTGGTCGCCTGAACTCTTGGTATTTTTCTATCAGCATTTCTAGCGAGTGTATGTGATCCATAGTTGAAAAACCTCTTCTAAAACCCGCCTGTTCTATAGGTTGATATTTCTCTGTTTTTTCCTGTATTTTTTTCTCTATTATTGAGGAAAATAGTTTATATAGCGAAGGTAGTAGGCTTATCGGTCTGTAATTATTTATGTTATTAGGGTCTCCATTTTTTGTAAAGCAAGATAATATCGGACTCTGACCATTGACGAGGGGTGTGCGAGGTGTTCAGTATTAGATTGAACAGTAGAGTTAATGGTAATTCAATCAATAACATACGAGTATTAGAAACTTTTGAGAATTTCTCCATAGTTTTCTAAAAAAAGTCGAGATGTTTAGTTTTAAATTCTTAAATAACTAATTTAAACATTATCTTCTGTAGTTTTTTATTAAGTTTAATAAGAAACTACAGAAGGTTATGTTGTAATTATATACATATATATTATATTATTATATAGTTATGTGCACTACATAGTTCTATATAACTAGCTCCCGCACGCGACTTCGTCCTCGTGGCGTAGTTACTTTAACCCGCGTGATGATCGATCTTTCTCTCCCCTTTTCTTCCCTCTTTCTCCCTCATTTCTCACTTTTTTTAAAATAAGTTAGCCTATGTCTGTCTCCAGGGTCCCAACTATCTCTGTTCCAAAATTCATCAAAATCGGTTTGGCCATATCGACGTAACAAACAAACAAAGTCACTTTCGCTTTTATAATATTATAGTAAGGATGTACTTAATAGACAAGCACTATGTACATCTAACGAAGTAACTCCAACAAAAATTATAAGGTTCTGGGGAAGTACATTACAAATGGGTTAAAAAACATAATATAACTGACAAATGCTTGCACTGACTGGACAGGTCCAGTCAATCTGTGTGGTGCTTTCATAAAAAGACCATTTCAGACACTAATCTGCATAGTCCTCATGTAAGTTGACTAAGATTCTTTGTCTGGACCTTAAAAGAGACTATGACCTCTGAGTTTGTTTCGGCTGTTTCTTCTCAGAGTACCTAGTCGGTTACGAAACACTGTCCTCATCTAGTTTTTAAAAAAGACGAGTTCTTAAAATCGAGCATTTAAAAAATGTTGTAAAGACTTTGAATTCCAATATCTCCGTATTTAGAACACGTTTTCCACGCATGGCCTAGAACCACATAAAACAAACACGTTAAGTCGTTGATCCCGGCTGTGATTTGTAGAGGGCAGATAGACAGTTGCTTCGTGTGAAATCCTAGTATTCAGCACCATCGGTAAGACTGGAAACCGACCCCAATAATTCTGGGAAAAGGCTAGGCAGAAATAATGCTTACAGAAAAACAAATACACGCTATAATATCTCCTATTATGAACGGTAAATAAGAACCAGCCAAGTACACTTGACGGCACATCAACCTACACAAAACAGTTTAGAATAGGTTCACCTGCCGTCGTGTGTACACACGCCGACACATCAACTTACACAAAACCAGTGTATGCGGATCCCTCATCTACGGATACATACACCGCAGATTTCCCGTACGGCGAGAGTTCCGTATAAACTGGTTTTGAATAGGTTGATGTGTCGTCGTGTGTACAAGTTGTACTTGCACACGGGTCCGTACCAACTATTTAAGTCTATAAAAGCAAGTCTCTTATCAACAACTGGTTTAATAAAAAAAGTGTTTTAGGTACTTCGATATCATTTTTTAAGAATTATTGATTGATATCCCACACGGTTTTAAAATTGATATTTTTTTTAATACACTTCCTCGATAACTGGCTCAGGTTCAATATGCAATGTATTTACACGCGTTTTTTTCTCATTTACCGCAGGAAAAGCTTTCATTTTATCTGATTTCACCACGCATAACAATAAACAACTGCCTAAATCCCCATAACCGGTGGTTATTTTATTTTAGTGTAAGTATGTGCACGTTATTCAGGCCATCATAATTATTTAAAAAAAAAACAATGTTTATCACAAATAAACATGATTATTTATAAAATAATTTATTTTATAAAACAACAAATTGATATTTACTAATTTGCGTTAAAAATATTTGAATATCTTATTTTTAAAATTAGGCCATTTAGCGTTGTCATACATTTGTTTCTTCTAAGTGTGAGAAGATCAGAAGACAAAGTGCGGCAAAAACAAATTAAATCATAAAGTACTATTTCTTGTGTTATTTCATTTTTCGGTAAATGTATTGAAAAACGTCGTTTGGTTCACGTGTGAATTTATAACTGCTGTTCTCGGCTTTATAACACCCCGCCTGGCGGTTCGGGCTGTAAATCCGCGTCGTCCGCAATGACAGACTTTGCTCACTGTACTTACTCTTTTTAACCCTCAGTTTGTATGGAGAACCAACACTATTTTTGACAATGTCTTTGTTTAGCATTTCATAGAAAAAAAAACATAATTTTCACTTTCCGAATTCCATATAACAGTCTCGGATACGGACAGACTATAAGGGTTTCATTTTAGCAATATGGCTACGGAACCCTAATGAAAGAGAGCGGTTCTGTAGCTAAGCAAGTAAATCCCCACGGTCCGATTGATGGTTAAGTAATGCTCGTCAAAGTCGGTCCTTGCTTATTCAAAACGATAAAAAGACTTGATTCTATTCCCGATAATTTATTACCGATATTTAAGATTTAATCCTTATAAAAAAAGCTCCGAGGTCAACTGGTGTTATTTTAAGTAGCATATGTATATGTCACCGGAAAATAACAAGATCCGTAAGTTTATCAATTTACTAGGAAGTTTATAAACTTTCGTAAGATTCTAAACGGGAGATAAATTGTAATATTTTACGTCCACATTTTCGTGCACCAAATATTCCTTCCTGAATGTTAAAAAAATGCGTAGGTTAGGTTAGGTTAAAACTGTGACCCCCTACGCCAGTAACGACGTAAAATATTACAATTTATCTCCCGTTTAGAATCTTACGAAAGTTTATAAACTACCTAGTAAATTGATAAACTTACGGATCTTGTTATTTTCCGGTGACATATATACTTATACTTATACCGCTGTGGTCGAAAACGGCCAGGGGAATCTTATCACCCGTCTAGATTTTTAATATCCGCCCTTGTACTGTTTCATTTCTGGAAAATGTTTTTTTTTATGAATAACGTAAAAACCTTACCCAAAATATACAATTAACAGGTCATACTAGCCCACAATTACTACTTCACACACTTGGTGTATTATTTCTCATAATTGGACAATTAATTTGCCAAGATTGTAGCGGTACCCATTAGGAGGGCGGCCGAGTACCAGAGCGAACACGGTATAGTACAAAATTTGTATTAATAATAATTGTGTCCTCTATTGTTGTTATTGCCCATACAAAACTTTTTTGTTAAAAATAGAACCGACTTCCAAAAAAAAACTAAAAAGTGGAAAATTATTTGGAAGTCAGTTTTATTTTTTTCTAAAACGTTTTTTTATTTCTGCATTTTTAGTTATGTTTTTATGATATCTCTTATTTTTATCGAGTAATTATCCATTGTAATAGACATATAAAAAAATATGTATTATAGACGAAAACTCATAAACTGCCTAAGCAATATACGGTTAAAATAGCAAGAATAGATGAATCAAATCAATACATTTTATTTTATTGATGGGATATCTTAAAGTAACTTCTCCTGCTCTGGCCGGCACTCCGCCGATAGCGAAAGGAGTCATTTGATGATAATCCATACGAAAAAAGGGCCATCATTCATTATCATATTCTCTATCGATATCGTGATCGACTTCCATTCTGGCCAAATGCAGTTGATTATCAGTTTACAATCCAGAAACCGGGCAAAGATACCTCGTTTGTTTTTCATATTGTAAGTCATCAAATAACTTCCTCTTCAGCGGGGGGAGTTTCAGACTTTTACTGACTAAAAGCCATCCATGTTTCTTATTTTGCCCTTTGTGTTCTGGCGCCGTAGTATCTCTTTCGATTAACCCGTGACACCGGCAGGCAGTTGCCCTGGCAGGCCCCTCTGCAAGAATACTAGGCATAACATAGTGCAAATGGAGCGCTCTTGCCCTCGGGTCTTGTGGTCACTGCGAGAAGGATACTCGACGTCCGAGTGCATGAAAATAGAGGTCGCTCGTAAATATGTTACGTATTATTTGGATCTCCATCAAAGGATACACAGATACATTATAAAACACAATACAATGGGTCGTTTTAACTGTGTTCCTTCAATTATAGGAGACCACAGCATGCACATATAACTAGGTGTTAACACAAAAATACCTATTTATAGAAGTGAAAATTGAAAACTTTTTTAAATTATAACAAATCGGGAAGAGAAAACATAATGTCAAATAGAAATTTAATGAATATAACAATAGAATTACAATTGGTTCACATAAAAATTATAATCATAATGGTGTTTGTACTTAGTGGTCAAATTATTTTTGTATTTAGTAATGGGGAGGGTTATGTCCAAGCTAAATTGTTTTGCCTAATCGTTGTAATGCCTACAGGGTAATTGGGAGAGCGGCGAAATGTCCCAGATTAGTTTTGGAACCTGATACATAAAATAGGTTATAGCTGCTTTTTCGCGGCAAGCGAGATGGTACGTTAATGTTTAGTTTGCCTAGGAATTCGCTATTTGATCGCGCTTCAAAAAGCCAATAACCACAAAATGGGAGACGCTGAGTACCATGGTAAAAAATAGCAGAAATACTGGTTTACAATATTTTGCAATGAGAAAGGGTGTGGGTTTCTCACGACCTGACGCTTGTGTTCATGAAAAACTCTGTGAAGGCAATGGATGGGATATGGAAGAGGAACATTTTGGTAAACTAAGTAACACGAAAGAAATATTTTTTGTTGGTCTTCATATCAGACAATTAATGATAAGAAAAGCTGAGTGATTTGAAAAAATATCTATACTTGGAAATCTTTTACGAATGTGACTTAAAAACTCTCTGTTAACACCTATCAAAAGACAGTTGTTCATACGGCTTTGGATTAGATAAGTTTAGGGACTTGTAAAATATGAGTGCATTACTCATATCCACATTCGGACTTATTTATTTACTAGCTTCTGCCCGCGGCTTCGCTCGCGTTTAATTCGGTATAACACAGTACCTGCTACCTGCAGTTTTTGCCCTTGCGCCTTATTGATTAGTAATAGCAACGCTAAATTTTACCTTTTCTTCCCTCGTTCTCCCTAATATCCCACTTTTTTTTTTCAAAAAAAGAAATAACCTTTGTCCGTCTCATGGTTCCCAACTATCTCTGTACCAAAATTCATCAAAATCGGTTTAGCCATTATAGCGTGAAGAGGTAAAAAACAAACAAACTCACTTTCGCTTTTATAATATTAGTAAGGATTTAACACTTCTAGCACAAAGTACAGAGCCGGACTTATCAGCCCTTTTTTTGTTTTATTTTTGGAGGTGGTTAATCATCAAATAATTTCCCCCGCTCTGGGCAGAGCGGGGGGAGTGTCAGACTTGTACTGGCTAAAACCCACCCATGTTCCTTCTATTGCCCTTTACATTCCTGGGCTGCGGTATCTCTTTCGAACAACCCTCAACCCCGGCAGGCGGAGGCCCTGGCTTTGCTGACATCTCTTTGAGGCGCACGTGAAACACTTACACGCCGTCGACACGGCCTGTCGTCAATAGACGAACGGACGGTGAGTTACCCATTGCTCACCGTCCACTGGCCCGCGACCGCGTCTACAGTGGCCGGGAGTCGTCTCGCGGGCGGCGCCCGACGTCCGGGGCGTCTCCGCGGAACTTAATAGCCCTTAATATTATTTTCTACCAGTCAACCTATAGTACTTATATGTATTACCAACAGCCAAGAATCCACATTAGAAAACGATATCAGGGGCAAGTGGAGTTCACAATTTCTTGTGTTTAGTTGTACAATGCTCGCTCAGGGAGGTCTTATTGTAATGTCTAACTACTGTTGGAACAGCACGCGTTTAAGTTTCAAATCGAGGGAGCGAAGCAAGGTTATCAATGTCACGAGCTGGCAGAGCGGGATAACTCAGTGTTTTCTTGTGATTTCATAAGGAATTTTTATGGAAATACCAATAATAACCTATTCACGTATTTTTTTTTGATAAAAAAACCCACGTACGTTTAAACTCACATACACAAACAGCCAGACCCGAAACAACTACCTGTAGAACAAACAAATATTTGTTCCGTGCGGAGATAGAACCCGCGACACGCAGCGTAGCAGACGATCGCTCAACCACAGCGCCGTACCGACAAAAAAAAAATTACCGACTTCAAAGACAAACAGATTGAAAAAATATTAACTAGGTACTATTCAAAACCTTGAAAGAAAGAAAGAAATAAAGTAATCCTCTTTAATCAAAACATAATCAATGGCTTTTGTGTAACAGCATTTGGCGGTATACATTGAGGGCCGCCGTTTAGGAACTGACATCATTCACGGTCAAATAAAACATGGAGCGGAGGCTTATCAGCTATACGCATGCGCTGACCGTCACCCGGCCGGCCGACAACTCGGTTTAAATAGGTAGATTTGGAATAGAATTATATTGTACAAATCTTTATACATGTTATTTAGTGATTTAGTTTCGCCCGCGTTATATCGAAAAAAAAAGTATCCTAAGTGTTATTCCAGACCATAATCTACCTCTGTGCCAAATTTCATCAAGTTCCGTTCAGCCGTTTTGACGTGAAAGAATATTAGTAAGATAGCTGGCGCCAACGGCTTCGCTCGCGTAATATCGAAAAAAAGTATCCTATGTGTTATTCCAGACCATAATCTACGTCTGTGCCAAATGTTATCAAGATCCGTTCAGCCGTTTTGACGTGAGAGAGTAACAAACATCCATACATCCTCTATCACAAACATTCGCATTTTTATTAAAGTTGGATTGATATTTAGGAGGGGAGTGTTAACATATAGGTTGAAGACGTAAAGTCAAACATTTAAAATATATACCGTTATACATCCTGTAATAGTGTTAAGACAAAAATAATGTGGCATAAGAGTATACGAAGACCAAAGAAACAATAGACTGTCTGTAGGATGATAAGGCTAGAAAGGATGTGATAATGAGTAATAGAAAATGTAATAATGTTTTAACCCACGATACAGGAGAAATTCCAACTATTATTTTGCAACTAGCTTCCGCCCGCGACTTCGTCCGCGTGGCAGTTACGTTGTTTATTAAATTATTTAATTTTCAAGAAGGCTCCCTGTCGGCCTTGGTGTGGTTTATACACTGTACGCTGGTAGATGAGTTGGTGAAGATAAAGTCTTTGGAATCGCGTTGATTGATATCATGAATAATTTTCGTCCAATCATTGGCTTCAACCCATTCCTCAACTGCTTCTCAGGTAACATCCGTGTTTTTGTAGTTGGTGCTGCGACTGTTAAAGTCACCGATAACCGCAAGACTTAGATTTGGTTGGCCCAAGATTTCTGGGGGAGAGATATTACCAGGTGGCTTACAAACGGTACTGATGGTTCAGTTACCAACATCCAAAGTGTCCAATGTCTGTTATGTATGTCAGTTTAGTTTGAGCTCATTAAATATGTATGTTTACTCCGTGAGCAACAAACTGCGTTACCAAGCTTCGGCTGACAAATATCGTAAGTTCATCGATGTGAGGTTTTGTCTTGGTGGGGTTTTTGAACGCAAATCATGGCACCGTAAATTTTGACTTTAGAATGTCCGAGACTACACAAACAGACGGTTTTAAAAGTGGAATTTGTATTGTCATCGTGATGATAGGATAACCAAGTTAGGTTAACGGACTGCTGAGGGTGCTCTGCACGTATAGTGGTTCAGCGGTTTTTTCGCTTTCGGAAGCTCTTTTCGTGCACCCCAAGCCTACCTTTAGTCTTGAGCTTCGTGTGGAGCACTAACGCGCCGTTGACAAGGTCTTTCGTCAATAGCCAGAAGTATGGTTAGCTACCCATTGCTCACCGTTCACAGGCCCGCATTTACAGTGGCCGGGAGTCGTATCGCGGCACCCGACGCCTGCGTCTCCCGCGGCAGATGGGTTGGTTTAAGGTTCTCTCCCTTAAACGCCCAGCCACCTCCTTCGCTAACATGACTGCTTCGTAGAAGGAGGTGACCTCAGAATTGTACCTTTAATTTAAGTGATGTTAAAGCAATCTCTCTTAACGCAAAGTCGAGGCGTCTCCCACGGCGGCTGGGTTGGTTCACCCTTCTTTCTTCCTCCATACCCTTTAAAATCAGCACCCCTAACATTTCCTCATCATGATCAAACTCCTTCCAGATTATTTTTTTAAATTTCACTTCCTGATAAAATAAAACATCGATTTTCAATAAAAATATATTTATTACCAAAATAAAAGTTATATTATATGTATCATATCTGACAAAATATATTGGTATTTAGACTAATATATAAATTCCATTGCTGTCTTCAGTGGTTCAGATAAAATTTATAGAGACCTTTTGAGATTCGCTAAGAAAACAATTTCGGGATTCAGTGTCCTAATTTGTGGAGGTGATATTAGTTTTGCTTTTTTATTTTTTATTGCCATTAACATCCGAAACTTCAGTTATTTTTACTTAAAAAAATAAAAGTTGTCACTGTGTTGAAAATAAAAGTCATGAAAAGTATTAACTTTACCTTATTTTAAATTTGGTTAAAAATAAAAGTTCATTCAAAGTTTTCAGAGCATGTCCTCATTGGTCCTAAATATTTAAGTGTATAAATAACTAAACGATTTGTCGTGTTGTGTACATGTTCACGAAAGGTGCGTTCTCTCCCTCTTGCAGCCAGTTATCTTCTGAGTAATTGTTGTTCTCTCTTTCTACGATGTGGAAGGTATACGCATGACGACTCTTGTCTGATTTGTTGTGTGCACTCTTATGGACGATGTTGCCGTGGAGAAGGATGCACGTGCCTAGAAGAAGAAATAAAGTTTACTTCAAGTCGATATATAAGTTCAGTACCAATGTTCATGGGCATTTTTATTAGTGCCTTTCGCAAACTATGAATTTCTCATGTATTGTAGGTGCGTTTACAAACATTCAAACTCACAAACAGCCAGACCCGAAACAACTATCTGTAGGGAAACACAAATATTTTTTCCGAGCGGGGATCGAACCCGCAACACGCAGTGCTGCGGTCGATCGCTAAGCTACTGCGCCAACCATGCCGTTGATTATCCGTGATCGAAATGTTAGGTAGTTATTTTTGGTTCAGACCTCAGAACCCTAAACTAGGCAATAGTAGACATGTAAGGAAAAAGACAATATAACGAATGCTGCTTCGCACCCACAAATAGAAGTAGGTGCAGGCACATGATGGTGATTTGCAAGTGCAGAGAGCAGTAGGTCTAAAATGGCCGTTTTACAGAATCATATTAGGTTAATAATATGAATTACCTACGTAAATATTCTTAAAATGGTCACAAACGCAGTTAATATTGTGAATTGTCACTGTTGACCATTTTAGGAAGTGTAACGTGATTCATATCATAAACGTAGGTTTATGATATGAATCACGTTACACTTCCTAACTAGTAGTAGTTGGCGCCCACGGATTCGCCCGCGTGATATCGAAAAAAAAATTACCCTATGTGTTATTTCAGACTATAATCTACATCTGTGCAATTTCATCAAGATCCGTTCATCCGTTTTGACGTGAAAGAGTAACAAACATCCATACATCCTCACAAACATTCGCTTTTATAATATTAGAAGGATTATGATTGTGCATAAGCGGATATTTTTGATCTCCAGAATAGTCGCAGAAGGAGCTAAAGTTCAGAGTACAATTTTTGCCAAAGACAGCGATTTAAAGTCAGTTTATATACAGTATTAGTACGAGTAATCGGAAACTTTCATACAATTTTCATCCCTATAATCCCCAGGATTCCGTCAGATTCCTCCTTTGGTATGAAAGGAACTCGTGTGTAATATTCATGGTAAATCACAGGCATATCACACTTGTATGTGTGTCAGTTTACTCAGGTAAACTTAGTCTTAATTTTTTGCGGTGGGAAATCATCAAATAACTTCCCCCGCTCTGGGCGGAGCGGGGTGGAGTGTTTACGTTCCGGGGCCGCGGTATCTCTTTCGAAAAACCCGCAACCCCGGAGATAAACTTAACCTTACTTTTCCTTGGCTAAAAGTATACTTGTAGATAACAATAAAATATCTTAATAAATTCTATTGTCAAGCTCTATTTTTTGTTATTTTTCTTAGAAATGAAATGTAAAAATCTGATACCGATTATGATTACTATATGACTATATTATGATTCATCCATCCGAAAATAGGGACTATGTCAAAACAATCTACGGGAGCATATAGACCGACATTCTTCTCAACTCAAGTCTCTATGACGAAGAGGGTTCTGGAGTTCAGATAGACAGTCGCTTCAAATTAAAACTCAAAGCATTTATTTCAATTAGACTATTACAGGCACTTTTGAATATTATAAAGACAAAAAAGATGCTTTTACAGTCCCAGTCATAATACATAATAACTTGCGAAAGTACTGTAATTGCCCATTCTATGGTGAAGAATGGGCAAGAAACTCAATGGACTATTTAATTAAATCATAACATTTTTACAAAATCACGGATACATCATTAATGTTGCCTTCATGAAGTCAAAACCCCAATAAAGTTGGAAAAAAGCTAGGCTAATTATGATGACGCAGGAACAAAGAGCATACAAGAAGCTTATGCTCATAGTAGGTATGCTAGTCCGTCTTATTTTTACCTCGTAAACCTAGTGGTTGCAACTATGACTGTTGAGAGTGAGGTCCTGTGTTGGGTTCTCAGGTGTGCAAGTGTTATTGGCTTTTCCAAGGTTTGTAAACGATGGCAATAGGGTCACCCCCTGTTAAATAGAACTTAATCATAACTGGCTAATAGGTACAACCCTGTATTACCTTTTGGGGCAGTTTGGGGATGATGGTACGTTACTAGATAATGGCTTAAGGCTCCTACACACAGTGCCGGCGGCAATGCCGCCGGGTTTATGCCGAGCGGGTATGCCGCTAGCAATACAAGCCGCCGGCACAAACCGCGCAAAGCCGCCAAGCATCATTCCGGTTGTGACAATCACATAAAACGCTAGCTACATACCGCACACCACTACCGCTCGAATGCCAGGAACAAGCCGAGCTACCCGCCGGAACACCCCGGTGGCCATGCCATGCCGGCGGCTCTTTTGTGTGGCATATAAAGCCCGGCGGCTTTATATGCCGGCGGGCCTGCCTGTGTGTAGGAGCCTTTAGGCTTCACCCGTGTGGAGTTAGGGCAATGCCCATGATAGCATACTTTAGGGATAATATATTAGTATTCAAGGATATAATCTATCTCAATGACAAATGTCGTTCGGTTCCGGTCAACCGTTCGGGCGAAATTGAGTAGGTAGCAACTATCCATAAAAAAATTCGCATTTTTAATATTATTAAGATATAATATAGTTCCATGTCTTCTTCAGAATTGTACCTTTTTGCGGATGGAAAATTATCAAATAATTTCCTCCGTGTTGGCGGAGCGGGGTAGAGTGTTAGACTTGTACTGACTAAAACCCACATGTTCCTTCTATTGCCCTTTATGTTCCGGAGCCGCGTTATCTCTTTCAATACAACCTGCAACCCCGGCAGGCGGTGGCCCTGGCCTCTGGGGTCGATACGGCTTGTCGTCAATAGACGGACGGACGGTGAGCTACCCATTGCTCACAGGCCCGCAACTAAGGTAATCGGAAGTTATCTCGCGGCGCCGGACGCCCGGCGGCTTGGTTGGTTTAAGGTTATCTCCCTCAAACGCTCAGCCCTCCTTCACTAGCATGATTGCTTCGCAGAAGCAGGTGACCTCAGAATTGTACCTTAAGTGATGTTAAAGCAATCTCTCTTAACGCAAAGTCTATGATTAAATTTTGCAGCATTTCAACGCAAGGTTGTAATTTCCTCGCAGCTCTTGGACATCCGTTTGTTATTGAAGTTTTCTAACTTAGATTACTCAGTAAAGTGAGCAGAAGTCGAGAAAATTTCCTCAGCCAACTTATTACACTTCTTAATGTTTGTGTAGGAGGTATGGAATTACCGGTGCTTAACAAAATTCCACTACATATTAATCAAGTTGAATAGGCGATGGCGATCATAATTTATTTTGCATTTGAATTGAAGTTTATAAACAGTCATTTTCTTTTTATACAAAGTGACCTGTAGAACATTTGCGGTGTTCGAGAAAATAATATCAATCAATAAGTATACTTCAAACGAAAGCTAATGGACATATTCTACCCATTCTTGGTCTTTGACTAACACCTAGAAGTCCAAGCTCAATGTTTGCTAGCGGGCAATGGAGCGCAGCATACTTAACGTTAAACTTACTAATAGGATGAGGAACACCTCACTGCGCTCCAGAACTCAAATTGCTGACGTAGCTCATAAAGCTGCTAGACTCAAATGGGACTGGGCAGACCATGTCTGTCGGATGCTGTAAGCTGTAAGACAGCTTGTTGGGGTCGCGGCAGACCGAGGAGGAGATGTCGGGACGTCTTAGACAGCTTTTTTTTTGATTGGCAGAAGGTGGAATGAATGGGGGAACACCTTTGCCCAGAAGTGGAAACAATTTGACAAAAAAGATTACTTAATTTTTTTGTGGGTACAAGGACTAGCGCTACTAGATACATACTACAAAGTGTGAGATTTATGCGAGGGTTAAGTGCAAAACGTAGGTAACTAGATCTGAAGAGAAGACCTTTACTCATCCTCGCACCACTTGACTACACACCGCTTTACAGCTTCGCTCCGTATTTTCACATAGCGTTGATGTTGAAAACTATCCCACCGTTTGAAACAGTCTAACACCGCTTAGCTTTGTTTGACATCTCTAATGAAAAACAAGCCCAACTCATCGCCATCGCTGTTAACCACAGCTTCCATCGTGTAAAAAGACCTTAAAGAACTGGCTTCTTTCACTCTCCAGAATTCACACTCACACAATTACAAACGCATATATACACACACACACATGTGAACGCCCGACTAGTTTGTTTATTATTTTTACTCTAAATTTTGTTTTGATTTTAGTTTAAATTTTCCCTAATTTGTATTTTGTTGGTACGATTTTATAATATGGATAATACGATAATGTACAAGCCTGATCCCCAAAATACAGTCACATGTCTAGTTTAGGGATCGCCGCTTAACCAAATTTGTTATCTGTACTTTTAATCATAAATAAATTCGTTGATTCTAACCTTTGCTTACAGGAAGTGCTGTAAAACTAGACTGTGGGTAAATGGGAGCTGATCTGTCGTAAATCAACGTGTCCCTGCTGCTCTTATCAGGGTTCCGTATCAATCGCCTGTGGACCCCGGACTTATGAGATCCTGGGACTACCCAGAGGCAGCCATTTTGAATGGTGGCGTCTTCTAGAGCTATCCAGAACCCGATTGGAGCTACTGGTTCCGTATGCAGGTAGGTTATGTCTTGGTGCGGTATTACTGAAACAGAAAAATGAGTAATTAAAATAGATGTAGGTACATACATCATCATACATCATAATATATAATAATGACGTCATCGTGGACGAGATGAAGGGAACGTATCTGCCTAAAAAACAGAATGTAGCGTGAGCTAATGTTTTGTCTTGACTTCCCGCTTAAAGAATTTAGTTATAAAGGCCCAGTTAAGTAAAGGAATGTATAAGTATCGGCCTATATAAGATGTTTTGGGAAAATAATTGCTTAGTATATTTGGTAGCATTACATTATATGCACAATTGTGGAATAATGGATGTACACAACGAAATAGTTTTTGTCCGTGTTAACATGTTTTTGGGGCTGCCTATAAATGCTGTTACATATTAAATCTGAATAATACATAGGCTGTATTTAATAAAGATGTCGTGTAAAAAATGAACTGCATAAAAAAAACATATATAGTCCTCCTGACCGGTTTTTTCTCAGCGGAGATTATCCATCGTCACGGGAAGTATATAGTTCACAAGTGTGTGCACAGGTGCACTCTCTATTCCCTCACTTTCTAGTCCGATGGGACGGCAATCCGACAAGACCAGAGAGACCCCAGGCGCAGGATCAACGGCTTAACTACTTTCCAAAGCACGGGGATATCTTACCGCCAACATCAAAACTCCTAATGGAAAAATCCAGGACTCCCTGCTCAGCAGTCGCGCTTGCGAATACAGATATGCTTTCAAAAACAAACATACCTTCGCCACCGATCCCCGGGTTCTTGTAAATGTACATGGACTGCACCACCGCTGGCTCCCTGAAGCCTAGCTCTCGTGTCACTTTCTGCACGCGGTCGCAGTAGGTGTAACATCTGAAGATTGGATGCTGGAGGTGCAACGCGTGTCCTACCTGGAAGTACACGACAGTATTATATTAAATGGAGGTGTAAGAAAGAGGAGCGGGTGGCTACATAAAAACTGTCGCTCGGGTCAATTTTGAGGTTAAGACACGCTTGCCTAGGTTGGTCCGTGGATGGGTGAACCCGAGTTGCCTCCGTGCCTCTCAAAGCACGTTAAGCTGTTGCTCCCGGCTGTCTTTGACAGTCGTTACAGGTAGTCAGCGCCTCCAAAGTTTGACAACACGTCTAACCAAGGAGTATTGTATTGCCTTGTGTGGATTGTGGAGGTCAGGCAGTCACTCCATGTAAAATACTGGTAGTCAGCTGAATCCAGTAAGGCTGGCAGATGATTATGAAGATGTTTATTTAGATTTAATTTTTAATAATGACACTGACAACATTTCACGTGATTGACATAGGTAGTTATTTTTAAATGTAGACATTTAACTTCTTAATTTTATTGGAGAAGAATCGATTTTCATATATAAGGCGCCCGGTATGAGAAAAATGTGAGGTGTAAAATCTACTGATGAATGACCTCGTTACGTTTTTGGTGCACACGCACTACTACTACTACCTGTAAACACCTATGTTCTTCAAAATAAATGATTGATTGATTGGTATAAGAAGTTTGGAGAGGAGTTGACAAAGAAACTTGAGGTTAAACAGGAAGAACAGGCAAACGTTGCCTACTTTAACTGAAAGATTGAACGGTGCGATTGTTATTGCTCAAATCTAAGCTCCGTCACTAGTCACCATGGCAACCATGATGTAAATATAAAGTGAACGTATCATTGGCTGTATGAACTATATAACATATTACCAAAAGATGTTTCTCCAAATAAAATGAGGTGTACACATGTTTTTGTTTACCGCTAGTTTTTACTTTTGACCGATAGTAGTAAAACAACAAAAGACTGAAAAATATGCTAGCTTTTAAAAGACAACTTTGTTTAAAGAAGTGTCCGTTAACGATATGCAAGATAATATTATATTTTATCCATCATGTCATATTTCGTTTAATTATCACTGATTTTCAAAATCATTTTTACTATCGAATCCCATTTCAAGTTAATTTATATTACTTGGGTAGTTTATGATTTGTCTTATATATTTTATAAATATTTTTATTTCTAATGTATGCGGATTATCTGTTTATAACTTAAGTATCAATGGCTTATTAGGCTTTTTTTATTTTATTTGACTGTAGCAAGAACGTTCTTTAATCATGCATTGCCATTGTAGCAATGATACCATATTGTGACATTAGTAATTCTATTTTTAATTAATTTACTAGCTGTGCCCAGCAGTTTCACCCGTTTTAGGGGTATGAAAAATAGATGTTAGCCGATTCTCAGACCTACCCAATATGAACCCAAAATTTCATAAGAATCGGTCGAGCCGTTTCGGTGGAGTACGGTAACTAACATTGTGACACGGAAATTTTATATTTTAGATGACCTTTTTTTTATTTATTTGTTGACATACCTACCCAATAATTTGTGCTTACCTCTCGCATGACTAATATTTTTATTATATTCGCTTTATTATGTCTTATGTCTGTCAATTCAGCCTGTCATTAAGGGCTGATTTTTCAATAGTCAGATAACTTTTATCTGAGGAATAAAAATGGCGGTTTGACAGCTTATCTATAGAAAATATGTCAAACCGCTATTTTTATACTTCCGATAAAAGTTATCTGACTATTGAAAAATCAGCCCTTAGTCAATTTAATTAGTTCTTGCGTCTATACATAGTATAAAACAAAGTCCACCGCCGCGTCTGTCTGTCTGTATGTTCGCGATAAACTCAAATACTACTGCACCGATTTTCAAGCGATTTTCTTCACTCGATAGCGTGACTCTTGAGGAAGGTTATAGTATATAATTTATTAAGTATTTGTATTTATTTCTGTGTACATCCTTACTAATATTATAAAAGCGAAAGTGAGTTTGTTTGTTTGTTACGTCTTCACGCCTAAATGGCTAAACCGATTTTGATGAATTTTGGTACAGAGATAATTGGGACCCTGGAGACGGACATAGGCGCAAGGGCAAAAACTACAGGTAGCAGGTACCTGCAAATCAGGAAAGGGGAACTGTGTTACCCCAAATTTAACGCGTACGAAGCCGCGGGCAAAAGCTAGTTTACTAGATATTTCACACGTATTTCCAAATATAGTATACATATCGCAGTGCACGTATACATAATTGAATCTCGTTTGATTCCATTGTGAAGATATATATTGGTATGTAAATGTTATGTGATAATTACCTAAGTTGCTCGGTTCAGTACAAACACACACTGAATGATTATCAATTGGATCACATCACTCCATGCGATCTGGAGGTCTACGTGTGTAATTCATCAGCGGATTGCTTGCAAACGCAATGATGACAACATGACGAATCGACGACATGACGACACGGTTGGCGCAGTGGCTGAGGGATCGACTGCTGCGCTGCGGGTCGCGGGTTTGATTCCCGCACGGAACAAATATTTGTATGGCCTACAGATAGTTGTTCCCAGTCTGGCTGTTTGTGTATGTGAGTTTAAATGTTTGTAAACGCACCCACGATACAGGAGAAATTCCTAGTGTGGGGCAACGGTTTAAAAAAAACCAATGCGTGCCATGAGATGAGATCCACTTCACATCCTGTGGTTTTACTAACTAATTTAAACGTAACCTTTACAGACTTTGAACTTACTTTATTTAGTGAAATGGTGGGGTCTACTGTGAGTTCTCCATCATCTTGGACTGCAGACTCCTCGAAGAAATAA
This sequence comes from Ochropleura plecta, assembly GCA_905475445.1. Classification (NCBI taxonomy): domain Eukaryota; kingdom Metazoa; phylum Arthropoda; class Insecta; order Lepidoptera; family Noctuidae; genus Ochropleura; species Ochropleura plecta. Next base: position 5,080,795 of record FR997721.1, on the reverse strand, counting down.
CTGATTTTGTCGTTGCTCTTCATAAAGTAGTCGTCCTTGAATTGCTGGAAACAAAATTATTTATTTTTAAAGTTGGCGAAATGCGTTTGTAATCAGATTTATGCTGAAAAAATGTGTTTACATACAAGTAAAACATTCTGAAAAGGCGAGGCGGGGTTTAACAAACTACAATTAATAGCCATTTTTAACCGACGAAAAAAAGGAGGTTCTCAATTCGACATGTATATTTTTTTTTTTTTTTTTGTTTTTCATTTGGGATGTCATCGAATGAGTCCCCCCCCCCCCTGTTCTGGGCGAAATTAGTGTCAGACTTGACTTGCTGGTTTAAAAAAGTTATATAACGAACAATTCAAAGTATATGTTGGAATGTGGTAAATAGGTAAAATGTTATAATAAGAGAGATTTTTTTTTAAAACTTGCAACAGCAGCACTTATTAATTCCCTGAAGAATTAGGTAGAGCTGTGTTGCTCGCCCGCTCGCTAGTTCTTGCTAGGGTCGCCGATTGTTCGAAAGAAATACCACGGCAACGGAACATAAATGGCAAAAGAAGGAACATGGGTAGGTTTTAGTCAGTGAAAGTCTGACACACCCACCCCCTGCGTCGCCTAGAGCGGGGTAAGTTATTTACTAATATCCTTACTAATTTTATAAAAGCGATAGTCAGTTGGTTTGTTAGTTACGTCTTCTCGCCTAAATGGCCAAACCAATTTTGATGAATTTTGGTACAGAGATAGTTGGGACCCTGGAGACAGACATAGGGTAAAAAAAACGAGATAAGGGGGAGAAAGAGGTAAGGAAAGGGGAGAGAACGATAATTTCTTTTCGATCATCACGCGGGTTACAGTTAGCGTTAGCCCAAAGTAACTATGCCACGCGGACGAAGTCGCGGACGAAGCTAGACATTAAATAATTACCGATTTTTCAGCATTAACTGTGGAGAATATGATCCTTTCTTCTTTGCTAGGTATGTTCTTGGTGAACTCCAATCCAGCTTGCAGCATGTCATCACACTCTGCCGGGGACAGGAAATCATCTAGGATCGCGTAGCCATCCTGCTCGACCTGAAACATCATAAAATACACTTGATTATTAAATGGGTTGAAGGTATCATTTGCAGTTGAAGTGGTACCCGTTACAATTATTGGACTATTAGCAAAAACGTAGGGAAACACATCACCTTTTTTGGCTTAAGTTTTTATGTCATAATATTATTTTGCATAACAGCGGATAGCATAAACATCATTTCGCAGAAAATTGTTTTGCCACTTATATACTAGTTGCAGCCCGCGACTCCATTCACGTTGAAATTTTGTGTGTTCCGAACTAAAATAAACAGACATACACAAAACAAGTTCTGTTTAAATTATGGTTTACAATAAAGTACAAAACGTACCTAGGTGCCAAATTACATCCAGATCGTAAAGCCGTTCTGGCGTGCAAGAGTAACAAACATCTATACATTCTTACAAACATCACGACGCCTTCAGTTCGTGTGCAATAGTTTTAGTTTTATATAATACTAGCGGACCTGACAGACGTTGTCCTGATTTTTTTTTGTGCTGATTTGTGAATCTAAACCATCCAGGGCGTCACCCAAGCGCATACAAAAAGAATCATTTAAATCGGTCCAGTCGTTAGAGAGAAGTTCAGTGACATACACACTCACAGAAGAATTATATATATAAAGACTAGCAGGCGCCCGCGACTTCACCCGCATGACATCGAAAAAAAAAAGTATCCTGTGTTATTTCAGACTATAATCTACATCTGTGCCAAATTTCATCAAGATCCGTTCAGCCGTTTTGACGTGAAAGACTAACAAACATCCATACATCCATCCATCCATACATCCTCACAAACATTCGCATTTATAATATTAGTAGGAAGGATTGTGCCATGCCCAAAGGTTTCATCCACGCCTCAGTAAAAAAAAATAGGTGTTGGCCGATTCTCAGACCTATCCGAATGCATATCGGGTAGGTCTCAGGTCTCAAAATTTCATACAAATCGCTCCAGCTCTTTCGGAGGAGTTTAAATAGAGATACTTTGTTGACATTACCAATTGACAGCGTTGAGGACGAATTTTTAAGTTAGTTGCTTTAAGCTATTTTAATTTATTTTTGTATAAAGATCCACCTCGTGGTTAACTTGGTTTATTATTTTGTAAGATTAGATTATTTTATGTATTGTATTAAGGGCCTTCGCTACCTGTAATAAAATTGATTAATAGATTGAAATATTTTTATCGTGTGGGAATCGAAACCGAGACACGCATCGCAACAGCCAATCGCTCAGCCACTGCGCCAACAAGATTTACCTAGCTAGGCTACGTTATTTATCATCATCTTTACCTAACAATTAATTTCTAATAATAGAAAAACGAATTTCTAAAGTCAATACTTTAGAAATTCGTTTTTAGAACCAATGTTCTCAAATCATTTATTTCAATTAGACCATTACAGGCACTTTTGAATGTCATGAAAACAAAAAAAGATGCTGCTACAGTCCCAGTCACAAGACATAATAACATGTGAAAATACTGTTGTTGCCCATTCCAAAGCGTAGATCTCTATGGAAAAGAATGGGCAAAAAACTCCATGGAAACTCTTTTAAATCATAATATTTTTACAAAATCATGGATACATCATTCATGTTGAGATTATACATGTGAGAACGATGTAGAAAAACGAGCACATTTCTTAATGTGCTCGTTTTTCGTCCGGAGTAAAAGCAAAAACAAGAGTTTAATAGATAAGTTTTGATAAATCATAAACCTACTAACGAAAAAAAGTTAAAACTTTTAAAATATTCATACCGATTACATTAATTAGATTTTATGAAATATCTAACAATGTTTTCTGCCCACCCCGCCCCGGCCACAGTGTGACCGTATTGTTTATGTTTGTGTTCGAGATGCGTGCGCGCACGTTCTATGGCTGCCGCCCCCACGTGGTGTAGCTATTTTTGTCAGCTTATTTCAATATCGTGATGCGGAGGGCCTTGGGTACTGATGGCAAATAAATATAAATGTACAGTCGACGTCAAACGACAAAAGATATAGTCTCGCGGGAAATCAATCTTGAATTTTGAAGTGAGGTTTTTTCCCAAAAGTATAACAGAGTATGAATTCTCAAATTAATTCATTGTGTACGTAACTGCAAATCATCATTTTCAAGAGTAAATGACTATCAAAAGTTAGTTCGGATGTTAAAAATAACAGGTGTAAAAGTTGAAGTCACTTGTGCCCCAGTTTTTGTTTTCCGTTCAATGTTACTAATTATTTCTATTTACTTACACCTATTTTTTGCACTTATTTTTACATTTTAAATATTTATATATATATTCTTATAAAAAAAAAACATTTTAAAATTATAATTAAGTTAATAACAGCAAGGCGCAATGATGGATGAAGTAAACTGTGACCACGTGTACAAATTTGTGCTTGTGACTGTACATTTACGATATAAACTATTAAAAAGTAGTAGTGGTAAAATTATAGACGGAGTTGTAAAACTAAACTTTTTAATTTTAATTGTTTATAATTATTTTATAATGATAGTTCATTAATATTCTACATATTATATTTCTTTTTTTGTCGGCATTATTAAATAAAGGCAATACTTTATTTAGTGATGCAGGTAAAATTGGATATTTACTTGTATTAAAAATAAAATTACTATTTATACTAATGACTGGTCAGAAGAAAAGAAAGAAAAAAACTCGAGAAGTGTCAAGGGATACCCGGATGGACCGAAGTTATTATGTACAAAAAACCTGTATACACTCAACAAAAATAATCGTCGCGACACCACACTGTTCAATGCAAAATAGAAAGACGAAAGGAAAATAACTGGCTTGCTTTCGAAAGAGAGAGAGAGAGAGAGACATACAGAGAAACACGGAAACACGCACACGCCGCAAGGCTTATATAACTATACCAAAAAGTGTCGTTACAAATTTTGGTCTTATTTTTTCCGTCTAGCCCCTTTCGCAACGCGCGATAAGGAACTTCGTTCCAAAAAAATCTATGGGCATTTGTTCTTTTTTAAAAACATCTACAAAAATAATTATTATGGAAAGTATTTGGCAAAACAAACAAAACTTCCCTACATAATATTATCCTAACGATGTCATTTTGTTAACAGTCCAAGTTTTTTTTTTGTTTTAAATACTTATGACACAGTACTGGACACGCAAAGCAAATGTTTGGGCTATTTTAGTTCATTTGCTAAGCAATCTTATAGTATAGTTGTTATGATTAAATCGCAGAGCTTTTAGCAAACATAACTATTATATTAATTAGCTGTTATAAAATATCTCGACTTGGCACCCGAGGTTGTTGACATATGGAATGTGAACTCGGCTATCACTGTGCTGATTGCCGTAATGGTCAATGGTCTGATGGCCAAGAGCTTTGAAGATCATCTGTCGAAGCTCTCCTTAGGCGGTTGGATCAAGGGCCTGATTCAGAAGGCAGTACTACTCGAAAATAAACGTGCTTACATTAAAAAAATATTGCGCTTAACAACAAACTGTAATAATGAGACAAAAGTGAATGGAGAAAGATATTACATATAATGTAATTATTACTTTTCATAGTAACTTAATGCACACAAAAAATAAGTGATAGTATCAGTGTGAAAGAGTCAGTCTCAGAAATCAACCTTTCCTTTCAAAGGTTGACTTCTGAGATTTCAAGTGATATAGAATACATACTGAGCGGACCCAATAAATTGGGATAAGGGTAGGGGAAAGGTGATGATTATTACATTATATAATTTATATATATTTTAGTTGTATATTATATTTCTATACAAAGTGTCCGGTCACGGACTAGCGAAATTCTATGTACTTATATAACAAACATTCTAGTACTAAAATTTATTGATTTGAAAAAAAAAACTAACCATTTCTTTTCACAAAAAAGTTTACAAAACTTTCGTTGATTTGCATATTTTTTGGACTTTATTTCTAAAGTTACGAAAATGTAAGCTCACAATTTCTTGATTTAAACGATAGACAATATTCTTGCCCTCTGAATAAACTTATTTTTGTCTCAGTAAGATCAAAACTTTGAGAGAGATGATTATTTTTTGTACAGGCTAGAGAATATCTCAAAATGGCTGCCAAAAAAGGAGAAGTCACTGAGACCCAAGTGTGTATCGTAATAGTATATTAAAACACTCGTTACATAAGTATCTAGAATATCGCTAGTCCATGACCGGACACATTGTATATTCCATATTTCAGTCGTTGCTTAACAATAATTTCCCGTCTTTACGCACGAACACCACATTCTGTATCAATTCAGGTGAAAACATTTTTCTTCAGATGTATAATTTTGCCTCCAGGTGACAAAATGGCGTCACGTATACTATCCGGACGTATTTGTGTACAACTAGACACAGATAGATACAGACGTCCCAATAGAATTTGCAGGGACTTACCAGATGGTGCGACGGCGTCAAATTGGAAGATTTGAGCGTAAATTTATTTATAACTGTATGGAAATGGAGAATCCTTACTAATATTATAAAAGCAAAAGTGAGTTTGTTTGTTTGTTACGTCTTCACGCTTTAAATTTTGGTACAGATATAGTTGGGACCTGGAGACTGACATAGGCTTTTTTTTAAGTGGGTAATGAGGGAGAAAGAGGGAAGAAAAGGGAAAACTTAGCTTTGCTATTACAATCAATAAGGCGCAAGGGCAAAACTACAGGTAGCAGGTACTTGCAAATCAGGAAAGGGGAACTGTATGTTACCCCGAATTTAACGCGAGCGAAAGTTAGTGGAACATAAAACTGTCGGTCATTGAGAGTGCATATCTTTGTGTTATGGTTTAGGAGTTCCGTCCTTTTGAAAAAGATAAAACGGAATCGTAAAAGGATTACTTATTAGTCTGTATACCAAGACCCTTTATCTCAGAAACACGTGGAGGTATCGAGTTGCAATTAAAACCCTAAGCTCAAGTCTGTGGTCACTTCGAGTTGTGAAAAACATCAATCCTCTAATGCCCCGTTCCAATAAACAAAAACGACTCGTTTTGCTTACGGATAGTTGTATTTTGACATAAGTTCTATGAGACTTATGTCAAAATACAACTATCCGTAAGCAGTGTTTTGTTTATTGGAACGGGGCATAAGTCAACGTGGTCAAAAGTTATGACCGTTTATGTCGCAAGTTTGTACGGAAACCTTGGTGTGCCAGTCCGACTTTGACTTGGCCGGTTAACTTGAGACCCAATGATATAAAAAGCGCGTTACTTTAAGCACCATACACTTTTTTAGTTACAATTAATTATAATTTAATATCAATATTTATTCACTCGACGAGCTAAATAATAGCAGCAGATCGGGTCGGCCTTTAGGTTAAGCCGCGCTTTCCTAGGTTAGTTTCTGGATGGGTGAGCACCCTTTACACACTGAGTTTCCTCCATGCTTTGGAAAGTACTTTAAGCTGTTGGCTGTCATTTGTAAAGCTTTGACACCTTTTTTATCAAGATGGATCTAACGATATCTTAATTATATAAATCCACAAGCTGGACCCCGCGGTTTCACTCGCGTGGTGATAGAATCCTTACTAATATTATAAAAGCGAAAGTGAGTTTGTTTGTTACCTCTTCACGCTTTAATGGCTACACCGATTTTGATGAATTTTGGTACAGAGATAGTTGGGAACCAGGAGACGGACATAGGCTAATTTTTAGGAAAAAGTGGGATGTGAGGGAGAAAGAGGGAAGAAAAGGGAAAACTTAGCGTTGCTATTACAAATCAATAAGGCGCAAGGGGAACTGTGTTACCCCGAATTTAACGCGAGCGAAGCCGCGGGCAAAAGCTAGTATACAATATATCTTTACGAATTGTAGCCTATGTATTATTCTGATGTATGAGTATTATAAAGTTTCATTGAAATCCATTCAGTTGTTTTTGCTCGAAAGAGTAACAAACATCCATACAAACTTTCGCGTTTATAATATTATATACAATGCGTCCGGTCATGGACTAGCGATATTCTAGATACTTATGTAACGAGTGTTTTAATATACAATTACGATACACACTTCACTTAGGTCTGATTCACTTCCATTTTGAGATATTCTCTATGCGTGTACAAAAAATAATCATATCTCTCAAAGTTTTAGTCTTACTGAGACGAAAATAGGTTTATTCAGAGGGCAACAATATTGTCTATCGTTTAAATTAAGAAAATATGAGCTTTCATTTTCGTAACTTTAAAACCAATTTAAAAATAAAAAAATATGCAAATCAACGTTTGTGAAAAAGGTAGTTTGTTTTTGAAAATTTATTAATTTGAGTACTAGAATGTTAGAATATCGCTAGTCCGTGACCGGACACATTGTACAAAGTAGGATTCAGGGGTTAAGATATTTTGGGAGGCTGTTGTGTGACAGTTAGATGACTCTGCCCTGGATTGTAAATGTGAATTTGCTCCACAAACGATGGGACACATGACATCATGTCCTGCCTGTCTTGTTGCTTGCACATCACAGGAGTTGATGGACGCTACTAAAGGTGCCAAACTGATCACCCATTTTGGGCTGACTAAATTTGAATTGTCATCGACAGAAAAAGAAGCTGACACAAGATACGCACGAAAAACATAACCCCTCCTTATTAATCGGATTTAAGCTTTAGAATTAGACCGGAGTTAGTATTTTGACAATTATTACCCGTGACATCGTAATATTGTTATTTTAGTTGACGGCGTCAGTGTAATGTTCTGGTGATTCACATTACAAAAATATTCAGTTCAGTAAATATCATGACATGATGGCTTAGTATTTGAGACATCACCTCTTAAACGCAGTACTGTGAGAACAAAGCTTACTTCAAATAAAGCGCATATAATATTTTTAGATTATAATTTAAGACATATTTTTAAGTTACATGTCACACTTTTTATCTCGAAACCTATTCTTATGTTTTTTTCTATTCTAACTTTAAAACGACCTGAGTATTTGAACATCACGGTAAACCAGCCAGCATTGGTTAGGTTATAAAACCTCTTACAGTACAAATCTGGCATGTCTAACTAGTAATATAAGATCACGCCTGTTAATGCCCGAAGAGTTAGGCAGATGGGTACCTAGCAAAAAAACACATTCCGCCAGTTTTACCTAAATTCTTCTAAACCGGGCACTAATTTCGGTTTTTCTTTTTTCTTCGGATGTTGTGACATCCAATCGGGCGCTCTCGGTGAAGCAGAAGAGAGTGTTAGATTTGTAGATTTGTACAGACTAAAATCCAGCCCCGGAATCCAGACCCTGTGGTAATTCTATCAATCAAAATTTTGACGGCACGGTTTGTGCAGTTGCTGAGTTTAAATCTATGCATATAAAATCGGTGAGAAAATGCTAATGTGTTCAACCGGTTGACATGGCCAATCCTTCACGAGCAATCCCGTAAAACAATGTTGCTGTGTATGAGAAGGATTTTTACCGTACAGTGGGTCAATAAAAGGCTTAACATTTGTTTATAGTTTTGCTGTAGGTAATGGTAATAAACATTGTGCGGTTTGGAACGTTACCCGCTTGCTTGTTTCAGACTAAACAACCATTGTAACAAAATGTACGAAAACAAAACTTTCACAATGTTTTCATCATCATTTTCATTTTACCACTGTTGATACGTTGAGGAGCTATTTATTAAACCGGGTTCAATTACCCCTAAAACGCATCGCGCATTCGTATTTTTAGAAGCAAAAATTACTGTCGTAAACTTAAACGTACGGAATTTTTCGCACAATAATAATGTTACTTCTACGTCTTCCTGTGCAACCTGTTATGTACTAAGCCGACCTTACGCTGTGGACGAGTAATTAACTCTAATTATAGTAATTAATAAGGGCCACACCGAGGAAAGCTCAATAATTAACCCCGCAAATGGCAACATTAATAAATGCTTCTGTTTGAGACAAAGTTAACAAGAAAATGATGTTCTGTGGCTGAAAGTTAATTTAAAAAAACATAAAAAAAGCTTTTGATAATGGGTGTAATTGACAGTGGGACAGGAAAGTGCCAGGATTAATGCTGCTACATCCCGTTTCGTTTGTTAAAACAAAGGGTCCCGTGTCAACAAACAATTAAATAACAATATTTTAAATATACGCATTCTAATCATCATTATTGTCTCTTATGTCATTTATGTATTTACATACATATTTTTTATATTTTTACATATTTCTTATCAAAAATAAAAAAAAAACATTTAAAAATATAAAAATAGTAGCCCACCGGTATCGGGAACAAGGTCCAAGCTACCGGGGGTCAGGGCTCCAGAGAAAGGAACCTCCTAACAATACGAGCCGTGTCCAGGAGGACCGCTTTCTGTATCAAGACCTTGATCCAGCTGCCTAACGAGAACCTCCTCAGGTATTGGTCGAGGCTCTTGGCCATTAATAATTAATCATCATAATTATTACGTTATTCTAAGCAAAAGAAAATGCTGGATAACTTTGGACTTATTTTATGGCAGTGTAAAATGACATTTTACGGCAAAAAAATCCTGATCACTGATGAATGCATTGCATAGTACCCACATGCTAAAATCAAATATATTTTTGTCAATAGAAAAACTCCCTAAAAATCATTAAAAAGAATGAAATTGGTCGCCAAAAAAGCTATGAATCAAACAAAGTCACCGACTGCCGGAAGTAAAGTCGGTTTTTTGGGCAAAAAAGATTTTTTATTTCAATCTTTTTTAGTTTTAGGTTTTTTTTTACTTTTTATCAGTTACTGGATCACTGTTTACTATATAGAAGAGGAATAGAAAGGATAAGATAAAAATAAAAGGTTCACATTTTCCGATAAATCGTTGCTATACAATGATCGTAATTAAGTTGTGCGTGTTTCCAAGAAGTGGCTCCAAACGATGCTTACGTCTTACGGCCGAAGCCAGATTCAATTGAATCTAAAATAAGATAAAACTGTCTAGCCATTGACGGATTTCGAGATACAGTTAATCCGAAAAATCCTTTCGGAGAAGATTTTCAATTCGACATTTGGAATTTATTAAATGTGTCGTAGACGTATTATAGTATTACAATTCTTCGGGTAACGGGATCGGTTATTGTAAAAGTTTAATTTGTTGAAACCTTTCGTAGTGTTATATATTTGATGTATAGCACGCTTCTTTAGCTGTAACTTAGTAAATTTTCTTAGAAATAAGAAAGAAATAAAGAAAATAAGGTTGTTTGGCATGCCACAAGTGCACACAACATTAAACAAAGAAAGAAAACAAAATAAAAACATAAAATTAAATTTAAAAGAAAAACAAATCTGCTGCGCCAAATACGCCCTTTATAAATTATTGGCTTTTGCCCGGAGCTTCGCTCGCGTTAAATTCGGGGTAACACAGTTCTCCTTTAATGATTTGCAGGTACCTGCTACCTGTAGTTTTTGCCCTTGTGCCTTATTTAATGTAATAGCAGTTTTCCCTATTCTTCCCTCTTTGTCCCTCATTAATCATTTTTTTTTCAATAAAATAAAATCCAAACCAGTGGGTTGGGATTTTATTTTATCTATAACAACAATTATTTTCAAACTACAAATAGACATAAACTAATGATAAAAATATGTATAAGTTTATTATTACTCTCGTTAGGCTGCTGGATCAAGGGCTTGATACAGAAAGCGGTACTCCTGGACACGGCTCGTATTGTTAGGAGGTTCCTTTCTCTGGAGCCCTGACCGCCGGTAGCTTGGACCCTGTTCCCGATACCGGTGGGCTACTATTTTTATATTTTTAAATGTTTTTTTTTTGTTTTAAAAAATATTTAAAAATTTAATTATATGTGAAGAAAAGAATAAATGAACAAAATATGTACAAGAATAAAAATTATAAAATAATTACAGACCGTCAAAAAAATCGTCCGCATTGCTGTCAACAGGAAAAGTGTCCAGTAGGGCTACCATCGACTTTTAGTTAACCATTCACTTCCGATGCAATCCAGTATAAGAAACACTAAATATTCAAATGAAATACCTTGAATTATGTTATATTATATTATATATTATCACAATTTTTATAAAGTTATTAACAAAACGACTTACTTCTCGCCAAGAAATACCTCATTTTTCTATTTCAGGTTGATAGGTCACGTCATGGTATAAAAAATGAATGAACGAAAACAGTTTGCGATTCAATTGCCGACTTGCTGATTTGGCGTTGCCTTAACTGGATCGTATTAAGGATATTGTGGTATGAAATAGAAAAACAGTTTATTTTAGGTCATCAATTGAATCACAATAACAGTCCATGGTAGGCCTCCAGAAGACTGGCAGCTGTTTAGTTTGTACGTCAATGCAGGATGAGTCAAGAGTCATTCTAAACTCAATATAGTAGGCTCCTAAAGATGGACTAGTTTATTTTTATGAATTTACATGTTATGGGCATTCAAGAAAGGGTTTTGGTAAGAAAGGTATGAGAAAGTGTGTTTTGTAGTTTTTATGAACCACAACAATCGACGTCACGGTTGGCGCAGTGGCTGAGCTATCGACTGCTGTGCTTCGTGTTGCGGATTCAATCCCCGCACAGAACAAATATTTGTATGGCTTACAGATAGTTGTTCCGGGTCTGGCTGTTTGTGAATGTGAGTTTAAATGTTTGCAAACGCAACCACGATACAGGAGAAATTATAGCATGGGAAAGCGTTTTGTTTTTTTAAGTAATTCAATATTTAATATTTTTAAAGTTAACTATTTTATTTGTTTTACTATAGGTTTATACTGGTGAAGTTACGTTACTGCTATTAAGTAAGAATGCACCTGCGTTCCCAACATAAAACTATTTCATGCTTTTCTAGGTACAGACGCCTGCACATCAAGCTACTACAATCTGTCAGATTTCTTTGATAGATTTTCGACTTTATTTCTAAAGTATTAGGTTCAAGGTTCATTGGGAAAAATTGACAGTTTCGGGTAGCTTGATGTGCAGGCGTCTGTACATTTAAAAACGACAAAAACAATCATTTTCCTACACTAGTGCTTTTCCGCTCTACTGAGTTCGGAAAGACCATTGTTGAAAGAATATAGTAGTTTTTCAAAGCTGACCTTAGACTAAGATTCATTCATTATACGTCAAATAAAACGTTTCTTTGGATGATGATGACCTTTGCTTTAAAAACTTCTTAAAAATGATCTTTATATTTTGAGAGACATGAAAACTGACTTTGCTCGTGATAAGTAGACATGATATAATATTATACATTTAAGGTATAAATCACGGTTGGCACAGTGGCTAGTGTTTGACTGCAGCGCTACGTGTCGCGGGTTTGATCCCCTCACGGAACAAATATTTGTATGGCTTACAGATATTTGTTCCGGGTCTGGCTGTTTGTGAATGTGAGTTTAAATGTTTGTAAACGCCACCACGATACAGGAGAAATCCTAGTGTGGGGCAACGTTTTTTTTTTAAATAAATAAAAAACGCATCATTTGCGAAGCTGTTCCTATACATACAATTAAGTAACTCTACGCAAACATATTGCTGTACACGAGTTTTTTTTGCCTAGTAAAAAATCACATTTTACAGTAGCTACCAACGGTCCCCCAGCAAAAACACTGTGTTGATGGATGCATTAAATAGTAAGAGGATCGTGAAAATATTCAAAGTTGTAACATTAAAAACTTTCGAACAAGTTGGAACTTTGCTCTCAATTTCTCCGTAACTTGTAGAAGGAGCTCGTGGTTAAATAATGGCAGCCACTTGGTCGATCTTTAGGTTAAGCTGTGCTTGCCTACGTTGGTCTGTGGATGGGTGACCATTCGTTACATACCGAGTATTCCCCGTGCCTCGGAAAGCACTTTAACCTTTTGGTCCCGGATGCATTTTGTGAATCTTTGACAGTCGTTACAGGTTGTCAGTGTCCCGAAACTCTAACTAGACTTACCAAGGGGTATCGTATTACCCAGTAGGTACTACCGGGGTTGCGGAGGTCAGATAGGCAGTCGCTCCATGTAAATTACCTGAACTTAGTTAGGAAAAGGGTAACTTGTAGATTCCCAGGTATGGTCTACAGAAAAATAAATCACAACGACCGAAAAAGTATCTTTTAGCTTTGTTAAAGATAATATGATATATTTTATTGCCACATTGTTTCCGCAAAGCGCCTACCAAAAGCATCATAGTAGCAGTTTACTGTTGAGGATACTTGTTTTCGTCTTTTCAGTATTTTTATTAGGTATATAGTTTGTTTCACTTTTTACGCAGACGAGTTGTTTTTTTTTTTAATAATTATTTTAATTACCTAAGTATTTCTTTTTAATTCTTTTTATATTAACACATAACTATCATTTTCTTTTTCTTCTTACTTGAACATTTTTCAATATTTCTTAAAATAATAATTTTAAAAAGAATTATTATTGTTACTACTCATATGTTTTTGGTTAACCTGTAATTGGCAATTGTAAAGTCCAATTATATATTTATTTTTATAAGATATTTTTATACAGAAGTTGTCGGTGACCTTTGTTAATAAACAAATAAACTTAGTTATTGAAAAACACTTGTGAGCGTGAGAACGTTGCAAACTCTTGACAGAGTGTACGTGCTGTCAGCACTATAATTAGTTCGCGAATGTTCTGTAAGCAATTAATGTCCCGTCTTTGAATGTCAGACATGTAACATTTTGTAAACCACATGCATCTGCTTGAACAAATGCTTTATTAATTGTTTAATCATTATGTGACCGAGTAATTAAGAGTAAGAATAAATTTATTAAACCGTAGTTACAACATTTTTCTTAATCTAACATCCCGAGACGGTTCCCGGCCACCGTAGATGCGGGCTTACGGTGAGCAATGGGTACCTCACAGTCCGTCCGTCTATTGACGACAGCCCGTGTCGACCGCGCACGCGCGTCTCAAAGAGATGTCAGCAAAGCAGTAGGGCCTGCCAGGGCCACCCGCCTGCCGGGGTTGCGGGTTGTTCGAAAGAGATACCGCGGCCTCGGAACACAAATAGCAAAAGAAGGAACATGGATGGGTTTTAGCCAGCAAAAGTCTGACAGTCTCTCCCACTCCGGCCAGAGAGGGGGAAGTTATTTGAAAATTTACCATTCCAACAAACCGTAAATGACTGAACTTCCATGTTTTAAGACAAAAAAAAACTACCTACCCTAGTATTCGATAGTCGTATTGTTTACCCCTGCAGTAAGGTCATTTGCACGTCACTACGTCTCTTATATTAAAAATATTAGGATTTCATTAAACATTCCAGATCAATCGAATAGAAAAACAAAATGGCTGCCATTCGCGTGTTGTCGCGTTAGGATTTTTTTTAAACGTTTCTGGGGTGATTGTGTAGAACGCAATTATGTCCCCGCACCCCACCCAGAAGGGCTGTCATTTCTAGATATTTGACAGTCGTTACAGGTAGTCAGTGTCCCGAAAGTCTGACAACCAGTCTTACCAAGGGGTGTCGTATTACCCATAAATACTGATATTCAGCTGCATCTGGTTAGACTGGAAGCCGACCCCGACATACTTGGGAAAATGCTAGGCAGATGGTGACCCCAGCCAGAAGGGACGAGAAGTAATACCGTGTGGTTTAATCAGTAGGAGTTTTTATCCGTGTATTTTTCGATAGAAATCAGTATATAATACGCCTTAAAACTATCACCATTCGTTAATCATACACACTAACTATTCTAAATTTGAATTGGTGGAATACTGTCAAAGAGCAACTACAGCATTGAAGCGTTTCACCATATTTCATATTAGTACCTTGATTATTGAAATGACGTGTGCCGCATACAGGATGAATTATTATTAGCGCAATGCTCAAGTCTACCCACGGAAACACTACGTAAATTGGTGGCTAGCTCTGCCAGATAGAGATTATTCACACATATAAGCACAGCTAAACAAAGTTGCTCATAATTCATGAGAAAAGTTCCTAAAATACTGGGGCTTTATCCCAATGAAGAAACTCGGTGACTAAACAGTTAGCGTGACAAAGTTTGTATCTGCGTCACGTAAAAACCGAATTGTATTTAAGTGTCATGAAACAATAGAGATAACCAAGCTAAGTTAGGCAGGAATATTATAAAATAAAACTCTAAGCATTTATTTCAATTAGACCGTTACAGGCACTTTTGAATGTTAAGAAACAAAAGAATGAAGCTACAGTCTCAGACTCAAGACATAATAACTTGAGAAAGTACTGTAGTTGCCCATCCAAAGCGTTGATCTCTATTGAGAAGAATGGGCAAGAAACTCCATAATTCAGACTATGACGTCGTTTAAAAACTTCACGACAATATTGTCTTTTTTTGACAATCGAAATTGTTCCGAACATAAATATGTGTTTAATAATTTTGTATTGGAGTTTAACTCAGATATTTATTACCTTCTAGCTACTTGCCCCAACTTCGCCCTGGTGCAATGTTGGTACTAATATACTTATATATATATATATACATATATACCTACCTCGTCAATCACTCTATCTGTTAAAAAAGGATGAGTGTGGATGAAAACGAGATGCTGCGCTAACCCACAAAATTTTCAATAGAATCACGACTAGAATAAATATTATATATATATTTAGGTCCGTCTGCCAATTAAAAGTCATTGTAATTACTGTTAAAGTTCACGTTTTTATTTATTTTTAAATGTGTATATTAGTTTATTTGATATGTATATGTGTATTAGTATCCGTATAAAAATATATGTTTTCGTAAAAATAGTTTTAGATATTTTATGTATTTTTTTGTACACACGACGACACATCAACCTATACAAAACCAGTTTATGCTGCTCTCTCAACAACGGATCGTACACCATAGATTTCAAGTACAATGAGAGATCCGCATAAACTGGTTTTGTATAGGTTGATGTGTCGCCGTGTGTACCCTATCACAATGTTGTCGTATTTTACCCAAAGGTTGACTGGTAGAGAATGCCTTATGGCATTAAGTCCGCCTATGTACCACTGTTGTACATGAAGTTTAAATAAATAAAATACTCGGTGATATTTGTTTATTGCTTAACTTTCTGGCGCTGGCTTTCTGGTGATGATCGAAAAACAAGTATCCTGTGTGTTATTCCAGACTATTATCTACCTCTGTGCCAAATTTCATCAAGATCCGTTAAGCCCTTTTGACGAGAAAGAGTAACAAACATCCACACATCCATCCGTCTATCCTCTCAAACATTCACATGTATAATATTTTAGTAGGATAGTGACCCACCCCGGCTTTGCTCGGGTGCTATGTAGATACTAATATTAAACATAGAAACCCCTCTTGAATCACTCTACCTATAAAAACTGCATCAAAATTCGTTCCGTAGTTTTAAAGATCTAAGCATACAGATAGACAGACACCTAGAAGCGTTTGTTATACTTATACTATATAGGGATGTATTAACGACTGCCCGATGGTCTGGTGGTAGCAAGCGCGACTTCTGATTCTGATTATGACGTCCTGGGTTCGATTGTTTTTGGTTCGGACAAAATGTTTTTAGGTTTTTCAATCATGAATTTCACAGCAGCAGCCAACATTTATATGTATTTATAAAAAAACTATTATGCTCTGTATGTTCCATTTTTTGTGTGCTCGTCGTAATTGCGATATAAATTTATTTCTTCTTTCAGCCACGGAATCTAGATTTATAGCCGGTTCATAGTAATAGGCTACCCCACCTATTAAACGGCACTTAAAAATATAACTGGCAAATTGTGGGTGTTCTCTCTCTGTCTCACCCCCAGAGGAAATTACAGGCGTGATAGTGTTATGTTATGAATAATTTATTTCATCATCATCATCTTCCTAGCCTTTTCCCAACTATGTTGGAGTCGGCTTCCAGTCTAACCGGATGCAGCTGAATATCAGTATTTTACATGGAGCGACTGCCTATCTGACCTCCACAATCCTGTTAGTACTGGGTAATGCGATACCGGTAAGACTGGTTGTCAGACTTTCGAAACACTGACTACCTGTAACGACTGTCTACGATCTACAAATGACAGCCGAGACCAACGGCTTAACGTGCTTTCCGAGGCACGGAGGAAACCCGGTATGTAACGGGTGGTCACCCATCCACAAACCAACCTAGGCAAGCGCGGCTTAACATAAAGATCGACCCGAGCGGCTGCTATTATTTTGCCACCAGCTCCTCGCTTACACATAATTTATTTCAAAATATCGACAAGGAAGATTTCAAACTCTAGCGTCCTCTTATTAAGAAGCAAGTTTTGTGAGCAATGACCGTTATCTTAAATACCTATTGTGCAAACATCGTAAATAAAGGATGTCGCAATGTTTACGACAATGTGATCGAATGATCTTTGACCCTTTTATCAAACTATACTGTACTGTAGGTATGTTTAATATTCATCGATAGGTATTATATAACGTACATACCATCTCGCGTGTAATCACAAAAGGGGTAGGCAAAAATGTGCCTCAGTGGCCACAACCCACGTTTAGCCAGCCTCATGGAATGCGAAGTGAGCCAATTGCCATCTACCGCGCACAGATCTAGACTCTATGGCAGCAGCAATAGAGTCTAGATCTGTGCGGCGCCAAAAAAGGCTTTACAAGTAGCAACTTATAAAGCCTTTTTGGCGCCTAATATAAAAGCAACACATCCCCGTTATTATAATTAACATTGATATTAATATTTTATTTAACGACACGGTTGGCGCAGTGGCTGAGCAATCGACTGCTGCGCTGCGTGTCGCGGTTTCGATTCTCGCACGGAACAAATATTTGTATGACCTGCAGAAAGTTGTTTCGGGTCTGGCTGTTTGTTTGTGTATGTGAGTTTAAATGTTTGTAACCGTCCCCACGATACAGGATAAATCCTAGAGTGGGGCAACGTTTTTTGGAAAAGAAAAAATTGATTGTCCCACTCAATTCAGGCACTACTTATGTGAATTTTTGTAAACAACTGTGTCAATAATAATTTGAATGATTGTTGAGTTTAACGAAGACAAGGCACTCGAAAAAACAAATGACAGTAACGATGTAGAGTTTCATATATTTTCTAGCTGCGCCTCGCGGTTCCACTCGCGTGTTAATAGGATATACAATTTATCTTTATGAATTGTTGCCTATGTGTTATTCTGATATGTAAGCTATAGATGTTATTGTAAAGTTTCATCAAAATTCAAGCTGTAATTTTTGCGTGAAAGATCAACAAACATATTTAAACATCCTCACAAACATTAGTGAGATTTAAGGTTTAAATAACATTTGATATGGAAGTTTTATCTACCGATTATAATAATAACGGCCAATGCTTTGATTGCTAAGAGCCTCGACGAACATCTGTCGAAGATCTCCTTAGGCGGTTGGTTCAAGAGCCTGATTCAAAAGTCAGTACTTTTCGATACGGCCCGCATTATGAGGAGGTTCCTATCTCTGGAACCCTAACCACCAGTAACTTGGACCCAGCTCCCTGAACTAGCGGAAACCTATTTTTATATATTTTACTAAAAAATTTTAGGGTATGATTTAAGCTGTCACCAATTTAATTCATTTTGTGTTTCTTAAATAATAGGGTTTGCCCGGAAAATAGTAGATTTGTCACCAAAATGTAGTCACCAAACAATGTAAAATCAATTCCACAATAAATCACATAAAATCATGGAGATATAGGGTCTAGTACCAAATAATTGTTTTTGTATATATTATAATAGGTTTGTCCTAATAAGCATTTAAGCAAACTAATTGAAAGAGATCACCAATAAACTATATTTCTCTTTTTTCTATCAATGCAAGTCGATTCTGGTGTTGGAGGTCACAGTTTTAACCTAACCTAACCTAGCCATTTCTGCCATCTGCGCCAAGCGATCGATTTATTTGGTGACAGATCTACCATACTGAGCACTAAGCTATTATTTAAGTAATAAAACTATTATTATAAGAACGAAGTTTATATTCATGTAATGCATTACAATTTTATTGGTAATCCATCTCATATTTTACACATTATATTAACAATAATTTGGTAATTCATACCTGGGAACACTCTTTGTTTATCTGAGAACGAAAATATTTCGTGGCGATAGATCTATTTATTAGGTGATACAACTTGATGACGAATATAAATTTTGGTGACAAAAAATATAGTTCCCATTTTTTTAAACAATTATTTAAAATATATAATAAGCATACACAGTAAAAGTGAATAAAGAGATATATTTAAACATAACTCATCTGTAATCTCCAAAAAAATTAGGAAAAGATAATAAATGGGGGGTAAGTAGGTATATTAAAACAATATAGAATACTAGCTTCCACCCGCGACTTCCTCCGCGTGGCATAGGTACTTTGGGCTAACGCTAACTTTAACCCGCGTGATGATCGAAATAAAATTATCTTTCTCTACCCTTTTCTTCCCTCTTTCTCCCCTTTTACTCAGTTCTTTTTAGCCTATGTATGCTCCAGGGTCCCAACTATCTCTGTACCAAAATTAATCAAAATCGGTTAGGCCATTTAGGCGTGACGACGCGCGACGTAACAAACAAACTCTTTTTCGCTTTTATAATATTAGTAAGGATTAAACGATAATATTACCCGACTATTACTGTTCCATTGGCAGGCTAAGGGCTATATTATTAAATTAATTATTCATCTATGATTAAATAAATAGTTAATCACACTAAAATTAAAAAGGCAAAAGTTTGTATGTGTGCATGTTTGTTACTCATTCACACCTAAACGGCTATGGGTTAACACATTGGAAATTATTCCGAACTACGCGGGTAAAACCGCGGGTAAATCGCGGGTAAAACCGCGGGTAATACTGCGGGCGCAGCTAGTTTTTATATAATCATTAATTAACATATTGTATAACAATTATAACGCTATCGTTGATAAAGAGTGTCGCCAGTTACGGTGACCTTGGCCTTCTGGGCACTGCGTAATAAATTGTCGCGAATTAGGTAGGGACCTATGAGTTTTATTTTTTAACCCATTCTTATAATGAATTTCTAATTGATACATCAAATTAAAGGTACACAAGTGTATCTATCATTACAAATATGTTATGGA
The DNA here is from genome assembly GCA_905475445.1 of Ochropleura plecta. Taxonomy (NCBI): domain Eukaryota; kingdom Metazoa; phylum Arthropoda; class Insecta; order Lepidoptera; family Noctuidae; genus Ochropleura; species Ochropleura plecta. Next base: position 5,060,773 of record FR997721.1, on the reverse strand, counting down.
ATAGAACAGATTTTTTTAAATATTACGTCAGAATAATTAAATAAACATATCTATATTTGCAAATAAATGTAGGTACTGCAAACATACAATTCAACATAAATTATAGGTAATGAATATACAAATCAAAACCAACATATAAAGTTTCGGCTGCATAAAAATAAAAATAAAGATAGCGATGCAGAACACACAAAGGTTAAACATACGCCTCGCTTTTGACATAGCTTTGAAAACAAAGGGAATAAAATAAATACCTGATTCCGTATAGTATCGTGCATGGTGAGGCGTGTTCTTCAATAAGGAATATACCAACGAGCGGTTTCGACCAGAAACAAGTCACAACTGAGCCTGATGACTCGCGGTAATATAGACGAAGACCGACTCCCACGTCGACTACGTCACAATACACAGAAATACCGCATACACCGTCCGTCTCATACCCCGGCGATGACTAAACAATCATTTAAAGCCAGCGGTGTACGTTACTCAGTTACAAACGATGTATCAACAGCTCGGCTGCGCTCACGCAGAGGGAGTGCGGGGCGCGCGATGCCATCTGTGAACGATTGACGTTTTTTGCGACACGCCAGTTATTTTAAAGTTGTTGCATTCCTTTTAGGGAGGATAGTAAGAATAATTAGATCATGACTCATAAAACGCATTTTAACTGTGATTATGATTTCATGACAAATGTTGCATAAATTACCGCTATTGGCAATCACTGTAATTTGTAGTCGACATATTTTAATCCCTTGTGACTAGGACAAATTAGCTTTCTAGTTTGTTATTTGATTTTCGAACTAATTACGCTGAACCTAACATTAGGCATGTATGTGCGGGTCACGTATGCATGTCGTTAAATAAGTAATTACCTACATTGATGTCGTTATTAACTGATGCCGCTGAAGTGCGGATCAATAAAATCGAATTTGGCGTCCCAAACAACTATACTTGTTCGGGATAACTATCGAATGTGAATTATCAAATGTGTTATCACAAACAAGTATACTTGTATGATATGACATTGTCACATTCGATTATATTGATTCAATATTTGTTAAACAACACTGCCGACGTAATTACTACACCTACATATATAGGTACAGGGGGTTTAAAACGGCCGCTTAAACAGAATCATAAAAAGGTGAGAAATAGGAAACAAAAAAAGTTCCTTAACAATTTGAATAGCAATGATCAAACATTCAGAGTTCTATAGGCGTAATAATACGAGAAGTACTATTCAGATGGCATTTAGTAAATAGGCTAGACATTCATTAAACGGCTAATTCCACAAGGAAGGCCAAAGCTGTGTTGGTACGACATACTAACAACAATCGTGCTATTCTATAAGAATACAGCGTCGAGCTTAGCGCTGCCGCAGCGTCAAGTTTCATAGAGAGTCGTCTGAAGTCGTCGCTGCGCTCAAGGTTCACTACCAGGTGGAGCGAAGTGAATAGAAGTCGCCTAAAATAGTGTGAATTGGCAGAAACTGAAAGGTCACTTGCGGTTGAAAAAGGCTAAGAAAAAGAGTTTTTACAAACGTCGTCATAGGCAGTCCGCAATAACGAAGACTTTGAACAATTGGGTAGGCAATAAACCAGTAAAATGGCTTTAAATTTTATTTAAGTCTCCCATTAAGTAGGTTGGATTTACATATGTACAGACGCCAGCAGGTCAAGCTACCCGAAACTGTCAATTTTTCCCAATGAACCTTGAACCTAATACTTTAGAAATAAAGTCGAAAATCTATCAAAGAAATCTGACAGATTGTAGTAGCTTGATGTGCAGGCGTCTGTCAATCAATGCAATGTCAGCCACAACCACACAAACAGTAAACACACCTACATTTTTTGCATTTTCTCTTGCCTATTTTAGGAAAATGTTATTAATGCGATTAATTTTTTATTTCTTTCAAAAGTAATTTTCGTATATTAATCATCATTGTGCATTATCAGGGTAGAATCCGGCCATGTCTTTTAATTTATTCAATGAATAAGTTTTTGGAGCGAAGTTCCTTATCGCGCGTTGCGAAACGGTAACTAGACGGAAAAAATAAAGACCAAAAGTTGTAACAACACTTTTTGCTTAAGATCAAAACTTTCAACGACACTTTTTGCTAGGTATAGTTGTAAGCCGTGCGGCGTGCTCGTTTTTCTCTGTCTGTCTCTCTCTTTCTCTCATAGAAAGCAAGCCAGTTATTATCGTTTCGTCTTTCTATTTCGCATTGAACAGTGTGGTGTCGCGACGATTATTTTGATTGATTGTATACAGGTTTTTTGTACATAATAAATAATAACTTCTTTCCATCCGGGTGTCCCGTGACACCTCTCAATTTTTTTTTTATCAAATAAATGTAACTTAAGCCGCCTGAGTAATGCAACCTCTTGTGAATACTTGTTGCCTGACTTTCGAGCTTCTAAATGCACGCTAGACTACAAATGACAGCTGGGACGTACGGCAACTCTCGGTATATAATAGACGGTCACCGCAGTCCAACCACAACAACCGATTATCCAGTGGTCCTTTAGAACTGCAAGGTATGATTGCTTCTTGTGGTTAGTAGTGATTTATGTACTGTCGAGTATCGACGTGGGAGCTATATTCTACCTTAACGCTTTGGGGAATTAGATGCCTTACGAGTACGGAAATTGGGTAGTTGACACCATGAACCAATAATTTAAAAACACAATTATTCTGAAAGAACACCTTATTCTAGACCTGAGAACTCCATTCATTTCAAAATAACTTTAAAATTCGATTTTTAGTTGCTTTTAAATCAATAAATAATTGCATCATTGACTTGACAACTTAGTGACGTCATCGGTTGCGAGTCTCATACAAAATCTATGGGGGAAGCGCGTTTTGACAGCTCATAAAAAGTATATCAATTGATTGGTGGTGTCAACTACCCTATTGAGCTGTCTAGAAAATCTGACATCATTATGACATTGTTTGACAATGACATTTAATTACAATAAAATTCATTAGAACTCTTTAAAAGCTGTTGACGGCACGGTTGGCGCAGTGGCTGAGCGATTGACTGCTGCGCTGCGAGTCGCGGGTTCGATCCCCGCACGGAACAAATATTTGTATGGCTTACAGATAGGTGTTCCGGGTCTGGGTGTTTGTGTATGTGAGTTTAAATGTTTGTAAACGCACCTACGATACACGAGAAATTCTTAGAGTGGTTCTTTTTTTTTTAAAAAAACATTTCAATTTTTACTTTTCTGTGGACCATGGTTATCTGTGGATTATGTCGAAGAATTTACGTACCTGGGACAGATTTTATCACCACGTGAACTCACAACCAAGCATATAAGTAGCGGGGTACAAGTGGCTTAGAAAATATGCTAGTTATAAATCCTCAGATACCAATGAATGCACCAATAAAACCACCACAAAAAATGCATGGAAAAAAACAAGAAAAGTGAGAGCTGGACACGCGCACCGAGGGTTTCATACAAACTTGCGGCATAAACGGCCATCTTTTAACTGCGTAGACTCCAAGAAACTACAGATTTGAGAATATCATTTTAATTTCACCTCTAAACCTCTACGCGTTCCTATGATAAAGGGTCTTGACAAATAGACAGACAAGTAAAGCTATCAATCAATGGAAACCTACGTCTTTTCTTGACTAATTTGCTCTGGCGGTTGACAGCATGTCATGCTCACTCAAATGTCTCGCTGTTGGTGGCGCATGTGTCGGATCATTTAGTTCCCTTCAAAATGGTTGAGTTGAATGGTACTGATCTATGCGTCATGTTCGTGAACGGGCGCTGTCAGTTGTGACTGGTCATCTCTCAGTTGCCACAGCTTTTTTTGAATTAATTATGTATTTTTTAATTCTTTTTTTTACTATGGACACTTTTAATGTGCACGTCTTGCAACATCGTTCTCACATAGTTTACCATATTAACACGAATGATGTAACCAAGGTTTTGTAACAATATTCTGATTTAAAAGAGTGTCCATGGAGTTTCATGCCCATTCTTCTCCATAGAGATCTACGCTTTGGAATGGGCAACTACAGTACTTTCACAGTTATTATGCCTTGTGACTGGGACTGTAGCTTCATTTTTATTGTTGTCAATGTTTCGACAGTTCAAAAGTGCCTGTGACTGGCCTACTTGAAATAAATGATTTTGATTTGATTTGATTTGACAGACGGACAACATGATTATCCTATAAGGGTTCCGTTTTTTTCATTTATGGTACGGAACCTTTAAATATTAGATTTATACATCTTACCAAAACAATTCTATTACCTGTGCCAAGTAACGTTAATACATCATCATCATTTTCCTGCCCTTGTCCCATTCTATATGGGGTCGGCGCAACACGTTTTCTTCTTCCATTCTCCCCTATCAGACGTCACGGCATCATTTACTCCTTTCTCCTTCATATCATTCCTTACACAATCCATCCATCTTTTCTTTGGCCTTCCTCTCGCTCTCCGTCCATCAACATTCAGATTCATCACTCTTTTAGTCACATGTCCTTCATCCCTCCTCATTACATGTCCATACCAAGACAAACGACTACCTTTCAAGTAACGTTATACATAAGTAAATAGTTAAATAAATAGGTTACGTACTTTTTCTGTATATTGTAGATTTAAGTTTTAGTTTGCTTATATAAATACGGCCTGCCGGGGGCCTGACGGGCCTGTTGGTCTAGTGGTTAGTGGCCCTGACTGCTGAGCCGGAGGTCGTGGGTTCGATTCCCACCCAGGACAAACTTTGTGTGATGAGCATGATTGTTTGTTGTGTGTCTGGGTGTGATTTATCTATAATATGTATGTATTTATAAATTATATAAGTATGTATATCAGTTGTCTGGTTACCATAACACAAGCTCTGCTTAGCTTGGGATCAGATAGCCGTGTGTGAGTTGTCCCAAGATATTTATTATTTTTCTCTTTATTTTTCTTTTCATCTCATTTTTACATTTTTAAATACATATTTCCTAAAAAAAATAACAAAACAAATATTTAAAAATATAAAAATAGTGGTCCACCAGTATCGGGAGCAGGGTCCAAGCTACCGGTGGTTAGGGCTCCAGAGACAGAAACCTCCTTACAATGCGAGCCGTATCGAGGAGTACTGCCTTCTGAATCTGAATTTATTATTATTTTCGTCCATTTATTGTTTTCTATACATATTATTAAATTTTTAAATATTTCTTAAAAACAAAAAATAAAAAACATATAAAAATGTAAAAGATTAAAATTAATAAAAATAATTTCTTCTACTCTACTAAACTAATCTATATCTATACATAACAAATCTATCGACGCTGCGTTTCTGTACATTGATAATATTTAAATAAAATACAAAAATCTAGTACAATACAAAAAATATTTTTCTTCCACAAATTACTTTTATAGGTTTAAAGATAATAATAGGTATTGTTGTTCCTAAGCATCTTATGTTAATTTATGGGAGACTGGTGCCTAAACTAAGCCATGCCCTATATTTTAAGATACCAGAGACTCACCCCTACAGGAACAGCTACCTTAAAGCAGAACTTATTCCACTGAGGGAAAGAGATGGTGCTAGACACCCTGTATAGCTCTGTCTCTTTCCCTCAGTGGAATAAGTTCTGCTTTAAGACGTCATGGTAGGCCTACATATGGCATCAAAAAGAAAATCATTAACTGCTAAATGGCAAATGATGTTATTATAATTAAACTAGCTTTTGCCTGAGGCTTCGCTCGCGTTAAATTTGGGGTAACACAGTTCCCCTTTCCTGATTTGCAGGTACCTGCTACCTGTAGTTTTTGCCCTTGCGCCTTATTGATTGTATTAGCAAAGCTAAGTTTTCCCATTTCTTCCCTCTTTCTCACTTTAAAAAAAAAGTAGAGACGGTCATATTAAAACAATAGGAAAAGGGGCAGAAATAGGGAAGAAAAGGGGGGAGAATTTTTTTTTGTTCGTTAAGCGGGTAAAAGTTAGCATTAGCCCAAAGTAACTATGTCATACGGACGTAGTCGCGGGCGGAAGCTAGTATTGTAATAATATTTATTTCTTAAAACTTATTTTCGTCGAGGAATCTTATTTTTATTTTGTTTTCCGATATCCATGCAAATGAAATCGCGGGTAAAGTTAGTATAATATTAGATATAATTAAGTCCAAACATTCTGAACATGCTGGAATTTGGTTTTAATATAATAACAATGTCGAAAACATCTCAAATAATAAGACGCTCCCAAAAGCGAGTACTAAATAATTTAATTTTGTTCGGCCGGATAATTGCTTCAGAAGTGATGTTTACATTTTCAATGTACCTACAATATAATATAACGAGTTGTGCCCACCGGTTTCTCCCGCTGCACAGCTTCTCAGTATCGTAGCGTGTTGTTATTGAGTCTATTAATTTATTACATTCCGGGCTAGGAATCGCGTTCTCTCATAAAAACTTTGCTACCCTTTTTTTTTTCGGGTGGGAAATCATCCAATGACTTCCCCCGCTCTGGGCGGAGCGGGGGGGGCATGTCAGACTTTTACCGACTAAAACCCGCCCATGTTCCTTCTGTTGCCCTTTATGTTCCGGGGCCGCGGTATCTCTTTCGAACAACTCGCAACCCCGGAACTTTGCTACCCTGATTCATCCTTTTATGCACGCATCCGAGTTGGTCCTGCCGCCAAATTGGTTGCGCAACCAAACGGACAGCAGGTGAGTATCTTTATAGAGCTGTATACATTTTGTTGGTAGCGGCGACTGGTTGCGCCGCCATGGTGTTCCGGTGAAATATGGCCCATAGGGGTAGAATTTTGCAAAATCTCGTCTTAGTAAACACTTACGTCTTAAAAGGATCCCCCATGCAAAATTTTATACTCCTCTAACCCTTGTAGTTTCTGAGTTTTTGTTTTTGTGATTAATGGCTAAAGACTCAGTGATTTTTGCTTTTATATCTACTAAAGGTAATGTGAGAGCTCGAGGAGGAGCTCGTGGCTAAATAAATAGTAGCCGCTCGGGTCGATCTTTAGGTTAAGCTGCGCTTGCCTAGGTTGGTCTGTGGATGGGTGACCACCCGTTACATACCGAGTTTCCTCCGTGCCTCGGAAAGCACGTTAAGCCGTTGGTCCCGGCTGTCATTTGTAGATCTTTGACAGTCGTTACAGGTAGTCAGTGTTCCGAAAGTCTGACAACCAGTCTTACCAAGGGGTATCGTATTACCCAGTATTAACTGGGTTGTGGAGGTCAGATAGGCAGTCGCTCCACGTAAAATACTGATATTCAGCTGCATCCGGTTAGACTGGAAGCCGACCCCAACATAGTTGGGAAAAGACTAGGCAGATGATGATCTACTAAAGATAATGTGGAAGTTCTTATGAACAATATGTATGTTTTTGAGTCGAGCTACACGATAACTAACAAATGCTTGCACTGACCGGACAGGTCCACTCAATCTGTGTGGTGCTTTCTTAAAAAGACCATTTTAGACAATAATCTGCATAGTCCTTATGTAAGTTGACCAATATTTTTTGTCTGGACCTTAAAAGAGACTATGACCTCTGAGTTTGTTTCGGCTGTTTCTTCTCAGAGTAGTCGGATACGAAACACCGGCCTTATCTAGTTAAAAAAAAGACGTGTAAAAGTGTTTGTGAAAACCTACTTGCAAAATAAACATCATTTATCATTTATGCATACGTATTTTAGTAAAAAAAACATTTACATTGTTATAAACCGAAAGGTGTCTATTTGGCGACGCAAAACGAATACTTTATTGCAAACTTAAAAAGGCATTGCTATTCACGTCACCTATTTATTATCCCGTTACAAATATGTACCTATCATGTAAAATACAAGACACACTTATAAATATTTATCATTCGTGCTGTAAAAACACACCTGGAGCTTATAGAAATACGCTACAGGCGGTAGGAAAGCGAGCTTTAGGGGCCTTCAGGCTTAGCGGGGTAGGGAGGGAGGGACGGCAGCCTGGATCCTCCCGCCCTTCGCCAGTGCTCGCCATTCCATCGGCGACTACGGCCCGTGCCGGTTGCCTGCTAGCTCATCTAGCCAACGCGGAAAAGTTGTACCGTTTCATTGGTCAGTCTCCTTTTTCGCGCCAAACGGGTCATTCTGAATGAGTGGCCCAGGGAAATATTGTTTTCCTGGGTCCCTGTGAGTCTAACTGTGACGAGGTTTATTAAAATTTTCAATCATGTCGCTTATCGTTAAACTGAACCGTTTTAAAGTACTGAAGTGTAAGAATGAGAAGTTCGCACGTCTTGATTTCAGAGGTAAGTCTTATAACGGCGTTTTAATTTATTATTTTTGTACGGTCATTTTTTTTGTATTCTTGTATTAAAATATTTTAAATGTGGATTGTTACTTCTATAAGTTATGTGTGTTTGTTTGTAATTTTGTTTTTTTTATTTCAATAAAATAAATATTTTAATAATTTTGTTGTATTTTTTATGTTCTTAGTTTAATTATGCCTTCAATTCTTAGAACACTTCAATAACGCTAATGCGATCAAAAACCGACGGTTTTTTTTCATATTTTGTGAACATGAAACGGCGAGACTGGGTCTCTTTTGTCAGTTGTGCCATAGAGATTGCAGTATTTCATTGTTTTGATATGTAGAGAAGCGAAGCGTATCAATGGATTGAACCCTGTACCTTTGTCTACTTCTTTATAACCATTGATCATCTGATGAGATAGTAGAAGCAAAGAAAATTGTTTAGTGGCAAAACATAATATTATCACGTTGTCCTCCTCTGCCTTTAACCTGCCTTACGATATAGGCAGGTTCTACAGTTGGTAGTCCTGTGTAATAAGGGGTTACCCTATTGCCCATCGACCGGTAGGTATCTAAGCTACTAGCCAAAACCATGTTTTAAAACCCCGAGCGAAAGTACAAAATTCTTTAAAAACCAGCCAGTTGAGAGTCGTACTCACACACCAAGGGTTTCGTAGCACCATAAAATTAATAACAATATTTCTAAGGCTCTTTCATATGTAAATTTTTAGTGAAACGCAAAATTGTTATTGTTTTTCTTAGGATATTACTTAAAAATCAAGTTACTGCAGTTTGACGAAACAGTCCCATATCTAGAAAAATAATTACCTATCATTTTATTTTTCAAACCAATTTTATTTGAAAGTTTTTTTCAAGCTATACAAACGCTCTACAGTATTTCCTCCTCTTTCTTTAGAAATTAGAGGGGAGTAAATATTTCACCAACTTTTGACTTAAGCAAAAAAGTATTTAAAAAACGTTTACCTATATATTTTTTTAACAACACTCCCATAAATGTTCCTACGGGAAGCATCACATTTGTGTAGTTATATAACGAAGGTACTTACTCTCCAAATTTAATATGAGTGGTAGAAGGGAAAAAAATGACTGTGCCATACTAATCGACTGACCGACGTACTGGGCATATTTTAAAGAATTCCGTTTTATCCATTTTAATACGAAACCTTAAAAAAGGTCAAAGAGAGCTTTAAAAACAGTAAATAATTACAAAAGCACGTCAAAATGGTTTCCTGATAAGACTTGCGAAAACGGCCCTAATAAGCTAACCGCCAAGCTACACCCTGTCTACAAGGACCTCACAATTTACAGAGACTAATTACCGCCGCCTACTCCGTGAATAATTACGAAAAAAAATTGTTTTTGTAGTCAAAACAACCTTTGCCAGCAAAAATATTTCCGACGCATTTCTGAGGTATGTTTTTACAAATACACCTTTTTTTTTGCGGATGGGAAATTGTCAAATAACTTTCCAGTTTATCTGGATACAGCTTCGCTGAGCTGAGGCTACCTGCAGACTGGGCGTGGACTGACACAAGTATACGACGGTAGTGCATCGAAAAAATAGAAATAAGGTCGGAAATATTTCGGCGTTTGGTTATATTTTAATATCATGTCCGCCAAAATGTAAGTAATTTTGCAGTTTCAATTGAATATTTAAAAAAATACAGTTCCGTATTTTAAAAGTTTTAGTTACGTCTTTAGTCTATTAAATTTCCTTGGTTATAGATATAAAAAATATGATGGTTGTCGCTGAAAAAATTGAGAATTTCGAGACGAAATTATGTTTAATTTTTGTAGTACTAGTCCACTTTTGTAAACTGTTTTTGTTTAAGTCTTTTCTTTATGTATTTGACTATACACTGTATTTTTTTTGGCTTGTTGTATGTACAGATACGGCTAACTTTGCGATGAAAATCTAGACGTTTTTCAAAGTATTTGCTATGTACAGCGCCTTAATACCAGTATTTGAACCACGCAGCTTTGGGGGAGTCCCCTTAGGCAGTCGCCTATCTGACCTCCACAAACACTGGGTTGTGGAGGTCAAATAGGTTGTGTAGATACCTACTAACTGTAGGATCTACTAGGTACTGCAAGAGGTTTTATATCTTAACCAATGCTGGCTGGTTGGCCATAACGTTCCAATACCCTGTCGTTTTAAAGAAGAAACTAAAAAAAAGGAGATCAGATAAAAACTGGAATAAGAAGTGTAACGTGTATCTATAAAATAAATACGCGCCTCAGACGTGGAGTTGCGGACACCAGCCCGTTATACAATACAATACAATACAATAACCTTAAAGTATTATATGCGCTTTATTTATAGTAGGATAGTATAGAGCCTACAGTACTTACCCCATGGGGGACAGATGACAAACTTTAACTTTGTTATGACTGTTTTTTTAACAAAAAACAAATCTTTATAAATTAAAGTTCTGGGCCGCAACTATTTGCACCTATTTTTAGTACATTGGACCGTAATATATATCGACCTAATTTAGGTTGGGCGTTACGAGGTTATTAAGTCCCTTTTGTTACAAAAAAAAACAAAAGTGAAAATTAACTTTTCTCCAGACGACCAAATCATTAACAATGCGCCTAAATAAATTTATATTCGTAAACTTATAATATCACTAGCTTTCGCCCGCGGCTTCGCTCGCGTTAAATTCGATATAACACACTAACCTGACCTGCAGTTCTTGCTCTTGCGCCTGATTGATTTGTAATAGCAACGCTAAGTTTTCCCTTTTCTTCCCTCGTTCTCCCTCATATCCACTTTTTTTAAATAAAAATTAGCCTATGTCCGTCTCCTGGTTCCCAACTATCTCTGTACCAAAATTCATCAAAATCGGTTTAGCCATTAAAGCGTGAAGATGTAACAAACACACAAACAAACTCACTTTCGCTTTTATAATATTAGTAAGGATTGCCGAAATTAATGAAAAGTTAACAAGATCCACTTCTAAATTGAAAGAAATAGAATATCTTTCCTTAAAATAATATTATTGAAATGTAAATATATTAATCGTTCATTGTTTTGGCTTTGTAACTGGTATTTTAATAGGTACCCAGGAGAGAAGAAAAATGGGGAGGACGAACTGATTTCATTGTAAAACAAATACTGTGGGATATTTGGATTATTTCGTCATTTATTATTTTGTCAATCTACGACGCAATAAGCTAGAAAGGTAGGTTTACGAAACATAGTTACATAAAATTACTATCATACACAACTCATAACAAACCGTCAAGTCATAAATGATATATTTTTTGTAAGTAGGTTAATCGGAAACTTTTATCTACACTTTGTTATTGTTCAGACACATCAAACAGCCCAAAAATATAGATAAGATTATTACACAGATTTTGATGACGACAGCTGCGCTGCGTATCACGAGTTCTATCCCCGCACGGAACAAATATTTGTAAAGCCTACAGATAGCTGTTCTGGGTCTGGTTGTTTGTGTATGTGAGTTTAAATGTTTGTAAACGCACCCACGATACAGGAGCAATCCTAGTGTGGGGGGAGGGGGCCAAAGATTATAAAAAAAGAGTTCGCAGTGTATTTTAAAGTCCAGACATACTCTTTGGTTAGACTGTTTTTTTTTTTTTTTTCTAATAAAACGTTGCCCCACACTAGGAATTTCTCATGTATCGTGGGTGCGTTTACAAACATTTAAACTCACATACACAAACACCCAGACCCGAAACAACTATCTGCAGGTCATACAAATATTTGTTCCGTGCGGGAATCGAACCCACGACACGCAGCGCAGCAGTCGATCGCTCAGCCATTGCGCCAACCGTGCCGTCTTATGTCGTCTTATGTGCCGATTGTTAACCATCATGCCTGTAAACTTCGCAAGGTTTGGCAGAGGAGTAACTAATAGGTGCGCAGCTCATATCTTGCCGGTTCTTACGTTTGAGCACCGCGTCCTAGCGAGCGAGTTTGTTGCCATCCTTCAGCTTGGCACGAATCTAGGCCCCGCATCTGCTACTTAACTGAATAATCTCTGAACATCAAATTTGCGAATAAACGTTAGTTCGACGGACATACTTTTCGGTTATTCGCCTCGCAGATTTATTTTTAGACTAAAGTTAACAGCAGCCGCTATAACAGCCCCAATTGAAGAACCTTTTTTGCGGTTGCAAATCATCAAATAACTTCCCTCGCTCTGGGCGGAGCGGGGGGGAGTGTCAGACTTGTGCTGACTAAAACCCACCCTTCCTTCTATTGCCCTTTATATTCCGGGCCACGGTATCATCGTGCTTTTCAAGATACATCAATAAAATAAATAAATCATTTTAAGTTTAATAAAATAATAGATCTACATATTTCGAGCAACCAAGTCTGTAACATAGTAGGTAATGGATTATCTGCAACTGTGAAAGTGTGCCAGATAACCTGTTGATATTAATCTTTTAAAAGTTTTTCTAAAATACGTTCAAGGTTGTGGAGGTCAGATAGGCAGTCTCTATATGTAAAATACTGGTATTCTGCTGCATCCGGTAATCAAAATAGTTGGAAAAACGTTAAGCAGACGATGATAAAAGATGTCACTAATAAAATAAAAAGAAAATTAAAAATCGTTATTTTTACCAATATTATAAAAGCGAAAGTGAGTTTGTTTGCACGCCTAAATGGCTTAACAGATTTTGATGAATTTTGGTACAAAGGTAATTGGGACCCTGGAGACGGACATAGGATAAAAAAATAATAGGAAAAGGGGGAGAAAGAGGGAAGAAAAGAGAACACTTAGCTTTGCTATTACAATAAATAAGGCGCTCGGGCAAAAAATACAAGTAGCAGGTACCTGAAAATCAGGAAAAGGGAACAGTGTTACCCCGAATTAAACGCGAGCGAAGCCGCGGGCAAAAGCTAGTTGTTAAAATAAATGAAAATGCTTTGAAATAATATAACTAAAATCAAAAGCTATTGTGTTGAATACAAAACTTGTTGCTGTCGGCGGTTGAGATCTTGTCTGCGTAGTGGAGATTGAAAAGCAACCTTTGTGCCAGTTTTATACGTTTTCATTTCATTTTTATAAATATTTCTACAGCGTGGCGGGTGCGCCTTTGAGGTGTAACATCAAAACGGCGTAACCGATGCAGATGGGAATTTTATTGCCCTTCAGAGAGCTTATTCTTTGAGAAAAGTTTCAATTTAATAATTCTCCTACTTTACTCTAAGAGTGAAAACGTGAATTTCCCGTTAGATGGTTTTAATGAGAAGGCTTATTTTTTGTTGAATTGGAATCAATAACTATTGCAGACATTTTCTTTTATTATTTTTTTTATATAAGAAGTGAATATTTACGTCGTTTACAAGATTTTATAAGCTCGAGTCAAAAAAAGCATATAAATATTTAAATTGACATATCAATATTTAACACGTAAGGAGCTAAATAGTAATATCCGCTTGGGTCGATCCACAGGTTAAGCCGCGGTTGCCTAGTTTTTTTGTGGATGGGTTTTCTCCTTGCGTCGGAAAACACGTTAAGCTGTTGGTCCTGGCTGCCATTTGTAGATCTGTGACAGTCGTTACAAGTAGTCAGTGTCCCGAAAGTCTGACAACAAGTTTTACGAAGGTGTATCGTATTACCGAGTACTAACTGGGTTGTGGAGGTCAGATAGGCAGTCGCTCCAAGTAAAATACTGGTATTCAGCTGCATATCTGTAACCAAGTTAGATAAGAAAAGGCAAGGCATGTGATGATTTAGAATGTGAATAATAAATTTAAAACGAAAATTAAAAATGAGATTGAATTGAAAACACTAGTTTTAATTCAGAAGTTTTTGTTTGTCACACAGAATTATATATTTATTTTTGTTTTTTTTTCTATTGCTTTATTTTTCTATAACAGAATAGAATAGAATATTCATTTATTTGCTCTGAATATTCATTTATTTGCTCTGAATATTAATTTATTTGATTTATTTTGCTTTCGGCATGCAAACATTAATACAGTTCATCATCAAAACATATTAATTTATAACACAGATACCTATAGGTATAACTAAAATTTATCAGACAGGAAGTCCGATACGGAGTAGTAACATTTGGTTAACAACTATTATTTCCAAACTTTAAATAGATATTAACTAATGATGAAAATATGTATGAGTATAAAAATGGTAAAATAATTACAGGGCGTCAAAAAATTCGTCCGCATTTCGCACTGAAATTATGTATTGATTTTATCCAAATAAAATACTTACCTTGCATTAATAATTACCTTGCATAATTCTTCAGTTTTTTTATAAAACTGAAGAACTTTCATGTGAAAGTAGAATAAATAATATGGAAATGTTTTCAGTAAATCCTAACAGCAGCTAACTCTACAATCGTGAAGTCGAATCGCTGCGTTTAAGCTGGGCTTACGGATAACATGCACTTGAACACAAGCCTTTTACAAAACCAAGCACCGTAACCAATGCAACAGTGAATGCGTGTTCTGATGCATGAATTTATTCCAATACTAGCTTGCGCCCGCGGCTTCGCCCGCGTGATATCAAATAAAAAAGTATCCGATGTATGTGTTATTCCTCTGTACCAAATTTCATCAAGATCCGTTAAGGTATATAATATCCATATATCCATCCATCCTAGTAGTACCTTAGTAGGATTAAGTGTTGTTACAAAAACTGTTTGAAAATAGTACGTTACAAGTAACATTTGAAAAATATAGATACTTAGGTACTTTAGTACCTTAAGAGGCATTAAAAAAATGCAATGAATACGGTCAATATTAAAAATAACAATACTTTATCACTCTTCCACAAAGAATTACATTTTTAATATTGTCAATAAACAAAACATGAAAAAAATATTTTTGCAAAATTGAAGAACATGAATCAAAGTATTGTATATTTTTTTTGTTATCTTTATAAAGTACTGTTACTTTTATGGTGCCATTTGGAAAATGTATATTTTCAAGCTCTTTTCGTAGGGAGAATTTTTTATCCTTGTATTATCAACAAAGGTGTTGGGTATAAGCATAGGCATGATACTGTGGCCCCGGGACACCAAGGGCAAAAGAAAGAACATAGATGGGTTTACAAGTCTTATAATCCTTTTAGCTCTGCCCGGAGCAGGAGCAGTAATTTGATGATTATCCATACGAAAAAAGGCCTTAATCATTCATCATTAAGGCCTCTTTTCGAAGTCGTGACCGTCAGACAGACAGACGGATCCAGTCAGCTGAGTATTAATTACTGGGAAAAAATACCCCTTTTTTTGGATCGGAAGTTTTCAAATAACTTACCCTGCTCTAGCTGGAACGAGATACCTAGTGTGTCAGACTTTTACTGATTAAAACCCATCCGGGGATACGGATGAGTTTTAATCAGTAAAAGTCTTCCATCCTCCTCATCCTCATCCTTCTTTTACCCTTTGTGTTCCTCTTCGAACAAACTGCAACCCTGGACAGCCCACAACCCCGGCAAAGATACCCCTTAATGATGAGGGCATAAGTGAGACATTGAAATAACTTTCCATTGTCTAACAACTGAGAACAACTACTTATCATTTGGAGAAGCTAGTTAACCCGTAGAGACAGACCTGAGATTGTTGGTTTCTGACTTCAAACTTGCTTTAACTTCTGTTTCGTAAGCTCTTTGCTGCTAGACAGTAACTTAGCGAAACAGTGTTATACGTCTTATGAAAATTCATAATTCCTTCATTTTGCATAGCTGAAAGTCACACTCTAAATTCTTTTGTAAAAAAATCTCGCGTCACAATTTTAGTTGATATTTATGAAATTTTATTTGTATTTTCGGTAAGGCCCTCTTTAGAAGAAAACCTGGGCAGCGGGTGAAACGGCTGGGCACAGCTAGTATTCTTAGATATTTTGCCGCCTTTTTGGTTTCTATAGTTTATTTATAAATATTTACAAACACAAAAAGTTTATTTTCAGCATGTCGGAAAAATCGATTGAAGCTACTTAGTAAAATTGGTTGGACGGATATTTACTTCGTGGTTCACGTACACAATTTTACCGTCGAATTGAAAAGTTTCCTCGAATTTCGGAAGTCTCCTATTATACGAGATAAAACCGGCCCTCGTTATTTTTGGAGAATTGTCTAGAGACTTGCCCGACTTACGATACGACCTGTTATGTGAATTATGTGACCGATTCCAAAAGTGGTTGAGGTTGACTTTGTCGCCACTGGTTCACCCACAACAACCCGTTCTTAATTTAAATTACAATTAAGTTTAACGTAATCATATTTTAAATTCTACTTATTTGGTACTCCAAAAACACTCTGCATTAAAATAAATGTGAGTTTATAATGTTGGTTCATTTTTTTCAGAGTTTTAATCCCAACCGTGTAGCAGAGTTAATTTATTCATAACGTATTACCTCTGACCGCTTCTTGTTGTAATGGATTTAATAAAATGAAAAGTTTGCCGGCGTAGTGGTGATATTATACAGGGAGGCATTTAAACCGCTTTGTACCATGGTATACTGGTCACAAGCGTCACTGCTGAGTTTGGGTTCCTAGGTTACAGTACTAGATGGAGTGAAGTGTGGTTTTGGGTTTTTCATCAGTAATTTTTCAGTAGTTTGGATTTGAGGTTGATATAATTGTACTAAATAATAGCAGCCACTCGGGTCGATCTCTAGGTTAAGCCGCGCTTGCCTAGGTTGGTCTGTGGATGGATCACCCGTTACATACCGAGTTTCCTCCGTGCCTCGGAAAGCACGTTAAGCTGTTGGGCCCGGACAGTCGTTTCAGATAGTCAGTGTCCCGAAAGTCTGACAATCGGTATTACCCAGAGGTATCGTGTTACCCAGTGCTAACTGGGTTATGGAGGTCAGATAGGCAGTCGCTCTATGTAAAATACTGGTATTCAGCTGCATCCGGTAAGACTGGAAGCCGACCCCAAAATAGTTGAGAAAAGGTTAGGCAGGTAGATGATGATAATTGTACTAAATTAGAAATTTATAATACATTTATTCAAAACCATCTTACACAGTAAATTCCACACTTCCTCGAAAACTGGCTTATTGTACGATTAGGCTCAACATGCAATGAATATCACAAATAAACATGATCATGTCGAAAAAAGCAAATTATTTATATATTATGTTATTTATTTATATTATATTATTTATATAATATGCCAACAAATTGCCATTTTTTGGGTTCTAAATTTAAAAATAATTGAATTTCTTATTTTTTATATTAGGCTGTTTAGCAATATCATGCCTTTGTTTCTACTTGTGTATAAGAAGCGCCGTGAAAAAACAAATTAAATTATAGTATCATATTGATATTAATGACAAAAGTACTTTTTGTTATATTACTTAATTTCCCCGAAGTGTTTTGAAAAATGTCGTTTGATTCATTCACGTGAGAATTTGTCACTGCTGTTCTCGGCATTATAATACCCTCGCCTTGCGGCTCGTGCGTTATAGCATTTTTATTTAAAATGTACCTACCTACTATTTAAATTCAAGTTCATACGTGTAATGACTGGGGTATTTCGATACAGCCTCGATTTTATTGTTTATCCTTACTAATATTATAAAAGCGAAAGTGAGTTTGTTTGTTTGTTTGTTTGTTACCTCTTCACGCTTTAATGGCTAAACCGATTTTGATGAATTTTGGTACAGAGATAGTTGGGAACCAGGAGACGGACATAGGCTAATTTTTATTTTAAAAAAGTGGGATATGAGGGAGAACGAGGGAAGAAAAGGGAACACTTAACGTTGCTATTACAAATCAATCAGGCGCAAGAGCAAAAACTGCAGGTCTGCTTGGTGTGTTATACCGAATTTAACGCGAGCGAAGCCGCGGGCGAAAGCTAGTCATCAATAAAGTTCTGGACGGATTTTGGAAGCAATAGCGCCATTTGACGCTATCATTATGGGCCCTAAATTGCGTTCAAATCCAGGCAGTCATCATAGGCCGTCATGTCATAGGTAACCTAGTTATTGCCGTCGCCAGTCGTACTGCTCAGTATGGGCTTTTGGGTTCAATATTTGTCAGAAATTTCTTAGTAGCATGGTAGGTTAGCCAACATAATAGTTAGCGATATCGCTTAAATTAATAGAATAGCGCTGTCTTTTCACAAATTAGTGAAAAGGCATAACAATAACCTTTTAATTTATTCAATCAGGTTGAATTTGGAGTGCTGTTGAAATGCATTTTGTAAAATAGTTTCGCACGATCCTTACTAATATTATAAAAGTGAAAGTGAGTTTGTTTGTTAAGTCTTCACGCCTAAATGGCTGAACCGATTTTGATGAATTTTGGTACAGATATAGTTGGGACCCTGGAGACGGACATAGGTTAGTTTAATAAAGAAAAGGGAAAACTTAGCTTTGCTATTACAATAAATAAGGCGCTAAGGCAAAAATTACAGGTAGCAGGTAACTGCAAATCAAGAAAGGGGAATTGTGTTACCCCGAATTTAACGCGAGCGAAGCCGCGGGCAAAAGCTAGTAGTTATATAAAGAAACAGGATACGGCAGCTTCAGTTTTGATTTTAACAGCGGGCGATCTAACGGAAGATCTTGGAAGGTACAGCCTTTTTGGGTAAACACAATCAAGCTACTTTGTCCAAAGAGAAGAGCTGTTTGTTACATAAAATCATATTTATGTCCTCACTTCAAACGCACGTGCTAAATGGATATTAACACTAACATTTTACACCGTTTAAAAAGCTCATTTCGTCAATATATCCCAACTTCCAACCTAATAAAGGTTGGGATAAATTCACGAAATAAGCATTTTTTCTCAAGTTCCAAAGAGAACTTCCTTGAAATTGAAAATGAAATAATACGTATTTTTATTCTTGTATAAACTTGAAAGAACAACTTGTATAAGTTTTTTGACATTTATCAAAATTTTATTTAATAAACTCTTGATGAAACGTCTGTGTTAAATGATTTATAGATGCTGTGGCCAGATAATAGAAATTATCAATTCATTCGACAATTTCTTGAAGTCACGATAAATCAAGTTATAGCAAACTAACCGTATCTTTTAAACGTCATCGTTTGGCGATTTATTATTCTACTTTTATCTTCAACTCCAAGATTTGTTAGGGTTCCTTACGTCGATAGGGAAAAAACGAAACCCTTATTGGAGCTTTGTTGTTTGTCTGTCTATCCCTTTATCTCAGAACGCGACGCGTGGAGGTGTCGAATTGAAACCATGTATTCAAGTCTGTGGTCCCTTTGTGCTGTGAAAAGACCAACCCTCTAAATCTACGCAGCCAACAAATATGGCCGTTTGTGTCGCAAGTTTATGCGGAACCCTCGGTGCGCGAGTCTGACTTGGTCTTGGCCGCTTTTTTGACGGTGCATTTGTTTTTCGAGTGGCTTATATTAAAATTACATAACTTGTTATCGTAACGATATTACGCTGAAAATTTATCATCTATTTGCACATAATATTTCATTTTTATCACAGAATTTTATGGTCCTTCGCCATGATGCGTCACAAAAACATGGCGATACTGACGGAATACTACAGAATACACTATGGTTTGGCCGGGGCCAACATGATGCTAATATCGAACTTTGATGTCTGATAATGGCATTAAGATATTCGCCCGGCCGTTTCATAGAGGTCCGCGTTGTTTGTGAGAGCACTGTGTTTTAAAAGTGCACAGTACTCTGGCGGACAATTTAATTATGGCCCTCGCATGCTGTCACAAAAGCGAACTGGGCCCAGGTAGGGAATAATAACACATTCCCTTTTACTCATAAACGTCCCGAAGATTAGGTTTGCTGCTTAAATTGAAGCCATCGTTGACAAAGGCCGTATTGTGGTGTGTCATATTGTGTCCTAAGCTTAAACCACGGTTATTGATTAAACCGGCTGCCAATTTGACGGTAGGTACGTTAAGCCGTGTGATTGTTGACACAACACGTAGTTAACGTGGTCGCTAAACGGAAGTTATTATGGAAAGTTGATAACCTAAGGTTAGAAAACTAGATGTTTATTGTGCTTTAAACATTGGAGCTAAGACGTAAGCAAGAAGTTTGGAATTTACTACAAAATACGGTCAAACCGGTTTCAGTTGATTTCACAGGGTCCCAACCAAAAACGAGTCTTAATCGTATTATGTGGGCTATAGAAAATAAAAAAGTGTTAAGAAAGTTTAAATGTATTTTTAAATTACGTTATGTGTTATTATTGACTTTGTTCACTTTTAATACCTTACGTTTTACATTTATAAATATTTCTATGTAGAAAAACATTTAAAAATATAAAAACCGGCCAAGAGCGTGTCGGGCCACGCTCAGTGTAGGGTTCCGTAGTTTCCCGTCCGTCACAATAAGTGTTCCCACTTATGAGTTTAAAGGTGGAGGAGGAAATTATTTTGTACAACTTTTTGTCTTATTTGTACAAAAACTGTTGTGTCAATCAAGTTCAAAATGATTTTCATAGAAAGTCCTTATAAAGTTCTACTTTTCAGATTTTTTTCATATTTTTTAAACTTATGGTTCAAAAGTTAGAGGGGGGGGGACACACATTGTTTTTTACTTTTGGAGCGATTATTTCCCAAAATTATAGACATTATCAAAAAATGATTTTAGTAAACCCCTATTCATTTTTAAATACCTTTCCAACAATATATCACACGTTAGGGTTGAAATTAAAAAAAAAACCACTTCCCACTTTACATATGTATAGGGTGGCTACCCTAATAAAACATTTTTTTCCAATTTTTATTTTACCACTTTGTCGGCGTAATTGATATACATATTGGTACCAAATTTCAGCTTTCTTGTGCTAACGGTGACAGAGATTAAGCGAGGACGGACGGACGGACGGACGGACAGACAGACATGGCGAAACTATAAGGGTTCCTAGTTGACTACGGAACCCTAAAAATGGGTTTCCGCCGTTATCGGAGGCAGGGTCCAAACTACCAGTGTTTATTTTTCAGAGGCAGAAACCTTTCTACAATGTGGGCCTTATCGAGATAAAAAAGGGACCAAAGACTGAAGTATTTAGATTTAATTTCAACTTAATACCTCGCGCAGACAGACAGACGGACAACAAAGTGATCCTTTAATAAATAAATAAATAAAATAGCCTTTTAACAATCTCACATCTAGTTACACAAAATTTACTAATTTTTATTTATAAAAAAATATAACATTTATTCGACATCGGTTTCCAATGATTGTTTTGCTTTCGCATAGGCCTCCCCCATAGTCTTCCACGTATCGCGATCATGGGTTTTTCTTTTCCACAAAGACCCCGCTGATGCTTTAATATCGTCGTCCCATCTTCGTATCGGGCGTCCTCTCTTCCTTTTCCCTTCTCTCGGTGAAGTAATCCTATACGCTGGCCTTGTAGATTCTTAGACGCTTGTTAACTTTTGTTAACGTATTATTTTATTTTACTTTTTGTAAAGTAAGCAATGACTTATTGTCGGGCCTACGCTGTCCTCTCATACTTAAGTGCTAACGCTGTAACAACAACATTGTAAAACTAAATGATTTTAAAAGAGTAACCATGGAGTTTCTTGCCGGTTCTTCTCCATAGGAAACGACCAACCCGAACCGTGCATCTTTTCTCGACGTTTTATAAGTGCCCAATGTAGGCCTATGTAAATTAAAAATATTTTGATTTTGATACGGACCCCTACAACGATAAGGTCTCGAAGCGAAATAATAAGAACCGCATGGGTTGATCTTCAAGCCCGTCAATGAGTGTTTGTTCATTACTTTACGCAACCTCTTTGTGTTTATTAAGGGTTATAGTGAAAAGCCCAGAATCCTTACAACCAATCTTACAACCAATCTTACCAAGAGCTATCGTGTTAGCTAGTAGGTAAATGGAAATCAGATTGGGTCGGTAAAATCCTTACTAATATTATAAAAGCGAAAGTGAGTTTGTTTGTTACGTCTTCACGCCTAAATGGCTAAACCGATTTTGATGAATTTTGGTACAGAAATAGTTGGGACCCTGGAGACGGACATAGGCAAATTTTTTTTTAAGTGAGATATGAGGGAGAAAGAGGGAAAACTTAGCTTTGCTATTACAATAAATAAAGCTTAGGGCAAAAACTACAGGTAGCAGGTACCTGCAAATCAGGAAAGGGCAACTGTGTTACCCCGAATTTAACGCGAGCGAAGCCGCGGGCTTACAGTTAGTGTAAGATACTGGAGTCTGCTTAAGCCAGTTGGGCTGTAACAGAGTCCCACCCTAAAAATAGGTTAAGTATAACATCCAAATCATTTAAACATAAAAATAAGCATTGCCATCCAACCCGGTAATGCTGCCAGCCTTCTGGGCACTGTTCCTGTTGACTGCGATGCGGGCGAATTTTTTTACGCCCTGTAATTTACAATTTTTTACTTATACATATTTTTTATTATTAGTTTGTGTCTATTTATAGTTTGTATATAGTAATTAATTTAATAAAGTTTTAAACGTAAAATCAAAAAGATTTTTATGGAGACTACTGTTTAATTTATTGTTAAGCGAAATCACACAAATAATTTTTAAATGGGTATATAAATAAATATACACACATATTATATAAATGTATATACGAATATGTAGATGGCGCTGTTGGCGCAGTGGCTGGGCGATCGACTGCTGCGCTATGTGTCGCGGGTTCGATCATCGCACGGAACAAATATTTGTATGATCAAGTAGCTCACCGGTGTCGGAAACAGGGTCCAAGCTACCGGCAGTACATAATCGGGAGGGAGGAAACGCCCGGGTGTCACCATTGTGACGATCGCCCGGAGGACACGGTGGAGCACACAGTGGCAGTCTGCCCAGCTTGGGCAGAGCACCGCCGTGCCCTCGTAGAGGTGATCGGCGGCAGCGATCTCTCGCGTCCGGCCCTGGTTCAGTCCATGGTCCGGAGCGAGAGGGAATGGGAAGCGGTCACCTCCTTCTGCGAAGCAGTAATGCTAGCAAAGGAGGTGGCCGGGCGTTTGAGGGAGAGAACATCAAGCCAACCCAGCCGCCGCAGGAGACGCCCCGGGCGCCGGGCGCCGCGAGACGACTCCCGGCCACCGTAGATGCGGGCCTGTGGACGGTGAGTAATGGGTAGCTCACCGTCCGTCCGTCTATTGACGACAGGCCGTGTCGACGGCGCGTTCGTGTTTCACGCGCGCCTCAAAGAGATGTCAGCAAAGCAGAGGGGCTTGCCAGAGCCTCCGCCTGCCGGGGTTGCGGGTTGTTCGAAAGAGATACCGCGGCCCCGGAACGTAAAGGGCAATAGAAGGAACATGGGTGGGTTTTAGTCAGTACAAGTCTGACATGCCCCCCCGCTCCGCCCAGAGCGGGGGAAGTCATTAGATAATTTCCCATCCGAAAAAAAAAGCTACCGGCAGTCAGAGCTCAGAGAGGAACCTTCTAATGGTCCTGCTATCTAACGAGAGCCTCCTCAAGTATTTGTCGAGGTAGTTGTTTCGGGTCTGGCTGTTTCTGTATGTGAGTTTAAATGTTTGCAAACCCAGTAAACGTACGTGTAAACGATACAAGAAAAAATCCTAGAGAGGGAAAAGTTTTTTTTTAAACGTATAACGTGACGCTTAAAATGATTAAGTCTCATACTAAACTTATTTATATTCATACTAGCTTTTGCCCGCGGCTTCGCTCGCGTTAAATTCGGGGTAACACAGTTCCCCTTGCGCCTTATTGATTTGTAATAGCAACGCTAAGTTTTCCCTTTTCTTCCCTCTTTCTCCCTCACATCCCACTTTTTTTTCAAAAAAGTTAGCCCATGCCCGTCTCTTGGTTCCCAACTATCTCTGTACCAAAATTCATCAAAATCGGTTTAGCCATTAAAGCGTGAAGAGGTAACAAACAAACTCACTTTCGCTTTTATAATATTAGTAAGGATTAGTAAGGATTCATATATTTATTTGTATTCCATAATGTATTCTATTCAGAATAGCAATTGATTTACTATAGGCATTATAACTTGCCGAAATTTAAAAAAAAATACGAAGACCAAAAAACTCAAAGCCCAAATAATACAAAAGGCTCTTGTACTACAAGAGCCCTTATACCCAGCCTGATCCGTTTTGTCAATACGGTTCGGATAACAGGTACATCACAGAGTTTCAGCCCAAACTCGGGGTATTCAGAACAAACAGGTAAGTTACCACGCCTTTCGTATCTGTTTACATTCGGTTTCAGCACGTTTCAATCGGCATACAGGTATCCTGTATAGGGCTTTTATTGGTGAATAGATTGAATGAGGAATGAAATATAAGGAGTGAATGATACCGTGACGGCTGTCTTCGGAAAATGGAGGAAGAAAACGTGATATACCAAACCCAAGTTTTCTTGTGTCAAGGGAACGAATATTGACAAGTTTGCTCCACTTTCAATATAAAAAAAATCTTTTTGGTGATATACATCATCATCTTACTATTATATCCTTACTAATCCTTACTAATATTATAAAAGCGAAAGTGAGTTTGTTTGTTTGTTTGTTACCTCTTCACGCTTTAATGGCTTAACCGATTTTGATGAATTTTGGTACAGAGATAGTTGGGAACCAGGAGACGGACATAGGCTAATTATTAAAAAAAAAGTGGGATGTGAGGGAGAAAGAGGGAAGAAAAGGGGAAACTTAGCGTTGCTATTACAAATCAATAAGGCGCAAGGGGAACTGTGTTACCTCGAATTTAACGCGAGCGAAGCCGCGGGCAAAAGCTAGTAATATATAATTTGGGGTTTGGGATGTTTTTTAAGGTTCCGTACCTCAATAGGAAAAAATGGCACCATTATAGGGAAACTTTGATGTTCGTATGTCTGTCTGTCAAGACCCTTTATCTCTAGAACGCATGGAGGTATAGAGCTGAAATTAAAACCAAACACCCAAGTCATTGGTCTCTTGGACCTTTGAAAAATCAATCTGCCAAGACTTCGCACTCAAAAAAAAACTTGAGAGGTGTTAAGGGACATCTGGATGGAACGACGTTATTACTTATTATGTACAAAAAACCTTTATACACTAAACAAAAATAATCGTCGCGACACCACACTGTTCAATGCGAAATAGAAAGACGAAACGAAAATAACTGGCTTGCTTTCTATGACAGACAGAGAAACACGCGCACGTCGCACGGCTTACAACTACAAAATTTGCCGTTACAACTTTTGGTCTTATTTTTTCCTTTCGCAACCCCTTTCGCAACGCGCGATAAGGAACTTCGTTCCAATATGGCCATTTATGTAGCAAGTTATCTGGTTTTTCATTCATTCTTCCTTATCAATCGTCACGCTAACATTCACTTATTTTTAGGTTTCAGTAATACAAAAGGAAAAAATATCGGACGTCTTTTTTTTGGGGTTGGAATTGAAATCATCAAATAACTTTCCCCGCTCTGGGCGGAGCGGGGAGGGGTGTGTCAGACTTGCACTGACTAAAACCCACACATGTTCCTTCTATTGCCCTTTAAGTTCCGGGGCCGCGGTATCTCTTTCGAACAAAATCGGACCTTTTATAGAATCACTTTCTGTCCGGTCTCATAAGGTATCAGACTCCGATACTTTAAGAAACTCGACACTTTGAGACCCTATACCTCGGGAACGCGTGGAGCTATCGAGTTGAAATTAAGCTGTACATAGCAAACACTTTGTAAAACGTTTAGATTTTCGTCGCAAAGTTAGCCGTATCTGTACATGCCACTAGCCAAAAAAAATAAATCGTTTATAGTTCAATACATAAAGAAAAGACTTAAACAAAATCAGTTTACAAAAGTGGTCTAGTACTACGAAAAAAAAAATGTTTAAAAAGACCACGAAAAAAATTCTCAATTTTTTCAGCGACAACCATCATATTTTTTATCTATAACAAAGGAAATTTTATAGACTAAAGAGATATCTAAATTTTTTCAAACACGGAACTGTATTTATTTTTATATTCAATTAAAACTGCAAAATGACCTACATTTTGGCGGACATGATATTCAAATAAAACCAAACACCGAAATATTTTCGACCTTATTTCTATTCTTTCGATGCAATACTGTCGTGTACTTGTGTCAGACCATGCCCAGTCTGCAGATAGCCTTACTTTCGCGAATACCTAAAGATTACTTGTCTTGTCACCGCGCCTTAAGACGCTGTACATAGCAAACACTTTGTAAAACGTCTAGATTTTTGTCGCAAAGTTAGCCGTATCTGTACATACTACAATTAAAAAAAATACAGTGTATAATCAAATACATAAAAAAAGACAAACAAAAACAGTTTACAAAGTATAGGAGCAACAGTTTGCCACCGGCAAAGTTAAGTTTGTTACAATATTCGGTAGGTGCCTTCAATAGTTAGTTGCCTAAAAGTATGTACGGAACCCACATCCCTGGTTTTTAGTATTTATTTTAAAATTGACGGTTTAGAAAAAGCTGTTGTATTTATGTAAAATCACAATTTTAATATGAAATTGCAATAACAAAGCTGAAACTGAAAGTGTCGTCAACTGCAACGTTGTTAATGGAGTTTTATTATTCACAATTATATTGGTAAAAGGATCGATTTTTCATATTCCTGAGCGAGCAGGAATATTGCAAAATTGATCAAAGCACGCATATTTAACATGCATTTGCGACGCTGCCAACTTTCTGTTAAAAAAATAATTTGTTGTCCGAATAAAAAGGCTTATTTATCCTTACTAATATTATAAAAGCGAAAGTGAGTTTGCCTAAATGGCTTAACCGATTTTGTTGGATTTGGTACAGCGATAGTTGGGACCCTGGAGACGGACATAGGCTATTTTTTTTTAAAAAAGAGCGAAAAGTGAGGGACAAAGAAGGAAAAACTTAGCATTGCTATTACAATAAATAAGGCGCTAGGGCAAAAACTACAGGTGGCAGGTACATGCAAATCAGGAAAGGGGGAACTGTCTTATCCCGAATTTAACGCGGGCGAAAGCTAGTTTATTTATAAATCAACAAATAGAAGTAATATATATTAACACCTAAAAAGGATATTTACCATGTTTGTTATTTATTTCGAGTTTTCGATATTGCGGCGATGTTGCAAACGCCATGATCGCGGATGAACTGAAGTTATTGCGGGTGGGTGTTTATGAGCAGACAAAACGATCTACCCTCTTCCTTATTCGTTTTTTTGCGTTCGGTACCTCTGTAACCGTCACTCACAACTCGATTTTATTCTCGACACACAACGGAATTTTGCTCTCGAAACACAAAACGCTCTGTATCGGGTCGCGATCTTTTTTCCTTACTTTCGGGTTTTTTATACAATTGAACCACTGGGTTCCAGGCTCTTGTCAGTTGAAACTCATCATCTCCGTTGAAATTCCTATGTTTGGTAATCTCAATTGCTTCTCATACCAGGATAGGTATATATATGGTGGCGTTCTGTCGAGATGACCTGAGAGTTATGTAACTCAATCCAGTGGTCGATCCTGCTTTCAAAAGATGTTGAGCTGTGAATTTTGAGTGTCATTATTTTTCACTGCCCTTATGTGTACAGAAATCCTACAAGACGTTTTATTTCGAGAACGCGTAGAAGTATCGAGTTGAAATTAAAACCATATACATTATAGGACGTATGAGAGTTGTCAGTTGGGACTGGTATTTTTTTTGCTACCACGGTTCATTTTCTGGACGCTCTTACTGTGCACGTCTTTCTACAGCGTTCTCACATATTTGTATAATCTCAACATGAATGATGTAAATAAGATTTTGTAAAAATATTCTAATTTAAAAGAGTGTCCATGGAGTTTCTTGCCCATTCTTCTCCATAGAGATCAACGCTTTGGAATGGGCAACTACAGTACTTTTACAAGTTATTATGCCTTGTGACCGGGACTGTAGATTCATTTTGTTTCTTGACATTCAAAAGTGCCTGTAATGGTCTAATTGAAATAAATGATTTGATTTGAGAGCTTAATCAACTAAGTCGACGTAGTCAATAGATATGGCCGTTTATATCTTTTTTTGTACGGAACCCTCGGTGCGAGAGACGGTACCTTGGCCAGTTCTTTTAAGTCGGCTATATTTTTTGCGATACGTTTTTATTACAATTATAGTGAATACTAGCTTTCGCCCGCGTTAAATTCGGGATAAGACAGTTCCCCTTTCCTGATTTGCAGGTACCTGCCACGTGTGGTTTTTGCCCCAGCGCCTTATTTATTGTAATAGCAATGCTAAGTTTTCCCTTTTTTACCTCTTACTCCCTCATTTTTCCCTCTTTAAAAAAAAAATAGCCTATGTCCGTCTCCAGGGTCCCAACTATCTCTGTACCAAAATTCATCAAAATCGGTTTAGCCATTTAGGCGTGAGGTAACAAACAAACTCACTGTCGCTTTTATATTATTAGTGAGGATAACAATATTGTAATGGAACGTCCCAGGGCAATATATTACGACTTGTCCTGCCATCTTTCTTGAATAAAAGATCCTTAGGTAAATATTGTGAAACCATTTTCTCGACCTCTCTAAACTTTAATTAAGGACCTTAATTGACTGTTACTATTTCAGCTAGTAAAAGATAGTTGTTTTTATTCATCATTTTATCTTTATTAAGGGGTAGTTCCAAGAACAACTAATGTGACGGAGTTAGTCCGAAAATCGAAATAAAGGGGCGTCGCACCAGAAGGGCCTGCCAGGGCTACCGAATGTCGGGGTTGTGGGTTGTTCGAAAGAGATACCGCAGCCCCGGAACACAATGGGCAAAATAAGGAACTTGGATGGGTTGTAGTCAGTAACTAACATCTCCCGCTCTGGGCGGAGCGGGAGAAGTTACTTTAAGGGTTCCCAAACGATATAAATGTGTTACTGAATAACTAGATTGTAAAGATTTATCTATAAGTACTCATAGGAGTTAGTAAAAGTAATTTTTAAGTTACGATTTTTATTCTGTAGTTTAATAATTGAACGATTAAAACTTTAATTTTCTCACCGCAATACATTTGTTTATATTATTTTAAATTGGCCAGAATCGAAATTTATATATAATTGAAGTAAGTTCAAACTGGGGCCTCAGTTAAGCTCGAGGCCTATGTTTCAGGACTCCAGGATTTAATTTAATGGATATACTATCGATCCGTCCCGGCTTTGAATGGTTGCAATATATAGATTATATGATACATACAAACCTTCCTCTTGAATCACTCTATCTATTAAAAAAAACCGCTCCCACCGCATTCAAAGGGACAGACAGACAACGGGAAGCGACTTTGTTTTAAACTAAGTATGAAGCGCGTTAACAGAATGTAGTTGCGCATCATAACATCTCGTGGTTTTATTTATTTAAACTAGCTTTTGCCCGCGGCTTCGCTCGCGTTAAATTCGGGGTAACACAGTTCCCCTTTCCTGATTTGCAGGTACCTGCTACCTGTAGTTTTTGCCCTTGCGCCTTATTTATATATGTAATAACAAAGCAAAGTTTCCCTTTTCTCCCCTCTTACTCCCTCATTTCTCAGTTTAAAAAAATATATAGCCCATTTCCGTCTCCAGGGTCCCAACTATCTCTGTACCAAAATTCATCAAAATCGGTATAGCCATTTAGGCGTGAAGACGTAACAAATAAACTCACTTTCGCTTTTATAATATTAGTAAGGATTAAATATGCAAGATGGATGTTGGTATGAGTGAATGTGTGGGTATGTGAGAGTGTTATTGTGGGTAGGTTATTAAAGCCATATTTTCAGTATCATTAAAGTTTAAAGTTCGTCTCTTTGCTTTTCGTCTTTCCTTATTAGTTTAATTGTATAAGTTACCACCTAAATAGCTTTGCAAAATAGTTTTATGAATGCTGCTGAATGATGTTGGTGGTTCACTGCCATGACTCATATCTTCTTTCCCCTGTCCTGTCCTGTCCCCTGGACTTGCTGTTTCAACAGGTTGTGTGTGTGATAAACAGTTGACGCACTGTTAGGATTTTCTTTGTGAAACTGTAGGCCTACTATGACGTCTTGAAGCAGAACTAATTCCACTGAGGGAAAGAGATGGTGCTAGACACTCTGTATAGCTCTGTCTCTTTCCCTCAGTGGAATAAGTTCTGCTTTAAGACGTCATGGTAGGGTAGCTGTTCAGTGGGTTTAACGGTAAGGTTTCAGAGACTTTCAGTATAGCTCTTTGGGTTCTGTCAATTTCTTGTATGGTAGTTTTCAGAGCTCCACCCCAAGAAGTGATGCAGCAGCATATTATGGACTAGCTTTTGCCCGCTGCTTCGCTCGCGTTAAATTCGGGGTAGCACAGTTCCCCTTTCTTGATTTGCAGGTACCTACTACCTGCACTTTTTGCCCTTGCGCCTTATTGATTTGTTATAGCAAAACTAAGTTTTCCTTTTTCTTCCCTCTTTCTCCCTCATATCCACTTTATAAAAAAAGACTGTGTCCGTCTCCTGGGTCCCAACTATCTCTTTACCAAAATTCATCAAAATCGGTTTAGCCATTAAGGCGTGATGAGTACCACTGCGGCATTTAGTCGATATTTGTTTTTGCTTTTGTTTGTCTGCTAGATGTAAAATACTAACACTAGTTTCTTAGTTGTGTGTTGTACTAACCAAATGGACTTCGTCTTTTTTTTACGGATGTGTAGTCATCAAATAACTTCCCCCGCTTTGGGATTAGCGGGGGGGGGGGGGGGGGGTTGTGTGTCAGACTTTTCTTTTTACAGGCTAATACCTACACATGTTCCTTCTTTTGCTCCGCGGTATCTTTTTCTTTCGAACAACCCGCAACCGGCAGGCGGTGGCGCTGGCAGGCCCCTCCGCTTTGCTAACGTCTCTTTAAGGCGCGTGTCGTTACTGGAAGGACTGAGCTACCCATTGCCCATCGTCCACAGACCAGCATCAACAGTGGCCGGGAGGCGCCTCGCGGCGCCCGGGGCTTAGAGCGTCTCCCGCAGCGGCTGGGTTGGTTTGAGGTTTTCATGAACTTGGTCTAAAATAAAAGTTTATTTTATTAGTTTTAGTATTCTGTTGCGGAGTATGGATATGTTCTCTTATGTTAAATTTTTGTGCATTGTTATTCTTAAGTGTTTTATAGTCTCAGCCAAAGCTAATGCTTCGCAGTATTTGTATTAAAGGGAAGCTGTGAACACTCATAGACTTCCAACAAGTTCGCGTTGAACAAGAGTGCAGTGTCATCTGCAAAGGAATTGCTTGAAGTTAGAACTTTCAAAAGTTACAGAATAGCTCTGTTTAGCGGTTCTTACTTCGTTGGAATTCTTGTATATTGCATACAGTTTTTGCACAAGTAATTACCTACTTAAGACAAACTTACTTTAACTCGACTATAGATATCTACAGGGTTTAGCCGAAACGGTTATCTAGTCTTTACTAATATTGTAAAAGCGAAAGTGAGTTTGTTTGTTTGTTTGGTAAGTCTTGACTCCTAAATAGCCAAACCGGTTTTGATGAGTTTTGGTGCAGATATAGTTGGGACCCTGGAAACGGACATAGGCTAAAAAAAGTGAGAAAAGGGTGAGAAATAGGAAAGAAAAGGGGAGAGAAAGATTTTTTTTATCATCACGCGGGTTAAAGTTAGCGTTAGCCCAAAGTAACTATGCCACGCGGACGAAGTCGCGGGCGGAAGCTAGTCCTTACTAATATTATAAAAGCGAAAGTGAGTTTGTTTGTTTGTTTGTTTGTTTGTTTGTTACCTCTTCACGCTTTAATGGCTAAAACGATTTTGATGAATTTTGGTACAGAGATAGTTGGGAACCAGGAGACGGACATAGGCTAATATTTTTTTGAAAAAAGTGGGATGTGAGGGAGAAAGAGGGAAGAAACGGGAAAACTTAGCGTTGCTATTACAAATCAATAAGGCGCTACCGAATTTAACGCGAGCGAAGCCGCGGGCAAAAGCTAGTATTACATAAAAGCAAAAACGGGAGATAATATTCTTAACAAGATAAATGAAAACACCTGTAGTTATGTACATCGATCGGAGTAACGTCATCGCGTCTGTTGGTTACCGAACAATCTTTGAACCGAGATTAAAACTTTTCATAACGTATTACTTAGGACTTTAATCAAGTAAGTGAAGACGCTTAGTTACGTAGTAACGAGTACGTGAAGTTACAGTTGAACACGTTAATATGTATACAGACATACTTATTTGTTTAATAGTACTTTATGCGCAAGTTAAGTAGACAAGCATTTTCTCACGTGTTGGGTAGATGAATGTCTACGAACTTAAGTGATAAAGATGATAGGGAGTCGTGTGTCTTGATAATACGCATCGTATGCAGGAAGGTTTTCTTTGCCGATGGGACATCATCAAATAACTTCCCCCTCTCCTAGCGACGCGGAGGAGAGTGTCAGACTTTTACTGATTAAAACCCAACCATGTTTCTTCTTTTGACCTTTATGTTCCGAGGTCGCGGTATGTCTTTCAAACAACCCGCAACCCCGGCAGGCAGTGGCCCTGGCAGGCCCCTCTGCTTAGCTGACATCTCTTTGAGGTGCGTGTGCATGCACTAACGCACCATCGACATGGCCTATTGTCAATAGACGGACGGACGGTGAGCTACCCATTGCTCACCGTCCACAGGCCCGCATCTACGGTGGCCGGGAGTCGTCTCACGGCGCCCGACGCCCGGGGCGTCTCCCGCGGCGGCTGGGTGGGTTTGAGGTTCTCTCCTCAAACGCCCGGCCACCTCCGTGCAGGTGGGCCTTAATTTCCGTCCTCTCTACCGAAACTTGCTAGGCGAGGAAGATGCAATAAAACCTAGCAACCCTCAACATAATTTAAATTAACTTTGGTGGGAGATGCTTGTTAAAATTAGCCAAAGTCGTAGCTTGAAAAATACGCTGATATTTTAGCAGACACAGGGTAGATAAGTAAAACTTGAAGAAGAATCTTTTTATATGTAAGTAAGAAAAACCGGGAAGTAAAAAAAGAGCGAGTCAGACTCGAGCAACGAGCGCGAGGGTTTCGCGCTATTTTAAAAAAAATGCGTTGCCCCACACTAGGAATTTCTCTGTATCGTGGGTGCGTTTACAAACATTTAAACTCATACACAAACAGCCAGACCCGAAACAACTACCTGTAGGTCATACAAATATTTATTCTTTGCGGGGATAGAGCCCGCGACACGCAGCGCAGTAGTCGATAGCTCAGCCACTGCGCCTACCGTGTCGTCAAAAAATGTCGTCTCAGCTTACTCGCTAACTTGCAATATAAACAGCCATATTTTTTGACTACGTAAACATAGAGGGCTAATTTTTTCACAGTTTTAGGGGATCACAGACTTGAGTACCTACCTAAAGTACGGCCAACGAGAAGCGATACGAAAGGTCATTAACCTAAAGAACAACTGGGCGTTGACAATCTAATATTTATCTCTTTCCATCTTGTGCCTTTATCGTAATGTCTCGTTCTCCCAGCAAAAACATGACAACGTTAAGACGGGTTCGCCAACATTCGGGCTGCCATTTTAGATGGGGTTTTAGCATGGGTTTTGTTTACATTTGGTATCGCTTCTCGTTGGCCGTACTGTACATAGTATTTATTTCAACTCGATATCTTCGTAGGTAAAGGATCTTGACAGACAGATAGACGGAAACAAAGTGTACCTATAAGGGTTCCTTTTGAATTACGAAACCCTGAAATAAAATGCATATCAAAAGAAATCTCATATCCTACTCAATATTATAAATGCGAGTGTTTGTGAGGATGGATGGATGTATGGATGTTTGTTACTCTTTCACGTCAAAACGGCTGAACGGATCTTGATGAACGGATGGATTTGGCTCAGAGGTAGATTATAGTCTGAAATAACACATCGGATACATTTTTTCGATATCACGCGGGCGAAGCCGCGGGCGTCAGCGAGTATGATATATTCCCGAAAGCCTCTCACGATATTTTTTCGTAATAAGTGCGATGCTATGTCTCATTTATGCCTTTCCTTACCATAATGTAATGTAGGTATGTCGGGAAGGTAGCAGTGAAGCGAATCTGTGTGGTTCCGAATATTGTCATTGGTTGAAAATACGACATCAGTAACAGTCTCAACGTTTCCGCATACTTATTCAATTCAAGCATAGTGTGTTTTCTATCCCAAACTATATAGTTCGGGTTCAAACAAAAACACAGCATGTTTTGTTTTTTTTTTACTTTGCTCTACACTAGGAATTTCTTTTGTATCGTGGGTGCTTTTACAAACATTTAAACTCGGCGAATTAGTATTTTTTCTGGCATTATCATGATATGGGTCTCAAGTCTAGTAAGAGTGTATGAACCAACGAAACGCCGATCAAAATCACTATTTAATATTTATTCGATTTAATTCAAAGCATACAGATTTAAGCTTAGTTTAGTAGCTGGGTAAGATTGAATTATTTTACTTGAAAAATCTCCTACTTACTCCTCCTAGCTACTCAGTGAAAGAATTCCTGGAAGAGAAATAATGATTTAATATATTTTGTAATTACATGAGCAATGATTGTTAAAACTTATTATAATGTGACGATAATCTAATGACATAAAATCTATGAATAATAATAATTAATATAATGTTTAATGTAAAAAGTTTGACTGGTAAATTTAGAAAAAAAAATTGTAAGTTTTATTAACTACTAGCTTTCGCCCGCGGCTTCGCTCGCGTTAAATTCGGTAGCGCCTTATGGATTTGTAATAGCAACGCTAAGTTTTCCCGTTTCTTCCCTCTTTCTCCCTCGTATCCCACTCTTTTTTAATTAAAAATAGCCTATGTCCGTCTCCTGGTTCCCAACTATCTCTGTACCAAAATTCATCAAAATTGGTTTAGCCATTAAAGCGTGAAGAGGTAACAAACAAACAAACAAACAAACAAACAAACTCACTTTCGCTTTTATAATATTAAGTAAGGATTAAATTGCAATGCCTAAACAGGCAACAAAGTTCTAAGAACCTACCCTGTGTTATGATCTAAAGTACTATCTACACTTAGTTAGCAATAAAGAATTTGACTTTGACTCCTTGAATATCCAACATTTAACATCTCGGTTGCTGATCCAATGCAAAAGCAACCACTACTAAGCAACGCGCCTCTTGTAAAATAAATCTCTTAACAGAAATACCAACGAAAGATGAGTAGGCACTTAGAGAACGGATTTACAATATGAAAAGATGCATAGTACTATATATATATAACGGGAAATATGTATTTCACCTCTTTTGTGTAACAAGATGGATGAAGAGAGCACGCTGAAAGAAATGTATTTTATGTAAAAGCCCTCGGATTAGCTTATCTGTACCATGAAGGTAAGAAAGTTATTAGAATTTTAAGTTAGTGAAAACTTTAGCACAATTAGTTTTGTAAACGAATTATGAGTTCTCTTTTCGAATACTTACGTGTTATAAAGTAGTATCGTAAATGTACGATGCACGCAGTTGACGGGATGTGGATATGGTCCTTGGTCCCGTGGTATAGTGTTTGTGCCCGTTTTTAGGGAGCCTTATAGGCAAGGGCCTAGTGGCAAGTGCGCAGCACGCAACTTGCCTGTGTGTGGTGGAAAACAGCATTTTAAATAAAACATAGGGGAACTTTTGGATACAAAGTAAAAAAAGAAAATCATGAATAAAAGTAAAACAATGTTTCAATGTTTTTTTTTAATAAATTGAGCTTGTTTGGTGTTATGTATGTCTGTGTGTGTTCATGTAATTTCATTCAAAATATCCCATGTTTTAATCGAGGTTATAAACTATCTGTGTCCCAAAATTAATCCAATCTCGTTCAGTCGTTTTTACATTAACGATTACCAAATATCCAAAGGTGTTCCATCCGTAAGGATGTATGGGTAATATTAATGTTTGGCCATGTATTCCTACAGCCTTACATATTATAAAGAAATTAGAAAGATAGAAGTAATATTATAAAACACATGATTGTAATTGCTTCGAAGTGCTGCCACTTAGTTAAGCAGTTGTTACACATTCAGCATAAATATAAAATTAAAAAAAAAACAATTTGAACCAAATTGTCAAGAACACGAGTATTAAGAGGACACTTACATAAAAAAGGACTCTGTAGGTACCTTCACTGTCACAAGGAAAATATCAAATAATTTAAAGCCTACTTAAGATGAATTAAAAGGTCAGACTTTTAAAAAATACCAAGGTACTTATAATAATCACAAGATGAAAACACGAACCATTTTGTGACTTATGTATTTTAAGACGTTTTTAACACGACCACACTACATGGCCATTTCATGAAATTGGTTTAGTTTAAAAAAACGTTGACACTAGGAATTTCTCCCTTACCGTGGTGGGTGCGTTTACAAACAGTTAAACTCACATACACAAACAGCCAGACCCGACACAACTTTCTGTAGGTCATATTGTCTGTGGTAGAATAACGTGCACATTTTATTTTATAAATGGTATCTTGTATACCTGAACAACTACCTGTAGGTCATACAAATATTTTTCCGCGCGGGGATTGAACCCGTGACACGCGACGCAGCAGTCGATCGGTCAGGTCAGCCACTGCGCCAACTGTGCCATCATTAGAAACAAAAGAGTAACAAAATAATATACGAGTCACGTGCGCGGCTCGTATAGCAATATTGATGAACAAAACGCTACAAGGACAACAGTTCAATTTCCCCGAAACGGCTTCTTTCTATAAATATAGTGAGCCCTTGGTTACTAAAATCTTGTATTGGATAAAAATCTTGAAAAGAGAGAACTTCGTAATTTATTTCTACTCTATCTGTTGCGTGCGTCGATCTCCGTCTACGAATTAGTCCACTTCTTTCCTTGTACAAATAATGGGTAGAGAGTTGGTATGCAATCTAGGTGAGTCGACGATCGATCTATATACGTTGTACTAGATATGTAGCATGATGCTATATCTAATATATAAAATTCCCGTGTCACAGTGTTAGTTACCATACTCCTCCGAAACGGCTGGACCGATTTGAACGAAATTTTGTGTGCATTGGGTAGGTCTGAGAATCGGCCAACATCTTTTTTCATCCCCTTCTCTAGAAAAGGAGCTGAGCAGCAGGTGAAACCGCTGGGCACAGCTAGTAGTTTATGAGATTCTTGGAATAATGCTGCTAAGTTTCAATTTCAAGTCGCGTTCTGCCTAACAAACTTGCCACCCTCTTAGGGGAATTTTGCAAAGCCCTGTCTTAGTGAGCACCTACGTCCTAAAAGGATCCCTATATTATAGATCATTATTACGATCTTGTTTTTGACATGCAAAAACTGATCATAGACTCGATGTTCGACCACTCTCGTAAGCTGCTGTACGAAAATCGTTGCTCCATCTGGCCTTACGCCCTCGTCCGATATTCTCTCAAGAAAAAGGCTTCTTAACGGTCGTCAGTTCTACGGCTAATTTAATGCCCCATTGCTTTAGGTGTCAAAAACGATTGTATGTAGCGGAGATGAGAATGTTGAGATGGATGTGTGGAGTGACAAGAATAGACAAAGTAAGGAATGTGTATTAGAGGAAGTTTGAAAGTTGCGACTGTTACTGAAAAATTGAAAGGGAGTCGTTTGTCTTGGTATGGACATGTAATGAGGAGGGACGAAGCACATGTCACTAAAAGAGTGATAGATCTAAATGTTGATGGACGGAGAGCGAGAGGAAAGCCAAAGAAAAGATGGATGGATTGTGTAAGGAATGATATGAAGGAGAAAGGAGTAAATGATGCCGTGACGTTTAATAGGGAAGAATGGAAGAAGAAAACGTTTTGCGCCGACCCCAGATAAAATGGGACAAGTACAGGAAAATGATGATGCTTTTGCCAGATTGCTTTTGCCTTTTACTAAATGGCCAGTTGTTTTTTAAACAAAATCCTGACGACTACATCTAGAAGAATAATATGCGAGCTCTTAAAGAAATAGAATAGAATAGTTATGCAAAGACGTGACATCTATTGTTAAAATGATAAACTAAAATATACTCTTAAAAGTGTTTTATGCTTCTTTTATTTACGTAAATCAACCAAGTTACTACAGTACTCGCGACCCGAGTGCGTGTATGATGAGTGAGATGAATAAATGTGAATGAGTCAAAAAAAATAAACCAGTGATGTTCTTTAGTTCCCACCCTCCATATGGAAAAAAAGCGTGATTTTATGTGTAGCATTTACATTTCGTTGTTAAAAAAACACGATCGAATGATCGAATTTGAAAAAAGTGAAGACATTTTTGTTGCGGACTAAGATAATCGACATTTCTTTGACCCAGTGTCACATTGTGACATTTATTATAATAGATAATGTTCTAATAACGTTCAAAGATTCTGAAAAACAAAGGACGACATGGCAACCACCGCAAGATACTTACAAAAGGGAAACAGAGAAAATTAGATACGACTGACAAAGTATATGAGTATTACTTACCGACAAGCCTTGAGGCATCTACATACATATTTTGCATTGTCTATTGAATGTTATTACACAATAAATAATAATAGGTACCTACCAAATCTTATGATATACTTATATTCCGATTTTTTTCCACCAAGATTTTATTTTCAAACAGTTTTTCATCAAATTTCATCATTATCCTATCCTCTTGCCAATTTTTTCTTGGAATCGGCTAACAATCTAATTGGATGCTTTGATAAAACTAGTTTTCAGATTTTTTTCTATTCTTAGAAAAACGTCCTTAGGATAAACGTGTTCTCTTAGATACGAAGGCTTCTCGAAGCGTGTCGGGGTTGTCACTGTAACCCATCTACAGCCTTATTTTAGCATTAGCACAAGTAGCACAGTAATACAGCCCATAAAACCAAGCTATTAATTTCGATTCGAAGTAAATTTAATACTTGACTTAACAGAGTATGTATGAATGGAAGCAGAGGATAACGAGAGAAGGAGAGATAACGAGATGTAATCAAACGGGGCTGCGGTTTGTTCGAAAGAGATACCGCGGCCCCGGAACATAAAGGGCAAAATAAGGAACATGAGTGGGTTTTAAGATCTAAGAGGAGCGGGGAAGTTATTTCACGACTTCCCATCCGCATAAAAAAGTTCACTTCGAACACTTATTGGAGCTACGATTACGATACCAAGGCCGAACCGCGACATTGAAAAGTTTTCAGATTTGATTAATAATTTGTTTTTTCTTATTTGTTTTAGGAGGCAACAAGTATACTCCAGTGCTTCTTACAACGGATGAGATTATTCTGGTGAATCGGGTACGTAGTGCATCAAAATAGTAAATAGATAACGAGACGACTTCCGGCCACCGTGAACGCGGGTCTGTGGACGGTGAGCAATGAAGTAGCTCACCGTCACCGTTCAACCAAGTAGGTTGTCGTCTGCTTAACCGGGCGAATCCTGTGGATGCCTTAAAAATTAAGACCTCCAACCAGGTTGAAAAACTTACAAACTAAGCGACTACACTCTAAGGCACCCCCTGTGGGGTACGAGCCTCGGCTTAGGGCGTCGCTGAGGGACAGCAAGGGACAAGCTGGATCTGAGTGATATTATTTATGGGCTGATTTAGACTTACTGGCTCAGCAGCGCGGGCTGGCTCTTGCAAGGGTCGGGTGGGTGACGACAGTCCGTGACGGCGGCGCGTTAAACAGATGTCAGCAAAGCAAAGGCGCCAAGGCCACTGTCTACTGGGGTTGCGGGTTGTTCGGCAAAGATACCGCGGCTCCAGAACATAAAAGGCAAAAGAAGGAAAAGGGATGGGTTTTATTTAGTTTGAAAAAATCTGATACCATCTTCTGATAAGCCCAGAGTAGGAGGTTTTTAATGATTGACTTGATATTTCAATTTCCTATTGAAATGTCAAGTCCCGTCAAAATATGGTCTCGTTTCTTTTGCCACTCTAACAATCTAACAACTGAAATCATCATTGTGTGCTAAGTCTTTTAACAATTGTATTTGAGGTTGGTTTCAAGTCTACCCAGATGTAGTTGAATACCAGTTTTGTACCTGGAGCGATTACCTTATTGACCTCTAAAACGCAGTTAGTATTGAATAATCTGATAACAATTGGTAAGACTGGTTGCCACTTTTAGACCACAGATAGCCTAACGACTGTCAAAGATGACAGGTGCAAGTAACGTTTTAACACATTCCCTGCGCCGTTATTTGCAAAGAACTTTCAGCTGGTGCTTTGGAGGCCTAAAGATACAGGTTTCTCATACTTAACGTTAGATCCTCAGGAGTCAGTCAGGAGTGAAACAACACGATTATATTTAACGCACAATACAAAAGTCCTGCAAGAACCAGTCTGTCTTACCAAGGGGTATCGTATTACCCAGTACTAACTGGGTTGTGGAGGTCAGATAGGCAGTCGCTCCATGTAAAATACTGATATTCAGCTGCATCCGGTTAGACTGGAAGCCGACTCCAACATAGTTGAGAAAGGGCTAGGCAGATGATGACTTTGTATCCAAAAGTTCCCCTATGTTTTATTTAAAATTGTAGTAATATAGAAGATTTTGGTGAATAAAAATTATAATTTGAAGTGTCTATATTTTGAAGTCTTATAAAAGAATTAACAAGAGAATATATGTGACAGAATTCTTGATTAGAATAAAAGAAAAAACTATGAACTAAAGAGTATTTTCCAACAAAATCCTGTTTTCATTTTATTTTTTTCTTTTTAATTTATATCCAGAAATCCTTTAGTCTTTACATCAAATCCTATTGTAATATTTGTACGTCCTTAATGTAAGTTTTCCCTAGTATTTTCATTATGTAATATTCGTACTCGGGAGCCACTAGACACAAGCGCTGCTTAGCTTGTGGCAAACCGACAATGTTGATTCCGTTTTTACTCCCTCTTTTCCCATTTTAAGCTATGTCTGTCTCCAGAGTGCCAACTATCTCTGTACCAAAATTCATCAAAATCGTTTCACGTGCTTTTCAAAGCTTGGAAGAAAATCGGTGGCCCGGTCACCCGTAGGTGGACCAAAGAGCCGCTTAACCTCAGGATTAACCCGAGCGGTTGGTTGGTTGGTAGCAACGAGCCGAGGGGCTCTAGCAATTTAAATATTTTGTACAAAATTATAAAATTCGCCATGGAAGTCTTCA
The DNA here is from genome assembly GCA_905475445.1 of Ochropleura plecta. Lineage (NCBI taxonomy): Eukaryota > Metazoa > Arthropoda > Insecta > Lepidoptera > Noctuidae > Ochropleura > Ochropleura plecta. The sequence goes on along the minus strand of FR997721.1, from coordinate 5,019,577 downwards.
GGACCTTATAAAATTGTCAACTTTGGAAGACTGGACGACAAAGTGCTTCAATTAAATGTTCACTGAATGTTAGATGAGTTTACTCAGCTTGGTTAGTTATTAAGCAATAAATAAACAAATTATGTTTTCGGTACGAGTCCATGAATTTTTAAAAAGAGGGCCGCGTGGCCCTCGCTTCAAGTGACCTAAAACACGAGGTTTGATTTCATGAAATGATCTTGTTACCAAACAAAGAATCAAACATGATATCACCAGCTTATATTTCACTGGTTCATAAAAGTATACTCTGTGTTAATCCAGTATCTCTGAGTTAACATTCATTCAAATCCGTTCAGTAGTTATTGCGTGAAAAACTAACAAACATCAACACGTACTTATAAATTTTATTTATTTTTTATTTAAACCTAATGTACATAGGCGGACTTAATGCCATAAGGCATTCTTTACCGGTCAACTTTAAAATATCAGTAGCAATATGTACTACAAGATTATAAACTACTCTTCTTTAAAACCCTTTGTTCAGCAGTGGGACAATAAAATTATAGGCTGGTATGTTCGTTTAATTATTTTAACACATATTTTTTTTATAGTTTTACATATTTTTAATTAAAAAACTAAGGAAACAAAAAACTTTAAAAAATACAAAAAATAGCAGCCCCCCGGTATCGGAAACAGGATCCGAGCTACCAGGCGGTCAGGGCTCCAGAGAAAGATATTATGATATCATACATCTAGCTCTTTTGAATACCTAGCTAGACAATAAGTAGGTTGCTTTAAGTGGTGTAAGTGCAACATTAAAATGCATAGAAACTTATCATATAATTATAAATAAGATAAGTAGGTACTTTTTTTTGTGGGAAATCATCAAATAACTTCCCCCGCTCTGGGCGGAGCGTTGGGGAGTGTAAGACTTTTACTGACTAAAACCCACCCATGTTCCTTCTATTGCCCTTTAAGTTCCGGGGCCGCGGTATCTCTTTCGAACAACCCGCAACCCCGGCAGGTACCTGTATTCTTAACATTACAGAAGTATTGGCAACTTACACAATAAAAAAGACTTAATTATCGTGTATCCTGATACTCTTGACGAAGCCCTGGTGGTTGATAGTGTCATGCTCACTTAAATGTCTCGCTGATGGTGGCGGGTGTGTCGGGTCATTTAGCTCCCTTCAAAATGGTCGAGCTGAATGGGGCTGATCCATACGTCATGTTCGTGAACGGGCGCTGTCAGTTGGGACTGGTCATTTTTTTAGCTACCACGGTTCATTTTTAACTTATTTGGGATTAAATTTTGCTTTTTATTTGCTCTGGACGCTCTTACTGTGCACGTCTTTCTACATCGTTCTCACATATTTGTATAATCTCAACATGAATGATGTAAATACAATTTTGTAAAAAAAATATAATTTAAAAGAGTGTCCATGGAGTTTCTTGCCCATTCTTCTCCATAGAGATCAACGCTTTGGAATGGGCAACTACAGTACTTTCACAAGTTATTATGCCTTGTGACCGGGACTGTAGATTAGTTTTGTTTCTTGACATTCAAAAGTGCCTGTTATGGTCTAATTGAAATAAATGGTTTTGAGTTTGAGTTTTTGAGTTTCTTTATTCCACAGGGCCATTTTAGACGTTGTCCTTTCTGGTTAGAAGGCTACTAAACTTCAAATAAACATGCTCGGTAGAACGTCCACGTGTCACGTAGTCTGGCAACGTTTCTCTATCTTCCTTACCTACCACTATTTATAACTGACACACCGTAACTTGCGAGATGTCTTAGGGCAGATGCGAATCATATCTCAAGGCAAACTACAATTAATGCCATAGATACAAGTATGTAAATGACGTTTTGCTATAAACTATTTCTGATCGTACTTTAAATTCGCAGTAGACTTAAGGGCAATGAGTTCCGTGGTTGCGGGTTGTTCTGAAGTATACCCAGGATATACAATAGGTTTTTCTATCTCTAATTATAAGACCTTATTTACACAAATCAATATTATTATATTCTATGCTTGTTTTTAACTAACAAACAACATAACATTCTTTTTGCAAGCCAGTTCGAAATTTAAATAAAAAAAATTATAAGTTACCTCCTTGGTTGCCACGTTCCGGAGTAAAAGACCGTTCCATTTTTAAATTACTTGAAAGGTTAAGTATGAGTAAGTAAAACTTAGAAAGATATGAATGTGATATCAATGATAGCTTGAGCTTAATTATTAGATGGTTAACCAATAACAACCTTAAAATTAATTTCGGAAAAACAAATACCATTCATTTTAACCAACGAAACAATACAATACATCCTAATGTTAAATATGAACATTACAACATTGTTAAAGTAGAAAATACAAAATTTCTTGGGCTTTGGTTAGATAGGCACGTGACATGGAAAATACACACTGAACATTTAATAAAAAAAACTAAACCAAAATTGCTATGCCCTACACAATTTGAGTAAGGTTGCGAACCACAGCACAGTCCTAACCTCATACCACGCATTACGTCTCCACAACTCTACGATATGGAGTAATTTTCTGGGGTAATTGTACAGATAAGGAAGCGGTCTTTAAAGCCCAAAAAAAGTGCCTTCGCGCAGTATGCAGAATTGAAAACACTGACAGTTGCAAACCATATTTTATTAACTTAAAATTATTGACACTTCCTTCGCTTTACATTTATGAAGTTGCACTGTTTATCAAAAATAACCCTAACCAATTCGAAACCGTATCCTCTAAACGCCACCAAGGGGCACTTAAGTCACATGCTCATCGAACAGCTCTATACTCAAAAAGTTTCCTAGGAATGGCACCTAAAATATTCAACAAATTACCAAAGTCAATAAAAGCAGCAAAAGATTTCATTACGTTCAAAAAATCACTCCATAAATTCTTAATTCGAAAAGCTTATTATACTATAAATGAATACTTAGAAGAAAAATAAAAGATATTATATATATAGGTATATATACATACCTACATTATTAATTCCCCGGTTATTAACTTATTTACCACACTAACATTTAGTTCATAAGATATTACATCACAACACGAGACTGTTATTGTTTACTTACTTTGTATTTTGTTAAATGTATATTTTATTAAAGATTTATTTTTTTGTAGTATTAGGTAGTAGGCTGTTATAATAGTAGTTTACACTCGTATAAACTAAAAACTGCACTACTTTATATGTAAAAATATTCGTACGCCTTGCAGGGCAGCACATAGTGATACACTTTTTATTTTTTTAGACACCATGTATATTAACATACTTTTACCTATGTGAAACGAATAAACCTATTTGAATTTGAGTTTACATGGTAATTTATATGGCCGTCTAGCGGCCAAATAAATTAAATAACAAGACAAATATGGATTTTCATAAAACTTTTGCCGGCCGCTGCTCGCATGTATTCGGCCAGTACCGCAATTACGATTTATCTCGAAGAAGATTGCCAAAATAATGTTCAAATTTCCAAGTATGTTTCAAGAAATTATTTAATACTAGCTTTTGTCCGCGGCTTCGCTCGCGTTAAATTCGGGGTACACAGTTCTTCTTTCCTGATTTGCAGGTACCTGCTACCTGTAGTTTTTGTCCTTGCACCTTATTTTTTGTAACTACCTTTATACCTTTCTACCTTCTTTCTTCCTCATTGCTCACTGTTTTTCTTTATAAAAAATAGTGTCCGTCTCCAGGGTCCCGACTATCTCTGTACCAAAATTCATCACAATCGGTTTAGCCATATAGGCGTAAACGTAACAAACAAACTCACTTTCGCTTTTATAATATTAGTAAGGACTATACTTCGCATAAAGTTTTCGTATTTAATCTATTAATTGTTAATTCCATTTTACTAGGGAAATATGGATGTAAATGCTATAGAACATCTCCGTCTGCTCCTTGGCTCCCCATGTCTGATGTTTTGTTCACAAACATGATCTTGGTTGAGTTACAAGTCCTAAATTTGATGTTAACATATTTTTGTATAACCGATCAAGTAATCAAGAATTATCACAAATACAGTACTTCTCACAAACATTTACAGACCTTAGCAGTTTTTTTTATTATTATTTTTTTTAAAAAACATTGCCTCACGCTAGGAATTTCTCCTGTATCGTGGGCGCGTTTACAAACATTTATACACACATACACAAACATCCAGACCCGAAACAACTATCTGCAGGTCATACAAATATTTGTTCCGTGCGGGGATCGAACCCGCGACACACAGCGCAGCAGTCGATCGCTCAACCACTGCGCCAACCGTGTCGTCAAAGGTTTGGACAAATTGTAGACTTTACAACTTGTCCAAATTTAACTTGCTTGTGCAGCAAGCTGTAATACTGGCCCCCAGGGAGTAGAATATAATACCTCTTGAAAACTATCCGCGGGATTAACTTAGGAATGTACTTAGAACCGACTAGACTAGAGCAAGTTAGTTGACCGAGAACCGCCTGTTGAACTCAAGTTAACAAAACGAGAGTTCAAACGAGGGTTAATTTAAGTTCCTTTAGTCATTACGAAGAGAGATCAATCAATCAAAGCCAATGAAAGAAAGAAAATACACTTGGGTAATTGGATGGGTGGCAAAATAAAAGAAAATGAGTAGATAATAGTGTGTGCAGTTTACCAAGGAGACTGAAAGAAAAATACATATTGTGGCGACCCCAAATACCATTGAACAGAGTCAGGAAGATAAATATGGTCTTCGTGATCGAAGATATTTATTGATTTATTTAACAATCAAGCACAAAATACAGAGGCGGACTTAATGCCATACGCATTTTCTACCAGTTAAGCTTTGGGTGATGCAGAGACTAACAGTGGTAGGTGTAAAATAAAAAAAAAAATAATTATACTATATGGATATCCTAAATATAGATAAAAGCGATAGTGAGTTTCTTTGTTTGTTACGTCTTCACTAAACCGATTTTGATGAATTTTGGTACAGAGATAGTTGGGACCCTGGAGACGGACATAGGCTATTTTTTTTAAGTCGGCAATGAGGGAGAAAGAGGGAAGAAAAGGGAAAACTTAGCTTTGCTATTACAATCAATAAGGCGCAAGGGAAAAAACTAAAGGTAGCAGGTACCTGCAAATCAGAAAGGAGAACTGTGTTACCCCGAATTTAACTCGAGCGAAGCCGCAGGCAAAAGCTAGTATAAATATAAAACAAAATACTATAAATATAAGCATATCAAAGTATAGATACACAGATACACTAAATAAAAAGACAAACAATGGGAAAAACATAAAAAAGATATATGGTACTCAAGCTCGAGTCTCTTATAGGGGTATTCGAGCAATCATCTGGATTGCTTTTCTCAACTACGCTGGTGTTGGCTTGCAGTGTATCCGGTTGCTGTTGAATACCCGTATTTTACATGAAGCGAGTGACTATCTGACCAGCAGAATCCAGTTACTGCCTCTTGTTGAGACTGGTTGTCTTGTTGACTTAAGAGTCACGACTGTTAAAGATCTACGAATGATAGCAGAGAGAAAAGAGAAGAAGAAGAGAGAATAATAGCGAGTTTGCAGAGGCACGAAATCGGTATTTCCCCATCCACGGACCGATCTTAGCAAAAAGCGGCTTGTCCTGAAGATCCACCCGTAGATCTGTTACTATTTATCCAACACTCATTGGTACGTACTTAACAAACTACTACAAGACGACTTAAAATACCTACAGCCAAGCAACAAGAACGGCGTACGTACGTGATGTACAAGAAATTATACGTCACACCTAATTATGAAAACCATGGAGTACGCATATCATTGCACCCAAACGCCCCTTTTTTGCGAATGGGAAATCATCAAATAACTACCCCGCTCTGGTCGGAGCGGGGAGAAGCGTCAGACTTGTACTGACTAAAACCCACCCATGTTCTTTCTATTGCCCGTTTTGATCTGGGGCAGCGGTATCTCTTTCGAACAACCCTCAACCCCGGCACACCCAAACAGATTTGCCCGGCCAGTAATAAAAAAGTCTTTTAAAATTCGATCGACACTGTAAACTTGCTGTTTAGTGAAGAGCGTGTGACGCAGATTACATACAACATACGTCATATAAGTCTTTAAACTGACATGGTTACTAATATTATAATTAACACTTGAAACGGGATATTTACCATGTTTGTTAATATATCGAGTTTCCGATATTTCGGCGATGTTGCAAACGCCATGATCAATTTTTTTCGCCTTTGGGAATCATGCCGTGATGTTATATTCTGAAACTCACTTCCTAGAATAGATACATAAACAAATGTCTTCATTAAGGACAGGTATGTTAACATTTCATTAAGGAGTACATTTGTTTTGAGGGCAAGTAAAAGTAATAATTATTTCATCTTAGAAATACTCATGTTTTACTCAAGTTTCCGTAGCAGTACACTTTGGATGAATTGAATACGTTTTGTTTAATAAGCGTAAATCTCTATGGTAAACTGAACATTGAAGAAAAATATAAAGTGCAAAAAAGATAATTAGAAAACCCAAATATCTGTAAATAAAAAGTAAAACAAAGAGACTTCATTCAGAAAAATAATTATCTTTTTGTACAGAAATGGAGTAATACATTTTTGATGAAAAGTTGTTACTGTAGCAAAAAAAGAACAAAACGGGTGGTAATTTTACATGAATGAAGACTTAATTAATTATAGCAATAAGATATAAATTGGAAATTCTTTACTAATTGTGAAACTTGGTAGGTTAGTCTGTGGATGGCTGACCACCCGTTACATACCGAGTTTCCTCAATGCCTCGGAAAGCACGTTAAGCCGTCGGTCCCGGCTGTTATTAGTAGATCTTTGACAGTCGTTACAAGTAGTCAGTGTTCCGAAAGTCTGACAACCAGTCTTACAAAGGGGTATCGTATTACCCAGTATTAACTGGGTTGTGGAGATCAGATAGGCAGTCGCTCCATGTGAGATACTGATATTCAGCTGCATCCGTTTAGACTGGCAGCCGACCCCAACAAAGATGGGAAAAGGCTAGGCACATGATGGATATCTAACTAAGTAACTTAATTCAAAAGTTATAACTGGGAAATGACTTTTTTCTCGGGATGAATAATCACGGTTTACGGTAGTAATCAATCAATCAATCAGGCTCTCAAAACGTTGTGTTGATGGTTGTATTGAAAGCTTAATGATTGTGGAGGTATGGATAGGAGGTAAGGAGGTAAGGATCCTTACTAATATTTTATTTAAAGCGAAAGTGAGTTTGTTTGTTTGTTACGTCTTCACGCCTAAATAGCTAAACTAATTTTGATGAATTTTGGTAGAGTTGAGACCCTGGAGACGGATATAGGCTTTTTTTTTAAAGCGAGAAAGAGGGAAGAAAAAAGATAACTTAACTTTGCCATTACAATAAATAAGGCGCAAGGGCAAAACTACAGGTAGCAGGTAGAAGCTCGTATAATAATAAATAATATAAGCCGCGGGCAAAAGCTAGTATAACTATAACATCTTATAACCAACAAAAAAAATGTGGAGAATTTGAAACTTTCAGCATCTCCGTCAAAAGATCTGTTCTAGAATAAAAAAAAATCACATCACGTCATTCGATGAACAAGTCGGCTTTGTTTCAGATTTTTACATCGATCCGATCTGAAAATATAGGTAGTGAAGCACGTGGCGAAATTATGATAGACGCTCGGATCATCAGGTTAAGCCGCGCTTAGCTAGGGTAGGTCTCTGGATAGGTTTCTGTTTCTGAAATGGATGGCACAAAATTCGAAATCGCAAAAAGATAAAATCAAACGTCTCTTCACCATATAGTATGTAGTTGATTATTTGACACTTTTGATATCTTGAGAATTGCGAAAACCAAACTCTTACTGTGGTTCCTTGTGGGAACGAAGTTCCCTATCGCGCGTTGCGAAACGGGGCTACACGGATAAAACTAAGACCAAAAGTTGTAACGACACTTTTTGCTATAGTTGTAAGCCGTGTGGCATGCGCGTGTTTTTCTGTCTGTCTCTCTCTCTCTCTCATAAAAAGCAAGCTAATTGTTTTCGTTTCGTCTTTCTATGTCGCATTGAACAGTGTGGTGTCGCGACGATTATTTTTGTTGAGTGTACACAGGTTTTTTGTACATAATAAATAATAACTTCGCTCCATCCGGGTGTCCCTTGATACCTCTAAGGTTTTCAGGCTTTAAATCGATTTTAAGCATGTGCAAAACGGGCACTACAAAACAACTTTTGATGCAAATTGGCCGACTCAGGTCAAAACTAATATAATCAACAACACGTAAAGGAGGATGGCGGGGACACATGTACAATGGGACCCACTCTTAGGAGTACCGTACCGTATAGAAACTTGTGCCTAGTTGTAGAACTATTTAAAACTAGAAAAAAAACAGATGGGCAGTAAGTAAGTCGTAGAGAAAGGGAGAAAAAAGAAATTCAAGGTAGAAGATCATTACCTAAAACGAATCCAAGATTGCGTATTTAACAGTACAATATTATCTTTTTTATGTAATACGTTGTTTCAAAAAGGTGTTCAATCAGATAATAATTATTTACCAACAGCATCATCGTGGTTCTGTATCTTTTTAGCCAAATATAGGTACTTACTTAGTTCTAGGTCATTTGTTGTCAATTAAGGGAATTCTATTTGAGTGTGAAGGTAACATTTTGAGCATAGTATGTCTCATATTCAAACGCAAAGCCAAGTCGTCAATAATCCATAAAATCACACAGAAAATATTAGACATTCCACGTTAGCCGTTGAAAACAAACAATGAAATAATACGAAGTAGTTTTGACACTAACAGTCAGCTCAGAATGACAGCATGACGTTTCGTCCTACGTTATCATAGATAATCGTAATTATTTTAACATTGTGCATTTTTGTAATAAAAAATGTGAAGGCTTGTTTAATATTAACGTTTGTATATATTTTTTTATATTTTACAAGTTTCAATATTTAAAAAAAAATTACAACCGTAAATATCTACTAGTGTGAGAACGTAAATGATATAAAGAGTAGGTTGGAATGTAATTCGAAATACGGTGCGTTCAATAACTGCATGATGACTTATTTATAAGAAAATAAAAATCTTTTCTAACTTTAAATTCCCATAATCTAGTCATTCAATATTTTTTAGATAATCTTCTTATAAACTCTTAGTTATAATAAACATTACCTCGCAAGTGAACGATACTTCGTTAATTTATAAATAATGTGGGTCCAATCTCACCCTGGTCCAAAATTGAGACGACGAAAAAGATGAATCATAATACAATTTGCAATGACGTTAACATTGTACCCTCAAAGTATAAAGAAAACACAAATGAAATGTTTGAAATAAATACCATAATATGTAAGATAAACAGGCAAAACACAGTATGTTATCTATTTTTCTTTTCAACCAAAAGGACATTTGCTAACGACCAGAAACAGAACTTTTGGACAAAAGAAACACATTAGTAATACACATGACTAGTTTCCTTTTTATTTTGCGTATTTAAGTGGCAAAAAAACCGGAACCCTTATTTCCGTCCGTCTATTATCTGACCCGTATTATACTACTATTTTTTTACGGTTTAAAATTTTTTTTTGGAGTTTACTCCTTAAGAATCGATTTTCATATATAAGGCGCCCGGTATGAGAAAAATGTGAGGTGTAAAATCTACTGATGAATGACCTTGAATGACCTCGTTACGTTTTTGGTGCACATGCACCTATGGTGTTTTTGAATATTACTAGATGGCGCTTTATGAAATTTGTCGTCCGTCAGTGATATTTTTGTACTTAAGGAGTAAATTCCAGTTGTGCGTCGGAGCTAACACACACACTTTTCTTTTTTTGTTTCTCAAAGATTACAAATCACTTATGAGGAGAAATAAAATGTAAACAAAACTTAAATATTTAGAAGTACAGATAGGCTTTTTTTTGCGGATGGGAATCAAATAACTTTTCCCGCTCTGGGCGGCGTGGGGGGTGTCAGACTGAATAAAACCCACCCATGTTCCTTCGATTGCCCTTTATGTTCCGTTGCGGCGGTATCTCTTTGGAACAACCCGCAACCCCGGAGTACAGATGCGCGATTAGATAGGTATTCATGCAAAATTATTTTCTTGGATTGGTAGGCAATCCTTACTTAATATTATAAAAAGCGAAATTGAGTTTGTTTGTTACGTCTTCACGCCTAAATAGCTAAACTGATTTTGATGACTTTTGGTATAGAGATAGCTGAGACCCTGGAGACGGGACATAGGCTATTGTTTTTTTAAAGTAAAGAGTAAAGAGGGAAGTAAAGGGAAAACTTAGCTTTGCTGTTACAATAAATAAGGCACAAGGGCAACAACTTCAGGAAGCAGGTACATACAAATCAGGAAAGGGGAACTGTGTTACCCCGAATTTAACGCGAGCAAGAGCGATTTATTTTCGTTGGATCCCAGTTTTTGATCCCATTTTTTAGGTATTAACGATGGGTCCCATTTGATATTACCATTGAATCCCATTTTATGACAACATGTGTACATTTCAGACGAAAAGTGATTTACTTTTATTAAATATTTCAAAAACACCGTGTGTGTATTTTGGATTTTTTAGGATTGTTGCCACTGGGGAATAAATGAGACAAATGATGTACTCCAAATAGTACTAGACTGGCATGAGTTAAAAATGATCAGGTTTATTTGTGATGTTTATAAATAAATAAATATGAACGCCTTCAAAACAAGCGCCTCTTAGCTCAAAAAAAAATACTGCCGTCATAATTTTTCCATATTTTTTTTATATAATGTGGCCGTTTCTGGCACACAGGTCACAGTTTTAACCTAACCTTTTTTTTGTAAATAAGTAATAATCCTAATCTAAATAGTTCAGTTCCGGGTAAACAACTAAAAACAATCTCTTTTTTCTATAAATGCAAGTCGTTTGTGGCACTCGCCGGCCGCTGCCGCGGCACCGCTCGCTCCGCTCGCTCGGCTCGTGCGTAGGAGGTCACAGTTTTAACCTAACCAAACCTAGTTCCCGGTTCCTATAATTTGTTTGGGTAATGAAATTTTGTCCAAATCTTTTCGGAAAAACGGCAGGCATCCGTAATTCTAACATAACCTATCCACATACCCAAATCAGTCTAGAAGTTTGAGCGTGTTGGAATAACAAACATACATACAAAATTTCGCCTTAAAATATTATTGTGATTTTGTTGTTGGATGTACCCGCATTCAGATGTTTTTAAACATCTGGGATCCAACGGAAATAGTTTTTGGGATTCAGTGGCAATAAAACGTATTTTTTTAGTATTTTTCAAATTTGGGATTCAACGGAAATATATAATAATGTTTTGTGGGATCCAACGCCAAAAATATTAAAGTGGGATCAAAAACTGGGATCCAACGAAAATAAGCGGCAAGAGCTAGTTTCTAATGCGGGTGACAGTTTTTTAGTAGATAAAAGGGACGGTTTACATTGTGTATTTTGATTGCCACTTTGGTGAAATTGAATGCTCATAAAAAGCAGCAATATTAAGAGAGATGGATACATAAGCGTGAGTAACAGACAGTCAAATGATGCTCACTGAGATATGAGATACGGGACAAATAGTCACAAAATGGTTATTACCACACCAAAAAAATCGGTCGATTTTTGAGCGCATTATGTGGCGCGCGTATGTAGCGTAGTAGAAACACGGATCTTAAAAACCGACTTCAAAAAAGAGGAGTTTCTCAATTCGACTGTTTTTAGGGTTCCGGACCACAAAAGTAAAAATACGGTACGCTTTTAGGAACACCGTCTGTCTAGACGAACAACTAAGTGTTCCCAAAAGCGTTCCTTTCTCGAGATAAAGGGCCTTGACAGACGTCAAGGCCCTTTATCTCGAGAACGCGTGGAGTTATGAAGTTGAAATTAAAACCTTAAGCTCTCTCTCTCTCTCTCTCAAGTCTGTAGTGCCTTGGACCTGTGAAGAAATCAACCCTCTAAAGCTGAAGTGTAGTAGTATGTATGTATGCTCCTTAGGTAGACTTAACCCATTGTGTACACTATTTAATAGTGATATTGAATATTATGCTTACGATGTACTTTACCTGTAATGCGCATTTCTTTTTAATTAGTGTGGTACTTATTAAATGGAGTTCAATCAAGGTGGTTGTGTACTTCTTTACGATCCCATCGGACCCCCAACATCACAAAGCCCCGTTCCAATAAACAAAAACGAGTCGTTTTGCTTACGGATAGTAGGATTTTGACATAAGTCTCATAGAACTTATGGGGCTTAAGTCTACGCAATCAAAAGACATGGCCGTTTATGTCGCAAGTTTGTACGAAATCCTCGGTGCACAAGTCCAAATAGCATTTGCCCGGTTTTTTTATTATACGGTTGTTTCGGAATTTTACAAGATCTTAAAAAATATCGAAAAACGGTAAGAACGCGTGCCTTTGGCTTCGATAAGGGTGTTTTTGTGATACGTGATCACAATATATCTTCTTTCGTCTTTTATACATATATATAATTCTGCTGTACTTGTGTATGTCACTGAATACCGCCTAAACGGCTGGACCGATTTGAACGATTTGTTAGCGCCCTTAAATTGTTTAGATTCACAAATCATCCCGGCAGATGGCGCTGCAGTCGGTATCTAGGTTATTTATCTATATTGCAAGAACAACGTCTGTCGGGTCCGCTAGTATATTTTATGTATTTAAATACATTTTTCCACTCCTGGACAAAGGCCTACCCCCATTCCTTCCACATGTTGCCATGTTGCGCATATTATTAATTAATAGGATCTCGATATTAAAGAAAATAAATGATGATACTTTCTTTTCATACAGGACATATAGCGTATAGTGCAGACAGCAGTAGACGAAGAAGACGAATTTAATATAGGTATCTATTATATAGCTGTGTCCAGCGGGTTCAACCACTGCTCTGCTCTTTTTAGGGAGACGGCCACTCTTATCACTTGTTGAATGTTGAATCGGGAACCTCTTCCTATTTTTGTTTTCACCCGTTAAAAATAGATTACGACCGATTCTCAGACATACCGAATATACATTTAAAATATCACAAAAACCGGTCAAGCCGTTTCGGAGGAGTATGGCAAATAAAACTGTGACACGATAATTTTGTAAATAAGAGAGAGATAGGTAACTATAAACCGCAAACATCGTGACATTGCTGTCTAAAGATCACACGTACAAGAAAACTTTCATTTATTATGAAAAGCAATAGCAAGTTCAGTAGCCTATGTTAACCGCCTCTTAATTTATGAACGGAGGTCAGTACCGAACACTAGGTATTATCGTGAACTCCTTCATATACAATGCAGTGGTTTGAAATGAGATCTGTGAATAAGTCAGCTGTAGCTGGTCGAATTATATGACGTACGTTTCGTTCTACAAATAAATAATAGACACATGTAGTACCTCTGTTTTACTGACAACTTCGCAATTATTATATGTTTATTAATTGAAAAAAAGACTAAAGTTTTCTTCAAATCAATTTTTCGTCTAAGCATAGCGCTGGCAACAAACTATACTATTCATAAGAAAGTTAAATGAAACGATTTTAAATCACGGTTGGCGCAGTGGCTAAGTGTTTGACCTGCGCTGCGTCTGCGCTACGTGTCGCGGTTTCGATTCTCGCACGAAACTTATATTTTTAAAGCCTACACATTATAGTTGTTCCTGTTCTGGCTATTTGTAATAAATAATAGTTTTCATCTTTTTCATTAAGTTAAAAAAAAAATCTAAGCAGATGCTTAGAAAATATTTTTTTAAAATTATATTTTTTTAGATAAATAATAGACACATGCAGACGCATGTGTCTATTATTTATCTAATTTTCGAGTTCTTTTAACAATTGAATTAAATATTATCAAAAAGTTTCAAACAGCTCATGCATCCTTAGGTACTCAAAAACTTTTGCGTATAAGACCAGTATGATCCGGTTTCGCCTTGACTTCATAAACTCCCTGTATCTACAGTTAAGTTTGAACCTACTTGTATCATTCAAAACAGTGAGGCCGCAAGCCCGGATCGATCCTGTCCGTTTGTTTCTAATTAGGTAACTGCCCGAGGCACACAATTACAGAGATTTGGTCAAAGTTAACCAGTGTAGTTAGTGGCATTTCTTGAAAGAGTCGTACGAGACCTTAGCTAATAACTGGACCCATAACAGGAAATCATCATTTTTATATGTTTAGTTTTTTCCCTAATATGTTAGGGTCAGCTTCCAACTAATATGAATGCTATTAGGTACCTGTTTTATGCACCAATTTATGCTGAGCGACTGCGTAAGTGCGTATCTCATTAAATTAAGTACCCGGATAACAGACGTCAAGGCTTCACTTGAAAATGGTAATATTATGATGAGTTAAAAAAAAAACACAAAAAAGATGGAAAGTAAATTTACTTGTGACTTTTGCTATATTCATAGATGTTTTGCCACCGCATTCCGTCTCTTTCTGGTTTTTTGCAAAAAAGTTTTTTGGAGCAATAGTTGCAAGCAATAGTAATTTTATGTAAAAGGGATTCTTTGATTGGTAGGTATAATTTACCACCCGGTTTATTGGACAATACTTTGATTATAAAAAAAATACAATGGATTTAGCTTGTATAGAAATGACTACGAATTTTTTGATTCCAACTTCCATAAGTAAAGTATAAAATTTTTATCGAAGTACTATCTTTTAAATTTTTATTAAAATATTTTTTAATCCTTATATTGTATTTTTTTTCGATTATTAATTTTCCATAGTTACATAAAATACAATTATCAAAAGATATAATTAACTAGGCCCGCCAGATATATATTTTTTTCTTAGAGTCCGATGGAGGTCTACAACTTCATCATCTGCCTAGCCTTTTCCCAACTATGTTGGGGTCGGCTTCCAGTCTAATCGGATGCAGCTGAATATCAGTATTTTACATGGAGCGACTGCCTATCTGACCTCCACAACCCAGTTAGTACTGGGTAATACGATACCCCTTGGTAAGACTGGTTGTCAGACTTTCGGGACACTGACTACCTGTAACGACTGTCAAAGATCTACAAATGACAGCCGGGACCAACGGCTTAACGTGCTTTCCGAGGCACGGAGGAAACTCGGTATGTAACGGGTGGTCACCCATCCACAGACCAACCTAGGCAAGCGCGGCTTAACCTAAAGATCGACCCGAGCGGCTGCTATTATTTAGCCACGAGCTCCTCGGAGGTCCTATGGAGGTCTACAACTTATTTCTTTTAAATTTTATTTCAAGTGTTTATGTGGTGCTTGGATACTTATCTCCTCGGTTGACTGTAAATAGAAGAAAATCAAATAACAGCTCAACAGTTTAAATAAAATTACACGGAACCACGACGCAAGCTTTTTCTACAAAATAAAAAAAAAATACCCCGTAAATCTGACCAGTAGTCACGCAGTTGGCGCATTTAAAAAAAAAATTGAGATTAAGGGAGAAAGAGGGAAGAAAAGGGAAAACTTAGCATTGCTATTACAATAAATAAGGCGCAAGGGTAAACACTACAGGTAACACAGTTCTTTCCCGATTTACAGGTACCTGCTGTACCTGTAAATCGGGAAAGAACTGTGTTACCCCGAATATAACGCGAGCGATGCCGCGGGCTAAAAAATAATATACAGTCAAATTGAGAACCTCCTTTTGAACCTTCTAAATTTTCTTTTTTTTAGAAGTCCGTTAAAAAGAAAGCATTATTCATGCAAGATGTTTTGTACTCTTCAAGAGATTGATAGTATTACTTTTACATTGTTTGCGCCGCTCTATCTCCGCAGCATCCTTTTTGTATACAAATCACGTTCTATCCGTGACGTCTTTAAGAATAATTACAGTAGTTATTAGCTGTCCCTCGACGTTGTCTGAAAATGTGTCCCGAGGCAATGCGAACAAAATTTGTTTTGAGCCCCTTAAAGGTTGAATTTAAAGAGAAAACTCTGCTAAGTTAGAATACTTATGAAAGAAATGTTGATTAACGGTAGTCAAGGAGGTTATATTTCTTGTGGGCTGGAGTTAATTAGCGTGGGGCTTATATTTAATCAGCTTGTTACCAACCGACCAATATTTACATTAGTGCTCGCAAACGCGAAAGCTCAGCATGAGGGAATATTTTGATTTGCCAGTCAGGCTGAAATCTGAATGTTTTTGAGTTTTGTTATTTATTTGTAGTCGGCGCATCATTTTTTTATTCATTCGACTTCTATCAGCCATAATCTCAGTTTTATTCATATTTAAATTTACCAGCTGTGCCCAGCGGTTTCACCCACCACTCAGCTCCCAACTATTGTAGCGTGACGTTATACGGCCGATAGCTGTGTATACAGATCGAACTGTTAAAAAGAAAACTACTGTGAATTTTATGCAATACTAGAAGTTTTATCTCAACGTAGTTGGTTCTACCAAGAACTTGAATCCATAGATCAAACTGTTAGACTTAATACCACCGTGAATTCATGCAAGCCTAGTACTGGAATCATTTTTCATTCAAATCGATCCAGCCGTTTAGTTGCAGTATTGGACTGAAACATTCTACATTGGTGCTTTATTTCCATTGGTCTTAGCGTGATAATATATGCCTGTAGCCTACCTCGATAAATGGGCTTACTAACACTGAAAGAATTTTTCAAATCGGACTAGTAGTTCCTGAGATTAGCGCGTTCAAGCAAACAAACAAAGTCTTCAGCTTTATATATTAGTATAGATTGATATATAAAATCACTGAGTCACTCATCACGAAATGTCAAAAACTACTAGTGTCTAAAATTCGGCATGGGGGATCCTGTTAGGACGTAAGTGCTGAATTTGCTATATTATACTCCTATAGAGTGAAACAGGGTTTCAAAGTTTGGCCTTCTCTATTCCTTGGCCGGATTATCCAAACTAATATTATAAATGCGAAAGTAACTCTGTCTGTCTGTCTTTTCTTCACGCCTAAACTACTGAACCGATTTGTGTAAATTTTGGTACAGACATAGTTTGGAACTTGAGAAAGGACATAGGATAGTTTTTATTACAAAAAATAAAAATGAAAAATTAAATTTATTCCGGACATACAGCGCCATCTATTGGTCAAAAGTCACCATCAATTCAGTACTATAAATGTCGAACTGTTCCTATGCCCCGTAGATTGATGGCGTTGATCGCGCAATGGTGTCATTACACGTGTTCAGTTCATGTTATTGTTTTAATTCATCTGAAAATGTTAATAAAATAGTAAAAAGGTATGAAAAACCGATTTTGATGAATTTTGGTACAGAGATAGTTGGAAACCACGAGAGGGACATAGGCTATTTTTTTTAAAGTGGGATGTGAGGGGGAAAGAGGGAAGAAAAGGGAAAACTTAGCGTTGCTATTACAAATCGATAAGGCGTAAGGGGAACTGTGTTAACCTGAATTTAACGCGAGCGAAGCCGCGGGCAAAAGCTAGTTAATGATAAAACTAATAGGCTTGCTTGTATTAATTTACGGTGGTATTAATCCTAACAATTTGGTCTGTGCTTGCAAGTTCTTGGTAGAACCAACATAATATAAAACTACTAGGATTGCATGAAATTCACGATAGTATTAATTCGTGAAAGAATACTAACAGTTTGGTCTGTACATTCCGAATGAAATAAACTTAAATTTTATTCCGGTTTACGCGGATTAAAGCGCGGGGTGCAGCTTTAAGGTATATAATAATACTTAGGACCAGAACAGCGAATGAAACCGCTGGGAACAGCTTTTGATTGATTTTTATTTCAGTACTAGCTTTCGCCCGCGACTTCGTCGCGTGGCATAGTTACTTTGGGCTAACGCTTACTTTTAACCCGCGTGATGATCGAAAAAACAAATACTTTTCTCTCCCTTTTCTTCCGTTGTTACCAAACTTCTCCGAAACGGCTTGACCGATTTGTGTGAAATTTTGTGAGCATATGGGGTAGGTTGTATGAAAAAACCGGCCAAGTGCGAGTCGGACTCACGCACTGAAGGTTCCTTAAAAACTTGCGACGTAAACCGCCATATCTTTGAATAACACGAGCTCCTTAAAATGTAAAAGGACTCCTTTCTCTCGAAAGTGTAAAATAAATAAAATTTAAACCCAAAAAACACAGCATCTTACTACAGCATTTATATTTCAGCATTAAAACTTTTTACACGTTTCTCATATATTTGTATAGAAATCATTTTTTACAATTTCTTGATTCCTTTATAAGATTTAAGCTTGAAGAGAGTGTAGTCAAAGGCAGCGTTTCAGTCTACTTACGTGCGTAAATCCTCTTTGAAACCTGAGAAACGTACAGCTTTAAAACTTCAAGGTATTATAGTTCTTCTACGGTACCATTAACGCTACTTTCTTTTTGTAAGGTTCGACAGTATTTGAACAACAATAAAGCTGATTCTAAGCAAGTACAGCTAATACTCGACTACCAGTTGTTCGTTCTCGTTGCTCGATAAACTGTGTTTGGCATATTTATATCTTTGTGTGAAGATCTCACAATAGGCTTAAAGTTAAGGTAAAGAAAAAAGAAAGGAAATACAACATTAAACAAAGAAAGAAAACAAAATGAAAACATGTTTTTTTATATAGTAAAAGTAATAACTTAAAAGTAAACCCAAAAAGGAGACAATTATTATGTGTCTCACGACTGCGCCAAAAAGGTCCAGCAAACTTGTGGCAACTTGTGCCAACCCTAGTATTCAACTGGACTGAAGGTGTGACGTGACGGACGTAAAACAGTTTTATAGGTACAATTACGATCCGTGTAGGGTACAACAAAAAGTATAAAGTAATCCTTACTAATTTAAAAAAAAGCGAAAGTGAGTTTGTTTGTTACGTCTTCACGCCTAAATGGCAAAACAGATTTTGATGAATTTTGGTACAGAGATAGTTGAGACCCTGGAGACGAACTTAGGCTACGTTGTTGTCTCTTTCTAACCCTCTGCTTCCTTAAAAAAAGGGGGTGGCAGTTTGTATGGAGCATTCTGCAATTTTCAATTTTCAAGCTAAAAATTGGTATGCAGACTATTTGTAACTAACAAAAACATCGTGCATCGTTTTCTTTTAAGTCTGCCTCCAACCCCTTAAAAGAGGGGATGAAATTTAATATGGGACTTTTCGCAGTTTTCAAGATAAGAAGCTAATAATCGGTACACACACATTTATTGTAACTAACGAAAAATACCTGCAAATCAGGAAAAGGGAACTGTTACCCCGAATTTACCGCGAGCGAATTTATTTTACTAAAATGTAAAAAAAGTCCTTAATTTCAATTAACCAAATGATAACATTAATTTAATTGAGATCAGTTAAAACAAAGTAATTTTTAAATGAAAACTAATTCTATTAAATATTGTAGAACATGTCCTTAATATAAACCAAATGTCATTTTTGATTGTTGCATCGGGTCCACCCTTTATAGCAGAATTTTTTATGTTAAACTTTTATTTTGCATAACTACGAATAGCATTTAATAAACGTCACTTCACAGAAAACTGTTTGGCAGACACTCATTTATCATACATTCAAAAATCATAATTTTGTAAGTCAGAGTCATCTCTACACATAAATTTTATATCCCTAATATTTAAAAAGTAGGAACATCATATCGCAGAAAGTTCACA